>OZ014434.1:0-1338474 GCA_963966015.1 Aphidecta obliterata | reverse complement strand
GGTTGCCCCCGGGCGACAACCGCTCGTGGTGGTGGGTGTGGTGGTGGGTGTGCTGATGGTTGCCGCCTCCGGACGAGGACGACGAATGGTTGATGGTGGCCGTGGTTGTCTAGAATTGTAGGATTGTTAGCGTTTATGATAAATTGTTTTGTTTGAAATTTTCAGGTTTTTATAACCAAAATTTTTAACCCATTATCAATAGAAGATATGAATGAATACTTCCGATCATTCTAGTCAGTGAAACAGATTTGAATGAAAAATAGGGATATTTACACTTGAAAATGGAAGAAAGTGATGATTTTTCCCCACGATACGTTTTCTTCCAGGTTGAGAAAAATTCTTCGATCGAGTTTTTCTAATATATAATTACATAATGCCAAGCCTGTATATCTCAGATGAACCTTTTATCTATTATCCATTTGATATAAATATAACTATACTCCGTTTAAGAATTATTGACATCTCGGTAGGCTGTGAAAAATCGAATTTAAGTTGATAATAGACTATTCAGTAATATTTTGGGTTGCTGAATTCAGGTTGGTATAGGAATAACACTAACATTACCCATAGAAATCTTGCTTTGATGATTTTATCGAAGATATTGGTGAATATGTAATTATAAAAATTTGCTCTGAATTTGAGTATTTTTTGTCTTATGCTATTGAAATGGCTGGAATTGACCAGGATACATCGCGCCTAACAAGAGAACGCCAGGCAGTTTGTCGGTGTTACTTCGAGTTTTTCAAAGATTTGGCATATATTTCCGCTAGTGTTTCAGGTAAACTGTTATTCACCGACTCAAAGTGTATTCTGATTGATCAATGTGTCCTAAATTTTCAGATTTCACCGAGCCCTGTCCGTAGAATATTAGCATGTTATTATAGCCTGGAATTAGCAGTGGAAGAAAACCTGTGCGATACGATTATTCCTTCAAAGAGACATTGAATGACTTTGTTTTTGCTAGAATTAAAAACAATGAATATATCAGTTTAGATATCCTTTTCGAACTGGCCAAAGAGCACCTAGATTTCAATTGATAGAAGTCAACATTGTATTATATCATAAAAAAAATTGGATACAAATACAAAAAAGTTGATCGAAGGAAAATTCTTACTGATAAACAGAAAAATATAATAAAAATAGTACGATATTGTGATAAATACCGAGAATACATGGAACAAAACGTAAAATTCATTTATCTAGATGAAATTTGGATATTCAAAAACGGTATTCAAATTTTTCAGTGGACACTAGAAAATAATCCAAAAGGTATACCAAGTATATTCAAGGGTAAAGGCAGAAGAATTATTTCATAAATGGGTTATTGAAAAATTGAAACCTTCCCTGCAAAAGGATGCCCATCAATAGGATTATGTCAGCTTATTCAATAAACACATCCAAATCACTACACTACGTGGAAACAAAGTTTTCAATATTTTTATCATTGCTCTTGTATCATTCATAGATATTTTAAGTTAATTTATTATACTTATAATGTATGGTACCCTGTTCACATTCCCTCTGCTGATACACATGCTATATTGTTCCCAATTCAAAAGCATACTGAATAATTGTAAAATTGCTCATCAATTATAAGATTTTCAATAATTCATGGACAGTTTTAATGAATGAAAATAAGAATTGATTTTCTTGAAGTATTCAACACCGAGCAATAAATAATTCACAAATTGGTTCATATATTGATGGTTCGGTACAAATTTCATGTCAAAATTCTTCATGTACTACATAGATCATTAATTTTTATTTTTCTCTTATTTCTCAATACATTATAACGTTTTTTCTAATACATTCTTTTGGCCTTGTGCTTGCGAAGTATCCAAAAATATTTTTCTACCACTAGCTACCTGATAGAATTCCATTAATTATCCTTCTTGAATCCTGACATAAAATGGTACTCTTATAGTTATATGGTTAGAATTTTGCAAGATTTCCAATACCAATAAATATTGCATGGTCCTGAGTGAAAATAAATATTCACTTGAATGATCTTCAATTTTCCATGGTTGACTTTTATATGAGATAATTTCATATGAAAGCATTCCACGATATTTTTGCGCTTTAAAACCTGAACTCCCATGTAGAAACTGTAATCGAAATATTCCGGCTTAATTATTCGATAATTCGTATACTCAGCACTTTTCTAGGTTATATTTATGTTTTATTTCTATGATGAAATTTAGTAACTTTTTTGTAACCAGAAATAAAGCCTCGACTGGGCGTTCATGGCCTGCTTCAATGTCAATAATTCTTAAATGAACTATATGTATAATTTTGATGAGCTATCAATTTCGCAATGACGCACAAGTGCAGGTGTTCATTGTTTGTTATTTTCATTCCAGAAGTTTCACATAAAATAATGTTATACATACCTCTGAAGACGATCATTCGTCAATAATTAAAACTCGTTTCTTTCTATACTATATGATAGATAGGTCGGATAATCGTCCGTTGTAAACAAAGATTGTTTTTTTATAACAAGGCTTTCGATTTCGAAAATATAATTACATTCAATGATAATAATTCTCACCTGCGATATGGGGGTGTGCGGCGAGCCCGTCCTCACGGTCTTTTGGTTGACCTTGTGCTGCAGCGATTGACTAGAACTCGTGCTCGTCGAGTGCGATATGGTGATGCACTGGCTCGATCCGCCGCCGTAGTTGTGCTTCTCCGAACTGGCGTGGACCGAGCTGTGGTGCGACGTCGACTGGTTGTGCGTCAGCGTCATCTCGTGCGTCTGGTGCCTTTCCGCGCCTGCCGGAAGAGGTCGGATCAGAAAAATTTCACGAAAATCATTTCCCCGGATATCGAAACCTCAATATCGTTCATTTCATAGCATATTCAAGGTGCTGTAAGAGTTTCAACAAGATCCGAGTGGTGACCATATTCTACACCTTCATCAAAAAACTAAGACCAAGTGTGAATAGATACAAAATACTTGCGGTGACAGAGGTCGAACATGGCAGAAGAATCATTTCCTCTTAAATTGCCAAATATAACCCAAATCAACTTAAGAATGCCTTAACCTAACCTCAACATGGATAAAATCCTCACCGTTATCTATGGGCTCCCTTATCTCCTTCGTGCTCTTCAGCGTGCTCGTCGTGCTGTGCTGCGACGACATCAACGTCGCGCTCACGGTGTCGATCTTCTGGGGCCCGTCCACCACCCTACCCGACGGCGGCGGTATCGCGTGAGGCTGAGGCACCGGGTACGGATAGGGGTAGGAGAACGGGTAAGGCGAATAGGGGTGCGAGTGGAAAGGGTGCATCGGGTGCAAGAACGACGGGTGCATCAGGGGGTGCGAGTGCTGCGGGGGGTACGGCGCGCCCGGCCCCGGGTGCATCGACTGAGGTAGAGACGTCGGGGGTTGGTTGTTGCTCGAGTTCATCAGGTTGATCGCCGAATGCGGCGAATTCGTACCTAAGACAGAAAATCAGCATTTCATCCCACTTGATAATAATAATAATTTATTCATGAAAGTACATACATTCTAACAGAAATTCAAATATTATAAAACACTATTGTACATCATGAATATTAACCGTCAATAAATGACACGGTTTGTCAACAAAAACTATACATATATGAGTCATTCTCTTAAAAAAATTTCTGACAAATAAACAAAAATTTTAAAATTCATCCTAACTGTGGATTGTGTTCTGCAGTAACAGTTCTTTAACTTTTTTGTTTGAGTTTTTTTCATTGAGTATTTGATGGTATCAGCCAATTTATTATATAATTTCAAACATATAAAGTTTGGACCTTGCTGAGTTTTCTTGAGTCTAGCATGTGGAAGAGCAAAGTAATGCTCTTATTTATTTTCTCTGTGAGTTTAACTTTGTTATGTTATTAGATAATTGATTATGTGTTAATTAATTGATGGATGATTATATTTTGTTATTGTTGTTGTATCAACTTTGTACACTATTTGATGTTTTGTTGTAATTGGGAGAACCTCCTGTTAAGACAAATGAACATATTTAGAAAGACAACTCACCGTTAGAGACACAAAATCAGCATTTGATCCCATTAAAATTAAAATTTTGTTTTTATTTTCTCTATGAGTTTAACTTTGTTGTGTTATTAGATAACTGATTATGTGTTAATTAGTTGTTGGATGATTATATTTTGTTATTGTTGTTATATCAACTTTGTACTTTATTTGACGTTGTCTTGTAATTGGGAGAACCTCCTGTTTAGAAAAATAAATATATTTAGAAAGACAACTCACCAGTAGAGACACAAAATCAGCATTTCATCCCATTAAAATTAAAATTTTGTTTTTATTTTCTCTGCGAGTTTAACTTTGTTATGTTATTAGATAACTGATTATGTGTTAATTAGTAGTTGGATGATTATATTTTGTCATTGTTGTTATATCAACTTTGTACTTTATTTGATGTTGTCTTGTAATTGGGAGAACCTCCTGTTTAGACAAATAAACATATTCAGAAAGACAACTCACCTGTAGAGACAAAAAATCAGCATTTCATCCCATTAAAATTAAAATTTTGTTTTTATTTTCTCTGTGAGTTTAACTTTGTTATGTTCTTAGATAACTGATTATGTGTTAATTAGTTGTTGGATGATTTTATTGTGTTATTGTTGTTATATCAACTTTGTACTTTATTTGATGTTGTCTTGTAATTGGGAGAACCTCCTGTTTAGACAAATAAACATATTTAGAAAGACAACTCACCGTTAGAGACACAAAATCAACATTTCATCCCATTAAAATTAAAATGTTGTTTTTATTTCTCTGTGAGTTTAACTTTGTTATGTTCTTAGATAACTGATTATGTGTTAATTAGTTCTTGGATGATTTTATTGTGTTATTGTTGTTATATCAACTTTGTACTTTATTTGATGTTGTCTTGTAATTGGGAGAACCTCCTGTTTAGACAAATAAACATATTTAGAAAGACAACTCACCAGTAGAGACAAAAAATCAGCATTTCATCGCATTAAAATTAAAATTTTGTTTTTATTTTCTCTGTGAGTTTAACTTTGTTATGTTATTAGATAACTGATTATGTGGTAATTAGTTGTTGGATGATTATATTTTGTCATTGTTGTTATATCAACTTTGTACTTTACTTGATGTTGTCTTGTAATTGGGAGAACCTCCTGTTTAGACAAATAAACATATTTAGAAAGACAACTCACCGGTAGAGACAAAAAATCAGCATTTCATGCCATAAAAATTAAAATTTTGTTTTTATTTTTTCTGTGAGTTTAACTTTGTTATGTTATTAGATAATTGATTATGTGTTAATTAGTTGTTGGATGATTATATTTTGTCATTGTTGTTATATCAACTTTGTACTTTACTTGATGTTGTCTTGTAATTGGGAGAACCTCCTGTTTAGACAAATAAACATATTTAGAAAGACAACTAACCGGTAGAGACAAAAAATCAGCATTTCATCCCATTAAAATTAAAATGTTGTTTTTATTTTCTCTGTGAGTTTAACTTTGTTATGTTATTAGATAATTGATTATGTGTTAATTAGTTGTTGGATGATTATATTTTGTCATTGTTGTTATATCAACTTTGTACTTTATCTGATGTTGTCTTGTAATTGGGGGAACCTCCTGTTTACACAAATAAACATATTTAGAAAGACAACTAACCGCTAGGGACACAAAATCAGCATTTCATCCCATTAAAATTAAAATTTTGTTTTTATTTTCTCTGTGAGTTTAACTTTGTTATGTTATTAGATAACTGATTATGTGTTAATTAGTTGTTGGATGATTATATTTTGTCATTGTTGTTATATCAACTCTGTACTTTATCTGATGTTGTCTTGTAATTGAGGGAACCTCCAGTTTACACAAATAAACATATTTAGAAAGACAACTAACCGCTAGGGACACAAAATCAGCATTTCATCCCATTAAAATTAAAAATATTTTTTTATTTTCTCTGTAAGTTTAACTTTGTTATGTTATTAGATAATTGATTATGTGTCAATTAGTTGTTGGATGATTATATTTTGTTATTGTTGTTATATCAATTCTGTACTTTATTTGATGTTGTCTTGTAATTGGGAGAACCTCCTGTTTAGACAATTAAACATATTTAGAAAGACAAGTCACAAGTAGAGACAAAAAATCAGCATTTCATCCCATTAAAATTAAAATTTTGTTTTTATTTCTCTGTGAGTTTAACTTTGTTATGTTCTTAGATAACTGATTATGTGTTAATTAGTTGTTGGATGATTTTATTGTGTTATTGTTGTTATATCAACTTTGTACTTTATTTGATGTTGTCTTGTAATTGGGAGAACCTCCTGTTTAGACAAATAAACATATTTAGAAAGACAACTAACCGGTAGAGACAAAAAATCAGCATTTCATCCCATTAAAATTAAAATGTTGTTTTTATTTTCTCTGTAAGTTTAACTTTGTTATGTTATTAGATAATTGATTATGTGTTAATTAGTTGTTGGATGATTATATTTTGTCATTGTGGTTATATCAACTTTGTACTTCGTTTGATGTTGTCTTGTAATTGGGGGAACCTCCTGTTTAGACAAATAAACATATTTAGAAAGGCAACTCAGCGGTAGAGACAAAAAATCAGCATTTCATCCCATTAAAATTAAAATGTTGTTTTTATTTTTTCTGTGAATTTTATTTTGTCATGTTATTAGATAACTGATTATGTTTTAATTAGTTGTTGGATGATTATATTTTGTTATTGTTGTTATATCAACTTTGTACTCTATTTGATGTTGTCTTGTATTTTGTTTTTACCTTAATGGATTCTATCTTGTTATTCTATTTATGCTGTAACTGTAACTTTGTTCTCTGACACATTAGAATTTTTACATAAAGTTTGAAAAATGGCTGTTATTTTGTAATATGTTCTAATTATTATTATTATAATAAGGAGAACGTCCTGTTCAGACAAATAAACATATTCAGAAAGACAACTCACCGGTATGACGAAGGGGCGGAGTCTGCGACACCTGCACCAACGGCGAGGGCGTGGTGTTCTTCGGGGTGGGGCACTTCTCCGCCGGACTCGCCCTGCTCGTCATCGGCATCCCGAAGTCGGGCTCCTTCTTCACGTCCACGGCGGAGCCGGACGGTGGCCTGTCGGGCCCGGAGGGCACGTACCCGGGCACCTTCACGTCCTTAAGGCTCTGCAGGGGATCCACCACCGCCGGCTGCGACAAGTGGGCCGAATGCGGAGGCATGAACGGCCCCTGGTTCGGCCCGCTCGTCACGATCGCCGCCGCGGAGGTGGGCACCATCGCCGACTGGTGAGGAACGTTCCCTTGGGAGTACGGGGGCAGGGCCTGTATGTGACTGGGAGGCGGCTCCTGGATCTCCTGCTTGACCTTGAGGTTCTGAGGCTCGTTCTGGTTGGGGGCGGGTTTGTCCAGCGCCAGGGGGAGGCCGGGCTGGATGTACCCGTAGTGTCCCATCTGTTGCGATCCTCCCCCGATGGTGACCAGGTTGTTCGACTGCATCATGCTGGGCGGCGGGGGTTGGCCGATGGGCGTGTTCCCCATCGAGCTCAGATCCGTCCTCTCGGGCCTGTCCAGCCGCTCCGGTCTCTCCATCTTCTCCGTCGGTCGCCTCTCCTCGTCGTAGTCCCGGTGCAGGGGGTACTGGGCCATCGGGATCACCTGGGGTATGTTCAACGGTTGGGGCGGGGGCTGGCTGAAATCCCTGGGCGGATTCGTCAGTTCCATCGGCTCGTCGCGGGGTTCGATCTTGACGACGGGGACGGGCGGAGGCGGCGGTACTTCCTGACCCGACTGTTCCTTGGGGGTGCCGGGGAAACCGTACGAGGGCGGTTCCTGTTTGATCTGATCCGGTGGCATGTAGTTCCCGTGGTTCATGTTCACGATCTGGTCGTTGGGTCGGGTGTCGATCGGTTGCGCCTCTTTCAGGTTCAAGGGGTGTGGCTTGTTGTCCTTCAAACTTTGAGGGAGGTGGCTTAAAAGGGGCGTGGGTTCGTTGTAGTAACCTATGGGTTCCTTGAGGTGTTCCTTGAGCGAGATGATATGTTGGGGTTGGTCGTTGCCGGCGTCGTATTCGTCCTGGACGATCCCCTTCTCCATCGTCACGACCCTGGGTATTATAAGTTCGGTTTTGAGTTTCTCCGCGCCGGTGGAGTCTTTCTCCTCCTCCTTCACTTCCTCCGTTTTGGGTTCCAACTTGAAGGCAGTCTCCTTTTTGACCTCTTCTTCAACGGTGCTACACTTGATCAGGTGCTTCATGTCGCCGATATCCTCGGGTAACCTTATCGAAACGTTCAACGGCATCGGACTCTCGATCGGGACTTTATTCGACATGATCACCGGGACCGTCGCCGCTTGTACCGGAGGAGGGACCACCGCCGGTTTATCCTCGACGTCCGTCTTCACCGCTACCTTCGCCTGGGTTTCCTCGGTCGGTACGATATTGTTGTTGTTGTTCGTCACGGCGTTGGAAGTAGGGGTCGTCGCGGGTACCGGAGGAAGACTGTTCTCCGTGCTGTTCTCGTCGGGTTCCGTATTGTTCTCGACCTCGTCGCCCGAACCGGACCCCGTCGTGTTGCTGGACGGGCTCTCCGCCCTGTCCCGTTTCTTCTTGAACAGCAGCTCCTTGTTCTCGTCCTCGTTCTCCTCCTTCTCGTGGCCGCGTTTCCGGCTCTTGGTTGGCGTCTCCAGTTTCGGTTTCTTCTTGTTGGGGGTGTTCGAGGATTTGTCGTTGGCGGTCTGTTTGACCGGGGTCTTGGGTTCCGGGGTCTCGGTGCCGCCTCGTTTCGGTCTCGCGCCGCTCCTCGTCGACTGTTCCTTCGCCGCCTTGTTCCTGGTTCTCATCCGCTGCGGGCTTTCGTCTGGGTTATCTACAAATTAAGATTATATTAAAATAAATGTGATTATATCATATTCCAATGCAATATTGTCGAATAACGATAAAAAAAATGAAAGATATCTAATGTGGTCACCTCTTGGATTTCGATGAAATTTTCACAGGAGCTTAATATGCTGTGAAAAGAATAAGAAACATAAAACTCAGGCGCGGAAAATTTCATTCCCAGTTTTTTCTCAAGAAAAAGTATGCGATTAAGGGCTTTTAAATGAAATATGTGAAGAATATGTCCCAACAATGTTGTGAGTAAGGTAATAAATTTTTTCACTGAAAAACAAAAACCAATTCTTTCCGCAGCTAAGTTAACTGTTTTTCATTTATTTCATAGAATATTTAAGCTCCTGTAAGAATTTCATCAAAATCCGAGTGGTGACCATATTATACACCTTCATCAAAAAACTGAGATGAAGTGTGAATAAATTCAAAATACTTGAGGTGACAGTAGTGGAAGGTGGCAGAAAACAAAGCGCAGAACAGAAATATCCTTCGAAAAAAATTCATTTCATTCGAGTTAAGAAAATAATTTGTTCTCTTCTTAAAAAATTTCAAATAAAAATCTTTATAGAGTCCCCTTTTCACCATCATGTTAATTCAGGATAAGTGGAAAAAATTGGAATCTTTGAAAACTGCGATAATCTGAAAGCTCAATGTCAGATTGATAATTTTCGACAATACTACCAACAGATTTCCATCCCATAGAATTTCCTCATCTTCTTTCCACTATTATGACATTTCATAAGAATTAGTCATGGAAATATTTTCTTATTTCTTCCTAGAATGATTCTAGGAAACTGCATCAAAACTGCGATCATCTGACAACTTAATGTCAGATTGACCATTTTTGACACTACTACCAACAGATTTCTATTTCATAGAATTTCCACATCTTCTTTTGAGAATTATGACCCTCCATAGAAATAGGTCATAGAAATATTTTCTTATTTTTTCCTGAAATGGTTCGATTTAAGCTTGGCTGATCAAACCATCCTCTAAAATCCTATATAATCATAAACCAGTTAATCGAAATTGTTTGACCTAACTTTGATATGAATTCTAAATTCGTTGAGATTTTTATTTCAAAATTAATGAAATGACATAACCCAAAGAAAAAAATTTCGAAATGGAAAAAAATTCAAAATTGAGAAATCATTCAAGGAAACTGCATCAAAACTGCGATCATCTGACAGCCCAATGTCAGATTGACAATTTTTGACAGTACTACCAAAAGATTTCTATTTCATAGAATTTCCTCATTTTTTTTTTATTATTTTGACCCTTCATAGAAATAAGTCATGAAAATATTTTTTTCTAAAATGGTTCGATTTAAGCTTAGCTGATAAAAGCTTCCTTTTAAAATCCTCAATATTCATAAACGAATTATTCGAAATTTCTTGACCTAACCTTGATATGAATTCTAAATTTATTGAGATTTTCATTTCAACATTGGTAAAATTACTAAACCCAAAGAAAAAAATTTCGAAATGAAAAATAATTCAAAATAGAGAAATTATTCTAGGAAACTCCATCAAAACTGCGATCATCTGACAGCTCAACGTCAGATTGACAATTTTTGACAGTACTACCATAAGATTTCTATTTCATAGAATTTCCTCATTTTTTTTTTAGTATTTTGACCCTTCATAGAAATAAGTCATGAAAATATTTTTTTCTAAAATGGTTCGATTTAAGCTTAGCTGATAAAACCTTCCTTTTAAAATCCTCAATATTCATAAACGAATTATTCCAAATTTCTTGACCTAACCTTGATATGAATTCTAAATTTATTGAGATTTTCATTTCAACATTGGTAAAATGACTAAACCCAAAGAAAAAAATTTCGAAATGAAAAATAATTCAAAATCGAGAAATTATTCTAGGAAACTGCATCAAAACTGCGATCATCTGACAGCTCAACGTCAGATTGACAATTTTTGACAGTACTACCAACAGATTTCTATTTCATAGAATTTCCTCATCTTATTTTTAGTATTATGACCCTTCATAGAAATAAGTCATGGAAATATTTTCTTATTTTTTCCTGAAAGGGTTCGATTTAAGCTTGGCTGATCAAACCACCCTCTTAAAATCCTCAATAATCATAAACGAGTTAATCGAAATTGTTTGACCTAACTTTGATATGAATTCTAAATTCATTGAGATTTTTATTTCAAAATTAATAAAATGACATAACCCAAAGAAAAAAATTTCGAAATGAAAAATAATTCAAAATTGAGAAATCATTCAGATCATTCTAGGAAACTGCATCAAAACTGCGATCATCTGACAGCTCAATGTCAGATGGACAATTTTAGACAGTACTAGCACATTAAATTTCATAGAATTTTCTTCGTTCTCTGCCAATTTTTAACCAGAGTGATCTCATCGGGAAAATAAGTTATGCCAACGAAAATCTCACATCTCACAACAACTATAGAGCCTAATCAAACAGGAATCTGGCATTTCCTTAATCATTAATATTCAACCCATTCTTCAACTGAATCGTTGAAATCTTCTCACTCTTCCGGCAGACCCACAATATTTAAAATGTATTCTTCAAAGAATCACACATTAAGTCAACCCATCACCAATCCAAATCTAACTCAACCAAGGAATAAAATGATTCCCGACCATCAAACGGAACAGGGAAGAACCGAACCCCTCACCTGTCGATATGATGTCCTCCAAATTATTCTGGTTGGCTACGGGCGGCAGTTCGTTGGTCTTTTTGTAGTGCACCCTGCAATCCACGCACAATATCTGTCTATCCCTTCCGCCGGGTTGCCAGTCTTTCGAGTCTGGAAAAAATCAGGGGCTTTATCGAGGCTCAAACTATCGTCAAACGAACGCAATTACTTGTCGTAAAACAGTGGGAGCATCTGTACTGCGAGTCCCTACTGTCGCTGTCGTTCTCCTCGTCGTCGTCCTCCGTCACCGAGCTCGTCTCGCCCGGCTCCTTACCCGGACCCGGCGATGGCCTGCTCGTTTCTGTCTCAGCCGGAGCACCATTACGATCTACAATTGAGTGTTAGGAAGGATTTTTCTACGATAATTATGGAAAGTGTCTTACTTGAGTTGGAGTTGTTGGCTCCTCGGCTGTTCCTTGTGTTTCGTATCCTCCTTAGAGAGCCTTGTCTTCGACGTCTGTGGGGCCGGTTGTTGTTCGCTCCCGGGGTTTTCTTCCAGAGATAATAAAATTCGACTAGTTCTGGCTAAAAACGTATGCATCACGTTATTTTCAATCCATAACTACAGTAAATCGTCAAACATTCAAAGTATTAAAACGGGAAAATCGATTGCAACTCCACGAAGAAAAAGAAAATTGGAATCAAAATCTTGACAAATAATATTATAGAAAACAAACGGGTAAAGATGGGAATGAACAACAACGAAAACAAATAGACTTCTAAATTGGAAGAAAGTATATGGATATTTTTTCTTATTTGAAACTTTATTGAAACCTTTTACAAATATTTCTGAAATAGGGATCAAAATCTTGACAAAAATATAGAGAACGAAAGGGTAAAGATGGGAACGAGTTAACCCATAACGAGAAGAAATAAAGAGTTTTAAATTGGAAGAAAGTATAAACATGAGAGAGATAACAGAAACCTGGAATTCATTGAGATAGCAAAAATATTAATTATTTTCTACATATTTTTTCATATGCAAAACTTTAGTGAACCCTTTCACAAATATTTCTGAAATAGACATCAAAATCTTGACAAATAATATAGAAAACAAACGGGTAAAGATGGGAATGAATCAAGAGTTTTGAATTGGAAGAAAGTATAAAAATAAGAGTGAAAACAAAAAACCTGGGATTCATCGAGATAGCAATAATATATTATTTTCTGTATATTTTTTCTTATGCAAAACTTTAGTGATACCTTTCACAAATATTTCTGAAATAGACATCAAAATCTTGACAAATAATATAGAAAACAAACGGGTAAAGCTGGAAATGAATTAAAAGTTTCAAATTGGAAGAAAGTATAGAAATAAAAGTGAAAACAGAAAACCTGGGATTCATTGAGATAGCAAAAATATTCATTATTGTCTACATATCTTTTCTTAGGCAAAACTTTAGTGAAACCTTTTACAAGTATTTCTGAAATAGGGATCAAAATCTTGACAAAAATATACAAAACAAACAGGTAAAGCTGGGAATGAATTAAAAGTTTCAAATTGGAAGAAAGTATAAAAATAAGAGTGAAAACAGAAAACCTGGGATTCATCGAGATAGCAAAAATATTAATTATCTTCTACATATTTTTTCTTATGCAAAACTTCAGTGAAACCTTTTACAAATATTTCTGAAATAGAGATCAAAATATTGACAAAAACGGGTAAAGATGGGAATGAATTAATCGATAGAGAGAACAAATAAAGAGTTTTAAATTGGAAGAAAGTATTAACATGAAAGTCAAAACAGGAAACCTGGGATTCATCGAGATAGCAAAAATATATTATTTTCTGTATATTTTTTCTTATGCAAAACTTTAGTGATACCTTTCACAAATATTTCTGAAATAGAGATCAAAATATTGACAAAAATATAGAAAACAAACGAGTAAAGATGGGAATGAATTAAAAGTTTCAAATTGGAAGAAAGTATAAAAATAAGAGTGAAAACAGAAAACCTGGGATTCATCGAGATAGCAAAAATATTTATTATTTTCTACATATTTTTTCTTATGCAAAACTTTAGTGAAACCTTCTACAAATATTTCTGAAATAGGGATCAAAATCTCGACAAAAATATAGAAAACAAACGGGTAAAGATGGGAATTAATTAATCAATAGAGAGAACAAATAAAAAGTTTGAAATTGAAAGAAAGTATTAACATGAAAGTCAAAACAGGAAACCTAGTATTCATCGATATAGCAAAAATATATTATTTTCTGTATATTTTTTCTAATGCAAAACTTTAGTGATACCTTTCACAAATATTTCTGAAACAGAGATCAAAATATTGACAAAAATATACAAAACAAACGGGTAAAGATGGGAATGAATCAAGAGTTTTAAATTGGAAGAAAGTATAAAAATAAGAGTGAAAACAAAAAACCTGGGATTCATCGAGATAGCAAAAATATATTATTTTCTGTATATTTTTTCTAATGCAAAACTTTAGTGATACCTTTCACAAATATTTCTGAAATAGAGATCAAAATATTGACAAAAATATAGAAAACAAACGGGTAAAGATGGGAATGAATTAAAAGTTTCAAATTGGAAGAAAGTATAAAAATAAGAGTGAAAACAGAAAACCTGGGATTCATCGAGATAGCAAAAATATTTATTATTTTCTACATATTTTTTCTTATGCAAAACCACAGCCGTCTTTATTAGAAGCCTGGAACGAGAGAAAACTGGCAACGTTGGACGGAGCGATATAGAACTCGGGGGCTTCGCATAATCGAGTTTTCAGTTCAACAAGTCGTAATAGGTTACGCACGTGTTTTTGTTGGTATTTGTGTTTTTGTGAATTAAATGAGTGTAATAAAGTTCAAACTGAAGTGTAATAGTGATTTAAGTGAAGTGAAAGTGTTGTTTTCAGTAATTTTGGTGGGTATATTTGAGATCATCTACTGAGAATCAAGATGGTACGATCGTGTTGTGTTCCAAATTGTAGAAGCAATTATTCGTATCAGAAAGATAGGAATTATGTAAGTTGTTTTAAATTTCCCAAAAATGAAGAGCTGAAGCTTCTATGGATGAAAGCTATCCCAAGAAAAGATTTTATTCCGACCTCTTCTAGTTCAGTTTGCGAGAAACATTTCGAAGAAAGTGATATTATTAAAACAGATAAATTTTTAAAGCCAGATGTAACCATTCAATTGTTATCATTAAAATATCCTAAATTAAAAAAAAACGCTATTCCCAAAGTTTTTCCAAATTTACCGAAGTATCTCACAAAATCAACTCCAAAACCGAGGACCGATCCTCAGCTTAGAAAAAATGAAATCATTTCTCGGCAGAATAATGAAATAGAAGCCTTTTTGAGTTCGGACATGATTAAAGATTTCGATGACCTAATCAATAATTATTCAATCAAAATTGATGTATCAGGATGGGAGATTAAGAAATTCGATGAAAAGATTCATTTTTATATAATTAATTTCGAAAAATCATTATCTGTGGATGTTTCAGTTCAAATAGATAGAGACCTTAGATTGAAATTATTTATTAAAAATATTCAGATCTCTCAAAATGATTTAAAATGGTTCTTCCGTACGATCTAACACTTAGTAGGTGGTCTCAAATTACAAATTTACTTTCTCGTTATAAAAATGTAAATAATGAAGATGCAGTACCTGAAGAATCTATGTCAGATTCATTGAAAAGTTCTTCAGCTTCCTTCTGTTATTTTTAGCTGATAGAAATAATGAAAATTTTTACAAATTCAGACAGGTAGAAATCATTACAGACCAATTACGACAGGTCATAGCAAAAAGAATTAAATATTCATCAAGTACTATAGTTATGTCATTTATATTATTTTCACAGTCACCTTCATGTTATGAATTAATGAGAAAATTTTTTATTTTGCCTTCTAAAAGGTATTTGAGATCAATTTCTTCGTCATTAGAAATATCCCCTAATTCTGACAGTGGAAATAAAAACTATCTCTCAAATGTAACATTTTAAATTCACTCTGCTCCATTTTCGCGAATTTACTGCTCAAAAATTATGTGAAAAATAGAAATAATGATTCAAAAGTCGAGCAAATGGAGAAGAAAAGAAAACATTTAGGAGATAGCAAAAAAAAACCATTGAAGAATAAAAAATTATTCACTTTGTTATGAGTTTTTCGAAATTTTCATTACTTAATATATTTCTATATTTATTTATTTATTTGTTATGTTTGAGAGTTTATATTTATGTTGAGAATTTTATTTGAGTTTTTTTTTTGGCAAGAGATGACCTTACACCTTCCCGTGGTTCTTGCTGAACAATAAATTGAATAAAAATTCAGAGAAATATCATTTCAATTTCAACTTTATCATGAGATTATTGTGCAAAACTAACTGAGATATTCAATTTATTGACTAAGTAGGGTCTTATGTTTCTTTTTCTTTCAGCAAAAAATTAATTTGATGACTTGACTAGTGATTTGAATGTGAAATAATACTATATCTCGCGCTATCGCTCCGCACTAGTATACCTACCATTTACGTTCGGATGCGACGATGCCAGACTTCGTTCCAGGCTATCTATAAAGACGGCTGTGGCAAAACTTTAGTGAAACCTTCTACAAATATTTCTGAAGTAGGGATCAAAATCTCGACAAAAATATAGAAAACAAACGGGTAAAGATGGGAATTAATTAATCAATAGAGAGAACAAATAAAGAGTTTTAAATTGGAAGAAAGTATTAACATGAAAGTCAAAACAGGAAACCTGGTATTCATCGATATAGCAAAAATATATTATTTTCTGTATTTTTTTTCTTATGCAAAACTGTAGTGATACCTTCCACAAATATTTCTGAAAAGAGATCAAAATATTGACAAAAATATGGAAAACAAACGGGTAAAGATGGGAATGAATTAATCAATAACAAGAACAAATAAAAAGTTTCGAATTGGAATAAAGTATAAAAATAACAGTGAAAACAGAAAACCTGGGATTCATCGAGATAGCAAGAATATATTATTTTCTGTATATATTTCTTATGCAAAGCTTAAGTGATATCTTTCACAAAAATTTCTGAAATAGGGATCAAAATCTTGACAAAAGTATAGAAAACAAATGGGTAAAGATTGAACTGAAGTAATCAATAATGAGAACAAATAAAGTGTTTTAATAAATTGGAAGAAAGTAGAAACCCAAGAGTGAAAACAGAAAACCTGGGTTTCATCAAGGTAGTAAGAATACATTATGTATTTTCTGTTTATTTTTTTTAACATGAAACCTTTTAGAAATATTTCAGTCAACAAGTATTTCTAGGTTGTTTCATTTCCAAATTGATTTGTCTCTTGGACTTGTACCTGCCCCAAACTCACCGTATCTCTGTGTGGCAGCAAGTCTTTACGTATTCTGAAGAAATTCTTCCCGAACTGTCTCAAACCCTTCACGAATCTCTTGGTCTCTTCTTCGCTCCACTTCTTGTAAACACCTTTCGGTACTGGACACTTCACCAGCGCCTGAAGGGCCCTGCCAGGGTCGTAATTAGCGTCGTGTAACTGTAGAAAAAAAAACAATTCAAAATGTATTCTCGAACTTCCTTTCCACCAAACAATTAACCGATGTACTCGAAGAGTATCACATGAATATTAATCGGGGAGGTTGTGGGCATACTAATGAGAATTTATTCACATTTATGTTAATTTTAATACTAGCCTGCGAATCGATGGGTCGTTTGCATTTAGTTGGCGATCCCCCATTCATGTCTTAATGAAGGAAGTGGAGATTCTAAAGACCAGTTTTATCAGAAACCACAAGACGCCATCTGTACCCAAACAGCGACACCAACGTCCCCACAGATGTCGCCGTCGTCCAAGGTTCACCGGATCTCGCCAATGTCGAATTTAACCGTAAAACGCGAAAAATATTCAGATTTAACGCTAAAAATGGGACACAATCTCGATCCAGATAACGCGAGGGGAACCGGTATGGCGACGGCATTAATTAAGAATTCAAAAGAAAACCGGAGGATCTGACTGAACGGTTTTCGCGGATCGAATAAAAATTTCGGGGCGATCGTTGTTAGAAAGCGCACATCTGCAAACAGCCCGAGAAACCTGTTTGATAGTTCGTAATTACAGTGCCATGTCCACGGTTAATTACCGGAGTGCATTTTAAGTGTTATATAATGACACGGCGTCGGTTTTATTGCGATATTGGTTACAACATCTCGCGTGCCGCGGTGTCTTCGAAGGTTGCCGGTAGGGAGCGTAACCGACGGGGAGTCTGACAGGCGACAGGAGAGGTTATGTTGGACTTGCAAATTTGACATAAACGTTGTGGATTCGACTTATTCGTGATAGAAATCAATCAAAATTTTTTTCAAATCGAGAGGGAAAAATATGGAAAATAATATCTCATATTTGGGGGAGATGGGTGACACTTTTTGTTGGTTTTTTTTTCAAATAACAAAAATTTATCGACAATGGTTTCTTTATGGGGTTTCTACGTTTCGGTCTTGTCGCCTGGACCGCCTTCAGGGCGGATTTTCCTCAACCCAAAAAACGTCAATTGACAGATAACAGGAGAGGTTATGTTGGAATGTCAAATTTGACATAAACGTTGTGGATTCGACTTATTCGTGATAGAAATCAATCAGAATTTTTTCTAATCGAGAGGGAAAAATATGGAAAATAATATCTCATATTTGGGGGAGATGGGTGACACTTTTTGTTGGTTTTTTTTTTCAAACAACAAAAATTTATCGACAATGGTTTCTTTATGGGATTTCTACGTTTCGGTCTTGTCGCCTGGACCGCCTTCAGGGCGGATTTTCCTCAACCCAAAAAACGTCAATTGACAGATGACAGAAGAGGTTATGTTGGAATGTCAAATTTGACATAAACGTTGTGGATTCGACTTATTCGTGATAGAAATCAATCAAAAATTTTTCTAATCGAGAGTGAAAAATATTGAAAATAATATCTCATATTTGGGGGAGATGGGTGACACTTTTTGTTGGTTTTTTTTTTTCAAACAACAAAAATTTATCGACAATGGTTTCTTTATGGGATTTCTACGTTTCGGTCTTGTCGCCTGGACCGCCTTCAGGGCGGATTTTCCTCAACCCAAAAAACGTCAATTGACAGATGACAGGAGAGGTTATGTTGGAATGTCAAATTTGACATAAACGTTGTGGATTCGACTCATTCGTGATAGAAATCAATCAAAAATTTTTCTAATCGAGAGGGAAAAATATTGAAAATAATATCTCATATTTGGGGGAGATGGGTGACACTTTTTGTTGGTTTTTTTTTTCAAACAACAAAAATTTATCGACAATGGTTTCTTTATGGGGTTTCTACGTTTCGGTCTTGTCGCCTGGACCGCCTTCAGGGCGGATTTTCCTCAACCCAAAAAACGTCAATTGACAGATGACAGGAGAGGTTATGTTGGAATGTCAAATTTGACATAAACGTTGTGGATTCGACTCATTCGTGATAGAAATCAATCAAACATTTTTCTAATCGAGAGGGAAAAATATTGAAAATAATATCTCATATTTGGGGGAGATGGGTGACACTTTTTGTTGGTTTTTTTTTTCAAATAACAAGAATTTATCGACAATGGTTTCTTTATGGGATTTCTACGTTTCGGTCTTGTCGCCTGGACCGCCTTCAGGGCGGATTTTCTGCAACCCAAAAAACGTCAATTGACAGATGACAGGAGAGGTTAAGTTGGAATGTCAAATTTGACATAAACGTTGTGGATTCGACTTATTCGTGATAGAAATCAATCAAAATATTTTCTAATCGAGAGGGAAAAATATGGAAAATAATATCTCATATTTGGGGGAGATGGGTGACACTTTTTGATGATTTTTTTTTCAAATTTCAAAAATTTATCGACAATGGTTTCTCTATGGGATTTCTACGTTTCGGTCTTGTCGCCTGGACCGCCTTCAGGGCGGATTTTCCGCAACCCAAAAAACGTCAATTGAAAGATGACAGTAGAGGTTATGTTGAAATGTCAAATTTGACATAAACTTTGTTAGATTCGGCTGGCTCGTAATAGAAATTGAATGAATCTATTAAATAGGAAAAAGATGACAAATAATATCTCTTTTTGGGCATTTTGACGATTTTTTTTTAAATTTCAAATATTCCGCTGTATTGACGATGGTCTCTTTGTGGAATATTTACGTCTTCAGGGCGGATTTTTCACTTACCACGTCCAGGGCGTTGATGGTGGTGTCGTCCCTGGAGGCGGCGTTGGCGCCGTCTTCTGGGCACCCGCCGTCGCACATTCCGGCGAAGGCGGCCATGGACCTGGCCGCGCGGAGGTACATGAGCAGGTCCGTGTCCAGCGTCATCGCCGGCACCCATCTCAGCTCCTCCCTGGTGACGGCGTCCTCCGGGTCCGGGCTGAGCTGGTCGGGTGGCACGCCCGGCCTGTATTCCGGCAGTCTAGCCTGGTGGTTTCGAATGAGGGGACAATTCTTAATCGGTTTATTTTCCGGGTTAGACTATTCAACACTCAGGACATTAATGGGACCCGTCTGTCGACGACGCGATGTCGTCGTGCGTCGACGAACGGGTCCTTTATCTATCTACCAACAGAATGTTCGAAATCTACAATAATATAGAGAGACTTATGTACAGAAAGGATTTGCTACCAAGGAAATACGTTTGCCATTGCCCAGATGGAGTTAACGATACCGAACAACATCTACCATGCTCAAGAAAAAAATTACTATCGTGTACAATCGAATTAGCCAATCGTAAAAAAGGATCGCATGCCAATTTATAAAAGGGCAGACCGGTTACGAGGATGTACGAGACGGAATGGGGGCGCTTTCGGATCTCGTCGAATCGGGGAGAAATCCGGGATTCTCGGCAACGTCGCAGTCGAGAGAGATAACCTCATTTTCTTCTTCTTTGAAAACTGCATCAAAACTGCGGTAATCTGACATCTGACAACAGATTTCCATTTCATAGAATTCACCCCTCTTTCTTTATCTACTATTGTGACACTGCTTAAAAATCATAGTCAAAGAAATATTTTCTTATTTTTCCTAAAACTTCACTCAAAAATTCAATAATTATAAATGACTGAATAAATTTTTTTTTAAACCAACCATGATGAGAATTTGAGATTAATTGAGATTTTTATTTTGAAATTTCAGTGACCAAAAACTCCATTTTTGTAATGTGAGTGAAAATATATAACCCGAAGAAAAAATTTCGAAATAGAAAATAATTCAAAACTGATAAATCATCTTAGGAAACTGCATTAAAACTGCGATAACCTGGCATCTGACAGTTCAATGTCAGATTGACAATTTTTGACAGTACTACCAACAGATTTCCATTTCATAGAATTTCCCCCTTTTTTTTTTTTACTATTGTGACATTCCTTAAAAATGAGTCATAGAAATATTTCTTATTTTTTCCTATAATAGTTCAAATTAAGCTTTGCTAACAAAACTTTTTTTTGAATCAACCTTGATGAGAATTTAAGATTAATTGAGATTTTAATTTTGAAATTACAGTGACCAAAAACATCATTCTTGTAATGTGAGTAAAAATATATAACCCAAAGAAAAAATTTCGAAATAGAATTTTTGACAGTACTACCAACTAAAATCCATTTTATAGAATGTCCCCCTTTTTTTCTACTATTGTGATACGGTAGTATCACAAATAAGTCATAGAAATATTTCTTATTTTTTTCTTTAATAGTTCAAATTCAGGTTTGCTAATAAAACTTTTTTTGAACCAACCTTGATGAGAATTTGAGATTAATTGAGATCTTTATTTTGAAATTACAGTGACCAAAAACTTCATTCTTGTAACGTGAGTAAAAATATATAACCCAAAGAAAAAATTTCGAAATAGAAAATAATTCAAAATTGATAAATCATCTTAGGAAACTGCATCAAAACTGAGATAATCTGACATCTGACAGCTCAATGTCAGATTGACCATTTTTGACAGTACTACCGACAGATTTCCATTTCATAGAATTTCCCCCTTTTTTTTCTACTATTGTGACACTTCTCAAAAATAAGTCATAGAAATATTTCTTATTTTTTCCTATAATAGTTCAAATTGAGCTTTGCTAATGAAACTTTTTTTTGAACCAACCTTGATGAGAATTTAAGATTCATTGAGATTTTTATTTTGAAATTAAAGTGACCAAAAACTTCATTCTTGTAACGTGAGTAAAAATATATAACCCAAAGAAAAAATTTCGAAATAGAAAATAATTCAAAATTGAAGAATCATCTTAGGAAACTGCATCAAAACTGAGATAATCTGACATCTGACAGCTCAATGTCAGATTCACAATTTTTGACAGTTCTACCAACAAAAATCCATTTTATAGAATGTCCCCCTCTCTTTTTTTACTTTAGTGACACTTCTTGAAAATAAGTCAGAAATATTTTTTTATTCGATCCTTAAATGGTTCCATTTCAAAAATATCGTTCCGCAAAGTTACACAAATACGAAAAAACACTTGACGAGGACTATTCAAATAATTAATTAGGCGATAAATCAACATAAAGTCGATAACTGCTCTCCAAACTCATAAATAAATCATAAATATCCCAAGAACTGTTAGTCGTGATAATATTCTACTTAGACAGGAAATTGTGGGCAGAAACAGATAACGACCTGCAACTGCAACTATGTTTACT
The DNA here is from genome assembly GCA_963966015.1 of Aphidecta obliterata. Classification (NCBI taxonomy): domain Eukaryota; kingdom Metazoa; phylum Arthropoda; class Insecta; order Coleoptera; family Coccinellidae; genus Aphidecta; species Aphidecta obliterata. The sequence continues at coordinate 1,316,245 of OZ014434.1, read as the reverse complement.
TCCCGCCGCATTTCAAACGCAAATAAGACAACCCTGTTCCATCACAGATGGCGCCGGCCACGACGAAACGTCAACTGTCACCTCGTACAGGTTCCTGTAACCGGCCTGCCGGAATTTCGGAAAATTTAGATAGAAATTTTGGTTTACCGTCTCGGCGTCTTTTGTACGTACATAAATGTCTTTTACCTGGCTGGCTGGACCCACCCTAATTTCGCCCTGACTACCGGCCATGTCCGGTCGAGAGCAGTATCGCGAAGAAATAGTCGAAGGCAGTGCCTGGTCTGGTCTCTTCCGCTTCAGGCCCGTCCACTATCCATGGGTGTCGTCGGTTCGATCCGGTTCTCCTACTGGTTACATCGTTCTGAAAAGAAGAAGAAGAAACGAGGATAAATGATGTTCGATGACAAAATTGAAATTGTCAAACGAACTGTCGTTGTCAAAAACAAATATTCACCTGTCAATCGAATAATTATTTATGACATTTCAGGCGAAATTCGTCTTCAATCTTCACGTGACATACACAACTTAATCAACAGGGCAATTATAGCAAAATTGTCTTAATCACATCGAGAGTGGAAGATCAAAGTCGGCTTGTACCGCTGATAAGGAAAATTGTAGATAAATATCTGAACAATATTCGCTAATTGCGATATCCGAATCGTCTAAATTAGTCCATGAAAGTTGCAGATTGTACTCAAAAAAATTTGTATAATTTGTATGAAAAAATAATAATCCTCCATCGAAAAATTCGAACACCCCGAGAATAAAAGTAATAGCGCCACGTCCTTCGCCCCCGTTCCCAGATTATAAGAAAAAAGTTATGGTTCCCCCCATTTCACTTCCAATAAGTACAAAGCGGTCGTAAAAGCCCGACCTGCTAGAGATCGTACGTGTTTACTGCAAATTTAACGTTGAAGCCGATAAAAAACTCATTAGGAAGTCCCATAGAAAACGTAATAAGTATTCGAATGAATGGGAAAATTATCATTTTCGACTTTTACACCGAGCCAGTAATTACACAAGTGGTACTAGGAGAATGATTACAAACAATCGTCGGTATTGGAGAACGACTTCGACGTATCGTTGAGTTCACGAGGAAACATTTCTAAATAGAAAATAATTCAAAATTGATAAATCATCTCAGGAAACTGCATCAAAACTGCGATAATCTGACATCTGACAGTTCAATGTCAGATTGACAATTTTTGACAGTACTACCAACAGATTTCCATTTCGTCGATTTACCCCCTTTTTTTCTAGTATTGTGACACTTCTTAAAAATAAGTCATAGAAATATTTCTTATTTTTTCCTATAATAGTTCAAATTAGGCTTTGCTAATAAAACTTTTTTTTGAACCAACCTTGATGAGAATTTAAGATTTATTGAGATTTTTATTTTGAAATTATAGTGACCAAAAACTTCATTCTTGTAACGTGAGTGAAAATATATAACCCAAAGAAAAAATTTTCGACATAGAAAATAACTCAAAATTGATAAATCATCTTAGGAAACTGCATCAAAACTGAGATAATCTGACATCTGCTAAAATGATTCAAATCAGGCTTTGCTCATAAAACTTCACTCTAAAATTCAATAATTGTAAATGAGGAAATCGAAACTTCTTTGAACTAACCATGATATGAGTTTGAGATTAATTGAGATTTTCATTTTGAAATTACAATGACAAAAAAATCATTTTTTTAATGTGATTAAGAAGATATAACCAAAAGAAAAAATTTCGAAATTGGAAATAATTAAAATTGATGAATCATCTTGGACCTCGACATATCGCTGATTTCAAGAGGACATAATAAAATTCGAAAAACTATTACAATCCGTCAAGAAACCTTCCTTGGTAACTCCCATTCAAATAAACTATTTTTTCTATTCCGACAATAAAATGTAAATAACACCATTCCATTTCACCCTGAAAGTGATTCCATTGAATGGGACGAATTGGCAAACCCTTATCTGAGTGGAGTATAGATTACAGTTTACCTGTCTGAAAATACCCTCAACAATCTGAAAAGATTTGTCCTATCCGGGATTACCCTTTCTAAAAGAATATTTTATTGTTCCGGTGTCAATTTTACACAACCCAAATAATCATTTAAGGGTCATTACTCCCTTTCAACCAGCAAAAATGTTTATTTACCTGCGTTCGAATCACTAACACTGAAAATCACGAACCAAACGTAATCGATTACTTATTAATTTACGAACTGAAAATTCCACTCAAACGTACAATTTCGAATTCTCTAATCGAAAAACCTTTCTCAACACAAAAGACAAAATGTCCTCCTGCCGGAAAGAAATCGAGAAGGAATAAAGACGGAAATTAAGTGTCATAGACGATAATAATTGTTGATTATTGATTAAGATCTGGAACAAAAACATTATTCTATGATCAAAAAATAATAGAAGTGGAAGTTGGGCGTCATAGAACTTTATCACGTATTAATCGGATTCTATGATTCCATCCGAATTTTTAACCTCGATCCAATCAAAATAAACACGGACTAAAAAACGATAACATCACGGAATAATTCGTTCGTTTCGTACGAAAAATCACGTACCGTCCAAACATCTTCCGAGCCGGCGAACATCCTGAATGTCGTCGGTTCGCCCTCCCAAAAACGGCAGGTGTCCACCAAAAACAATCGAACTATCTTCGTCGGGCAACTTTCAAACGTAAAATCCGTATATCGATCCGCGATCCCCAATTATTTAAACTCTACGTCCGAATGAAATTTCAAAAGGATCTCTGGCAACGAAAATAAACAGCACAAATCCAATTACCGAAGTAGCAAAGACTACTTGAGTTACGCGAAATCCGTAGCCTACGTGATATCTAATTCTTTCGGTTAAATTGCCAAATAAATCAGGCATTGCAGTCGTTAATTGAATGACTCCTTGATCATTCGTTCAACAACAACCGTAATAAATTATCGAGGCTCGGAATTCGTCTTTCGCATTATCCAAATGCCATATACTCACTGTTCAGAGACAATCAGCATAAATTCACCGCATTGCACGAACGAAAAACATCACAAATTAATAATTCATCGCATCTTCAAAGGTTTCATTTCAAACAAACCAACCGCAATAAAAACCGCAAACGCGTACTCATTTCAACAATCAGAATGATTACAGAAAATAAAGATCAGAGAAAAATATGATTTGGATTTAATTTTGACATTTGGGTATCTCAATTTTAATTTGTAACAAGACAGTACCTTTTAGTGCCTAATATTGGTAGGACTGCCTACCTGTCATTTGTCTGAAATATGGTTGAGAATTTCACTATTCAAGAACTTTGATGCAACTTCCAGAAAATAATCCTCTGCTAAACCAGAAGTTTCCTGAAATGGGAAATTTTTCATTCAGGATTGCATTCAAATTTTGACATTTCGGTATCTCAATTTTTAATTTGTGACATAAGACAGGACCTTTTAGTGCCTAATATTGGTAGGACTGCCTACCTGTCTGAAATAAGGTTGAGAATTTCACTAATCAAGAACTTTAATACAGCTCAGAATTCTTCTTTCGCATTATCCAAACGCCATATACTCACCGTTCGGATCCAATCAGCATAAATTCACCGCGTTCCACGAACGAAAAACGCCACAAATTAATAATTCATCGCATCTTCAAAGGTTTCATTTCGAACAAACCAACCGCAATAAAAACCACAAACGCCTACTCATTTTCCCAACAACAATCGGAATGATTACAGAAAGAACACAGAAAAATACGATTCGGATTGATGGGATAATTGGTGTGTTCCATTACGCAATTTAAACCCGTCTCTTAAAACTGGATATCAAAACAATCAATATAATTTACACATCATTAGGATAATAACACCGTTCGAATTTATTAACATCCGATATATTTGCATAACACCAAAACAAATGTTTACAAAACAGATTTATCACTCGGGAATAAATAAAAAGTGTTCGGTTTCGCTGGCTGCTGTGAAAACCAACAGCCTGTCTAGATAAGATACATGGTGACTTGATTTTGGCAGGTATATCGTCCATTCGGCCAGTTCGGATGAAATGAATCCATTCAATGGGTCGTTAAGAACAAAAAGTACAGTTATACGAGATTACTTGACAAATTAGCTTTTCACAATAGCCTCGTATCTTGTACCCCCCACCAGGGAAAGGTTGTATACATAACAATTAAGTACTGTCAGTTACACTATCAATTAAGAATTGCATGAATTACGAAAATTCAATGAAATAGGGCCAAATTCTCTATTAGACATCCAACTTCGGGACCCTCCATCGGAGAACCCAAGTAAAACATGCAAGAAGAGGGGAAACATGTGAATTACTCACCACTAAAATTTCAAAGACAATAAAAACACTTTATGGTAATATTCACTGAATTAACACCAGATGCCACATCTACGCCAAAACCACACCGTTTGAACCAACTCACTCGAATCTTGTACGTGGTCGATGGGATTAATTCGGTTTTAGTGTTTATTTCCTATCTTTTCCAAATAAAAATCGAGCACTTGCACAGTACAGGGTTATCGATTCTCGACAGCCATTTTGGTTTGGCTTCTCACATTCGGAACTCTTCGGACGCAACGACATCTGTTTTCGGTAGCCGAACTAACTCGCGAGGAAAAGGGAAGAGTTCCGTTCTTTTTCTTTCAATTATTAAATTTTCTTGGAATATCAAATTAGGAACAAATCCATTAAAAAACCCTCTAGAATGCTCTAGTTTCGCTCCAAAATTAAATCGAAAATTATCACAAATAAAATAAGAGTCATAGAATAATATTGACTTTCCGAAACCACTGATTTGCGCGATGACAGCTGAGATAACAGTTCCAAAAAAATATTTATAGGAAAAGGAAAACATTGCGAATTGATTAATCAAAACACAGCCATGTATACATTCAATTAAAATAATTATTCAAAATGGAGGAGTTGAAGAATAAGATCTTGAGCCTTATCAATAAACAGGTCAGTTATTAAAAATAATTAGTTTTAGGTTAACACTTTTCCCTACCATAATTTACGTGGAAAACATATGTTTTAGGCTCCTAAAATACCATCTATGGGATTTTCCGATGCAAACTACCATTTCAACGAAGTGTCGACACTATCTATTAACAGTAAAACAGTATCGGAGGCGAATAGGCCTGCCGATCAAGACATTTTGGAGAGTATCGAAGCAGCCTATTTTTCCCTGGACGAAAACTACGATATTTGTAGATTCGAATTAGGGGTAAGTTCATTAAACCATCTAATCCCACCTTAATCATAGTAAATCTTGTAGAAACTACCGGAAACACTCGAGGGCGATCAGATTCAGAGGGACTTCAAGACGTTGAAACAACAACATCAGGTCGTTTCGAAGAAGGTTCTTCAACTGATTCTCGAACATCAAAACTCTTGCAACGACGAATTTCAGCATGTTCTCGAGGTCCTGCAAAAGGTCAAGGATACTTTGGATTTTTGCAGGAAGAGTAGGGCCGAGTTGAACATCGTCAAGAGGGAATATCAGGAGTCGCTGGTGGTCATGGCGAATTACCGAAAGAGAAAACTGGCTCAGAATTTACTTAATAATCTCAAGATGATCAAGAATTTGGTGAGTAACTTTTCGAAATGATTTGATATTTAGGTTAGGTAAGGTTAGGACAGTGTTGAAACAATTCTTAAATTAAATTAATATTTAGGTTAGGTTAGGGCAGTGTTGAAACAATTCTTAAAATTGATTGATATTTAGGTAATATTGGTAGGACTGCCTACCTGTCATTTGTCTGAAATACAGTTGAGAATTTCACTATTCAAGAACTTTGATGCAATTTTCAGAAAATAATCCTCTGCTAAACCAGAAGTTTTCAGAAATAGAAAATTTTTCATTCAGAATTGCATTTAAATTTTGACATTTCGGTATCTCAATTTTTAATTTGTGACATAAGACAGGATCTTTTAGTGCCTAATATTGGTAGGACTTCCTACCTGTCATTTGTCACAAATGAGGTTTAGAATTTCACTGTTTAAGTACTTTAATGCATTTTCAGAAAACAATACTCTGCTAAACCAGAAGTTTCCTGAAATAGAAAATTCTTCATTCAGCATTGCATTCAAATTTTGACATTTCAGTATCTCAATTTTCAATTTGTGACATAAGACAGGACCTTTTAGTGCCTAATATTGGTAGGACTGCCTACCTGTCATTTGTCACAAATGAGGTTTAGAATTTCACTGTTTAAGTACTTTAATGCATTTTCAGAAAATAATCCTCTGCTAAACCAGAAGTTTCCTGAAATAGAAAATTTTTCATTCAGAATTGCATTTAAGTTTTGAAATTTCGGTATCTCAATTTTTAGTTTGCGACATAAAACAGGATCTTTTAGTGCCCAATATTGGTAGGACTGCCTACCTGTCATTTGTCTGAAATAAGGTTGAGAATTTCACTATTTAAGTACTTTAATGTAATTTTCAGAAAATAATCCTTTGCTAAACCAGAAGTTTCCTGAAATAGGAACTTTCTCATTCAGAATTGCATATAAATTTTGACATTTCGGTATCTCGATTTTTAATTTGTGACATAAGACAGGACCTTTTAGTGCCTAATGTTGGTAGGACTGCCTACCTGTCATTTGTCTGAAATAAGTTTGAGGATTTCACTATTTGAGTACTTTAATGCAATTTTCAGAAAATAATCCTCTGCTAAACCAGAAGTTTCCTGAAATAGGAAATTTTTCATTCAGAATGCATTTAAATTTTGACATTTCAGTATCTAAATTTTTAATTTATGACATAGGACAGGACCTTTTAGTGAGGACAGTGTTGAAACAATTCCTAAAATGAATTATTTTTCAGGTTAGGTTAGGAAAGTGATGAAACAATTCTTAAAATGAATTAATATTTACGTTAGGACAGTGTTGAAACAATTCCTAGAATGAATTTTCATTTAGGTTGGGACAGTGTTGAAACAATTCTTAAAAAAAATGAATTAATATTTAGGTTAGGTAGCCTGAATTAGGACAGTGTTGAAACAACAGGAATTTTCAATCGTGTAGATTTTCTGAAATAATTGCTTTCCTCAGAACTTCACATATCGTCGCCTTCAGGAGAAAATTGCTCCATTTGACAAAATCCTATAGGAGAAACAAAAAACACTTTCAAAGTCAGATTTTTAAACATCATTTGTGTTGACTTATTGAATTATATGTAATTTTATTCATTTATTTAAGGAGGAAAAAGGTTTTTTTCAAAAAACTCATATTATAAACCATGTGGCCGAACAGATTGCACTAAAATACCATTTCCTGAAAAATATAGAGTTACGTAGTTTTCTCCGGAACACGGCGATATATTTATTAAAAAAGCCTATACTAACCGTCTGTGTGTAGGAAATTCCATATTTTTAGCGAATGAATTTGAATCGACAATTGGATGTTTCAGAATAATTTCGATAAAAGACTTCAAGTACTGCTCAACGAAGGCGATTACGTTGGCGCCATCTTCGAGTTGCAGAGATGCCAGAAAATCGCTTATAAATATAGACACTTCACTTGCGTCGCCGCTCTGACATACAAATTACAGGAAACTATGGAGAACACCGACAGCCAGCTGGACAAAGCTTTAGCACAGGTGAGTGTTTGGGAAAACACCGTTTAATTCTGACATTTCCTAATTTTCGCAGACTTGCCTCCATTTTAACGGGGAATATTTCTCCAAGTTGCAAGAGGCTTTTAAACTGTTGGACAAGTCTCAGTCGTCGGTGATTGATAATTTACACGTACACTATATTACCGCTATTTACAACCAGTCGTTCAACGTTGTGCAGTCCTATGTTAGTAGTCCCGATGTACTTATTTCAAGCGATACGACTGGGAAAAATCCGTACAAAACTTTGTGTCAGGTGAGTATTTCGCTTTGAATTCTTGGTAAATTCATTAATTTCACTCTTTTAGTCGGTACCACAAGATCTGTTCATTCCGTGTCTGGTGGACCTTTGTAAGGTGCTCTTCCGGATAGTCTTAAGCTACCACCAGTTAATCGGTTGGTACAACGACCAGGACTACGTAACGGAAGGGAACAGTCCGGAACCGGAACAGAAATTGGAAAGGGAAAAACTGGAACACAACCTGATGAAGATCTGGGACGACGTGCAGAGGAAAGTCTCCAGTTTACTCCTCAACGTAGATCTGGGTCGATACAAGTTCGATCAGTTCGTTCAAGTCTTGAGCGTGATCCACCGGTAAGGAATCGTGCTCTAAAAATTCCCTGTTTGATCCTAATTTTTAAGGTTGATTCAAGTGGGCGACGAATTTTGCCTGAGCAAATCCGACGAGTTGCTGGAGTCCATCCGGAAGCAGAGCATAAATTACTTCAAGAATTACCACGCGGCGAGGTTGGACGAACTGAGGATATTCTTCGAGAATGAAACGTGGGAACTTTGCCCCGTCAAATCTTCTTTTAGCATCCTTAAACTCCAGGAGTTCAAGTCTTTACGCTCCTTACTGAAGAACTTCAAGTTTCGGGCACAACTGAGCACCCAGATTGTAATCCCACATTCGACGGGGTCGAACGACTGTTGCTCCTCCACCCATTCGCAAGACGGTAGCAGCATATACGGGAACTACTTCGTAAAGCACGGGGATCACGGTACCCCTTTCGATTCGGGCCTGGACGAGACGGTGATCGACGAGGATATTTTGGCGGATGAGAACGATGCCAGCGGGTACTTCTCCGAAGAAAGCGAAGATGAATCGGAGGAGTTGAAGAAGGACTCGGAAGACGAGAACTCGAAGTAAGTTTGAACGACGTAGAAACGTAGGAATGACACGAGTTTTACCGTAGGAGTTCACCGAAAGAAAAGAAGGAAAAACATGCACACAGGGCTCCGATTCTGACGAACACAACACTCTCAGTGCTCCGACAAATGGGGAAATATTTACAAATGTCGAGATTGCTACGGCCCATCTCTTATAAGATCATAATGTGCATGAACGAGTTGTTCTATTACTATCTATACGCTGTACATACCTTCTTCGCTTCGGATCTGGTAAGCATAACTACGAATCGCTCCCTGCACTTTTAACCATAATAATTTCAGACTGTATCTAGTACCTCCCTGTATACCTCTCAACTTCACACGACCCTTAAAAAGGTATCGGACAATATGATCTTACACACTCAGAATGAGACGGGTATCGATGACGACAGGGTGATGAAACCGTGTCTGTCTCCGATTGTCGATCTATCGAAATCTGAGCTGTTGCATGGTTTATACGAGAGGATAGTCGCTGTGGAGAGTTTGGTGTATCTGGCGTCGCAGTATCAGGCCCTACAAGAGTTTATGGAGTATTTGATACCTCAGTCGAATAAGTATATGTTGGATCAGTTTTTTCAACAGGTGAGTGAGATATCAGATTTGGCACGAAAAGATTTAGTTGACAATTTGTACAATCTTAGGAAACGTTTGTTTGCGAGTTATAAATTATTGAAATTAGCATGAAAACGCTTGAAAAGTGTCATATTTGACAGCTACTTCCGCCAATATACTGTACATTATTGTTACCAACATAAAAGTTGGAGAACACAATTTTCCACTGTATTTTTGACATTTTAACAGGAAAAATTATGTCTTCTAATTTAAGTTTTCCAAGATGGATTTCTTATGGAAATCTATAAAAAATAATCATCAAAATCTTATTTTGGATCTTGAGTTAAACCTAAAATTTTAGTTTAAATTATTTCTTGGTCAAAGAAAAGAATCGGTTGGTGCCAGTCTCAATCTTGAGAAACGTTGGTTTAAAAGTTATTAATTTTTGAAATTAGCAAGAAAACACTTTAAACAGTGTCATATTTGACAGCCAGGTCCGCCAATATACCATGCATCATTGTTACCAACATAAAACGTTGGAAAACACTATTTTCCACTATATTTTTGCAATTTTGCAGAAAAAATTATATCTTCTGATCTATAAATTCCCCAAGATGGATTTCTTATGGAAATCTATAAAAAATAATCATCAAAATCTCATTTAGGGTATTAAGTTAAACCTAAAATTTGAGTTCAAAAGAAAAGATTTTGTCTACGATTATTTCTTGGTTATAGAAATGAATCGGTTGGTGCCAGTCTCAATCTTAAGAAACGTATGTTTAAAAGTAATTAATTTTTGAAATTAGCATGAAAACGCTTGAAAAGTGTCATATTTGACAGTTGACAGCTACTTCCGCCAATATACTGTACATTATTGTTACCAACATAAAAATTGGAGAACACAATTTTCCACTGTATTTTTGACATTTTAACAGGAAAAATTATGTCTTCTAATTTAAGTTTCCCAAGATGGATTTCTTATGGAAATCTATGAAAAATAATCATCAAAATCTTATTTTGGGTCTTGAGTTAAACCTTAAATTTCAGTTTAAAAGAAAAGATTTTGTGGACGATTATTTCTTGGTCGAAAAAAAGAATCGGTTGGTGCCAGTCTCAATCTTAAGAAACGTTGGTTTAAAAGTTATTAATTTTTGAAATTAGCAAGAAAACACTCGCAAAAGTGTCATATTTGACAGCCAAGTCTGCCAATATACCATGCATCATTGTTACCAACATAAAACGTTGGAAAACACTATTTTCCACTATATTTTCGACATTTTGACAGAAAAAATTATATCTTCTAATCTATAAATTCCCCAAGATGGATTTCTTATGAAAATCTATGAAAAATAATCATCAAAATCTCATTTTGGGTATTGAGTTAAACCTAAAATTTGAGTTTAAAAGAAAAGATTTTGTCTACGATTATTTCTTGGTTATAGAAAAGAATCGGTTGGTGCCAGTCTCAATCTTAAAAAACGTTTGTTTAAAAGTTATTAATTTTTGAAATTAGCATGAAAACGCTTGAAAAGTGTCATATTTGACAGTTGACAGCTACTTCCGCCAATATACTGTACATTATTGTCACCAATATAAAAGTTGGAGAACACAATTTTCCACAGTATTTTTGACATTTTAACAGGAAAAATTATGTCTTCTAATTTAAGTTTCCCAAGATGGATTTCTTATGGAAATCTATAAAAAATAATCATCAAAATCTTATTTTGGGTCTTGAGTTAAACCTAAAATTTCAGTTTAAAAGAAAAGATTTTGTGGACGATTATTTCTTGATCGAAGAAAAGAATCTGTTGGTGCTAGTCTCAATCTTAGGAAACGTTTGTTTCGGAGTTTTCAATTTTCGAAATTAGAATGAAAACAGTGGAAAAAGTGTCATGTTTGACAGTTGACAGTTAGTTTCGCCAATATACTGTACATTATTGTTACCAACATAAAACTTTAAAGAACACTATTTTCCACTTTATTTTTGACATTTAAACGTTCAAAAACTTTTTGAGGGCTAGCGTAAAACCAGTCTCAGTCAAGGTTTGTTTGAAAGTTATTAATTTTCGAAATTAGCATGATAACACTTGAAAAAGTGTCATATTTGTCAGTTAGGTTCGCCAATATACTGTACATCATTGTTGCCAACATAAATCGTTGCAGAACACTATTTTCCACTACATTTAAACTTTCAACAATTTTTTGAGAGCTATATAGCATAAAATAGCATTTTTTGTTGTCCATGTTGAATATAAATTCATAATAATTATATTAGCTTCGTTTATGTGTTATTGGATATTCTGAATTATTAGTTTCCTAAGCTGGATTTCTTATCAAAATCTACGAAAAAAAATCATCAAAATCTCATCTTCGCTCTGAATTTAACCTAAAATCTGAGTTTATGAATCATTTTGACAGAAATGGATGAGGAGAGGTTATGACGAAGGACAGCAAGAGTTAAAAACATCATATCTTATCTGTTGTATAATGTCAATAATAATATACTCAATTCATTCGACAGTTCGATAAAAACTGAATACCTCAATCATTTCCATAAAAATTACTTACGAATCTTCAACGAGTTCTCATAATTTTTCACGTTGCAATTTTTATGGCCGTCAACAAATAACCACCATGTGTCATATTGACTTCGGGATGAGTCCGTTCCGGTAAAACCTGATAGTTCCTCATGAAGTTCGTCGTTAACCTCACAGCCAGAAAGTTTTTGCTCTTCAGATGGAAATAAAGTTCTTGAAGCGGTTCTCTCATCGTCGAAAACACCACCAAGTTCCTGCTCGGCAAAAGGAAAGGTTCCAAAGCGTCCACAATGTTGACCGGGTGTTCTTTCGCGGTTATAACTATGGAATGAACGCCTTGTTTCAACAGCTGACAGGCTTCTTCGTTTTCCACCTGCCAGTTTGGTTTATATACTTTTCTCCGTTTCGGGTCTGGTTCTACCGATGCCTCTGTTTCCATTTTGACGGTATTTTCCATAACGTCCTTCATTTCGGTATCGTCGGGTTCCGATTTGCCCTGGTGACAATGGCGCAACACCGAGTATAAATTGACGTTGATGCATCTTTTCGATTGTTCCTCGGGGAATTCCATAGCGAGAAACGCAACTTTCTGACATTCGTTACCCGGATGCATATGGATTAGTTTGCCACTAGTGTTTGTTCCTATGGTGTCCATTAGAGCTGCCGCCATGAGTCCGGATGTTCCACTGTCGTATAAAATATGGGTTCCTTCAGATTGAATATTGGAGTATGTTAGTATTTGAGATAAGTCGTCTATTCTCACCCCTAGAATTTTCGCTGGGTCCTGCCTGTAAAACATTTGGGCTAACAGTCTTATGTTCGGTCGACGAATCTCGACGTATTCGAAATATTTCTTAGCTTTCTTCTTTATGTATTTTTCTTGACTGAATTCCGTTTTTTCACTGAATGTTTTCGAATTTGAAATTAATTTTTCCACTATATTGTTCGAGGATAATTCCTCGTCCTTCAATTTGTTGATTTCCTCACTAGACATTACTTGATTGTTGTCGTCAGCCTTGATGTTCCTGTTATCGTTACCGGATTGTTCGATTAAATTCGAGTTAATCGGGGATATATCTTCGATTTTTTCCAGAGTATAGTTCCTTTTCGTATTTGGCACGTTTTTTATTTGGAAAGTATCGAAATATTTCTCGCCTACGATGTTATCCATTTCTATTATGAAACTACCGAGTTGCATCGTTCCGTGCGCCTTCAGTTTGTGTAGTTTCGTGTAATTCTGCCTTTGGACGATGACATAGTCCCCAACGTTTATCGTTTCTTCCATTTTCAACAGGTTTTCGGGGAACTTGAAAACATAAACACGTTCGGCTTTGAGGTTAAATACGAATTCGTCGGGTGGCAAGGACGATCATAGAATTTCAAATGTTTGTTTTTAGGATGTGGCCTGCGCTGTGGATCTTCGAAAGCCGGTTTATATGGCCGTTTGTTCTCAAGCCTTCGATCTTCGACAAATTTTGATAATGATGTCGAAAATTAATTGGGAAGTGAGGGACGTGATGTCGCAGCACAACAGCTACGTGGATATTTTGTTGAGGGTGAGTACTGGAAAATTTCGAGACGAGAAATAGTTTTTTTTTCTCTTTGTTTGGTCTTAGGAAGTACAAAATTTCACCATAAGGCTCGAGAAGATTGCCTGCAGGATACCCATACCTAGCTGTGTATATAAGTCTCTTTGGGAGAATGTGGCGCATATAATCACTCATACTCTGGTGCAAGGGTAAGTGTTGGAATATTGTTTGATCGAATGAATCTCTTTTTTGGACGCTCGTTCTACTTACACGTCATCCAAAAATTTTGTCCAGATCGCATGAAAATTATAACTTATAATTGACAAAGAGCTGCTGTCATTTTTTTTTGACATCTGTCAAAAATTATTCTCAGTGCTTTTTATGATTTTATAATTATTTGTTTTCGGAAGGTTTGCTGAGGCAAAAAAGTGCTCGAATGGCGGGAGGGCCTTGATGCAATTGGATTTCACCCAGTTCCTCTCAAAGTTCGAGAAGATGGCTGGTATGAGACCTGTTCCTCACAAGGCTTACGTTGAGAATTATGTGAAGGCTTATTATTTACCCGAACACGAGCTGGAGCACTGGATCAAGGAACATAATGTGAGTGGAAGATTTATTTAGATACGTTTTCTTCAATTATAAATCGTAGGAGTATTCAACGAAGCATTTCCACGGTCTCATCTCTTGCGTTTGTCAAAACAACAAGAAGACGAGGCAAAGACTGATCCAAATGATCGAAGAAATGGAGAAGAACCATTTTGCGGAAAGATAGCGAAAGGAGGAATCGTTATTAGCAATATCTGATTAATAAAGTAATTTAGGTCGAAAAGTGAATTGTTGTCGGTTTCGTGTATATGTATAAATTTATTTTTGTATAGTTGTTATTGTTGATCGTTTATTTGTAGAACTTTACAATAATTTTATTTTAACTGAATCCATAGTGTAATTAACTTATTGAAATATTTCCAAAGGTATAATATATGAATTTTTGCTCATTTATTGTCGGCCTGATATTGCATTTTGTTTATAGTTTTATTGAGAATCTTCGTTCTGACATGACATTCGTTTTAAGTTTATATCTTTTTATTAAGGGCTAGAAATTTATTCCCAAAGTATTCATTCGATTATATTGAGCACTATTTTTCAGTCTGCATTGATTTAGCACATTATTGAACTGTGATCGACACTAAATACTTTTATCGTCAACAAAAATGATAGAGAAATATTGGATTGGAACTAGAAATTTTTTATTTTTTTGGGGAGAAGCTAAGATATTCCCTCCACTTCTTATGCTCTTCATCGGACCTAAAGCAGGGTACGTATTGAGGCGTTCAAATCAAGAAACTCCTGACTCTAGTTCTTCGAAACCTTCTAAAACATTCCATTCCCGAAGAAAAATATATATTTGCACAAATTTACTAACTTATCTCATTTGTTTGTGAATTGTATATGTACTTAAATAAAAATCAGGAATAACTAAGAAAATAGTTTTATTTTTTCATCTCTCGTACATTTACCCGGTACATTTTTCAATTCATATTATTATTACAGTACATCTTTCAATATTGTAAAAATTATTACAGAACTATTTTACTCGATGAAATAAAATAATAAGACTGAACATTACACTAAGATCCCATAATCTGCAAAAAGGAATAGATTAAACAGTTGCATTTTATTTTTTACATTTTACAATTTTTTTTTTAATTTTATTTTTTTCAGAGTATTGTATGTTTGCTTATTTATTATGATTCAAATCTATTACAAATCGCAAAATACTGATCATCTAAAATAAATATACAGTCACCCTGTGCAGTTCTACCACTAAAACGACAATAATATGAGAAACTTATGCACCAAGTATTTCTCTCCTTAAAATAAAAAACCTTAACGTTAAAAATTGTTAAGTTGAAAAAAAAATAATATCACACATCAGATAAAAAGCACTCTTACATTAAGCGTTTTTAAAACAAAACTACAAGACAAAAATGTAGTCGCTCGAATCTGATTAAACCCCTTCGAATCAACATTTCACCATCACAGATAGGCAAACTGTTTTACTGAATTCTTCCAATAAACCGAGGTCTCAAACCCTCCCAAACGATTTAAACGTAGTGAAACGTTGATTTCCTCTACTGCTATAAATGATTTATAATCGTTACACTTTCCAAGGCTTCGCTTCAAACGTTGAAAACTTTCCAACAGCGAAGGATTAAACTATTCGATAGCCAATAATAAATTAGATTATCGAGAAGAACATCCCGATCGGGTAGGAACTTCCTAACTCTGACTTAATCACAGTATTTTAAACCCTAATTGAGCACTCAAGCTGTTGCACTGGACCTCTTCAGTTCCCCTGTCTCCTCCAACTCCTGCGTCAACGGTATTATAACACTCGTGTAGTAAGTCTCCAGTTCTTTGTCCGTCGGACTGTTTCCCTGGTCCTTTTCGTTTCGGTAGCTCGAAAGGGTGTTCTTGATGTAATGCGGCGCGTCCTGGATCCAAGGCGACGGTCTCCTATTCCTCTTGTTCTTGAGCTGGGTCAGTCGACAAACCGAGTAGACGAGGATGACCAGGCCACCGATTCCGGAAAGGTACATCAAAACGTCTGTCGCTACCGGTAGGATGTGGAGGTAGAGTTGTAGTCTTCTCCGGAGGCTGTCTGGTAAACCGTACATCCTCTGTGGGGATAAAATAAGACTTAACACAATTTCGAAAGTGTTTAAATAGGAAATACTTACGAATTCGGCCCACAAGAGGGGTAAAACCATGTCGGAGAACCTTTCGACGTGGGCTATCGCGGAGATATCCCTGAGGGCCATGTTTATTTGGAAATTCGCCCTTAGTTCAACTGGTACACCGGATTTCTGGAAAAAAAACGCCAATTACTCAAGATCCCCTTCGACTGAGGTTAAACACTTACAGGCTCGATCACGAAGTACGAATCGTGTTTATCGGCATCGGGATGAACACCCTCGACTTTGGCCTTAAGAATTGGATCGTTATTGTGGAAATGGGGAGCGCTCAAGGCTATCGGAAACCCGTAGTAACATCCGTGAACGTCCAGTAGTCCCCTGGGGAAACATTTGGATTTGTCGTAACACAAACACGTCTCAGTTTCCGGGGAGTCCTCTTGGAAGTTGTACACGTACGAGTCAAAGCTATCTTTCACCGTCTCGTTAACTTTGACCAAATACTTGGCCCTGCACATGCTCTTCCGGTAAAACAGCAGCTTCTCGTCCTTCTCGATGAAGGCGGGGAACTTCGCCCCGTCGGAGGCGCCCCTGACGTTCCCGCAGGGGTTCTCCCACTGGGGTATCTTGGTCGAGCCCCGCCACATGTCGATCAGGCCCGCCTTCTTGATGTCGTCCTCCCCGGTGTAGACGGTCTCGAAGTCGCCGTCGAAGTCGTACATCTGCAATTTATGCGGGTTAGCTCGGGTTATTTTCGGGGGGGTCGGGGTCGACTTACTCTGTCGATCAGGCCGAGGTTCTTGAAGGTGATCCAGTTGGGCATGAACTGGTTGCCGAGGCTCATCAGGGAGCTGGTGTAGTTGAACATGAACTCCCTCGCCGTCATCTGGATCAGGGGTTGTTGGTCGATTTGACGGATCAGCATGTTCAGGCCGAGCCTGGTGAAGTAGGAGTTTTCGTCTGACACCACTTGGGCTATGCTCTGGAAATATTTATAGAAATATTCACCTGAACCTGATATTAAAAATACCGGATTAACAAGTTATAGCGTAAACAACTCGACTCCCAAATATAAACACAGGGCAAAAAAGAATCGATGAGACATTCGAATTCTGATGATATCAGCGATATTCTGGCTCCATTAGAAAAAACTCGTATGGACCGAGTAGGTATAAAACCTCAATATATTAACTGATTATAGGTTCGTCGAAAAGGTGTCAGAATGTCTATAAAATGAATATTTTATGTCATTAATTGATTATTATATCCAACAAAAAACGTCCTTGAGGATTATCCGAATTAAACTTCCCAAGTCTTCGAGATCGAAACAATGTTATTTTACTCACGATTAACTGTCTATTAAAATCACGAATCGAATAAAAGTGAGCACTGATGTTTCCAAAACTATATTTATATCTATCGAATTAACGGAATATTTCGAGAGTCTAATGAACATCTCGTCGATAAAAACAACCGAATTACCATAAAAAACTTTGAGTGTAAATAAACATGATTATAATTAGGTACCGACGACTCGAGAAATTTATTGCAATTTTGTTATACATTTCAATGTTATGGAAATTTACCTGGGCAAAGACTATAATTTGAACTTTGTAAACTTTTTCCTTCGTTTAAAACTACATACATAGCCCTTTTGCCATTTCTGATACTCCGAAATTGTTATTATTTCATTACAGGACTTATAACATCTGTTATTCTGGCTATTAAACACCATAATTCCTAAATTTCTCGGATTTATCGTTGAAAATTAACCAAAGATTAATTTACTTTGACAGATGTGAAGTTGAGGTTAGTTTCCGACTTCCGACATAGATGAAAGATTTTTCTTTCATCAATTTAATCACCTGTCACAAATTTGCAACATTTTTCTATATTCTAAAAATTTGCAATTTTCCATTCATTTTTCCGATTCTATGGATCAAAACGAGACGTGTTCCAACGACTGGTTAAAATTGATTGATAAGAAACTGCATCGAACTACATTGTTCGAACTTGGAATTATACCAACAATAACAATCAGGTGCATGTCAATTAGAAACTGCATTCTGCAATGCTGAATTAATTCTCTATTTGGTGGTTTGTTGCATAATTGGTATCGGAATGGGAAATATGGGTTGTTTGTTCATGATTCGTTTATCTCCTTCGCGTATGTTTCGATTAAACGCAATAAACCACAGATCAGATATCGGTGGCCGGTTTTTTGAGAAAATCCTTTGAATAAGAATTTTTTATCTATGTTTTTCTGCTTCGTTTGAGGTTAAAGGTTAACGTTATTTCTGAAGCGATTGATATTTTGTTCCGTGATTATCAATTCTTCGAAAATGATTTGGGTCAGTGATATTTTGATAATTACTTGAATTATAGGGTACTGACACCAATAAATATCGCGAAAGTTTTGTTTACTTATTTCGATTTGCTAATTCAAGAGCATATCAATTGTTTTGAAAATAAAATTTTTTTCATAATAACTTATTGTAATCATAAAAAATCTCTTTGGCCGAATGTACATTCAAAAATTACGAAAAGCACTGCCGTGAAGGCAGGAGCATTTGAGCGCTCGTACATGCACCTTGTAGGCAGATTCGCATTTTCCAGTTTTAGAAATCAATTGAAGGAATTTTTGACTGCTGTCAAAAAAATTCTGAAACTTAGGCGAAACTCCAGACTTCATGTCGGTGCTTCTATGGTCTTGGTGATGCGATCTGGACAAAATTTCGCACGTAGTTTGAATACATTATTCCTGAGCTAGGTGCATAATTTCATTCCAATCCGATCGGTAGTTTCGAAACTATCAGGAAAAAAATATTTTGAACGGCCATATTTACGGAACCCCTAGTTAAATTTTGCTCATTGATGAACGTGACCGTGAAATTTGCGATCCAAACCCACCCTGAGAATTTCAAGTTCCTAGGCTTTTCCGTTCGAAAGTTAGAATCTTCTATGGTTTCTATGGTTCTGGTCATGCGATCTGGACAAAATATTGCTTCAATATATCATTCTCGATTAAAATACAAAATTTCATCTCGATCAAATCCGCAGTTTCGAATTTATCGAGAAAACAAAATTTCAAACGACCGTATTTACGGAACCCCTTGTATAATGTTGCTCATAGATGAACGTGATCACGACATTTGAGATCCACACCTATCCTGAAAATTTCAAGTCCCTAGGCGTTTCCGTTCGAAAGTTACAATTTTCTATGGTTTCTATGGTTCTGGTCATGCGATCTGGACAAAATTTCACATGTAGCTTGAACACCTCATTTTCCATTTGAGTGCAAAATTTCATCTCGATCAAATCTGTAGTTCTCAAGTAATCAGGGAAACAAAACTTTGAACGGCCATATTTACGGAACCCCTGGTGGAATTTGGCCCATTAACGAACTTAACCGAGCCATTCGGGAACTGAACCCACACTGAAAATTTCAAGTCTCTAGGTTGTTCCGTTCGAGAGTTATCGTGCTTACGGCCGGACGGCCGGCCGGACGGCCGGACGGACAGACTCGAATTTTCCGACGGATTCGTCATCAGTGAGTCGAACATAGTCGATTGAGACCATTTTCGGCTCAAAATTCGAAAAATACAGACATCGTGACGAAATGATATAGCCCTCGTGTAAGTAGTACGAGCGCTCAAAAATAGGAAGTGTCCGTGGATATTCCAGTGAAGCCAACAACGGACCAAAAATTCTCAAAAATCACATTCGAACTTTTTTTCTTGATGGTTTAGGAACACCCAGTACATCGATAAAGTCGCATCGACTCATCCGACGAGAACGCGAATAATAAAAACATTAACAAATCGAACGTAATGAGGAGAAAACAAACAATATTGTCAGGCTCCAAAAATTTTCGTTTTCGATGGTTGAGCATCTTTATGTCCCATTACGTAATTACCCATCGTTATATTTGTATTGTAATCGAAGTAACGCTAATCCTCACTGATCCATTTGACTTATTTTGCTCGTCAAAGTGAGATAATGATCGAGATTGGAAAAAAAATATATCACTATTCTATTCGAGTACGAAAGGATGCCAAAAGTTTGGGAAACACTGTGTGAGTGTCTAGAAATATTTGGAGAATTAACTTTTTCTGTAATTATTGAATTCTTGATGTTTTAGTAATGTCCACTAGATTTTTCGTATTACACAAGTAAGTTTTTATCCGCATACGGAACGCGACATCGACATCTCACAATTCTGTAGTCGGATGAATCTAGTTTCTATGGCGCCCGGCATAACCTATGATTTATACCGGCTGATTTAGTGAAATGTTATCGTAATAAGTTTTATCATTTATGAATAAAGAACATGTTTTATATCAGTAAAGTGAAGTTGTGAATATTGCTGGAAACCTACTTTGAAACCCAGTAACCCCTGGTTACACAGAAATGGAAAATGCTCAAAGAAATGTGAAGATTGAGACATACTTCTGAATATTCGCACTTCAATTGGCACCGGAATAAAAAGAATTTTCGCAACGACCCGCTTTCAACATTTCACAAATGCATAAATTTCCACATCCACGCTGCAATTTTTTCAGTCGATCTTTCCACACCAACTCGCGAATTTTCCAATAATTTCTCACTTGCAAAACCGATCGTACAATGGATAATTCCTCTCGTTCAACCACCAATTATCACCTTCATATCTGTTACATAACCTCAACGTTTTGCGTGTGAAAAAGTTGAGATTTTTGAGTGGAAATGCTAAACTTACCAAGAGGGCGATGTTTGGCAGGATCATGGTATCGTTCTCTAACCTTCCTTCGGACATTTCTGGCACGAAAACCAAGGGGTGGCTCGGTATGGCAGAAACCGTGAAGTTGTCGTTGAAGGTGATATTTTCGTGCGTCATCAATTCCCTTGAAAAGAAAAACAATCAAGAGTTGGGCTTGCATTCAATTTAGAAAACTTCTCGTTGACATCCTTTGGAAAATATCACGCTCATAACCTCAGTTTTCGATACTGTCAAATTATAATCATAGGAAAATTATGTTGGTAAGTCTGGTGAAAACTGTCAATTTTCAATCATTTGATGATATTCTAGATTCACAAATAAAGACACCCATATCGGTCCTATTATCGCGTTTTAAACAGAAACTGGGACGCCCCCTTTATCACTTGTCGCCCTAGTTCTCATTACGAGGATTATCAGAAGTTCCTGCTTCCGAGGAGATGCATTTTATCTGAATTCGACCTAAAAAACAGCCGAGATCAAAACAATCCTTCGCAAAAATACCCGGAAGTGGAAATAACCCATAATAGATTATCTTGAATCGATGCAAATTGAAGATGGAATAATTAATGAATACATGCAAATGAATTCAGACGTTTCGAGTTTAAAAAATGATATTATTTTGGTTTAGGAGATCAGATATAGCTTCGGTCCTGTCAATCTGAAGGTTGTTAATTGATAAATATTATAATTAATCCTGTTAAGTCGGAAATTGAGGTTATGAGCGACGTTACTGTCAAACAGTAGGTCTGATGTATCAAACCTGTCATATTTGGGCGACGTTGCCAGATATGGGTTTGGTTTGATCTCTACTTCAAGAGTTTTATGGTAATTGAGAAGATTTCAATTAACTTTTTCAATTTGAAAAATGACAAACATAAAAATATACCGTGAAGTCAATTCCATAAATTTTATGGTATATATTACATCAAGTGTAATATTAGCATCTCATCAAAATTTATACGATTTCAAACTTGTTGTTAGTTCTAATGGAATTCAGTCAATTTATATTCATAACCAGGAGGATTTAGTGGTTTACTACGAGTTTTCAAATTTTTCTTGTAAAACAAAAAATAATTATCTCACATATTCAGGAATTCATCAACGTATAAAATTAAAATAATGTAATAAAATCATTATCTCGTTGAATACCAAAGTAAACAGTATCTGAGTGAACAAATAATTATCTGCGATTTGGTCATACACACCATTGAGAATATTCAAGTCATTGTACCCGGTGTGTAACACCCAATAGAATTTTTTTATTTACTTAAACGAATGTGAAATTGATGCTAAACGAATAAACAACTCATCTAAATATTTGACGAATCATCTCGCCTAATTGCTCTAGTTGAAGGGTAGCGCACATCCGGCAACGTCGCCCAAATGTGACAGATGTGATACATTAGATCTATTGCGTGACAAGAATGTCAAAGTATTGACGTTTTGAAGTTTAGAGGTTATATTCACCTCTGTCATCGTTTGTAAATAAGATACTCACTTGTAAACGTATGGACCAACTTCTTGTATCTTCAACTTTTCATCGATACCGTTCATGTATTCCTCTTTGTTGGTGACGTTCCAGAGGAACACTCGGAGGTAGAGGTCGACCGGGGGCACCCTCCACAACTCGAAGACCTCCCCCCCTTCTCCAAACATAATTTTCTGCAAAAAAAATGAACTGAGAAACGATAATTGGTGAAAAGGTAAAGACTATAAATAAATAGGTAGAAGGTAATCGATGAAAAGTAAGGGTTAAAAAGTATTGGATAGAAGATAATGAGTGAACGTTAATACGAAAAAATAAAAAGGTAAAAGGTAATGAGTAAAAATAAATAGGTAAAAGGTAATCGATAAAAAGGAATGGGTAGAGAGTGAGGGCTAAAAAGTATTGGAGAAGAGGGTAATGGGTAAGAAGTTTTGAGACAAAAATGTAATGAGTGAAAAGTAATACATAAAAATAAATAGGTACAAGGTACTCGATAAAAAGGTAATGAGTAATAATAAATTGGTAAAAGGTAATTGATAAAAAGGAATCGTTAAAGATTGAGGGCTGAAAAGTATTGGAGAAAAAGGTAATGGGTAAAAAGGTAATGAGTAAAAATAAAAGAGTAAGGGTTAAAAAGTAATGAGCGAAAAGTATTGGAAAAAAAGGTAATACGAAAAAATGAATAGGTAAAAGGTAATGGTCAAAAAAGTGATGAGTAAAAATAGGTAGGTAAAAGGTAATCGATGAAAAGGAATGGGTGAACAGTGAGGTTCAAAAGTATAGGTGAAAAGTTCTGGGGTAAAAAGGTAATGAGTGAAAAGTAAAACGTAAAAATAAATAGGTAAAAGGTAATCGATAAAAAGGAATGGGTAAAGAATGAGGGCTAAAAAGTATTGGAGTAAAAGGTAATGAGTGAAAAATGTTAAGTAAAAATAAATATGACAAAGGTAATGTGTAAAAATAAATAGGTAATCGTTAAAAAGGAAAGGGTGAAGAGTAATTGGTGGAAAGTAATCGTTGAAATGTAAATAATAATAAAATACTCTCTTCTCTCTTGTATTATAATGTACTATTATAAATTAATAAATTATTATAATTCTTTGTGTTTTATTTATACTTACATATCTGTAGATGAGGTCGTATGGGTTAATTATGAATATCAGTATTCCAGATATAAAAGAAGCTATGCCAAGAACTGCAAAACTAATGGCCCCTAGAAAAAAAAATTAAAAATAGAAAAAAAAATATATGAAAAAAAAAGATTCTTGAATGAGAATTTTTTTTCGCTTATTCCGTTCGAGAAATCAGAACAGGTCGTATGTATTACGATTAAATCGATCGTATTTAAAACGGTTCTAGGCCCCTCGAAGAAGGCTGGAAATCCCAGCGGACTCGAAACATTCGGAACCTGTTTCGGTTTGCTGTGTTTTCTTTTTTTCGCGAATAATTTTGCACTCGGACCGTCCAATTTCGAGCCGCGACGATTATTATTTTAATATGTACGACAGACCAGGATGTTGTCGAATTAAATTCAAATTTTTAATGCATGACATCTCAAGGATTTTTTAGGTTAAGAAAAATAATTTTTCGTCGTTGAATCTGCATTTTTTTGGATAATTATCTGAATTCAGCGGAGATGTTACAAATCAAAATTTACACAATGTGACATGTTGATTTTCCGTGGTAATATACAGGGTGGTATTTTTTCTGGAGCCATGTCGCCTTTCTCCCTCCAGAACTTTTTTTGTGGTAGGCCAATGGCACTCAAAAAATATGAATAATGATCTTTGTTCATTTTGGAAACTTTTTGATATTCTACAATTTTTCCGTATCTACCACTGTTTCAGAGAAGGAAATTTCGAAAAATTTCATGAAAATCAATATTTTTCAAAAAATTCAGTGGGTATGAAAAAATCCCAAGAAATCAAGACAAATACTCTTTCTTATATTATTTAAACACCAGTGACGCACCAAAAAAAAGTTATGGGGGTAAAAAGAGGACGTGGTTCCTAGAAAAAAATCACCCTGTAGATTTTTACGGGAAAACGACACGCCACACGATGTAAACCTTCAATTGTAACATCCACCCCAAATTTCAGCGAAATATCTCTAGAAATGTGGATACTACAACGAAAAAACTTCGGAAAATTTCAAACTTCAACACCCTGTATATCGAAAACGAAGCGTTTGCGCAACCTTGTTCATAAGACTTTATTGTTGATGGCAAGAATAACCATCAAATTTACTACACCTCGAACAATAGCATTCGGTGACTGTAATACTATAAGAACGTTAATCCTAGATTAACAACCGTTTAACCTTGCGAATCAGCAGGGGAAAAACAAAAACGTCGTAAATTTCATGAAATTATGCTCCAACGCCATTTTAACGTAACGCCCTGCAGTGTCTGAATCCGGTCGACGAGGGGGCCTACATAGCTTTCCCGACTTAGCAACAATCCCAAAGTTCGAATAAGATTAATTTCGACATCCAATATGAACCTCCCACACCTCTTATCGCTCGTTCCTCCTGGGGATCGTTGAACCCCGGAGTTATCTCTCGACGATGCCATCGTATTTCTATGTCACTGTCACGGCGTGGTCGAATATTCGCAATTTCGACCTTTACGATCCGAAAACATTACGGAATGGGTCGAAGAACTTGTTGCGTATTCGAGGAGGTGCAAGGTTGAGGCGGTTCCTCGAGAGTAAACTGTTGAATTGTTTTCCAATAGGTGTTGGTGCAAAGAAGAGATCTCTATTGGTGGATAATTTACCCAAAAATGATCTCCTCTTACAACCAACAGATCGAAAAGAAGATGAAGACGAAAGCCCTTCGTCATGCAGGTTGATCTATTGACATGAGAGCAAATTTATTGCACTCCAGTAGTGCAATAATTTATTGCATCGCAAACTGATTGATTCTAGATGATTTTGCACTGGGAGAAATAAGTTGCAGTTATTTTTATCTACAAACATGCAAATTTATTGCACTGTGCCATTAAGAAACTCCAGTAGTGCAATAATTTATTGCATGGTAAATTGAAAATCCATTATAGAATCTCGATTAAATAAAAACATTTTCAATCTTTATGGTGCAAATACTGCAAATGGACTTGGATTTTAACATGAAGGATCTTCCTTATTCGATAAAACGCAGAAGAAGAATTTCTTCGAAATTGAATAACTTTTCAGGCTTTTCCAAAAAAGACCAAGGCATTTTCGAAATATCTATTGAATTTGACGTCCATCATAAAATTTCGAAAAAATACATTTTTTTTTCAATCTGGATGGAAGATGTTTCTTCATGCAGTTAGTCTCATCCACAATCGTGCAAATTTATTGCACTCGGCCCTTAAAAAAAAACCAGTAGTGCAATAATTTATTGCATCGTAAATTGATTAAGTTTAGATGATTTTGCACTGGGAGAAATACACTGCAGTTATTCTTGTTAACAAGCGTGTACATTTATCGCACTCTGCCATTACAAACCTGCAGTAGTACAATAATTTATTGCATGGTAAATTCGACATCCAAAAATCTCGATCAAAATACAAATTTTTTCAATCTTAATGGAAAATTCTTCATAATGCTGATACTCATATTTACAAACGTGCAAATTTATTGCACTCGGCCGTTTAAAACCTCCAGTAGTGCAATAGTTCATTGCATTGCAATCGACTTGGCCTTTATTTGGACATAATCTATCTTATCTTATTCGACGAAGAACGCAAACGTGCAAATTTATTGCATTCCTCAGTTACAAACCTCCAGTAGTGCAATAATTTATTATTATTCGTGTAATTTATTGATTTCAGAAGATTTTGCACTGACAGAAACAGACTGCGATCATTTTTATTTACAAGCGTGCACATTTATGGCACTCCTCTATCACAAACCTCCAGTAGTGCAATAATTTATTGCATGGTAAATTCAACATCCACTATAAAATCTCGATTGAAATACAAATTTTTTCAATCTTAATATAAAATTTTTCATTATTCTGATATTCATATTAACAAACGTGCAAATTTATTGCACTCGGCCGTTACAAACCTCCAGTAGTGCAATAATTCATTGCATAGCAATCGACTTGACTTTTATTTCGACATAATTTATCTTATATTATTCGATGAAGAACGTAAAAGTGCAAATTTATTGCATCCCTCAGTTACAAACCTCCAGTAGTGCAATAATTTATTATTATCCGTGTAATTTTATTGACTTTAGAAGATTTTTCACTGACAGAAACAGACTGCGATCATTTTTATTTACAAGCGTGCACATTTATTGCACTCCTCCATCACAAACCTCCAGTATTGCAATAATTTATTGCATGATAAATTCAACATCCACTATAAAATCTCGATTAAAATACAAATTTTTCCAATCTTAATAGGAAATTCTTCATTATGCTGATATTCATATTAACAAACGTGCAAATTCATTACACTCGGCCGTTACAAACCCCCAGTAGTGCAATAATTCATTGCATTGCAATCGACTTGACTTTTATTTCGACATAATTTATCTCATATTATTCGATGAAGTGCAAATTTATTGCATCCCTCAGTTACAAACCTCCAGTAGTGCAAAAATTTATTATTATTCGTGTAATTTTATTGATTTTAGAAGATTTTGCACTGACAGAAACAGACTGCAATCATTTTTATTTACAAGCGTGCACATTTATTGCACTCCTCCATCACAAACCTCCAGTAGTGCAATAATTTATTGCATGGTAAATTCAACATCCACTATAAAATCTCGATTAAAATACAAATTTTTTCAATCTTAATAGAAAATTTTTCATTATTCTGATATTCATATTAACAAACGTGCAAATTTATTGCACTCGGCCGTTACAAACCTCCAGTAGTGCAATAATTCATTGCATAGCAATCGACTTGACTTTTATTTCGACATAATTTATCTCATATTATTTGATGAAGTGCAAATTTATTGCATCCCTCAGTTACAAACCTCCAGAAGTGCAATAATTTATTATTCGTGTGAGTTGATTAATTTTAGATGATTTTGAACTGAGAGAAACATATTGAATTTTTTTCATTTACAATCGTGCAAAATTATTGCACTCCCCCATTATAAACCATAGTGCAATAATTTATAGCATCGTAAAGGGGAGTGATACAAACAGCCGTAAAACTTCCAACCTTTTTTCCTCCACCCGAAGATTGTACTCACACTTTCTGCTGCAGGGCTTGACGCCGCCCCTCTCCTCGCCTGCCAGGTCCCTGTTAGGGCAGTTTTTGAATCTCGCATTGGTGTTGACAACGTCGTAAGTACCACCAACCAATCTGTTCCACAGGCGAACAATGTCCCTCATCTTCTAAGGCGTTCAGGTTGTGTCTGGTCGAGCTCGGGACAACGTGTAGTTCCTGCTTTAAATTGCCGGGGTGAAATTCGAGAGGTCACCTTTTCGAGTGCAATGTCGATCGGTGGAATATTTCCGACCGGAAGTGATTTGGACCGAAATATTCTCATTGATTATCGAAATATCATTGGTTTCCTGTTTCCGCACAAATAAGTCGATTTGATTAAAAAAATTTAATTGGGTCTGGTGAATACCGAATGAAATATTAATTAAATTCATCATCCATTATGAAATTTCGATGGAAATACAAATTCTTGCAAATTTGATTTATTTTTATCCAAGCGTGCCAATTTATTGCACTAGGTAGTTGCAAATTTCTAGTAGTGCAATAATTGATTATATCGAAATTAATTTATTTTAGAGGATTTCGTACGTGTAGTTATATTAATTTACAAGCGTGCAATTTTATTGCACTGGGCAGTTTTGATTCTCTATAAGTGCAATAATTTATTGCATCGAAATTGATTGATTTTGGATGATTTCGTACTAGGGCAGATGGGCTTAGTTATATCAATTGGCAAGAGTGCAATTTTATTGCACTGGGCAGATTGAGTGCGATTTTATTGCACTGGCCAGTTTGGAAATCTTTATAAGTGCAATAATTTATTGGATCGAAATTTATTGATTTTGGACAATTTTGTACTAGGGCAGAAGGTCTCAATTATATCCATTCACAAGAGTCCAATTTTTTTGCACTGGTTAGTTTTGAATCTCTATAAGTGCAATAATTTATTGCATCGAAATTGATTGATTTTGGATGAGTTCGTACTAGGGCAGATGGGTTTAGTTATATCAATTCGCAAGAGTGCAGTTTTATTGCACTCGGCAGTTTGAGTGCAATTTTATTGCACTGACCAGTTTGGAATCTCTATAAGTGCAATAATTTATTGCATCGAAATTGATTGATTTTGGACGATTTCGTACTAGGGTATATAGACTTTGTTTCATCTATTTACGAGCATATTTATTGCATTAGGAAGTTGACATCTACAGAAGTGCAATAATTTATTGCATCGAAATTGGTTGATTTCAGACGATTTTAAACAAGGCCTGATGGATGTTCTTCCATTTGTTTCATTTCTAATTCGTATATAATCGGAAGTGTCAAATTATTGCATCAGGAAGTTGACATCTACAGTAGTGCAATAATTTATTGCATCGAAATTGGTTGATTTCAGACGATTTCAAACAAGGGCTGATGGATGTTTTTCCAATCGTTTTATTTCTAATTCGTATATAATCGGAAGTGTCAAATTATTGCATTAGGAAGTTGACATCTACAGAAGTGCAATAATTTATTGCATCGAAATTGGTTGATTTCAGACGATTTTAAACAAGGGCTGATGGATGTTTTTCCAATCGTTTTATTTCTAACTCGTATATAATCGGAAGTGTCAAATTATTGCATTAGGAAGTTGACATCTACAGTAGTGCAATAATTTATTGCATCGAAATTGGTTGATTTCAGACGATTTTAAACAAGGGCTGATGGATGTTTTTCCAATCGTTTTATTTCTAACTCGTATATAATCGGAAGTGTCAAATTATTGCATTAGGAAGTTGACATCTACAGTAGTGCAATAATTTATTGCATCGAAATTGGTTGATTTCAGACGATTTTAAACAAGGGCTGATGGATGTTTTTCCAATCGTTTTATTTCTAACTCGTATATAATCGGAAGTGTCAAATTATTGCATTAGGAAGTTGACATCTACAGTAGTGCAATAATTTATTGCATCGAAATTGGTTGATTTCAGACGATTTTAAACAAGGGCTGATGGATGTTTTTCCAATCGTTTTATTTCTAACTCGTATATAATCGGAAGTGTCAAATTATTGCATTAGGAAGTTGACATCTACAGTAGTGCAATAATTTATTGCATCGAAATTGGTTGATTTCAGACGATTTTAAACAAGGGCTGATGGATGTTCTTCCATTTGTTTCATTTCTAATTCGTATTTAATCGGAAGTGTCAAATTGAGCGTCCAACACTTCGTTTAAAACAAGTTAATCAACAAATCATGTCCGAAATGATCGAAGACCTCGAATTAAAAAATATTTTCGTGTTCAACTATTACAAACGAGCTTTAATTAATCAGCAACAATAAAAACAAATTATTTCGATTCAAACAACTCGATTAATCAAGTTTTTCCATGCAAATTCAGAATGTCATTCTAGAGGTTCACCTCTATTGGAATTCGAATAGATAAAAATGTGGTTGTTCTTGTCATAATTCGCCATTTAATTCCGATGCGAATGGGAAAAAAATGGAAAAAGATTCGTGCATTTTGAGGATTTCCGCGAGGATCGGGTGGGTTCGGACCCGGAAATATCGACGGCCGCGTTTGAATTCAAATTCGCGATATTCTCGGAGATTTACAGTTTCGACCAGCGATTATTCTAATTTCTTCCTAGTTCGCGTTCTTTCCGGGTTGAAAACTTTTCTGGGAGTTCATTCAACGAACCTTCATGATCTGCATGGTGAAATTACCACTGTTATTCTTCGATGAATCAACTTCGACCACGGCGAAGGTCGGACGGTCGGTAAATTGATGCGAAATTGGGTAAGAAGTCGACGATTATGTAGTTTTCCACTCCGTGGAACATTCTAGATTCTAGAAGACCGCGGGTGAATTCTTCGAAGGAATCGGGGGATCGTCCTTGATGGGAGATCTGCATTTATTTGTCGATCAAAACAATTCTACGGTGAAAGGAACGCGGTCGAATTGATCGAAGTTGCATCGAGTATTTGTAGCAATATTCTCTTATGACGTCCAATAAATTATTGCACTCATTGGGGATTTTGCACCTCGCCACAGTTTGATTCGAGAATAAAATATCTTGATCTGTTCTGAAGAAAAACTTTTCCATACTATGTGCAAATTTATTGCACTCGGTCGTGACAAACCTAAAGTAGTGCAATAATTTATTGCACGGCAATCGACTTGGCTTTCATTCCGACATATCTTACCTTATTCGATGAAGATAGTAAAAGTGCAAATTTATTGCACTCCTCAATTACAAACCTACAGTAGTGCAATAATTTATTGCAACGTAAATTGCTCGATTCAAGATGATTTTGCAGTGTTTGAAATGGACTCAACAAAAAGGACCTATCACTTCTAGTTTGATAAAGCACACAAGGCGAATTTATCTGAAACTGAATAATTTTTAACGCTTCTCCAGAAAAGACCAAGGCATTAACGAAATATTCTCAATCTTGATAGGAAAGGTTTTGTCATGCGGTTATTTTTATTTATACCGTGAAAATTTATTGCACTCGTTCATTGAAAACCACCAGTAGTGCAATAATTTAATGCATCGCAAACAGATTGATTCTAGATGATTTTGCAATTCGAGAAATATACAGCAATGAGTTTTATTTACAAGCGTGCAAATTTATTGTACTCGGTCGTTACAAAACCTCTAGTTGTGCAATAATTTATTGCATCGCAAAGATTGATATTAAATGATTTGGCAATTTGAGATATAAACCGCAATTATTTTTATTTACAATCGTGCAAATTTATTGCACTCTGTCATTACGAACCTCCAATAGTGCAATAATTTATTGCAATGTAAATTGCTCGATTTTAGATGATTTTGAAGTGTTTTAAATGATTTTGACTTTTAACATGGAAAATCCTATCTCTTCTTATTCGATAAAGCATACAAGACGAATTTATCTGAAACTGAATAACTTTTAACGCTTCTCCAGAAAAGACCAAGACATTTACGAAATATCAATAGAATTTGACGTTCATCATAAAATCTCGATGAAAATACAATTTTTCTTAATCTTGATAGGAAAAGTTTCGTCATGCGGATATTTTTATTTATACCGTGCAAATTTATTGCACTCGTTCATTGAAAACCACCAGTTGTGCAATAATTAAATGCATTTCAAACAGATTGATTCTAGATGATTTTGAAATTTGAGAAATAGACAGCAAAAATTTTTATCTACAAGAGTGCAAATTCATTGTACTCGGTTGTTACAAAACCTCTAGTTGTGCAATAATTTATTGCATCGCAAAGATTGATAGTAGATGATTTGACAATTAGAGAAATAGACTGCAATTATTTTCATTTACAATAGTGCAAATTTATTGCACTCTGCCATTACGAACCTCCAATAGTGCAATAATTTATTGCAATGTAAATTGCTCAATTTTAGATGATTTTGAAGTGTTTCAAATGAATTTGACTTTTAACATAAAAAAACCTATCTCTTCTTATTCGATAAAGCACACGACGAATTTATCTGAAACTGAATAACTTTTAACGCTTCTCCAGAAAAGACCGAGACATTTACGAAATATCAATAGGATTTGACGTCCATCATAAAATCTCGATGAAAATACAATTTTTCCCAATCTTGATAGGAAATGTTTCGTCATGCGGTTATTTTTATTTATACCGTCCAAATTTATTGCACTCGTTCATTGAAAACCACCAGTAGTGCAATAATTTAATGCATCGCAAACAGATTGATTTTAGATGATTTTGCAATTTGAGAAATAGACAGCAATCATTTTTATCTACAGGAGTGCAAATTCATTGTACTCGGTTGTTACAAAACTTCTAGTTGTGCAATAATTTATTGCATCGTGAAGATTAATAGTAGATGATTTGGCAATAAGAGAAATAGACTGCAATTATTTTTATTCACAATCGTGCAAATTTATTGCACTCTGCTATTACGAACCTCCAATAGTGCAATAATTTATTGCAATGTAATTTGCTCGATTTTAGATGATTTTGAAGTGTTTCAATGAATTTGACTTTTAACATGGAAAAACCTATCTCTTCTTATTCGATAAAGCAAACAAGACGAATTTATCTGAAACTAGATAATTTTCAAGGCTTCTCCAGAAAAGACCAAGACATTTACGAAATATCAATAGAATTTGACGTCCATCATAAAATCTCGATGAAAATACAATTTTTTTTCAATCTTGATAGGAAAGGTTTCGTCATGCGGTTATTTTTATTCATACCGTGCAAATTTATTGCACTCGTTCATTGAAAACCACCAGTAGTGCAATAATTTAATGCATCGCAAACAGATTGATTCTAGATGATTTTGCAATTCGGGAAATAGACAGCAATAATTTTTATCTACAAAAGTGCAAATTCATTGTACTCGGTTGTTACAAAACCTCTAGTTGTGCAATAATTTATTGCATCGCAAAGATTGATAGTAGATGATTTGGCAATTAGAGAAATAGACTGCAATTATTTTTATTCACAATAGTGCAAATTTGTTGCACTCTGCCATTACGAACCTCCAATAGTGCAATAATTTATTGCATCGTAAATTGCTTGATTTTAGATAGTTTTTCACTGCGGCAAATGGCCTTAGTTTTCAACATGAAAAAATCAATTTTTCTTATTCGATAACGGTTTCTTTTCGATATTGAATAACTTTTAACACTCCTCTAGAAAAGAACAAGACATTTTCAACATATCATTTGAATTTAGAGTTCATTATAAAATCTCGATGAAAATACAATTTTTTTCAAACTTTCGAATTTATTGCACTCAGAAATTACAAACCCTCAGTAGTGCAATAATTTATTGCATCTAAATTGAAAACAAGCAAAAAAGTAAAATGAGTTTAATTCCAGAAATCGAAGAGTTCAAACCAGAAATATTGTTGGAAGTATATTGAAAAAAAAATCAGTAGATAAGTGAAGTGAATATACAAATTATTTGAGTACCCTAACAATTGTTTAAAATAAAAAAAAAGTGTTGGTACACTTGAAAGTAATTTTTTATTTTTATCAATTTTTATTGATTTTTTTTTCACTTTATGTGGTTTTCAACTATAAAATGGAACTGGTCATAAAAAAAATGTTTTAAAGTGATTTTTTTCAGTTTTTCAGAAAACTATTTACATTTTTCCCCGGCTAAATATTCCACCAATTCCCCTCGACATTGCACAAAAAAAACGAAAAAACCATAAAAGAAACTCACTTCGAAAAACCGCCTAGACTCCTTCCAAATCCAAAAATTTTCGAATCGAACAATTCGGTTCGCACAAAAACAACAACAAACACAGAATAGCAGCACGCGACACGGTTCTCTCACAGAGATGGCGCGATTCACGGATTTAAACGGCAAGTGTAGGTAAACTCTGATTTTCCTCGAGGTTTATATCAACTTTCACCACTTCGGCGTTTGGCTGGGCGCGCGTAAACTCGGTCCTTCTCATCCCCACCACCCCTTTCCCCCGAAATTATCACAGTCCACTTCGGTGTTGTTGTTCTGATTCTGGGAAATCGGACGCGAATCGGTGAGAAATGCAATTTGTAAAATTGTGCTTTTTTATTTTTCTATAATTTTGACTCTCAGGTACATGTTTTCTATGGTCATCTTTTTTTTTTTTTTTTTTGTTTTTTTTTTTTTTCTAGAAGTCTTACTTTTTTGTGCTTTCAGTCGTGATCATTAAGTGTCTCCTCAAACAAATGAAGAATCAGTTTAGGGCGTCTAAACGGATGAAAAAGTGACCCTTACACATTTCTTCAACTATAACAGGTAGTTTTCAGGAATTTCCTATCAATTTCGGCGAGATTTTCGTGAAATTCCTATGACGCAACGAGAATTTCACTCATTCTAGCTAGGGGAACGTGTTTTGAATGAAAATATAGGTGAATGCTGGTATAAATAGGTGTGAGGAATGATTTTTCAAAGATTTACCAAAAAAAACGAAGATTTTTTGGAAATTTTGTGAAATTTACGAGAAATTCGTTAAAATGTGACAGCCACAGTGACTAAAATGGCTAAAAAATTATCCTCATACGTTTCTCCCACTTAATCGAATAGTTTTCAGGAATTTTATTTGCATTTCAGTGAGATTCTCACGAAATTCCAAGGAAGTCATGCTGTCTTCATGCATTTTGGCGAGCAAAAAAAAATTTTTCGAATTTTTTTGAAAATTTTACGAGAAATTCGTCAAAATGTGACAACAACTGTGACTAAAATGACTAAAAAGTTATCCTCATACATTTCTTCAACTTAAACGAATAGTTTCCAGGAATTATCTTCCATTTCGGTGAGATTCTCACGAAATTCTAATGACGTCATGCAGTTTTCATCCATTTTAGCGAATACAATTTCTTTCAAATAGAAATTGGGGGAAATGCTGATGAAAATAGGGGTAAGGAATGATTTTTCGAAGATTTACCAAAAAAAACAAAATTTTTTCGAATTTTTTTAGAAATTTTAGGAGAAATTCGTCAAAATGTGACAACAACTGTGTCTAAAATGACTAAAAAGTGATCCTCATACGTTTCTTCAACTTAATCGAATAGTTTTCAGGAATTTCCTTTCTATTTCGGTGAGATTCTCACGAAATTCCAATGACGTCATGCAGTTTTCATTCATTTTAGCGAATACAATTTCTTTCAAATGGAAATAGGGGTAAATACTGATGGAAATAGGGGTAAGGAATGATTTTTTCAAAGATTTACCAAAAAAATAAAAAATTTCGAATTTTTCTTCGAAATTTACGAGAAATTCGTCAAAATGTGAAAGCTAAAATGACTAAAAAGTGGTCCTCATACGTTTCTTCAACTTTATCGAATAGTTTTCAAGAATTTTATTTGCATTTCAGTGAGATTCTCACGAAATTCCAATGACGTCATGCAGTTTTCATGCATTTTATGGGTAAAATTTTGTTTCAATGGAAATAGGGGTGAGTACTGATGGAAATAGAGGTAGGGAATTATTTTACGAAGATTGACTGAAAAAACTAAAATTTTTTTCGAATTTTTTTGGAAATTTTATGAGAAATTCGTCAAAATGTGACAACAACTGTGACTAAAATGACTAAAAAGTGATCCTCATACGTTTCTTCAACTTAATCGAATAGTTTCCAGGAATTTCCTTTCTATTTCGGTGAGATTCTCACGAAATTCTAATGACGTCATGCAGTTTTCATCCATTTTAGCGAATACAATTTCTTTCAGATGGAAATAGGGATAAATACTGAGGAAAATAGGGGTAAAGAATGATTTTTCAGAGATTTAGCAAAAAAAATGAAAAATTTCGAATTTTTTTGAAATTAACGAGAAATTCGTCAAAATGTGACAACAACTGTGACTAAAATGACTAAAAAGTGATCCTCATACGTTTCTTCAACATAATCGAATAGTTTTCAGGACTTACCTTTCTATTTCGGTGAGATTCTCACGAAATTCCAATGACGTCATGCAGTTTTCATGCATTTTAGCGAGTAAAATTTTTTTTTTAATGGAAATTGGGATAAATACTGATGGAAGGGGTAAGGAATGATTTTACGAAGATTTACCGAAGAACTCAAAAATTTTTTCGAATTTTTTTGAATATTTTACGAGAAATTCGTCAAAATGTGACAACAACTGTGACTAAAATGACTAAAAAGTGATCCTAATACGTTTCTTCAACTTAATCGAATAGTTTTCAGAAATTTCCTTTCTATTTCGGTGAGATTCTCACGAAATTCCATTGACGTCATGGAGTTTTCATCCATTTTAGCGAGTAAAATTTTCTTTAAATGGAAATATGGGTGAATACTGATGGAAATAGGGGTAGGGAATGATTCAACAAAAATTCACAAAAAAAAAACAAATTTTTTTATCGAATTTTTTTGAAAATTTTACGAGAAATTCGTCAAAACGTGACTAAAATGACTAAAAAGTGATCCTCATACGTTTCTTCAACTTAATCGAATAATTATCAGGAATTTCCTTTCTATTTCGGTGAGATTCTCACGAAATTGCATTGACGTCATGCAGTTTTCATCCATTTCAGCGAGTAAAATTTTCTTCAAATAGAAATAGGGGTGAATACTGATGAAAATAGGGGTAAGGAATGATTTGACAAAAATTTACAAAAAAAAACAAAGATTTTTATCGAAGTTTTTCGAAAATTTTACGAGAAATTCGTCAAAACGTGACTAAAATGACTAAAAAGGGATCCTGCTACGTTTCTTCAACTTAATCGAATAGTTCTCAGGAATTTTTTTTTCCTTTCGGTGAGATTCTCACGAATTCCAATGACGTCATGCAGTTTTCATGCATTTTAGCGGGTAAAATTTTTTTTTTAATGGAAGTAGGGGTAGATACTGATGGAAATAGGGGTAAGGAATGATTTTTCGAAGATTTACCGAAGAACTCAAGAATTTTTTCGAATTTTTTTGAATATTTTACGAGAAATTCGTCAATTGTGACTAAAATGACTAAAACGTGATCCTCATACGTTTCTTCAACTTAATCGAATAGTTCTCAGGAATTTTTTTTTCAATTCGGTGAGATTCTCACGAATTCCAATGACGTCATGCAGTTTTCATGCATTTTAGCGGGTAAAATTTTTTTTGAATGGAAGTAGGGGTAGATACTGATGGAAATAGGGGTGAGGAATGATTTTACGAAGATTTACCGAAGAACTCCAAAATTTTTTCGAATTTTTTTGAATATTTTACGAGAAATTCGTCAAAACGTGACTAAAATGACTAAAAAGTGATCCTCATACGTTTCTTCAACTTAATTGAATAGTTTTCAGGAATTTCCTTTCTATTTCGGTGAGATTCTCACGAAATTTCATTGACGTCATGGAGTTTTCATCCATTTTAGCGAGTAAAATTTTCTTTAAATGGAAATAGGGGTGAATACTGATGGAAATAGGGGTAGGGAATGATTTAACAAAAATTCACAAAAAAAAACAAATTTTTTTATCGAATTTTTTTGAAAATTTTACGAGAAATTCGTCAAAGCGTGACTAAAATGACTAAAAAGTGATCCTCATACGTTTCTTCAACTTAATCGAATAATTATCAGGAATTTTCTTTCCATTTCAGTGAGATTCTCACGAAATTCCATCGATCCGTCGAAGTAACGCTTTTTTGACGTTTTGCAGATAAAATAGTTATTCATGGAAAAAAAAAATAAACAATTTGCAGAACAAGTTTATCTCCTAATTTATGGGGTATTCGAGACGACAAAGTTCACGATACTGGACCGGTTCACCCACTTTTCTCCGAATTCGCAATGTTCGTCCAAATATTCGACGTTTCAAGAGCGTGGGGTTCACGGTCCCCCAAAAATAAATTCAAAAACGAACAGGAAATGGGATTCTTATAGGAAATACCGAAATCGCTGAGGTCGTCCGCTTTCGTAAATGTGCCAATTCGGGATTTCTAGGTTGAGTCGCAGAAGTGGGTTTTCAGGGTTGCATCTTCGCACCCTAAACCAGAATATCCCTAAAAAAATAACCGACTGACGTCGAAACGCTTGCAGAATCAATTCCAAAAGTCCAATCGAAATGAGCCAGCATATTTATCATCAGAAGTACAAATTAAATATCCATTATTACTGGGAATAAGATAAAACCGAGCAGAAAAGTCGAGACGCCGAAATTTCGTAACAGATTCGCATGCAATCATTAATTATTGCAACGATAATAACAATATTTGAAAAATTAATAACCCATTCTTGGGTTATCAGAACGCGTTTAGCAAACTGTGAGAGGTCTCTGAAGTCCTTTGCTTGCCAACTCGTTATTAGAAATAGGAAATTTTTTCAAGAAACTGTACGTATTGCGTTGTTCTATATGGGAGATTGTCGGGATTGATAAAAAAAAGGTGGAAAGTAAAAGGAAACGAAGAGTTTCGAACGATATATCGCAATACAACGAACAATCTGCTTCTACTACGTTTTTTTTCCAAAACAATATATGTATAAGTAGATATTCATCTGACGTTTATAGTGATCAATTAATTTGTCGTGCGTCGGGGTCAGAAAGTGTCCCCTAAGACTAAAAGAAAGACACAGTTGTGAGTCTAAACGAATAAAAAAGTGCTCCTCATACATTTCTTCAACTATACTGAGTAGTTTTCAGGAATTTCATTTCCATTTCGGTGAGATTCTCACGAAATTCCGAAGACGTCATGAGAATTTCACTCATTCTGGCGAGTAGAACTCTTTTTGGATGAAAATATAGGTGAATACTGATGGAACGAGGGATGAGGAGTGTTTTTTTTCAAAATATTACCAACATAAGAATGAGTTTTTTTCGAATTTTCGAGAATTTAACGAAAAATTTGTCAAAAACTGATAGGTCCTGTGTCTAAAACGACTAAAAAGAGATCCTCATACGTTCCTTCAACTATAGCGAGAAGTTTTTAGGAATTTCATTTCCATTTCGGTGAGATTCTCACGAAATTCCGACGACGTCATGAGAATTTCACTCATTCTGGCAAGTAGAACTCTTTTTGGATGAAAATATCGGTGAATACTGATGGAAATAGGGATGAGGAGTGATTTTTTCAAAGTATTACCAACATAACAATAAGATGTTTTGGGAGTTTCGAGAATTTTGAGGAAAATTTGTCAAAAACTGATAGGTCCTATGTCTAAAACGACTAAAAAGTGATCCTCATACGTTCCTTCAACTATAGCGAGTAGTTTTCAGGAATTTCATTTCCATTTCGGTGAGATTCTCACGAAATTCCGACGACGTCATGAGAATTTCACTCATTCTGGCAAGTAGAACTCTTTTTGGGTGAAAATATAGGTGAATACTGATGGGAAGAGGGATGAGGAGTGTTTTTTCCCAAAGTATTACCAACATAACAATGAGTTTTTTTTTAATTTTCGAGAGTTTTACGAAAAATTTTTCAAAAACTGATTGGTCCTGTGTCTAAAACGACTAAAAAGTGATCCTTATACGTTCCTTCAACTATAGCGAGTAGTTTTCAGGAATTTCATTTCCATTTCGGTGAGATTCTCACGAAATTTCGACAACGTCATGAGAATTTCACTCATTCTGGCAAGTAGAACTCTTTTTGGATGAAAATATACGTGAATACTGATGGATAGAGGGATGAGGAGTGTTTTTTTCCAAAGTATTACCAACATAAGAATGAGTTTTTTTTTAATTTTGAGAATTTTACGAAAAATTTTTCAAAAACTGATAGGTTCTGTGTCTAAAACGACTAAAAAGTGATCCTCATACGTTCCTTCAACTATAGCGAGTATTTTTTAGGAATTTCATTTCCATTTCGGTGAGATTCTTACGAAATTCCGAAGACGTCATGAGAATTTCACTCATTCTGGCGAGTAGAACTCTTTTTGGATGAAAATATAGGTGAATACTGATGGAAAGAGGGATGAGGAGTGTTTTTTTCCAAAGTATTACCAACATAAAAATGAGTTTTTTTTTTAATTTCGTGAATTATACGAAAAATTTTTCAAAAACTGATATGTCCTGAGTCTAAAACGACTAAAAAGTGATCCTCATACGTTTCTTCAAATATAGCGAGTAGTTTCAGGAATTTAATTTCCATTTCGGTGAGATTCTCACGAAATACCGGTGACGTCATGAGAATTTCATTAATTCTGGCAAGTATAACTCTTTTTGAATGAAAATTTAGATGAATACTGATGGAAATAGGGATGAGGAGTGATCCCAACATAACAATAAGTTGTTTTAGGAGTTTCTAGAATTTTAAAGAAAATTGGTCGTGTCTAAAACGACTAACAAATGATCCTCATACGTTCCTTCAACTATAGCGAATAGTTTTCAGGAATTTAATTTCCATTTCGGTGAGATTCTCACGAAATTTCGATGACGTCATGAGAATTTCACTCATTCTGGCAAGTAGAACTCTTTTTGAATGAAAATATAGTTGGATACTGATGGAAATAGGGGTGACGAAAGATTTTTTTCGAAGTATTACCAACATAAAGATAAGTTTTTTCCGAAGTTTCGAGGATTTTACGAGAAATTTGTGAGAAACTGAAAGCTCCTGTGTAAAACGACTAAAAAAGTGTTTAGTTTTCAGTAATTTCCTTTCCATTTCGTTGAGATTATCACGAAAATCCGATTACGTCGTGGAGTTTTCATCCATTCTAGCGGGAGAAATTCGTTCTGAATGAAAATGGGGTTGAATACTGATGGAAATAGGGGTGAGGAATTATTTTTACAAAGATTAACTAAAAAAACCATAAATCGAAAAGTTAACGTTCCGGGGTCTGAAATGAGGTAAATACGATTGAATACATTGCCTTCCAACTTTTCCCCATAACTTTCGGGGGTTTTCAGGAATTTCTATTCGATTTTGGCGAGTTTTGAGTAAATTCAGTGCTGTTTTTTTTATCTTAATTTTTTAACACCATAATTTTTCTGTTTTCACGTGTTTAATGTTGTCCAAAGTCTTTCGTGATTGTATTATAACAAGATGATCTGAAATACAGCGGAATTAAAATGTTGACACGAGAAAAATTTGTAAAATTCCACTAGGAAATCGATAAAAATAGTAACAATTTATTAGTTCAAACGACTTTATTTTCTATAGAAACTTTGCACTGTGGTACTTTGGCGATGCAAAAGAATCGGAATTGCATTCACCTGTTAATTTCCAACGTCATTACGATTTAATAATTCGCAGTTTTTACTCGAGAGATCTAATACCTTTTTAATACTGGGGAATTATTCGTGGTTTTTATGCTTGAAGAGACAATTATGATGTACTGATTTCAATGTTTTTTCCCGGCTCTCTCCCTAGACGACCCCCCGTGCGCGAGTTGGGGGATATTTTAGAATTTGTGACT
Organism: Aphidecta obliterata; assembly: GCA_963966015.1. Taxonomy (NCBI): domain Eukaryota; kingdom Metazoa; phylum Arthropoda; class Insecta; order Coleoptera; family Coccinellidae; genus Aphidecta; species Aphidecta obliterata. The sequence goes on along the minus strand of OZ014434.1, from coordinate 1,274,882 downwards.
GTGTCCTTAAGCCACCTTGTTAGACAAAATTGTTTTCTCATCCGGCCCCGAAAATATTTTTTTCAACCCATGGATTCGAACATGGAACTTTCATTTCAAAGTCTATGCGCTAACCCCTAAGCCACGGCCCTCATACATATAAAAGGCATGAATTTCACAGTATATTTCAAGAGGTGAAGTCTTTGTTTTCCAAAAAAATCCAGTGACGTATGTACTATGCGAATAAATTGATTGTTGTTTATGTGTTATGATGAATGTACGATGATATTGATACATTCCGAGTTAAATCGAAGATTTATATGTGGCCGACGCGATGTGTGTTCTTGAATGACCAACAAGAAACTGCGTCGATCAAGATAAGGTTAAATCTATTCCTTCACACTTTATGATTTCCGATTGAAAAATTTATTTGTCTATGTAGTGCATAATTTACACTAACAACCCTGTATCACCCTTTGTACCTTCGTGATTCTATGCAATTTTTTTATTCGTTAATAACACACAAATGGAAATAAATTATCCAAATTAGAGGTTAGGTCTCAACTCCTTCGACCATCAATTTCCAATAATTGATTTTATTCAATCCATGTTTCATCTATCCGAAAAAAAACTAATTCAGGCAAAATGACAATAATAATAGTCGGTTCAGTTGTAATTGATGATCGTCTCGGAACAATTATTCAATTATGTAGGTACGTAAAATGCTGAATAAAGCGAGCAGTTTAAATAATCAAGGTTTGACGGAAAGAAGTTTCTGGAAGTTTGGGAAACCTGTGTCCTTTTTTTTGCGATGTTGTTGACGTTGTTCATCGGATAATTACCATCCTTAATTGGCGATGAAAATTTCGTGAGGATTCGGTTTGTTATTTCGAATTATGCACCGAATGAAAGGAATAAAACGTGGGATATGTTAAGATACGGTGAACTTTTTGGCTGCACCGTATGGAGCGTTGGTGCAGTGGTTAGTGCGTTAGGCTTGTGACCGGGAGTCCCAGGTTCGAATCCTACGGTCGAGAAAAAATTTTCTGAGGATATTCACTGTCGTTCTGCTGTTGCCAAGATGCGGTAGGGACACAGTCACAAAGTCTAATTGAAAAAATATGCTGATTCAGAACAACTAGAAAAGAATTGAATGTTTGGTCGAAGATCAACGTATTATAAACGTATAAAAAGATGTTATCGACGACAATCGACACCAAATAAAGATCTACGATAAAGTCCTCAGATGGTTATCGACAACTCATAATTCGCTATTAACACAACATCAAAAAGGTTGTAATTGCCCTAATCACAAAAAAACACAGTACAAAAACTGGTTTACCACGTCGTAATCAATCACTCGGATCGGCCAAAGCAAATAACCTAATCAGTCACATTACATTCTCTCTCTTATCGACAACAATTGTTAGACTTCTTGTACACAATCACAACCTGAGCGATATTTAATGTTCCAACAATTTAAACCGTGTTCAATTCAAAGGAACTTCATTAATAATGAAGTCGTCGAATTATTCTTCATGCCCGCCGATTCCAACCTCCTCGATATGGAAATGTACGGTGAGACGAAAGAATTTTTCTCGACGATAAGACGTAAACCAGAAGGGTACCACCAGTAATGACCCTGTTTCGGTGCGGCAGATAATACACAGTCGGTTATGAATCATATGGAAACGTGTCCGAAACGTTTGGGGATATTCCCACTTTTTTCTATGAACATTGAGTTTTCCATATTCTGTGATTCCATTGCTTAAAAACATGACATCATTTGTCACTCTGACAGAATCTATGGTTCGTTTCATAATCTTTGTTCCACCTAATGTCAAATCTGAATTGAATTTAACCCAATTATCTTCTATTTAAGAGGATGTGTTGAATTCTAACTAAACCGAATTTTTCTTTCGCCCAATTCGCATCTCACGATAAACTGCTAAGATTTTTATGGGTGTCATATATCTTCCGTCTTGAAGGTCACGAGGGTCAAGCTCAGACTATGACTAATAAGAACCAACAAGGAACCATTTAAGTAGGTGTATAGCTACAAATAACTCGATAAGTATTTCCATTAGGAAAAACGCATCAATTTAGTTTTATTCGAATTTATTATTCGGATAAAGCGAAAAATTATTCAAAGAACCTTGGGTCGTTGCGATTTCTTGTTTTCTATGATCGTTGATTCTGTGATACCATCTGACGTTACTCGAGGGAAATTATTTCGTCTCGTAATATGATTTTTCATCGATTTATGAGGTAGTTTAAATTCGACAGCTAACAGGAAACTCTGGAAAAATACGTTCATAATTTGAAAATATTGGCCCATTTGGGTGTGAAATGAGGTAAATACGTTAAAGAAAATCTTCTTGCATCTTTTCCACACCCCTCTCATAGGTTTTCGACATTTTCAAGAAAGTCATGAACAAAGTTCTACCTTGATAAATATAGGTTATGATATAGGAATTTCGAATGAAAATATCGTGAAATATACCGATTTGGAAGAATAATCTTCGAAAACTTTGATATATTCCATACAATTCTATGATTCCATCTCTGGTCGTTGTCAAAATGACATTATCTGTCACTCTGGAAGAATCTGTCAAACTGATTTGACATCACTGTCAAGTTGAATTTTGTGTGATTCTGAAATGATATGAAATTATCGACCCTGTTTGTGTTTTCTAAGGAAACCCCCCTCCAGGGAGGTAGAAACAAGGAACGATTGACGCAGGACCTTGCAGTCAAGGCCCTCTTTTTTTCCAGACCTACATGCGTTGGACACACACGCAAATTTTACCAGAACTTTTCAATGTAATTTATCGTCGATTAAGTCGTCGTCGGGGACATTTTCCTCATTTGTTTAATTATTCGATTTTGTACACAGATATTTGTCGGAGTAAATACGAGAAATTTATTGTTTTGCTAATTTTTTTGACTCATTATTGTCCTAATTAAGGATTTTTTCGATTTGTCAGACAACTATCTAAGAATTTATATTTCTTCTATTGGTAATGTTTATATTTTTCTGTGACACGAAGACGCATTCAAACTCCTCTCAGACAAGTTATCTTTCTATGACCGTCTTGAGTAGATTACCAGAAAGTACCAAAGCAGTCGTCGTATCGTGGAATATTCCGGAAGGATTGTACACCGACATTATCGGGGAACAAGTTCCTCTGTACAAAGGAAAATTTAGACGGTTCGAGAAACCCACTAAGTACCAATCCAATAAGAATAATGAAGTAACGCATTAAGCACTCCGAAAGGGAAAAATATTAGTATTCCAATTTTCCAAACACACACACTTCACATAAATTCCGACGGGGGCCAGATTATCTTAACCGTTTTATCGGTAATAAGTCGAACTAAATGACATATGTCATTAGTATAAATCACTAACGACCACTTACTTATCGTCGAACAACACAAATATAACAACATCAAATGGAAAACCGCCTCGGATTCACACGATTTTAATTATGCCAATATGCAATTATGGAAAAATCGTATCAATTCGAGAATCTTCGAATTATCCCTCATAAGGTAGGAAACTGTGAAGACCATAGTGGAACACATCTCTATGACAATGATATATTCTATGACCTAACCTTATGGCAATATTGGCAATGAGAGTAAACTTCATCTATGCGAGATTCATGTGTGAGCTCCCACTACAAGTGATAAAATTATTCTAAAATCAGTGCTCTTATTATTAAATTTTAAATATCTGGAACACCTTATAACAGAAAGTGAACTCGACAATTTTCGGGATATTATGAACGTAATTCGAAACACGAAATAGTTCGAGAATAAAGAATACATCTCGAGTTTATATCTAGGACTAATTGAATCGTCAGGCTCGGAAATAATCTCCGAAATCTATTGAAAATACAGTTGTATGGACTGAAATAAGTGAATAAGTGTTTCCTCAACAACAACGAGCAGATGTCAGGAATTTCCTTCGATTTTGGTGACTTGTTATGGGGTTAATTTTTTTCTGTTATAAGACGGCTCTACCAAACGAATGAAGGCAATAAAAGATCCTATCTTCGGTGAATAATTTAAACATGAGAAGCGGCAACGTACTGAACGTGTTTAGCACGATTCGCGAAAGTTTTTTACAAATTCAGCGGGTTGCAACTTCATTGAATATAATCGTGACGTGACGCAGCAAAAAGGGATAATCTATCAGTTAAGATAAAGTTAGGTTAAGCCAAATTCCAACCTTCCAGCTGTGATCACATGATCAGATATTATAATCATTCAATTGATTCTGAAGTATGGTAAGGTTAGTAAAGTTGAACATTTTGAGAAAAATAGATAGGGATATTCGAATCTTTCAGGGAATTATGTTGGTAGATCTGGTGAAACCTGACAACCTGTCAATTTTTGAAGAATCATAATATCTTCTATACCATTAATTAGTTTAACGAGTTTAAAACTGTTCTCATCATCAAAATCAGAGGTGGGTGCAAACTTTTCTCAACGCTTGGTGGATACCTAGTCAGGAAATGTTCATAATAAGTACCAGGTGTTTTGATGAGAAACAGCACTTCGTTATTCATGTATTTGTCTGGATCCGGGTGTTGAATTTATTGTTTAATATGTCCGGCATAACACTTTTATGGTTGTTCCAAATTGAAATTAGCGTTTCGTACATTTTTCACATTCGCGTCATCCTTTTAGTGTCGCTGTTACTACGCGGAAGATAATCTTCTATGATTTTTTTTTCGACCTTCACCTGTCACATGAATGTCATAATTCTATATTTTAGTCCACAGAAATGGGTAAATGGAAAAAAATTGAAGTTATGACACAACATTTTCTTGTTTTTCCACAATTAATTCCTCGGAGTAACGTGCAAATTTGCTACATGATGATGTCAATTGACCTTTGGAATTTTCGTTGAGTATATGTTATTAATTGGAAATTTATGTTTCATGCTCGAATCGTGTATGTTTAAATATGGTTTAATTTTTTTAGTTTTACTTTTTAATTCATCAATCATTGTCAGTTAAATTTCATGAAAAAACTTCAACATGGAGGTAATCTCGTGAACTTACATTTTCTCTGGGTGACTGCTTGGAAGATTTTGCTGGAGGTGTCGCAAAACCCTTGAAAAACCGTCAGTAATCTCGTGTAACTCAGCATTTTGCGATAACTTAACTACTACCAATTACTAACTAAAAACTAAGTATGAAATTTCAAAAATTGAAGAAGTTTTTTTTTGTAGAACCAAAGGTTCTACCTACTACTTGAGCACTTAAGAAGTGCTCCTTACTGCCGATCGACCCCAAAACAGCTTCTTAAATAGACTTCTCTCGGAGATAAGAAATAATCGCAATTTCAATTGCAGTCGGACCTTTATGACCTTTTAAATTGATATTTACTTGTTTCGGTCAGATTTACGTTCCGTGTTCTCGTCAACGTTAGAGAAAGGGTGTTAATCTCCTCGAGATTATATTAGGCGTACCTTGAGAAAAATTCCAAACAATGAAGAATGTCCCATGATAAGTTTGTCTCACCTTCAAATACTGGATTTTTCCTGATTATATTAACATTCTTTAGCCCAATATTCTCAATTTTAAATTATTGACAGAATTATTTCAGTGTCTCACATTGGTAGTACTGTATTATGACATGAAATGAACCTCGTGACAGTTCGATGGAATTCCGTTCAGAACTCACCAAAACCGATAGGAAATTCCTGAAAATTGCTTGCAGTAGTTGAAGAAACTTATAAGGATCACTTTTATATTCGTTTCAGCCCCCAAAACTGTCTTTTCACTCGATTTCGGAGATAATTTCCGAGCCCGACGGACGACGATTCAATTGGGCCTAGATATAAACGTCAGATTAATTCTGTGATTCTTCGATTATTTCAGGTTCGGAAATTATGGAAAAGTTGATGGTTAAATTGTGTCATGAGTTCACTTTCTGTTATTAGGTGTTCTTGTTATTTTAAATTTAATAATAAGCCCTGGTTTGTTCACAATAACTTTATCACTTATAGCTTACTTAGATGATGTTTCTTCTCTATGCCATATGGTTGGGTCATAGAATGTATTACTAGTTATTAATAAGGGATGTGTTCCATTAGTATTCTAATTTTTGCGAACTTTCCGAAAGACCCCTGTAATCTGAAAGATCAAGGAGGAAAGCAATTAACTGCTGTTATAATAAATGATGTTCTGTCAGATACCATCTTGTTTTATTCGATTCGCTCTCGAATTTATGGTCAGGACTTGCATTTTTTGAGTCACACACTGGAAAATTTTCCCTTCCATACGCCAAAAGGTCAATAACTGTTCATTTATTATCCCCAGCTCTTCTCGGAGTCATAAAGCTGAATTTATTGGACGGGTTTCGTACGGGGAGAAAAAATGAGGAGCCAGACAGGGAGGAGCCGTATTTTTCAAAATGTTCAGAAAAATGCGGAAGGTAGGAAAATTCCGAGCAGTTTGAAGAAGCGAGGCCTTCTAGATCATTTCGGGGAGGGAATAAAGACGCCGAATCTTCTGTGGTTTGTTGATTCATAACCTAACCTTAATTATGCTCATGTACTCATTACTCAGATAATTGCGAAGGTGTGGGTATATCAATAAATCACTGATGCAACTCAACCTCTACGATTTTTCTTCAATCAAACCAAGATTAACAACATTAGCATAGGGCATACATGTATTCTTAAATTCCCACAACATACCCAACCTGTAAAATTTTGTTATTTCAACGTCCTTCATTAGCAACAATTTTATATAACATACGTAATAAATAAATTTATGATGCACAGTAAACCAGAGGAGAATTTTCGAACTCCTTGAAGGATTTCTTCGAAGCATTGTTGCAACTCCCTTCAATTTATCGATGTGTGAACGTAAGGTCGATGAAATGGTCGTTCATTTATTCATATTATTTTAGAATTTGACATTTCTTGAACAGAACAATAATACCAACCGGACCGCTCCAAATCACTTCCCCAGGTCGCGAATATTCCTGAAGCCGTTATCGAAAGAACCGTCTCGGGATTTCCAACGAGAACTGGTTCATCGGATATCAACAACCTTTCTTTCGATTCGAAGCGTTCTACCACAAAAGGATACCTTACATCTGATACTTTAGATAATGTGGAAAGGGTTAATTTCCTGAAATATTTCACTAACCTCGAAATGAACACAAACCACTATGCACTTTTGATCGCATTTTCATTTGTTTACATCACCATATTTGTTCTTGAACTGAGGGAGGTAAATAAAATACTGTATCGTGAGAAAACATGTGTTTAATTGATATTTTGAACGAAGATTAGACCGGTGTTGTTACTCTGTTTTGAATTCTGTAAACGGATCTGTGTTTGGAATTCATTCATTGGTCGCATGAAGTATTTGACATTTCGCATTTTCCTGAGTTACAGTTTTCTATAAAGTGGAGATTTTCGGAACAATGCATAGAAATACATTTCATCGAACTGATTTTCTTGAGGGATAATGGTTAAATTTCTCGATTGTATTCATGAAGAATCTCATAGCTAGTGGTGGGGTAAGGTTTCACTTCCTTCAAGGCTCTATAGCCAGATTTAAAGAGGTAGATAGCGATAATGAAAATGGCTAAGACCAGTTTTTTCAACGGTTATTTTCAGGAGTGACATCCGTCAAATTTTTTTCAACCGTACTCTCAACATCTTTTGATTCTCAAATATCTCATACCATATTTTACGTATCAATTATACCAACCAGAATGAGGAAAAGAATGTTCTCGAGAAACATCGACCTTAGAAATTATACCTACCTTAATCAATAACCAACAATTATGATCGATTATAGATCGCTTGATATAGAATAAAAAAATTATTCGTGAGTAAAAATAAAAACTACCAAATGCGGTTATATCCGGCATCGTTCCTACCAGCTGGTCGATCTGATCCGTTTGAGGGCTAAAATTCATTTCGAGAAGGTCAACGACCTTTCGGCGAAGGAACACGAATCTATGGTTCTCCTATCGGAAATACAGGAAGGAAAAGACAATCTGCACTCTGCAGCCTGGTTTGGGTTAATCTCGACGACAATACTGTAGGCCTGACCCAGTTCGAACTTATCTCGGAAGAGCCAACGCAAAATAGGTATCTCTACGAAATGGTAAATATAAACAGTGAGTCTGAATTGATAGCGGATTGTTGTCAATCCAGGTTAATGGGGTGTTTCAGTGATAATATCCAAACATGGAATTAAATGTGAAGGTCGTCTGATATATTAGTTGAATAAATTAATAAAGAGGAAGATATTAGATGTTATTTGAGAATTTTTTTCGATGAAGCTCTGTGCCAATTATTCTGTGTATTTTTGTGACAACTTTCAGCAGTATCCAGGGAATGCACAATTACACATGTTATGTTAAGGGTTCTTGTTTTTTTTTCAATTAAATAATAATAAGCACTGGTTAAAACAATAACTTTATCACTTCTATACTCTGTAGCCATAGATGATGCATAACCTTTATGTCATAAGGTAAGATCATAGAATATAATAATTTTCATAGATAAAGGGTATGTTCCAATAGCATCCTAACAGTACTAAACTCAACTATTCTGACCTACCAGCGTGAATGTTTCCTCTTCATCGTTCAAGTTCATTGCCAAAATTCGCACGGCTTTGAACGATCAATCAAACGTTATTATCGCGATAAAAAATTAAGCCTGGGGTCGTACATTAGCAGTGTTGGTTTCTAAAAGATCCGGCATACTTTTTACGCCAATATTTCTTCGTCATTCTCATCCTTTGTATCTGGATCCCGTCAGTTATTTCTCTGAAGTCGTCAGAATTGAATTAGTCTTTTTTTTGGTACAGGTTCTTCCATCCAATAAAAAAAAATGATGATGGGACCAGACTAAGAATTTTTCAATTTGAAGGTTATAATTATAGTGGACGTCCAGGTAAAAAATCACAGACAAAAATTGGCAACCAAAAAAATAGCATTAACTTCTCTAATTCCTATTTTTCTTTCAGATGAATTATCCTCTACAACCTAAACAATCAATTTCATGCGATTTCTCATGAAAAGGTTCATTTACAAGAAAATCATTAAAATCAAAGGTGGGCCCTAAAGTAAGAAGAAATTTCATGAAATATTTGAATCTTTCACAGAATTATGTTGGTAGGTCCGGAAAATCTGTCAATTTTTAATCAAACTGTCATTGAAATGTCAGATTTCCAAAATTTTCCAAACAATTTAAGAAAATCATATCTCCTAAACATTAAGTTACCTGAGATTTCTTATGAAAAGGTGTATTTACAAAAAAAATCATGGAAAACAAAAGTGGGCGCTAAAGTTGAAAGAAATTTCATGAAATATTCGAATCTTTTACAGAATTAGGTTGGTAGGTCCGGAAAATCTGTCAATTTTTAATCAAACTGTCACTGAAATGTCAGCTTTCCATAATTTTCGAAACGATTTAAGAAAATCAAATCTCCTAAACATTTGGTTACCTGAGATTTCTTATGAAAAGGTGTATTTACAAAGAAATCATTGAAATCGATGGTGGGCGCTAAAGTAAAAAGAAATTTCATGAAATATTCGAATCTGTAATGTCAGATTTTCATCATTTTCCAAATAATTTAAAAAAAATCATATCCCCTAAACTACAACATATCCCTAATAAATTCATCTGAAACACACCATGATACTCTGGATATTTCGCGACACAGAACCTTGGTTGATCCCATAATAATTATTTATATTTTTATTATTAGTCTATGGTTGATCCATTTAAACAATTCGAATAAAAAATCTAAGATAATTCGATACGTCTGTCATCTGTCAATTAAAATTATCAGTGTTCCAAGTTCAACAAAACGTCGATAGAGAATTCCAAATAATTATGTATTTGTTTTCGATTGAGAATATCTCTTGTTACGCATGCATGCAATATTTTATCACATCCTTGTCGTTTTTTTGCTTAATAATTAATCAAAACATTCGGAAATTGAAGTTATGTTAGACCATATTTTCGATATTCTCGTCACACGGTAGAATTAATGCATCGCACCTGTCATAATTGCTCGACGTTGCCGAATATAAACAAATTAATACTTCCTACCATTGTTATACCACCGGAAATTCTTCACCAAATTTTCCACGTAATTCATCTGAAATTTTCAAGGAATTCCAAAGTACAACGATATCAAAACCGTAAATTCATAAATACAGATTGGGCAGTAAAATCTAGATGGTCTTATAAACTGAAATTTTAGACGCCAAAGTCGGAATTTCGATACCTGCTGCTCTTCCTCGAGGTGTTGATAAACGCAGGTGGTTCTGGTAGTTGGCCGGCCAAGGACAACGTTCGAATTCACCAGGAGTTCCGCATTTTTATCAAATGAAGGTGATGTTTAATTGGAGAAAAGTCGATGTTTACACCCAAGTTCAATGATGAGGAAGTCTATGGTTTTCTAGATTTTTCCCACCCTGATTTCTCCACAAAAACTCCAATGAAAATCAACGTGGTTCCTCCTAAAAAAGCCTTTGTTCCGATAAGTTATCTACGTAATAATCAATTCTTGCAGTTATGTCGATAACGCAAGAATTATTCAGAATAGTTGAACCTTGAAATTCTTGTAAATGGGACGAAAAACTCCAAGTTATGTATCACGATATAGAAAGAGGGGGTCAAGAGCGAGCAAGCTTCGCGCGACGAGGGTTTCGCGCCACTACCAGGAAACTTATTTATTTTTTATAACTTATCACTCAGTTATTTTGAATTTTATTATAAGCACAGGTTTTACAATAACTGAATTTTCTATAACTTATCACACAGATCAGGGTCACGAATTACGATGACGTTCTGTTAGGTTAGGTCATAGAATATAATAATTGTCTTTGATAGCATGCTGTCTTTGATAAGGAACAGAGAATCTGTCCCACAGAACTGAATTTGAAGGTTTTCGTTTATTTCCAAACTTTTGGAATCTCCTGAGGAAAAAAAAGGATTTCAATCTGTAAATAAACGAAATGAACTCTCTAATTGTCTTAATTTCGCATGGAAGTGTGTCAATAACTGATATCAGTTATTGGGTGAAGGTGAAGAAATTTTAGGATCGACCTAGATTATTTTGAGGATTTTGCCGAAAATTACTGAGAACAAATACTGATACAGATTGAACCTATAGCCTTGATGCAATATTCACTACGGATCGATCGAGACCTGTTATGGATATCAGCTGGCTCCCAACTGAAGAAGGTTAACACAAATCCAGATTTCTGAATGAGATAGATTATATAGTTTTCGAATATATTTGTTTAACAACAATCGGATACTCATTGTTATTTACAATTATCTACCTACTCAGGATTGCAGAGCCCGTCCGAGAAAGAATACTCTCTGGTCGTCATAGAGAACACAGGAAGCTCCGAAGCTCTTTGAAAAACTGACGAGAGCGGAGAGAACCTAACCTCGAAGTGGGAGGCTCTCTTGGTTTTTGAATTTCGACAGTCTGGTGGTTATCTGATATCTTTTAAAGGTAAAACAAGTTTGGTTTGTGAGCTGGTTGATCTTAAACCCTCAAAGGTGGAAGAGATACTTCGAGTTTAACATTTGAGTAACATCATATTTAATTAGGTACACAATGGGATACTCATTGGTTTATCGTAAAATCCTATGTGTCTTGTTAGCGGAACATATCCCTAATCAATGACAATTGATTTATTCTATGACTTAACCTTATCGTATTTGGCTAGTTATAAACAAGTTACTGTTATATATGTTCGATAATTACTCATGATTTAGATGTAAATGTAAGCGATTTTTTACTTCCTGTGAGATATTTCTGATAATTTATGTAACTGGTTAATTTTTGTGTAAGTCATTACGATAAGAACTGAATAAAAGGAGCAATATTAATGTAGATCTTTTTTCTGTCAACTCAGTGTTTATTTTAGGATCCTGTTCATTTTGCGTCCTCACAATTATCAAACCCAAAATTTTTGTGTACGATGTAAAACGAAATAAAGAGCTGAACATCCTCCAGTGTGTTCCGTCGGACGAACGGTAGTGAAAGAACTGTTATGAATCAAATCACCGGACCATCAGGCAAGAATTCCCCACTCGACAAAGGAAAATTTCGGATTTACCACTCGGGGAAGAGTGACTGGCACGAAAACAAATTAACGAAGGAACCAGTGTATAAATTTTATTGTTCAACACTTAGGGCATCATAATTATATCTGATTATTCTTTAATTATACCTTCTTAGAGTCCATTCTTTCGCGTGTAGTTGTTAAAGAATGATTTGCTAATATGTGAGTAGACCCCATTGAGTTTAATTATTTTATTATGTTTGTCGATGAGTTTTGAACCCTGAACCCTCGGTAGGAAGGTGTTAATCGGTATTTTCATTCCGAAAAAACCCCAATTAAACTAAAAATCCAACACCCAACAGTATAATGAAAAACCAACAAATACCACAACAAATTTCGAATCAGTTGACAGGTTTCAAGTCCTTAGTCTTAACCTCAAAAATAAAGAAATCCCCACCTCTCAAGGTCAAAGTTAGGACGTGGAGCAACCTATTGAGGGTCGTCGTTCTCAAGACGTACGCCACTGCCTTCCCGTCGGCGAACATTGGCGCCCCGACGGCCTCGCAGTCGAACATGAAGTACTCCAGCTCCTTCGTCTTACCGAAAGCCACCTGGCGCTTCCCGTTGTTCTTGGTGACGACCACGACGCCGAAACGTCGGTCGTGGTCATCGAAGAAGTACCTGGATGAAAGTTGCATGGTAAACCTCGTCCAAACTGGGGGTGTCTCTCACCTCAAAGCTTTGTACAGGTTGAACGACCTGGACCTCAACAAGAACATGGTACCGTCCACCACGTTCGAAATCTCCACCTTGAAGGAGTAAGGAAATATCTCGCAAACCTTCTTCAGATCGTCCATACCAAGTTCGTAGTTTTCCTCCTTGATATCCTGGATGCAGTCCCTGCAATAGTTGTCGCCGTTCACCAACACCGAGTCCATTATTGCCGGACTCCAGGTCTTCAGGTCGTATATTTGGAGCATACCGATGGCCATGATGAGGTTGCAAAGGGTCTATGGAGATAAATTAAACAGCAGCTCCAAGACTTCGAATATTGACTCACCTGTTTTCCTCTACTTTCTTGGGGAAACATGGAGGAGGCCTGGTGGACGTTGCCAAGCATGGAGTAGAGGTCGTTGCTGTACTCCATGTCCCAATTGTGCCACATGGTGTCCGGGCAACCTCTAGGCTCACCACCGGGGGTTTTATCCACCATCCTAGACCATGGCATCGGATCCATGTTCAACCAATGGACCTCCTCGTGGAAGGGTTTTGCTGAAAGTTAAACCATTACCACCAAATGAGAATTGGAGTAGTTTTATCCTCACAAATCTTCTCCTTCCTCTTGGGCTTGTCCACCTCGTACAGGTGCATCTGGTGGCCTATGATTATACCTCTGGGGGCTTTCTTGATGGACGTCACCTCGAAGGTATAGAACGAGTACAAGCCTCCAGTTTTGAAAGCTTCTTTCTTCAACCTCCTCTTCACTTGGTTGAGCTTCTTATACCTAACCCATCCAGCCCTTCCCTCATCCACCGGCTTTCCTTTCCTATTAATGGCGTAAGGATCGAAGAGGTAGTAGCAGTTCTTTCGACCCTTATATATAACCATGCAACACCCCACCATCTGGACCATGAAGTAAGAGTATCTCCTCCCAAACAACGTGTCGATACCTGGGGAAGAGTTGGTCAAAAACTGAAGACGGAGGTTCCAATGATGAGATACCTGTGTCCAAATCCTTGTTCTGGCTGTAGCTGGTGATCTGGATCTTCTTCACGATGATGTCGAAGAAGTGCCTCCTGATCAAGACGTTCTTTATAACCCTCTTCTCGGTGGCGCATAGATCGTCCGCGTGGTTGTAGATGTTCCTCCCTTGGTCCAGGCAGAAGTCCACCTTCTCGGTGTCCCATTGGTCTATGGGTACCTCGATGAGCATCAGGCAGGCGCAGATGCAAGCGAAGTGGTCTTTCTTGATCTCGTTTTCACCCACGCCTCTTCCTTTCATACCCTTCGAACCCCTTATGGTGCCGATTCCCTTGAACCACTTCCACCCTACCTCCACCTTCGGTTTGGTCTCATTACGGGGTTCCTCTTCCCCTTCTTCTTCTTCGCCTTCCGCCTCTTCCATAACGTCCGTCCAATCTTCCTCGTCTTCACCCCTGTCCTCTTCCGGAGGTTTGGGCTTCGGGGGGTTCAACGCTATCACCGACACCTTACTGATGACGAACCTTGAGTACTCCACCGGCTCCACCCCGTCCCTCACCGATTTGTTGTAGACGATCCTCTGCACCAGACTTCTGAGGTCTCTAAACCTGACCAAGCAGGCCAAACCAGTGTTCATCTTACCTTCACCAAGACCTACCTCGTTGTTGCCGTAGCCGTCGTAGAGGTAGTAGAGGTGATGACGGTAGAAAACGGCGCAGGCGTAAGTTGGAGTCACCAAGATCCCACAGTCGGACCTTGTGAAGAGTATACGGTCCAAGGCCACCTCCACTATATTATCCTTCAGGTAGGTGTCGAAGAGGTATTCCACGGTGATGTGGAAGTCTGTGGATCCGAGGGATACTTTCGGGATGTCCAACCTCGAAACCTGCAACCTCGGTTATAACAGTCCATGGTGAGCGACCAAGAAGGGTCTCACCTGGTCGTATCTGTACTTGGACGCCTTGAAGAGCTCCTGGCCGCACTTCAGGACGTACTCGACGACGTCCGCGCTCCAGGACACCAACGAGAACTTCTTCGCGACGGCCGCCGCCATGATGCAGACGAAGGGCGCCAAGTACTCCATGTCTCCGCTTTGACCTTCGAGGTCCGACATGTTGGACCTTCCCCTGACTATCTGGGAGTTATCAGGGAGATCCACGAAGTTGTTCTCCTTCCGAAGCTCCTCCGACTGGGTAACATCCGGTTCCGGCTCGTACCCCAACACGATGGAACCCTGCTGGGACTTGTAGAACACCCTCCTCTTCCTGCCCAAGGTCTTCGCCAGGTTGGTCGGGGGGAGGACCTCGGGATGCAACATGAACCCGGAGAGTCCAGCGCTTAACTGAAATGGTGAAATTAGGTTCTTCAAGTTTTAACTTCACCAGGAGACTTACGTTGATTGACGTGGCGTTCATGAAGGATTTGGAGTGGACTACTGTAGCTTCGTCTGCGGCCATGTAGAATTCCTCAGTCTCCGCTCCTTCTTTCTTTTGATCCCCACCAGCAGCTGCCTCTCCAGGTTTTGGGGCTTCACCTGGCTTAACTTCTGCTGGCTTCGATTTGTCTTCTACCTTCTTTTCTCCCTCTTTTGCCTTGTCCCCCGCTCCTTTATCCTTCTTGATGCCTTCCAGCTCTTCCATGGTGAGCTGGTAAGAGTCTATATCCACCTTCATCAAACCCTCGTCCTCGTCCTTGATCCGAGGTGGCTCTATCTGCAAGATGAGAGATTAAGGAGAATCTCAAGGGTATCCATACCTCACCTGGGTGTCCGAAAGACTCGGGGATTCCAAATCTGCTATCTTCCCCCCTCCTATTGGCGTCTTGAAGTGGGGGACGTGCCCGAAATGGGGCAGGGTGGACATGGCGAGGCTGCCAACGTTCGAATCCACCTGGACCAAAGACTCCCCTTCGGCCATCTCGATAGGAGGGTCTCCTATGGACTTCTTCGCCCCTTCTTTGACCTACAAGACCATTGGTACAATCAGGTTGAGTAGTGAAAGGAGAAGGCTCACCTGGATCGGCTTCGCCACAGCCGGCTTGTGTCCCTTCTTCTTGGTGGTTTTCTTGAGATCTTCCAGGGTTATGTTGTCCATCGTCAAGGGGATGGCGCAGGTCGTGGCGTGCTCTCTGGTTATGCGACACACCACCAGGGCGTGGATGTAGAAGATGGTGTCCTTCCCGCAGTAGTTCTTCGCGAGCATCCACGTCAGGGAGTCGAGGTCGGTGTGCATCGAGACGCAGGCGACCCCGTTCCTCGCTGCATACCCTGTGGAATTTCCAATTTGGTCTTGGTTCTACTTACATTGGGGGTTAAATCACCTTGGACGTTCCTGGAGTAAGGGTCGAAGCAGTAGAAGACGCCCCTCTGCTTCCAGATCGCTATGGTGTTACCCCCCAAGATCACCATGGCCATGGAGTAGGTCTCGAAGAACCTCTCCAGGCAGATCTCCAGGACGCACTTGCCCTTCCTGCAGATAAAATCGCCGTACACGTTGGGCTTGACGTAGATCTCTACCGAGTAAGGCCCCAGAGTGAACTCGGCGGGTAGCTCCTCGAGCTTCAGCTCCGCCGACGGCTCGTGGTCGACGCACTCCAGGTACAGCTGGTTCCCGATGATCATGATCTTGTCCACGGTCTTCTTGAACCAAGAGCTGGGCGGCGAGATGCGAGCGTAAACCTGGATGAAAAAGCTGTAAGTGACCAATTGGGCTATCTTTCCAGATAGGCTCTCACCAAGGCGACGGCGGCCATCGCCAAAGCCTGTTTGTTCCTGGAGAACTCGAAGCATTTGTCTGCCAGATCGAAGGAACCTTGAACCACAGCCTTACGTTCGTTTAAAACGCTGTAGGTAGCCTTATCCGCTACGTCCATCAAGGACTCCCTTTCCTCGGGGTCGTTCTTGTTCTGGATGCTGTAAGCCTCGATGGCGACGATCACGAAGGGCCAGTTGCCGAAGAGGCAACGATCGAGAAGGACCGATATGACGGATTCCACGTCGTAGAAGTTGGCCATGAGGGCTGTTCCCTCCGGGTCGGGGAAGAGATCTCTTGTTCTTGGTCTGGCGTCGAAGAGGTAGTAGTACTTATCCCGCCATATGGCGATGTTGACGCCTTTGGTCTGGAAGATACCGGAGCTGTATCGGGAGAAGAATATGTTTACCCCTTTGGTGAGGTTGTACACGTTTCTCTGGTCCGATTTGATGACGCCAGTAACCTGGGGCTCGCTCAACTTGAACCTTATCTTCTTATCGACTGGAGAAGGAGGAGGTTTAGGAGCAACCTAAATCAACACCTGAAGTCTTACAAAGATAGCAGTAGCGTGGGAGATCCTCCGGACCAACCTTGACGACACCGTTGTGTTTATGCATATTCCGAAGACACTCCATGTACATGGCGTTTCCAGTTTCCACGATCTCGTCCACGTCCTTCTCCTCCCAAGCGCTCGGGTGCTTCAGGATGGCGTAACAGTAGGCGGCCACCGGCATCGTCAACCCCTGGTTGTTCTTGATCTGCTCTGGAAAATGCTCGGCGGCTAACCGAAATTTAGAGTTACCAAAAACTCTGAACGAAACACGAGGTTTCTACCTTGGTGCGTGGTTCCCGCTATGGTGCCGTAGAAGAAGTCCTTGAGCGTCGTCTGGTGGATCTTGGTGAAGGAGTGGCTCTCCAACGTCCCCCTCTTAATCTTGGGAGGCGGTATCGTGAATCGATCGATCTCGGAACTCCTCCTGAACTTCTGCGTCATCTGACCAACTGGAGGAAGCTTCTCCAGGTCTTCCTTCACCTCTACTCCGCCGTAATCCTTCGCTTGGTAAGACGTCGATGTGGACATCTACAGACAAGGATGAATATCATGGAACTTAAGGTAATCCCCACTCACCTGTTCGACTTTCTTCCTGAAGACCTTCGTCAATTCACCCTCATCCTCGCCTTCTCCTTCTTCATCGTCCATGACTCTCGTGGGGGCTTCTTCTCCTTCACCTTCGCCTTCAAGAACATGCTCCATCAGTTCCCTCTCCATGACAGCCTCCAGGTCTTCCTCGTGGATCGATTCCAGTTTCTTCTTCTTAGTCTTCTGGAGTGCCTTGAGTTCCCTAAGGAAGAATGGTTGAGAAATGGTTTGAGCAGTTTTGGGAGGTGATACTGTTCGAATCCCGGCCTCGGCTGTCTTTTGTACACCAGGTCGAAGCTGTCGTAATCATATATCTTCTGGGTCTCGTTCACGATGATGCCGCTCAAGGGTTTCTTCAGCTTCAGTTCCTTTGGGTTTGGCGCGACCGGCACCACTGTGCTTATGGTGGGTGATAAAGCTCTTGGTCGGACTTTGGCCTCGCTTTGGTCCGGAGATGGTATGGTGATCTGCAATGTTTTCAATCCTTAACACTAAACATTGAAACTATGGTATGGTCTTCCTCTGAGTTTATTTGGGTATTTACATTGGGTATGGTACTCTATCGTAGGAATGAAGAACCCTCTTTTCCTTGGGTGGTTTTGGTGGCAGTCTTACCTGCAGTATCCCCCCTTTGGTTGGTTCTTTCGGCATGTGGGTGGCCTCCATGATGTGCTTGCAAAAATTCAGATCTTCCTCGTATTTCTTCCTCGCTTCTTCTCTACTCTTCAAGTACTTCTTGGTCTTCGGAGGGAGGAAGCGAGGAGGGTAGTATGGTGTTCTGGGATCACCATAGGCTATTACTGGTTCGTTTCCATGACAGTGGCTCTTCACTTCTTGCCTGTATCTGAAAGCAGAAGAAGTTCATTTGAGAAAGTGAAGAAGGTGTTGTGGTTGTACCCAAAAGATGGTACTTCCTTCGCAGGCCTTCCTGAAGATGCAGATACTTCAGGCGCAGGTTTCTTCTTCTTCTTTTTTTTCGCTTTTAACACAGGGTCCTCGTTGGACGCTTTGTCAGGCTTCAACTTCAGACTGTTACCGAAAGAGAAGATTGAGTCACACTTGTTGTACTTGGTGTGTTTGATTTTCTTCATTTCGAGGAAGACGAGTACGAAAATTTACTGGATAACTTCGAATTTCAAAGTTTGATTGACATTTCGCGAATTTGTTTTCCGAGCAGTCAAAATTTGATGTGTTAGTTTTCAAAATTTCAAGTATTCTTTCCTCGAGAGTTTTAATCTAGATATGGCGTAAGTATTCCAAGAGATCTACCATTAAGTTAAACCTTCTGGTTTAGGTTTTGGTGCTTCAATTTGATACAAGAAAAATCTTCTCCAAAGACCTTGAGATACACCATTAGTTAGACCTTTTGATTAAGGTTTTCGTGCTTCATTTTGAAACAAGACCAATCTTCTCCAAGGAACTTGAGAACCAACATTAAGTTAGACCTTCTGATTTAGGGTTTGGTGCTTCATTTTGATACAAGACCAATCTTCCCCAAAGACCTTGAGAACCACTATTAAGTTTGACTTTCTAGTTTAGGATATGGTGCTTCATTTCGATACCAATCTTCTCCAATGACCTTGTTTTTCCAGACCAAAATCTGCAGGTAAACGTAAAGTAGAGATCGAATACCCTCCAGTAACCAGGAAAAAATGGATACCACCCGACCAGAGACCGAAGGAACCAAGGGTCCCAGCCTACGTGAAGCCCAAAGGCGTGAACCAACCCCTGAAGATCTCCAGTTTGGTAAGGGGGTGGAACAAGTTCATACTCTGCAAGAATAACACCTACGTTTTGGCTGGATCTTTCTGCCAAACGCACAAGAGGTTCAGATTGAAGACCAACGGGATGCAAGGTTGACCAAAATCGGTTCCAAAGTACCAAATTCTCATGGTTGTTCTTCCAGGGTCCTGCAACTGCATAGTGGCCTGCATAATGGCCTGCATGTTCAAGATGGATCTCTGGAACTTCAACTGGTTGAACCAGATACTCCTCGTCGGGGACAAACTCTACGAGAAGAGCCTCCTGAAGATCGCAGACAAATCCCTGGGCTCCCTCAACGTGAACCAGGTGTACCCAACGTTCTACCTCAACAGGTACATGGTGACCTTCCAAATCGTGGACCCCAGAGACCCCACCACCCTCGTCGCCACCGTGGAACAAGACCAAATCGGGGCCCTCACCTCCACCCTGACCAAATTCCTAGAGAAACATCGGTGCGGTATAATCAAGATAGAACAGAAACATGTAGCTGTCTGGAAACACGAGAATTCAATCTTCCTCTTCGACCCAACGGAACACCAGAAGGGCGGCGAGAGATGGCATGGCTTGCCTTCGACTGGATTCTCGATTTGCGCGAGGTTCCTCAAGGTTCAGACCATGGCCGGGTTCATCGTCGCGGATAACCTCAGAGGGAACACGTTGAGGGTGAAGATGTGGCCGTTGGAGCTGGTGAGGTGTCAGATGCTGTCTCTGAAGGCGCCGGAGAACCTCGAGGAGGTGAAGAGGAAGGTCGAGGAGGAGGAGAAGGTGAAGGAGTCTTCGAAGACGTTCCAGGCGAAGGGTCGGTTATTGTTTGGTAGCTCCAATAGGTTCTAATATAAACCTTAATATCTCAGAAGCACGCAAGGAAGCTCTGCAGAAAGCGAAGGCGAAGAAGGGGGACGACGCCCCGGTACTGAAGAAGTCGGAGAAATCCCTGGAGACCATGAGGAAGGCCGAAGAGATTTCGCCAGACCTCGAGGTCCAAACAACCAAAAGTCTCACCGCTTTGAGAAAGCTGGAGGGGAAGGCCAAGATCCCCTTGGAGCCTCATTTGGGGAAGAGCGTGACGTTCTTCACTGGTGAGTGTCGTTAGAGATATCAAAAATCACCCTTACTTATTCTTTTTAGTGTTGGAGGATGCGAAGAGGGGGATACTGCGCGCCACCACCCACCAAACGGACAAGAAGTTCTCCAGGTTCCGGGACGGCGAGCAGAGCCTCTCCCAGGCGGTGGCCGCCTTGGTGATGCGACGCTGCTCCCCCACCCGCCACTGGATCAAGAAGATCGTCAACGACATCCTGAAGCTGGGCGAGACGATCCACCACAAGTCCACGAAGGAGAAGCTCGAGGGTCCCTTCGGACTCTCGAACGTCGTGGAGAAGATAGTCCATCCCCCGGGGCAGTACCGGCTGAACTTCGAGGAGTTGGCGTTGTTGGGCAAGTTGGAGTCCGACAAGGAGGGCGTCTTGGACCTGCTGCCGGCGTTGATGACCTTCCTGAGGACCTACGACTGTTGTGTCGTCAACGGGCCGAAGATTCTTGCCGTGTGGTGCGAGGACGATCGGTACTACATGTACGACCCTAATGAGAGGGATGAAGAGGGGAGGGTTGTGGATAAAGGGAAGGTGGAGCCAGGGGTCGCTTGTGTCACTTGGTTCTCCACCCTGAAGGACTTGGTGCGGTTGTACGTCGAGAATCTACCGAAGGAGGAGAGGAGGAACGACTTCCACTTAAGCAAGGTCGTGGTGGAGGACTACGTCGGGAAGGCTGAGAATTGGAATAACTTCCAAGGTGAGTTGAGACTCTCCCTCGAACCAACCCTTCATCTGCTATCCCCGCAGCCATCCTCAAGGGTAAATGGATACTGAGAGGCACCTTGAGCCAGAGCAGCCACGTCTTCCCCTTCGAAAGCAGAAACACCCAGTGCACTGCCAACGCGGTGATGTCTGTGGCTTTCCTGAAGATCAGGGAGCCAGACAAGTGGAGCAAGAAGACCATTGACCAAGTGAGGCTTGGGGGAGATCCCCTAAAAATGCTAAGGAAACCTTTTGGTCTATCCTTTCTCGTCTTGTCGTAGGTTCTCATGTCTGGCGATGAGTTCTACAGGGCCACCCTGGAACGCCTGAAGGAGAACCAGAGTTTCGTCAGTAAGATGCTGATGGTGGACGAGCTGAATCGTAGGTTCTCCTTCAGCAACAAAGAGGTGGTCTTCGACATCATAGACTGCTGCATAAACGGCATCCTGGGTTACCCCGACCACGGTGACGTTCTCAACGTGAAGACGGTAAGTTTTCCACCTTAGTGGTTCCTCTTCTAATACCCCTTTCTTCAAGGGTCTCGCGAGGTTCTTCGACGAGTTCGACTTCGGCGTCCTGACCTGCAGGAACGTGTCCGTCGGGGTGTGGAAGACCCACGGGGCATTCTTCTATTTCGACTCACACAGTCTCGACGAGAAGGGAATCGCCTCTGGTGGGTTACAAATACCTCCTTGAAGGCCCACCGGTAACTCCAAACCTTTCCAGGGTACGGCACCGCCTGCGTGGTGAGACTCCTGACACTCGACGACCTCGCCAAGACCATCGAGACCAACCTGAAGCCCGACAAGCTCAGCTACTTTAACATTAGTTCTGTGAATGTGGACCTTCTGGAGGCGGAGGAGGAGGGAGGGACCGTCAGGCTACCCTTGAACAACTTCAAGCAGATGGGGGACAACCTTGATGTCGCCATACTGTCTTCCAGGTCCAGTTGCAAGAATAAAAAGTACGAGTTCAACGCGGGGAAGCAGACGTTGCCGATGTGCGTGGCCGCCCTCGGCATGAACAGGCTGAGACCGAGCTCCGGGTGGAACCTGGAAACCCTGGAGATCATCCTCGACATAGGCCATAAGTACTTCGAGGACTGCATGGCAGAGTACGAGGCCAGCATTGAGGAGCCCGGCACTGAGGAAGTGGAGGAAGATAAGGGGATAACTTCCAAGAACTTATTGAAGCAATTCAAGATTGGCTTGAACAAGATGGAGATCACCCTGGAACAACTGGCTGAAGGTGAGACCAAAGACTTCAGAAGCAAGGACTTGACGTGTCGTTCTTAGGTTTCGTCGAGGACGGCCTGGCCCAAACCATCACCGATTTCTACACCGCCAACGACAAGGTTACGCCCCAGGACCACCTGGAGATCCTGGTGGAGACGGAGAACATAACCGTGACGGTCTGGAAGGACCAGAACCTCTTCTACGTCTTCGACCCTTACCCCCGCGACCCCAACGGCCAGGTCATCGGGAAAGACGCCTGGAGCGCCAAGGTCGAGGCTCCTGAGGGGTTCGGCGAGGACGCTCCCAAACCTCCTGAAGAACCTCCAGAAGGAGGCGCTGGAGATTTGGGTGAAGGAGAGGCGAAGGAGGAGGAGAAACCGAAGAGACCCAGATCCAGGTGAGTTTTTTCATCACTCATCCATCATTCCGTCTGACCAAAGAGGGTTTTAGTGGTGAAGGTGTGTTCGGGGAGGACGAGGCCGAGCCGGTGGAGGCTGACGCCGAAGGCAAGGCCTGCGTGCTCTTCTTCTACAACCTCGAGGACGTCGTCAAGCACATCCTGGAGAACACCAGGCCCAACAGGAGGTCCATGATGCCGTTCACCGTCAACAAGGTGAACGTCAAGAATACTCCCCAGGTGAAGGAGATCTACGACAAAGACTTTGGTGAGAGGAAGGACCAATACTCCGGCAACTGGTACAGCTTCGTGGAGTTGGACCACGGTCACTGGATCCTCAGGGGTCAGATCGACCTGAAGAACGAGATGTTTCCGGAGGAGAACAGGGGAAAACAGGAGTATCCCTGCATCATATCCGCTTTGGCGTTCGCCAAGCTCTACGCCATGAGCAAGATGCAACCCCAACACCTGACCTCCATCCTCTGCTACGGCGATAGGATGTTAACGTACACCAAGCGTCTTCGAAAGGAGACGCTGGCCGAAGACAAGGCGTTGAACCTCCTGGAAGACGAGATCAAGGCCATCGTCAAGAACGACACGTACGGTTTCGACGCGTATCCCAAATCCTTCGTCATCGGGGATTCCAAGGTCACCTGGAGCGTCACGAAGGACTTCCTGAGCGGGGAGACGACCGCCAAGACTACCGAGGACGTGTTGGACGTGAAGAGGGCGTTGGACCAGCTGTTCCAGAGTTCCCAGTACGGGATAATCGAGAGCAAAGGTAGAAACAGGGGTGTGTCGTTGTCGATTTTACACTTGGTGTCTTCCAGGTTACTCCGTAGGGGTTTGGAAAGGATCCACGGTTTACTATATGTTCGACCCGCATA
Organism: Aphidecta obliterata; assembly: GCA_963966015.1. Classification (NCBI taxonomy): domain Eukaryota; kingdom Metazoa; phylum Arthropoda; class Insecta; order Coleoptera; family Coccinellidae; genus Aphidecta; species Aphidecta obliterata. Next base: position 1,251,151 of record OZ014434.1, on the reverse strand, counting down.
AAACCGGGGTGACGGGGGTCAGATCCCTCATCGGTTACCCTTCCATCACCAGGTACCTCCAGACGGATCTTCTGGTGGATATCTACCTTCAGAACATACCAGTGGACGGGCTCAACCTCTTCACCCTACACAAAGTCGACGTCGTGGAAGAGCGCTTCCAGAGGACCAAAGACATCATGGAGGAGCCTGGAGCCTCGAAACCCATTAAGGTAAGTGTGCACCTCCTGGAGGAACCCCAAATTCCGAACCCAAACGTTTCAGATGTCCGGTTTCACCGAGATCATCCCGGGTAAGACGATTCTACGGGGTAGTTTCAGCCAGGACGACCCCAGGTTCGGGAAGGGGGAGACCGTCTTGAACGCCCCGGTGGCGTATATAGCCCTCACCATGTCCCTCATCCACAAACCGGAGACCTGGGCGAAGCCCATCGTGGACGAGGTGATCTGCGTGGCCGACGAGCTCTTCGACCGCACCGTCAAGGAGGCGGGACCCGGTTTCAACCCTTGGGAGGACGCGTTGGACCCCTACACCGTTGCCAAGGACTACAGGGTTGGGGTGTTGCAGGCCAACCTGCAGATCAGGAACACCGACCAGACTGGCATCTTGGATATCAGGGATACCGTCGTGTTGAACCTTCGGCAAGGTGAGTCCTCTTTCCTCCAAGGGTAGATTGGTTATTTTTGGTTTCGGAAGGTTTGGAGAGGTTCTTCACGGAGAACACCCACGGGATAATCTACTCGGCGCCGAACATCTGTTACGCCATCTGGGAGGAGGAGAGCGAGGGTCATCAAGTGTTGTACATGTACGACCCCAACAAGAGGGGTCCTACGGGTCTTCCCTCGCCCCATGGGGTGGCCTGCGTCATGACCTTCTCGACCCCCAAGACTGCGGCCGATCACATCCTCTCCTGCCTCCAAGATCCCAAGGAAAGACGTCAGGGTTTCACCATCCTACCTGTGGAGATCACCGTGGGTCCCTACAAGACGTCCAAGAGGAAGGGGAAGCTCAGGACGAGGGAAAGCTGTTGCGAGGACAAGCAGAGCATGATGAAGAAGCTGGCCCATCAGACTACCGTCGAAGGGAAGAAAACCGCCAAGAAGAAGGTGAGGTATCGTCGAGGTATCGTGGAGTACTCAAATAATCCTCCCCAACAGGTGATGCTGCAGAAGAAGAAGGAGGAGGCGAAGAAGAGGTACTGGCAAGGCAGGACCGGCTACTTCGAGATCCCGAAGAACCAAGCCATCCTCAGGGGGACCCGCTGCCTCACCTCCACCTGCTACCAGGAGAAAACCAGGGGTTTCCAGGACATCCCGGTATGCATCGTGGCGTTCGTAGCCAACCACATCGTGTCCATCAGCGACTGGACCTGGAAAGAAATCGACGCCGTCCTCGACACCGGCGACCAACTCTACATCGACTCCTACATAGCCTACGGCCCCAGAGACAGGAAACTCGGGTTGGAGAACGTCATCAGGAACATCTTCATCATGAACAACAAGGCGCACGTGACCATCTACAAGCCGATCCAGATCCTGGGCTTCCACGCCAACCAGCTCACCAGGAACCTGGACAAGTGGTTCTTGGACGAGAACTTCTGCATGCTGGACTACATGGATCGGTGGGTAGGCGTGTTTTTCAAGAAGGGGTACTACTTCTTGTTCGACCCGCACGAGATGGGGGCGACCGGGTGCAGGGCGAGGGAGGACGGCGCCGCCTGCGTGCTGAGGTTCGAGAAGCTGGAGGATCTGGCGCAGAAGCTGGTCAACAATCTGATGCCCAGGGATGTGTGTCCGGAGGAGGAGAGGGAGGAGGTGTACGAGCTGGTGTTGGTCAGGTTGGAAGGGGGAGTGTGCCAGTGCGGTTGAAGGAGTTGTGAGTATGCGCTGATGATGGTTTATAAAAATCTACAACAATTGTTCGAAGAATTTGAATCTATAAGGAGATTGGATTTCGTTACCGCCATCTAGCCACGAATTAACTGAGTATCGTATCAACTCTAGGGAGATTTTTTATTGCTGCCAAGTTACTTCTGTCATGTGAATATAGATGGCACCTGTGGTATCAGAGGAAAAACAGTTATGTAGTAATGGTAAAAACTCCAAACTGATATCGTATTCGGAATCTACAACTTCAAATAAGCCTACTCAAAACATACAATGTAACCAAAAAATTATATAATTAGAAAATTGCTGAATTTTCAGAGAAAGTGTTGCTTTTTTCTGAGCGATATTCTCAGAAATCACAACGATAGAGTTAACTACTGAACTCAATTCGAATACACTATCAGTTTTCTCCTGAAGGACCTTAATCAGACATAATTGTTGAATATTTTCTACGATTGTATTATATTGCCATCTAATCTCGAATTCAAAAAGTATCGTATCAACCCTGAAGAAAACTTTTATTTACAGAGTTGTAGCTTCGACATTTCTGCCAGGTGGGTATAGATGGCGCTAGTGGTATAGATATCAATATCGAATGCAAACAATGATAAACACCTCTGAAAATTGTCTTAACTCAATATTGATGCCAGATACGGAAACTACGACATCCAATAAGTCTAAAGCCACATAAAGATTATCGAAATATTTCGAAAGTTGAGCCCTTCCAAAAAATGTTCGGAAAAATGTTTTTTTTTTTCTGAAGATCTTCTCAGAAATCACTACGGAGGGGTAGTCTACTACGCTGAATTCGAATATTCAATTAGTTTTCTCCTAAAAAGCCTCAATAAAGCGTGATGAACCAAAATTTAATATTTATTTACGGTTACAGCGCCATCTAAACTCGAATTCAAAAGTATCGTATCAACCTTAGAGATAACTTCTATTCACAGAGCTTCCACCGGGATACTTCTGAAAGGTCAATATAGATGGCGCTAGTGGTCAAAAATTTGCTATCAGATGAAAACAGCGATATACGTTCCTTGAAGATTGTCTAAACCCTAAACTGACGCCAGATTCGGAATGTACGACGTCGAATGAGCATAAAAACATTTCCAGAAATTGAGCCCTTTGATGAATTTTTAGAAAAATATTTCTTGCGATCTTCTCACCTTCTCAGAAATCACTACGAAGGGGTAGTCTACTACGCTGAATTCGAATATGCAATCAGTTTTCTCCTAAAAAGCCTCAATAAAGCGTGATGAACTAATATTTAATATATTTTTTACTATGGCGCCATCTATAGTCGAATTCAAAAAGTTTCACGGGAAACTTCTATTTCCGGAGTTGTCACCGAGTTACTTTTCTCTTTTGAGTATAGATGGCGCTAGTTGCATCGAATTGATAATTAATTACATTCAATGCACCTTTATTCGCATTTTCCAGTTTTGGAAATCAATTGAAGGAATTTTCGACAGCTGTCAAAAATATTCTGAAACTTAGGCGAAACTCCAGACTTCATGTCAGTGCTTCAGCTGATCAATATTTTTTCGATAATTCGCTAGAATTTTCTACTGTATCTATAGTATTGGTGATGCGATCTGGACAAAATTTTGCACGTAGTTTGAAAATATTATTCCTCAGCTAGGTGCAAAATTTCATTCCGATCCGATCAGTAGTTTCGAAACTATCAGGAAAAAAATATTTTGAACGGCCATATTTACGGAACCCCTAGTCTAATTTTGCTCATTGATGAACGTGACCGCGATATTCGCGATCCAAACCCACCCTGAAAATTTCAAGTTCCTAGGCCTTTCCGTTCGAAAGTTACAATTTTCTATGGTTTCTATGGTTCTGGTGCGATGTGGACAAAATATTGCTTAAATATATCATTCTCGATTAAAATACAAAATTTCATCTCGATCGAATCCGTAGTTTCGAAATGATCGAGTAAACAAAATTTCAAAAGACCGTATTTACGGAACCCCTAGTATAATTTTGCTCATAGATAAACGTGATCACGACATTTGTGATCCACACCTATCCTGAAAATTTCAAGTCCCTAGGCGTTTCCGTTCAAAAGTTACAATTTTCTATGGTTTCTATGGTTCTGGTCATGCCATCTGGAAAAAATTTTACATGTAGCTTGAACAACTCCTTTTCCATTGGAGTACAAAATTTCATCTCGATCAAATCTGTAGTTTTCAAGTTATCAGGAGAACAAAATTTTGAACGGCCATATTTATGGAACCCCTGGTGGAATTCTGCCCATTAACGAACTTAACCGAGGCATTTGGGATCTGAACCTACACTGAAAATTTCAAGTCTCTAGGTTCGAGAGTTATCGTGCTTACGGCCGGACGGACACACTCGAATTTTCCGACGGATTCGTCATCAGTGAGTCGAACATAGTCGATTGAGACCATTTTCGGCTCAAAATTCGAAAAATACAGACATCGTGACGAAATGATATAGCCCTCGTGTAAGTAGTACGAGCGCTCAAAAGCATTTCCAGAAATTGAGCCCTTCGATGAATTTTCAGAAAAATTTTCTCTTGCGATCTTCTCAGAAATCACTACGAAGGGGTAGTCCACGCTGAATTCGAATGTGCAATCAGTTTTCTCCTAAATAGCCTCAATAAAGCGTGATGAACTAATATTTTATATATTTTTTTACTATGGCGCCATCTATTGTCGAATAAAAAAAGTTTCACATCAACCTTATAGAGAACTTCTATTTCCGGAGTTGTCACCGGGTTACTTTTCTCTTTTGAGTGTAGATGGCGCTAGTTGTATCGAAATAATTTTCGATAGAAAAATTTCCAATCTGATGTCACCTTCGTAAAAAATTAATACTTCCCTTTGTTTCAGAAATGCAGATAACCCACCACGATTTTCAATTTCAACTAGCCAAGCCAAAAACTTGTAACATTTATGAATTTCTGACTCGAGCAATAAAGTATTTCAATTTGTCGTAAGTACTACTTTTATTGACCATAATAAAAAACACCCTAGAATTCTCCCAATGAAAGACGAATTGGATCAAACCAAAACTTGTACGAAGGAAGTTTTAATCTATAAACCGAATAAAACACAGAAACAACGAGCACTCGAAATATTCACTAGTATTCCTTCCTGTGGTCCCTCCTCTGCTTATTCCATTCCTGGTTACCTTCCCTCCGATAATTCTGCCTGTCACCCCTGAAATTACCCTGGTTGGCGCCTCTCAAGAAGAAGTTGCCCTGTTTGGTCTCCAATATCCGCTCATTGGAATCCACAAAGTTGTTGATCTTATCCGCCAGCTGCAAAGCGAGGGATTGCAACCTCGAAGGTTCGCTCCTGTGCATCACCACGGTCTGCGTGGGATCGTCCAGCGAGGCCATCAACTCCTCGTTGATGATCATCTTGGAGATGATGGAATGCACCACGTTCTTCTCCAGCTCGAACATCTGAGCCAGCGAGGACATCGAGATGGAATCGTAAACGTTGGAGTAGGTGAAGAGGTAGGTCCTCAACGCCTCCTCCTTGATGAGCTTCGTCAGCATGGCCCTGACGGTGTCGGCCTGGTAGAACAGATCCCAGACCTTCGCGTTCATCTTCTCGTTTATTACGAAGTCGTTGCAGGCCTTCCAGTTGCCCTTCCTCATCGCCTTGGCGGCGGCGACCACGTGTTCCCTCATGCTTTCCGGCGGTCCGACGAGGTTCTGCCGTTCGGAACTCCTCAGCTGCTGGTAGAAGGTCTTGGAGATCATCCTTCTCCTGGCGTCGAACTCGTGGGCGGCCATGTAGGGGATTTCGATCAGCATGGCGGATACCAAGTAGACGCATTCCAGCAGTTCGAGATTGATGTGCATGTGGAAGGGTATCTGGCGTTGTTTCTCGATCTTCTCCTGTTCCTTGCTGCGCTCGTGCTGCCTCTGCGGGAGCAGACCCTGGGCCAGGAGCTCCTTCGGTTTACCTGAAACCAGATCGTTAAACTTCTGCGTGAACCACTGAACTCTATACTATACTCCGTTTAAGAATTATTGACATCTCGGTTGGCTGTGAAATTTGTGTGCTGTGAATATTTCCGCTAGTGTTTCAGGTAAACTGTTATTCACCGACTCAAAGTGTATTCTGATTGATCAATGTCTCTTAAATTTTCAGATTGCACCAAGCCCTTTCCGTAGAATATTAGCATGTTATTATAGCCTGGAATTAGCAGTGGAAGAAAACCTGTGCGATACGATTATTCCTTCAAAGAGACATTGAATGACTTTGTTTTTGCTAGAATTAAAAACAATGAATATATCAGTTTAGATATCCTTTTCGAACTGGCCAAAGAGCACCTAGATTTCAATTGATCGAAGTCAACATTATATTATATCATAAAAATTTGGATACAAATACAAAAAAGTTGATCGAAGGAAAATTCTTACTGATAAACAGAAAAATATAATAAAAATAGTACAAAATTGTGATAAATACCGAGAATACATGAAACAAAACGTAAAATTCATTTATCTAGATGAAATTTGGATATTCAAAAACGGTATTCAAATTTGTCAGTGGACACTAGAAAATAATCCAAAAGGTATGCCGAGTATATTCAAGGGTAAAGGCAGAAGGTGCACTATTTTGAATGCTGGAACAATTTATGGATTTTTACGTGGATGTGATCCGATTCTTGACAGTAGTATTAATGATAAGGATTACTATAAATGCTGAATTATTTCATAAATGGGTTATTGAAATATTGAAACCTTCCCTGCAAAAGGATGCCCATCAATAGGATTATGTCAGCTTATTCAATAAACACATCAAAATCACTACACTATGTGGAAACAAAGTTTTCAATATTTTTATCTTTGCCCTTGTATCATTCATAGATATTTTAAGTTTATTTATTATACTTATACTGTATAGTACCCTGTTCACATTCCCTCTGCTAATACACATGCTATATTGTTCCCACTTCAAAAGTATACTGAATAATTGTAAAATTTCATGTCAAAATTCTTGATGTACTACATAGATTCTTAATTTTTGTTTCTCTCTTATTTTAATAATAATATATATCGCACCAGTTGTAGACTAAGGAGACAACTCAAAAAAGGTCCATTTTGTATTAGAGACGGTATTGAACTCAGGAAGTATCCCTTTTCTTATGTGCAATATCAGAATAACTCTAGTTGGCCCCTCCGCCACATAAGAGACTTTTCGTGAAAAAAGGTAACATTTCAAATTTTTTGGAAAAACAGTGGAATATTCCACCACGATGGGAAAAATTGCATTAATTGAATATTGGGTGCTAGAGTTATAATGTTCAAATGGATTGCTGCAGTTATTACGAATGTTCAGCGTGTTAAATTGAGTAAGTACACAAAAGTATAGAACAAAAACTTCGGTAAACCAAAACTTCAAATATGATTTCCCAACAAAATCAATTTTTGAGTTGTCTCCTTATTCTACGACGGGTGCGATATTATATCGAATGAAACTGTTTGGGTAACGCCTCGTAGATCTTCATGCACATGTATTTCACATTATTCTGTGCTAGTGTCAATTGTTGCCTCGGGTTTATATAAGGATCAATTTTTCAAGTTGGGTTGTTGTTCAGAAACGGTTCAAATAGTTCACTGTGGCTTTGTAGGAAGATAACATACTTCAGCACATATATTGCTGTTAACGTCAGGATTTTATTCCTTTTGAAAACACTTCTACAAGTCTCTCTATATTTCATTCTATACATAGCTCGGATTGCTTGCTTTTGTATTTCAAATATTTTTTTCCGATGTACTGTTTCCCCAGTAAACATGCCATATGAAAGGGTTGACTGAAAATTGGCTGTGTATAGGAGCTTCAATGTATCTTGTTGGATATGGTATTTCATGCTATTGAGGGTGTAGATTATGGTGGTGAGTTTCCTGTTCAAGTTTTCTATTTGGGGGTTCCATTTCTTAATATATATAACGTTGAACCTGAATTCCCATTTTTAAACTGCAGTCTGAATATTCCGGCTTAATTAATAATTATTCGATAATTCGTATACTGAACACTTTTCTAGGTTATATTTATGTTTTATTTCTATGATTAAAACAGTAACTTTTTTGTAACTAGAAATAAAGCCTCGACTGGACGTTCATGGCCTGCTTCGATGTCAATAATTCTTAAATGGACTATAGGTGTGTGGACTGACTTTTTTTGTGATATTTGTGATAGTTTCAGTTGAAATTAAGAAACAATGGTGTATTATTGCGCAGCGTTTGGATGCAATAACGAGCAAGACAAAGATTAGACAACAAGATGGATCACTCCGCTTTTACGCCTGTTCACTATCCCATGACCTTGAGTTCATCTGAAAATAGAGAGGGGTGAATCGGAGAGACACAACCACTTCTAAGTTTATTATGATTTTTGAATTTTCAAATAATCTTAACCTCAACATTTCATACGTTAAACGCAGCAATATGTTTATTGAAACAGAATGAGGACATTTTTAGGATTTCATTCTATCGAATCTATATCCCGAATGTATTAATGATACAACTTTTATGTTGGCTGCTTTTTTTAATGATATTGTCATAAATATAATATCATTACTGGTAAGTGATTTGTGCCTAAATCGAGAATCTCAGACGTATTTATAGTTCGATTTACAGATTACAAAAGCTGATTCTAGAAGAAATAATTTGCCAACTTGTAACGAGCCCTATATCAGTGGCTATCTTATGAGAAAATGTATCATCATGGATCAGAGGTTATTCGAGAGAAAACTTTGGGGAGACTGTTATATTGAAAACCTCATCACATGTCTGGTAGAAATTTATGAGTACCTAATATTCAAAATCATGTTTGTTCAAGAAGCAGAAGACTACAAGTTACATTTCACGTTTAAATAAATGATAAAACAAAAGAAGTTTTATTATGACTAACTTACTATTTTTAATTCCATAGATGTGAAATTGAAATAATTATTTGTATACAATTATAGATAAATGATTGGAATACATGACTAGAGAATGAAAAGGATCTGATAAAATATAGATCTAGATATAGTTTCTTTTCAGAGAGAAATTTGTTTCTTGTATTCTATATATTATATATTTTTGAATTGAAATACATATTAGCTATGTAAGCAATATAGACCTGAAGTCTGCAGTAATAAAATTAATTTTCAAAATCTTATGTTTGTAGTTGCCATCAGATATCGAGGGACAAAACCAAATTCTGCATAATCAAAACTATTTGAAATCGTGAACATACAAATTGTATTTTTTAAAAAAGTAAGATGTCATTATTGGAGGTAATGATCATGAACCCAGTTCAAAATACATACTTGCAGGTTCTCAGTTCTCAGAAAGTTGAATTTCCTAGATATTATGTTCTATATGTTTGTTCAAGGAAACCATTCTACACTAACCACTGAGAGTTATGCGATATAAACCATTCAGAAGGGGTGAAAAATGCAAATTTTAATATAAGAATTATGAAATAGGATATGAAGAAAATGCTGAGCAATTCATTCATCTAGAAAACCAGGAACCAGTGGCTAGTTGTATTCCATTAAGTTGAAATTTTCTCAAATGTATTATATTCATAGTAAATACCTAGTTATATTGAAAAATAAAAATTGTAGATAGTTGTAAAGTGATATCGAATAAAAAAATTATTCATTATGTTCTATTTATGCACCTACACTATGGAAAATTGAATTTAGAAGTTCAAATACATGATAATTATTTCTGAATATTGCTATACTTCCTTCGAAGGGATTTCGATAATCTAGCATTATAGATTTTTAAAGTAGAAACTAGATTCTTTACACATTTCATTTGTGATCATACTGTGATAATGTATTGAAGAAAGTTTATATTTCAGCCTTCCAGTATTTCAGTAACAAAATCCAGTTTCCAAGATTTATATCCAAAGTAACTAGGTATATCCATCAATAACTATTGTCATTGAGTATAAAACGAATTCCATTCATTCAGCATTAGTAGACAATTCTAAATTCAGTATTTTCCCCGGATATTATCTGATCTTGGCGATATAATGAACACGAACTGAAGGAAACAATTCTATTGTTCATATAGCACGTTCACAGCAACAAAATTTAAAAATTTTAATTTTATGTTACAAGTAGCAATCCTTCAATTTTCATCAGTCGTATGGAATATACATTAAATATAATTTATTTAGCAATATATTCATCATCGAATAAGATACTAATTTCAGTTTTTCTCGAAAAAATTACACATTTGCATTGAATATTCATGTCAACCGCAACAGAATTTGATATTTTTATACATTGAAAACTCCCTTATACTCAATTCACGAAGAAATTTCTAGATTTTCCGAATAGTTTTTTGCCTGTGAATTCATTTAAAGCACAAAATATTTCTACCTCCATTTTCATCATGAAAATCGACAAACGTCAGATTTCAAACCTTCAATCTTTGGCGCGGTCCACGAGATGTGATTGACTTGCCCAACGTTTACCCAACTTCTCCTCCAATAGCGTTCGAGCAGTTTCAAGGTCACCACCACTTTTACGGGCGATTCAGTACTAATTTGACAGAGTGATCTCTCTTGCTCTTTGAGCAAGATCATCGGCCAATATCTTTTCATGGGCAAGTTGGTGTAATATTTACAATCGGAACATTGATAGATCGATAGTGGATTGAATTTTTATAGTTTTCCATTCAAACGACCAAAAATCCTGCAGTTATGGATAAAGGCAGTTCGCAGAATGAACTGGACTCCAACTAAATATAATACAGCAAACTTTGTGGGGAGCATTTTCTTCCAACCGATTATGTTGTGAAACCTGGAAGTACTGCTAAGTTATTGAAATCTGATGCTGTACCTTCTGTTTTTTCACAACCAAAATATTTATTACCATAGTAGACTATTAAATTTAGAATTGCATGGAAAAAGTGCCACCAAATTATTGAACATAATTTTGTATATACACTGTAATATTTTAATAAAAATTGTATTTCTAATTTCGTTTTCATTTAAGTACGCGCTTGTTCCATGAACATCATTTCGAAGGAAAACAATGAAATTGCAAGGTGGATTTGGGGGCCAGTTACCCCCGTTTGATATTTTGTTTTTCCAATATTTCCAGAATCACGTATGCGATCGATTTGAATTTGATCCAGATGAAAAATAACGACTCGTTACATCAGGTTAGTTCTTTTCGAGGTTTTTTACCAACCCCATAAGAGTTAAAATTTAGCTTAAACGTTGTACTGCTTGCAAAATTAATTCTTTCATAATTTATCCATACATAAAATCACGTGTACCCCTAATTAATCCGCAAATTCAAATAAAATTCAAAAAAATGCGCGAGCATTCCATTAAACAACATGGGATAGAAAGAGATAGATATCCGTATGCCACACACGTTGCCTAAGCAAACTTTTTGCCTCACTTTTCGTCCAAGGCCGTTCCAGGTAGTATATATTTCACTGGCGTGAACAAACCGGAGACTTGTCACTCACCGGTCATCATGAGATCCACGAGACAGCTGTGCGAGTCCTTGATGTTGGCGTGTCTGAACGCGCAGAGCCCCAGGTGGGCGATGGTCCTGTTGTACAGGATCTGGGTGCTGGGGTCGGAGTGCTGGATGGTCTCCTGGAGATGCGACATGAGCACCAGGTCCCTGGCCTGGAACCAGTTGTCGTGGAGGGCGTGATGGTAGATGTGAGACAGTATGGCGCGGGTACGCAGACGATCCGTGGAGTCGTGGGAGTAGATGTACTTGCACAGTTTGTCCATTTCCTCCACCGATGTCAGTTTGCCCTCGTTGGCCTAAAAATGCAGAAAGCAAATAAGATATGGGACAATAAAACAACTCGAATAAAGATTACATAAGCCCTTTTCTGAGAGAATTTGTTTGATCTCTGTCTTAAAGCTCAAGAACTTAAACATTTTCAATCTACAGAAGAACCTCAATTATCCGAACGCTGATCAGTTTATCCGAACATTCAATTATCTGACCAATAGCATTTCGCCAGTTGAAAATATTAGACTATTTTGTGAAAAAAAGATTGAAATATTTAATGTACATACCTATTTCACTGTTTTATTAGTTGGATATTTGAATGTTTATTTATATATTTAAAATTTCAATGAACTCACCGGTTGTTATCATGTTCTTTGTTTGATCTCATCTCAAAAATCCGACATTTTGATTATCCGAAATAGTCCCGTTCCTAATTAGTTCGGTTAATTGAGGTTCTATTGTATTTGGTGAATGATAAAACAAACAAACAAAGACCTAAACAGCTCATAAAACTCAAAATACAGAAAACAAAGAAGATATGGAAAAATAATAATTATTCATTGTATCCTTTGAGATTTCTCCATGTAAAGGAAGAGCCAAAAATCTAATTATTTTCGGAAGACAACTATCAAATTATCAAGAGGAAAAAGAAAGAAAAGCAAGAAAAATAGCAATAATTATACAAGATATCCTCAAAATAAAAAAATACAAAGAAATATAAAACCACCTACTTTCACTCTATTACTACTTTGAAATATTCACTGTTGCTATAATAAGAGTACTTGTCTTAAAGAATTTTTTTGATCTCTGTCTTAATGTTCAGAAACTTAAACATTTCAAATCTATTTGGTGAATGATCATAAAACAACACAAATAAAGAACTATAAAATTCAAAATACAGAAAACGAATAAGATATGGGATAATAACAATAATTCCTTGTATCCTTTGAGATATCTTCATATATAAGAAGAGTCAAACATCTAATCATTTTCGGAAGACAACTATCAAATTATCAAGAGGAAAAAGAAAGAAAATCAAAAAGGAAAACAAGAAAAATAGTAATAATTATACGAGATATCCTCAAACTAAAAAAATTCAAAGAAATATAAAACCACCTACTTTCGTTCTATTACTACTTCGAAATATTCACTGCTGCTAAAATAAGAGTTCTTTTCTCAAAGAATTTTTTTGATCACTGTCTTCAAGTTCAGAAACTTAAACATTTTTAATCTGTTTGATGAATGATCATAAAACAACACAAATAAAGAACTATAAAACACAAAATACAAAAAAAGAATAAGATATGGCATAATAACAATAATTTCTTGTGTCCTTTGAGATATCTTCATATATAAGAAGAGTCAAACATCTAATTATTTTCGGAAGACAACTATCAAATTATCAAGAGGAAAAAGAAAGAAAATCAAAAAGGAAAACAAGAAAAATAGTAATAATTATACGAGATATCCTCAAACTAAAAAAATTCAAAGAAATATAAAACCACCTACTTTCGTTCTATTACTACTTCGAAATATTCACTGCTGCTATAATAAGAGTTCTTTCCTCAAAGAATTTTTTTGATCACTGTCTTCAAGTTCAGAAACTTAAACATTTTTAATCTGTTTGATGAATGATCATAAAACAACACAAATAAAGAACTATAAAACACAAAATACAAAAAAAGAATAAGATATGGCATAATAACAATAATTTCTTGTGTCCTTTGAGATATCTTCATATATAAGAAGAGTCAAACATCTAATTATTTTCGGAAGACAACTATCAAATTATCAAGAGGAAAAAGAAAGAAAATCAAAAAGGAAAACAAGAAAAATAGTAATAATTATACGAGATATCCTCAAACTAAAAAAATTCAAAGAAATATAAAACCACCTACTTTCGTTCTATTACTACTTCGAAATATTCACTGCTGCTATAATAAGAGTTCTTTCCTCAAAGAATTTTTTTGATCACTGTCTTCAAGTTCAGAAACTTAAACATTTTTAATCTGTTTGATGAATGATCATAAAACAACACAAATAAAGAACTATAAAACACAAAATACAAAAAAAGAATAAGATATGGCATAATAACAATAATTTCTTGTGTCCTTTGAGATATCTTCATATATAAGAAGAGTCAAACATCTAATTATTTTCGGAAGACAACTATCAAATTATCAAGAGGAAAAAGAAAGAAAATCAAAAAGGAAAACAAGAAAAATAGTAATAATTATACGAGATATCCTCAAACTAAAAAAATTCAAAGAAATATAAAACCACCTACTTTCGTTCTATTACTACTTCGAAATATTCACTGCTGCTAAAATAAGAGTTCTTTTCTCAAAGAATTTTTTTGATCACTGTCTTCAAGTTCAGAAACTTAAACATTTTTAATCTGTTTGATGAATGATCATAAAACAACACAAATGAAGAACTATAAAACACAAATACAAAAAAAGAATAAGATATGGCATAATAACAATAATTTCTTGTGTCCTTTGAGATATCTTCATATATAAGAAGAGTCAAACATCTAATTATTTTCGGAAGACAACTATCAAATTATCAAGAGGAAAAAGAAAGAAAATCAAAAAGGAAAACAAGAAAAATAGTAATAATTATACGAGATATCCTCAAACTAAAAAAATTCAAAGAAATATAAAACCACCTACTTTCGTTCTATTACTACTTCGAAATATTCACTGCTGCTATAATAAGAGTTCTTTCCTCAAAGAATTTTTTTGATCACTGTCTTCAAGTTCAGAAACTTAAACATTTTTAATCTGTTTGATGAATGATCATAAAACAACACAAATAAAGAACTATAAAACACAAAATACAAAAAAAGAATAAGATATGGCATAATAACAATAATTTCTTGTGTCCTTTGAGATATCTTCATATATAAGAAGAGTCAAACATCTAATTATTTTCGGAAGACAACTATCAAATTATCAAGAGGAAAAAGAAAGAAAATCAAAAAGGAAAACAAGAAAAATAGTAATAATTATACGAGATATCCTCAAACTAAAAAAATTCAAAGAAATATAAAACCACCTACTTTCGTTCTATTACTACTTCGAAATATTCACTGCTGCTATAATAAGAGTTCTTTCCTCAAAGAATTTTTTTGATCACTGTCTTCAAGTTCAGAAACTTAAACATTTTTAATCTGTTTGATGAATGATCATAAAACAACACAAATAAAGAACTATAAAACACAAAATACAAAAAAAGAATAAGATATGGCATAATAACAATAATTTCTTGTGTCCTTTGAGATATCTTCATATATAAGAAGAGTCAAACATCTAATTATTTTCGGAAGACAACTATCAAATTATCAAGAGGAAAAAGAAAGAAAATCAAAAAGGAAAACAAGAAAAATAGTAATAATTATACGAGATATCCTCAAACTAAAAAAATTCAAAGAAATATAAAACCACCTACTTTCGTTCTATTACTACTTCGAAATATTCACTGCTGCTAAAATAAGAGTTCTTTTCTCAAAGAATTTTTTTGATCACTGTCTTCAAGTTCAGAAACTTAAACATTTTTAATCTGTTTGATGAATGATCATAAAACAACACAAATGAAGAACTATAAAACACAAATACAAAAAAAGAATAAGATATGGCATAATAACAATAATTTCTTGTGTCCTTTGAGATATCTTCATATATAAGAAGAGTCAAACATCTAATTATTTTCGGAAGACAACTATCAAATTATCAAGAGGAAAAAGAAAGAAAATCAAAAAGGAAAACAAGAAAAATAGTAATAATTATACGAGATATCCTCAAACTAAAAAAATTCAAAGAAATATAAAACCACCTACTTTCGTTCTATTACTACTTCGAAATATTCACTGCTGCTATAATAAGAGTTCTTTCCTCAAAGAATTTTTTTGATCACTGTCTTCAAGTTCAGAAACTTAAACATTTTTAATCTGTTTGATGAATGATCATAAAACAACACAAATAAAGAACTATAAAACACAAAATACAAAAAAAGAATAAGATATGGCATAATAACAATAATTTCTTGTGTCCTTTGAGATATCTTCATATATAAGAAGAGTCAAACATCTAATTATTTTCGGAAGACAACTATCAAATTATCAAGAGGAAAAAGAAAGAAAATCAAAAAGGAAAACAAGAAAAATAGTAATAATTATACGAGATATCCTCAAACTAAAAAAATTCAAAGAAATATAAAACCACCTACTTTCGTTCTATTACTACTTCGAAATATTCACTGCTGCTAAAATAAGAGTTCTTTTCTCAAAGAATTTTTTTGATCACTGTCTTCAAGTTCAGAAACTTAAACATTTTTAATCTGTTTGATGAATGATCATAAAACAACACAAATGAAGAACTATAAAACACAAATACAAAAAAAGAATAAGATATGGCATAATAACAATAATTTCTTGTGTCCTTTGAGATATCTTCATATATAAGAAGAGTCAAACATCTAATTATTTTCGGAAGACAACTATCAAATTATCAAGAGGAAAAAGAAAGAAAATCAAAAAGGAAAACAAGAAAAATAGTAATAATTATACGAGATATCCTCAAACTAAAAAAATTCAAAGAAATATAAAACCACCTACTTTCGTTCTATTACTACTTCGAAATATTCACTGCTGCTATAATAAGAGTTCTTTCCTCAAAGAATTTTTTTGATCACTGTCTTCAAGTTCAGAAACTTAAACATTTTTAATCTGTTTGATGAATGATCATAAAACAACACAAATAAAGAACTATAAAACACAAAATACAAAAAAAGAATAAGATATGGCATAATAACAATAATTTCTTGTGTCCTTTGAGATATCTTCATATATAAGAAGAGTCAAACATCTAATTATTTTCGGAAGACAACTATCAAATTATCAAGAGGAAAAAGAAAGAAAATCAAAAAGGAAAACAAGAAAAATAGTAATAATTATACGAGATATCCTCAAACTAAAAAAATTCAAAGAAATATAAAACCACCTACTTTCGTTCTATTACTACTTCGAAATATTCACTGCTGCTAAAATAAGAGTTCTTTTCTCAAAGAATTTTTTTGATCACTGTCTTCAAGTTCAGAAACTTAAACATTTTTAATCTGTTTGATGAATGATCATAAAACAACACAAATGAAGAACTATAAAACACAAATACAAAAAAAGAATAAGATATGGCATAATAACAATAATTTCTTGTGTCCTTTGAGATATCTTCATATATAAGAAGAGTCAAACATCTAATTATTTTCGGAAGACAACTATCAAATTATCAAGAGGAAAAAGAAAGAAAATCAAAAAGGAAAACAAGAAAAATAGTAATAATTATACGAGATATCCTCAAACTAAAAAAATTCAAAGAAATATAAAACCACCTACTTTCGTTCTATTACTACTTCGAAATATTCACTGCTGCTATAATAAGAGTTCTTTCCTCAAAGAATTTTTTTGATCACTGTCTTCAAGTTCAGAAACTTAAACATTTTTAATCTGTTTGATGAATGATCATAAAACAACACAAATAAAGAACTATAAAACACAAAATACAAAAAAAGAATAAGATATGGCATAATAACAATAATTTCTTGTGTCCTTTGAGATATCTTCATATATAAGAAGAGTCAAACATCTAATTATTTTCGGAAGACAACTATCAAATTATCAAGAGGAAAAAGAAAGAAAATCGAAAAGGAAAACAAGAAAAATAGTAATAATTATACGAGATATCCTCAAACAAAAAAAATTCAAAGAAATATAAAACCATCTACTTTCACTCTATTACCACTTTGAAATATTAACTGCTGCTATAATAAGAGTACTTTTCTCAAAGAATTTTTTTGATGTCTGTCCTAAAGCTCAGAAACATTTTTGATCTATTTGGCGAATGATCATAAAACAACACAAATAAAGACCTATAAAACTCAAAATACAGAAAACGAATAAGATATGGGATAATTACAATAATTCCTTGTATCCTTTGAGATAGCTTCATATATAGGAAGAGTCAAACATCTAATTATTTTCGGAAGACAACTATCAAATTATCAAGAGGAAAAAGAAAGAAAATAAAAAAAAACAAGAAAAATAGTAATAATTATACAATATATCCTTAAACTAAAAAAATTCAAAGAAATATAAAACCACCTACTTTCTTCACTCTATTACTACTTTGAAATATTCACTGCTGCTATAATAAGAGTACTTTTCTCAAAGAATTGTTTTGATCTCTGTCCTAAAGCTCAGAAACTTAAACATTTTTGATCTATTTGGTGAATGATCATAAAACAACACAAATAAAGACCTATAAAACTCAAAATACAGAAAACGAATAAGATATGGGATAATTACAATAATTCCTTGTATCCTTTGAGATAGCTTCATATATAGGAAGAGTCAAACATCTAATTATTTTCGGAAGACAACTATCAAATTATCAAGAGGAAAAAGAAAGAAAATAAAAAAAAACAAGAAAAATAGTAATAATTATACAATATATCCTTAAACTAAAAAAATTCAAAGAAATATAAAACCACCTACTTTCTTCACTCTATTACTACTTTGAAATATTCACTGCTGCTATAATAAGAGTACTTTTCTCAAAGAATTGTTTTGATCTCTGTCCTAAAGCTCAGAAACTTAAACATTTTTGATCTATTTGGTGAATGATCATAAAACAACACAAATAAAGAACTATAAAATTCAAAATACAGAAAACGAATAAGATATGGGATAATAACAATAATTCCTTGTATCCTTTGAAATATCTTCATATATAAGAAGAGTCAAACATCTAATTATTTTCGGAAGACAACTATCAAATTATCAAGAGGAAAAGGAAAGAAAATCAAAAAGAAAAACAAGAAAAATAGTAATAATTATACAAGATATCCTCAAACTAAAAAAATTCAAAGAAATATAGAAAAACCTACTTTTACTCTATTTCTACTTTGAAATATTCACTGCTGCTATAATGAGAGTACTTTTCTCAAAGAATTTTTTTGATCTCTGTCGTAAAGCTCAGAAACTTAAACATTTTTAATCTGTTTGATGAATGATCATAAAACAACACAAATAAAGACCTATAAAACTCAAAATACAGAAAACGAATAAGATATGGGATAATAACAATAATTCCTTGTATCCTTTGAAATATCTTCATATATAAGAAGAGTCAAACATCTAATTATTTTCGGAAGACAACTATCAAATTATCAAGAGGAAAAGGAAAGAAAATCAAAAAGAAAAACAAGAAAAATAGTAATAATTATACAAGATATCCTCAAACTAAAAAAATTCAAAGAAATATAGAAAAACCTACTTTTACTCTATTTCTACTTTGAAATATTCACTGCTGCTATAATGAGAGTACTTTTCTCAAAGAATTTTTTTGATCTCTGTCGTAAAGCTCAGAAACTTAAACATTTTTGATCTATTTGGTGAATGATCATAAAACAACACAAATAAAGACCTAAACAAATAAGATATGGAAAAACAATAATAATTCATAGTATCCTTTGCGATGTCTTCATGTATAGGAAGAGTCAAACATCTAATTGTTTTCAGAACAAAACTATCAACTAAAGAGAAAAACAAACAAAAAGTAATAGTTATAGAAGATATCCTAAAACAAAAACAATTCAAAGAAATATAAAACCACCTACTTTCACTCTATTACTTTTTGAAATATTCACTGCCGCTATAAAAGCACTTTTCTAAAAAAATGTTTTGATCTCTCTGTCTTAAAACTCAAAAACTTAAACATTTCCAATCTATCCGGTAAATGATCATAAAACAATACAAATAACGACATAAACAGCTCACAAAACTCACCGATTTCTGTTTCAAGTTGTTGGGATCGAACTTATAATAAAGATGCTCGATCTTCCTCAGATAAATCCTGCATATTTCCGTGGACACCTTGAACCTCTCCAAGTACTGCATGGTCTTGTCGATGATCGAGGACACCTTCACCTCGTCCTTCAGCCTGTCCACGTACTCGTTGCTGTGCGGATCGCACTCCTTCAACAGCTTGGTGAACTCATCGTCCAACCTCGAATTCAGAGCGGAATGATTAACCCCGAAATAACAGTAACGGAAAAAGTCTCACCTCTCCACCAACGTCAAAACGCATCCCTGGATCATATAAGGCGCCTCGTCCAGAGTCTCCGTCTCTTCCGTCACCGATTCGGAGACCGTGAGGTCGGCGTTGGCCAACAGCACGTCCAAGGTCTCGCTGACCCGGTCGAGCAGCTTGCCCCAGTACTCCGGCTTCATGGCGTCCGAGACCTTCGGGTTGTAATCGAAGAAGGACGAGATGATGGCCAGTTTGATCTTGACGACTATCCCCGGCCCGAAGCTGTGCTGTTCGGCGACGTTCTGGAGCTCGTGCAGCAGCTCGATCTGCTCCTTGCGGTCCGTCCGTTTCTTACCCCTCGCCGCCATTATCTCCGTCAGCTTCTTGACGACGAGGTTCAGGTCGATCTCCGCGTCTTTGGCGAACATTTTCGGTTTTTCCTGAACGTTTCGGAAAATTAAACTACACCCAAGAATTAAAAATTACGAAAAGCACTGCCGTGAAGGCAGGAGCTTTAGAGTGCTCGTACATGCACCTTGTAGGTAGATTCGCATTTTCCAGTTTCAGAAATTGAAGGAATTTTCGACAGCTGTCAAAAAAATTCTGAAACTTAGGCGAAACTCCAGACTTCATGTCAGTGCTTCAGCTGATCAATTTTTTTTCGATAATTCGCGTAGAACTTTCTACGGTATCTATGATCTTGGTGGTGCGATCTGGACAAAATTTTGCACGTAGTTTGGATACATTATTACACAGCTAAGTGCAAAATTTCATCCAAATCCGCTCAGTATTTTCGGAACTATTAGCAAAAAAATATTTTGAACGGCCATATTTACGGAACCCCTAGTCTAATTTTGCTCATTGATTAACGTGACCGCGATATTTGCGATCCAAACCCACCCTGAAAATTTCAAGTTCCTAGGCCTTTCCGTTCAGAAGTTACAATTTTCTATGGTTTCTATGGTTCTGGTCATGCGATCTGGACAAAATATTGCTTCAATATATCATTCTCGATTAAAATACAAAATTTCATCTCGATCGAATCCGTAGTTTCGAAATGATCGAGAAACCAAAATTTCAAACGACCATATTTGAGGAACCCCCAGTATAATTTTGTTCATAGATGAACGTGATCACGACATTCGAGATCCACACCTATTCCTGAAAATTTCAAGTCCCTAGGCCTTTCCGTTCGAAAGTTATGAGTTTCTATTTTTTCTATGGTTCTGGTCATATGATGTGGAGAAATGTAGCTTGACTATATCATTCTCCATTAGTATACAAAATTTCGTCACGATCGAATCAGTAGTTTTGAAATTATCAAGAAAACTAAATTTCAAACGACCATATTTACGCAACCCCTAATATAATTTTGCTCATAGATGAACGTCATCACGACAATCGAGATCCACACCTATCCTGAAAATTTCAAGTCCCTAGGCGTTTCCGTTCAAAAGTTACAATTTTCTTTGGTTTCTATGGTTCTGGTCATGTGATCTGGACAAAATTTCACATGTAGCTTGAACACCTCATTCTTCATTTGAGTGCAAAATTTCATCTCAATCAAATCTGCAGTTTTCAAGTAATCAGGGGAACAAAACTTTGAACGGCCATATTTACGGAACCCCTGGTGGAATTCTGCCCATTAACGAACTTAACCGAGGCATTCGGGAACTGAACCCACACTGAAAATTTCAAGTCCCTAGGTTGTTCCGTTCGAGAGTTATCGTGCTTACGGACGGACGGACAGACTCGAATTTTCCGACGGAATCGTCATCAGTGAGTCGAACATAGTCGATTGAGACCATTTTCGACTCAAAATTCGAAAAATACAGACATCGTGACGAAATGATATAGCCCTCGTGTAAGTAGTACGAGCGCTCAAAAATAGAACTATAACAACGTAAATATAAACGTAATGTTTTTTTAAGAATAATTATATTTAACCCTCCCCTAATTTAACACCTAACTCCTAATCAAAATATGAATTAATTTTTAGAATTATATTTAACACTGTCCTAACTTAAGCTAACCTAATCTCACCTAAATATGAAATAACTAACCGAACTGAACAAAATTTTTTTTCTATTTTATATCTGTCTACTTAAAACTCACAAGATGTTTTTCACTCTCCTAACTTTCGACAAATCTAATCCTCAAATAGTTTTCAAACGTCTAAATTTCGAAAACAGTGAAAATAGGGTCATTCAACGCTATATGTTGGTAATATTATTTATAGTATATTGGCAAACTTAGCTGTCAACTGTCAGATATACGATAATTCACGATTTTTTCATCCAACCTAAACCTAAGAAATAATCTGAAGTGCAGTCGAGCCTTCTATTCAATTGTGAACAAAGGAAACATCACCAGAAATTCATTTAAAAATCAATGCCTTTATTCAAAAAGTCCATTGAAAAATTACGAAAAGTTCAAAAAATATCAATTTTTATAAAAAGCATGAAAAGTTTTGAAGTGACATTTATCTGACAGTTGGCAGCCAGGTTTACCAAAATACCGCACAAAAAATTACTATCATATAGCGTTGAATGAAACTAAATTCCCCTATATTTTTTATCTCGGGTGATTGAAGATTTTTTTGAAAATTTCCGTTTTACTATCTTTTCGAACAAGAACTATGTAATGTAATTATTCTCGATGAATGTAGAGTTTTCTATTCGGATTTCTTCATAAAAAAATATGATTAATTTGGTGCCTTCTGGGCTCAAATTTAGACCCACTTACAGATTTTGAAGATGATTATTTCTTAGATGAAGGTTGGAAAGACAAATCGATTGGTTCCAGTCTGGATCTTACGAAACGTTCAGTTCAAAAGATATCAATTTTTATAAAAAGCATGAAAAGTTTGAAAGTGACATTTATCTGAAAGTTGACAGTCAGGTTTACCAAAATACTGCACAAAAAATTGCTAACATATAGCGTTGAATGGAACTAAATTCCACTATATTTTTGATCACGGGTGATTGAAGATTTTTTTGGAAATTTCAGATGAATAAACTTTCGTTTTACTATCTTTTCGAACAAGAACTATGTAATGTCATTATTCTCGATGAATGCAGAGTTTTCTATTCGGATTTCTTCATATAAAAATATGATTAATTTAGTGCCTTCTAGGCTCAAATTTAGACCCACTTACAGATTTTGAAGATGATTATTTCTCAGATGAAGGTTGGAATGAAAAATCGATTGGTTCCAGTCTGGATTACACGAAACGTTCAGTTCAAAAGATATCAATAAAAGTTTGAAAGTGACATTTATCTGACAGTTGACAGCCAGGTTTACCAAAAAACTTCACGAAAAATTACCAACGTATAACGCTAAATGAAGCTAAATTCCACTATATTTCAGAAGACTAAAGTTATAGCTTATATTACCGACGATCCCTAAATAAATATAAAAAATACTCGACTTACACTTGGCATAGCGATACCGCCCTTAACCGTCTCCCATTCGCCCTCATCGTCCTCCTCCTCCTCCTTCTTCAGTTTACGCTCCTTCCTCTCCTTTTCTTTACGTTCCTTCCTCCGCTTCTCCCTTTCCCTCTCCTTCTCCTCGTCTTCCTCCGCAGCCGGTCCGGTCTTCTTCAGGAACCTGTCCCGGTAATTCGTGAACTTTCCTTCGTCGTCGTCCGACGAATCGGTGCTCGAATCGGAATCGGAAGGCCAATCGTCTTCGTCCGAGAAATCGTCCTTGGCGACCGCGGGTTTCGACGAAGCCTTCGCGGCCGATTTCACCGGAATATCGCTGTCGGAGTCTGCCTCTTCCACGACTTTATCTTCCTCTTCCTCATCGTCCGGTTGATCGGGATTTTCCCTGAACTTGGTTATTTCCGCTTCGAAGTCTTTGATGTATTTTCGTAACTTTTGTCTCATCGAAGTTAACGATTTACTGAAACGAAAAGATGTAGAATATGGTCACTGCTTGGAATTTGACTAAAGTTTAAACGTACCTGTTGTTCTTGTTCATATTTTTTCTACCTTCCCTATCCTCCCACATTTCGTTGATGAAATCTTCCATTTCTACCAGACATCTCACGAAAAATCTAGGCGTCTGGCCGTTTTCCTCTTTCTGGATAACGGGCAACGCTTTCGTGTAAGCTTTTTGAAGATCTTCGAAACCTAAATAAAATTATCAGTTATACCTGCAAATCACCAAGATTTCACTTATATGAACTTACTATTGAGCATACTGCTCATATCCTTAATTTTCTTAAAATTCCTAATTTGCTTGATGATATTCGTGAGCTCCTCATATCGCTTTTCTTTCGCCGACCTAACAACTCTTTTAACTTCCTCTTCGTCATCGCTGAACTGAAATTTCAAACAGATCAAACGTATGAAAACATCGATATCAAACTAAATCTTACGGTGAAGACTTGAGCTGGTGCCCTTTGTATCTGTTCCTCCTCAGACGAACTGTCGGATTCCGTGTCCGTCCCAGCGAAAAATCTACTCATTTCAAGGCTTTACTGAAACCGAAAGAATAACATTCATCAAAACGAACTTCTCGAGTGCGTGTGTAAGTATAGGTTAGAATTCAATTCGAATCATATTTTAAGATGAAATCATTACATGAAGAAAACGTTGATATTGAGTAATCTTGAATGAACGGAAATTAGTACTAACTTTATCAAGGAAAAACGCACTATTTATTTCTGAAAATTCGGCGAAATTCACAATATGGAGTGACAATTAGAACACAAATAAGTCACAGAGAATGAGAGAGCACGTGTCATTTGAGCCTAGGGATGAAACGATACGAGTAAATACAAGTACATACTCGATACTTTCCACCGATACAAAGTACTTTTAGAATCGATTCTTTGAAATTAAGTATCGAATAGGTATCGGTCAAAAGTACTCGTATCAGTGTATCGATACCTCAGTTCAATAGTGTAACCATAGACTAATAATAAATATTATTATTAGTCTGAGTGTAACAAATCCAAAAATTCAAATTTGAGTTATTACATGCATAACGTTCCTAATACAACATTCTATCAATTTCAATACTGAAACCACTCCTATTTCGTATATAATCTTGATATTTGAGGTAGTTCCCTGAAACAGTTAATTAGAACCAGTTTACAAAGACAGTTCTTACACATTCCCAAATGTTTCACGTTTAAATTTTCTTCGCTGAAAGATTGGTCTTATTATTTGGGGTAGTTCACTCGAACAGTTGAATATAACCAGTTCCAACGGTTTAGAATTTTATTCGCGATTAGGATGATCTTCATATTTGAGGTAGTTCTCTGGAACAGTGGATTAGAACCAGTTCCCAAGAACAGTACTAACATATTGCCAAATATTCTCCTTAAGAATTTTCTTTGCGAAAATATTGGTCTTGATATTTGAGGTAGTTCCCTGGAACAGTTAATTAGAACCAGTTCACGAAGACAGTTCTTACACATTCCCAAATGTTTCACGTTTGAATTTTCTTCGCTCAAAGATTGGTCTTATTATTTGGGGTAGTTCACTCGAACAGTTAAATATAACCAGTTCCAACGTTTTAGAATTTTATTCGCGATAAGGTTGATCTTCATATTTGAGGTAGTTCTCTGGAACAGTGGATTAGAACCAGTTCCCAAGAACAGTACTAACACTAACACATTGCCAAATATTCTCCTACAGAATTTTCTTTGCGTAAAGATTGGTCTTGATATTTGAGGTAGTTCCCTGGAACAGTTAATTAGAACCAGTTCATAAAGACAGTTCGAACACATTCCCAAATGTTTCACGTTTGAATTTTCTTCGCTGAAAGATTGGTCTCATCATTTGGGGTAGTTCCCTCGAACAGTTAAATATAACCAGTTCCAACGGTTTAGAATTTTATTCGCGATAAGGTTGATCTTCATATTTGAGGTAGTTTTCTGGAATAGTGGATTAGAACCAGTTCCCAAGAATAGTACTAACACATTGCCAAATATTCTCCTTAAGAATTTTCTTTGCGAAAAGATTGGTCTCGATATTTGAGGTAGTTCCCTGGAACAATTCATAAGAACCAGTTTACAAAGACAGTTCTAACACATTCCCAAATGTTTCACGTTTAGATTTTCTTGGCTAAAAGATTGGTCTCATTATTTGGGGTAGTGTCCTCGAACAGTTAAATATTTTAGACAATCTCCTGGAACAGTTCAGATTCAGTTCCCAAGAACAGTTCTCTTACATTACCAAATTTTCATTATTTGAATTTTTTTTGCGAAAAGTTTGGTCTTCATATTTTAACTAGTAAAAAATAAAGGAGAAGTTGTTTCAGTATTGAAATTTTAATTTTTGGATTTGTTACACTATTGAAGTGAGGTATCGATATGTCAATGTAACGATTTCATTTCAACATTGTTAAACAAAAATTGTAGGTATATCCCAAACTGAAATTTTTGAACGCATTCGTTTTTCGCTTCTCATTTTTGAGCGCTCGTACTACTTACACGAGGGCTATATCATTTCGTCACGATGTCTGTATTTTTCGAATTTTGATCAGAAAATGGTCTCTATCGACTATGTTTGACTCACTGATGACGAATCCGTCGGAAAATTCGAGTCTGTCTGTCCGGCCGTCCGTAAACACGATAACTCTCGAACGGAACAACCTAGAGACTTGAAATTTTCAGTGTGGGTTCAGTTCCCGAATGCCTCGGTTAAGTTCGTTAATGGGCCAAATTCCACCAGGGGTTCCGTAAATATGGCCGTTCAAAGTTTTGTTTCCCTGATTACTTGAAAACTACAGTTTTGATCAAGATGAAATTTTGCACTCGAATGGAAAATGAGGTGTTCAAGCTACATGTAAAATTTTGTCCAGATCGCATGACCAGAACCATAGAAACCATAGAAAATTGTAACTTTTGAACGGAAACGCCTAGGGACTTGAAATTTTCAGGATAGGTGTGGATCTCGAATGTCGTGATCACGTTCATCTATGAGCAACATTATACAAGGAGTTCCGTAAATACGGTCGTTTGAAATTTTATTTTCTTGATAATTTCGAAACTACGGATTCGATCGAGATGAAATTTTGTATTTCAATCGAGAATGATATATCAAAGCAATATTTTGTCCAGATCGCATGACCAGAACCATAGAAACCAAAGAAAATGTCTGTAACTTCTGAACGGAAAGGCTTAGGAACTTGAAATTTTCAGGGTAGGTTTGGATCGCGAATATCGCGGTCACGTTCATCAATGAGCAAAATTAGACTAGGGGTTCCGTAAATATGGACGTTCAAAATATTTTTTTCCTGATAGTTTCGAAACTACTGATCGGATTGGAATGAAATTATGCACCTAGCTCAGGATTAATGTATTCAAACTACGTGCAAAATTTTGTCCAGATCGCACCACCAAGACCATAGATACCGTAGAAAATTCTAGCGAATTATCGAAAAAAAGTTGGTCACCTAAAGCACTGACATGACGTCTGGAGTTTCGCCTAAGTTTTATAATTTTTGTGACAGCTGTCGAAAATTCCTTCAATTGATTTCTAAAACTGGAGATTGCGAATCTACCTACAAGGTGCGTGTACGAGCGCTCAAAAGCTCCTGACTTCACGGCAGTGCTTTTCGTAATTTTTTTCATTAATTTTTTTCTTACCAAATAAAGAATACCATTATTCATTTTGTTCTGTGTTTTTACTCTTAATTTCCCAAGAACTTACCAATACTTATACTTTTTGTGTTTTTACTTTTAATTTTCCAAAAACTATTCGATACGAGTAAGTATCGATACTTTTCAAATGATACCAAGCAAGTATCAATACTTGACGACCGATACAGTATCGAGTAAAAGTATCGATACCTGAATTGTATCGTTTCATCCCTATTTGAGCCCATAGAAGATATAGCAACTTCAAGATATTCAAAATTTTCAAATAATTCTCCAAAATGTTTGTTCATATTGGAGTAACCGATGTGAATCAACGCTTGAATCAATAATTTTCTTGATATTATTAAAAAAAAATTATTTCACGGTAACAGAAAAGTTTGATTGGAAAGAGCATAGAACTCGAAGTATACTTATTGACATTTAATATTAATGGTTATGTTGTATTAGGAAATGTCTAAGACTGGTTAGTTGTTCGATATATCCGAGATTCGTTAAGTTTTTGTAGGAAAGGAATCGACCAAGATAGAAAATAATTAGGATTTAGAACTCGACCATCCAAAAATGCCGCAACCACCCGACACCCCGGGCTCTCAACGCCTAACAAACGATGACTTCCGTAAGTTACTGCAGACCCCAAGGTCCACCCCTGCGGGGACCCCCGCGCCACCCTCCATACGAGAAGTCATCGCAAATTCCACCACCATGCCGCCCCCTAAAGAAGACAAAAACGAACTCAGACGAAAAAAGAAGAGTTACTACGCTAAGTTGAAGAAACAAGAGGACAATAAAATGGCCGAATTGGCCGAGAAATACAGGGACAGGGCTAGCGAAAGAAGACAGGGCGTAAATCCCGATTACCAAGCGGACGATCCGGCCCAAACCGCCCAAGCTTACCGAGCTGTCGCCCCCGATTTAAAATCGTGTTTCGATGCAGCCGAACGCAGGAAAAGGATGATCCAGGAATCTAAATTCTTGGGAGGTGACATGGAACATACTCACTTGGTGAAAGGTCTCGATTACGCCCTACTCCAAAAAGTACGCAGCGAGATACAACACAAGGAGTTGGAGGAAGAGGTGGAATTGGAGAAATTAGCCACGAAAACTATCGAGGAAAAAGAGAAGCAAGAAATGCAGAAGAAGGAGGAGGAAGAACTGAAGTTCCAGACCAAAATTGGAAGAGCTATTTATCACACCGTGCACGCTTTGAAGTCTAGACATATAGAAAAATCTGAACTCTTCATTCCAGGACGAATGGCGTACGTAATAGACTTGGAGGAAGACGCGGAATCCGACATTCCCACCACCGTTATTCGATCAGTCGCTGATGTACCCTCGTTCGAATTAACCACAACGTTGACCACTAACGACATAGTTATCAACAAGTTGACCCAAATTTTGAGCTATTTACGACAAGGTGAGTAGCGTTAACTTTCGACCCATCCCGGATACATTCTCTTATTTTCCAGGTAACCGTAAAAACAAGAAAGGCAAACGTCACCTCACCGAAAACAACAAAGAAATCGACGTAGAAACCGAAACGAAAAGAACAAAGAGATCAGATTTCGACGACTCGATTTACGGAGACATAGGAGACTACGTACCAACCAAATCAGGGAAAGACAAAGACCGGAGTAAACGTCAACCGTATTTCGACAAAAACGAGGAACAGGTGGACGACAACGGTCCGGCTCTTAAAGTCAACAAATCCGCTCAGATCCTCAACAAGTTGACGCAGGAACCGGAGGGTTACGCGGAGTGTTATCCGGGTTTGGAGGAGATGAACGATGCTATAGACGATTCGGACGATGAGGTCGATTACTCCAAGATGGACTTAGGGAATAAGAAGGGACCTATTGGACGGTGGGACTTTGATACGCCGGAAGAGTATTCGGATTATATGAACCAGAAGGAGGCGCTTCCGAAGGCTGCGTTCCAGTACGGACTTAAGATGGCCGACGGTAGGAGGAGTAGGAAGCATAAGGACAAGAATGAGAAGGCGCATTTGGATAGGGAGTGGCAGAAGATACAGAATATGATTCAGAAGAGGAAGTAATAATAGGAAGAATTATGTAAATATAGGAATAATTTAGGTATATTTAGTATTTTATGGTTGGTAATGCTTGATGTTTGGCAGTGTCAAAGTTGTGTTCGAAAAATGAGTTGTACAACAAAAATGTTTTTTTTATTCAGGGATCGTCGGTATTATAAGCTATAACTTTTGTCTTCTAAAATATAGTGGAATTTAGCTTCATTCAGCGCTATACGTTGGTAGTTTTTTGTGCAGTGTTTTGGTAAACCTGGCTGTCAACTGTCAGATAAATGTCACTTTCAAACTTTTCATGATTTTTATAAAAATTGATATCTTGCGAACTGAACGTTCAATTACATCCAGACTGGAACCAATCGATTTTTCATTCCAACCTTCATCTAAGAAATAATCGTCTTCAAAATCTGTAAACGGGTCTAAATTCGAGCCCAGAAAGCACCAAATTAATCATCTTTTTATATGAAGAAATCCGAATAGAAAACTCTACATTCATCGAGAATAATGACATTACATAGTTCTTGTTCAAAAAGATACTAAAACGAAAGCTTCTTTATCTGAAATTTCCAAAAAAAATCTTCAATCACCCGTGATCAAAAATATAGTGGAATTTAGTTCCATTCAACGCTTTATGTTGGTAATTTTTTGTGCGTTATATTGGTGAACCTTGCTGTCAAATAACTGTCACATTAAAACTTTTCATGATTTTTATAAAAATTTATATCTTGCGAACTGAACGTTTCGTAAGATCCAGACTGGAACCAATCGATTTGTCTTTCCAACCTTCATCTAAGAAATAATCGTCTTCAAAATCTGTAAACGGGTCTAAATTCGAGCCCAGAAGGCACCAAATTAATAATATTTTTATATGAAGAAATCCGAATAGAAAACTCTACATTCATCGAGAATAATAACATTACATAGTTCTTGTTCGAAAAGATAGTAAAACGAAAGATTCTTCATTTGAAATTTCCAAAAAATTCTGCAATCATCTGAGATAAAAAATATAGTGGAATTTAGTTTCATTCAACGCTATATGTTGGTAATTTTTTGTGTGGTATTTTGGTAAACTTGGCTGTCAACTGTCAGATAAATGTCACTTTCAAACTTTTCATGCTTTTTATAAAAATTGATATCTTTTGAACTGAACGTTTCGTAAGATCCAGACTGGAACCAATCGATTTGTCTTTCCAACCTTCATCTAAGAAATAATCGTCTTCAAAATCTGTAAACGGGTCTAAATTCGAGCCCAGAAGGCACCAAATTAATCATATTTTTATATGAAGAAATCCGAATAGAAAACTCTACATTCATCGAGAATAATTACATTACATAGTTCTTGTTCGAAAAGATAGTAAAACGAAAGATTCTTCATTTGAAATTTCCAAAAAATTCTGCAATCATCTGAGATAAAAAATATAGGGGAATTTAGTTTCATTCAAGGCTATGTTAGTAATTTTTTGTGCGGTATTTTGGTAAACCTGGCTGTCAACTGTCAGATAAATGTCAACTTTCAAACTTTTCATGATTTTTATAAAAATTGATATCTTTTGAACTGAACGTTTCGTGAGATCCAGACTGGAACCAATCGATTTTTCTTTCCAACCTTCATCTAAGAAATAATCATCTTCAAAATCTGTAAGTGGGTCTAAATTTGAGCCCAGTAGGCACCAAATCAATCATATTTTTATATGAAGAAATCCGAATAGAAAACTCTACATTCATCGAGAATAATTACATTACATGGTTCTTGTTCGAAAGGATAGTAAAACGAAAGCTTCATCTGAAATTTTCAAAAAAATCTTCGATCACCCAAGATAAAAAATATAGGGGAATTTAGTTTCATTCAAGGCTATGTTAGCAATTTTTTGTGCGGTATTTTGGTAAACCTGGCTGTCAACTGTCAGATAAATGTCAACTT
Source organism: Aphidecta obliterata (assembly GCA_963966015.1). NCBI lineage: Eukaryota > Metazoa > Arthropoda > Insecta > Coleoptera > Coccinellidae > Aphidecta > Aphidecta obliterata. The sequence continues at coordinate 1,219,824 of OZ014434.1, read as the reverse complement.
TCAAACTTTTCATGATTTTTATAAAAATTGATATCTTTTGAACTGAACGTTTCGTGAGATCCAGACTGGAACCAATCGATTTTTCTTTCCAACCTTCACCTAAGAAATAATCGTCTTCAAAATCTGTAAACGGGTCTAAATTCGAGAACAGAAGGCACCAAATCAATCATATTTTTATATGAAGAAATCCGAATAGAAAACTCTACATTCATCGAGAATAATTACATTACATAGTTCTTGTTCGAAAAGATAGTAAAACGAAAGCTTCTTTATCTGAAATTTCCAAAAAAATCTTCAATCACCTGAGATAAAAATATAGGGGAATTTAGTTTCATTCAACGCTATATGTTAGTAATTTTTTGTGCGGTATTTTGGTAAACCTGGCTGTCAACTGTCAGATAAATGTCAACTTTCAAACTTTTCATGATGTTTATAAAAATTGATATCTTTTGAACTGAACGTTTCGTGAGATCCAGACTGGAACCAATCGATTTTTCTTTCCAACCTTCATCTAAGAAATAATCATCTTCAAAATCTGTAAGTGGCTCTAAATTTGAGCCCAGTAGGCACCAAATCAATCATATTTTTATATGAAGAAATCCGAATAGAAAACTCTACATTCATCGAGAATAATTACATTACATGGTTCTTGTTCGAAAGGATAGTAAAACGAAAGCTTCATCTGAAATTTTCAAAAAAATCTTCGATCACCCAAGATAAAAAATATAGGGGAATTTAGTTCCATTCAAGGCTATGTTAGCAATTTTTTGTGCGGTATTTTGGTAAACCTGGCTGTCAACTGTCAGATAAATGTCAACTTTCAAACTTTTCATGATCTTTATAAAAATTGATATCTTTTGAACTGAACGTTTCGTGAGATCCAGACTGGAACCAATCGATTTTTCTTTCCAACCTTCACCTAAGAAATAATCATCTTCAAAATCTGTAAGTGGGTCTAAATTTGAGCCCAGAAGGCACCAAATCAATATTATTTTTTTTATATGAAGAAATCCGAATAGAAAACTCGACATTCATCGAGAATAATTACATTACATAGTTCTTGTTCGAAAAGATAGTAAAACGAAAGCTTCATCTGAAATTTTCAAAAAAATCTTCGATCACCCGAGATAAAGAATATAGGGTAATTTAGTTTCATTCAAGGCTATGTTAGTAATTTTTTGTGCGGTATTTTGGTAAACCTGGCTGTCAACTGTCAGATAAATGTCAACTTTAAACTTTTTATGAAAATTTCAAAATCTGTAAGTGGGTCTGAAGTCGATACCAGAAGATTCCGAATTAACCATATTCCTATATAGAGAAGCTCAAATGGAAAACTATACATTTATTAAAAATAATCACATTAGTACTAGTCATCACAGTTAGTAAAACCCGAGATTCTCCATCTCAAATAACACCATTCCTCAATCACCCGAAATCGAACCCCAATACATCCTCCAGATTATAATCAAACAACAAAAAATCATTTTTGTACAAATTGTAGAGAGACTGCATATATCTTAAAGGTAACGTCTGGAAATACTCCCTAACTTTCGACCTCGTATGTGCCGAATTAGTCATCGGAAACTTGACAGGAGGAGCTCCGATTATACTCAAGATCGACTCTGCGTCTTCAGTCAGGTGCTCATATTTCCCAACGAAAGTATAGTTGATTTTGCACGGATGACAAAGATTGTAGACCGATGTCCAATGCTCGTTCGACTTCAACCCTTCGTTCATCAGGTACTGCACGAATTCGTTGAGGGTAACGTCGGACCCCATAGGTTTCTTCGACCTCTCTTTCTTACTCCTCGAAAGACGGTACTTCTTGATTATCCGCCTACCATATCTCCTCTAAAAATTTTCTAATATTATCAGTAGGCATAGAAAAAAGCTTTAAACGAACCTGAAAATATTTGGAACTCGTCAAATTCCCCTCGAATTTATTCCTAAACGCAGATAGAAGTCTTTCCATCGGATGTCTTACCATCATGAACGTCGTGTAAGTATTCAAGTAGCTCATGGCTTCTTCGTACGAAAACTGCGATAATCGCAAGGTGGAATTTTCCGAGTGAGCTTCGTACGATGGGATTTCCAAGAGATTCGTCGCGTTCGAGGTACCGGTAAGAACCATCATTACCCTTTTCCAATTTGTGCAAGCTACCTGAAGTAATAACTTTTAAAGTAGTGTCTAAATTTCGACGGTTATCGACTCACTTTGGGTACGTAACAATACAAAAATTTGTGTTCCCGATCGACTAGGATGTGATCGAGGGATGAAAGTTTTAAATTTTTCTTCGGTGACGGCTCTATCAGCGCACAACCTTTCAGCAAAGTTTCCTGCCGGGAAATTTGTTCTAACCATGGATGACCATTACCTATACCTATAAAAAACGTGTTAATTCACACCTCAAATCGTTTCCTCAAACTTACCTATAAATATATACAAAATCCCGACCGATAAAATCATCGTCTTCTCCCTTTGTCATTTAACCGCTTCACAAACCTTACTTGGGACCTATTCGTTATGCCATAATTAGATATTGGGTCGCTATTCCTTTTCAAGTGCATGCCTTCGTGCAGGAAGTTGTACGTTTTCCAGATGTACTTCCACGATATTTTAGTTTTGATCTGCGATCTCTGCTGTTTCAGAGTGAACGCCCGCTGGAACGCCAGCTTCAAGTCTTTAACAATTGCTCCTTGTTGGGGAATCTAAAAAAAATAAACGTTGTCATTATAACAGAAATTACTTAAGTATCTGATTTCTTACGACAACATCAACCGGGGAATCTGATCCTCTTAAAACAGTAACCGTTATGGATTGTCCTTGTTCTACAGCAATCTGCGATAATACTTCTTCGGTTGTGACATCCAACGGTAGATCTTTCAGGAGGGAATCTGCCGCTATCAATCTTTTAAGGATACTTTGGGAGATTTCAAGGAGATCTTCGTGACTCAAGTTTTCTATCTCCTTGTCCAAGTCGTCCATGCTTAAAATTGAGGAAACGATAATTTTATGTAAATTAATTCGAAATTCTCGAAACTGGCTATAAAAATTCACTAATCATCCAATTAAAACGAAATCAGAGGTTCGATTGAGGTTAAGATCAATCATAGAATTAGAGAGATAACAGATAACGTTTTTGTTGTGATTTCTTCTCAAACATAGAGAATCGTGATATTTTCAAACCGAGCGAGGATTTTTGAAATTGTTGTGGTTGATTTTCGCGATAAAACAACTGTAAATAGTTACATATAAGATTGTCTCTAATATTCAAAAAGAATAATCAAAACTGATGCTCACGAAGAATTACAAAATTAATACTTAGAAAAGACTTAGAAAAAGAAAGCTGAATTTGTGTTTCCTCATAGAATCGAAGAAATCATCGATTGAATCTCGATTATATCGGAAAAACAAAGTGGAATACCTCACCATTTTCCAAACGATTTTTTATTGTCACTTCGAACACCTAGTACGTTAGTAATAATCGATTCTATTCGCTGATTATTGCGTGAAAAGTGGTCGTCCTCGAAAATTAGGACTGACATCGAATTTATTATGCCAGTATTGAAAAACAACGGAGATGCCTTTGGGAAATTAAAGACAAATTAGACAATCGTCCAACGAAATACTGAAACTAATTGTTGGCGGAAACGGGTGATTATTCGAGATGGGCAGGTACGTTTCCCCACCTGGATTATTTCAGCGTACCTGACGTACGAAATAGTGGAATATCTACTTCTAGTTTGGTAGAGTTGTATGGGGGAGATCAGACAATTCATGGATTTTCTCGTTGGTTCTATCAAATTGAGTTGGAAAGAAATATCAGTGCTTATTTTTGAACGACTCCTGTACTAATAGTACTCAGGTTCTTCTTGCGTCACATAGATTTTTATCGATAAGTTATCAATTGCCAGGTTATCGTATTATTTCATCATATAATTTATGGCATCGATATCAAAAAATTTTGATGTACATGGAATAGCTCTAATTGTAAATCATAGGTTAGAAAATTATGAAATTTCGACTTTTCTGTCAGTTTGGTTGAAATTTGACAGCTTTTATCGAAGCTACCAACTTAATTCCATGAAATTTGTATTTTTCCTTCTAATTATTGCATTTGCCATTTCATGGTGTTGATTGATCGAAAAGCATCTATTCTTTCTGTTAACTTCACCATACTTCAGAATTACGTAATTTCCAATTCAACGGTTATAATTTTCGATTTGACATTTGACCTAACCTTACTTTATCTCAATCCAGTAATTTTTTGGGATTTGTAATTTGCACCGACCTTACTCACCCTAAACTATCAAAGCTTCAACCTCAATAGTTTCAATAATTTTCCAGATTCTCTCGAGAGTAAAATTGCTTCGAATTTGATTGAAAATAATTATGATCATATCATGCAAATGTTACCAGAATTGGCGCACCTCGAAGTTGACGTGAGCAACACCATAGAAAATAAAGTGTTTATAGCACTTTAATGTTTATAAATGTATCTTTAACTCCAACCTAATGATGCTTATTAGAAAAATGAATATAGATTGAATTCAAAACCATGCCAAAACGCTCAAATTTCATGGACCTCATAATAAATATATTGGTAGATCATTCGAACCTTCGTAGTTCAAAACGCACAGTAGGATCATTGAACCACGTCTGACGTTTACGTAGTTCTATGCGGCGATCCGATCCAAAAATGGCGAGATCTCCGTTGGTATCTCAACAACTCTAACGTCAATAACAAAATTCGATTAGTTTGTTTTCTTTGTGAACAGTGTTTTGTGAGAGTTTGTTTTCGTTCTTTCTACGTGTAAGTTTACTCTTCATCAGTTACTCGAATTAATTGTTAAAACTTCGAATAATTTGCAACGAATTCGTTCTTTCAAACGTTACTCGTTTTTTATATATTTTAAGTGATAACTGAACGATGCGAGCGAGATAAGTGTTGTTTTCAATTAGGTAATGTCACGTTTCCCAGCCTTTATCTCAAGTTCGAACGGAACAACTATCCGAAAAGATACGAGGTACAATAGCGTATTCCACCTTGGATTTTTCCAGTTCATTAGCGAGTTCGTTATTCATACGAATCCACTGTTATTCAAATTCCACCTGACGATCTTGAACGTTACTCTCGACGTCCAGGAGACGGTTATTTCGAATGGAAGTAATGTTTTGAAAATTAATCAATAGTATTTTCGCTTGGACCTACCTGTAAGTCGCGTGAGTAAATGCCTTGTTTATTTTTGTGAGGGGGTTGTTAATGGGGAAAAGGTGCATCGAATGTTATGATCCTATTAGAAAGGTTAGATACACTACAATAAAATTTAAATGGGGTTTTTTCGTTTATCTATCACTTGGTTTCTGGGATGACTTTTTATTATTCTTTTAACAGTTAACTAAAAATTACAAGGGGGATTTCTGTGAATAACGAAGAATTAATATAGGAATAATTTGCATGAGCAACTCTTAATTTGATTATTTCACAACATGAGGTCTCTGAACTGAAATTTGCACCTTGAAAGTATCGTGAGAACTCGTTCGTACAGTTACAAATTTCATAACTCTGTACTCTTTTCTTCCTCGTTCATTATACTTGTCGGTTCTGACATTCTTGACATTTTCTTTGTTTTTTTCTGGAATATATTTATGTTCTTCAAGCATCTGTTATAAATAACTAAAACTGACATTTAGCGCTTTATTTTGGTATCGACGTCCTTCATTATGCGGTGTCAACGAACGTTGTCTCCTGAAGAAATGACAAAGCAAAGAAATTGGCAGGTAAATCACCAGAAGCGAATGACCCATCTCCACACCATTATTGTACTCCTTGACATCTTTGTATCTTCAAAGCTTGTGCGAGATAGGAGATTTGTATAAGCTTTGTTACTGTGTCACTACGCCTAGTTTCTTTTTACCGGTTCCGATGACCTTTGTAGGTTTCGTGATGGAATGTTGAGGGGCGATGAAAACTGAGCGTTATCTGGGGGGTGTTTGGTGAGATTGCCGTTCTGTAATCTCCCGACGATCTGAATTAATTCGGGAATTCGCGTGTGCACGAAAATAGAAACGATTACCTCGGTTCAAGTTCAAGGATAGGTTTGAAACATTTCGGAGGTTTCATCTTCGTGTCGGGTTTCCGCGTCGAACTCGGGGAAATTTCGGCAAAGCTTGAAAAGTCGCCGAATTTTTAAACGGTCCGAACTCGATTTCACTCAATTAAGCCATCAGTTTAATGGAGTTATACCCGTTAAATCCGGGGAGAAAAGAAGAAACTGCAGTCGTACCGCCTGCCAGATCGAACGGCGCGATTAATTTTTATCGCGCCGCCATTTTTAGAGCGCAAATAGAGAATAGAAGAAGCCGCCATTGTTTTACGCCCGATAAAGCGTAAAATTGAAGCAGGCGGTACACGAGCGAATTAACGACGTCCTGGTAAATTCGTTACCACGTGAGCCATGTATTTTAGTTTCTGTTATCTTATTGATTATTTACATCATTTATTTTATGCCTTCTGCTTTATAATTTTACTAGTTTGTATCCGAAAGACATTCATTTTTTTTTCGTGTTGAATTAATTTTTTTTGAATTCAATATACAGAAAATTCTAGGGAAGTTCTCGTATCAACGATAATTGAAAGCCATGTGCTTTAACACCCACATTTTTCTATAATAATTCTTGGGTTTATGCAATACCCCTTGAAAACACTATATTATATGCAATTGTTGGTGCCTTCAGCCAATATTACTGTTATCGAAGGACAAACATAAGGGTCGACATTATGTTGAAAATCCTTCTTGAAATGAATTTATATTTAGGTTAGGTTGGGTTAATCATACTTGAAAACAATTTTTAGGTTGGGCTAGGTTTGCTTGTGTTAAGGACAGTGTTGAAAATCATTTCTGAAATGAATTTATATTAAGGTTTGGTTAGGACAGAGTTGAAAAATCATTCTTAAAATGGATTTAAATTTTGGTTAGGTTAGCTTGAGTTAGGACAGTGTTGAAAACCATTCTCAAAATGAATTTATATTTGGGTTAGGTTAGGTTGAGTTAGGATAATGTTAAAAATCATTCTTGAAATGAATTTATATTTAGGTTAAGTTGAGTTAAATGTTGAAAATCATTCTTGAAATCAATTCATATTTAGGTTAGGTTAGCTTGAGTTAGGATAGTGTTGAAATCATTTTCCAAATAAATTTATAATTAGGTTAGGTTAGGTTTGCTTGAGTTGAGGACAGTATTGCAAATCATTTCTGAAATGAATTCATATTAAGGTTTGGTTAGGACAGAGTTGAAAAATCATTCTTAAAATGGATTTAAATTTTGGTTAGGTTAGCTTGAGTAAGGACAGTGTTGAAAACCATTCTCAAAATGAATTTATATTCGGGTTAGGTTAGGTTGAGTTAGGATAGTGTTAAAAATCTTTCTTGAAATGAATTCATATTTGGGTTAAGTTGAGTTAAATGTTGAAAATCATTCTTGAAATCAATTCATATTTAGGTTAGGTTAGCTTGGGTTAGGATAGTGTTGAAATCGTTTTTCAAATAAATTCATAATAAGGTTAGGTTAGGTTTGCTTGTGTGGAGGACAGTGTTGAAATTTCTTTTTTGAGATGAATTTATATTTAGGTTTTGTTAGGACAGTATTGAAAATCATTCTTAAAATGGCTTTAAATTTTAGTTAGGTTAGCTTGAGTTAGGACAGTCTTGAAAACCATTCTCAAAATGAATTTATATTTGGCTTAGGTTAGGTTGAGTTAGAATAGTGTTATAAATCTTTCTTGAAATAAATTTATATTTAGGTTAAGTTGAGTTAAATGTTGAATATCATTCTTGAAATCAATTTATATTTAGGTTAGGTTTGCTTGAGTTAGGGTTGTGTTGAAAATCATTCTTGAAATGAATTTATATTTAGGTTAAGTTGAGTTGAATGTTGAAAATCATTCTTGAAATCAATTTAAATTTAGGTTAGGTTAGCTTGAGTTAGGATAGTGTTGAAAACCTTCCTTGAAATGAATTTATATTTAGGTTAAGTTGAGTTAATTGTTGAAAATCATTCTTGAAATCAATTCATATCTAGGTTAGGTTAGCTTGAGTTAGGATAGTGTTGAAATCATTTTTCAAATTAGGTTAGGTTAGGTTTGTTTGTTTTGAGGACAGTGTTGAAAATCTTCTTTGAGATGAATTTATAGTTAGGTTTTGTTAGGACAGTATTGAACGTCATTCTTAAAATGGATTTAAATTTTGGTTAGGTTAGCTTGAGTTAGGACAGTGTTGAAAACCATTCTCAAAATGAATTTATATTTGGCTTAGGTTAGGTTGAGTTAGAATAGGGTTAAAAATCATTCTTGAAATGAATTTATATTTAGGTTAAGTTGAGTTGAATGTTGAGAATCATTCTTGAAATCAATTTATATTTAGGCTAGGTTAGCTTCAATTAGGATAGTGTTGAAAATCATTCCTCAAATGAATTTATGCTTAGGTTAGGTTAGGTTTGCTTGAGTTGAGGACAGTGTTGAAAATCATTTTTGAAAAGAATTTATATTTAGGTTTTGTTAGGACAGTATTGAAAATCATTCTTAAAATAGATTTAAATTTCGGTTAGGTTAGCTTGAGTTAGGACAGTGTTAAAAATCATTCTTGAAATGAATTTATATTAAGGTTAGGTAGTGTTAAGTTATGACATTGTTGAAAATAGTTTGTAAAATGATTTTTTATTCAGGTAAGGTCGGGTTAGCTTAAGTTAGAACACTTTGACAATTAAAATAATATACGGCTGTTTGAAATGATCACATTCAGGAATGAAATTAAAAAAATTGTAATAGATTCAGTTTATTTTAGTATAGTATACTAGTTTTGTTGGCTTGCTACTTGCTATTACTTTATCTTTTATAAAATCTCTAATTTCATATCGAATTTGACTTTGACAATTAATATACCTACTTTCACGAATCTAGTAGGTTCAGTGATCTACGCGCTCACTGATACAATACTCTATAACAATATTTCTTTTTTTCTTCGCAGGTTTCCGTCTTGTTTCACAGATCGCCCAGATCCTTCTAATTCTATCGCTATACGAGTCGTCCCGACTCTCCCCCCTGTTGCCCGTCTCTATCTCGGTCTCGCGCGCGTCACTCACCCCTCCACCCTCCGGCGAACCGGTCCGAACCCGCCCGGCCCGGACGAGCGTCAACCGGCCGGCACCTATGCGCCATCTAGCGGAGGCGTACGATGGATGAGGTCGACAACCCGAAGGAGAAAGTGATCAGGGCGCCCGGCCTGAAGAGGGGCAAAACGGAGGAGAGGATCACTGATAGGGTGAGTATTTCTCGTTTTCTTGTTTCGATTCCTTCAAGGTCGCGAAAATTACCGAAGAGCAAGCGGGAGTAGGAGAACGAGGTGAGTCTTTGATAAACCAAAACAAACACGAAGTGCTGAATCGGCACGACCTTGAGGAGGAGGTGTGTATCAATTAGAATTTCGATGAGCAAGGCCGATTTCGTAATATCGTTCGACCTTGGACGCTCCAGTTGTTTCTACGAATATATTTGTAGGATTTTTGAGGTTCTCGAAGCGGCGAGACTCGTCTCTGGTTGCCCCGTCGAAACGGAGGGTATCGGTAAGATTCTATGAGTTTCTCCTTGTGAGAATGCCTGGGAGGCATACCTCGGGAATGCCTATGATGACTTCCATCAACAATATAGCTAAGTGTGATCTTCCGAGGTAAATACAATTGAAGAAGACTTTTCTGGTTTAGACCGATGACGTCAGAGTTGGAGTGCATTCGTCTAACGAGGTGAGACACTTATCCGAGTGTCCGTTATGGATGCCTCGTTAGCATGCGAGACTCGGAACCGTCGTCGACGTAGCCCTGCGTCGTCGACTGGCGCCCGTTACTTTCGAGGTGTTTCCTCCGAAGTCGGGATCCGGACGGCGAGGGAAGCGCGTTATTCCGTCGAAATACTGTGTTTCGCGCGCGCCATCCGGGAAACCCCTCGGGAAATTCGGACGGTGGATATTTCCGCTTGGTCGTGATCGGTGGAAAGAGCGGCGATGGAAGTTTGCAGGAGTTCAGAGGAGATGGAGCAATATGATGTGGTGAGATTGATGAGGTTTTTCTGTAATGTGTGAGATGCCCTGTTAACGTTCCTTAAGTCCTCGTTAGCCCCAAAAACACCGAAGATATGCCTTCGAATCACCATAGCATTTTTTGTTTTCGATGTGTGAATGCCTCACGTATTTTTTACGTACATCGAATAACGTTCTCTGTTACAAGCAGAAACACTTCAAAGATACCCGAGATATGCCTTCTGAAGACTAAACTATTGGTTGTTTTAACTGTGTGAATGCCTCGCGTATTCCTTAGGTACGTCAAAAACCGTTTCATATTCTGAGATGAATTGAAAGTTACTCTAGTAAATGCGGGGATGCTTCGAAAACACCCGAGATATGCCTTCAGAAGACTATACATTTGGTTGTTTCCAATGTGTGGATGCCTGACGTATTTGTCAAGTACATTGAATAACATAAAATGCTTTTGGTGTAATTTATAGCTGTGTGGAATGCCCTAAAAAAAACGTTACTCTGTTACAAGCAGAAACACTTCAAAGATACCCGAGATATGCCTTCTGAAGACCACACATTTGGTTGTTTCAACTGTGTGAATGCCTCGCGTATTCATTCCTTAGGTACGTCAAAAAACGTTAAATATTCTGAGATTCATTGAAAGTTACTTTGGAACATGCTGGGATGCTTTGAAAACCTCCGAGATATGCCTTTAAAAGACTATACATTTGGTTGTTTTCAATGTGTGGATGCCTGACGTATTTGTCAAGTACATTGAATAACGTGAAATGCTTTTGGTGCAATTTATTGTTGTGTGGATTGCCCTAAAAAAACGTTACTCTGTTACAAGCAGAAACACTTCAAAGATACCCGAGATATGCCTTCTGAAGACTACACTTTTGGTTGTTTTAACTGTGTGAATGCCTCGCGTATTCCTTACGTACGTCAAAAAACGTTAAATATTCTGAGATTCATTGAAAGTTACTTTGGAACATGCTGGGATGCTTTGAAAACATCCGAGATATGCCTTCAGAAGACTATACATTTGGTTGTTTTCAATGTGTGAATGCCTGACGTATTTGTCAAGTACATTGAATAACGTGAAATGCTTTTGGTGCAATTTATAATTGTGTGGATTGCCCTTAAAAAACGTTACTCTGTTACAAGCAGAAACACTTCAAAGATACCCGAGATATGCCTTCTGAAGACTACACTTTTGGTTGTTTTAACTGTGTGAATGCCTCGCGTATTCCTTACGTACGTCAAAAAACGTTAAATATTCTGAGATTCATTGAAAGTTACTTTGGAACATGCTGGGATGCTTTGAAAACATCCGAGATATGCCTTCAGAAGACTATACATTTGGTTGTTTTCAATGTGTGAATGCCTGACGTATTTGTCAAGTACATTGAATAACGTGAAATGCTTTTGGTGCAATTTATAATTGTGTGGATTGCCCTTAAAAAACGTTACTCTGTTACAAGCAGAAACACTTCAAAGATACCCGAGATATGCCTTCTGAAGACTACACTTTTGGTTGTTTTAACTGTGTGAATGCCTCGCGTATTCCTTACGTACGTCAAAAAACGTTAAATATTCTGAGATTCATTGAAAGTTACTTTGGAACATGCTGGGATGCTTTGAAAACATCCGAGATATGCCTTCAGAAGACTATACATTTGGTTGTTTTCAATGTGTGAATGCCTGACGTATTTGTCAAGTACATTGAATAACGTGAAATGCTTTTGGTGCAATTTATAATTGTGTGGATTGCCCTTAAAAAACGTTACTCTGTTACAAGCAGAAACACTTCAAAGATACCCGAGATATGCCTTCTGAAGACTACACTTTTGGTTGTTTTAACTGTGTGAATGCCTCGCGTATTCCTTACGTACGTCAAAAAAAGTTTCATATTCTGAGATGAATTGAAAGTTACTCTAGTAAATGCGGGGATGCTTCGAAAACACCCGAGATATGCCTTCAGAAGACTATACATTTGGTTGTTTTCGATGTGTGAATGCCTGACGTATTTGTCAAGTACATTGAATAACGTGAAATGCTTTTGGTGCAATTTATAGTTGTGTGGATTGCCCTAAAAAAACGTTACTCTGTTACAAGCAGAAACACTTCAAAGATACCCGAGATATGCCTTCTGAAGACTACACTTTTGGTGGTTTTAACTGTGTGAATGCCTCGCGTATTCCTTACGTACGTCAAAAAAAATTTCATATTCTGAGATGAATTGAAAGTTACTCTAGTAAATGCGGGGATGCTTCGAAAACACCCGAGATATGCCTTCAGAAGACTAAACATTTGGTTGTTTTCGATGTGTGAATGCCTGACGTATTTGTCAAGTACATTGAATAACGTGAAATGCTTTTGGTGCAATTTATAGCTGTGTGGAATGCCCTAAAAGAACGTTACTCTAAGATAAGATAAGATAAGAACACCTTGTCGATCACAAAATCGACCATGAAACAAATGTCGTTCATCCAAACGGTGCAAGAAACGATCCATAAGGGGAATAACGTTCGCTTTCGGCCACTCATCAGAAATTAATGCCGATTGTCCTCACGTCGGGTCTATATGGTCGCAGACCTTAAACGCGACAGGAAATGCCCATGTACGCGACGCGACAAGAGGAAACGCATCGAAACTGCATATTTATATAGAAGTATCGGAACTGATCTCCGATTGTATCCGGCTCGAAGGACCAATATTTTCCTCCACTGGATGGTGGCTACCGCCCTTACTGTTGTCGTACGCTCTGTAACGAAGAAACAGGAGGGCGACACGCCGATCTGCAGGTGAAAGAGTGGGCACCGTTCTTGCACGTGCCGAGGTGTCCGCAGTCATCGACGGAGACTAGTCATCGGTGGACGTTTCACGTTACAGTGTTTCAACGCGCGTCGACTAGTTCGTGGTGCGTCTTTGTGATTTCTGGTGCCACTTGTGGTGATGGATTAACTTTGCTCACATTCGTTTTTGGAGGCTTAGAATGCATTTGCAGCAGGTACTTTGCTCTTTTTCCCCTTATCATATATTCATTCATAAACGTTGGGGTGCCCCAAGGGTCTATCCGGGGATCGTATCACTTCGTCGCATCCCTTTCGAAGGGTCCACACGTGCCAGTTAAGGTGGCCGCACCGTTGGGCCTGGTCAGGGTTCACCCATGGTTCGCTTCCGAGGCCCGAATTATTCTCGAAACGCCTGGGGAATAGAGGATTTCCTACGTCGATTCAACGTGCGACTTTCGTACGTCATCTGGCGTAACCTTATGTTAACAATGCCACTTCTATTGACACCTGAAGGTATGCGAGATAATTGACTTTTGTCTCCGCAATAGGTTCCCCCGACTTATTTGGAGCGGGTAGGCGAATGGAGATTAATTCTTCGAACGTCGTGACCGACGATTGTTGTTTGCTGACGCGAAAAAGATCAGGCCGCGCCTACACTGGCCGACAAATACTCAGATAGATATCGATGAAGGGCTCGAGAAGAATGCTACAACCTAGTGCCAAACGGGAAAAGTCTCTCGTATGGCTCCCGTAGTTGGAGGAGAAGCAAACTATGTACGAAATCGAGATGTTCCAATGCGCCCTCGTGTTGTTTTTTTCTCCGGAATTCATACTTTAATCGAAGCGGGCGCGTTTCCCAAGACACGCAGTGTTTCGCCCGTTCGACGGCTGCGACCTTGACCAATTCTGCTGGTCACTCTATCGTGGGAGGCTCGTTGCAACCTTTAAACGTCGTCTCCACGATAGGAACGGATTCCCAACTCGTCGCTGTCCTTATTGGTCCTTCGAGCCGGATCCGCTCCGAGGGTGTCAGTTTCAATTTCGCCCTCCGCGTCTCGCGAGACCGACCACCTCAATATTTAACGCGCTCGGATCGTCTAATATTGAGGGCGCGCTTCGGAGATGACATGATAACTTCGGGTTATACCGTCCTCCGAGTCCTGACCCCGTTCGTCGCGACGTCCGACGTTAATTGAGAGGTTACCGTTGGTAACCGGCGGAATCGAATCATGGACAACGACTTGTTGACCTGGATACGACAGGGGAGGCTTCGAGGACTTCCGAGACGTTTTCTGCTTCAGTTTAGGAAGTACGACCGGAAGGAAGTTTTTTCTCTTTAACTCATGAATAACGCGTTTGGCGTGAACCGTTCCATTGATCTCCGGCTGCTGGTGGAACGGTGCGAGCTTCGATCCGCCACGAGTAACGATTCCGATCCGTTTCGGTCCCGTTAACGTTCCGGAGGGATGGCGTTACGCGGTTGTGGAAAGCACCCTATCGCTTACTGCAGGTTCATAGAGTTACGCGTGTCGTGTTCCTTCCAATGGTATTCTGTGCGTGGAATCGGATGACGACCGCTCGATCTTTGCGAACCGGTTTTCTTTCTCTGAATTTTTCCGCAATCCTTGCGCCTTATAAGGGTTTCTGGGAAAGTGAACGGGGATTCCGCAATGATTGGGAGTCATCTGGTTGTCGTTGCTGATCGAGTAGTTTGAATGTCATCTTGGATCCTCGTTATAGTATATCATATAGGGTTTTTTTCAAGTGGCTTAATCTCTGTCTCAATAATGAGGCATAATCTCAACAATATTTTGGTCGATAAGCCGATAATGAGGCATAAATTGGCATTTTAAAACCTCTGCACTCGTTAGAAATATTATCTGATTTTCCTTAATAATGAGGCATAATCAGTTCGAAGGCCTCAATAATATTTAGGACGATGATTCAATAATGAGGCATATAAATTCCTTAATCGTCGGTTAAATCTTCAGATAAGTCTCGTAATCGAAGTTGTAAATCTCGAATGATACTTCTACGCCTAATTTCAATAAAGAGGCATTATAAAATCGCAGAATAATGAATTTTTTATAATGAGGCATTGTCATGTAAAGAACCTAAATACTATATAAGACAATTATTTCAATAAAGCGTTTTCATGAAACCTCTCCACTCGTTAGAAAAATTATCGCTTTTCCTTAATAATGAGGCATAATCAGTTTAAAGGTCTCAATAATATTCAGGATGATTATCCAATTATGAGGCATATAAATTGCTCAATCGGAGAAATCCTCTGTTTAGTCTCGTAATCGAAGTTGTAAATCACGAATAATACTTCTATGCCTAATTTCAATAATGAGGCATTATAGAATTGCAGAATAATGAATTTCCCATAATGAGGCATTTCATGTAAAAAACCCCAATACTATACTTAGATAATGAGGACGTGGCCTAATTGAATGTCTCATTTTGTAGATCAATAATTCAGGCATATATAAAAGAGATTGTGACACATATAACCAACAAGGAAGCATAATAAGGGCATTATGAAAATTATAACAAAGCTGCTACATTTGAAGTAGGAAATCTTAATCCTCAATTGGATTATTGTTCCCGACTTTTATAATGAGGCATTATAAAATGGCTCCGATCGCTATCAGAACATAATGAGGCATTATAAAGTTGACCATATTGGGTGGAAATACGACATTACGAAATCTCTCCAGTTGTCAAATGAATCATTTGCCTTTTCTAGGTAATGAGGCATGATTAGGGCATCATAAAAATCTTAAATAATAATCATAAATATGAATGTTATTCATGATTCAAACGATCTAACCGCAGACAAGTCTTCGTTAAACCGACGGTTTCACCTCGAGTTACCTGCTAATACCGTAAATTACCGCCAATCAATCAGAGCGTCGATCCTAATTCGAATCGTTGCGATCGGATCTGGCCTCGTCCCAAGATCGGGAGGCAATAAATCTACCCGAAATGGGAAATATTCCGATTTATCCGACGTCTCGGCTCATTGCCGTTCCGAATCCGATATTTTCCCGAAACGGGACGTCGAGTTCGACGACATTGATCTTGAATCTCGCCTCTTCCGGTCAGTGAGAGTGAACTCTCTCCTTGGTACTACCCGGAGGGCGAGACGTGCCGAGTCTCGAGAAGCGGTACGACCTTATAAGGTTGGCCGTTGCCGGTTCGGCGCCTCCGCGGAAAAAAGCGAGGAGAAAGCGGAGAGGCGCGTCCGCCACAAAAAATGTAGAAAATCTCCAGAAGAATGGCCCCGATTTTATCGCGCGATGAGACCGGATTCGGGAACCCCGACCTAGGCGCCCCGGCGTCGTCTCCGGCGCATCTAATCCATTCTGGCGTCGCGTAACTCGTGTGAAGAACCCCTTAG
The DNA here is from genome assembly GCA_963966015.1 of Aphidecta obliterata. Lineage (NCBI taxonomy): Eukaryota > Metazoa > Arthropoda > Insecta > Coleoptera > Coccinellidae > Aphidecta > Aphidecta obliterata. The sequence continues at coordinate 1,203,553 of OZ014434.1, read as the reverse complement.
CCGGGATATCAATCTCGCCAAAGCGGAAGCATAAAATGTCTCCGCGCCGCCGGCCGACTTGGGGAAGTCCAGACGTTCTTCGTTCAGCTAACAGCATCATTACCATCATCTACTGACAGAGATGATCCGTTGGCGTTTCGTTTGAGACGTGACTAAAATGTTTTGTTTCCGCAGCAGGATCAAGATGATGCCGAGAAACTCTTCGCCCGTCATTGAGAAGGAGGTCTTTTGCCTGTACAAGGTAAAGATGGAATTAACATCGCCGACAGATTAACCATGTGTATCAGACTTGAGGATGTTTTATTTCCTTAACTAATTAGACATTATCAGGGCCAAACCTCTCGAGCTTCAGCAATAATGAGGCATATAAATGTCTTAGTCGTTGAAGACATTTTCTCCTTAGTCTCAGCATCGTCAGCATGAGGGTAATGCCCAAATTTGATAATGAGGCATTATAAAATTGCTTCAATCGCAAGCATACTTGTAAATTCTCTATAATTAGGCATAATCAAGTTATAAACACCAATGTATGAGGTGGCATTATGAAACCTCTCCAATCGTCTGAAAAATCACTTGCTTTTTCTCGATAATAAGGCATAATTAATTCAAAGTCCTCAGAAATATTTGAGACGATTATCCAATAATGAGACATATAATTTCGTAATGAGGCATAATCAGTTCAAGGATCTCAATAAAATTCAGGACGAAAGGCCAATAATGAGGCGTATAAATTCCTTAATTGTCTGAGAAATATTCTGCTTAGTTTCAGCATCGAAGTTGTAAATCCTGTACCATAATTTGAGGCCTTACTTTCATAATGAGGCATTATAAAATTGCAGATTAATTAATTTTCTATAATAAAGCATTTTCAATACAATATGAGACAATAATTTCAATAAGGCGAGGCATTATAAAACTGCAAAATAATGAATTTTCTATAACAAGGCATCTTTATAAAACCTCTCCACTCGTTAGAGAAATAATCTGGTTTTCTTAAATAATTAGGCATAATCAGTTTAAAGGTTTCAATAATATTAAGGTCGATACTTCAATAATGAGGTATATAAATTCCTTAATCGTAGGAGAAATCTTCCGATTAGTCTTGTAATCGAAGTTGTAAATATCGAATCATACTTCTATGCCTAATTTTGATAATGGGGCATCATGAAATCGCAAAATAATGAATTTTATATAATGAGGCATCTTCATGTAGAGAACCTCAATTCTATATAAGACAATTGTCCCTATACCTATAAAACAGCGTTATGAAACCTATCCACTTGTTAGAAAAATCATCTGCTTTTCCTCAATAATGAGGCATAATCAGTTCAATGGTATTTAGGATAATGAGGCATATAAATTCTCTGATCGTCGGAAAAATCTTCTGATTAATCACATAATCGAAGTTGTAAATCTCGAATCAAACTTCTATGCCTAATTTTGATAATGAGGCATTATGAAATTGCAGATCAATTAATTTTCTATAATAAAGCATTTTCAATACAATATGAGACAATAATTTCAACAAGGCGGCATCGAAAACCTCTCCTATTTTTGGAAAAATTATTTGCTTTTTCTTCAATAATGAGGCATAATCAATTCAATTATATTTGAGTTGGTGAGGCATATAAATTCTTGGGAGAAAACTTCAGCTTAGTCCAATTTTAAATCCTGAATCAGAATTTAATGCCTTACTTTAATAATGAGGCATAATTAAATTGCAGAATAATGAATTTACTTTAATGAGGCATATTTCAGTTATAAATCTCATGTCAATAAGGATCATTATGAAACGTCGCCACTAATCCGAAAAATCACTTGTTTTCTCAATAATGAGGCATAATCAGTTCATTATATCCGAGTAGACGGTGCCAATAATGAGGCATTTTTAAAATTTCGATAATGAGGTTTAGACTGAGGCATAATTGAATCTCCCATTTTGTTGACCAATAATTGACATCTCGTCAACAAGGAAGCATAATTAGGGCATTATCAAAATCATAACAAAGCGGTTACGTTCGAAGTAGGAACTGAATGATCGAATGCATAACAGATGTATTTCGACAAGGCATTCTGCAACATTACCGACTAATTAATTATTTACGATTCACGTCCGCAAGGTAAGTAGCGCAATTAACTCTAGACTGCACTTAACAAGGCGGAGGTGTGGGTGGCTAACTTATTAATCAGTTTACGTGGAATTCGCTCAGATTTATACCGTGGATTTTGGCTTCATCAAGAAGTTCTAAACGCTCGTAATTTCCCATCATTGAAGTGACAACGGGTTGTTAAACAATTCGACGTCGTTAAGCGATAATCGATGCGAGATCATCGCTAATAATAGCTTGCGGCGAACGAGGAAGGCGTTATTTTGCATAATGCATCGATGGCAACGAAACACCTGTCGATTATCGATGATCTTCGGGTTGACCAGATGTTTCCATGCAAATAAGCACCCTCGCTGTATTATTGTGTAACGGCGCCGAATCCGGACGGTTTGGAGGCCGCGCCGTCGGGAGGTTCGATGGGAATCGCTTTGTAGTACCAAACGAGGGAGCTTTCGAAAAAATACCGGATGTAGAAAGTTCATTGATTAACAAACAATCAAAAGAACATTTCGACTTTCCCTTCAATGAGACTTCTTTACCTACCTACTATGTACATCGCGACACATAATGTATTTACGTCGGTGACTTAACATCATGTTATCAAATCGTCGACGACTGCCCACGTTTTGTTTATCGATAGACGCGAGCTAAATTGCCCTTTTTGAGCGCTCGTACTACTTACACGAGGGCTATATCATTTCGTCACGATGTCTGTATTTTTCGAATTTTGAGCCGAAAATGGTCTCAATCGACTATGTTCGACTCACTGATGACGAATCCGTCGGAAAATTCGAGTCTGTCCGGCCGGCCGTAAGCACGATAACTCTCGAACGGAACAACCTAGAGACTTGAAATTTTCAGTGTGGGTTCAGTTCCCGAATGGCTCGGTTAAGTTCGTTAATGGGCCAAATTCCACCAGGGGTTCCGTAAATATGGCCGTTCAAAGTTTTGTTTCCCTGATTACTTGAAAACTACAGATTTGATCGAGATGAAATTTTGCACTCAAATGGAAAATGAGGTGTTCAAGCTACATGTGAAATTTTGTCCAGATCGCATGACCAGAACCATAGAAACCATAGAAAAATGTAACTTTTGAACGGAAACGCCTAGGGACTTGAAATTTTCAGGATAGGTGTGGATCTCGAATGTCGTGATCACGTTCATCTATGAGCAACATTATACAAGAGGTTCCGTAAATACGGTCGTTTGAAATTTTGTTTTCTCGATAAATTCGAAACTGCGGATTCGATCGAGATGAAATTTTGTATTTTAATCGAAAATGATATATTGAAGCAATATTTTGTCCAGATCGCATAACCAGAACCATAGAAACCATAGAAAATTCTAACTTTTGAACGGAAAGGCCTAGGAACTTGAAATTTTCAGGGTGGGTTTGGATCGCAAATTTCACGGTCACGTTCATCAATGAGCAAAATTAGACTAGGGGTTCCGTAAATATGGCCGTTCAAAATATTTTTTTCCTGATAGTTTCGAAACTACCGATCGGATTGGAATGAAATTATGCACCTAGCTCAGGAATAATGTATTCAAACTACGTGCAAAATTTTGTCCAGATCGCATCACCAAGACCATAGATACCGTGGAAAATTCTAGCGAATTATCGGAAAAAAATTGATCAGCTGAAGCACCGACATGAAGTCTGGAGTTTCGCCTTAGTTTCAGAATTTTTTTGACAGCAGTCAAAAATTCCTTCAATTGATTTCTAAAACTGGAAAATGCGAATCTGCCTACAAGGTGCATGTACGAGCGCTCAAAAGCTCCTGCCTTCACGGCAGTGCTTTTCGTAATTTTTTTATTATCAGTCGCTCGACGTGTTCGCTTATCGCGTTATCGGTAGTTGGTGCGGTTCGTTATGTTATGTCTTCTTCGGGCGGAGATTTCGACGGGGACGACTGCAGGAACACGGCGGCCGAGTGTCGCAGATCCTCGTCGCACAGGAGATTGGTCAAGTTTCTGGTGAGTCTCGAGATATTTCTCAGAAACTCGAATCGAATTTCTCAGAAACATCGAATTCGATTTCAATTTGGCGTTTGAAATTAGTAGTATTAGTGGTTAGAGAATCTCAGAATACTGGAGAAATATTTCTCAGAATTCGTTTCTTGGGAAATGAATTTTATGTCCGAAGATTCTTCCCAGAGAGGACTCGCTCGTTGTGCGATCTGACAGAAAACTCCTTAGGTTTCGGTATTTTATATCTCAGAATCTTCTTCATTTCTCAGAAACTAATCTGGAATATATATCGTTTCTTGATTTATTCACAACCAATTCCTCACCCGTATCAAAATTTTTATTTCTCAGAAAAACCGTTCCGTTTGTATATCATAAAAACACCTGGAATCTTAATTATATCTCAGAAACCTAACTCGTGGGGTATTTCGTCCCTTGAATCGATCACAGAAGATTTTCGAAAATTCACCCAGAACCTTCTTCATTCTTTCTTTTTTTTACATCAAAGAGTTCTCAGAAATTTCTGGATTCTCAGGAAAACCTTTGTATCTTAGAAATCGACTAGTTTTCGCATGCTCTGACAAAATTTATCATGAAAAATTTGCCAATATCTCAGAAATCCTAGTATTTTCGAGCATAAATATCTCAGAATATTCCTTATTTGAGCAATTCGCCGATATCTCAGAAATCGTATAATTTCCGAGAAACTAAAGCATTCGTGTCAGTCACAGGGATAATTCTGAGAAATCAAACGTTCAGAAATTTCTGAGAAACGAGTAGAATTTCTGAGAAATCGGCAGTGGTAGATTCAAAAGACGACTTATTCACCAATTCTTGAAAATAAAGAAGATTCTGAGAAACAAATTCTCAAATTTCTCGGAAATTCTAAGATTACAGAGATATGGACAGTTCCCTTATAATGAATTCCATTCGGGAAGTCACTTACACTAAGAACCATAAAAAATGCGTCGATTTCTGAGATACTCGCAGGAAATATACTGAGTAATCAAAAGTTTAGAAATGTCTGAGAAACGTACGGAATTTCTGAGACATCGACTATTATAGATTCTAAGAAAATATAAAATCCGTCGAATTCTGAGAGTGAGTTTTATGAGAAATCAAAAATTCAGAAATTTCTGTGAAACGTATAGAATTTCTGAAAAATCGACTGTAATAGATTCAAAAGACGAGTTATCCACAAATTCTTGAAAATAAAGATGATTCTGAGACACGAATGCTCAAATTTTTCGGAAATTCCAAGATTACTGAGATATAGACGGATTCCTTATAGTGAATTTCATTCGGGAAGTCACACTCAGAACAATATAAAATTCGTCGATTTCTGAGATACTCGCAGGAAATATTCTGAGAAATCAAAAGTTTCGAAATTTCTGAAAAAGGTAGAATTTCTGAGAAATCGGCAGTGATAGATTCAAAAAACGACTTTTTCACCAATTCTTAAAAATGAAGAAGATTATGTGACACGAATGCTCAAATTTCTCGGAAATTCTAAGATTACTGAGATATAGACAGATTCCTTATAATAAATTCCATTCGGGAAGTCACTTAAACTAAGATCATATAAAAACCGTCGAATTCTGAGATACTAGCAGTGAGTTTTCTGGGAAATCAAAAATTCAGAAATTTCTGTGAAACGTATAGAATTTCTGAAAAATCGACTGTTATAGATTCAAAAGACGAGTTATCCACAAATTCTTGAAAATAAAGATGATTCTGAGACACGAATGCTCAAATATCTCGGAAATTCTAAGATTACAGAGATATGGACAGTTCCCTTATAATGAATTCCATTCGGGAAGTCACTTACACTAAGAACTATAAAAAATGCGTCGATTTCTGAGATACTCGCAGGAAATATTCTGAGAAATCAAAAGTTCAGACATTCCTGAAAAACGTAAGGAATTTCTGAGAAATCGACTGTAATAGATTCAAGATACGAATTATCGAAAAATCTCAGAAAATAAAGGAGATTCTGGAATCGATTGACTAGAGACGAGTAAACTCTATTCTATAAAGAAAATTTTGAGACATAAATGCTCAAGATCCTCGGAAATTCTGAGACTTATGAGATATAGTTAAACGTCTCAGAATAAAATTCGTTCAGAACGTCAATGAAACTGGAAGCATTCAAAAATTCTTCGATTTCTCAGATACACGAACAAATTTTCTGAGAAATCAAAAGTTGTTTACGTCGGAGAAAAATAGTTTAGACTCTTACACAAGCCTATCTAGCTCAAGGGCGTTTATTAGCTCGAATTTCTAATCCTCGCACGATCAAATTCGATCTGTAACCTCTGAGGGGTGGGCGTCCGCGTTTTTGGGCGTCGGAGTGGGCGCCGGACCGATGGAGATTCCACGTATCAATCTGCATCTAGCCAGTGTGTGAAATTGGTAATCGGCGACGGTGGGCGACACGGAGCGAGGTCGAATTTCGACAATGCGTGTGTCCCAACTGCATACGACTTGTGTGGGTAGATCTGATCATTTACACATTTCGATATAGTCCAAGAAACTCCTGTTAATCTGTTGGTGTCGTCGAATGGATGAGCAGCGATTAGTTATTCATCGAAAGGCAGAAGTCGCGCCGGGCGTGTTCCATTCTGTGCGGTCGCGTAATTAGAGGTTAATGATTGATGAGGCGTTTTACTTTACGCCGACCGGAACGATGATAACGGGCCGTTGACGACGTCGATCGGACGGTTAAATTGCGATCGTCGATGCGTCAATTCGTCAAATGGTTATCGAGCTTTCCACAGTATAAAATTCGAATTTCTCATAGGAAATTTCTGGGAAATTGAACTGCAAGCATCGATTTCTGAGAAATCGAATGTAATCGATTCAAGCGGCGAGATATCGACAAATTCGGTTTCTGAGAAATGTTGAAGATTCTGAGACATTAATCCCTGAGTATATCTCAGAAATGGACGAATTATTGAATGATCCTAGTATACCGAACGGAATTTATTCTGAGAAAACTGTCGATATCACAGAAATCTCGAGAATATGTCCCAGAATCTACTTAAATTTCAAGAAACTGAATTCGTAGATAACTCGTTTCTTGAATCCATGAGAGTCGATATCTCAGAAATTCCTAAACTTTTGATTTCTCAGAAAATTTTCTACGATTATCTCAGAAATCGACGCATTTTATATTTTTCTTAGTTAGTGACCTCGCGAATGGAATTCATTCTGAGGAATCTGTCTATATCTTAGTAATCTTAGAATTTCCGAGACATCTGAGCATTAGTGTCTCAGAATCTTTTTATTCTCAAGAATTTTTGGATAGCTCGTCTTTTGAATCTATTACAGTCGATTTCTCAAAAATTCCATACGTTTCACAGAAATTTCTGAACTTTCGATTTATCAGAAAATTCCCTGCGATTATCTCAGAAATCGACGCACTTTATATTGTTCTCAGTGTTAGTGACTTTATTCTGAGGAATCTGTCGATATCCTAAAAATTTGTGAACAACTCGTCTCCTGAATCCATAAGAGTCGATATCCCAGAAATTCTATACGTTTCTCAGAAAAATCTTGGTAGGTATCTCAGAAATCTTGGAATTCCAAGAAAATGACGTGCAAAATCGTAAGTGAGAGGTATGACTTTCCAACACTACCAAACTGGCTGTCGCACGAAAGATACAAACACCCGGACTCGGAGAGTTGGGCAACCCCCCAACCTTCACGAACCGAACCGCGACTTCCTAGAGATAACGTTCCATTCTCCGGCGGTTTCTGACGTCGTAGAAAGTCGATTCTCGCGACCATAAAGGCCCATTTTTCACCCGTCGACCTTTACCAGCTCCAAGCACACGCTTCCATTCCCTTAAAAGGTCTTATCGCTTATTATTTCAATAATTGCGATAGAATAGCGTGTAGAATCGCCTTTTGATCCGCCGCCAGCGCTATCTCTTAATGAACCAAACAACTTAGAAAATCAAAGGAAACTGAATAGTATGAGATAAATTAATTCATAGTTTTAGTTTCCTCGATAAATCACGCCGAGGTCTATTTGTCTTCGTCGAGGCGGGAATTTCGACGTCCTACGCGAAATGCCGAAGTTGTCGGCGAGCGAAAACCGCCTTGTCGCATTCCGTTTCTTGAGCAACCGGCGCGGCATTCCGATTTTTCGACGGCACGGAACGTGTCGTCGTCGATCAATCCGCAATTTACGGGGGGATTTCGCGCGAAATTCCTTTCGAATCTGCGTTGGTTTCGACACGAGGCATGTTGCTGCATTTTCCGTTCGTTCGGATCGACGGGATTCGAAACGGGTCGATCCATGCGTAACGTGCCGAAACGATTCGCAGGCTTGTCCGAAATGGGACTTTCGAACAATGGGACATGATGTCTACGGTATTTATCCCATTGTGAATCTTGTATCGACCGATCAAAATGTTACATCTGTTTTCTAGTGGATTGAAAACGATATTTTAGATTTTCTGCTTACGTTGAATCAATAACGTACCTCAACTCTCTTCAAATACCTCTCAGATGAACATTGTACATTCATATAGCTTAAACTTCCTCAAAATTCTTCTCTAACTGTGACAACGTAGCTTTGAATTTCCTACCGGTCGCTTACGTTAGATCAAAAACGTAGCTTGAAAGTCTCCCTCTGATGGCTAACGTTGAAGTGACAACGTATCTCTGAATCTCCTCCTGATAGCTTACGTCGAAGTCACAACGTAGCTTCAAAAACTCCCTCTGATAGCTTACGTTGAAGTGACAACGTAGCTTCGAATTTCCCCGTAATCGATTACGTAAGTGACAACGTATTTCTGAATTTCCCTCTGATAGCTTACGTAAAGTGACAGAGAGAGAGCTTTCGTTTTTCTTCTAATCGATTACGTAAGTAACAACATATCTCTAAATTTTCTCCTGATAGCTTACATTAAAGTGATAACGTAGCTTTTGAATTTCCCACGTTAAAACAACAACGTAGCCTCAAAGTCTCCCTCTGTTGGCTAACGTTGAAGTGACAACGTATCTCTGAATTTCCCCCTGATAGCTTACGTTGAAGTGACAACGTAGCTTTGAATTTCTCCGTAATCGATTACGTAAGTGACAATGTATTTCTGAATTTTTCTCTGATAGCTTACGTTAAAGGGAACAACGTAGCTTTGACATTATCTCTGATAGCTTATGTTGAATCAACAACGTAGCTTCAAACTCTCTTGAAAATTTATGTTTCATTATTAACTTTTTTTTTACAGGCAATGTAGCTGAAAATTTTCATCTGATAGCTTTCGTAAAGTGACAACGTAGCTTTTGATTTTCTTCTAATCGATTATATACAGTACAACATATCTCTAAATTTTCTCCTGATAGCTTACGTTAAAGTGATAACGTAGCTTTTGAATTTCCCACGTTAAAACAACAACGTAGCCTCAAAGTCTCCCTCTGTTGGCTAACGTTGAAGTGACAACGTATCCCTGAATTTCCCCCTGATAGCTTACGTTAAAGTGACAACGTAACTTTGAATTTTCCCGTAATCGATTACGTAAGTGACAACGTATTTCTGAATTTTTCTCTGATAGCTTACGTTAAAAGGAACAACGTAGCTTTGACATTATCTCTGATAGCTTATGTTAAATCAATAACATAGCTTCAAACTCTCTTGAAAATATATGTTTCGTTATTAACATTTTTTTTTGCAGACAATGTAGCTGAAAATTTTTCTCTGATAGCTTTCGTAAAGTGACAACGTAGCTTTTGATTTTCTTCTAATCGATTATATACAGTACAACATATCTCTAAATTTTCTCCTGATAGCTTACGTTAAAGTGATAACGTAGCTTTTGAATTTCCTCTAAAACAACAACGTAGCTTCAAAGTCTCCCTCTGAGGTCTGAGGTGGAAATGACAACGTATCTCTAAATTTCCCCCTGATAACTTACGTTAAAGTCACAACGTAGCTTCAAAAACTTTCTCTGATAGCTTACGTTGAGGTGACAACGTAGCTTTGAATTTCCTCGTAATCGATTACGTAAGTGACAATGTATTTCTGAATTTTTCTCTGATAGCTTACGTTAAAGGGAACAACGTAGCTTTGACATTATCTCTGATAGCTTATGTTAAATCAACAACGTAGCTTCAAACTCTCTTGAAAATTTATGTTTCATTATTAACATTTTTTTGTACAGACAATGTAGCTGAAAATTTTCCTCTGAAAGCTTTGGTAAAGTGACAACGTAGCTTTTGATTTTCTTCTGATCGATTATATAAGGTACAACTTATCTCTAAATTTTCTCCTGATAGCTTACGTTAAAGAGATAACGTAGCTTTTGAATTTACTCTAAAACAACAACGTAGCTTTGAAGTCTCCCTCTGATGGCTAACGTGGAAACGACAACGTATCTCTAAATTTCCCCCTGATAGCTTACGTTAAAGTCACAACGTAGCTTCAAAAACTCCCTCTGATAGCTTACGTTGAAGTGACAACGTAGCTTTGAATTTCCCCGTAATCGATTACGTAAGTGGCAACGTAGTTCTGAATTTTTCCCTGATAGCTTACGTTAAAAGCAATAACGTAGCTTCGACGTTATCTCTAATAGCTTATGTTAAATCAACAACGTAGCTTCAAACTCTCTAGAAGGTCTTCCTCTTATAATTAACAGTCTAGAGACAACGTATCTTCAAATTTCTCTCCGATAGCTCACGTTGAATAAACACAGTACTCTTAGACGATAAACCATAAAATTTCTCTCCGATTAACGTCGTCATAATTCACTCATCGGATGCATCAAACCGCGTTCGAAAATTTTTATCGCTATCTCTATCGCCGAATTCGCTCGTTAAATACGCCAATCTCGTCGCGAAATACAGGATGTTTATCTCATCGTATCCTATCTGTTTCAGGTTAAATTAGAAAAAGTTCTTGGAGTCACCGTCAACAGCAACGTAGCTTTAGATTCGAACAACAATGGCTCGGTGGCGTATCCGGCAGGGTGAGTATCTGACATCTGTCATTCTGACACATAACCTAGAGAATTGCAAGAATATTCTGTGGTTTGTATTGATTCCATTAAGGATATAGCTTACTTTCTTCTTCTTCTTCTCCTCAATATGCCCTCGGTCGTTGTTCGCGTGCGAGAACGATCGTTTAATTGTTTTCTCCAGCGGCGTGAGAGAATTTCCCATCTCCAGGTGATGATTTACGATATGCATATTAAAAAAAAAAAAAGAAACTAGAACTAGATCGCGCGTCACGATTACGCCGATCGTTCGGATGCGATCCGGTCGATTGTTCTCGACGCGATGACCTACTGAACGTCGCCGATTACACGCTCCCGTGAGATTTGGATCTCGATTCGGAGAGGCTCCCCGTTTAATTGACCGAATCGAGATCCGGCCTCGCCGAGCCCTTCGAAGAAGAAGAAGAATTCTATGCTCGCGAGGATAGTTCGATGATGGCTTTTTTTCCAGGTGCACGGTGGTGCTGTTCAACACGAGGACCGAGCAGCAGAACCACATCATCAACGCGAGCAGGAAGACCGTGACCTCACTGGCGTACTCGCAATGCGGGAGGTACATGGCGACGGGGGAGTGCGGACACCTGCCGTCCGTCAGGGTGTGGGACCTTTATTCGAACGGCCAGTCGGGCAACCCCGGACTGGCGCCCCAACCCCAACAGGTGGCCGAGTTTATGGGGCACCGATACGGCGTCAACTGCGTGGTGAGTATGTCAAGTTGACTCTCCTTATGAGCTTACGTTTGGAGGAAACGTAGTGTGACAACATGGTTTCTGATGGATTACGTTAAAACAACAACTTAGCTTCAAAGTTTCCCGTTGACAGCTAACGTTGAAATGACAACGTAGCTCTGATAGCTCATGTTTAAGTGATACCTAACGTAACTTTGAATTTCCCTTTGATCGATTACGTTAAATCAACAACGTAGTCTTTGTTAGCTAACGTTGAAGTGACAACGTACCTCTGAATTTTCCCCCCTAATAGCTTACGTAAATGGGACAATATAGCTTTAATGTTTTCTCTGATAACTCACGTTAAATCAACAACGTAGTCTACCTTTGTTAGCTAACGTTGAAGTGACAACGTACCTCTGAATTTTCCCCCCTAATAGCTTACATAAATGGGACAACTTAGCTTTAACGTTTTCTCTGATAACTTACGTTAAATCAACAACGTAGTCTACCTTTGTCAGCTAACGTTGGAGTGACAACGTACCTCTGAATTTTCCCCCCTAATAGGTTACGTAAATGGGACAACTTAGCTTTAACGTTTTCTCTGATAACTTACGTTAAACCAACAACGTAGCTTCAAAGTTTCCGTCTGATAGCTAACGTTGAAGTGGAAACGTAGTTCTGGATTTTTCACTGATAGTTTACGTTTAAGCGATGACGTAGCTTTGAATTTCTCTCTGATCGATTACGTTAAATCAACAACGTAGCTTCAGAGTCTCCCTTTGATAGCTGACGTTGAATTGACGACGTAGTTCTGAATTTTTCTCGGATAGTTCACGTTTGAGTGATAACGTAGCTTCGAATTCCCCTCTGATCGATTACGTTAAATCAACAACGTAGCTTCGAAGTCTACCTCTGTTAGCTAACGTTGAAGTGACAACGTATCTCTGAATTTTCCCCCCTAATAGTTTACGTAGAAGGGACTAAGTAGCTTTAACGTTTTCTCTGATAACTTACGTTAAATCAACAACGTAGCTTCAAAGACTCCCCCGGTAGTTTACGTTGAAGCGATTACGTACTTTCGAATTTCTCTCTGATAGCTTACTTAGAAGGGACAACGTAGCTTCAACGTTTTATCTGAAAGCTTACTCTGAATCAACAACGTAGCTTAAAACTCTCTCGAAAGTCCTCTAAAAAAGTTCACGTTTAAGCGAAAACATAGATTTGAATTTATCTCTGATAGCTTACGTGAAAGGGACAACATAGCTTTGGCATTTTCTCTCTTCTTTTGACGTTGGAGGGACGTAGCGTGACTACGTGGCTTCGACTTTTCCCTTCAAATTCTGACGTTGGGGGACGTAGCTTCGAATTTCTTCATAACTTTTGACTTTAAGTGTGACAACTTAGCTCTGACTTACTTTCTATCTTCTGAAGTTGAGGAAAACGTAGCTTTGACTTTCCCATCTAACATTTGACGTTAGAGGGACGTATTGTGACTACTTAGCTTTGACTTTCCTTCTAAATTCTGACATTGGGGAGACGTAGCTTTGAATTTCTTCATAACTTTTGACTTTAAGTGTGACAACTTTGCTCTGACTTACTTTCTAACTTCTGAAGTTGTGGGAAACGTAGCTTTGACTTTCCCTCTAACTTCTGACGTTGGAGGGACGTATTGTGATTACTTAGCTTTGACTTTCCTCCTAAATTCTGACATTGGGGGGGGACGTAGCTTTGAATTTCTTCATAACTTTTGACTTTAAGTGTGACAACTAAGCTCTGACTTACTTTCTAACTTCTGAAGTTGAGGAAAACGTAGCTTTGAGTTCCCCCTCTGATATGTGACGTTGGAGGGACGTATTGTGACTACGTAGCTTTGACTTTCCTTTTGAATTCTGACATTGGGGAGACGTAGCTTTGAATTTCTTCATAACTTTTGACTTTGAGTGTGACAACTTAGCTCTGACTTACTTTCTAACTTCTGAAGTTGTGGGAAACGTAGCTTTGACTTTCCCTCTAACTTCTGACGTTTAAGGGACGTATTGTGACTACTTAGCTTTGACTTTCCTTCTAGATTCTGACATTGGGGGGACGTAGCTTCGAATTTCTTCATAACTTTTGACTTTAAGTGTGACAACTTTGCTCTGACTTACTTCCTAACTTTTTTAAGTGGAGGGATACGTAGCTTTGACTCCATATAAATTCGAAAAAACCCTTTCAATTCTTCTTCTTGCCCGGTCAAGGTAATCACACTGAAAGCACACTCCCTCATATCAGATATCCCCCACCCCCGCCATCATAAAGACCGCATATCGCCCAAATTTCCGGGTCGTTTTCGTTTTCCCCGCTCCCATATTAACATGCAGTTTTCGCCGGGAAATGCCGTGATTTTCCGCTCTACCAGCTTGCCAAACGCGTAATCAATAATCGATACTTCAATTTTCTCGATTGCCACTTTGGCGCGAATGCCGATCCTAAGAATGTGGGTTAAGGAGGCACCTCGAGATGTTGGCGAGGAGCCGGTAGGTCGGATTTAGAAAATTTCCCGCTTGCTCCTTTTGAGAATAATCCCCAAAACCTCCTTTCAGACGTTCTCGCCGAACGGAAAGTACGTGGTCAGCGTGGGCACCCAGCACGACATGATAGTAAACGTCTGGGACTGGAAGGCCAACGTCAAGGTGGCCAGCAACAAGATCAGCACCAAGATCAAGGCCATCGCCTTCGCCGAGAACGGCAGCTACTTCGTCACCGTCGGCAACAGGAACGTCAAGTTCTGGTACATGGAACAGGGCAAGTCTAGGGTAAGTGAAGATCTATCCTTACGGTTAGAAGATTGCTCAAACCTTCGAAACAGTACAAGGAGGCCGTGCCGCTGATGGGTCGACTCGCCATCCTCGGGGAGCAGCGCAACCACTATTTCTGCGACGTGGCCTGCGGCAAGGGCGACTGCGGCGACAGCACCTACGCCATCACCCGCTCCGGATTGTTGTGCGAGTTCAACAACCGCAGGCTGCTGGACAAGTGGGTGGAGCTGAGGACCAACAGCGCCAACTGCATAGCCGTAGGGCTGAACTACATCTTCGTCGGCTGCGCGGAGGGGATCATCCGGTGCTTCGACCCGGCCACCCTCGAGTTCGTCACCACGCTGCCGAGGCCGCACTACCTCGGCGTGGACGTCAGCCTGGGCGTGAACATCACGTGAGTAGTCTTGTCTGGAGGTGAGCGGAGGTTGATACGTCTTTGCAGGCACATGGGGACGGCGCCGGCGGAAGCCAAGTACCCCGACTGCGTGGCCATCACCTACGACGAGACCAACAGCAAGCTGACCGCCATCTACAACGACCACTCGGTGTACGTGTGGCACGTCCTGAACATCAAGAGGGTGGGGAAGTCCTACTCGTTCCTCTACCACTCGGCGTGCATCTGGGGCGTGGAGATGGCGCCGCCCAACAGCCCCCTCCCGCACGGCAGCTTCCTCACGTGCAGTTCCGACGACACGATCAGGGTGTGGACGCTGGACAAGATGACCGAGAACAACTCCAGGGGCATCTACAGGAAGAACATCTACAGCAA
Source organism: Aphidecta obliterata (assembly GCA_963966015.1). NCBI lineage: Eukaryota > Metazoa > Arthropoda > Insecta > Coleoptera > Coccinellidae > Aphidecta > Aphidecta obliterata. Next base: position 1,188,241 of record OZ014434.1, on the reverse strand, counting down.
CGTGAGTCCTCCGAGCGTTTAACCGGGAGATCTTTACCGCTTTCTCTTCTAGGAGCTGCTGAAGGTGGTGTACGTGGACAGGGAGCTCGCCTACCTGAAGGACCTGGACGCGTCCAGGACGTCGAGCGGCTCCGAGAAGGCGCAGCAGGACAGCTACAACGACGGGAGGAACGGCGTGCGCTGCATCAGGATGAGCCCGGACGGGAGGAACGTGGCGTCGGGGGACAGGTCGGGGAACATCCGGATCCTGGACGCGTCCAACATGGACCAGCTGTACAAGATCGAGGCGCACGACGCCGAGGTGCTATGTCTGGAGTACTGCGGCGACGAGAACGAGGTCAGCTACATGGCGAGCGCTAGTCGGGACCGGCTCCTCCACGTCTTCGACGCCAAGGTGAGCACTGTTCTGTATTGGTACTTTATTTCTATCGAGAACCTCGAAGAACTAGAACTCTACCTCGAATGAGTTCTTTTTAACATGAAAATATTAATCTAGATAATCTTTGGCCAAGATATTTTTAGTACCCAAAACAGGAAAGTAACAAGTTTATTGGTGCTGTTGGGAACTGTTCTCCGACTTCAGGTCGAATAATATGAATCGGGAAAGACCTGCGAGAAACCCCGTTCTGTACAATGAACAGTAATAGGTCAACTGTAAAACTTAAAACACAGAGGGCTCTCTCTTAATCTCGTTCAAATACCATTAATCCACAAGTGAAGGATATTCATAAACAGCAACTGGTTGACTGGTGAGACTTCTCTCAAATGATGGTTGAATATGATTGAGTAAATTAAATGACACCTTAATAGGGGATGATGTGAGAGACCTGTGAGGTATTCTTCGCAGGAATCCAACTATCATTATACAATTGATGATCTCCCATGATGCGAGGAGAGGGAATGCGACCAATATCCTTGTTATATATTGTTATGGCTCAAATGTGAAATTCAAAGAAATTTATTTAATTTTGAAAATAATTCGAATCTGATGACAATTTTTGATGATTCTGTTCAATATTCTATTTGATTTGCCCGAAATTCTTTCTCAAGGAGGGGTTCTAAGAGAAACAATTAAAAAAAAATATGTTTACACAATTATTTTATCAAAAATTAAATTCTATAAGACAAAAAAATTAAACAAAGGCACTTCACTCAAAGTTGCTCAATATCACTATGGTTCACTTATATAGGGGAAAAAAAGGCGCGATAACTGGCGATATATAAGAAGATTCACTTTTGTACAATTCCCGTGGCTATCTCCTGGTTGAAGGAAAATTATACGAAGGCACTTCACTCAAAGTTGCTCAATATCACTCTGGTTTACTTTCGATAATATAGGGGAAAAATGGCGCGATAACTGGCGATATATCAGAAGATTCACTTCTGTACATTTTCCGTGGCTATCACCTGGTTGAAGGAAAATTATACAAAGGCACTTCACTCAAAGTTGCTCAATATCACTATGGTTCACTTATATAGGGGAAAAAAAGGCGCGATAACTGGCGATATATAAGAAGATTCACTTTTGTACAATTCCCGTGGCTATCTCCTGGTTGAAGGAAAATTATACGAAGGCACTTCACTCAAAGTTGCTCAATATCACTCTGGTTTACTTTCGATAATATAGGGGAAAAATGGCGCGATAACTGGCGATATATCAGAAGATTCACTTTTGTACATTTTCCGTGGCTATCACCTGGTTGAAGGAAAATTATACAAAGGCACTTCACTCAAAGTTGCTCAATATCACTCTGGTTTACTTTCGATAATATAGGGGAAAAATGGCGCGATAACTGGCGATATATCAGAAGATTCACTTTTGTACATTTTCCGTGGCTATCACCTGGTTGAAGGAAAATTATACAAAGGCACTTCACTCAAAGTTGCTCAATATCACTCTGGTTTACTTTCGATAATATAGGGGAAAAATGGCGCGATAACTGGCGATATATCAGAAGATTCACTTTTGTACATTTTCCGTGGCTATCACCTGGTTGAAGGAAAATTATACAAAGGCACTTCACTCAAAGTTGCTCAATATCACTCTGGTTTACTTTCGATAATATAGGGGAAAAATGGCGCGATAACTGGCGATATATCAGAAGATTCACTTCTGTACATTTTCCGTGGCTATCACCTGGTTGAAGGAAAATTATACAAAGGCACTTCACTCAAAGTTGCTCAATATCACTATGGTTCACTTATATAGGGGAAAAAAAGGCGCGATAACTGGCGATATATAAGAAGATTCACTTTTGTACAATTCCCGTGGCTATCTCCTGGTTGAAGGAAAATTATACGAAGGCACTTCACTCAAAGTTGCTCAATATCACTCTGGTTTACTTTCGATAATATAGGGGAAAAATGGCGCGATAACTGGCGATATATCAGAAGATTCACTTTTGTACATTTTCCGTGGCTATCACCTGGTTGAAGGAAAATTATACAAAGGCACTTCACTCAAAGTTGCTCAATATCACTCTGGTTTACTTTCGATAATATAGGGGAAAAATGGCGCGATAACTGGCGATATATCAGAAGATTCACTTTTGTACATTTTCCGTGGCTATCACCTGGTTGAAGGAAAATTATACAAAGGCACTTCACTCAAAGTTGCTCAATATCACTCTGGTTTACTTTCGATAATATAGGGGAAAAATGGCGCGATAACTGGCGATATATCAGAAGATTCACTTTTCTACATTTTCCGTGGCTATCACCTGGTTGAAGGAAAATTATACAAAGGCACTTCACTCAAAGTTGCTCAATATCACTCTGGTTTACTTTCGATAATATAGGGGAAAAATGGCGCGATAACTGGCGATATATCAGAAGATTCACTTTTGTACATTTTCCGTGGCTATCACCTGGTTGAAGGAAAATTATACAAAGGCACTTCACTCAAAGTTGCTCAATATCACTATGGTTCACTTATATAGGGGAAAAAAAGGCGCGATAACTGGCGATATATAAGAAGATTCACTTTTGTACAATTCCCGTGGCTATCTCCTGGTTGAAGGAAAATTATACGAAGGCACTTCACTCAAAGTTGCTCAATATCACTCTGGTTTACTTTCGATAATATAGGGGAAAAATGGCGCGATAACTGGCGATATATCAGAAGATTCACTTTTGTACAATTCCCGTGGCTATCACCTGGTTGAAGGAAAATTATACAAAGGCACTTCACTCAAAGTTGCTCAATATCACTCTGGTTTACTTTCGATAATATAGGGGAAAAATGGCGCGATAACTGGCGATATATGAGAAGATTCACTTTTGTACAATTCCCGTGGCTATCGCCTGGTTGAAGAAAAATTATAAAAAGGCACTTCACTCAAAGTTGCTCAATATCACTATGGTTTACTTTCAATAATATTTGGGAAAAACGGCGCGATAACTGGCGATATATCAGAAGATTCACTTCTGTAAAATTCCCGTGGCTTTCACCTGGATGAAGGAAAATTATACAAAGGCACTTCACTCAAAGTTGCTCAATATCAGATTTGTACAATACATATTGGAATTTTTCGTTCGAGTGGACTGTATTGATTCTTTGCACTGGTTAATTAAAAACTTCGTTGGTCAAATATGAAACAGTTCATTAACTAATATAAACACTTTATTCAAATATAAACACTTAATAAAAATATATACACAACCAAATTAGGTTATGTTGTTTATCTTACGTGTACAATGTTACGAGGAACGAGCGAATAGAATCCGAAACAGAGTTGCCACACGGTACGTGAATAATTGACACAGAACATCATGCATTTGGTTATTTTTCTTTTCCTGATAACGTAAATAAATTGACAATTAAACATTAAACAAATATAAATTGAAATTAATGATTGAAATGAAGTTAACGAACTGGAATAAAGAGGAATAACCATATGTAATTGAAATAAACATAAAATAAAAAATATTAATGAAAGCTAGCGCCATCTACTGCTTTGATCAACAATTACAACAAATGAAAGAGCGCTGCAATTTTCTCCACATATTAAACTTAAACATAACCCTTTCCAGAACTACACCTTCCTCCAGACCCTGGACGACCACTCGTCCTCCATAACGGCCGTCCGGTTCATGACGCAGAACAAGAACCTGCAGATGGTGTCGTGCGGCGCGGACAAGAGCGTGATCTTCAGGTCGCTGGGCGAGGCGGGCGGCAGGTCTCAGTTCACCAGGTACCACAACGCCGCCGGCAAGGCGACGCTGTACGACATGGAGGTGGACGCGAACCAGAAGCACGTGCTGACTGCCTGTCAGGACAGGAACGTGAGGGTGTACAGCGTGAACTCGGGCAAGAACACCAAGTGCTTCAAGGGCAGCGGCGGCGACGACGGCACGCTGATCAAGGTGTCGCTGGACAGGAGCGGCATCTACGTGGCCACCTCGTGCACGGACAAGTCACTCTCGATCCACGACTATTACTCGGGGGAGTGCATGGCGACGATGTGCGGACACTCGGAGCTGGCGGCCGGGCTGAGGTTCACGAACGACTGCAGGAGGCTGGTGTCGGCGAGCGGGGACGGGTGCATCTTCGTGTGGAAGATACCGCACGATATGGTGGTGACGATGCACGCGAGGTTGAGTCAGCAGGCCATGCGGCAGGGGAAGACGGTGGATGAGTTTAGCGAGGATTACGAGTTCAACGAGAACGCGGCGCAGGATTTCAGTTACAGGTGAGAGGGGTTGTTTATGTTTGTTCTGGCCGGTGAAACGGATTTGAAGGAATAATTAGAGATTTATTGTTCGAATGCTTTTCGCGCGCTTGTTTCTATGAACGAGAGCGTCATTAGTTTGCCCAAATGTCTGTACGAATTATGTGAACGTTTTGGCGGAATCGCTAAACGGTTTTTTCGACAAGTCTTTGCTTTTCAAAATTTTTTAATTAATATTGTCTGTGTTCAGGTTCGTTTCAATGAGGGCTCAGGATTTCTTTGAATGTACAAATTCGATTAGTCGTTCCATAGTTTATTCAAATAGTCTTATAGGCTCGGATAGTCGATTATTGATAGTTATTAGTTGAATATTCGACTGAATATCCAAATATTTCAAGGGTCGTTCTTAGTATCAGTCGAATATTCCAGAAGTAGTCTATTTCTATTTTTAAGTTATCCCTTCTCAATTTACATTTAAATTTTGAATATGTCATTCCAAATATTCTAATTATGGAAAAATAAGAATAATTATGCCATGTTTTTTGATAAAATCAAATGGAAGAAGAATAATTATATTGAATCATTCGAGAATAGGAGGACTCCAACAAATAAAAAAAATACAGGTAATGCCTATATTATAGGTATATTAGAACAAAAAAATTTTAGTCAGTGAAACAGAGGAATAGAGAAATTTACACTTGAAAATGGGAGAAATTTATGTTCTGAATTCTTTTTGTGCATTTATTTTTATGAACAAGAACGTTATCATTTTTCCCCCAACTGTCTCTTATTTAGGCCAGTAAATGGATTTAAAGGAAAATTCACACTTGAAAATAGAAGAAATTCATATTTTTAATGCCTTTTATGTTATCTTTTTTCACCCAACGGTCTCTTATTTAGGCCAGTGAAACGGGTTTGAAGGAATAATTGGGAAATTCACACTTGAAAATGGGACAAATTCATGCTTTTTGTGTATTCATTTCTATGATCCAGAACGTTATCATTTTTTTTCTCAAATGTCTCTCATTTTGACCAGTAAAACGGATTTAAAGGAAAAATCGGGAAATTTACTCTTGAAAATGGGATAAACTTATGTTTTGAATTCTTCTTGTGCGTTTATTTCTATGAACAAGAGTGTTAACATTTTTCCCCCAAATGTCTCTTTCTTATTTTGGCCAGTGAACCGGACGTGAAGGAAAAATATGGAAATTTACACTTGAAAATTGGAGAAATTCATTTTTTGAATTCTTTTTGTGCATTTATTTTTATGAACAAGAACGTTATCATTTTCCCCCAACTGTCTGTTATTTTGGCCAGTGAAACGGATTCGAATCCCTATAAATCTTTTTTTTTTGAGTTTATAAAAATGAAATGACTGTATTTCGTCGAATTTTTCAGCTCATTCATAGATTTATAAGTGATTTCCGTTGGGGTCATAAAATTTTAAATTATTTTATAGTTCGATCATAACTTTATTTATGATGTTTCCAATTGGAATCGTAGAGTTTTAGAAATTATTAGGTTATTCACAATTCATAGAAATATTATTGATGAGTCTTTTGGGGGAGCATAGACAATTTGAAGTATCATAACAAATAACAATTTGTTGAAGTATTGGAAATTTCGAGGTTATATTCACGTCAACTGTCAAGAAATGTCATCGAGTAGATTTCCTTATCTTGAACATTTTTCGTTTTATGTGACAGTTAACCTAGAAATAGTGACAAATCACTAAAGTTGTCAGTTTGAAGTGTCAAAATTAATGTCTTTGTTGAAGTTATAGAATCTTTGTCGAATTCTTCTGCTCGTTCATCGATTTGTATGTGATTTCTGTTGGGGACATAGAAATTTAAATTAGTTTTTAGTTCGATCATAACTTCATTCATGATGTTTTTCATTGGAATCGTACAGTTTAAAAAATCATAAGGTTATATTCAATTGATAGAAATATTATTGATGAGTCTCTGTGGGGAGCATAGACAATTTGAAGTGTCATAACAAATAACAATTTTTTGAAGTATTGAAAATTTCGAGGTTATATCCATGTCAACTGTCAAGAAATGTCATCGAGTACATTTGCTTATCTTGAACATTTTTCGTTTTATGTGATAGTTAACCTAGAAATAGTGACAAATCACTAAAGTTGTGAGTTTGAATTGTCAAAATTAATGTCTTTGTTGAAGTCATAGAATCTTTGTCGAATTCTTCTGCTCGTTCATGGATTTATATGTGATTTCTGTTGGGGTCATAGACATTTAAATTAGTTTTTAGTTCGATCATAACTTCATTCATAATGTTTTTCATTGGAATCGTACAGTTTTAAAAATCATGAGGTTATTTTCAATTCATAGGAATATTATTGATGAGTCTCTGTGGGGAGCATAGACAATTTGAAGTGTCATAACAAATATCAATTTGTTGAAGTATTGAAAATGTCAAGGTTATATTCACGTCAACTGTCATGAAATGTCATCAAGTAGATTTACTTATCTTGAACATTTTTCGTTTTAGGTGACAGTTAACCTAGAAATAGTGACAAATCACTAAAGTTGTCAGTTTGAAGTGTCAAAATTAATGTCTTTGTTGAAGTCATAGAATCTTTGTCGAATTCTTCTGCTCGTTCATGGATTTATATGTGATTTCTGTTGGGGTCATAGAAATTTAAATTAGTTTTTAGTTCGATCATAACTTCATTCATGATGTTTTTCATTGGAATCGTACAGTTTAAAAAATCATAAGGTTATATTCAATTGATAGAAATATTATTGATGAGTCTCTGTGGGGAGCATAGACAATTTGAAGTGTCATAACAAATAACAATTTTTTGAAGTATTGAAAATTTCGAGGTTATATTCATGTCAACTGTCAAGAAATGTCATCGAGTAGTTTTGCTTATCTTGAACATTTTTCGTTTTATGTGATAGTTAATGTTGAAATAGTGACAAATCATTAAATTTGTCAATTTGGACTATCAAAAGTGAAGAACATGAGTTTTGTGATATATTGAATATAATTCTTTGTTTCCATCTACACTGAATTCAGTTTTGGTACACTGAAACGAGCGCGCAAAAACTCCTGACCTTTCAAACATTTTTTTCTGTTCAAATTATGAATTGAATTGAACCAAGGAATGCTTTGTCTCTGATCTAACGGGTAATTTTTCCACTGGCATGGGAAGCCAAAGCATCTTCGTTGAATTTCTTTCAAGTTAATCTGGTAATGTTTTTGAGGCTTTTAGCTCTCTATCGTTGTTTCTTACTATAAATCTTATTGAAGTTAGTTTTACCCGAGCGATGAGTGTGAGAATTCCCATCGAATTTGCTTTTCTTCATTTGCGGTATCCTATTCGGTGCAACGTAGTGATCTTCTCGATTGTAAAAATGAAAACACTGCGGTTCTGAGACATATTTCTTAAATTCCTGTTTCTCCAGATTTAGCGTTGGCAACCTACCACAGTGGGCCAAGAAGCACGTCACCGGAGATTCCAGCCAGCCGCCCCCTTCGACCAAGAACGTGGCGCAACCCAGAGGAAAGTGGGCGCAGAGGGCGGAGAATGCCCTGCATTCCGACACTTTTGTACCTAGCCAGCCCCATCTTATATCCACAGGTAATCAATCTTTCGGGAATCTAGAGGTGAATACATATTTGTCCTGTTACAGACAAGAGGTTCGATTCGGACGGCTCCAAAGACAGTTCCCTGGAAAGCACGAAGGAGATCAAAGAGGTGAGTGTCTCATCAAATACACCTCGCGCACCTTTAACCCTTTCCCGATCCCTCCCCGTCCAGATCTCCAAGGCGAAATCCATGCCGATCACCAGAAGGTTCAACAAACCCAAGTTTAGAAGTCTCCACGATTCCCTGACCAACCCAGAGGGGAAGATCCAGAATGCAAGGTCCAAATTTGTGGTCAGGAACTACGGAGAACTGTACAGGATGTGCTGGAACCAGGATAGGGGCGACCACGTCGTTAACTCTAAGGGTGTATTCTTGAAGAATTTGAGAACGTTATTAAAAAATTACAAGTGTTGATGTTCGCCTTTTATTTGTTATCGATCTATTTTGTTTGGTTTTTATCGTTTATCATTTTTAAGAAGGTCCAGATAACCGGACGTCCTGAAGGCCGAAGGAGAGGGGACACGATGAGCGACACCGGGTTCGAGTCGGCGGCCCACGACGCCGACATCGATTCCGACCACGAGTACAAGAATCTGTATTATCCGGATCAAGCGGATTCGCCAAGGTACGTATTGTAATGGGTCAAATGTGAAATTCGAAGAAATTTATTTTAAATTTGAAAATAATTCAAATCCAACAACAATTTTTGATAATTCTGTTCAATATTCTATCTCATTTGCCCGAAACTCTTCCTCAAAGAGGGTTCTAAGATGAACAATTTAAAAAAAATATGTTTACACAATTATTTTATTAACAATTAAATTCTATAAAGCGATCCTTACATGGTCAATATTATTGACGCAATATCATAATATGTCGAAAAACGGTAGCCCTCAATATTATTGTTTCAATATCCTCCTTACACGTTCAATATATTTATCGATATTGCTTCAATGATATTGATCGTGTAAGGCTTGCTTAGGACTAACACTAACTATTGAATGAAACTAAAATAAATATAGTCCATTTAAGAATAATTGATATCGAAGCAGGCTTTATTTCTGGTTACAAAAAAGTTACTAAATTTCATCATAGAAATAAAACATAAATATAACCTAGAAAAGTGTTGAGTATACGAATTATCGAATAATTAAGCCGGAATATTTCGATTGCAGTTCAAACATGGGAATTCAGGTTTGAAAGCGCAAAAATATCGTGGAATGCTTTCATATGAAATTATCTCATATAAAAGTCAACCATGGAAAATTGAAGATCATTCAAATAAATATTTGTTTTCACTCAGGACCATGCAATATTTATTGGAATTGAAAATCTTGCAAAATTCTAACCATTTAACTATGAGGGTACCATTTTATGTCAGGATTCAAGAAGGATAATTAATGGAATTCTAGCAGGTAGCTAGTGGTGCAACATAAAAAAATTTTTGGATACTTCGCAAGCACAGGGCCAAAAGAAGGGATTGGAAAAAACGTTATAATGTATTAAGAAATAAGAGAGAAACAAAAATTAAGAATCTATGTAGTACATGAAGAATTTTGACATGAAATTTGTACCGAACTATCAATATATGAACCAATTTGTGAATTATTTATTGCTCGGTGTTGAATACTTCAAGAAAGTCAATTTTTATTTTCATTCATTAAAACTGTCCATGAATTATTGAAAATATTATAATTGATGAGCAATTTTACAATTATTCAGTATACTTTTGAATTGGGAACAATATAGCATGTGTATTAGCAGAGGGAATGTGAACAGGGTACCATACAGTATGAGTATAATAAATAAACTCAAAATATCTATGACTGATACAAAAGCAAAGATAAAAATTATTGAAAACTTTGTTTCCACATAGTGTAGTGATTTGGATGTGTTTATTGAATAAGCTGACATAATCCTATTGATGGGTATCCTTTTGCAGGGAAGGTTTCAATATTTCAATAACCCATTTATGAAATAATTCACCATTCATAGTAATCCTTATCATTAATACCACTGTCAAGAATCGGATCACATCCAGGTAAAAATCCATCAATTGTTCCAGCATTCAAAATAGTGCACCTTCTGCCTTTACCCTTGAATATACTCGGCATACCTTTTGGATTATTTTCTAGTGTCCACTGACAAATTTGAATACCGTTTTTGAATATCCAAATTTCATCTAGATAAATGAATTTAACGTTTTGTTCCATGTATTCTCGGTATTTATCACAATTTTGTACTATTTTTATTATATTTTTCTGTTTATCAGTAAGAATTTTTCTTCGATCAACTTTTTTGTATTTGTATCCAATTTTTTTCATGATATAATATAATGTTGACTTCGATCAATTGAAATCTAGGTGCTCTTTGGCCAGTTCGAAAAGGATATCTAAACTGATATATTCATTGTTTTTAATTCTAGCAAAAACAAAGTCATTCAATGTCTCTTTGAAGGAATAATCGTATCGCACAGGTTTTCTTCCACTGCTAATTCCAGGCTATAATAACATGCTAATATTCTACGGACAGGGCTTGGTGAAATCTGAAAATTTAAGAGACATTGATCAATCAGAATACACTTTGAGTCGGTGAATAACAGTTTAACTGAAACACTAGCGGAAATATATGCCAAATCTTTGAAAAACTCGAAGTAACACCGACAAACTGCCTGGCGTTCTCTTGTTAGGCGCGATGTATGCTGGTCAATTCCAGCCATTTTAATAGCATAAGACAAAAAATACTCAAATTCAGAGCAAATTTTTATAATTACATATTCACCAATATCTTCGATAAAATCATCAAAGCAAGATTTCTATGGGTAATGTTAGTGTTATTCCTATACCAACCTGAATTCAGCAACCCAAAATATCACTGAATAGTCTATTACCAACTTAAATTCGATTTTTCACAGCCAACCGAGATGTCAATGATTCTTAAACGGAGTATATGTTTTGATTTCCATAACGGTATAAATCATCCGTAATCTCAGTGTCACTCATTGTTTCTTTTCGCAGTGGCAGCGAATTCACGGTCACCAACATAGACGTGGACGAGCTGAGAAAGTCCCAACGGAAGAAGAAGGAGAGCAAGGTGGCGCTCAGCGTGAAGCTGCCCCAGCCGAACTTCGACAGCAACGATTCCGACGACGACGAGGACGATGTGAGTTATCGCGATTAATTGGCGGAATCGCTTAACTTTCTCGAATTCTTCCAGGCGTCGACGCCCAGCGGAGACAACACCGACAGGAACCCCATGTCCCTGTTCTCGGTCAGTTCGGAGTCGCTGGACCAGCTGGCCAGCCGGGAGAAGTTCTTCCAGACCACGTTCGAGAGCATGAGCGGGGCGGAGACGGAGTTGACCCCGAGTGAGTTCGGAGCGTCCCCGCCAATTTTCGGGGGTGTATTAATTTGGGTGTTTTCAGTAGGGAAGACTTCTATTTCTTCGAAATTCCTGACCAGGAGTGGCGAGAGGAACAGCGACGCCATCAACGCCGTCAAGCTGGCCAAGTCGGATCCGGAAACGTTGAAGGTTAGGTTGGAGTTGAACAAGAGGATTGCGGAGACCAAGAAGAAGTTGGAGAGCGTGAGTTTGTTTTTGTAGCTTTCTGTGTTGTATTTATGGTATTTTATCCCGTTCTACTCTACGTTGTTGTGTTTTGGACGTAATGTTTCATTTGTAGGTATTGCCAGTGATAAACAGTAATGATCGTTCCGAAAAACGTTCTGGTAACGGTACGGTTCATTTCGAACAATTTGTCAGACTTCCTACCATCTTGTTCATGGTAAGGTTTTGAATGTTCACGATTGTGTTGTCTCTCGATGCTCTTCTGCACAAAACACTCTAACTGTTCCTTCCAAGTCCACTGTTTATTATCACTTTCGTTCTTGAATTGGTATATTTCACCGTAAGCATGAAAGAAACGATTCAATTTGAAATTAATGTGATCTGATCTCTTATTTTCTTTCTATTGAGAATAGGGAATTGTATTGAAATGTACAGCGACTGATTTATGTTTTGAATGCTTTTCTATCTGTCATTTTGGCCAGTGAAACGGATTTGGAGGAAAAATTGAGATATTTACACTTGGAATTACAATTTATGTTTTGTATTTTTTTTGTGCGCTTGTTTCTATCATCAAGAAAGTTATCATTTTCCCACCAAATGTCTGTTATTTTGGTAAGTGTGACGCATTTGAAGGAAAAATAGGGAAATTTAAACTTGAAGATGGGAGAAATTTATGTTTCGAATTTTTTTTTGGGCGCTTGTTTCTATGATCAAGAAAATTATTATTTTCCCACCAAATGTCTGTTATTTTGGTCAGTGAATCGGATTTGAAGGAAAAATAGAGAAATTTAAACTTGAAAATGGGAGAAATTTATGTTTGGAATTCTTTTTTGTGCGCTTATTTCTATGATCAAGAAAGTTATCATTTTCCCACCAAATGTCTGTTATTTTGGTCAGTGAAACAGATTTGAAGGAAAAATATGGACATTTGAACTTGAAAATGGGAGAAATTTAAGTTTTGAATTCTTTTTTGTGCGCTTATTTCTATGATTAAGAAAGTAATCATTTTCCCACCAAATGTCTGTTATTTTGGTCAGTGAAATGAATTTGAAGGAAAAAAAGGGAAATTTAAAGTTGAAAATGGGGGAAATTTATGTTTCGAATTTTTATGTGCGCTTATTTCTATGATCAAGAAAGTTATCATTTTCCCACCAAATGTCTGTTATTTTGGTCAGTGAAACGGATTTGAAGAAAAATAGGGAAATTTAAACTTGAAAATGGGAGAAATTTATGTTTTGAATTCTTTTTTGTGCGCTCATTTCTATGACCGAGAAAGTTATCAATTTCCCAACAAATGTCCGTTATTTTGGTCAGTGAAACGGATTTGAAGGAAAAATAGGATAATTCAAACTTGAAAATGGGGGAAATTTATGTTTCGAATTCTTTTTTGTGCGGTTATTTCTATGATCAAGAAAGTAATCATTTTCCCACCAAATGTCTGTTATTTTGGTCAGTGAAACGGATTTGAAGGAAAAAATAGGAAAATTTAAAGTTGAAAATGGGGGAAATTTATGTTTTGAATTTTTTTTGTGCGCTTATTTCTATGATCGAGAAAGTCATCATTTTCTCACCAAATGTCTGTTACTTTGGTCATTACATAAATAAAATGATGGTAATTGTCATACTGACATTGAACACTGAGGTCCTTTTTGGGACACAGAAAAAAATGTTTTTTCTCTGATTTTTTTTATAGTTCGGTTATTCTTTCTTTTGAAATTTACAAAAATAAAATGACCGTAATTGTCATATTGACATTGAGCACTGAGGTCCGTTTTGGTATACAGAAAAAAAATGTATTTTCTCTGATTTTTTTATATAGTTTGGTGATTCTTTCTTTTGAAATTTGCAAAAATAAAATGACAGTAATTGTCATATTGACATTGAACACAGAAGTCAGTCTGGTACACAGAAAAAAATTTAGTTTCTCTGATTTTTTCAATATAATTCGGTGAATCTATCTTTTGAAATTTACAAAAATAAAATGACACTAATTGTCATACTAAAATTGAACACTGAGATCCGTTTTAGTACACAGAAAAAAAAATGTATTTCTTTTGATTTTTCAATATGATTCGGTGATTCCATCTTTTGAAATTTACAAAAATTAAATGACACTAATTTTCATACTGACATAGAACACTTAAGTCCTTTTTGGTACACAGAAATAAATTGAGTTTTCTGATATATTTAATATAATTCGGTGATAATCTATTTTTTGGAATTCATGAAAACAACTTTTTAACGATGGAAAATAGTCGTGACAATTTTGGGTGAAGAATTTCAATATAAATATTTATCTTTATCAGGTTAAGAAGTTAACGTTAGGAAAGTGATAAATATAATTCTTGAACTGAATCAATATTAAGATTAGGTTAGCTCAAGACAGAACAGCGTTGAAAATCATTTTTAAAATAAATCAATGTTTAGGTAAGGTAAGGTTGAAACAGTGTTGAAAATCATTCTCAAAATGGATCCATATTTAGGTTAGGTAAGGTAAGGACAGTGTTGAAAATTATTAATAAAATGAATTTATATTCAGGTTAGGTTTAGTTTTAACAATGTTGAAACCTATAACACTTCTTTGGCATTTCCAGGTGGGCCACTCCACCCCGCTGAGGTACAGCCAGTCGATCCACGACCTATCCCACATCCCAGAGAGGGACAAGTGGCAGACCAGCAACAAGCAGCAAGGTAACCCAGTCGCGACCAGGGACGCTTCCTACATTAACAACTGCTTTTGCGGCCCAGACATTAACCCTTACTTCTTTAACGGTAGCAACTTCTCGTACTATCCTAACACGACTAACACCACCGCGACCGGCAGCGCCCAGGTCCCGCCGCCGCCCTCCAGCTGTTCCGTCCCGGCGGACCTGCAGCTGTGCGGTTGCTACATGAGGGACATCGCCAAGAACACCTCACAGCTTTCTCACATCTTCGGCAACATTCTTCCACCCCCGACCGTAGATAGCGTGAAACTGAGCGACATAACCAGGGACGTGTCGCTGCGTCCCAGGAAGCTCAGGCTCGACAAGACCCCCTCCTCCAAGTTCAAGATGCACAAGTCTCTCCCCGTGTCTCCGGTGAGCGAGGAGAGACAGTTCTCGGACTACGTGAACCAGAAGAAGGAGCACGACGCCAGGAAATCCTTCAGTTACTTCGTGGACTTCCAGGAAGAGACCCCCGATGATGGTTTGAAAAAAATCTGCGGCGATATAGAGAAGTTCTCGGAGAACTTCAACAAGACCTACGAGCAGATCGAGAGGCACTTCGATGCCCGTTTGGACAAGACGTTCCTGGAGGTCCCGAAGGCCGGGCATGCGGCGGAAGAGGAGGAGGGTAACTTCAGCTCTGATTCCCTGGAGGAGTACAGCTTCCTCTCGGCTTCCCACCGAAAGGTCCCGCCCAGACGTTGCGTGTCCAGCAACGAGATCTACAGGTACGAGGGGGACGAGGAGGAACTATCTGAGATGCCGAAGAGCGAGAGTTTCTACCTCAACCAGAACATGAAGTCGTCCCAGGACAGCATACTGTCGGACGAGAACGTCCTGGAGGACAACCTGAGGAACAGCATGGAGAGCGTCCTATCCAACGAGTCGGATTGTAAATCCGCGCCGTTGGAGGTGCTGTTCTTGGGGCAGAAGACACCTCAGAGGAGTCCCAAACACAGCACCAGCTGCCACGAGCAGCTCCTCGCTTGTTCCTCGTCGAAGAGTCCCTCGGGGGGATTGTCCCCGGTGAAGGCGGGTAAAACGCTGAAGACCATCCAGACCCAAACGGATTTCGCCACGCCCGAGGAGCTGGTGCAGAAGAAATCCAAGGCGAGCGAGGAGTTCCAGAGGAAGCTCCTCAAGTTCGAGGCTACGATAGCGCAGACGGATCTGGGAAGGGAGTTGAAGAGGAACATAGCCTATTTCATAGACACCGGTCAGAAGAGGAACCAGGAGAACATACCTAGGATGAGCAACAAGGAGAAACACAAAACGTCGCAGCCCAGCATGTACATACCTTCCATGGAGAGCAAGAACAAGCAGTACAAGAGCAAGTACTGCAACATCCTGAACAACAGGTTGGAACCGAACATCGAGATCGTCGAGACCAACAGGAACGTGAACATCAAGACCTTGAGGAACTTCGAGAGGAACATCAACAACCGCATCCAGGAGACTTCGAGCTTGGACAGACACCTCTTCACCAGGAGCCCCATTGGGAACGAGAAGATAGCGCACAAACCGCCGAAGGCGGTCAGGCGTCACAGCTCCAAGACCAGGAAGTCCAAGACCTCCTACGAGTACATAAAGAAGGAGGAGTTCTTCAAGAACAACCGGGGGAAAACCAGGGAGAGGAACGCCATCGAGGTGTCCTACAAGGAGTACCACGATGAGGATTTGGACTGCCCGAACAGCAGACCAAACCCCAACGTCAACTTCCTAAACGACCTCTACGACAGTCTGGACAAGTCCCTGATCCACTCGAAGATGGACCAAGACTCCCTGGAGGTGAACCTCAACCTCCCCGACCAAAGGCCATTCGACAGTTTGGAGCCGGACTCGAGGAACGTCTGGATGAAGACCATCTCCAAAACCACGGACATGGCGGCCTCCAACCTGGAGAATACGTTCCCCAGACACACCATCCAGTACGCCCTGGAGAACCTCAAGGTCCTGAACGAGATCCAGCGGAAGGTGCACAAGATCAACGGGCTGGTGGAGGTGTTCAAGAAAAACATGTGCAGGGGGAAAGTGCGCGCCTTGTCGAGCATGTACGAGAGTTTCGAGACCTCCCGGAGCTACTACAACGACCTGAACAGCCTGCAGGCGACGCCGGTCAGGTTCAGGAGGAGGAACCTGAGCCTCCCCACCTTCGTGGAGAGGAGGTTGAACCACGAGCCGAAGGTGGTGAACGCGGAGAGGGTGTCGAAGAGGAGAGACGAGGTTCGGACGGCGGAAGGTGACTAAGAACTGTTGATCGTTGGGCATGTTCGATGTTTAGGCTCCCAGCGCGTTGCACGGGGTGGTCGCGAAGCTGCCCCTTTCCCTGTTTTTCCCCCACGTTTTTTGTCGCTTATTAACTTGGACTTGGTGCATGAAATCAATCTACAATACTTGGATTCGGGTGACGGAGACGTTTTTTTGTGTGTGGTGGATTTGAGGGTGTCTTGAAACTGTCCTTTTAATCTTTTCCTACTTTTTTTTCTGAATGTTGCCCCTTCAGTGGGTATGATTTCGATACGATTTTTGCGCGCTTGTTTCTTACTACATTTTCAGGTTTTTACTACCAAAATTTCTATCCCGATACCATACAGGTTATAAATGAATACTTTCGTTCGTTCTGGCCAGTGAAACGGATTTGAAGAAAATGAAGGATATTTATACTTCGAAATGGTAGAGAGTGGATGATTTTTTAAGAAATTTCCCAGCCCATAGATACGTTTTTTTCTATGTTTAGAAAAATTCCTCAATATTTTATTTGAAAGGATACACCTATAAGAAGTTCATAAAAGTAAAATTACAGAACTGATGAGGATAGAATAATGACACTGAACTCTGTTTTGAGGCACAGAAAAAAAGATTAGTTTTCTGAGATATTCAATATAATTCTGTAATGAGAAATTTATAAAAATGAAATGGCAGTACTGATAGAAATAGAATACTGACACTGAACTCTGTTTTGAGTCACAGAACAAAAAATTAGTTTTCTGACAAATTCAATATAGTTCTATGATAAGAAGTTCATAAAAATAAAATGACAGAACTGATAAGATTAGAATAATGACACTGAACTCTGTTTTGAGGCACAGAACAAAAAATTAGTTTTCTGACAAATTCAATATAGTTCTATGATAAGAAGTTCATAAAAATAAAATGACAGAACTGATAAGATTAGAATAATGACACTGGACTCTGTTTTGAGGCACAGAAAAAAAGATAAGTTTTCAGATATATTCAATATGATTCTGTGATAAGAAGTTCATAAAAATAAAATGACAGAACTGATAAGAATAGAATAATGACACTGAACTCTGTTTTGAGACACAGAAAAAAATATTAGTTTTCTGATATATTCAATATAATTCTGTGATAAGAAATTCATAAAAATTAAATGACAGAACTGATGAGACTAAAATACTGACACTGAACTCTGTTCTGAGGCACAGAAAAAAAGATTAGTTTTCTGATATATTCAATATAATTCTGTGATAAGAAGTTCATAAAAGTAAAATGACAGAACTGATGAGAATAGAATACTGACACTGAACTCTGTTTTGAGGCACAGAAAAAAAGATAAGTTTTCAGATATATTCAATATGATTCTGTGATAAGAAGTTCATAAAAATAAAATGACAGAACTGATAAGGATAGAATAATGACACTGAACTCTGTTTTGAGACACAGAAAAAAATATTAGTTTTCTGGTATATTCAATATAATTCTGTGATAAGAAATTCATAAAAATTGAATGACAGAACTGATAAGAATAGAAAACTGGCATTGAACTCTGTTTTGAGGCACAGAAAAAAAGATTAGTTTTCGGATATATTCTGTATAATTCTTTTATAAGAAGTTCATAAAAGTAAAATGACAGAACTGATAAGAATAGAAAACTGGCACTGAACTCTGTTTTGAGGCATAGAAAAAAAGCTTAATTTTCTGATATATTCAATATAATTCTGTGATAAAAAGTTCATAAAAATAAAATGGAAGAACTGATAAGAATAGAATACTGGCACTGAACTCTGTTCTGAGGCACAGAAAAAAAGACTAGTTTTCTGATATATTCAATATAATTCTGTGATAAAAAGTTCATGAAAATAAAATGACAGAACTGATAATAATAGAATAATGATACTGAACTCTGTTCTGAGGCACAGAAAAAAAGAATAGTTTTCTGATATATTCTGTATAATTCTTTTATAAGAAGTTCATAAAAGTAAAATGACAGAACTGATAAGAATAGAATACTGACACTGAACTCTGTTTTGAGGCACAGAAAAAAAAATTAGTTTTCTGATATATTCAGTATAATTCTGTGATGAGAAGTTCATAAAAGTAAAATGACAGAACTGATAAGAATAGAATACTGACACTGAACTCTGGTTTGAAGCACAGAAAAAAAAATAGATTTCTGATATATTTAATATAATTCTGTGATGAGAAGTTCATAAAAATAAAATGACAGTACTGATGAAAATAGAACTCTGTTTTGAGGCACAGAAAAAAAAAAATTGTTGTCTGATATATTCAATATAATTCATAAAAACGAAATGACAGTTACTGATAAAAATAAAATGATTGTCACTGAACTTCGTTGTGGTACACAGAAAAAAATTTTAGGTTTTCTGCTATATTCAATATATGTAATTCGGTGATTCCAAATTTTGAAGTTTATAAAAATAAATTGACAGTTCTTGTCATCTTACAATGAACACTGAACTCCTTTTTGGTACACATAAAAAAATAGTAGTGTCTGATATATTCAATTCAATTCGGTAATTCCATCTTTTGAAGTTTATAAATTAAAATGACAATACTTAAAATGAACACTGAAGTCCCCATTTTGTACACAGAAACAAGCGCGCAAAAGCACCCGACTCAACGTCGGTGCTTTTCAAATTTCGACAATTTTGTTATTGTTCTAAAATGTACTGGAAATGCTACATAATCCACTAAAAACTATCGTATTTTCCCCGTGGTATTGTAGATTTGTTTTTGAGTTTCATGATGCATGTTTGCAGCGAGTTATTTAGACGAAAGCAGCCCGGACAGCAGCTTGCGGAGATCATGTAGTCTCAGCGATCTGAGCATGCAAAAAGCGACGAATTACAAACGCAAAAACGAACCCAGTAAGTAGAAAACTAGTCTTGTTACGGTATCCCTCCCATGAGCCTATCCTTGAAATATTCAATAACGGATTAAAGGTTTCGATGGAGTGATACCTTAACGAACTGTTGTCATTTGGTTTACCGCTTTTTGTACACACATTTGCAAGCATGTTCAATCTTCTCACCCATTAATTTTCATCTGTAGGCAATACCTTGAATTTTTTCCACTAAAATTGTTGTGTTCGTAGTATCGGGCAAAAAGTCCCAGCCGACCCACGTTTCGAGGAATAACACCAGATACGTGAAGAACAACGCCATCACCAGGAGCAGATCGAGCGGCGGTCTCAACCAGTCCGATTCCGACAACGATTCCCAGGATAAGAAGGTGTCCAGGCTGATGAGACCGACCATAAGTTCCCACAATAAGATAAACAACAAGAACCTACAGACCAGGAAGAAGCAATCGTATTCGACAAGTAAGGAACGCGAAAAGAGTCGGAATTTATTCTAATCCAGTGGATTTCCAGATAATCTGAACACTGTTGGCGTGGACAACATCTCGACGTCGGACGAAGAGTTGGAGCCAGCGGTCAAGCCGGTTGTGCCTCCGAGGAATCGACAAGGGAATTTCGAGAATGGACATCCGTCGGTTGTTCCCAGGAGGTTTCTGAACAACAAAGATAAGATCCGAGGTAGGGAAAGTATGTTCGTTGTATTTGTAAGGTTGATACAAATTCTAATAATCTGTAATAATTTTTTACAACGGTGATGGTTATCAACTTGGCTGGGATAAAATTGAATTTCTTGGAATCGTAGAGTTTTAGAAATCACAAGGTTATTTTCAATTCATAGAAATATTATTGATGAGTCCCTGTGGGAAGCATAGGCAATTTGAAGTGTCAAAACAAACAACAATTTGTTGAAGTATTGAAAATGTCGAGGTTATATTCACGTCAACTGTCAAGAAATGTCATCGAGTAGATTTGCTTATCTTGAACATTTTTCGTTTTATGTGACAGTTAACCTAGAAATAGTGACAAATCACTAAAGTTGTCAATTTGAAGTGTCAATATTAATGTCTTTGTTGAAGTCATAGAATCTTTGTTGAATTCTTCTGCTCGTTCATAGATTTATATGTGATTTCTGTTGGGGTCATAGACATTAAAATTAGTTTTTAGTTCGATTATAACTTCATTCATGATGTTTTCCATTGGAATCGTAGAGTTTTAGAAATCATAAGGTTATTTTCAATTCATAGAAATATTATAGATGAGTCTCTGTGGGGAGCATAGACAATTTGAAGTGTCAAAACAAATAACAATTTGTTGAAGTATTGAAAATGTCAAGGTTATATTCACGTCAACTGTCAAGAAATGTCATCGAGTGGATTTACTTATCTTGAACATTTTTCGTTTTATGTGACAGTTAACCTAGAAATAGTGACAAATCACTAAAGTTGTCAATTTGAAGTGCCAATATTAATGTCTTTGTTGAAGTCATAGAATCTTTGTCGAATTCTTCCGCTCGTTCATCGATTTATATGTGATTTCTGTTGGGGTCACAGACATTTAAATTAGTTTTTAGTTCGATCATAACTTCATTCATGATGTTTTCCGTTGAAATCGTAGAGTTTTAGAAATCACAAGGTTATTTTCAATTCATAGAAATATTATAGATGAGTCTCTGTGGGGAGCATAGACAATTTGAAGTGTCAAAACAAATAACAATTTGTTGAAGTATTGAAAATGTCAAGGTTATATTCACGTCAACTGTCAAGAAAAGTCATCAAGTAGATTTTCTTATCTCGAGCATTTTTCGTTTTATGTGACAGTTAACCTAGAAATAGTGACAAATCACTAAAGTTGTCAATTTGAAGTATCAAAATTAATGTCTTTGTTGAAGTAATAGAAGCTTTGTCGAATTCTTCTGCTCGTTCATAGATTTATATCTGATTCTGTTGGGGTCATTGAAATTTAAATTATTTTTTAGTTCGTCATAACTTCATTCATGATGTTTTCCATTGGAATCGTAGAGTTTTAGAAATCATAAGGTTATTTTCAATTCATAGAAATATTATTGATGAGTCTCTGTGGGGAGCATAGACAATTTGAAGTGTCATAACAAATAATAATTTGTTGAAGTATTGAAAATTTCGAGGTTATATTCACGTCAACTGTCAAGAAATGTCATCGAGTAGATTTGCTTATCTTGAACATTTTTCGTTTTATGTGACATTTAACCTAGAAATAGTGACAAATTAGTAAAGTTGTCAATTCGAAGTGTCGAAATTAATGTCTTTGTTGAAGTCATAGAATCTTTTTCGAATTCTTCTGCTCGTTCGTAGATTTATATGTGATTTCTGTTGGGGTCATAGACATTTAAATTAGTTTTTAGTTCGATCTTAACTCCATTCATGATGTTTTCCATTGGAATCGTAGAGTTTTAGAAATCATAAGGTTATATTCAATTCATAGAAATATTATTGATGAGTCTCTGTGGGGAGCATAGACAATTTGAAGTGTCATAACAAATAACGATTTTTTGAAGTATTAAAAATTTCGAGGTTATATTCATGTCAACTGTCAAGAAATGTCATCGAGTAGATTTGCTTATCTTGAACATTTTTCGTTTCATGTGACAGTTAACCTAGAAATAGTAACAAATCACTAAAGTTGTCGATTTGAAGTGTCAAAATTAATGTCTTTGTTTAAGTCATAGAATCTTTGTCGAATTCTTCTGGTCGTTCATAGATTTATATGTGATTTCTATTGGGGTCATAGAAATTTAAATTAGGTTTTAGTTCGATCATAACTTCATTTATGATGTTTTCCATTGGAATCGTAGAGTTTTAGAAATCATAAGGTTATATTCAATTCATAGAAATATTATTGATGAGTCTCTGTGGGGAGCATACACAATTTGAAATGTCATAACAAATAACGATTTTTTGAAGTATTGAAAATTTCGAGGTTATATTCATGTCAACTGTTAAGAAATGTCATCGAGTAGATTTGCTTATCTTGATCATTTTTCTTTTCATGTGACAGTTAACCTAGAAATAGTGACAAATCACTAAAGTTGTCGATTTGAAGTGTCAAAATTAATGTCTTTGTTTAAGTCATAGAATCTTTGTCGAATTCTTCTGCTCGTTCATAGATTTATATGTGATTTCTGTTGGGGTCATAGACATGTTTTCCATTGGAATCGTAGAGTTTTGGAAATTATTAGGTTATTTACAAATCATAGAAAAATTATTGATGAGTCTCATCGGGGGTAGTGAATTTTCTTCCACCGTTCAAAGTTATTTCCCAAATTTTCTGAAACTGTTCTATAAATATTTGTTCTCCTTTGGCTCTTGTAGCCAATAGACATACGATTCACTTCGAAAGATTGCCAACTTTAGAAGCGAGTATGACTAGCGATGATTTCAATTTGACGTCGGAAAATGCCGATCTGACTCTGGTGGAGCGTAAGTTTAGAACGCTTTCTGCTTATTTTCCAATATCCGTTATGTCTATTGATGTGGATAAACTGGATGCTTGTCGTTGATTAACCCCTATACTAATGATAGTGTGGTGGAAGTGTTGTTTGTGGGTGTATTATATAAATTTAGGAGCTTAGTTTTTGCTTAGTACTTTAACAATAACCGTAAGCATGGCTTTTCATTACTTATTAACAGTTTCGTAGGGCAGTAGTGGCTTTTTTATGTTTCACGTAGATCTTTCGCACGTAACCAAAACCGATCTGACGTGCGACTTTTTCAGTTTCGACCTCCAAGAGCGAAGAGGTCATCGCCCAGTTAACCGTCGCCGCCGACAACGTGGTGGAGTTGTACAACAGGCTGAACGACTCGGAGGTCGCCGGCGGCGATTCCTCCGGCGACTTCGAGGACAGGGCGGACGCGGCGCGGAGGCTGGAGCTGTCGATCGTGCGCACCCACAAGGTGCTGCACGACTGCATCTTCAGGAAGCTGAAGCGGAACAACGGCGGCGTCGACGTCAACCAGACGGACACGGTGAAGAAGCTGAACGACCTGGTCACGAAGGGTTCCAACAGTCAGAGTTCGATAGTGACGATGATGGAACAGTACTCGGACATTCTGCTCGATATGGTGCAACAGAAGATCCACAGCTCGAACATGTGATCGCGGGGGTGACCGCCAATTTTTTTACTGTGATTTTTTGACTGATCGTCCTCTAGTGTGCGTTAAGTTTTAAGCGAATCTCTCTTTGTCTGTGTAGTTATTCCGCGATTTGGTGTTGAATGTTGGGGGTGTGTGATGTCGTGTTGCGTTGGAGATTCGAGCGACATCTATGCTTCATATTATTCTTGAAATCTCTCGGTAAGACATCTCTTGTAAATACCTTACTCCTCGAGTATTTATAAATGAGAGGTATACAGAAGTTCGATGCCACTTTGTACAAGAGATTCATGCATATCATAACTCGAAAGCCTCGATGAACGAACTGTTTCCTTCGTTCATCGTGTTTATTAATGGCTTTAATATTGAATCTATGGTGTCAATTGAATTTTTAAAACTATGAAATATCGAATTTGCTAACGACTTTTTGAGCTATGGATACTAGTTATTGTTAAATATTTAGGATTAATTTGAGTATAACGCTTTCAAACATGATAATCCCCGAAGATTCATAAATCACGTAGGTATTATACTTCTATATACCTCTCAATTCTTCAAAACAATCGTTTAAAAATATGAATGGAAATAAAAACATAAATTAGTCGCTTCGAATTGACGAATCTTCAACGTTCTACTATAATGTTACAGGTTTTCATCATTGCAAATTGATAGTAGCTGTGTTACGTTTTCTTCATTTTCTTCATCCTCTTTTAGGCGTGTTATGGTATTGAGTGATATAAGTACGAAAGTCATTGTAAAATTTTCTAAATCCAAGTCATTATAATAACTTTTTTTATCTTTAATACCTTATTTCGATATGTCTCCCTAATATTTGTTAGTGAGATCTTTGTCTTCCTCTGCTCTCTTCGTGTTATCTTTTTTCCTTCATTTCTACGATATGAAATGTAATCGAAGAACGTTTTTTAGAGAGTTTCGCCGTTTGAAACGTGTCGGGTTGCTGTTTGTATTGTGAAGAAAATGAAAAGAATAAATCGATTGTTAAAAGTGCCAAGAAGTGTAATACCGTTTTCGTAGAATTTCTATCTTCGGACTGTGTTTTTATGGTATTTCAGATATTTTAGTCTTCGTTTTCCGAGCAGGGTTTATACTTAATCGAGAAGAAAATTGTCCATTTTAATTATTTGTAATAATTAATCGTTTTTAATTATTGTTGAAGTATTTTAAATTGTATTATATAATTTCTTAAATAATCCATTCCATACTAATGGCTGTTGAATATTATGTACTGAAAATGTAGCCAAATTAGATGAATAATGTTGTAACGCAGGAACGAGGAATTGAGGTATGTTCCGTATAAAAAAATTCTGTATATTTTGTGTGTCGGTATCAGAAGTTCTTTTAAGCAATTTGTAAAATATTTTTACAGGTAGGGTCGTCCCTTTATGATATTTGTAATTCAGATTGTAATTTCAAATGTAATTATGAAAATAAATTAACAAATTGATGAACTTCCTTTTTTCGACATGGCTCATTACGACCCTGTAAAGAACTTCATAACCCCTACTGAATACGGATCTGCTTAATACCGTGATTCAATAGAACCATAGAGATTGATAAGTTCTATGAATGATCGAATATTTTTCTGTAAAATTAACCTATAAATTTGTTTCCAAACAAGAACTTTTCCAAAATTCCAAATCCAAAAGGAAATAACATAAATTCAAAATGTCTGAACCGAAGAAGGTTTTAATGGTTTGTCTAGGTCAGTTTTATGCAATATAAAGAACCTAAATCGTGAATTATCAGGATATTTCTAGGTAACATATGTAGATCCCCAATAGCCGAAGGAGTTTTCCAACATCTCGTCAAGGAAAAGGGACTGACTTCCAAATGGACCGTAGACAGTGCAGCAGTCGCAGGTTACCACATTGGAAAATCTCCTGATCACAGAGCCATGTTAACCATGAAGAATAATGGCATATCGTATACCAATAAAGCTCGTCAAGTAATAGTATTTTATCGATTATCTCATCGAAGGATTGAATATATTCCCTTCTAGGTGAATAAAAAAGATTTCGAAACGTTCGATTTCATCTTCGGTATGGACGAAGAGAATATTTCAGATCTGGAAGGAATGGCGAATTCTCCAAAATGTAAAGCTGTTATCGGTCTTTTGGGTGAATATGATCCGGAAGGGGAACGAATAATCAGGGATCCTTACTACGTAAGTGATAGTTGTCGGTTTTAATGGTTTCGGAAATATTTTCATGTTGGTTCTCGGATTTCAGGATTCTGGAGCGGAAGGTTTCAAGAAATGTTACCAGCAGTGCCTCAGGTCTTGTACAGCATTCCTGGAACAACATTCTTGATTTTGTTCAATTATAGTACAGAAAACTTGTGATGTTTGAATGTATATTTTGTAAAATGGTGAATCGGTAAATATAAATTTTCAGGATACGCAGGTGGTGAATAAAATTAAAATATAAGGCGAAGACGTATCGTTTTATTATTAGTCAATTTTACGTTTATATAAAGTGAACTTGCAAATTTCTTTTATTCAAAATGCAGATATAGAAGGACGCTGTGTTTGATAGAATGGCACCATCTATACTCACATGGCGTAAGTATCGGAGGCGCAGCTCGGAAAAAAAAGTTTTCTATGGGGTTATTTCGATACTTCTGCATTTGTAAACAAAATAATGCTTACAGCTCGTCTCAATAAATATAAGGGGCAATTTCGTATAATTTGTCATAAACCTATTTCTGAATTGATTGGGATGCTGGCGAGACCTCGCACAGAAAAACAACTTTACCAAAGAAATTTGAACATCATCGTATCATTTTCTCTGATTCAATTTCTAAAAAAGTAGGGTTAATTTTTGTTGAGTTGAAAATTATTTCCAATTCGAATATTATAATTATTGATTGGGGATGTTAATATCCAAATCTGAGAATTTTTAAATACTGTAAGAGAATTGAAAGTTAACATATCAAATTTCCAGTATGTAGTAAGTATGCTCATATTTCAATGTCTACACTTTTCAGTGTAGACTTCATTTAATTACAATTTTAGGATAACCTGCTTATGAAACTCGAGAAATGCACCGATTTGTAATAAAACAAGAGCCATATGATGAGACAAACGAGCAAGTACCTTTTAATAAATATCTACCAATTTTTATAACAAGTTCAATTCCAGTGCTCAATATCCAAACAATGAAGGGAACTTTGGGAATCATCCCATAAAAGTAGAAGATGTTGATGTTTCCGAGCAGTTCATCGACGAAAGTGGAGTTTACGACAGGGGAGAATATGCAGTGAAAAGTGAGAACGACTCGTTCGAACCAATCGATTTAAAACATGCGTTTCCTTTATGTGACTTCGGCCCAAATTTCGAATACAGTCTAAAAATGAATATCCTCCACCTATCTAGAGTTTGCGAAGACAAATTAGAATTGCTCGCCAATTTAAGAGACTGGCGATTAATTCCCCAAGATGGGGATTATATGTGTCCAAAATGCGGTGGTCCATTCACAATATGTGAAGATTCTTCCAGGTAATGTTTTTGTTTGAATTTTCGATAAAAACTTGTCCTACGAATTGTTTTTAAGGGTCGACGGTTGGAGATGGGTGTGTACCAACTTCCAAGCGATAAGGAGGCAGAAGAGGAAGAAGTGCGGGAACACCAGGGAGTTTCGTACCGGTACGTTCTTCGCCCAAACAAAACTATCAATTTTTCAGGTGTTGGCCTTTGTGAATTTATGGGTCTCGAACGCCCCCCTGAAGTTGATATCGGAACAGTTGGAGATATCGAAAAAGACCGCCATCGACTGGGCCCGTTCCTGCAGGGAAGTCCTCTTCAATACGTTTTTGACCAAACCGGAGAAACTCGGAGGACCAGGCAAGATGGTGGAAATAGGCGAGAGCCAATTCGGGAAAAGAAGATATCAGAATGCGGAGAGGCAGTGGGTGTTCGGAGGCTTCGAACAGGATACCGGCAGAATTTTCATGGTCGCAGCGGATCATCGGGATACCGACACCCTGCTCCCGATCATCGAACAATGGATCGAAGAAGGGACAACGATATATTCGAATTGTTGGAAGGCCCGTGTTTGTTTGTCTGGGGAGAGCTACAATCGTTTGACGGTGAACCACTCCATTTCGTTCAAGGATCTCGATTCTTCCAAAAGAATCGAGTCTTCGTGGAGATACGCGAAAATCATGAACCTCGCTAATAGCAGAAAAAAGACTAATATTCCCGGGAATCTTGCTCTGTATTTGTTTTACAAAAAGTGCGAACTGCTCGATGCGAACCGAACCCTGGAATTTTACAGACTTGCGGGTGAACTCTTTGATCCAAGGAGACAGGATTTCGTTCATGTGGCTGAAGAAGAATTCAGCGAGGTGGTGAAAGAAGAGTTCTAGGATTGTGATAACAACGGCCCTTTTCAGGGCTAACAATAATTTCGAGTTTCTTTCATATCGCATATGTCATTCTCATAATGTAACACGCAAATTTTAGTTTATATAATGATAATTTTTGGTTTTTAATTCCAATAATAATGTAATCGAATCATTTGGGGGGAATTTTTTTTTCAAGCTGTCCGTAATATTTACCGGACAGGTTTTGGCTAGTATTGAGTATCGAATAAAAAATTCAAAAAGCTCTGCCGTGAAGTCAGGAGCTTTTGAGCGCTCGTTTATCCACCTTGTAGGTAGATTCGCATTTTCCAGTTTTAGAAATCATTTGAAGGAATTTCAAAAAAATTCTCAAACTTAGGCGAAACTCGAGATTTCATGTCTTCAGCTGACCAATTTTTTTTCGACAATTCGCTAGAATTTTCTACGGTATCTATGTACTTGGTGTTGCGATCTGGAAAAAATTTTGCACGTAGTTTGAATACATTATTCCTCAGCTAGGTGCAAAATTTCATCCCAATCCGCTCAGTATTTTCGGAACTATCAGCAAAAAATATTTTGAACGGCCATATTTACGGAACCCCTAGTCTAATTTTGCTCATTGATGAACGTCACCGCAATATTCGCGATCCAAACCCTGAAAATTAGGCCTTTCCGTTCAAAAGTTACAATTTTCTATGGTCTCTATGGTTCTGGTCATACCATCTGACAAAATATTGCTTTAATATATCCCATTCTCGATTAAAATACAAAATTTCACCTCGATCGAATCCGTAGTTTCGAAATTATCGAGAAAACAAACTTTCAAACGACCGTATTTACGGAACCCCTAATATAATTCTGCTAATTGATAAACGTGATCCACACCTATCCTGAAAATTTCAAATCCCAAGGCCTTTCCGTTCGAAAGTTATTATTTTCTATGGTTTTTATGGTTCTGGTCATGTGATCTGGAGAAATGTAGCTTGAATATATATTTCTCCATTAGTATACAAAATTTCGTCACTATCGAATCTGTAGTTTTGAAATTATCAAGAAAACTAAATTTCAAACGACCATATTTACGGAACCCCTTGTATAATTTTGCTCATAGATGAACGTGATCACGACATTCGAGATCCACACCTATCCTGAAAATTTCAAGTCCCTAGGCGTTTCCGTTCAAAAGTTACAAGTTTCTATGGTTCTGGTCATGCGATCTGGACAAAATTTCACATGTAGCTTAAACACCTCATTCTCCATTTGAGTGCAAAATTTCATTTCAATCAAATTTTTAGTTTTGAAGTAATCAGGGGAACAAAACTTTGAACGGCCATATTTACGGAACCCCTGGTGGAATTTGGCCCATTAACGAACTTAACCGTGGCATTCGGGAACTGAACCCAAACTGAAAATTTCAAGTCTCTAGGTTGTTCCGTTCGAGAGTTATCGTGCTTACGGACGGACGGACAGACTCGAATTTTCCGACGGATTCGTCATCAGTGAGTCGAACATAGTCGATTGAGACCATTTTCGGCTCAAAATTCGAAAAATACAGACATCGTGACGAAATGATATAGCCCTCGAGCGCTCAACTATTGAACTTACGATAAAAAAAATTATCTTTCAGGAAGTGCTTGCTGCAAAGTAACAACTTCTTTGAGATACGTTTCCCAATCTTCAAGATTGTCTGCTATTTTTCAACTGCCTTGGGATTCAACGGGAATATATGCAAAGAAATTTCAGAAGAACTATGTGATGAGCATTTAGGAACAGAACACATTCTTCGTGATTTTATTCACACATTACCTCTTACAATCCGCTGCATTTTCAGCTCGTTTACAGTTTATTTGAAACAATTGTTCATAAATTATCACCTATTTTTTTATAAATATATCACTTTCGATAAATAAATGACTCAACACGATTTGTACACATATATTGAAGTTTATTGAAATAATTTGACTGTATTTGTCAAACTGACAATGAACACTTTTGAGAATGAACAATGAACCATTTAAGTACACAGAAAAAATTAAGTTTTCTGATATATCCGATGATTCCATCTTTCGAAGTTCGTGAAATCACAATGACAGTAATTGTCATACTGACAATAAACACTGAAGTCTGTTTTGGTACACAGAAGAAAAATAGAATTTTTCTGATATTCAATATAATTCGGTGATCCCATTTATTGAAACCAGTTTAAAACCTAAATAACAATTGTTTATTTGTTCCTAACCTTAATCAATATCGAGCATACAAGCGTTGCTTAAGTTAGCATAATTATTTATTTACGGGATCAACCCCATTACAAAATTATATAAGTAACATTCAACAATTCCTCTTGATTCTCAAATGAACCGATTTTATATGGCTTTCGAGATGGCCCCTTCGAACTGAAACATAATCTCATGAGTGACACCCATGTTCCTTCTCATTCGAATGAATTGATTTAATATGCCTTTTAAGGTCACTCTTTCGAGCTGCAGCATGATCACATAAGTGACATTTATGTTCCTTCATATTCAAATGTACTGAATTTATATGCCTTTTGAGATGGTTCTTTTGAACTGAAGCAAAATCACATAAGTGACACTTATGTTCGTTTATATTCAAATGCACTGATTTTAAATGCATTTTGAGGTTACTTGTGTAAGAAGAAGCATACTCACATAAGTGACACTTATGTTCCTTCATATTCAAATGGACTGATTTTATATGAACTTTGAGATGTTGCTTATGAACTGCAGCGTAATCACATAAGTGACACTTATGCTCCTTTGTCTTCAAATGGATTGAATTTATATGCCTTTTTAGACGGCTCTTTTGAGCTGCAGCATAATCACATAAGTGACACTTGTGTTCCTTCATATTCGAATGAACTGCTTTAATATGTGTTTTAAGGCTATCCTTTCGAGCTGCAGCATGATCACATAAGTGACACTTATGTTCCTTCTTACCAAAATGGACTGAATCAATATGCATTTTGAGTTGTTTTTTATGAGCCGAAGCATAATCACAGAACTGACACTTATGTTCCTTGATATTCAAATGGACTGAATTTATATGCGTTTCAAGATGGCTCCTTTTAACTGCTGCATAATCACATAAGTTACACTTGTGTTCCTTCACATTCAAATGAACTGATTTTATATGCGTTTTGAGGTTACCTGTGTGAGATGAAGCATACTCACATAAGTGACACTTATGTTTCTTCAAATTGACAATAAGATCACTGTGTGCGGGATCAATTTCCTGTTGTACTGCGAATTCACGTGAATCATTCCTATGTTCCTGTTCTTCAATGAAATTTGTAGTCGTTTCCATTTCGAGTTTGGCAGAAAATGTTCCTTCGCAGATTTCCAGGAAATCACTCCTCTCATGCACTCCATTTTCATCGATGAATTGTCCGATAATGTTCACTTCTTCAATTTTTAAGCTTGCGGAGGTCCCTTCGTCAGCCGTAAATCGAGTACTAGAACAGATCAAGAAGTTACGAAAAATAGTTTTGGGCATGCATGCTAGTAATAATTTATTTTCATTTCTTCAGTTATTACAAATAATAAAGTAGTTATGAGATCAATAATTTATATTATTTGAAGTTCCTTCAACCAATAAAAAATTCGTCAAGTGAATAAGGTTTGTTGTTAACTAGGAACTGGTATACTTTCTTATTCTGACAATTGAAAATCTAAGGGAATTATGTCCCGATTGAAATGATCTCAAATAGATTATTATATTTCAACTGACACCACAGTTATTGAGACCTAAGCAGAAGTACTACTGAGTCTGAAAAATATGAAGATTGTGCACTAAAAAATTCGCAAGTAATATAAAAAGTGTATTTGGTGAAATAGTTCATTATCGAATTCATTCATTACGAAAGTATTAGACAAATTCAGGCGAATAAAATAACGGTGAATACTCACTCATTTTCAATTGACGATCCTCTAGTAGATTCATGGACATGCTCTTCAATTTTCTCTTGTGTGTCGACCTCATTCTTTATATTATTATAATCAGATTTGTCTGCCATTTTCCATTCGGGATTTCACGATAAACAATAAGAATTGTATTTTCAAAGAGGAATGGTATTTTCTTCTCCAGCTCCACTCTGTGCTTTTAAAACAAATTGAAATTCACAGAGGACATATTTGACCTACTTCAAGATGGAACGATTTTCTGAAAAACTAATATTGAAATATAAATACAAAAATAACCCAATTGTAATGTCTATTGTATGAGGAAATATATTAGGTCACTTTATATTACATGGAGTTATTCATTTCAAAAAATACCAGTACAGTACAGTACTGTCATTTCATTTTCACGAACTTCGAAAGATGGAATCATCGAATATATTTTTCTCTGTACTTGAATGGCCCTCAGTGTTCATTGACCGTTTGACAAATACCGTCAAATTATCTCTCATCTCTCATTACTTAAAAGCGCCTAATGTCCACAGAGGGATATAAAAAAATTCGTTCTGTTCTATGGGTGTAAGCAAAAATTAGGTTATTCCACAGAGTGACAATGACAATATAGTCAATATTTGGTGGAGCGTCGGATGAGAGATACAATTTTGATCATTATTAATAATCCGGCTGATCCTGAAGTGATATTGAAAGGAGGGTAAGTTTTTCGTAGAAATATGGAACTTTGTCTCAAAAGATCAATATCGAAGATGTCAAGAGATATTAATAATCAATTTTTTTCATTTAGTTGTAGTTTCTAAGTGTAAGAGCACTCTGCAATGTACTAATTGTCATTGCGCCCTAGAAATTCTCCATCATACTTTATTTCCAGAACCTTTGGGTTTTATACTTTCGACAATGGCAGACAAATCTGAATCTCGTGTTTCCACGCTAGATTCAGCTGAGAGACCTAATTATAATTATGTAAAGAAAGAGATTAAAACAGAAGAGATGGGAACAGTTGAACAGTATTTTCATAAATCTAGAGAATCATCAAATGAATATGAGTGAGTATTTACTGTCATTTATTCGCCTGAATTTGTCTAATACTTTCGTACATAACCCTCACTTTCTTCACGAATTCCACAACAATCTAATCTGTTCAAAAACTATTTCATTGAACTGAAATTTGTAACACTG
Source organism: Aphidecta obliterata (assembly GCA_963966015.1). Taxonomy (NCBI): domain Eukaryota; kingdom Metazoa; phylum Arthropoda; class Insecta; order Coleoptera; family Coccinellidae; genus Aphidecta; species Aphidecta obliterata. Next base: position 1,154,952 of record OZ014434.1, on the reverse strand, counting down.
TTTGTATTACTTTCCAAAACTTTTAGTGTAAGATCTTCACATTTTTTAGACCCAGTGGGAATTCTGCCTCTTAATGAATGTGGTTTCAGTTGGAATATAATCTTTTCGGGATGATTTCAATCGGGAAAAGATTCCTCACGGTTTTCAATTGTCATAATAAAGTGACTCAACATTCGTACCCAAAAATATTTTTCGCAACGTTTGGATCTGTTCTAGTGCTCAGTATTCAGCTGACGAAGGGACCCCTGAAAGTTTGAAGATCGAAGATGTGGACATCACCGAACAATTCATAGATGAAAATGGGGTGCACGAGAGGAGTGAATTACTGAAAATGGACGAAGAAACATTATATTCTGAATTCGAAATGGAAGCGACTCCGAATTTCATCGAAGGACGGGAAAATAGGAATAATTCACTTGCTAACGCAGCAAAACAGGAGAGTGATCTCAAACACAACAATCATTCCCTTCATAGAAATTTAAAGAAACATAAGTGTCACCTATGTGATTGTGTTGCAGTTTCACAGTCTAATCTCAAAACACATATTAATTCGGTCCATTTAAAAATCAAGGAAAATAAGTGTCACTTATGTGATTATGAATTCGCACAGAAGACCGATCTCAAAAACCATATAAAATCAGTCCATTTGAATGTGAAGGAACATAAGTGTAACTTCTGTGATTATGCTGCAGTTTTGAAGAAGAATCTCAGAAACCACATAAAATCAGTCCATTTGAATTTGAAGGAACATAAGTGCCACTTGTGCGATTACGCTGCAATTCAGAAAGGAATTCTCAAAGCCCATATAAAATCAGTTCATTTGAATATGAACGATCATAAGTGTCACTTATGTGAGTATGCTTCATCTCGCACGAGTAACCTCAAAATCCATATGAAATCAGTGCATTTGAATATGAGGGAACATGAGTGTCACTTATGTGATCATGCTGCAGCTCGAAAGAAAGACCTTGAAACGCATATAAAATCAATTCACTCAAATAAGAAGGAACATAAGTGTCACTTATGTGAGTATGCTTCTTCTTACACAAGTAACCTCAAAATGCATTTAAAATCAGTGCATTTGAATATAAACGAACATAAGTGTCACTTATGTGATTTTGCTTCAGTTCAAAAGAACCATCTCAAAAGGCACATAGATTCAGTACATTTGAATATGAAGGAACATAAGTGTCACTTATGTGATTATGTTGCAGCTCGAAAGAGTGACCTTAAAAGGCATATAAAATCAATTCATTTGAATGAGAAGGAACATAGGTGTCACTTATGTGATTATGCTTCAGTTCGAAGGGGCCATCTCGAAAGCCATATAAAATCGGTTCATTTGAGAATCAAGAGGAATTGTTGAATGTTACTTATATAATTTTGTGATGGGGTTTATCCCGTAAATAAATAATTATGCTAACTTAAGCAACACTTGTATGCTCGATATTGATTAAGGTTAGAAACAAATAAACGATTGTTATTTAGGTTCTAAACTAGTTTCAATGAATGGGATCACCGAATTATATTGAATATCAGAAAAATTCTATTTTTCTTCTGTGTACCAAGACTTCAGTGTTTATTGTCAGTATGACAATTACTGTCATTGTGATTTCACGAACTTCGAAAAATGGAATCATCGGATATATCAGAAAACTTAATTTTTTCTGTGTACTTAAATGGTTCATTGTTCATTCTCAAAAGTGTTCATTGTCAGTTTGACAAATACAGTCAAATTATTTCAATAAACTTCAAAATATGTGTACAAATCATTTTGAGTCATTTATGTATCGAAAGTGATATATTTAGGTGATAATTTATGAACAATTGTTTCAAATAAACAGTAAACGAGCTGAAAATGCAGCTGATTGTAAGAGGTAATGTGGGAATAAAATCACGAAGAATGTGTTCTGTTCCTAAATGCTCATCACATAGTTCTTCTGAAATTTCTCTGCATAAATTCCCGTTGAATCCCAAGGCAGTTAAAAAATAGCAGACAATCTTGAATATTGGGAAACGTATCTCAAAGAAGTTGTTACTTTGCAGCAAGCACTTCCTGAAAGATAATTTTTTTATCGTAAGTTCAATAATTTTCTATTATATAGTGGTCATTTGCTATCACATTCACGTTCACCCACATAATCAAAAATGTCCAAAGTGGTTATCTCGACTTTCACAGGCATTATTATTTATTCCGCAATCTTATAAAAAATATTTGACTTACTTGTTATGAAAGACAGACAAATTTTGATCATCACTCGGCCCGACATCTTGTGATTTTCAGCGCCATCTAGCGGTACGTGATTTTTTCCTATACAGTACACTATTCCGATTTAAATTCTAGTTAGCCCCAGCACAAAAGAAATTTGAGCATTAACATGTTATTTTCATATTTTCTCTGATTCAATTTCCTAACAAAGTAGGGCTAACTTTTCTGTATGTGTTATTTTTACTTGATACCGCATATAACTAACAATAATTTTTGGGCAGAGCTTTCTTCTCAAAATATAAGGGCAAATTTCATACAATTCGGCATAAACCTATTCCTAAATAGATTTTGAATGTAGCAAGCCAATCAAAGAAGAAAAAGAATTTAACCACCCACATTACAGAATCGTATTATTTTCGATTTCGGTGATTTAATTTCCAAAAAAGTAGGGTTAACTTGTCGATATTATACGTTATACCTTGTAATATAAATTTGTATATTCTTCGAATTAATATGAGAATCTGAGGAATACTGGAAATTTTCAATTGCTACTCAAATAATTGAATATGGTCATGAATGTATCCATTGTCACTTTTCAGAATGGTAGGACTTCTGTCACTACATTTCATCATAACAAATTATGATTTTAGGTTCTTAAAAAAGTAAGCAGTATATGAGATTCAAGAAATGGATTGCTCTGAAATAAAAGAAGAGACATACGAAGAAAATGATAAGCAAGTACCTTAACTTATTTTGATAACGAACTTTTATTTTCAAATAGAAAAATTCTTATCAAACTCATTTTGCGCATGTAATTTGAATGGTTGGATGTTTTTTCAGTGCTCAGTATCAAAAACATGAAGAAAACTTCGAGAATTCTTCGGTAAAAGTAGAAGATGTGGATATTTCCAAACAATTCATTGACGAAAGTGGAGTTTACTCAGTAAAAAGTGAGGAAAAAGAACCAGAAAACACGGTACATCCTGAATCGAAGCTAAAACTGTGCCACCTCTGTGATTACGCTACAAACCACAAGAACAGTCTCAAAGTACACATCGATGCCGTTCATCTAAATTTAAAAGAACATAAGTGCCATCAGTGCGATTTCACAGCGTCCAAGAAATCCAACCTCAAAGACCACGTAGAATCCGTCCACTTGAACCTGAAACAACACAAGTGCAACCTGTGCGAATACGCGTCGAACCGTAAAAACCAACTGAAACTCCACGTGGAATGCGTCCATCTGAACCTGAAGCAATACGTGTGTAACTTTTGCGATTACGCCACGCACTGGAGAAACAAGTTCAAAAAACACGCGGATACCGTTCATTTTAATCTGGACGAATACAAGTGTCGGCAATGTGAATTTATCGCGAATCGGAACTGTACGCTTGAAGAACACTCGGAATCTGTCCATTTGAATCCGGAGCTACACAAGTGTCATCTGTGTGGATACGAGTCGAATCGTAAAGACAAACTCGAACAACATATCGGATCTGTTCACTCGGATTCGAAGAACAAGTGCGACCAATGCGATTACGTCGCAATCCATAAATGCAACCTCAGGGTACACGTGGAATCCGTCCATTTAAAACTGAAGAAACACAAGTGTCTCCTGTGCGATTACGCCTCGAATTTGAGGTCTAATCTTAGAGCCCACACGAATTCCGTTCATTTGAATCTGAGGAAACACAAGTGTCACCTGTGCGATTACGCTGCGAGTGTACGGTCTAATCTCAGGGCGCACATAGATTTGGTCCATTTGAATCTGAGGGAGTATAAGTGTCACCTGTGCGATTTCGAGGCGAATGCGAGGGCTAAAATTAGGGCGCACGTGGAATCTGTTCATTTGAATTTGAGGAGACATAAGTGTCGCCTGTGCGATTACGCTGCGAATCATAAAGTCTATCTGGTTAAACATATGGATTCTGTTCATTCGGATTTTAATCGGCGAAAGTGTCATTTATGTGAATATGCTACGAATTGTGGAGAGAGTCTCAAACGACACTTGGATACCGCTCATCAGAATTTGGTATAATGCTATTCAGAAATTTAAACCAAGGGATGTATAGAATCATTTCGTTTGAATTTGCAACAAATGAAAATTCATCAGATTGTTTGTAACTGGAATTTGTTGAAAATTTAGTTTAGGTGTGTAGAAACTATTTTCAGTTCGCAACATATAAATAAAAGTTCACTCAATCATTATATTTTGGTTGTTTTTAATTCCAATAATAAGCCTTGCGAATCATTTGTGGAAGGAAATTTCCTAAGCTGTCCAGACATTTTTACAGTTTAAGTTGAACTACAACATTTTGTGCCGACTTTTTCTCACAAAATATAAGGGCAAATTTCGGCATTAACCTATTCCTAAATCGATTTTGATGATAGTGAGACCATGCACAGAAGAAAAGAATTCACCACCGAAATTGCAGAATGGTATTAGTTTCTCTGATTCATCCATTTCCAGAAAAGTATCGTTAACTTTTTTGTGTGTGTTATTTTTACTGGATATTATAACTAATATTCAGTTTTGGGCACAGCTTTCCCTACAAAATGTGAGGGCAAATTTCGGCATAAACCTTTGTGTATTCCTAAATCGATTTTGATGATAGTGAGACCATGCACAGAAGAAAAGAATTCACCACCGAAATTGCAGAATAGTATTAGTTTCTCTGATTCAATTTCCAAAAGAATATGGTTAACTTTTCTGTGTGTGTTATTTTTACTGGATATTATAACTAATATTTAGTTTTGGGCAGAGTTTTCCTCACAAAATGTGAGGGATAAATTTCGGCATAAACCTTTGTGTATTCCTAAATCGATTTTGATGATAGTGAGATCATACACAGAAGAAAAGAATTCACCACCGAAATTGCAGAATAGTATTAGTTTCTCTGATTCAATTTCCAAAAAAGTATGGTTAACTTTTCTGTGTGTGTTATTTTTACTGGATATTATAACTAATATTCAGTTTTGGGCAGAGTTTTCCTCACAAAATGTGAGGGCAAATTTCGGCATAAACTTTTGTGTATTCCTAAATCGATTTTGATGATAGTGAGACCATGCACAGAAGAAAAGAATTCACCACCGTAATTGCAGAATAGTATTAGTTTCTCTGATTCAATTTCCAAAATAATATGGTTAACTTTTCTGTGTGTGTTATTTTTACTGGATATTATAACTAATATTCAGTTTTGGGCAGAGCTTTCCTCACAAAATGTGAGGGATAAATTTCGGCATAAACCTTTGTGTATTCCTAAATCGATTTTGATGATAGTGAGATCATACACAGAAGAAAAGAATTCACCACCGAAATTGCAGAATAGTATTAGTTTCTCTGATTCAATTTCCAAAAAAGTGGGGTTAACTTTTCTGTATGTATTATTTTTACTGGATATTATAACTAATATTCAGTTTTGGGCAGAGCTTTCCTCACAAAATGTGAGGGCAAATTTCGGCATAAACGTTTGTGTATTCCTAAATCGATTTTGATGATAGTGAGACCATGCACAGAAGAAAAGAATTCACCACCGAAATTGCAGAATAGTATTAGTTTCTCTGATTCAATTTCCAAAAGAATATGGTTAACTTTTCTGTATGTATTATTTTTACTGGATATTATAACTAATATTCAGTTTTGGGCAGAGCTTTCCTCACAAAATGTGAGGGCAAATTTCGGCATAAACGTTTGTGTATTCCTAAATCGATTTTGATGATAGTGAGACCATGCACAGAAGAAAAGAATTCACCACCGAAATTGCAGAATAGTATTAGTTTCTCTGATTCAATTTCCAAAAGAATATGGTTAACTTTTCTGTGTGTGTTATTTTTACTGGATATTACAACTTATATTTAATTTTTGCAGGAGCTTTCCTCACAAAATGTGAGGGCAAATTTCGGCATAAACCTTTGTGTATCCCTAAATCGATTTTGATGATAGTGAGATCATGCACAGAAGAAAAGAATTCACCACCGAAATTGCAGAATAGTATTAGTTTCTCTGGTTCAATTTCCAAAAGAGTATGGTTAACTTTTCTGTATGTGTTATTTTTACTGGATATCACAACTTATATTTAATTTTGGCAGGAGCTTTCCTCACAAAATGTGAGGGCAAATTTCGGTATAAACCTTTGTGTATTCCCATATATCGATTTTGATTATAGCGAGACCATGCACAGAAGAAAAGAACTTACCACCGAAATTGCAGAATCGTATTATTTTCTCTGATCCAAGTTCCAAAAGAGTAGGGTTAACTTTTCTGTATTTATTTGTATTGCTAATATTGTTATTTCTATTATGCATATACCTAAATATTTTAATTAATAGCAGAGTAATTATCTCTGATAATAAGCCTATATATGTTGTTTCCACCATCTGAACTTCGATGTTTCCTTTAAGGTACATAAATATGTATATTCTTCAAATTAAAATGATAGTCTTGGCAATATCTACTTGGAATTTGCAATAACTATTCAATAAGAGACTCAATAGTAAGTGTACACATATTTCAATCTTAATTTATCAAGCAGTGTAATTAGGCTCGTGAATTTATACAATCTCTCCACTTTTCAATATGGTATTAGTATTTTAGGATTGCTTGAAATTGAGCTTCATATGAAAGAAATGGACAGCTTTGAAATAAAGGAAGAGCCATACGATGAAACAAATAAGCAAGTACCATTTTAAAAATTTTCGTTTTTTCACTTATATTTTCTTTGATTGATCTAAATGGTTGGAACTTTTCCAGTGCTCATTATCCAAACGATGAGGGGAATCATCCGGTGAAAGTAGAATATTTTGTAAAAAGCGAGGACAACGAATCCATTGAACTAAAGTGTCATTTATGCGACTTCAACACAAATTCCGAAGACACTCTAAAAATTCACATAGAGTATTCGCATTCGAAGAAACTTGACGTCGAAGAAGTGTTACAGAAAATGCAGAGCATCAATTCGAATTTATTGGAACTGAGGTGTAATTTATGCGATTATTCCTCAAGCCGCTTATCCGATTTCAAACAACACACAAAAAACGCCCATTCCAAAGAACACAAGTGCTTTGGGAATCATCCAGTGAAAGTAGAATATTTGGCAAAAAGCGAGGACAACGAATCCATTGAACTAAAGTGTCATTTATGCGACTTCAACACAAATTCCGAAGACACTCTAAAAAATCACATAGAGTATTCGCATTCGAAGAAACTCGACGTCGAAGAAGTGCTACAGAAAATGCAGAGCATCAATTCGAATTTATTGGAACTGAGGTGTAATTTATGCGATTATTCCTCGAGCCGCTTATCCGATTTCAAACAACACACACAAAACGCCCATTCCAAAGAACACAAGTGCCATCAATGCGACTTCGTCGCAACCCAAAAATACAAACTCAAAGTACACGTGGAATCCGTTCACTTGAACCTGAAACAACACAAGTGTCACCTATGTGAATATGCGACGTATCGTAGAGACCGACTGAAACACCACATCGGATCCGTCCACCTGAACTTGAAGCACGAGTGCAACCAGTGCGATTACGTCGCGACGCATAAATGCAATCTCAAACTGCACGTGGATTCGGTCCATCTGAAATTGAGGAAACACGACTGTCACCTGTGCGATTATTCCGCGACCATGAGTTCTCATCTCAAGTCGCACATAGAATCGATCCATTTGAATTTGAGGCGGCACAAGTGCCACCTGTGCGATTATGCCGGTAACGTGAGATCCCACCTTAAGGCGCACGTGGAATTGGTCCATTTGAATTTGAGGAAACACAAGTGTGATTTGTGCGAATATAGGACGAATCGTAAGGGTAACCTCAAGAACCACGTAGATACCATTCATATCGATGGATCTGGGAAGATATGAGTGTCGTCAGATGTATACAAGCTCGGAGGAAATGTGAAATCTGTTGGTATAAGGTAACTAGTGTGATTATTATTCTAGAATCAGTTGATTTGAATTGACAGCAACATTTATGTTAAAATGCATCGATTTGTTTGTTTCTCGAGTTGGTAGCATGTCTCCAAAATAGAATTCGTTGAAAATTCAGTATGTTTATTTGGTGTATAAAATGTATGAAATTCATTCAATTTTTATATTGGTTTATTTATTTTTTTATTACAATAACGAACTTCTCGAATCTTTCGAAGAAAAAATTTCCAACCTTTTCTGTAATTTTTTGGGTAATAAAAAAATTCGTCACTCCCTCTGGGCTTTTCTCAAATTTGAAAAGCACTGACATGAAGTCTGGAGCTTTTTCACGCTCGTTTCTCTATGAAAAGTCATTTTATTTTATAAACTTCAAAAGATGGAATCATCGAATTATATTGAATATATCAGAAAACTTGATATTTTTTTTTATATACTAAATGGAGTTCAGTGTCAGTCATTTTTTTAATCAGTGCTGTCATTTCATTTTATGAATATCTAAAGATTGAATCACCGAATTATATTGAATATTTCAGAAAGCTCAATTTTTTTTTCTGTGCTCCAAAACGGAATTCGGTGTTGATTGTCAGTATGACAAGTACTGTCATTTTATTTTCATAAACTTCAAGAGATGGAATCACAAAATTATATTAAATATATCAAAAAATTCAATTCTTTTTCTGTTTACCAAAACTGCTATTTTCAATGTTCATTGTCAGTATCACAGTTACTGTCGCTTTTTTTCTATGATCTTCAACAGTTGAAATCACTGAATTATATTGAAAATATAACAGAAAATTCAATTCTTTTTCTGTTTTACAATACTGCTATTTTCAGTGTTCATTGTCAGTATCACAGTTACTGTCGCTTTTTTTCTATGATATTCAACAGTTCGAATCACTGAATTATATTGAAAATATATCAGAAAATTCAATTCTTTTTCTGTTTACCAAAACTGCTATTTTCAGTGTTCATTGTCAGTATCACAGTTACTGTCGCTTTTTTTCTATGATCTTCAAAAGTTGGAATCACTGAATTATATTGAAAATATATCAGAAAATTCGATTCTTTTTCTGTGTACCAAAACTGCTATTTTCAGTATTCATTGTCAGTATCACAGTTACTGTCGCTTTTTTTCTATGATATTCAACAATTGGAATCACTGAATTATATTGAAAATATATCAGAAAATTCAATTCTTTTTCTGTTTACCAAGACTGCTATTTTCAGTGTTCATTGTCAGTATCACAGTTACTATCGCTTTTTTTCTATGATCTTCAACAGTTGGAATCACTGAATTATATTGAAAATATATCAGAAAATTCAATTCTTTTTCTGTGTACCAAAACTGCTATTTTCAGTATTCATTGTCAGTATCACAGTTACTGTCGCTTTTTTTTTATGATCTTCAACAGTTGGAATCACTGAATTATATTGAAAATATATCAGAAAATTCAATTCTTTTTCTGTTTACCAAGACTGCAATTTTCAGTGTTTATTATCAGTATCACAGTTACTGTCGCTTTTTCTTCTATGATCTTCAAAGGTTGGAATCACTGAATTATATTGAAAATATATCAGAAAATTCGATTCTTTTTCTGTGTACCAAAACTGCTATTTCCAGTGTTCATTGTCAGTATGACAGATACTTTCGCTTTTTTTCTATATCTTCAACAGTTGGAATCACTGAATTATATTCATTTATATCATTATATATATATGAAAATATATCAGAAAATTCAATTCTTTTTCTGTATACCAAAACTAGTATTTTCAGTGTTCATTGTCATTATGGCAGATACTGTCGCTTATTTTTCCATGAACATCAAAAGTTGGAATATCCGAATTATATTGAAAAATATCAGAAAATTCAAGTAAGTTTCTGTGTACCATTCGGCTATTTTCAGTGTTCATTGTCAGTATGCTAGATATTTCAATTTTTTCTATGAGTTTCAAGAGATGAAATCACCGAATTATATTGAGTATATCAAAAAATTGAATTCTTTTTCTGTGTACCAAAACGGCTATTTTCTGTGTTCATTGTCATTATGACAGATACTGCCGCTTTTATTTCTATGAACTTCAAAAGATGGAATCAAGTACCATAAACATGGGATCACAAACGGTTCGTTTTCGATATACAGGTTGTTAAAGTTCGAATTTTTTCCAAGTTTTTTTCTCATAGTATCTACACTTCACAAGATATTCAACTGAAATTTGGCATAGATTTTACAATTGATAGTTTACACCAATTTCGATAGCAATTCTACAGGGTGATATTTTTTCTGGAACACTGTCCCCTGCTTTCCTCCAGAACTTTTTTTTGGTGAGTCACATTTGAAAAAATGTAGAAAGAAGCTTTGTTGTTATACTGAACTCCATGGTCTCTTGTAGTTTTGTCGTATATGCTACCGATTTCGAAAAAAAAAAATTTTCCGTGCTCCAAACTGGAATTCAGTGTTCACTGTCAGTATGACAATTAGTCACTTTATTTTTATGAACTTCGATTTATTCTTGATAAAAAATTAAATCAGATGCCTTCTCAGGGTAATTTTGGTTTGAATTAATGAAAATACTTCGTATTGAATTGAATATCAGTGGTGGTATTGTTTTGACAGGTGGTTAAGTTAGGTTAAGTTCATGTAAAATCTATGGTTTCCGTTTAACATTTGAACTACTGAGAGAAATGACGGTTTTACTATTGAAACATAGATGGCGACACCATAATGGAAATTGGTGGATGCGAAATTTGCCGCTTTTGGTTTGATATCATTCCTACTATTTCTTGATAAAAATTGAATAAGATCCCTTCTCAGGGTTATTATTGTTTTGAATAAATGAAACTACTTCGTACATACTTAACGGTGTATCATTTCATCTCAAGTCCAACTTCGTTCTCATTTGAATAATAACAAAATTATTCACTCGAAACTTTTGATGATTACTTTTCCAGATACACAGTTTATTGGATGGAATTATGTGGTAATAATGATGATGACCTGGTAACACCATAAATCTTCAACGTTTTTTCATGGCATCGGGATATTTTCACACGGAGAAAAATTTTCTACCAAGATATTAAGATCGACTAATTTTCTGAACGACTTGTTTAATTTTGGTCACAAATCTTATTTGGGGGTAGATGTAGGCCAAAGGTGCCGACCCCTGTCTCGCATTAGTATATTTATAAACAAGGGTAATTAATCGCCAGTGGATGGAACCCTTTGAATTCTCATGGAGAAAGCGGCGAAACTACAAAGAGTAGATTGTTTAGCGGCTATGGAAACTACAAGACTTCGAAAAGTGAAAAAAATTTCGCCTCACCTACGGTCAACGTAGAAATCTTCTCGTTGCCACCAGTTTGACATAACCATAGACGGGTAATAATATTCGCCTATGGACTCAACTAAAAGTGACACATAACTGGCAACGTCATCCAAATATGACAGATATGATAGGTTAGATCTACTGTGTGACAGGAATGTCAAAAAAATAACGCTCATAACTTCAATTTCCGAATGTTTTGATACTGTTTTTCTCCCCAAATGGAAGTGAAGATGAAGATCAGAATTTATTAATAAACAACGATGTGATGTGAAAAATGTTTTTGTCGTCGAAATTTTTCAACCGATAGGTGAATCTGAATTTGATCTCAAAGAATCTAGACCAGACCCTGTCGAACGACATGGCACCAAGGAACACCTCCTAATTAGCGGTGGCACAGTATAAACGTCCAGAAAATCCCCGTTAATTGGCAGATTCCCCGAGAACTGAAGACGTCAGTCTCCTGTCCGAAACCACGCGGACATCAGCCATCTGGGCGGCGGAAGTGGGGACCAATTAGTCATTCACGTCGCAAGAAGTTTCTTTCCATCTCGAAAATATCGTATTTCGCGTTAAACAAACACCACGTTGGCGACAAACTGTCTGGCCGTTGCGAAATCCTTCTTTGGGTCCTTCCTGGGTCCTACGAGGGGGGTTGTCTCGAAAAATCCATTCAGGAAGTATCTTATCGTTGGGTGGTTTTCACTAATTATATAGGTATTATTTTCAATAGGGTTTTTAAATTTGTATTAATGTTCCCAACGGTATACAATCATAGAATTGTAGATTCAACATTGATTTACTCGAAATAGTTGTTTTATATTTTCTATGTTATTCGACACATTCGGTTCATAGAACAAATATTATGATCATGGTATGATTTTTTGGTTTCATTTTCAAACCATAGAACTCGTTAACTGAAAGAAGACTTTTTTGTTATCGTTAATAAAATTGTTTCTGGTGTAAAAAAGCTATGGCTATGTTTCTGTCGTCGAGAGGGTGCCTTCGGCGGTAATAAATATGCACTTGAGTAGACAATTAGACCTCTTCCACACTTCATAATTCTTTCGGTGAACCCTCGTTGTCAAAACAAGCATCTCTTGATTTTCGAACTTCCCAATCGGGATGGTTGATCGGACGGGATTGGTCCAAGGACTATCTGGGAATCAGGCCAGGGGCGTACTCCGTGAAAATTACGATTGAGTGTCTCTTATTTTTTAGTTCATGGTCACTATTTCTAGGTTAAGTGTCACAAGTTGACATTTCTCGATGGTTGACTGGAATATAACCTCTGAATTTTCCAAACTTCAAAACATTCAATATTCGATTACCGATTCTTTTCAACCGGTTACATTTCGCCGATTATATTCACCGATTATCGGTTCAGTGTAACTCATCTTTGAGTGTAACTCGAATTGTCAGTTTGGTTTGCATGATCCTATTACTACGTTAAGTGTCACAAAAAACGACAAATTTCTAAGAGTCACAAGTTGACATTTTTCGAATATAACCTCTAAATTTTGAAAACTTTTGATATTCGATTACTTTTCGAAATATTCCTTATTCCTAGTGCGTCCCTGCTCGCGACGCCCCCGACGTCTCCCCATTGGCCCCGTAAAAATGCGACCCGTCGAGGAACCCACCCACTCTCTGATTATTTTAACAGGCACGTCTCCGAAATCGCCGCACTCTTCCGATCTGGCCGCCTCGAAAAATGTCATACGCGTCATACGAACACCGTTGCCGCTCCACGTCGGACGACATGACGGAACCCCACGCGTACCAGCAGGGTTTTCCGCCCTGCGAACCCACCTATCGCGCCCCCTGTATCTACGAGGAGCCCTACGAGGGGTACGTGACGCCCAACATCCAGGAGTTCTACTACAGTTTCTACAGGAATTTCCACGCGACGACGCAGGACGCGTGCGGGAAAATCGAGGAAAACTGCGGGGATTTCCCGACCCGGAGCGAGTCCGGCGGGTCGCCGGGGGCGTGGAGGGGGGAGGTACGAGGAGAGGGTTGTTATTTCGAGGGTACAGAGGAGGATGGATTTTTGGCGAAGTGTATTGGTGAGCATTTTTTTTTATATTAGCGAATTTTCCAATCCATATTTTTCGCTTAGAACGATCATCTATTTTTTCTAGACTGCCCCTTTATCTTTCTCTCATTGCTTTTCCATATACTTTTTGTTTCTTCGCTAAATTTTCCTTACCTTATAATATTCAGTATCTTCCCAGAGTTTTTCCATAGAATTTCTATCAAGTTCTAACCTCACATAACCTTTGATTGGCAAATGTTACTTTGAGTGTCCTCTGATTTAGACGATTTTTTCCTTTACACAATTTTTTCATGAAAAATCGTACCAGTCTCAATCTCAGGAAGTTTATAGTTCAAGATATATAATTTTTTTGAACTAGCCCCAAAAATAATAAAACTTTGACATTTCATTATCAGTTTGATTGAAAACTGACAGCTTTTATCGGACCTAAAAACATGATTCTGTCGAAGACTCGAATATTACATAGAATTTCTTTGCATTCTTATATAACTTCGGTTTCTTCATTAAATTTTCCTTACCTTTTAATTCACTGTATATCTTCCCAGAGTTATTCCATAGAATTTTTACCAAGTTCTAACCTCACATAACCTTTTATAGGCAAATGTTTCTATTAGTGTCCTCTGATTTTGATGATTTTTTTTCCTAAACACAATTTTTCATGAAAAATCGTACCAGTTTCAATCTCAGGAAGTTTATAGATTAAGACATATCATTTTTTTGAAATAGCCTCGAAAATAATAAAATTTTGACATTTCATTATCAGTGTGGAAAACTGACAGCTTTTATCGGACCTAAAAACTATTTCTGTCGAAGACTCGAATATTACATAGAATTTCTTTGCATTTTTATATAACTTCTGTTTCTTCATTAAATTTTCCTTACCTTATAATTCAATGTATATCTTCCCAGAGTTATTCCATAGAATTTTCACCAAGTTCTAACCTCACATAACATTTTATTGGCAAATGTTTCTTTTTGTCCTCTGATTTTTTTTCCTAAACACAATTCTTCATGAAAAATCGTACCAGTCTCAATTTCAGGAAGTTTATAGATTGAGAAATATTATTTTTTTGAAATAGCATCGAAAATAATATTTTGACATTTCATTATCAGTTTGATTGAAAACTGACAGCTTTTATCGGACCTAAAAACATGATTCTGTCGAAAATCGAATAATACATAGAATTTCTTCGCATTCTTATATAACTTCTTTTTCTTCATTAAATTTTCCTTACCTTTTAATTTACTGTATATCTTCCCAGAGTTTTTCCATAGAATTTCTCCCAAGTTCTAAACTCTCATATTCTTTTAATGGTAAAAGTTTCTTTTAGTTTTCTGTGATTTGGATGTTTTTTTTTCTGAACACACTTTTAAGTTCAAAATATTCATCTTTTGAAATTGCTTTGTAGATAATAGAATTTTGACATTTCATTATCAGTTTGATTGAAAACTGACATTCGAATATTACATGAAAGTTGTTTGCATTTTCACTAAATTTTCCTTACCTTCTGATTCATATCTTTTAACTTTCCTTGCGAACTATCTATTTGTATAATTTACTTTATTTCTTCTCAGAATTCTTCCATAGAATCTTCCCTATATCTTCTCACTAGTTCTAACCTCATTTTGATGTTCTTTTATCATTTTCCTTTCATTCAACTTAAAAGTGGTAAAAATTTATTTCAGTGTCCTCTGATTTTTGTATATACACACTTTTCCATAAAAAATGGTTTCAGTCTCAATCTCAAAGAATTAATAGTTCAAGAAAATTGCTTCTTAAATAATTGAATTTTGACATGTCATGCCAATGTGATTATTTAAAAATTAAATTGACAGTTGTTATTTCAATGAAAATTCTTCTTCTTTTTTTCATAATATTAATTAATGAAGGAAATCAGTAGTACTTTTTACTTACACTGTTTTTACTTCTTTACCTAACCTATCCTAATGCTGTGACAAATTATGCTTTTCCCCCCGTCTCTTTCTATATCGCCTTCTCATCTTATGAATGAATATTCTGGAAAAAAAATTGGCACACGACATCCCAACTAATGAATGCTCAAATTTGTTAAACCTCGACCGCCTTTTCACGGCGAATTGAAGAAATATATGGGCCGTCCTCCGGTATCTGGAACTCCGCGCCAGATGGCAGTCGGTGTGGCGTCAAAGACAACATTGAAATATAAGAGGAGGAGAATTATGACCCACCTCGTCATTCCCAGTATTTCATCTGTTCTAAATTTTTCCTTTAAATTACAGATATAAAGAATGAAGATTGCAACAAACCGAGAAAAGAACGTACCGCCTTCACCAAAATACAAATCAAAGAGTTGGAAAAGGAATTCACCCATTCCAATTATCTGACGAGGTTGAGGAGATACGAAATTGCTGTGGCTTTGGATCTGACGGAGAGACAGGTGAAGGTGTGGTTTCAAAACAGGAGGATGAAATGGAAGAGGACGAAAGTATCGGATAAAACTGCCACTGGAAAATCGTACAGAAGAAAGGTTAACAAAGAATGATAGTATAACTCGAGTAAATGAGCATAATAAATTTGTACATAATTATGGTTTTCAGAAAAATATAACATGTAATTTAAGTGGACTTTTTTCAAAAAATGTGAGATCCTGATACTCTAGTAAAGACAGAGACAAACTAAGTGATTGAATAATGGTGGATGCGCTTTTCTGCATAATAAAATGAAGGAACCAACTACTAATAAATTCTGGTTCTTAACTAGTTTTGATATTCAACGATATTGATTTCTTTCATTGTCCATCCGCTTTAGGTACATCTTTGTATGTTAATCGGTTGATGCTATTAGTATATTATTATTATCACCAGTTATTTGGAAGAAGTTTCGAAATTTGGTGGATGCGCATTTTTGTAAAAAATATTTAGTCCTACCGCATTCACAAATATTCGTTTATGGGGGGGTATCAACCATAATTTCGACCATTTATCAAATCTATAATTTGAATTTCACGTTCATTCCGAATCTACATATGGAAATACGTGATTCAAAGTGAAGAAATTTTGTATTTTTCAACAGTGAATGAACAATGGTGGATGCGCTTTTCTGCATAATAAAATGAAGGAACCATTTTCAACAAATTTTGGTTGTTTTTTGCATCAATTCTATAATTTGAATTAAGGAGTTTACGTTCATTCCTCATATTGATATGGGAGTAATTTAAAGAAGGTTTTTTAAAGTAAAGAGATTATTTCTTTTTGAAGTGAATAATTAATAGTGGATGTGCTCTTCTGAATAATAAAATGAACAATTCCTAACAAATTTCTGTACTCAATTCATGCATCCTAGTTTCATTACTAACCTGATCCAAATCTATAGAGAATTACACCTTCAATCATTACTTACCATAACACATTCTTTCGTTCCTCTTGATTTCCCAAATCGCTGAAATATTGAGATTCCCCCATGGAAAATTCCAGAATTTGGTGGATGCGCATCTCGAGAAATTTCAAATCATTAAATCCATATCCATCGAATTGAAATATAGAAGTATACGTTGTTTTTCCAACCTTGTTAGAACCATAAGTGAAGTCAAACAAACGACCTTAAATAAACATTCCTCTTATTCATGATCCGAAATAACAATACCCTCATCTCGATTATTATTCCCATCAAAAAGCCGTAAAACTAAAGCGAATGTGTAAACCTACTTACTTATGAATTATGTCATCTGTACGCTGAAAGCTTACGGTTGACTCACGTTCAATGGGTCTATATTTAATATTTGCAAATATGCTTTTGATATTCAGGTGACGACGGTGTGTAAATTTATTTTGAATATAGATTAGCGACTTTACGAGGCACTTACGGAAGTGGAATATGGTTGGAATTAAAGGTCGTCTGGAAACTGGCGAAGGTTGAGAATATTTTTCTCGTATGAATTTAACCAAAAGTGGTGTATTGTCCGAGGAAATATGAAATATCATGACCTGGTTATGCGACAGAAAATAAATGCGATTTTCTCAGTTGGGTGCACACCCTGAAAGAGCTTTTCCTGCCCGAATTGATGAGGTTTGTGTGGAAACTACCACCAGCAATTTGACGCATCGATTTATGAGCAGGGTTATTTCCACTGCACCTTCTGTAATTTTCACTTTTCCATATTCGAATACTCGGAAAATCCCCCTTTTACTGACATATGAGTTTAGTTTAGACTTTGTTAACTGTATCCTTATGCCACCCTGAGGCACAGCACTCTCAGCTCTTTCCTCTACAAATCATAAAAATTTCTTCCTGACCTAAGATTCGAACCCGGGACTTTCGTACGAAAGTCCAATGCCCTAACCAACACACCACTGCCCCAATTAATGTTTCTTCATAATATGTATTATATTTAACGAACACATTAGAAAAATGAAATGTTTCGGAGTAATTCGAATTGAAGCATCGAAGAAATTATTCGATAATAACACCGATTAAACAAGATTATACAGCAAATTAAAACCAACCAGCTCCAAAGGATACGGTGGAATCAAGTAGGTAGGTATCTGTTTAACATACTCTCGATCTTATCTCAGAGTTGAACACCGCACGAATATTAATCACATGGGCGGATCAAAATTACACAATTCTAGTAGCGGAGTTTAGTCAACCCATTCATCAAAACGTTGGTACAATATGTTAAACCTTCTAGGTACCATTTGGATTATTTACAACGTATTGACCGGGGCGAGGCCTTCCCGTTCGCCGGACTCGCCACCCCTCGACCAAATCCTTGTTTACGTCCCCATCTGGCGAAATATCTCTAGCTCTTCGTCGCGCTAGACGGAAGATGACGTCATCCGTCGATTGACTTGTCCAGTTTTCATTGCGATCACGTATCTTTTCTTTATTTAACGCTCGTAAATCCCATAACACGTATGCAGTCGTGTATATACAGCAGGACCTGAATTGACTCACAACTGTTTGTACGGTCACTATTTTTGGGTTATGTCACAGAAACGCCAGAGTTTAGAATTTGCTACTGTGTCCTTACGTCACTCTCAGACGCATTACTGCTCTCAGAGTAGTAGCTGGGACTTTCGGACCACCTGTACAGTCCCAATCGCATTATTTTCGTCGTTTTGTATAAACATTAGAGTGACATATCGCCCGATGCTGTTCCCATTTTTTCCGACGATTAAATTGGAGTCAGTCTCAGATGTCGCGCGTTTAGGTGTGTGGGTTCCTCGAAATAGCCGGACGAGACAGAGTTGGTTCGTGGTTCAGAACCTTCGGTACCACCGCGCCGATTACTCGACGCCTTCACGGGTTCCACCCTGTATACGTATTGTTTGTTTGAGGAGTGAATTTGAGGATTTAAATTATCGGGTCGGTGCCATGTGAGGAAATCTCAATTTTTTTTTTGTGTGTTGGTTAGTCTGTTTTGGGATGGCTTCGAGGAAATTGGATTATTCTAGTGAGTATTTTTTTATGTCTAACCTTAAACTTGAAGCAGCATAGAGATTTATGATATTCTTACTCAACCACAAAGGATCGTAAATTACTGTTATCGCAAGGCATGCTACTTTTATGGCTTGAAAGTTCTGTGTCACTTAGAATTAACTGCATTCGAAATATGACTCATAAATTTTTGTGCCAACAATACCTATTTAGCGATGAAATCATTTCTAATTTCTGATATTTTCTCCTAGAATCTCTTTGATACCCCACAAATGCAAAGTAACTGTGTCCTTACGCTACTTGAGGTACAGCATACTAGATTATTAATTCAACATTAAATTCCAGCTGGAAACTTTTTATTTGGTCGAGGATTCGAACCCGAGACCTTTGGGTCATAAGATGATCATGACAAAGAGCTGCCCTTTATAGAAAACATTAAGAATAATTGAAAAATCTTTAAAATATCGATATCTTAATGCATTTTTGGGAACTTCAGGCAAACCAAATCCGTCAATCTTAACCCCTTCTCGATTGTTCATAGAATAAAAAATGTGCTCCTAGAAAAACAACCTTGTTTTATCGAAACTTCAAGAGAACCACAGATCGGACTCGATGTCACCAAAGAAAATATCGAAGATTTACGATTTTAGAACACAGAACGTAAACTTTTTTTTGTGCGTTAGTAAGTTTGTTTTTGGGATGGCTTCGAGGAAATAGGATCATTCTAGTGAGTATTCTTTCTATGTCCAACATTAAAGTTGAGTCAGAGGGACTCACACTGTAGATTATTTCCGAACCAGCATAGAGATTTATGACGATCTTACTCAACCACAAAGGATCGTAAATAATTGTCAACGCAAGGCATGCACTTTTATGGCTTGAAAGTTCTGTGTCACTTAGAATTAACTGCATCCGAAATATGACTCATGAATTTTTGTGCCAACAATAGTTCATATTCAGTGATGAAATCGGTATTTAATATCTTATATTTTCTCCTAGAATCTCTCTGGGACCCCACAAATGCAAAGTTACTGTGTCCTTACGCTACTTGAGGTACAGCATACTAGACTAATAATTCAACATTAAATTCCAGCTGAAAATTTTTATTTGGTCGAGGATTCGAACCCGAGACCTTTGGGTCATAAGACACGCCCCCTTGCCATTACTCCATTACCCTGCAACCTGCGTTGAAGTGAACTGCCCTTTATAGAAAACACTGAAAATAATTGGAAAAATCTTTGCAATATCGACATCTTAATACATTTTTGGGATCTTCGAGAAAACCAAAACCGTCAGTCTTAACCCCTCCTCGATTATTCATAAAATAACAAACGTCGTCCTAGAAAAACAACCCAGTTTAATCGAACCTTCAATAGGACCACAGATCGGACTCGATGTCGCCAAAGAAAACATCCAAGATCATAGAATAACCGTCTGTCACGATAATTTCCGCAGTTTTCTCCTCGGTATGCCCGCAAAAGGAAGACGACGAATCTCCACAACAATAGAGGATGGCTATCACGGGAGATTTACGATTTTAGAACACGTTTGTGGTGGTACTTAAACGCGAGTTTCAGACTCGGTACTTCGCCAGTGCGGTCGTGGTACGGTTGTGGTGAATTCGTGACGGAATATTTCGAAAATTCGCGATGAGTTTTCGAAAATAGTGAAATGACTGGAAAGCTGATTTATTCAAGTGAGTTTGATAAACCAATATATCGTATTTATGTTCGAGATTGTTTGGGAAGAATAAGGCTAATCAATCGATTAAGTTGTTTATTAATTCATATATTCAATGATAGGAATTGTTTTGATCAAAGTAACGACTTTGTCCAATATATGCGGGCTACCAATAAATTCTACTAGATGACAAATTATTTCGAGTTGAGCCATGATAATTATTGTGGAATGACTTATTTGATTCTATACGAAGAAGAAATGAAAAACTTTCCACAAATTGAATTATACCTTTGCTTTTGACATAAGGGCTCTATGGTGTAAGGGTTAGAGTGTTGGACTCATAACAGAAGGATCGAGGTTCGAATCCCAGTAAAAGAAACGAATTTTTAAGACTTTTCAAACGGTCTGTAGTTGTGGAATTTTCCACCCTTCGCAATTTCCTTTCATCCTCCAATCTGGATAATTTTCACGACATCTGGATCATCATAAAACGCCCGCTACTCACGAAAAAGGGTCGTAAAATAAGAGCTTTCACCGCCCATATCACTTCCTGCCAATCGTTGTAACGTTAATATTTCCCCATAAAATCGTTATCTGAACGGGGAAAATTCCCCATTAGGAAATTGGTAATCAACGGAAGAATATATAAAATAGACTTTCAACAATACTGGAATTATAACAAGATACATTGTAATCATATGTTCAAATTCCGATATTCTTAGAATTTAGAACGTTACAACATCATTCCTCTGTTGTTTATTTGGGCGATCAACTTTAACAGCGCCGATTCGCAATCAGATTAAACACATCCCAACAGTAGGAACTCGCCATTCGCACTCGGGAAACGATCCAGAATCGAGGTTGTATAAACAGACGTAACTTGCGATTTTCGAATTCGCGAAGAAGAAACATCTGCTCGGATGATATGTGGGTCGACTCATTGTTGACTTTATGAAGTCAGTGGTTTCCCTTGATCCCCGCATCGTAAGTTTCCCATTATTCCGGAGTGACCAACTTGGCAACAGCGCATTTTCGAAAAATTCGAAATTATGCCAGAAAATTAAGAAGCAGATCAATATTTTTCAACCGAAATTTCCATGAATCTTTCCCTAATCATTTCTAACTTCATGATTTGGCAACAGCGCATTTTCGAAAACTTTGAATATTATATCGAAATTCACCTGATTGAACAGAAAAATATCCTCTTCGCACCATCTCCATATCAGATTTCCAGTAATCCGAAGTGACCAACTTGGCAACATCGCATTTTCGAAAAAATCAAATTCAAATAAGATGCATATTAAAATTAATAATTTCTAACCGGAATTTCCATAAATCTTTCTCTAATTATTCCTGACGTTCATAATTTGGCAACACTGCATTTTCGAAAAGTTTGAATATTATATCGAAATTCACCTGATTGAACAGAAAAATATCCTCTTCGCACCATCATCATATCAGATTGATAGTAATCCGAAGTGACCAACTTGGCAACAGCGCATTTTCTGAAAATATTGAATTCAAACCAGATCAACATGATTAATATCAAAAAAAATTATTATCGCAATTTCCATGAATATTTTCCCAATTATTTCTAACGTTCATGATTTGGCAACAGCGCATTTTCGAACATTTTTAATATTATATTAACAAGAATCATCTGATTGAATAGAAAGATTACCTCTTCGTACCATCATCATAGCAGATTGATAGTAATCCGAAGTGACCAACTTGGCAACAGCGCATTTTCTGAAAATATTGAATTTAAACCAGATCAACATGATTATTATCGAAAAAAAAATTATTATCGCAATTTTCATGAATATTTTTCCAATTATCTCTAACGTTCATGATTCGGCAACAGCGCATTTTCGAAAATTTTTAATATTCTATTATCAAGAATCATCTGATTGAATAGAAAAATTACCTCTTCGTACCATCATCATATCAGATTGATAGTAATCCGAAGTGAACAACTTGGCAACAGCGCATTTTCTGAAAAAATCAAATTCATATCATATGATTAAGATGCATATTCAAATTAATATTTTCTAACCGGAATTTCCATCAATCTTGCCTCTATTATTCCTAACGTTCATAATTTGGCAACAGCGCATTTTCGAAAACTTTGAATATTATATCGAAATCCACCTGATTGAACAGAAAAATATCCTTTTCGCACCATCTCTATACCAGATTTCCAGTAATCCGAAGTGACCAACTTGGCAACATTGCATTTTCGAAAAAATCAAATTCAAATAAGATGATGAAGATGCATATTCAAATTAATAATTTCTAACCGGAATTTCCATAAATCTTCTCTCAGTTATTCCTAACGTTCATGATTTGGCAACAGCGCATTTTCGACAACTTTGAATATTATATCGAAATTCACCTGATTGAAGAGAAAAATATCCTCTTCGTACCATCCCCATAGAAATCCGAAATGAACAAATTGGCAACAGCGCATTTTCTAAAAAAAATTGAATTCAAACCAGATCATCAAGATCTTGAAAACAATATTTTCTAATCGCAATTTCCATGAATATTTTCCTAATTATTTCAAACGTTCATGATTTGGCAACAGCGCATTTTCGAAAACATTGAATATTATATCGAAATCCACCTGATTGAACAGAAAAATATCCTTTTCGCACCATCTCTATACCAGATTTCCAGTAATCCGAAGTGACCAACTTGGCAACATTGCATTTTCGAAAAAATCAAATTCAAATAAGATGATGAAGATGCATATTCAAATTAATAATTTCTAACCGGAATTTCCATAAATCTTCTCTCAGTTATTCCTAACGTTCATGATTTGGCAACAGCGCATGTTCGAAAACTTCTAATATTATATCGAGATTCATCTGATTGAATAAAAAAATATCATCTCGTATCATCTCCTTATCCGATTAATAGTAATCCGAAATGACCAACTTGGCAACAGCGCATTTTCTAATCGCAATTTCCCAATTATTTTAAACGTTCATAATTTGGCCTACAACTCGGCAACAGCGCATTTCCGCAAATATCAAACCACAAAATATCCACTATTGTCAAACGTCCAACTATTCTATGTTCTATACATTTAAGATTCGTGTCCCTTCAAATATCATTCTATGACTCTTCCTGATTCCTGACATAAATTCGAGAAAAATCCATCCACGAAATCGAAGTGCATTCGGTCCGGGAAGCGGGAGCTGCACTTCCTGCCCGACACGTGGCGGTCATTCGAGACCCAACATAAACAAATCACTCTCTATTTATAAATAAACGATCGGGAAAGCAAAACAAACGGGGGTGGCGGACCAGTCGAGCCCATCGGTCCGTGCGGAAACCGTGAAAAATCCTCGGGGAAAATCGAGATAATATGCCCATCTACAGGGAGCACGGTGAGTCCTGGCCGCGCGGCGGTCATTCCTAAAAATAAGTACGTAGTTCGGATCGGGTTTTATTATTGTTTGATGAGTTATCATCCGCGCGGATGATCTTCATCGGACCCCGAGAACGATTAATTAATGGCAACGGTTGAAGTGTGCGATCGATCTGGATATTTGGCGCCGGGTATTTTCGATCGAATCAGGAAGTCTCGGGCTGGACGATATGATGTAATTCGTTGGTTTGACACCAAACCACAGAGTCGTGTCAAAACATTGATTAATCGAAAAAGTCAACGTAGTAGCTCTAATGTATCGTATCTGTCATATTTGGGCGACATTACCGGATGTAAGTAAGATTCGAAATTTAGAGTGCGACAGACAACTTTGTATCCTTCGAAATTATGGGTTATCACTATAGACGAAGGAACAGTTGGCATAGTAAAAATTATCAGACCTAGATACGACACGACACGTGAGTAAAATTCGAAGCGATAACCGAAATTCAGGAAAACTACGAAAATATTTTTTTCCGCGGTTAACCTACTGACCACCGTTTAAATAATAGGTGTATGTATAAGTGTTCGATATTTTCGAAAAAAAAAATTATATCAGATAAGATACAAATTAAAATAATACTTTCTATACGAATTTTACATAAATCTTTTCCCAATTATTTCAAACGTTCATGATTTGGCAACAGCGCATTTTTGGGAACTTCGAAAATTAGAACAAGATTCATCTGATTGATAAGAAAAATATCAGCTTCGTATCATCTCCATATCAGATTTATAGTAATCCGAAGTGCCCAACTTGGCAACATCGCTTTTCCAAAAAAAAAAAATACATCAGATAATTAGAATGCAAATTAAAATACATAATATTCTCTATACGAATTTTATATAAATCTTTTCCCAATTATTTCAAACGTTCATGATTTGGCAACAGCGCATTTTTGGGAACTTCGAAAATTAGAACAAGATTCATCTGATTGATAAGAAAAATATCCTATTCGTATAATCTCCATATCAGATTTATAGTAATCCGAAGTGCCCAACTTGGCAACATCGCTTTTCCAAAAAAAATTACATCAGATAATTAAAATGCAAATTAAAAAACATAATATTTTCTATACGAACTCTACATAAATCTTTTCCCAATTATTTCAAACGTTCATGATTTGGCAACAGCGCATTTTTGGGAACTTCGAAAATTAGAACAAGATTCATCTGATTGATAAGAAAATATCCTCTTCGTATAATCTCCATATCAGATTTATAGTAATCCGAAGTGCCCAACTTGGCAACATCGCTTTTCCAAAAAAAAATTACATCAGATAATTAAAATACATAATATTTTCTATACGAATTTTACATAAATCTTTTCCCAATTATTTCTAACGTTCATGATTTGGCAACAGCGCATTTTTTTTGAAACTTCGGAAATTAGAACAAGATTCATCTGATTGGTAAGAAAATATCCTCTTCGTATAATCTCCATATCAGATTTATAGTAATCCAAAGTGCCCAACTTGGCAACATCGCTTTTCCAAAAAAAATTATATCAGATAATTATAATGCAAATCAAAATACATAATATTTTCTATCCGAATTTTCCATAAATCTTTTCCAGATTATTTTTAACGTTCATGATTTTTTTGGAAACTTCGAAAACTATAACAATATTCATCTGATTTCAATAATTATTGGTGTCTTTATCCCTCGCTCGTTGAATATTCTCGATGAGGTTTTAGGGTTGTTTTGTTTCTTTATAATCCCAGAGATGTTACCATGTTTATTTTCCTCCGATCCGACGTGATTCGTAAACATTTCTTTCTCACCCCAGATAACCGGCAGCTACCTCAACGTTTCCTGCATTCGCGCTTCTGTTTATGCTCGCCTCCCGATATCGAAACAGACCTCCTCCGAAATTTCAGTCTCGATCCAGAGCCGCCGGTGATTCGACGTTTCCCCCAGTCCAGTTCTTCGCGAACGGTCCCTGAAGATGCACCACGTTTCGTCTCGTACCCGACAGTGACAGAACTCTCGGGCCGCATGGCCGCTCAAGGTAGAGAAAATTTTTTTTAAATCGTTTCTGTGATCGGTAAAAATCGGGTTCGATTAGAAGGAATTAATTTTTAATTTGAAATTTCGCTGACGCTTTAAATGTCTATCGGTCTTCCAGAAAACTTTCTATAACTCCTATTACTTGACCTGAGTTATATCTGGCAACGTCGCTCAAATATGACAGTTGTGATACATTAGATCTACTGTGTGACAGCTGATTAATCAATGGAGGAAACCATTCGAATTTTAAATGAAATATTCCACTTAATATTTTCTAATTTTGTAATACTTTACAATTTCCCAATTTCAAATTGAATGATTATAATTTTAGATCATTTGACCTAACCCAACTTTACCGAAACCAAGGGAATTTTTACATAACCTCAACTCTGATTTCAAAATTTGTTGTTTTCTTCATAGACTGCAAAAACTTCCTTGCTATTCTTCTTCTTTCCTCGTTCAATGGTCATAACATCAACTTTAATTCATTATCAAAAAAAAATTAAAAAATGAAAATTCGCGAGAATAAACTTTCTATAACTCCTATTACTTGACCTAAATTATATCTGGCAACGTCGCTCAAATATGACAGTTGTGATACATTAGATCTACTGTGTGACAGCTGATTAATCAATGGAGGAAACCATTCGAATTTTAAATGAAATATTCCACTTAATATTTTCTAATTTTGTAATACTTTACAATTTCCCAATTTCAAATTGAATGATTATAATTTTAGATCATTTGACCTAACCCAACTTTACCCAAACCAAGGGAATTTTTATATAACCTTCAAAATTTGTTTTTTTCTTCATAGACTGCAAAAACATCCTTGCTATTCTTCTTCTTTGTTCGTTCAATGGTCATGACATCAACTTTAATTCATTATCAAAAAAAATTGAAAAGTGAAAATTCGCGAGAATAATAATATCTCAATATCCCAATCCAATCTCTTGGCGACGCTCCAAAACGCCAATAATTAGGTGTTGCGAAATCGAGATACCGCCCGTCTTTTTTTAGAGTCTCGGCTTACTCAATCACGACCAAGTTCAAGGATCCGTTAATTTTCCCCCGCCGGCGTTGATCCTACATTCCAAAAATAAAAAAAAAACCGCTTCTTATCGCACCACGATGGAGGAAAATCCGTCCATCGCTCGAAGAAACCGTCGAAATTCTTCCCCCATCAGTTCCCGTCCGAGATCCCAACGATGAACGACGATAATTTCCGCGACCCGTCCAGATTTACGAGAACGCTTTCGAGGGTGTTACCCAGGGCTCCAAGTGTGGCGCCGCAGAGATTGCGTAGGTATTCCGCGTCACTTCTTAATTAGCGAGAACAATGAGAAGGAAGAGATTTTTTTTCGTTACCGGTTCCCGGCCGAATTATCGAGTTCTAACGAGCCCATATCGTGGTTACGATGAAACGGACGAAACGTTCTAGAATCGTGGAGATTCACGCGTCCGCCGTTGTTGAGCTCTGTAGGTTGTTGTTTTTGGTGCAGGCTTTCTCGAGGTTCGAAACCGAGAAGATCGAGTACGGTAAGAGATAAAAGCTAGGTACTACGATGGGCGTTTTTTTTTACTGTGTCCTTAGGCCACCCGAGGTCCAACATGTGAGATAATAATCCAGCTCGGAAATTTTCACAATAGATATGTTAAGAATCATTTTCCTCAATCACCAAAAATGCGGGTTTCAAATCCTCAAAGTCAAGATAACCAAGATGTATATCTTTGCATTGCATTGCCAAAAAAATTATATCAGAATATTTCAAGATTCATCTGCTTATTAAGAAAAATATCCTCTTCGTATTAGATTTATAGTAATCCAAAGTGCCCAAATTGGCAACATCGCATTTCAAAAAAAATTATTTCAGATTTAAGATGCAAATTGAAATAATATTTTCTATCCGAATTTTCCATAAACCTTTTCACAATAATTTCTAACGTTTATGATTTGGCAACAGCGCATTTTCGAAAACTTCTAATATATTGAGATTCATCTGATTGAATAGAAAAAAATCCTCTCCGTATCAACTTCATATCAGATTTTTAGTGATCCGAAGTATCCAACTTGGCAACATAGCATTTTCAAAAAAATTTAATTTTACCAACCATTAAAAAAAACAAAATAAAAATCTCAAGTTGAACAATAAATCGTTGGAAAGATTACATAGTAAAATATTTCGGATGCTTTGAATAATGAATTCATATTTAGGTCAAGAAAATATCTTGTGTTGTTCTCAAGTTAATTTTCGAAAACCCACCTATTTATAGTGTAATTTGATTCTTCTATGACTTCGTTATAGAAATGTCGATGCTGTGACATTTCCCAACAAGATTATTTTCAAATAATCTTATACATTTTAGTGTCGAAAAACTTCCCTTAGCTTAAAAATCGTTTCCACCAATTATTATTATCTGGCAACGCCGCTGAAATATGACAGTTGTGATAAGTTAAATCTACTGTGTGACAGCTGATTAATAAATGGGGTAAATCATCGGTACTTTAATTGAAATATTTCACTTAAAATCAGCTAATTCTGTCATAATTTGAAATTTCCTATTTTCAAATTGAGTGATCATTTGACCTAATCTTACTTTACCCCAACCAAGGGAATTTTCACATAACCTCACCTCTTCTTCTTTCCTCGTTCAATGGTCATAACATCAACTTTGATTCATTATAAAAAAATTTCGCGTTTTAAGTACCCAAAATGAACAATAAATTGTTGGAAAGATTCCATAGTAAATACTTCGGATGCCTCGACTAATGAATGAATTTGTGACATTCATATTGAGGTCAAGGAAATATCTTGTGTTGTTCTCAAGTTAATTCTCAAAAACTCACCTATTTATAACTCGCGTTCCGAAATTACTGGCCAGTACTGGCGACAGCCAGTAATTACGGAACGCTTGTCAGTAAATTTTGAAACGTCAAAACTGACGTTTAGTCGCGGCAAAAATTGACGAGCTGAAATTTTAGCGAGACTAGCGAGAGTTTCAAAGGAAATAAGGAGAATTTTATGGGAGCGTTGGTGGACGATTTATCTGATTCTTCAACTGAGGAATCGATCAGTAGCAGTGGGAAAGATCAAGATTTCGTAATTTGTTCAGCAGAAATTTATTTCTACTATAAAAACATGCGAGGTCAGATTATCCCTCTTCCAAGGATTCAAAATCATCTAGGTTTAGTGCAAAATTATTCACCTAGTTTATTTAAATCTCATTTCAGTTAGTATTGCATAAAGCTTATTTATATCTGTCCTGTCCTATATGAAGAGCAATGAACCTTTTCGAGTATAAATTATGAATTACCTTTTAGACACATTCTAACATTTGTAGTGTCTTACCTGATAGGTACATTTAATTATGTATTTGGTAACAATTTTGAAAACTGAGCTACACGAGGAAGTAGATTCAGCTGGTAGACCAGAATAACCTTTACCAATTGCTTATTGCCCTGTAGTACAAGGCAACGCCCAATTCATATAGGTGAGACTCTCTATCTTTTCGCACACTCAGAAGAGTTGTGACTGATATTTGTCGATTGGCTCCACAAATTATTAAATGGCCAAAAGGTGAAGAAGTCAATTCAATCTGGAATGGCTTCAGAAGTAAATGGCCAATAAGCCAAATTCTAGGTGCGATAGACGAATGTCCCATTGAAATTAGAAAACCTTCCGAAGATGGCGATTCATTCATGAATAGACATCATAAGTATTCTATGCAGTTACAGTTAAAATCATTACCTCGAAAGGTTATGGTATTGCATATTCCATTCTTATTGTAGTCGATTCACCCATGTGTATTTGGGTAATTGTGGATCAGTGAATGATCAAAGAGTTTTCAGACTTTCTGAATTAAATGGCTTTTTATTGAATCCAGAGAGGTATTTTCCACAGAATTCAAATTTTATAGGAGTCGGTGCCTAAAATATTCATGAACACGCAATGGTTCCCTATGGGGATAATGGGCATTTAACTTCACAGCAAATCTACTTCAACCAACATCTTTCGTCTATTAGTACCGAGATTAGTACCATCATTGAAAGAACTCTCGGATTGTTGAAAAATAGATTTCAGAGTTTACTCTTTTGCTGTCCACTAACAGATATCCAATTTATTCCAAAATTTATAATGGCTGGTTGTGTTATTCATAATATTTGTGAAATGGGAGGTGATTTTATAGATCTAGAATTAAATAATCCAGAACATCATACAGAGGAAAGTAATGTCGAACGAAATATACAGAATAATCCACATACAGTTAATGGGATAAACGAAAGGCTTCAAATAACCCGAGATATCAGGCCAGGTGAAATATAAAGATTGTATTAATTTGTTACTAGGTTTTCTTTCAAACAATTCTTCTATGAAAATGATTCAAATCAAAATATTTACGTAACCTCACTTTTTTGACGTACTGGCGCTCACACATCCTTTTTCTGGCAGTAGCCAACAGTAGATTTTTAGCCTCGCACAAGGTACATTGAAAGATGGCGGGAAAACGATGCCAGTTAAAAACTGTAATTTCGGAATGCGAAGTAGCCAATAGCAGATTTTTAGCCTCGCACGGGGTACATTGACAGATGGCGGGAAAACGATGCCAGTAAAATTCAGTAATTTCGGAACGGGTACCAGTACTGGCCAGTACTGGTCAGTAATTTCGGAACGCGAGTATAGTATAATTTGATTGTTCTATGACTTCTTTGTAGAAATGTCGATGCTGTGACATTTCCCAACAAATTTATTCTCAAGTAATCTTTATACATTTTAACCTCGAAAAACTACGTCTATCGAAGCACTACTAGCCGAAATTGTCGTCATTAAACTCACAAAATTTCACCATTTCTGCTTTGGC
This sequence comes from Aphidecta obliterata, assembly GCA_963966015.1. Taxonomy (NCBI): domain Eukaryota; kingdom Metazoa; phylum Arthropoda; class Insecta; order Coleoptera; family Coccinellidae; genus Aphidecta; species Aphidecta obliterata. The sequence goes on along the minus strand of OZ014434.1, from coordinate 1,124,025 downwards.
CAATGCAGTTTCTTCAAAACTGTAAATTACTCACATTATTCGTCAAAATGTTGTTCTTAATGACGAAAAAAATTACTCGAGAAACTCGAAGTCATAGAAATTCTTGAAACTGTTGTCCAATTCTTACTACACTTGTAGTGACAAAATAGTCTGCTTTAACTGTTAATTGATGAATTTGCTGCATTCCTAATTAACATTTACTACAATAACAATAACCAAATGGCGTCTGCGCGTCACCTTCCAGGTCTCTACCATGTTGCCATTTATTCTTCTTCTTATTCATACTTCCGTACCGATTTACTTATATACTTTTTTTTTGTTCTAAACGTTCGGCTTTCATATTATTCCAAGGTAATTTATTTGTTCCTTAATGAAATCTTTGAATTATTTTACCCACAACTCATATTGCCATCAATAGAACCGATATAGGTTCAATCTAGAAAACACCAGAGCGGGTAGCCTCCAGCTGGCCATAATTCTTCTATTCTCAATCATTAACGATTTCCTAATGGCCATTGACACATTTAGGGCGCCGCAACGTTCCGAGATTGTTCTTGTAATCGATATCGTTCGAAATCCTAGACTCTTGTAGATCCCGAACGAAATTGTGAGATTACTTTTCGAGGACACCCAGTATACGAGGAACGTAATAACGCCTCCGCGAGCAATAAAAGCCATTACCCCAGTTGAATGGGAAATCGGTATGAAAAATTATTTGCTCAATTAGAACACGAGTGAGCAATAAATCAGTTCGAAATTCCTGCCGTTGACAGATAGAAAAGTATTCGAAGAATTTGAGCAGAACCTTGCGGAACACCCACAGGTTAGGGACTACCCACTTTGTCAGTGACCTTTCGATGAATTGGCGAAACGTGTGAATCTTGTTTAATGATTCGGATGATAACTTGTGAGGTCGGACAATAATTTTCATTCATTAAATATCGAAAATATTTTTTCTCGAGTTATTTTGGTTCGGGGTCAAGATAAATTCGCTCGACATATTTATTATGCGGAACGGTCAATTATTAAGAGATACCGCAGGTTAAAATGAGACCTTCACCTTGGACAAATAAATTCGGCTGTGATAAGATATCTCGGTTTCTTTTCACAACCTAACCTAAGTTTATCAAAAAGATCAATGATCATAGATATAGTCTATGACTGCGATTATATCGGTGGTTCAACGATTATTTTGACAATTTTCATATTTTCTTTCTTCCCCTGGGTGGGGAAATTCTATTTCCTCGTCAATACATAACGTGTTTACCTCAACGAAAGTAATACGGAAGTTCGGTTAATGCAACACCGATAGATTGATTGATAGGAACGTCGGTAAGAGGCGTTCTATTTTAATCGACAACCCCGTAACTCGAAGCTTTCCAAAATGACACGAATCGACGTCTATTTTTACCGCCACACCTCGTAATCATCGAAAGAAAATCCATCAAATTTCCACCCAATGGGTCGACTGTGGCGACCTCTTTCGTTGCGACTCGAGGTATCAAATGTCATAATTTTCTGAAAAGTGAACATTAAAGTCGAAGATTATTGGGCGTTGGAATCTGAAGAGTGGAAGTCCATAAATCACAGAAATGGGACGCACATGACTGTATCGAGTTGCACAAACGGGTCAATAACACGACAAAGCCAAAGAACTGATTAACATAAATATCCTCATTGTTAAGCCTCCATCTGAGGTTCACAGAAAGATATTATGAATCTATTAGCGGCGATTGTTTTATTGCTCAGGAATGTCATATCACAAAGGAAGACAGATGGCTTCTTTTAACTGACATTTCATCGATTTTTTTCATAGAAAAAGTAGATCTAATGTATCACATCTGTCATATTTGGGCGACGTTGTCATATATGCATTAGTTATAGTTCAGTCGAGCTGATGCAAACGAAAAGATTTTCAATTCAATTTTGAGAAAAGGTTTCCCTATAAGAACAATATCGCACTGAAATTTTCCAAGAGTCACCACACCTAGTGGACCATACTGTGTATCAAATTATACAGTGTGAATTATGGATTCCTCGAACGTATCATTACTTATAAGTTTATGTAGATCAGGTCATTGTATTCCTCGCAACACCGTAACTAATCTAATACTGGCGTGTAATTTTCATACGATTCTTGGACCTTTTATGGGTTGCTGCATCGAGGCGGACTCGTTTTTGAGTCTTATCGAAAGTTTATATACATCATTTTACGATGGGTCCAAACCCATTGTTTTCCCATTTTAAGATGAAGCAATTCGAATGAGCATTTTTCTCCGATCCTCCTAACGATGCACAGTGGTAAGTCGGGAAATCTCAGCGAAACCTTGATAGTTCCTTTTCTTTCCAGGTGTCCCCACTTCGGTGGAGCTGGACAACAACTTCAACGGCAGGAAGTACACAGTCAACTCCTCGAATAAGAAAGTCGTCATATCCAGGACGATATGCGTCCTTTTGACCCTTTCCGCCTTCTGTTTGGCCTTTTTGGCCGGTTTTATCGTGTTCCTATTAGTACCTAAGTGTGACCAGGAAAAGTCGAACACCCAGTCTTTCATCAGCGACAAACCCACCAATGTTGTGGAGCAGGTCGATACGAGACTGCCGATCGGCTTACAGCCTTTATATTATAAGTGAGTATGATCTTTAGATTACTTACGTTTGCAACAATTTTCACGTTATAACCTCTTATTTAGCTTTATGAAAGTTGATTTGAAGCGTCTCTATTAGTTTTAGTTCCAGTATAGGTTACGTGCATTCAACTACACAAATTAAAATGCACAGGGATGATTAAAAACTGTTTATAACAATTATTTTCTATCCATTCTTCGATACGATTCATCTCGAAAATTTTCGTAGTTATTATGACAAGTGACATGTAGGGTTGTCTGTGTCAAAAGTCAAAACCATAGAAGGGGGTTATAGGGGTGCGTTCCATCAATGTTATCGAACCATTTGCAATTGGAGCAGTTCTTCTTTCACTTTCTCTTCTTCGAACTACCGATGAGGGCGCTGCAAAATGTAAACAAACATGGAGGAAAACGAGTACCTTTCCGGGATTTATTGTGGTGAAACGGATTATTTTGGGTGTTTTTCAGGTTTTTCCTCTGATTTTAGTTTTATGTGTAGACTTTTCAGTAAATGATTGGATTATTGATAGTGTAGGGTCAATTTGCTTGATTTTAGGGGTACAAATTGGTTGTTTCATTTCTAATTATATCGAAATTGATAATAATTCAACAGGAAAAATTGAGTTTGTCGACCGTGTTCAATTATTCTGAAGCTACACCTGATAGTCGATAATTTGTGCTTTTCTCCAGACCTTTTTTTATATTTTATGAGATATGATTCTTTGAAAATTTCATTACTAAAAAATAAAAGTGAAGAATATGATCAACTTTCGAATTTCGATGAAATTTTTACAGGAGCTGAAATATGCAATGAAATGAATGAATAACATGAAATTTTGCGCCGGGTTTTTCTTCAAGAATGTATGGCATTACTTTAGATAACTCCAGATTTTTTTTAATAGGGACTTTTTTTCATGAGAAATCGATTGGTACTAGTCTAGATTTCAGGAAACTTATATTTTATGAGATATGATAATTTGAAAATTGCATTACACTAATGAAAAAGAAAAGTGAAGAATATGGTCACCTCTTGGATTTCGATGAAATTTCTACAGGAGCTGAAATATGCATTGAAATTAATGAATAACATACAATTTTGCGCCGGTTTTTTCTTCAAGAATGTATGACATTACTTTAGAAAACTCCAAATTTTTTAAATAGGGAAACTTTTTCATGGGAAATCAATTGGTACTAGTCTGAATTTCAGGAAACTTATATTTTATGAGATATGATTCTTTGAAAATTGCATTACACTAATAAAAAAAAAAGTGAAGAATATGGTCACCTCTTGGATTTTGATAAGATTTCTACAGGAGCTGAAATATGCAATGAAATAAATAAATAACACAGAATTCTTCGCCGGTTTTTTCTTTGCCAAAAGCATTGGTCACACAAACTGCTGAGGCATCTTGTCATCTTATGAAATTTATGGAAACGAATACCTGGTTCTTGGACATCAAATAAAAATATCTCACAGTACTCGTTTTCCAGATTCAGGATTTATCCAGTAGGGGGCGTTTAGACTCACAGAATCGCGGATTCTGCCTTGCAGTAGACCTAATGTACCGCATCCGTCATATTTGGGCGAAGTTTCCTATGTCGCAGAAAATTTTCAGTTGGGGGAAACCCTCGCCAATAACTTCGAAATTCTCCGTTCCAGGTTAAACCTAGTGCCGAATTTCCAGCGGCAGAAGATCGACGGGACGGTCGAGCTGAGTTTAAGAGCGGTCGAGGAGAAATACGAGGTGATCTTCAACGTGAACGAGTTGAGGATAGACCGGAACTTCACCAGGATAAGACTGGCCGTTAACAACGTATCGTTGGACATAGACGAGCAAGAGTATTTGCCCTCGGAGAGGTTCAGGATAACCACCAAGGAACCGTTGAAGGTGGGGGAGATCTACCTCCTGGACCTCAGGTACGACGCCGACTTCAACCAGCACCTGTTGGGCGTCTACAACAGCAGGTATTTCGACGGGAGGAGCAAGAAGACTAAGTGAGTACCTATACATAAAAGTCGTGGAGATCCTCGTGGTACCTAATTTTTTTTTAAGGAACTTGGTGAGTACCCAGTTCTCCCCCATAGACGCCAGGAGGGGGTTCCCATGTTTCGACGAACCCTCCTTCAAATCGGTCTTCAGCATCAACATCGCAAGACCCACAACTTTAACTACGGTGTCCAACATGCCGAAGAAGGGAGAACCGGAACCTTTGTATGTTACCTCAGATAGACCCTTGTGGATCTCCGTTATAATCCTTTTTTTTTCAGTGGAGGGCGAGAGGGTTGGGTGTGGGACCGCTTCGAGGACACTCCTCCGATCCCCTCGTACCTGGTGGCCTTCGTCATAAGCGACTTCGAGTCTTCGGCCTCTCCGAGACCCTCCACCTCCTTATGGACCGGGCAATCTTTCCAGTCCCAGACGAGGTACGCCGCTGAGTTGGTGCCCACCATGATCAACTACCTCGAGACTTATCTGAACGTTACCTTTCCGGTGAAGAAACTGGACCTTGTCGCCATTCCTGAGTTCGGTTTTGGCGCCATGGAGAACTGGGGGTTGATCACTTTCAGGGAGAGCATGTTGCTCTTCGATAAGAACAACACGAGCGTTGAAGACCAGAAGAATATTGACCATGTCCTTGCGCATGAACTTGCTCATCAATGGTTTGGTAATTTGGTGACTCCCAAATGGTGGGATGATCTTTGGTTAAAGGAGGGTTTCTCTACGTATTTATCCTATCTGGCAGTTGCTAAGGTGAGTACTCAACGTTTGGATTTCCTTGGAGGTATCTTTGTTGTTATAGGCTCACCCGAAATGGACGTACACCCAAGAAATCATCCCCAACGAGCTCACCAAAGCGTTGGAAAACGACGCTTACCTATCCTCCGAAGCTGTATCCAAAGAAATCAAGAACAACCGGCAAATCAGGCAGTCGTTCGGCTTCGGGTCTTATTCCAAAGGCGCCTGCCTGGTGAGGATGATGAACAACTTCCTGACCGAACCGACCTTCCTGAAGGGCCTTAAATACTATCTAGACAGGTACAAGTTCCAGAACGCCGACCACAAGGACCTCCTGAAGTGTTTCGACGACGCCGCCGCCGAGAACGTGAACCCCTTCGTAAACTTCACCGACGTGGGGCAGATCATGGAGAACTGGATCGGGAAGCCCGGTTTCCCGGTCTTGACCGTGGCCACCAATATGGAAACGAAGACTGTAACGATTAAACAGGTGAGGAAGTTTAAAATTCATGGATTCCCAGATTAAATCCCGAATTTTAGAAACGTTTCCTGGTGGACGGTGAACCAGACGACACCATCTGGTGGGTGCCGATCTCCATCGCAACCGATCTAGATCCAAACTTCCAGGACGCAAGTCCCAAGGCTTGGATGCAGGGGGAATCCCTCACCTTATCGGTGAACTTCTCGAGATGGTACATCATAAACGTGAACCAAACGGGGTACTACATGGTGAACTACGACGAGAAGATCTGGCGCGCTTTGATCATGGACATAATGAACGTTCCACCCCTCACCAGGGCTCAGCTGATCGGGGACTCGATGGAGTTAGCGAAGGCGAATCTTTTAGACTACGACATACCCTTGAGGCTCATCGCGAATATGGCTGTGAACGATAAGATGATAATGTTCATCCCGACCCTCGTGGCGTTCAACAAATTAGAGTTCCTCAGCGATATGCTCATCAATACCCCGGCCTTCGGGCTTTTCGAGGTAAATCAGGACGAGTCTACCTCATCCACCATTTTAACAGTTTCAAACGTTTTAGAACTACCACAAGACGATCTTCAAGGATACCTACGAGATGGTGGACTTCTCCAACACCTTAGACGATTATCTATCGTTGAGGATCATGAAGACGGTGTTGGAATGGTCGTGTAGGAGCACGGAGTCCAGATGCGCCATATTGGCCCATAACTTGTACAGACAGTGGATGCAAGGGTCTATCATGTGAGTTCTTAGTTAAAACCTCTAGTCGATAAATCAAAATTAAAATTTTAGTATCCAACCGAACGTAAGACACATTGTGTACTGCACGGCCATCAGACAGGGCGGAAAAGCCGAATGGGACTTCGCCTACCACGAGTATCGGAGGACCAACTCCCCGACCGAAAAGAACGTTCTTTTGGACGCTTTAGGTTGCACCAAGCAGGAATGGTTGTTGTCGAGGTAGGCCGAGTCGGACCTTTATGTTTTTTCGGCTTTTTAACCCACTACCTGCCTCTTCTTTGGTGTAATTTTTATTTTCTTGTAGTTAACAGCATGAAACTGTCGATTAACATTGTTCGAAGCATGAGGGACTGATATGAGCGTGAGCATGTAACATTAACACACTTGAGTTGTTTTCATCGTCACATTTTGGGAGAGGAGGTTTTAATTTAATTTAAGCTGTGAATTGTCTGTAAACTTAAATAATTCTGGGTTTTCAGAATGCTTACTGCGATTACGAAGGAACAAAAGTCGTAAGTGGAAAAATAACCGATAGAAGATAGAACCCTTCCATCCACCACACTACTATTTTGTTTTTGTTGTCATCAAATTTTTTCATCATTTTAACCGAGTCAGTCCATGCAAAAAAGTATTTTTTAGCTCGACTTTTTCGTTTTTGGAGCAGGAAAATAAACGTTCGCCGCCTCCACCTCCCACGATGTAACCCCCGCCACGTCTCCCACCCGAAAGTTCATGTAAGGTTGAGTTTTTTGTATTCGCAGGTACCTGAACATTGTTCTGGACGACGAAACGTACAGTATGAGGATCCAGGATGCCGATAGGATCTTCGAGTCCATTTCTAACAACAAGGCGGGAAGCCAACTGGCCTTCAACTTTCTGAGGAGGAACTGGGACGATCTTCGAGAGCAGTGAGTAGATTTTGATACTGGAGATCCTTGTCTTTCGAAAAATCGTTCATTTTATCCACAACGGGGACAACAGAAGCCTCAATCTCAAACTTTTATCGGTTTCAAGAAGAAGTTCTCGGTCAATTGGCTCACAAACTCCCTGAATAAAATCAGATGATACACGATTACATTACTCGGTTTTTTCTTCAAATTCACCACGACGAAATCAACCATAACGTGTCTCCAAACACAAATCAGTAAAACCAAGAACTTGTCTATTTTCTTCTGGATTTTTCCGTTTAGATGATACTAGCAGACCCGGCACGCGTTGCTGTGGCCTTACCTATCCCTAACTTAACCTTAGACTAACGCTATCCTAACCCTAACCTAACCCTATCTGAACTGATCTGAACTGAACTGATCTGAACTGACCTGAACTGAACTGAACTGATCTGAACTGATCTGAACTGAACTGAACTGATCTGAACTGATCTGATCTGAACTGAACGGATCTGAACTGATCTGAACTGATCTGAACTGATCTGAACTGATCTGATCTGATCTGAGCTGTCACCCATCAAAACAAATCACAGTCAACATTATTCACTTTCACGAAGTAAATATATACTGACTCTGAATGGATTTACGGAATAATCTCGAATCATTCAGTGAAATCAATCGCACAAATATTTGACAACCAATATATATGTCACTCATTTTGCGTTATGACATTATTCTTGACAGTTACGAAATCTATGAACATTTTGTATTGGAAAATTTTCTTTCTTTTATTGTATTTTTTCGCTGTCGAACGGGATAAAAAGTATCTTATGTCCGTCTCCTGGCTCTAAGCTACCTCCATACCAATTTTCACCCAAATCTGTTCTGCCGTTCTTGAGTTATAAGTGGTGTAACTAACACGACTTTCTTTTATATATATATAGATTATACATGTTTGAATCCTTTATCTTTTCTTCGTAGCCTGGGTGAGGGCTTCGACATCCTCAACAAGCTGATACTGAGTCTTCCGAAGCATATGAACACAGAATTTCAGCTGGCCGAGGTAAGATCTTTGTCTCGAGTGTGGCAACGAGTAACTTTTTTCTTTGCAGCTGCAGAAATTCAAAGAGGAATTGGGGGATAGGATGGGATCGGCAGGTCCAGCCCTAGACAGGGCGATAGAAACGGTGAAGACGAAAGTTGTTTGGATGCAGAAAAATTACAAATCCCTGGAGCAGTGGCTGCACGGCCACCAGGAGAATTTTGGATATTGATCGAAGTGATCGTGTTTTCAGTATTTTTATATCGAGTCGATCGATTCATAGTTAATATATAAATGTTCTTTTATTTATTGAAAATAGATCTGTATGAAGTTTGAAAAACCTTATTGAAAACAGTGACTCGTAAAGGTTTTTAATAAAATTTGGACATCATTTTATTAATAACGTCCTTATGAATCTGCAACCTCTGATAAGTATCCACTTCCTAGACACTTGCTGCCCTCTGGTGGCAAAAGCCTGAAGCAATTTGTTGGTCAGGTGCTGCCACCTGCCGGCGGTAGCGTGAAGTTCTTCAATCGGAAGGCAGGTCTCTGTACTGAAATTCTTGCGAACTGAATAGTTCGGCCCTTGTCCACTAGGTGGCGCTAGTGTCGGTTCAGCGCCCCCTACAGGAATTATGGTGAACCAATTAGTTCTGCTATATTCCTGTAGAGGGGGCTGCACAGATGGCAGCACCCTCTACTGGCGTAAAGCTGAACTAATTGGTTCACCATAATTCCTGTAGGGGGCGCTAAAGCTACCATAGCGCCACCTAGTGGACAGGGGCCGAACTATTCAATTCGCAAGAATTTCAGTACAGAGACCTGCCTTCCAATAGGAAAACTTCATGCTACCGCCGGCAGGTGGCAGCACCCGACCAACAAATAGCTTCAGGCTTTTGCCACCAGAGGGCAGCACATGTCTAGGAAGTTCGGGATTCTGCTGCGGGGAGCAGCACCTGTTTAGGGAAAACTTGGAGCTTTTGCCGTTAGATGATAACAACATAACTTGAACTATAAATACACAAAAAATTTCGTGCATTATTTTTTATTATGCTTACAGTTTGAACATAACTTTACGCTACATATGTCGGCTATATCTCCAAAAATTGGATCAAATTCACATTAGTAACATATAGAAACAAAAATTTGTTATATATTAATCTCATCTCTTCAGATCCGTTGTTGGCATACGTTGGCGGAACTTTGGCTCCAATTCCGCATCTGCAATGTGCAAAAGCCTCAAGGAAGCCTCTCCCTGTGAAACGAAAGTAATTTTCAGAAATTATGTGAAACAAATCATATTTCGAATAATTACTATGCAATTACTACAAAAATGGTACAGAAAAAAATCTCTGAGCTCTTTATTGAGACCAAAATGTTTTTAAAACCAATCTTTTGAAGAACTACCAAATAGAATAGACCTATCGAGAATCAATATGAAAAAGGTTATGAAATCAGAAGCAGGAAAGGAAATAGGAAGAACACCAAATATAAGAAATTGATCACTTTGATTCCGAATATGAGATCAGTTTTCTTCAGGTAAGCTCGATTAAAATATGAAATCATACCTTCCATCACCTAAGTTTTCTCTGCGATCCATCTAACCGATTTTGTGATTTATTCTCGCTTGGCAAAAGAAATCATTCACATTAACAGATACAAATAAGAGGCCTCTGAATCTGAAAAATTAAACAATTATTAATATTATGAATTCAGGGCATGTTAGAACAAAAAACAAAAAAAAAAAGATCCTGATTAAAAATTAAAATTATTTAGAGGCCACCTCAAAATATCAGATACTACAAATGAAACAAAAGATAAAAGTCTGGGGTCTTTCCTAACCATAGCAATATGGTGGATGCACTCTGATGAACTATTTCAACTCATTACAGCGCATCCACCCTAATGTAATTCCAAAGTATTGGGTAAAAAATCGACCTACAATTCAAAAAACGGTATAGAATCAGAAGCATATACAGGATGTTTCCAAATTCGACGTGAACCTTGGAGGACGTGTAAGTTTGTAAGTATGACTCATTTGCTGTCATTTGAGCCATATTTATTGATAATTTTGGATTATTTTCATCAGAGAAGAATTTTATCTGAATCCGAGAGATTTCCCACATTTTCCCGGACACCCTGTATATGGAAAGATTGAAAATATGCGGTAATAGATGATGAAAAAGAATTCGTATGATTTGAAAGTTGGTAATAAACGACAGCAAATGAGTCAAACTAACACCTCCTCCAAGGTTCAAGTCGAATTTGGAAACACCCTGTATATAAGGAATAGAAAGAACAACAAGGTATAAGTGACTGACGACGCTAATTTCGAATATGATATGCAATCCGTTTTTCCATGGACAATCTAAAGCTTCAACAAGTCTCGATCCAAATAAAGCATCATACCTTCCATCACCCAGGTTTTCTCTGCGTTTTGGGAACGAAATCCTTTATAATGAATGACTACATACAACGCCTCCGAATCTGAAAGATCAAATGATAATTAATATTACGATTTCAGAGCACGTAAACAGGATAATTGATATTACAGCATGTTGATACAAAAAAAAAACCAATCCTGATTAAATATTGGAATTATTCAGAGGAGCAACCACCACAACATAAATAATACAACAGTAAAAATGAACAAAGAGAAAACGGCCTGCGGTTTGTCCAAAATATAGCTAATATGGTGGATGCGCTATGTGGAACCATTTGAAGGTGTTACAGCGCATCCACCATAACGTAATTTACGAGCATTGGGTGAAAGTAGCTATTAATAGAAGAAATTATACATTTCAATTTCTTATCATTCTGTGTTGCGTAAATAAACTCAGAAGGAAATCTAAACAAGGAATAGAAAAAATTACCAGATATGAGTAATTGCCACGCAGATTCCTGGAAAAACAGATTATGTATGCAATTTGTTTTTCCATGGACAATCAGAACCTCCACCTAAGTCTTGAATAAAATAAAAAATCATACCTCTCTCAGAAATATAGAGTCCACATTTTGTTGGCCAACGGCATATCAATTTGATGATTTCTCCTCCTTCCCCAAAAAGAATCTTTATCATGAATCGAAACAATTACATTGCCTCCGAATCTAAAACATCGAATTTTAATTAACATTGCGTGATTTACTTGTCAAGGAAAGAACTTGTTACATATTCGGATATCTGTTTTACAGTGACTTTGTACAGTAGATTTGTGAATGAAGATAATTATGGAATTCTTTCAATGAAAGTAAAAATCCACAAGTATCGTTTGTGGGTAATTCTTATTCGAAAGACAAAATTTCCACTTATTGAGATATTGAACCTTGATTATAGTATAAACATATTCACAAGGAAAATACAGAAGCATACCTCGTTATTCTCTGCCTCTCGGACAACTTGCATTGATAATCGAATCTATATCTAGTGTCTTTTGGTGATTTTTATTCTTGTTGCTGACAAAATTCTTGAAAACATGAACGGTTTCAAGTTTCAGAACCTAAAAACCAAATAAAAATTAATATATCGTTCTTAGGTTTAGTTACATCTACCAAACAAATCCTGGTTTGATTTTTAAAACTATTCAGCTGATTTAATACAATACTGGAGTCTAAATTATTCAAAACCATTTTAGCAACTTCCATGAAAAAAGAAATGAAATGTTGATTGATTTCCATGAAAAATTTAACACTATGAAATATATCAAGAATTGGTTCCAAGTGAAACTTCATGACTATTCTATACGAAATAATTCGTAAGGAAGGAACTTCGGGAACAATCTCACCGCCAAACTCCTTAGAATGGAAGCGAGGACTCACATCATTTGCGAACAGATGCTTCGATACAAAAAAAATTTTAAATTGTTCTGATTATAACCTTTAAACAGAAATGGAGGCATATTAAGTGTTATTTGGCATTCAACAACATACCTTTCATCGCTCTGGTAGGTATTTTTTCTCCATTCAATTGCAAGCTGAGATAGTGGAATCCAATCTATGCCTCTTCAGAGCCATCAATTCATGGCTGATATCCAATTGAATCATTTCAATCATTAACCTGATGGAGTCTTTATCCTGATCTTGAAGTAAACGTTCAAAATCTACTAGTTTTTCTCCCAAATTAAAAAGTTTATATTTACATTTCCTGAATATTCTTTGAGGAAGAAAATCCACAAGAATGAACAGCAACAATACCAGCCTCATCAAAACTGAAAAAAATTAAATTGGATGAGTTGAAACCTCAGAGTAAAAAGTATTTATTTATTACTCTATGGTTGAAACTAAAATTAAATTCAACTGAAAAAATTACAACACATGCATTCCCGAATTGTTAGTTGCTTCGAATTATTGATATTGTGAAGGTAACTCCATTGTTACTGAATAGTTTGATATAAAATAATAACGTACACAATATCCAATCAAATATTAGACCGCTTCAACTACGGTCAATTTATAAAAAGCGTTTCAATTGCTTCATTCGCGGATTCAGAATGATCCCCTCTTCTTTCGATCTGTAACATCTAGTACAGGTTTTATTTCGGAAATTCATTTACTAACAATGAGAATTGATATAATCAAGATGTAAATATTCACCTGAATCACCTCATTAACTTGTATTCATATAATATAATGTAAAATGTAATTTATTTAAATAAGTTATCGCCATTTTGCGTAATAGGAAATTAGAATCATAGACAACGTTTGTTTGCTGTCTATGATCAATGATCAGAATACAGAAAACGATGATAGATTTTAGTCTATTTAATCAAGTTCATAGATAGGGAAAAATCACGAACCCCTAGATGGCGCTGAAAATCACAAGATGTCGGGCCGAGTGATGGTCGAAATTATTCTGTCATTTCTGTCTTTCATAAAAAATAAATCAAATATTTTTTATAAGATTGCGGAATTAATAATAATACCTGTGAAAGTCGAGATAACCACTTCGGACATTTTTGATTATGTGGATGAACGTGAATGTGAAAGAAAATGACCACTATATAAAAGAAAATTAAAGATATAAATTAAAAAACTTACGGAAAAAAAATCATCTTACAGGAAGTGCTTGCTGCAAGGTAACAACTTGGAAATTTTTTTTTTGACAGCTGTCAAAATTTCTTCAATTGGTTTCTAAAACTGAAAAATGCGAATCTACCTACAAGGAGGGTGAACGAGCGCTCAAAAATGATACAATATAATACATATGAATATACAAATGTTCTTTTATTTATTGAAAATAGATCTGTATAAAGTTGGATATTTTAAAAGGTTCAAAAAACCTTATTGAAAACAGTGACTCTGAAGATTACTCAATGTTTTAAAAAAAATTTGGACATCATTTTATTGATAACGTCCTTATGCATCTGCAACCTCTGATATGTATCCATATAAAAAGTATCGAACCTAGCGTTGTTCTCGAATTTTCCAATCAACTTTAACGCATCCACCAAAAACTTGCGAACAACTTGATCGTCTTTGAGAAAATCGCACAAAAACTCATACGTTAACAAGTTACATAAACAGTTATCTTCGTTCGTGAATCTCCCGCACAATTTCGTCAAAAAATCACAAACGTCCCCCTTATCACAATCGGTTAGCACTAAAACAAACAGAAATTTCAAGAACGAATATTTATCCAAAACATCCAAATTCCTGTGAACGAAACCCAACACTTTCGGGAGGAGTTCCAACTCGAAATTGTCGATATCGCTGAATTGGCAGAGTTTCTTGAAAGATTCTTCACATAGAGCTTTATTGTCGGAAGTGTTCCTCGATGAGATAATCTGAACGACTATGGCCTCGTAGAAATTAATTTCTTTGGTATTGAAGAGGAGATTGCCATCGAATTGGATGTGTTCGTGGTAAACGTTCAATTTCAAAAACGATTCTATGAAAATTCTATACAGTTTCGCTGGGTTCAAATTGAATAGTCCTCGAACCAGTCGATGGTAAATCATCCGGATCATATCGAAATCCTCGTTGTCGCTCGCATAAGTGATGGTTTGATCCAGGAATACTTCCAGGAGGAAATTCAACTCCACATCCTCGTACAAAGCCTCGAATAGCTGCAGGAAATTCGAGCGTATATAACCCGATGGAAAATTCCTAATCGTATTGTATAAACTCCAACGATTCGAGGAAATACTTAAATTCCCACCGTTACATCGATCCAGAACGAAATGCCTGATATTGAACAGATCTAAATACTGTACATCCTTATCTTTCAAGAAATCGTTCATCTTCTCCACAATTCGGACAACGGAAGCCTCAAACTCAACTTTCATCGGTTTCGAGAGGACGAAGGTCTCGTTCAATTTCCTCACGAACTCCCTGAATAAAATCAGATGGTTCACTATTACATTACTCGGTTTTGTCTTCAAATTCACCACGACGAAATCAAACACTTCTTTCATGTAGTAACCGTAACGTGTCTCCACACACAAATTAACGAAAGCATGAGGTACATATTTGAGTATACGATTCTCCTTCGACACCAACAACCGTCTCAGTAAAACCAAGAACTTGTCGATTTTCTTCTGGATCTCCACGTTTAGATGTTCGTAGACGAGAACTTCGGAGGCCGATAAGTATTGTAGGACAATTATAGCCCTATCGTCCAACACCGGCGAAGAGAGGATGTTGTAAAAATGATCGTAAAGTCTTGGGAACAATATACAGAATTCCTGGAATGATCTAAGACGGATATTCTCAGTCTGTTGGACCCCAAAGATCCTAGTTATCACAGTATTGGTGAGTTGTATGGCTGCGTTCCTGGAAAAATATCGCCAGTTTGATGCATCTTCGCCAAACATGATAATTACTCACTTGACACACCAATTATCCGACCTGAACGAATTCAAGCTCAATTTTATGGCTTCCTCAAGGTAAACGAAGGTGTAACTGTGAAAATTCGGTTCGACCACCAGAATCTCTAAACACTCCAAGAGAACGGTGTGATTCATCGGATCCAAGTTATGCTGCAACATTTTCCAGATCATCTTCTTCATAGCCTCCTCGATGAACTCCTACAAGTCCCTAATAAAGTTAACGTTACTTTAAAAGTCTCAAAATATACACACCCTCTGTTTTGACCCGGATCCCTTGCAAACCGCATGGAGGAGCGATCTTTGCCTCGGATGTTTCCTCATCCTGCTCTTTACCGGATGTTTCAACTTTCCAGGGGAAACGATACCATCCAATAGTTCCCTGTAGAATTTCTCCAGGGATTTACTCATCATCTTCTCGGAAATTAAAGGGATTAAGTTGAGGACATCCGTGACCACTTTCTTCATGTTGCTCCTCTCCAAAACCACCACCAATTTGTTCAGAATCACCTCGCCGCACTCCCGTTGAGTTGTCGGGGAGATACTTACAATTGTTAAAATTTTCTACAAGAAAAACGTTAATCTTGGACTTTTAACAGTTAAAATAAAACTTCCCACTTACACAGAATAAATGCTCCAAAACCTTCCTAGTTTTGATCGACAAACCCTCGTGTAAATCCTCCTCGACAGCCATCGCAACAAAATTCAGGATGTTCTCGACGGTGGACGGTCGACACTCCTCGGCTATGCCCATCTGATTGGCGAAGACCAAAACGTTCAGTATCTTCAATATGTCGAAAATTTCGTCGGCTGCGTCGTCGTTAATTTTTACATTCAACAGGACTAGTACGATCTGATGTTCGATCATGCCGAAAGATAAGATAAGCTCGGTTTTCACCCTTTCCTTCGAGGTTTTGTACAAGCCTAATTTCTGGGAACCCAGGTACTTTTCTAGGTTGTGTAAGTTCACTCCTTTCTGAACATTCGTCAAGTTCAAATCTTCGATGTCGAAGGAGGTGAAAGCGTTTTTTAACAACCACATGAGGGTATCGTCGAACGTGTCGCTTTCGTTGAATAATTTAATTAATTTACCTGTTATAAGATCCTTTTTTTTTGTAAAAATATCCAGGATGCAGTTTTCTTGCAAGTATATAAAATACCGGTTTTCTCCAGGCCCATACTGATATTTCTTCGGTAAATCATACCTCAATTTCAAATCTTTCCCGGCTCGTCCCATCCCGTACAAAATTTTACACAGTTTCAAAGACAAATCAAGGTTTTTCCCATCCTCGAAACTGTTAGTTACAAAATCTCTCAACTTCCTCAAAAAACCATCGTAAATCAACGTGTCCGAGTTCTGCAGGATATTCACATGTCCAGAAACGAAAATGTGGGCCAAAAATTGACCGACCTGTTTTTCTAAGTTACAACACTTAATTTTGTGCCCTAAAAGGTATTCTTCGAAAATATCCAATAATCTTAAGGGGACAGTTTCGTTTAAAGACGGAAAAGTACAAAGGATTTCAAACGCCCTCTCGTTTGTCTCGAAATCTTCCATAAAACCAATTAAATCTTCGTGAAATGCCCCCTCTATCGAAATATGTCTTCGCCTTCTAAGTTCGAATAGAATTTCCACCAATAATTTCCGGGAAACATTTTGCTCCCTCAAAAAGACGTAAAGATCTATTTTATACTCCTGAACGGTGAACGGGATCCAATACTTGAAGAAACTCTGCTGAAATTCCCTGAAATCCAATCGATATCACCACTGATTTCAACATTTACTTTATATACCTTGAATCGCTATTTTTCTCGAAAGATTCGCACCAAAACGGCCAAATGTGAGTCTTGAAATCGTTTATGTCGTATCTAGATATCACAGCTTTATAAAGTATACCAGCCGATTTGTTATACACGTTGAAATGAAAATATTTATGTATAAACTTCATGTACTCTTGTAGATTCGAATGAATACTGTCTGTTGGAATTCGTTCCAACTTCGTTTTGGTCTCCTCGTAATTCGTTAATATTCCTATATTTCCTAGAGGATTGAAAGTTTTCATTCCATTTCCCATTTCCACTTTATGTATTAAAGAAACTGCATAATTCTTTAGAATAGCCAACGGAGATGCGTAGCAAACTTCGTACAATTTATCCAGCAATAATTCATGGATATCGCTTATCAAATCCAACTTTTTCAGAACAACCTGATCCAACACTTTGAACAAATAGAGAGATCTGAAATCTAGCAGGTCCAAATTACGCAGTAAATCCTCTACTATCACATGAACCAATGATTTCATCGGAATTTGAGGCTTGTCGCAAAACTTTAAATGTCTCAAAGACGACAATAGGATGATTTTGAAATTTTTGCGTAATTTTCCTCGCCTCGTATTGGGGAGAGGGCGGTTTTCCATAGTTATCTTAAGATAGATATATATGTATTTTTCGTCAGATTTCGAAATATTGGAAAGACATTGGTACAGTTCCAGTGCTTTTTGTTCAATATCACTGCCATGGTAATCTCTTATTGAAAGTATTTTTCGAAAGTTGGAATCGAGTTTACTTCTCGATATTTCCATTTCACCTCATAAAATTTTAATTTGTTTACAAACTTTCTATCATACAAAATGTAGGGTTAGACCATAGATCCAAAGACACGGCTCAAACCACAGAACGATAATTTATTTTTCGAGTTTTAATGGACACATTTTTCTTCAATGATAGGAAGTTGAAAATCATAAAAAAAACTGTCAAGTTAAAATAAATAGAAAATATTTATTCAAATTCCTATGTACAATCTCAAAAACTCATTAATCTAATCAACAGGTAAAATTGAACACTCAATTCCTCTCTTTTTCAGCTTATCCAGTTTATTATTCAATCTGGAAATAGTTATGGCTTTTTTCCTCAGAACTGTCCCATCGTCCAACCTTTTATTTTTAGACAAAACATGCCTTTCTTGTCTATATTTACCAGGAAAAGCTTTTTTCGACATTATCGAGTTGAAAAGAAACGGTGGTCTTTTCTCATGAGGTATAAACATGGCTGGAATTAAGAAATTTTAGGTAGGAATACTCAAAATGAAAACTTTGTCGAACTTACCCACTACACGTTTCTTAAACATAAGATAATTATTCATGGTATCGGAGGCAATTTGGGCAACTTCAGGTGTTGAAAACTCTATAAATCCATACCCTTTACTTTTCCCCGATATCCTAGATCTGCATACTTTAACATTAGTGACACGACCGAACTGAGAAAAATATTCCTTCATTTCCTCTTCGTAAAAACCGTGAGGGATGTGACCGACGTATATCAATCCAGTTGCAGTCAGATCTCTGGTATTTTTCCTCCTTCTATTTTTTATCACGTCCTAAAATCGAAACATTTATAAACAATCCAAATGCAGTGCAAGAAGTAACTTACACTATTGGGTTTTTTGACGCCTCCTCGAGTTTTCTTCGCGTTCAACTTATCATCTTTGAGGTCCAATGATAGGAATCCATTGTTGGATTTGGTTGTTTTACCCATTTTTGAAAATTATTAACTACACTTTAAATTATTGAGCTTTTCCACGTGCAATTTGCAGAGGGAACTTGAACCATCGAACATAGAAGTATATTTAACTGAAGCACTGAAAAGTAGAAAAACTTGTTCTGCCATACTGAAATTTTTTTGACCATCAAAAAATATTTATTCTAAATTTTTTCTAACGTACTAATGTGATGTTCAATAAGTTCTACAATGATTTCTAATTATGTATTTATCGTTACATTTCTGCGAAAATGTTTATATTCAACTTACATTAATCTATTCTAACCTCAAAATAATTCATACAAAAATAGTGAAAATGCATAGTTATTCAATACCTTTTAATTTCAAATGGGACGTACAAAAAGAATTAGAAATAGAAAGTCTGTGCCGAGTGCCGAAATAATATCTTTAATGAACTGGATGGGAAAATCCAATTGGAAAAATACTTCGAAAATTCGTTGTTTTGACTTTGAAGACACAGGAAGAGGTGTAACTTCCTGCAAAAACCTTCGCAGGAACGATGTTTTAATCACAGTTCCCTTCGAACTCCTCATAACTTATTCCACCCTAAGTGCATCAGAAGAATTTATGAAGATCTTCAAACTCGATGCCAAACTTGGGATACAAGACGTTTTAGCTGCATTTCTCGTTTTAGAAAGCCATAAAAAGGATGAATCACCTTGGAAATTTTATTTAGAATCTTTACCAACTGTTGCACCTAATTTGCCTTGGTTTTCTCGTTTAGAAGAGATTGAATATTTTCCGGAAGAACTGAGGAAAGAGTGTGAGAAATGTAGAACTAACTTCAAAGAAAGTTGGATAAGATTGAGAGACTCGTTAAAAGTGTGTGTAAAATGTATATGCTGCGAGAAAAATATTGAAGATATTTTTAATTTAGAGTCCTACACTTGGGGTTATATCATGGTCAATACAAGAGGTGTTTACATCGATCCAGTCGTCGTTAAGACTTTTTCGAATTGGTTAGTATTTTTTAGTAATTATTATGTTATTATAATGTTATTTTTCAGTAACATAATTTATGATGAGCCCCAAATAGCTATGTTTCCTTTAATGGACATGTTCAACCATTCAGATGTCGCCGAGAACGAGATAAAGTTCAACGAAACTCCACATGGATTATTTTATCAACTTTCGACATTAAACAGTTACAAAAAGTATAACCAAATATTTTTATCGTATGGAAGACACGACAATACGAAATTGTTTTCGGAATATGGATTTTACTTACCGAAAAACAGCAACGATAAAATCAAATTCTCACCCACTGAGATGCTAAATTGTTTAAACTTGAAACTGGATAGTTTTCAGTTTGAATTTCTGAAAAAACATCAATTTTTGGATAAACAAGAACTATTTATTTCTATGGTTGGTCCTTCTTTCAAAATTAAAGGATTTTTGTTTGTGGCTCTTAACGAGAATGTGAGGAATTACAGCGCTCCTATTTTTTCTGAAGTTTATTCTAAAACGTTTTTGCAAACTCTACAACGTTGCTTGGAAAAATTGTTAACGATGAAGGTGGAAGAATTCAAGTCGGATTATTGGAGGTTTAGAACAAAATTTGAAACGAATGAAGGCGTGTGGCGCTTTTTGGAGCAGAGGGTTGAATTTGTTGAATGTATAGAAAAAGAAATAAATTTTTTAATTTGAAAATTGTATTGTTATAGGTTCATCTTATAATAAAGAGATTAAACCCTAATTTTGTCCAGATCGCATGACGAGAAATATAGAAACCAACAGAATTTACAGAACGCAATTCTTTTTCTGTGTTCCAAAACTTTAGTGTTCATTTTCAGTATGTTAGGTTTTTTTCTGACATTTTAAAGTTGGATCACTGAATTATATTGAAAGTATCAGAAAATTAAATTCTTTTTCTATGTTCCATAATATACTTCAGTGTTCATTTTCAGTATGACAGATACTGTCATTTTTATAGAAACCATAGAAAATTATAACTTTCGAACGGAAAGGCCTAGGGACTTGGAATTCTCAGGGTGTGGATCTCGAATGTCGCGGTCACGTTTATCGATGAGCAAAATTAGACTAGGGGTTCCGTAAATATGGCCGTTCAAATTATTTTTTTACCTGATAGTTTCGAAACTACTGATTGGATTGGAATGAAATTTCGCACATAGATGAAGAATAAAGTATTCAAACTACATGCGAAATTTTGTCCAGATCGCATCACCAAAACCATAGATAACGTAGAAAATTCTAGCGAATTATCGAATAAAAAATTGGTCATCTAAAGCACTGACGTCTGGAGTTTCACATTGGTTTGAAATTTTTTTTTACAGCTGTCAACAATTTTTTCAAGTGGTTTCTAAAACTGGAAATTCGAATCTATCTGCAAGGTGGATGAACATGCTTCAAAAGCTTTCACGGCAATGCTTTACATCAATTTTTCTTTTATATCAATTTTGGAATACGAAATAAAAATATCGA
This sequence comes from Aphidecta obliterata, assembly GCA_963966015.1. Classification (NCBI taxonomy): domain Eukaryota; kingdom Metazoa; phylum Arthropoda; class Insecta; order Coleoptera; family Coccinellidae; genus Aphidecta; species Aphidecta obliterata. The sequence continues at coordinate 1,102,683 of OZ014434.1, read as the reverse complement.
TCGAAAATTTGACGCATGATCCGAAAATTTGCCCGACGAAAAAACGCTCACGCGCAGGCCCCGAATCTACGACTCAATTAAAGAGAAATAGATTGATACGCCGATGCGGATTAGAAAGAATAAAAATAGAACTGGCACGTCCGTCCGATCACGAAATCATCGAATAAAACAATATGGCGTTTATTGGCGATTGTCAACTCCTAAAATTTACGTGATCGGTTTTCTCGATTGTAAATCTGTTTGTTATTCGAAGGATTCAAATTCTTCAAGAATATGGGCGTTTGAGAGAGAGAAAGTGGAGTGATTATTTAGTTTTAGGTTATTTAATTTCCATTATTCGATAATGAACAATGACGGATATATGTATTCTTTAAGGTGTTTTTGTGTTTTTCGTTAGCTTATATTTTCAAATGATGAATTCAGTTAATGTGCCCGACCACATATATGATTTCAATAACGAGGAAAACCTGGCGAAATGGAAAGGAGTATTGACTACTGCCCTAAAAAAGGTAAATAGAGAAAAATTTTCCAAACCATAAACTGGAATTTATCGACTTCATCGTAGGTTTTGGAGACCGTTCATCCATCCCTGGAAGCTCAAGAAGACGCCTTGGAATACGTCGAGAATCTATGTCTACGGTTATTGGCTATGCTTTGTGCGAAACCCAGTCCACACACCGTACAGGTTGGTCTTTTGTCATTAGTTTAAAACTATAACAAACCAATTTTTTTTAGGACGTGGAATATAGAGTTCAAAGTACTTTTCCAACACCTATAGATAAATGGGCCTTAAGGGAAGCCCAAGAAGCCGTAGATCGGGGTAAAAAAAAATCTGCTTTGTTGCTACCCGTCGACAAGATTCATAGTTTATTACAGAAGGTATAACCGAACTCCTCTCATTATCAAATTTATTACACAATCTGTTTTCAGGAGTTGTTGCTGTACAAGGTCGACCTAACTGTATCGTTATTTTTGGTGGCAGTTTTGGAGTACATCTCGGCCGATATCTTGAAGTTGGCCGGAAACTATGTGAAGCACATCAAACAAGTGGAAATTACGTATCAGGATGTTCAGATTTCTATGAACGCTGACAAAGTATGTACGAATCACAGACGGGTTTTAAATATATTTTTCGAAAGTGAAAATGTAGAGGATAGGGATTTTTTTTCAGGATTTGACTGCTCCCTAGGAGTAGTCGACTGATTTTTGAGATGTTCCAACAGTTTTTGGTCGTTGATTAGCTTCAGAAATGTGTGCGAGTGGAAATACGCCTTATGTTTTTCGTTGAGAAATTAGAATGTTTTCGTTTTTTATTTGTGTTATTAACTTGCTTTTGCTTTTCACGCTGCCAACAAAATTAAGCCTGCAGCAATGGTAGGTAGATTTAACCGTTCATTTGTGCCGCATGTTTGTGTAGACGTTTCCTATGCTTCTTATTTTGTATCAGTTTCGCCTATTTTAGTTGCTAGCTCGCCAGATTTTTTTTCTCTCTTCGTTCTATATTCATGTTAGTTTTAGGGTTTTCTTTCTAGATTTGTATCGTATTTCTTATTAGCATTCAGGTGAAGAATATAATAAGTTTTGTCATTTGCAGTACTGAATTTGGTTGAATTTGTATGTAGTCATATGAACTTCAAAAGTTGAAATCACAGTATAACAGATACTGTCACTTTTTTTCTATGAATTTCAAAAATTGGAATCACCGAGTTACATTGAAAATTTCAGAAAATTCAATTCTTTTTTTGTGAACCAAAACGGTCTTCAGTGTTTATTGACAGTTTGGCAGATTCTGTCACTTATTTTTTTATGAACTTCAAAAGTTGGAATCACCGAATTATATTGGAAATATCAGGAAATTCAATTATTTTTCTCTGTTCCAAAACGGCCTTCAGTGTGACAAGTACTTTCATTTTATATTTTTAAACTCCAAAAGATGGAATCATCGTATTATGTATGTTGAATATATCAGAAAAACCTTTTTTTTTTCATTGGTGTCCTTATTTAATTATCAGGGTTTTCTTTCTAGATTTGTATCGTATTTCTTGTTATGAATCGGGTGAAGAATATGATAAGTTTCGCCATTTACAGTACTGAATTTGGTCGAATTTGTTTGGCAGATACTGTCATTTGAATTTCAGAAGTTGGAATCACCGAATTATATAGAAAATTCAATTATTGTTTGTGTTCCAAAATAGACTTCATTTTCAGTATGACAGATACTGTCACTTTTTTATTCTATGAACTTCAAGAGTTGGAATCACCGAATTATATTGAAAATATCAGAAAATTCAATTCTTTTTCTCTGTTCCAAAACGGCCTTCAGTGTGACAAGTACTTTCATTTCATATTTATAAACTCCAAAAGATGGAATCATCGTATTATGTATATTGAATATATCAGAAAAACTTTTTTTTTCATTGGTGACCTTATTTAATTATCAGGGTTTTCTTTCTAGATTTGTATTGTATTTCTTGTTATGAATCGGGTGAAGAATATAATAAGTTTCGCTATTTACAGAACTGAATTTGGTTGAATTTGTTTGGCAGATACTGTCATTTGAACTTCAGAAGTTGGAATCACCGAATTATATTGAAAATTCAATTATTGTTTGTGTTCCAAAATAGACTTCATTTTCAGTATGACAGATACTGTCACTTTTTTTTTTTCTATGAACTTCAAGAGTTGGAATCACCGAATTATATTGAAAATATCAGATAATTTAATTCTTTTTCTCTGTTCCTAAACGGCCTTCAGTGTGACAAGTACTTTCATTTCTTATTTATAAACTCCAAAAGATGGAATCATTGTATTATGTATATTGAATATATCAGAAAAACATTTTTTCTTTCATTGGTGCCCCAATTCAATTATCAGGGTTTTTTTTCTAGATTTCTAGCGTATTTCTCGTTATCATTCCGGTGAAAAATATAAAAATTTTGGCTTGGATTTAGTTGAACAACATTCCAATAAAACGCGAATTTTCTTTAAGGCTTTAATGGACATGTTCTACCAGGATGAGGGAAACGGAGGAGGAATAACTGCGGAGCCTCAGGTATTGGTTTCGGCAGCACCAAGGACCAGTCTTACCTACGAAGAGGTCGTTCGAGAACTCATAGCTTCGGAAAAGGCGTACATGAGGGAGCTCCACATGCTCATCAAGGTTTTCAGGCGAGTAAATTTCATCGAATTAATCGTAACGGTCAAAAATTGACATTTCCGTCACACGGTAGATCGAACGTATCGCATCTGTCATATTTGGGCGACGTTGCCAGAGATATGAATTATTCCTAGAGCGCTTCATACTGTACGAAATATCGAAAATTCACATCTTTCTGTTCAGGGAGGAACTGATAAAACTGGGATCCGACCAGAGGGAAATAGACTGCATATTCTCCAACATCATGGACTTGTACGAACTGACCTACACGCTTTCCGGAAGCCTAGAAGACGTGATAGAGATGGCTCAGGACCAGATGCCGTACATCGGAAGTTGTTTCGAAGGTAAACCCTTAGGTTTAGAAACCCCCTCTTCTATTATTGTATGGATTGTTCTAGAACTTGCCGAAGCGGAGGAGTTCCAGGTGTACTCCAAGTACGCGAAGGATGTGACTTCGGCGAGGTGCAGGGAGACGTTGAACGGACTGTTGTCCAGACCGGAGATTGAGAGTTCGTTGATATCTGCGGGTCAGGGGATGAGGTTGGCGCTGAAGTACTATCTTCCGGCTCTGCTGATGGGTCCTATACGACACTGTTTTTCTTACATGGAATATATTAGGATACTGAAGGAGTTATCGTCTGCCGAAGATAAGGAGTCGCTGGAGCAGGTCGAGGTTATGTTGAAACCGTTGCAGATGGAACTGGGTGAGTGGTGTTTTATGGTTCTCGATTTGTTTTCATGCTTTTTGTTTATGTTGATTGACCGTATGAACAAATGTTCAGGTTGAAACCTAACGGATATGGATTTTTGGGAGAATCGTGAGGTGTCCAGTTTGTTTGAGTGTTTGACTGCATGGACTCGTACTTATTCACTAGTGTGGATTATTCTAGAATAGTGTCGGGTGTTTCTTGTAGAGAAGAATAAACAATCCTTAGATCTTAGATTATGATGAATGTGAACAAAATTCAATGGAAGAGAATATTTATGGAATAAAATTTGAAAGCACTGAAGTGAATAAAACAGCCTTCACTTCCAAAACGGTCTTCAGTGTTCATTGTCAGTATGACAGGTACTGTCAACTTTTTTCCTATGAACCTCAAAATTTGGAATCACCGAATTACATATTCAATTCAATTCTTTCTCTATGTTTCCTGCCATTTCCCTTGTTCATTGTCAGTATAACAGATACTGTCGCTTTTTTATATGATCTTCAAAACTTGGAATCACTGAATTATATTGAAAATATATCAGAAAATTCGATTCTTTTTCTGTGTACCAAAACTGCTATTTTCAGTGTTCATTGTCAGTATGACAGATACTGTCGCTTTTTTTCTATGATCTTCAACAGTTGGAATCACTGAATTATATTGAATATATATCAGAAAATTGGATTCTTTTTCTGTTTACCAAAACTGCTATTTTCAGTGTTCATTGTCAGTATCACAGTTACTGTCGCTTTTTTTCTATGATCTTCAACAGTTGGAATCACTGAATTATATTGGAAATATATCTGAAAATTCGAGCCTTTTTCTGTTTACCAAAACTGCTATTTTCAGTGTTCATTGTCAGTATGACAGATACTTTTGCTTTTTTTCTATGATCTTCAAAAGTTGGAATCACTGAATTATATTGAAAATATATCAGAAAATTCAATTCTTTTTCTGTGTATCAAAACTGCTATTTTCAGTGTTCATTGTCAGTATGACAGATACTGTCGCTTTTTCTTCTATGATCTTCAAAAGTTGGAATCACTGAATTATATTGAAAATATATCAGAAAATTCCATACGTCTTCTGTGTACCAAAACTGCTATTTTCAGTGTTCATTGTCAGTATCACAGTTACTGTCGTTTTTTTTCTATGATCTTCAAAAGTTGGAATCACTGAATTATATTGAAAATATATCAGAAAATTTAATACTTCTTTTGTGTATCAAAACTGCCATTTTCAATGTTCATTGTCAGTATGACAGATACTGTCGCTTTTTTTCTATGATCTTCAAAAGTTGGAATCACTGAATTATATTGAAAATATATCATAAAATTCTATTCTTTTTCTGTGTACCAAAACTGCTATTTCCAGTGTTCATTGTCAGTATGACAGATACTGTCGCTTTTTTTCTATGATCTTCAACAGTTGGAATCACTGAATTATATTGAAAATATATCAGAAAATTTAATACTTCTTTTGTGTATCAAAACTGCCATTTTCAATGTTCATTGTCAGTATGACAGATACTGTCGCTTTTTTTCTATGATCTTCAAAAGTTGGAATCACTGAATTATATTGAAAATATATCAGAAAATTCCATACTTTTTCTGTGTACCAAAACTGCTATTTTCAGTGTTCATTGTCAGTATCACAGTTACTGTCGCTTTTTTTCTATGATCTTCAACAGTTGGAATCACTGAATTATATTGAAAATATATCAGAAAATTCAATTCTTTTTCTGTATACCAAAACTGCTATTTTTAGTGTTCATTGTCATTATGGCAGATACTGTCGCTTATTTTTCCATGAACTTCAAAAGTTGGAATATCCGAATTATATTGAAAAATATCAGAAAATTCAAGTAATTTTTTGTGTACCATTCGGCTATTTTCAGTGTTCATTGTCAATATGCTAGATATTTCAATTTTTTCTATGAGTTTCAAGAGATGAAATCACCGAATTATATTGAGTATATCAAAAAATTGAATTATTTTTCTGTGTACCGGCTATTTTCTGTGTTCATTGTCATTATGACTGTCGCTTTTATTTCTATGAACTTCAAAAGATGGAATCACCATATTATACAGGGTGTTCCTAAATTGGAGGTACAAACGAAGAGTAGAGATTTCATGAGTAATTTCAAGAAAAAAAAGTACCATAAACATGGGATCACAAACGGTTCGTTTTCGAGATACAGGTTGTTAAAGTTCGAATTTTTTCCAAGTTTTTTTCTCATAGTATCTACACTTCACAAGATATTCAACTGAAATTTGGCATAGATTTTACAATTGACAGTTCACACCAATTTCGATAGCAATTCTACAGGGTGATATTTTTTCTGGAACACTATCCCCCGTTTTCCTCCAAAACTTTTTTTTTGGTGAGCCACATTTGAAAAAATGAAGAAAGAAGCTTTGTTGTTATACTGAACTTTATGGTCTCTCGTAGTTTTGTCGTATCTGCTACCGATTTCGAGAAAAAAATTTTGAGCGACTCTCTCAAAGTCCTCAGAAAAATCCAAATTGTCATAAAAATTCGGTGGTGAATTAATTAATTGTTTGTTTCGACACATTGAATTAAATTTTCTCAGTTGCATATCTTGTGAAGTGTAGATACTATGAGAAAAAACTTAGAAAAAAATAATTATAAATTACCCTCTTCGTTTGTACCTTCAATTTAGGAACACTCTGTATTGAATATATGAGAACAAATCTGATTTTTTTCTTATTGATGCTCTAATTTACCTATTCAAGTAATGCTATGGAAATATCAACAACTCAAAAAATGAAAAGTCTAAGGGAAATGTTCTTTATTATTGATCTGACAGAAGTACCCTATTACTTTGATTAAAATATTAGAAAATCTTCGAAAAAGCATTACTTTCTCCCAATTCCTCCTTCAAATCGGTTTAACTGGCCAGAATGAATAAAAGTGCTCATTTATAACTTCTACAGTATAGGAGTGGAAATTTTGCTCCAAAAACCTGAAAATGTGAAACAAAACATATAAAGGCTAGAAAATCGCAAGAAATCCTTACTCACCTTTGTTTCTTCCTCCAATTTACTTCTTGCTATTTTCGATATCATCAATTTCGACTGCCTTCTCCACAGTAACAAAATATGGAATGTAGAGATCACTGTTCTTCACGTTATTTTTTTTTAGGTCGTTGCGTGCCCCCCTCCGCCATGCCGCGCACCTCCACCCCCCTCCTCCAGATCCGCGCCCGCCGTCAGGCCGCCCTCGAGAAGATCCAGGAGCTGGAGCGCGTCGTCGAGAGCTGGGACTCGCGCGACATCGGCCAGTGCTGCAACGAGTTCGTCCGCGAGGACGTCCTCCTCAAGGTCGGGTCGGGCAAGCGCCTCACCGACCGCCGCGTCTTCCTCTTCGACGGCCTGATGATCCTCTGCAAGCCGAACACGCGACGCCAGAGCTCCGTCCACCACCCGAACCACCCCGAGTGCCGCCTGAAGGAGCGCTTCTTCATCAGGAAGGTGGAGATCATCGACCACCAGGACACGGACGAGCTGAGGAACTCGTTCGAGATCTGCCCCAGACAGCAGCAGACGCCGGTGATGCTGTGCGCGAAGAGCGCCGACGAGAAGAACTCGTGGATGGCGGACCTGGTGATGTTGAACAACAGGTCGATGTTGGAGAGGATCCTGGACAGCATCCTGTCGGATATCGAGAGGAAGCATCCGTTGAAACTGCCCACTCCGGGGCTGTACAAATTCGCGGAGCCGGACTCGAAGGATAACATCATTTTGGAGCAGAGGGAGAACGGAGGAGTTCCTCTAATAAAGGTAAATATGAATTTTTGGTCACATCTCATTCTTTTTAGTTCGATATCTTCCTCCTAAACTTTCCGATCTTCTCTTGACATTCCTAGTAGTTCTAATATATCTTATCTGTTGAATTTAGGCGACGTTGCCATCTATAAGTCGTTTTGAGTTGGAATTTTCTTCCCTGACATTCCTAGTAGTTCTAATGTATAGTCCATTTAAGAATTATTGACATCGAAGCAGGCCATGAACGTCCAGTCGAGGCTTTATTTCTGGTTACAAAAAAGTTACTAAATTTCATCATAGAAATAAAACATAAATATAACTTAGAAAAGTGTTGAGTATACGAATTATCGAATAATTAAGCCGGAATATTTCGATTGTAGTTTAAATATGGGAATTCAGGTTTAAAAGCGCAAAAATATCGTGGAATGCTTTCATATGAAATTATCTCATATAAAAGTCAACCATGGAAAATTGAAGATCATTCAAATAAATATTTATTTTCACTCAGGACCATGCAATATTTATTGGTATTGGAAATCTTGCAAAATTCTAACCATATATCTATAAGGGTACCATTTTATGTCAGGATTCAAGAAGGATAATTAATGGAATTCTAGCAGGTAGCTAGTGGTGCAACAGAAAATTTTTTTTGGATACTTCGCAAGCACAGGGCCAAAAGAATGGATTGGAAAAAACTTTATAATGTATTAAGAAATAAGAGAGAAACAAAAATTAAGAATCTATGTAGTACATGAAGAATTTTGACATGAAATTTGTATCGAACTATCAATATATGAACTAATTTGTGAATTATTTATTGCTCGGTGTTGAATACTTCAAGAAAGTCAATTTTTATTTTCATTCATTAAAACTGTCCATGAATTATTGAAAATATTATAATTGATGAGCAATTTTACAATTATTCAGTATACTTTTGAATTGGGAACAATATAGCATGTGTATTAGCAGAGGGAATGTGAACAGGGTACCATACAGTATAAGTATAATAAATAAACTTGAAATATCTATGAATGATACAAGAGCAAAGATAAAAATATTGAAAACTTTGTTTCCACGTAGTGTAGTGATTTGGATGTGTTTATTGAATAAGCTGACATAATCCTATTGATGGGCATCCTTTTACAGGGAAGGTTTCAATATTTCAATAACCCATTTATGAAATAATTCACCATTCATAGTAATCCTTATCATTAATACCACTGTCAAGAATCGGATCACATCCAGGTAAAAATCCATCAATTGTTCCAGCATTCAAAATAGTGCACCTTCTGCCTTTACCCTTGAATATACTCGGCATACCTTTTGGATTATTTTCTAGTGTCCACTGACAAATTTGAATACCGTTTTTGAATATCCAAATTTCATTTAGATAAATGAATTTTACGTTTTGTTCCATGTATTCTCGGTATTTATCACAATATCGTACTATTTTTATGATATTTTTCTGTTTATCAGTAAGAATTTTCCTTCGATCAAATTTTTGTATTTGTATCCAATTTTTTTCATGATATAATATAATGTTGACTTCGATCAATTGAAATCTAGGTGCTCTTTGGCCAGTTCGAAAAGGAGATCTAAACTGATATATTCATTGTTTTTAATTCTAGCAAAAACAAAGTCATTTAATGTCTTTTTGAAGGCATAATCGTATCGCACAGGTTTTCTTCCACTGCTAATTCCAGGCTATAATAACATTCTAATATTCTACGGACAGGGCTTGGTGAAATCTGAAAATTTAAGAGACATTGATCAATCAGAATACACTTTCAGTCGGTGAATAACAGTTTACCTGAAACACTACCAGAAATATATGCCAAATCTTTGAAAAACTCGAAGTAACACCAACAAACTACTTGGCGTTCTCTTGTTAGGCGCGATGTATCCTGGTCACTTCCAGCCATTTCAATAGCATAAGACAAAAAATACTCAAATTCAAAGCAAATTTTTATAATTACATATTCACCAATATCTTCGATAAAATCATCAAAGCAAGATTTCTATGGGTAATGTTGGTGTTATTCCTATACCAACCTGAATTCAGCAACCCAAAATATTACTGAATAGTCTATTACCGACTTAAATTCGATTTTTCACAGCCAACCGAGATGTCAATAATTCTTAAACGGGGTATATCTCATTTGTCAAATTTAGGCCACCTTGCCATTTATAAGTTTGATTTTTCTTCCCTGACATTCCTAGTAGTTCTAATGTATCTTATCTGTCACGTTTCTCGTTTCTAGGGCGCCACCCTGTACAAACTGGTAGAAAGACTGACCTATCACATCTACGCGGATCCGAAGTTCGTGCGCACGTTCTTGACGACGTACAGGAGCTTCTGCTCGCCGAACGAGCTGCTGGACCTGCTGATCGAGAGGTTCAGCATCCCCGATCCGTCGCTGGTGTACGAGCAGGATTGCCTGGACACGGAGAAGATGCAGAAGTGCAACCAGAGGGAGGACTGGAAGAAGTACCGGAAGGAGTACTGCCAACCGGTTCAATTTAGGTAATAATAATAATATGAGAATTTTAATATGTGTGAATATAATTACATCTATTTTCGTGGCATTTCAGACTGGAAGATGTTGAATGAATTCCGGAAAAAAATGGTCGAATCCTGCCTGGGAAAGAATATTTTCCGGAATTCATGCAATGTCTTTCAGTCTGAAATTCCAGGAAAATACTTGTAATAATGTACTAACAACTACATAGTCTAAATACTAAAGTAACAAAAACAAACATTTTGTTTCCCAAAAAAGTGAGGAGTATTTTGGGTTCCGGAGAAGATCTTAGTTTTAATATGGATTATTCCAGCATAGTGTTGAGGGGTTCATGTAAAGAAAAATAAACAATCCCTTAGATTATGATAAATGTGAAAAAAACTCAATACAAGAGAATATTTATGGGATAGAATTTGAGAAGCACTGACATGAAGTCAGGAGCTTTCGGAGCTTCAAAAGTTGGAATCATCGGATTATATTGAAAATAGAAAATTCGAACATTTTTCTATCTTCCAAAACAGACTTCAGTGTTCATTTTCAGTTTGACAGATACTGTCATTTTCTATGAACTTCAAAAGTTGGAATCACCAAATTATATTGAAAGTATCAGAAAATTCAATTCTTTTTCTGTGTACCAAAACGGACTTCTGTGTTAATTGTCAGTATGACAGATATTGTCACTTTTTTTTCTATGAACTTCAAAAGTTGGAATCGCCAAATTATATTGAAAGTATCAGAAAATTCAATTCTTTTTCTGTGTATCGAAACGGACTTCTGTGTTAATTGTCAGTATGACAGATATTGTCACTTTTTTTTCTATGAACTTCAAAAGTTGGAATCACTGAATTATATTGAAAATATCAGAAAATTCAATTATTTTTCTGTGTACCAAAATGGCCTTCAGTGTTCATTGTCAGTATGACGGATACTGTCACTTTTTTTCTATGAACAGCAAAAGTTGGAATCACCGAATTATATTGAATATCTGAGAAAACTTATTTTTTCTATATGACAATTGAATTAGAAATTGCGAAATTCTAAAGTACATAATATGTAGGCAGTTGAACATTCAGATCAGAAAATAGATGATTTCCTCGATAAATTAATATTATGGAATGGCTCAGAATTCAAAAGAAAATTCGAAAAGCACTGACGGTTATAAATTTCGAAAGATTGAATCACCGAATAATATTGAATATATCAGAAAAACTCTTTTTTTCTTTTCTGTGTACAAAAATTACATTCAGTGTTCATTGTCAATACGACAAGTACTGTCATTTTATTTTCTTAAACTTCAATAGAGAAAATCATCGAATTATATTGAATATATGAGAAAACTTATTTTTTCTATATGACAATTGAATTAGAAATTGCGAAATTCTAAAGTATATAATATGTAGGCCGTTGAACATTCAGATCAGAAAATAGATGATTTCCTCGATAAATTAATATTATGGAATGGCTCAGAATTCAAAAGAAAATTCGAAAAGCATTGACGGTTATAATTTTCGAAAGATTGAATCGCCGAATAATATTGAATATATCAGAAAAACTCTTTTTTTCTTTTCTGTGTACAAAAATTACATTCAGTGTTCATTGTCAATACGACAAGTACTGTCATTTTATTTTCTTAAACTTCAATAGAGAGAATCATCGAATTATATTGAATATATGAGAAAACTTATTTTTTCTATATGACAATTGAATTAGAAATTGCGAAATTCTGAAGTATATAATATGTAGGCAGTTGAACATTCAGATCAGAAAATAGATGATTTCCTCGATAAATTAATATTATGGAATGGCTCAGAATTCAAAAGAAAATTCGAAAAGCACTGACGGTTATAATTTTCGAAAGATTGAATCGCCGAATAATATTGAATATATCAGAAAAACTCTTTTTTTCTTTTCTGTGTACAAAAATTACATTCAGTGTTCATTGTCAATACGACAAGTACTGTCATTTTATTTTCTTAAACTTCAATAGAGAGAATCATCGAATTATATTGAATATATGAGAAAACTTATTTTTTCTATATGACAATTGAATTAGAAATTGCGAAATTCTGAAGTATATAATATGTAGGCAGTTGAACATTCAGATCAGAAAATAGATGATTTCCTCGGTAAATTAATATCATGGAATGGCTCAGAATTCAAAAGAAAATTCGAAAAGCACTGACGGTTATAAATTTCGAAAGATTGAATCACCGAATAATATTGAAAATATCAGAAAATTCAATTATTTTTCTCTGTTCCAATACAGTTTTCAGTGTTTATTTTCAGAATGACAGATACTGTTACTCTTTTTCTATGAATTTCAAAAGTTGGAATCACCGAATTATATTGAAAATTTCAGAAAATTGAATTCTTTTTCTGTATAACAAATCGGCCATTTTCAGTGTTCATTGTCAGTATGACAGATACTGTCACTTTATTCATTATTTAACTTCAAAATATGGAACCACCGAATTATATTGAATATTATCAAAAAATTCAATTATTATTCTTCAGTGTTCATTTTCAATATGACATAAATTTCATTATTTCATAATTTACCTTTTCATGTGATGCTTTGGCAACATCAAAAAATCGAGAAATGTAGAGTCTTAAAGGATAGGTTTTTTATTATCGAACTGACAGGAGTTCTTGTTATTTAAAATAAAATATTTAGAAATTTATTGAAATTGGTAAAAAACCTGGGGTCTGGAAAATATTCGAAAAATCAGAACTCATAAATAATTTGAAAAATATTTTTTTCATTATTTCATAATTAACTTTTTCAAGTGATGCTTTGGCTACATCAAAAAATCGAGAAATGTAAAGTCTAAAAGATAGTTTTTTCATTATCGATCTGACAAGAGTACTTGTTATGTCCAAATAAAATGTCGAGAAATTTGTTGAAACTGGTACAAAACGTGGGGGCCGGAGAAATTTCGAAAAATCATAACTTTTTCCCATTTTCAACCGTGAATATTCCCTGTTTTCTTTCGAATCCGTTCCACCGGCCAGAACGAACCAAAGTGCCCATTCATAACTTTTACAGTATCAGGCTTGAAATCTTAAAAGCTGGTCGGTTTCAGGGTGTTGAACGTGCTGAGACACTGGGTGGACCACCATTTCTACGATTTCGAGCGGGAGCCGGAACTCCTGTCGAAACTGGAGAGGTTCCTCGATTCGGTCAACGGGAAGAGTATGCGGAAGTGGGTCGACAGCGTTCTCAAGATAGTACAGAGAAAGGTAAGGACTGTCTTGATAGTTAATGTGGAACTAATTTTTCTTTGGTTAGGTGGAGAACGACACTCAGCGACACATAAAATTCGCTTTCGCGGAAAATCCCCCACCCATCGAGTGGCACATAGCCTGCGTAGAGGAGGACTACGGCATCCTGACCCTCCATCCGGTCGAGATAGCCAGACAGCTCACCATCCTCGAGTTCGATCTTTATCGGAACATCAAACCGTCAGAGTTGGTGGGGTCGGTCTGGACCAAGAGGGACAAGGAGAAGACCAGTCCGAATTTGTTGAAGATGATCAAGCACACCACCAACGTTAGTATTGATAATTATTGATTTTAGTAGTAAAATACAGGATGTTTCCAAGTTCGACATTAACCTTGAAGGACGTGTCAGTATGACTCATTTGAGCCATGTTTATTGATAACCAAAAATTAACAGTTGAGTTTTTGTGTTTTTTGAAATATTACTCACCTTACTTCATTTTTCGTCAATTTTTATACGTTGACCAAGTTTGATTATAATTTTGGATTATTTCTATCAGAAAAAGCTATGATATGTATGAAAAAAGCGAAAGTATGCTGTAATAGATGTTGAAAAAGAATTCGTATGATTTAAAAGTTGTCCTTTGCAAACACAGATTTATTTTTTGATATTAATTCAACAATCATTGCTTGTTTCTGTTTATTTGAAGAATAGTTTTTTATACAACCTGGTTCCACCAAAAAATAATAATCGAAATTTTCCTTGTCTATTACAAAAACGTTCTTTTTTTTTCGACATCAAAACTAGCTGCATCAAGTGTAATTATTTCATTTGCCTTTTTAACGCCATCAATCGTTTTAAATTAGTAATGTTGGAGAGACTGGCTTCTATTTCAACAATCTTCAACAATTTTGAATTTATCAATGAAACAGATTCCAAATACTTCAACATTTTTATTGAGTACTAATTTTACTTTGATCAATGGCGGCACTATTAGTTTTTTTTGGTCTTCATACTGTAATTCACATTGCAATTCTGAATTGTTCACTAGTTTTATTTGCCTTTTATCCTTTTTAATATTTAAGTTTGGTTTGAACCAACAGGAATCTTCTGAATGATAACGTTCATCTTTCTTCAATTTTTCACAGATACTACATTTTTCTTTTATCGGCTTAGTATCTTCTTTGTTTCTAATAATTTTTTTCCTTGTAACCAAATGTTCTTATTTGCCAAGTTCATTGAATAAGTCTCTTGTTTGTATAATTTCTTCTTTGTTGATTCTATCTTTGCAATTCTGAATTGTCCACTAGTTTTATTTGCTTTTTATCCCTTTCAGTATTTAATTTTGGTTTAAACCAACAGGAATGTTCTGAATGATAACATACATCTTTCTTCAATTTTTCACAGATACTACATTTTTCTTTTATCGGCTTAGTATCTTTTTTGTTTCTAATAATTTTTTTCCTTGTAACCAAATGTTCTAATTTGCCAAGTTCATTGAATAAGTCTCTTGTTTGTATAATTTCTTCTTTGTTAATTCTATCTTTGCAATTCTGAATGGTTCACTAGTTTTATTTGCTTTTTATCCTTTTCAGTATTTAAGTTTGGTTTAAACCAACAGGAATTTTCTGAATGATAATAACATCTTTCTTCAATTTTTCACAGATACTACATTTTTCTTTTTATTGGCTTAGTATCTTCTTTGTTTCTAATAATTTTTTTCCTTGTAACAAAATGTTCTAATTTCAAGTTCATCTTTCTTCAAATTTTCACAGATACTACTGTTTTATTTTATCGGCTTAGTATCTTCTTTGTTTCTAATAATTTTTTTCCTTGTAACAAAATGTTGTAATTTGCCAAGTTCATTGAATAAGTCTCTTGTTTGTATAATTTCTTCTTTGTTGATTCTATCTTTGCAATTCTGAATTGTCCACTAGTTTTATTTGCTTTTTATCCCTTTCAGTATTTAATTTTGGTTCAAACCAACAGGAATCTTCTGAATGATAACGTACACTTTTCTTCAATTCTTCACAGATACTACATTTTTCTTTTATCGGCTTAGTATCTTCTTTGTTTCTAATAATTTTTTTCCTTGTAACTAAATGTACGTATATGCCAAGTTCATTGAATAAGTCTCTTTTTTGTATAATATCTTCTTTGTTAATTCTATCTTTGCAATTCTGAATTGTTCACTAGTTTTATTTGCTCTTTATCCTTTACAGTATTTAATTTTGGTTTAAACCAACAGGAATCTTCTGAATGATAACATACATTTTTCTTCAATTTTTCACAGTTACTACATTTTTCTTTTATCAGCTTAGTATCTTTTTTGTTTCTAATAATTTTTTTCCTTGTAACCAAATGTTCTTATTTGCCAAGTTCATTGAATAAGTCTCTTTTACTTTGTTTTTCTTTGTTTTGTTGATCTCGACTAATTTATCAAAAATTATCACCATAAAGTCTTCTGAATACTGTTTACTTACCATAGCTGATTGGTCTTGGGTAGTTTCCTCTAGAAATTGGTCCTGAAAAATTATGTTTCCATCCTCATCGACATATGTTTGTAATATATCCTCTGTTGTTGTTACACAAACATTTCTAGTTTGATTTCTTCTTTTCAATGTATTTTTCACTGTACCGATGGTTTTTTTTGGTTAGAATATGTTTGTGAAGTGAAACTGTTCGATGTTCTTCAGGAATAAGGAAAACTTTCCCGTCTTGATAATTCTTTTATACTGTTAATGTTATGGTTGTTTGTTATTTTGACTTGTTTTCCCTTCTTTGTATTTCAACGTTGTCAACGTCAATGATTTAGGAAATAAAAATCGTTCAGTATTATTATTATTATTATAATTGTTTTAAATACTTCAGTTCACAATATGGCTGGAGAAAAACATCGTTGAGGCGGAAAACTTCGAGGAGAGACTGGCAATATACAACAGGATCATCGAGATAATGATAGCATTGAACGAGATCAACAATTTCAACGGTGTATTAGCGGTGGTGTCCGCTACGGCTTCCGCTTCCATACACCGATTAAAACTGACTTACCAGGTAAAATCCTAGATTTAATTCCTCGGGACTGTCCAAAACTAACCGATTTCTTCTCAGGCCCTCAGTCAGCAGAAGCAGAAGGCTCTGGAAGAATGTAGGTCGGACGATCACTTCAAGAAGTACCAGGAGAAGCTTCGCAGCATCAACCCTCCGTGTGTTCCCTTTCTCGGGATGTATCTAACGAACATCCTCCACATAGAGGAGGGAAACCCGGATTTCCTCCCGAACACCCAGCTGGTTAACTTTTTTAAAAGGAGGAAAGTTGCGGAGATAACCGGGGAGATCCAGCAGTATCAGAACCAACCTTACATCTACACAGTAGAACCTAAGATCAGGGTGAGTGTAAAACCAAAGAGTAACAACAAGAGAGATCACTCTGTCAAATTAGTACTGAATCGCCCGTAAAAGTGGTGGTGACTTTGAAACTGCTCGAACGCTATTGATGGAGGAGTTGGGTAAGCGCTGGGTAAGCGTTGGGCAAGCCAATCACATCACATCTCGTGGACCGCGCCAAAGATTGAAGGTTTGAAATCTGACGTTTGTCGATTTTCATGATAAAAATAGAGGTAGAAATATTTTGTGCTTCAAGTGAATTCACAGGCAAAAAACTATTCGGAAAATCGAGAAATTTCTTCGTGAATTGAGTATAAGGGAGTTTTCAATGTGTAAAAATATCAAATTCTGGTGCTGTTGACATGAATATTCAATGAAAATGTGTAATTTTTTCGAGAAAAACTGAAATTAGTATCGTATTCGATGATGAATATATTGCTAAATAAATTATATTCAATGTATATTCCATACGACTAATGAAAATTGAAGGATTGCTACTTGTAACATAAAATTAGAATTTTTAGATTTTGTTGCTGTGAACGTGCTATATGAACAATAGAATTGTTTCCTTCAGTTGGTGTTCATTATATCGCCAAGATCAGATAATATCCGGGGAAAATACTGAATTTTGAATGGTCTACCATGGTGATACTAATGCTGAATGAATGGAATTTGTTTTATACTCGATGACAATAGTTATTGATGGATATACCTAGTTACTTTGGATATAAATCTTGGAAACTGGATTTTGTTACTAAAATACTGGAAGGCTGAAATATAAACTTTCTTCAATACATTATCACAGTATGATCACAAATGAAATGTGTAAAGAATCTAGTTTCTACTTTAAAAATCTATAATGCTAGATTATCGCAATCCCTTCGAGGAAGTATAGCAATATTCAGAAATAATTATCATGTATTTGAACTTCTAAATTCAATTTTCCATAGTGTAGGTGCATAACTAGAACATAATGAATAATTTTTTTATTCGATATCACTTTACAACCATCTACAATCTTTATTTTTCAATATCACTAGGTACCTACTATGAATATAATACATTTGAGAAAATTTCAACTTAATGGAATACAACTAGCCACTGGTTCCTGGTTTTCTAGATGAATGAATTGCTCAGCATTTTCTTCATATCCTATTTCATAATTCTTATATTAAAATTTGCATTTTTCACCCCTTCTGAATGGTTTATATCGCATAACTCTCAGTGGTTAGTGTAGAATGGTTTCCTTGAACAAACATATAGAACATAATATCTAGGAAATTCAACTTTCTGAGAACTGAGAACCTGCAAGTATGTATTTTGAACTGCGTTCATGATCATTACCTCCAATAATGACATCTTACTTTTTTAAAAAACACAATTTGTATGTTCACGATTTCAACTAGTTTTGATTATGCAGAATTTGGTTTTGTCACTCGATATCTGATGGCAACTACAAACATAAGATTTTGAAAATTAATTTTATTACTGCAGACTTCAGGTCTATATTGCTTACATAGCTGATATGTATTTCAATTCAAAAATATATAATATATAAAATACAAGAAACAAATTTCTCTCTGAAAAGAAACTATATCTAGATCTATATTTTATCAGATCCTTTTCATTCTCTAGTCATGTATTTCAATCATTTATCTATAATTGTATACAAATAATTATTTCAATTTCACATCTATGAAATTAAAAATAGTAAGTAAGTCATAATAAAACTTCTTTTGTTTTATCATTTATTTAAACGTGAAATGCAACTTGTAGTCTTCTGTTTCTTGAACAAACATTATTTTGAATATTAGATACTCATAAATTTCTGCCAGACATGTGATGAGGTTTTCAATATAACAGTCTCCCCAAAGTTTTCTCTCGAATAACCTCTGATCCATGATGATACATTTTCTCATAAGATAGCCACTGATATAGGGCACGTTACAAGTTGGCAAATTATTTCTTCTAGAATCAGCTTTGGTAATCTGTAAATCGAACTATAAATACGTCTGAGATTCTCGATTTAGGCACAAATCACTTACCAGTAATGATATTATATTTATGACAATATTATGTAAAAAAAGCAGCCAACATAAAAGTTGTATCATTAATACATTCGGGATATAGATTCAATAGAATGAAATCCTAAAAATATCCTCATTCTGTTTCGATAAACATATTGCTGCGTTTAACATATGAAATGTTGAGGTTAAGATTATTTGAAAATTCAAAAATCATAATAAACTTAGAAGTGGTTGTCTCTCTCCGATTCACCCCTCTCTATTTTCAGATGAACTCACAGGCGTAAAAGCGGAGTGATCCATCTTGTTGTCTAATCTTTGGTAAAACCTTCCGGTATCATGTTTGTATTAATCGATATTTCCCTCGCAGCACTTCTTAGAGAATCTGAGTCCCTTCGGAGACATGTCGGAGAACGAGATCAACAACTATCTGTACAACAAGTCGATAGAGATCGAACCCAGGGGTTCGAAGCAGATCCCCAAGTTCCCGAGGAGATGGCCGCATTTGAACCTCAAGAGTCCGGGGATTAAGTCGAAGACTTCCTCGGTTAGGCAGCTGATAAACAGCACCAGCACCTTAGGATCCTCGACCCTCAGTTCGGCCAGTATATCCAGCGTGAGCACTTTGAGCAAGAGCAACAACAACGAGGAGTCGAAGAGCGAGGATTCCTCGAGGTCGGACAACGATTTCAGCGTGTTCGCTTCGGTTCAGTTGGGGAGCACCGGTCAGAACAGCCCCACGTCTTCGCCGGTCTCTCCGGCGGGGCCGTCGTCTTGGAGGAGCACGATGCACATGCGGAGTCCCAGTACGAGTTCTACGAGTACCATCGCGTCCATCAGGTGTGGTTCGGTGTCGAGGAGCGATGTGATAAATGCCATACCGGTGTGAGTTCTATTTACTTTATTGTCCCAGAGTCTTCTGAAAATTTTCAGTTTTTATCTCGATCTTTTCGATGTAGGGCGCCTAGGAATTCGACGTCGATGGCTCCTAATAGTCCAGGTCCGGTGTCTCCCTCCTTCGAGTCTATCAGTCCAAGGTTGCCTTGTACCCCTCCTCCGATACCGCCAAGGAGGAGGAGAGACAGTCCTGAGATCAGTTCGCCGCAGCAGGTAAGGAGTATTAGACTTTTCGAAATATCTATCATTCATTCACATTAATAGGCAATAATAAATGACGTTTCTTCATAATCTGCCCCCTTGTGCTTGAATGGAGGCGTTTTTTGGGTCCTATCTAGAATTGTAGTAGTAGTAGTAGTAGTATTTTATTAATCACCAAATTACATGAATTTATAAAGCATACAATAGATGTAGGAGATTGTGGAGAGGTATTGTTATTATTTCGATAACTGTATGCATGCAGTTGAACTAATTTTTGTCAGTGATTCATTCTCAACGAATGAATGAAAGATGAATACTTGAATGAGTGGAGATCAAACTTAGGCGATAACCAGCAAACTAAACTTGTATCGCAGAGCTATTTCTTTTTATTGAGAGAGAATGAATGCTCATAATTTCATTTTGAACAAGGCAAGAGACTAGTGTATTGATGGTGTTGAAATCTGAAAGTTTCTCAAATTAGATGAGGATCAAACTTTTTGTTGTTGTAATGGTTGTATGTTTTTAGCCGAAATGAATGATTCAAATTGAAAAAATTACGAAAAGCACTGCCGTGAAGTCAAGAGCTTTTGAGCGCTCGTACATCCACCTTGCAGGTAGATTCGCATCTTCCAGTTTTAGAAATCAATTGAAGGCATTTTCGACAGCTGTCAAAAAAATTCTCAAACTTAGGCGAATCTCCAGACTTCATGTCAGTGCTTCAGCTGACCAATTTTTAATAAGAATTGACTTTTCACTTTCAGAAGGAACGTCGAACAGATAATCGAAAGCCAGCTGTGATGTTACAATTTTCAATTTTTAAAGACCCTATATATACATACAATACACCAATATTGATTATAATTTTCCCTAGATGAAACAAGCACCAGACGCCCCGATCCTACCGCCGAGGGAATCCTCTCCACCCCCGTTACCTCCAAGGAGAGAGACTGGTCACTCCCCTTCGGCTTTCAGCCATTCGCACCAGGCCTCCCTGCCCAGCTCTTTGACACTCGGGATGGGGGGAACGATGCCCCAACTACACCCAACGCACACTTCGCAACTGCTCATCAGGAGGCACTCCTCACAACCCCAACAGCCCTCCAGACTGATGAACGGAGGAGCACCGTAAGTTTTGTATTTATATCAGGAATTTTTAACGTCTGTGATGATATTAGTTTTTTTTCCGGAATTCATCAAACATCTTTTTGTCTGAAATGCCATTAAAATGTTTGTATTTATATAAGGTATTTTCCCAAATTTATGTGATCTAATTAATCGTTCTTAAATCAGTACTGTTGGAGAGACAGGCTTCTTCTTCATTTATCTTCAACAAATTTGAACAAATTCTTTGAATTCTATCTTTGCAATTCTGAATTGTTCACTAGTTTTATTTGCTTTTTATCCTTTACAGTATTTAAGTTTGGTTTAAACCAACAGGAATCTTCTGAATGAAAACATACATCTTCCTTCAATTTTTCACAGATACTACATTTTTTTCATCGGCTCAGTTACTTCTTTGTTTCTAATAATTTTTTTCCTTGTAACCAAATTTTCTAATTTGCCAAGTTCATTGAATAAGTTTCTTGTTTGTTTAATTTCTTCCTTGTTGATTCTATCTTTGCAATTCTGAATTGTTCACTAGTTTTATTTGCTTTTTATCCTTTACAGTATTTAAGTTTGGTTTAAACCAACAAGAATCTTCTGAATGATAACATACATCTTTCTTCAATTTTTCACAGATACTACATTTTTTTTATCGGCTCAGTTACTTCTTTGTTTCTAATAATTTTTTTTCTTGTAACCAAATGTTCTTATTTCCCAAGTTCATTGAATAAGTCTCTTGTTTGTATAATTTCTTCTTTGTTAATTCTATCTTTGCAATTCTGAATTGTTCACTAGTTCTATCTGCTTTTTCTCCTTTTCAGTATTTAATTTTGGTTTAAACCAACAGGAATTTTCTGAATGATAACATACATCTTTCTTCAATTTTTCACAGATACTACATTTTTCTTTTATCGGCTTAGTATCTTTTTTGTTTCTAATAATTTTTTTCCTTGTAACCAAATGTTCTTACTTGCCAAGTTCATTGAATAAGTCTCTTGTTTGTATAATTTCTTCTTTGTTAATTCTATCTTTGCAATTCTGAATTGTTCACTAGTTCTATCTGCTTTTTCCCCTTTTCAGTATTTAATTTTGGTTTAAACCAACAGGAATTTTCTGAATGATAACATACATCTTTCTTCAATTTTTCACAGATACTACATTTTTCTGTTATCGGCTTAGTTACTTCTTTGTTTCTAATAAGTTTTTTCCTTGTAACCAAATGTTCTTATTTGCCAAGTTCATTGAATAAGTCTCTTGTTTGTATAATTTCTTCTTTGTTAATTCTATCTTTGCAATTCTGAATTGTCCACCAGTTTTATTTGCTTTTTATCCTTTACAGGATTTAAGTTTGGTTTAAACCAACAGGAATCTTCTGAATGATAACATACATCTTTCTTCAATTTTTCACAGTTACTACATTTTTCTTTTATCGGCTCAGTTACTTCTTTGTTTCTAATAATTTTTTTCCTTGTAATCAAATGTTCTTATTTGCCAAGTTCATTGAATAAGTCTCTTGTTTGTATAATTTCTTCTTTGTTAATTCTATCTTTGCAATTCTGAATTGTTCACTAGTTTTATTTGCTTTTTATCCTTTACAGTATTTAATTTTGGTTTAAACCAACAGAAATCTTCTGAATGATAACATACATCTTTCTTCAGTTTTTCACAGATACTACATTTTTCTTTTATCGGCTTAGTATCTTTTTTGTTTCTAATTATTTTTTTCCTTATAACCGAATGTTCTTATTTGCCAAGTTCATTGAATAATTCTCTTGTTTATATAATTTCTTCTTTGTTAATTCTATCTTTGCAATTCTGAATGGTTCACTAGTTTTATTTGCTTTTTATCCTTTACAGTATTTAATTTTGGTTTAAACCAACAGGAATCTTCTGAATGATAACATACATCTTTCTTCAATTTTTCACAGTTACTAAATTTTTCTTTTATCGGCTTAGTATCTTTTTTGTTTCTAATAATTTTTTTCCTTGTAGCCAAATGTTCTAATTTGCCAAGTTCATTGAATAAGTCTCTTGTTTGTATAATTTCTTCTTTGTTAATTCTATCTGTTATAAAATCTGGTGAGCCGGCAGCAATTATATCGATTAGGGTCCCCCAATCCATCGTTCTTCTTACTTCTAGTAAAAGTTTTTCTTTTTTTACCGCATATTCTAATAAAAATCCTGATTGATATTCAAAAGATGAAGCGTACTTGCTAGAAGTCCAACTTATATTGGCATAGGTTTGCAAAAAACTTGATTTCCATTCTGACTTCCAATACTTCCATCTACTGATATGCATTCGAATTTCTTCTGTCAAATTTTTCAACTATAAATCTTTCAGCTAACTTTTTTTTTACTTTGTTTTTCTTTGTTTTGTTAATCTTCAACTAATTTTTCCAAAATTTTCACCATAGGGTCTTCTGAATACTTTTTACTAACCATAGCCAATTGGTCTTTGGTAGTTTCCTCTAGAAATTGGTCCTGAAAAATTATGTTTCCATCCTCACCAACATATGTTTGTAAATATCCTCTGTCGTTGGTATCCAAACATTTCTAGTTTGATTTCTTCTTTTCAATGTATTTTTCACTGCACTAAGGTTTTCATGGTTAGAATATGTTTGTGAAGTGAAACTGTTTGATGTTCTTCAGGAATAGGGAAAACTTTCCCATCTTGTGTGGCAATTGAGATTATGGCGATAAAGTTTTGACCGTCTATTGTTGGTTTTACTTGAAATGCAGATCTCAACTTTTTCCTTGACAATAAATGTCGTTTTATAAGGTATTTTCCCAAGTTTCTGTGATCCAGATTACACAGTCAATCAAACATCATTGAGTTTCTCTATAAGAAAATATTTATTATTGTTATTTTACATGTGAACTAGTTACAAAACCTTGCATACCTATAAGAAAAGAAACGACATTTGATGTTATTGATAACAAGGTCAGTTCCTAAATCACAATTAAAATATCCTTCTGCGTATTCAATTAACGAGGATATTTATTCGACAAATTTATCGAGACGCTACCATAGATTCTGAAATACATTTTTCACATGGCTTGGTTTATTGCGCGTGAAAATAAATTACTTTACATTTATATTTATATTTTCTTCATCTTCACCCTATTTCTCGATATTTATCGTTTCTGATACGGTAGATCGTCGTCGATGCCGCCGCCCAGCATATCGCCCAGATTCAGCGGGGATTCCCCGTCGGGGCAGGTGACGCCCAAGCTGCCGCCCAAGCCGGCCGTCCGGTCCGCCGAGTACACAACCGGCAGCACCAGGTTCCAGTACCCGAGCACCACGACGACCTGACGAAGGGCCGAGAAGCCGGCTCGCAACCGCAAGAAGAAATATTGAGGAATCGTACATCTTTTCTTCGACGTTTCCGAGGGGAAATCGAGGTTAGGACCGGGGATAATCTGGAATGACACTTGACGTTTAAGGTTAGGTATTAATTTCGTGGAAACGTCAGTGAGACTGTAAAAACCAAGTGCCACATGAATAATCAAAACAAAACTTTCTTCGCTTTCCTTTCTTTCGAGTATCGATATTCCGAAGAAACCGAAAAATGTGCAATCTTCCCTCGAGGTGCAAGAATTTCAATGCAATCTTATAAATCAGTGTTTTACCTCGATATGTCGATATTAATTGTGATTATTTGATGTATTTAAGATATATATATAATTACATAATGCCAACCCTGTATATTGCAGATGAACTCCTTATCTGTTCTTATTCAAATAATTATATTACTTTGTTACATTCTGATGAGACATCATTTTGATCACGCCACGTGTGTGGGTGTATATTTGTTCCATTGTTCGATACTGATTGTCGTAATTGACTTGAGATAAGGAATGTTATAAATACGTCTCAGACGAATGTCTCCTTAATTAATTGAGTGCATTTCTTCCTAGCTTATTGTTAGAATAGGATAATCTTCCGTTGTATTAATAAATCTTATTTTTAAAAGATCGGCTTTCGCTCCAAAAACGTAATTGGCGACGAGGATGGGATTGTGCCGGTTTTCGTGAAGAACTGTGTTTCGAAACTTCGAGCGTGAAATCGTAGTTATCGCCGCGCTAAGAACTTCCAAAAACTTTCAGTTTCAACTGTTAAGGTGCAAAATCCAGCAACAACGAGGAGAAGAGCCGTAGTGGAGCCTTGATTGTTTGGGTAGCGTCTACAACGACTCCAGAAAAACAACGTGGTGAGAATCCTATCTAGAAACACTTTTTTAATTCCCAGTCACTGACCCTGGTCCAAAGTCTTCAATCTTTTCCCACGGTTTTGAGCGTAAAACTTGTGTGAGTTTTCTCTAGGTTTCTTATAAAAAACCGATTACCAGAGTTTTTCCTAGGTTTCTTAATACAAAAAACCGATTACCAGAGTTTTTCCTAGGTTTCTTATAAAATAAAAAACCGAATATAATTATTTTCTAAGTACAATATAATTTTTCAAGATTACTTCCGTAAAGCATTTTAAAGGCCGGAAGAATACGAATACGAATAAAATGGCGGTCGCACCAGAACCAAATATGTTTGATAGACTTAAATTAATTGATTTATTTTCAAAGTCAGTTGTACCATTTGATGGTAATCCTGCAAATCTCGCACGATTTTTGAATCATTGCGAAAGATTTTATAATAGGTTCCAATCTGCCGACGCGTTATTAAATGAAGCAATTATCGATATAATAAAAAGTAAATTGGTAGGAAATGCCAGTGAAATCGTTAGTTCTAATGAGAGAATCACAGATAATTGGTTTAACTTGAAGGAATTTTTAAAGCTAAGATTTGAGGAAAAAATAAGCCTCACAGTTTTGTTTTGGGATCTCCAGAATGCCCAAAGAATACGTAATGAGAATGATTTAGATTTTCTCGAAAGAATAGTAGATTTAAAAAATAAGTATGATTCGCAAGTCGAATTATCAAATTTGCCGATCCTTGAAAAGGATCAAGAAAAGAATATTGCGTCACGAGTAGCAACTAGAGTTCTGCTCTATAATATTAACCCCGAATTAAGAACAGCCCTTAGAGGTCATGGAATTATGAATTATGACGATATTGTAAACTTTATTCGTCAAGATTATTATTTTTATCAACAACCCTATATGCACTATAAAAGTCAGAATAATCAGAGGAATTTTCCTCAACAAAATCAGAAAACTTTCAATCAAACTAATAAAAATAATTCTCCAAATAATAATCGAACAAACTTCCCAAATAATAATTATGGAAGTTTTACTCAAAATAATCAACATTGGAAAAAATTGCAATCTAGTCAAAATAATCAAAGAAATTTTTATCCAAATAATCCCCAACCGAGATTCCCATCTCAACCGATTAATTTCCAACAAAAACAAGTGAAAACTTATTTCCCGACAAATCGTCAAGTCTTCGGTAATAATGAACGTAAAAATGAAAATGTTTTTAAACCTCATCCTAATCAAAGGATACAATCTCCCCCTGAAAAAATGTCGATTCAGACAAGAAATTATCCCCAGAAGAGATCAAATTATTCTACTCAATATCAACAAAGTCCCCAGAGACAATTTTTTAATAATCAACCCAATCCAAATATAAGGATTGAAGAATTAACTAATATTGCGTCTACTTCGAAAGACCCGAGATTCGAAAAACGTGATTTTAACGAACGTTCATATCCAGAATATAATAATTCAAGTAAATATTTAAATGAAAATTTTCGAGATCGTGCCATGAACGACTCATTGACTTAAATAATACGTTAGATAACACAAACCAACTCCCCTATATCCAATTCCAAAATCCTAAATGTAAACTTTTAATTGATAGTGGATGTTCTGTTTGTCTTATTGATCCAAAATTTGCGTATAATAATTTCCCTAAAAATATTTTTAATGAATCTACGACACTAACTGCATGTTTCAAAAAGCAAACTGCAAATGAAAAAGTTTTAATACCTTTATTCCCTGAATTTCAAATTGATGATTTTCATCCCTTTGTCGTATACAAGTTCCATAAGAATTATGATGGTCTTATAGGAGCAGATTTTTTGAATAAATATGGACTTAATTTAGATTTTAAAAATCAATTATTGACTAATAATTATTGTCAAATCCCTTTTTATTATCAGCAAGTTTGTCAGAAACCCCGAAATATCCCAATGGATCCTGAGTTTTCAAATATAATAAAACATAAAATTGATACGATCAACCAACACTTAGCAGATATCCAGAATATTTTAGAAGCATTTAAAGCGGATAATCTAAAAATTCAATTAAATGAATGTTCTCTTAAAACTGAAATTAAAACAAATGATAATAATATTCCTGAAGGAATCGTACCTAATTCAAAAATATTGAAAGCAGTTACTGAATTCCCAATTAGAAAAACTCGTAACTCCTTTAATCCGCCATCGCATAAGAGAATAAAACTAGAAGAATTTGATTATGAAATTCGTTATAAAAAAGGTTCAACTAATAATGCTGATGCCCTCAGTCGAATTATAATAGAGTCAGATAATAAATTGACTTATAAAGATTTTGAAAAAAATTATGAATTGAAAAATATTAAAGATTCCCCTAAGATAATTGAAAAAACAGGTGATTTATTTAAAGCCCCAAAGAATTATGCGTTAGCACATTGCGTTTCCCGTGACTTTCGCATGGACCGAGGTGTAGCCCTCGAATTTAAAAATAAATTTGGTCAAATAGATAATTTAAAATCTCAAAATAAGCTACTAGGCGAAGTAGCAATGATCCAAATAAATGATCGAAATATTTATTATTTAATCACGAAAGATTCGTATTTTCATAAACCGGAATATGAAACCGTTTTTCAATCAATATTATATCTCAAAGAATTGTGTCAATATAATAATGACAAATACTTAGCTTTACCCAGAATTGCATGCGGTCTAGATAAATTAGACTGGCATATTATTTCAAATATGATAAAATATATTTTTGCGGAATCTAATATAAAGATAATTGTATATTCCTTACCGAATCGGAATATCGGAGGAAATACTAATGAATTAAAAAATGATCGAATGTTAAAAATGAATAAATTCGATACGAACAGGATCGATAATGATCCGATGTTAAAAATAAATAAATTCGCAAATACGAATAGAATCAAAAATGATTCAATGGCGACAAATGCCAGTAATGCCACAGATGCAAATTATTCCGAAAATACGGAAATGAATAGAATCGAGAATGATTCAAATATAAATAATCATAATAATATTGAAATGAATAGAATCGAAAAAGATTCATCGTTGATTAAAAATCGAATTAATAAGGAAAAATACGAAGCATGTTTGAAATGGTTAAATTCAAACGATGAAATAAAAATAAATTCAAATGAGACAGATTGTTTCACTGTCCAGCGTAATGTTAAGAATCCTATAATTAAAATCCCATATACGAAGAAAAGGTTAAAGTCACCATCTTCGAAAATAATTTCCAAAATTATCCCTTATTATAAAGTACGGAAAAAAGGGAAGAATATTTAATTATGTTATAGATTCAAAAACGAATCTTTTGATCACCCTCAGGTAAACATATAGTTTTTATTCAGATTATAAGTGTTTTACAAACAGTTTTGATTTTATCCATAGGATTTCATAAAATATTATTTGAGAAAAATCTCACTTCCATTTGCTTGTTAGTAGCATAAAACATTAGAAGGATTAATGTATTCTCCTTCAGACATTCTTTGAACAACGGTGTTTGAAACCCTTGTTTCATATTATTGATAATCATCATTATTATTCGCTTCGCAATAACGAAAGTATTAGAAAAAAAAATTATAGTATTTTCTTTGAGACATGTTTTAAACAATGTTACTTCATACACTTTATTCCTTAAATATGGAAAATGAATTTAAAATCCCCTGATTTAAATATTGAAATAAATAAAAATGGCGTTGTAAAAGAATTTCATAAAATTCACATTTCAAGTGTTGATAAAATGATACGAGATAAACTCGATTGATTACGAGAGAATTTAATTAATTTAAAACGAAAATATTATTGTCGGAACATCTTGTTCAGAGTTCCATGTTTCAAGTTTCCAAGTTTCGAAGTTCCAAGTTTTGTAATATTCATATTTCATGAATTAAAAAGTCCCTTGATTATAATGTCACTAGAGCCAGCCCTGCTCAATAACGCGATTATATTAATCTCCAAAAGAAAGAATGTACTACTACGTTAAGAAAAGCTTACGTCTCAAATAACAATCGAAAGTAATGTACTATGAGTTACGATAGGAACCTACGTCACACATATTACTCTTCAAATTGAAAATGTAGATAAATTATTGATGTATTTTAGCCATTACGGCATTCCCAATAAAATAACTTGTGACAATGGATTAGAATTTAAAAATGGCATAGTCCAAGATTTTTGTAAAATCCATAAAATTGAAATTCATTATTTTACGAATTATAATCCCAACTCAAATGCAAAGAACCCTTGAAAATAATTATCATGTTATGATTGGATATTATTCCAATAGAGGACGATATGTACCAATATGTACCAGTTGAATTGAATAAAATATGAGAATCAATTTCGAATTATCGAAAAGAAATAATTAAATTAGAAAAGTCAAAATCTAATTTTGCACAAACAGCCAATTTTAAGTATCTACAGCATACTAATGAAATTAATATCAATACCATGGAAGAATTGTTGAATGAAAAAATTAGAGTTAAAAGAGGACTCATTAACTTAGGAGGAAAGATTTCAAAGATTTTATTCGGAACGTTAGATTCCGATGATGAAGAATTATATAAAAACTATTTCGATAGTATTCAGAAAAATGAAAAAGTTTTGATAAGAAATCAAAAACAGATCGCAACAGTCGTAAATGACCTTAAAAATAAGTATATTGAAAAATTTCAGAAAATGTCAGAAAACCTTAAATTGCTTCAAGTTATACCAGCAATACAAGAGATTCAATACATGCATCTCCTGACATTTGAACTTAAAGATATCAAGAATATTCTAGATGAAATTGCAACTGCAGTGAGTTTTGCAAGATTACATCTTTTACATGAATCCATTTTACCTTATTCAAAATTCCTTGAATTAATAAAAAATGTGACGATAATACCTTTACATCATCTGAAAGATTATTATCAGATATGTCATACGAAAGTAATTTTCAAAAAGAAAGCATTACTATTTTTAATATCAATCCCAACGGTATACGAAGAAAGTTATGATTTGTACAAGTTTTACTATCTACCGCAAAACAATTTATCCCTTCCATATACCGATCCCTATTTACTCTCACAAGAAGAAACCCTGAAATGGTCAACGAAATTTTGCCATCCAGTGGAATATGATTATCTCTGCGATCAAGACACCTTAGCTGAATCACCAGCATGCCTTCAAAATATTTTGAAAAACCACACCGAAAACTGTCCAAGAACGACAACGGTACTTTCACCAGATTTAAAATTATTAGAAGATGGAAATATCCTATCCATCGAAAACAAAAATGTTTTAGAAAAATGTCTTCAGCAAACAAGACATTATTTTGTGCCTCCTATGACAATTCTACGAACCAAATGTGCTGTGAGCAATACGAGAAAAGAAATTGTCCCAAATACTACGTTTAATGAAGAAAAATACGTGATTCTACCCAAGATAACTTTATTCAACCCAAATTCCACAAATGAAGAATCCCGGAAAGATGAAGACATCCCGGATATCAAGATAGAAGACCTGGACCAATGGAATCTCCAGCCTTCAAGATTTACCCTATTATTTATTTTTATAATAATCATTTTATTGATAATTACTTATTCTATTTTGAAATATTTAAGAAAAGATATTTTTTGTAAAGCTACACCTACTACAGGTGATACCTTTATTCAAGGTGGGGAGGAATTACATAATGCCAACCCTGTATATTGCAGATGAACTCCTTATCTGTTCTTATTCAAATAATTATATTACTTTGTTACATTCTGATGAGACATCATTTTGATCACGCCACGTGTGTGGGTGTATATTTGTTCCATTGTTCGATACTGATTGTCGTAATTGACTTGAGATAAGGAATGTTATAAATACGTCTCAGACGAATGTCTCCTTAATTAATTGAGTGCATTTCTTCCTAGCTTATTGTTAGAATAGGATAATCTTCCGTTGTATTAATAAATCTTATTTTTAAAAGATCGGCTTTCGCTCCAAAAACGTAATTATATATATACACATATATATTGAATGGTGAATATTTTAATAAAAAGAAAAAGCATCCTCTAAATTGTAAATTGTGTAAAAAAAATGTAAAATACTGTAAATGTATATTATAGTGGCCCAGCATGAGAATACCTACAGTATAATACGAGATTTTATATGTTGAAATTTTTTATCGAAGAAGGAAAAAGAATTGTTGAAAAAAAATTATATATATATATCTAGCTGTTATCGTGTCATTCCTCGTATGTTTAAAATGAAAATAGCGATATATTTTAGTGTTTCTTCCTTCCTGGGAAACTTTCTTTACCGAGGATTGACCCTTTTTTACGTTTACAAAAATGGACCTCTGTTTCTTTTAGAATTTGCGTTTTCAGTATTTTTTAAAATGAGAAAAGGCTACGCGCAATCTTTTTGCGTAGGTTGAATTTTTCGATTCTTTTAAACTGTGATAGTAGCAATGGACCATAATTTGTAAAGATTGAACATGTTCAAGATAAGTACAATAAATGTATTGATGTACAGACGTGTTTCTTATTTTGCGTTTGATATTGTTTCATTCTTCTTCCGAAGTTGAGACATCATCATCGATAAATGTCTTTCGTTATGGAAAAGTTCAAATGAAATCTTAATTTATTACTTGTGATATATTTGAAAATTTGTTTTTGAACGTTTCTTCCCCATTTTACCCAGTATACATTTAAACGTCTAATTGAAAATTTTGTAACAAGTTTCGCTGACTGAAGACACCCTGATTTTTCAAGTGAATTCTATTGAGAGACTTATATTATTAGTTTTTTTCATTCTGTGTCTTTTTACTGACCGTATTCTTCTTCGCAAGTTGAGACATCATCGATGAATGTCTCTCGTTATGGAAAAATTCAAATGAAATCCTAATTCACAGTTAAACCTTAATTTATTACTTGTGATGTATTTAAAAAACTTTGTTTTCAAACATTTTTTTCAAACCTCTTTTTTTCTATTTTTTTTTATTTTTGTTTGTAGATCAAATGAAATTCATTCATTGATATATTCATTGACAATTTTTCCATGTATGGGAATTTTGGATCCGAAAGAAAAAAATTTCGGTCTTCGATTTTCGTGAAATCCTGATGATTTGTTGAATGAACTTCGTAGATCGAGAAATTGTTCACAGACATTTTTTTTTAAATTTATTTTTCAAATTATGCGATTCGTATTCGAATTTCGATCGATTTTTGCGAAGAATTCATAGTTTGTTGTATGAATGACGGAGATCAAAAAAATATACTTCTTTGAATTCATTTTTAAAATAATGCGCTTCGTAGGCCAATAATACCAATAAAATAAGCTGAAAATTTCGGTCGTTTTTTGCGAAAAATTTATAGTTTGTTGGATGAATGACGGAGATCAAGAGAATATACCTCATTTCTGAAATTATGCGATTCGTAGGCCAATAATACCAATAAAATAAGCTGAAAATTTCGGTCGATTCTTGCGAAAAATTTATGGTTTGTTGGATGAATGACGGAGGTCAAGAAAATATTTTTTTTGTAAATTTATTTTTGAAATTTAGCGATTCGTAGGCCAATAATACCAATAAAATAGGCTGAAAATTTCGGTCGATTTTTGCGAAAAATTTATGGTTTGTTGGGTGAATGACGGAGATCAAGAAAATATTTTTTCGGTGAATTTATTTTTAAAATTATGCGATTCGTAGGCCAATAATACCAATAAAATAGGCTAAAAAGTTTGGTCGATTTTTGCGAAAAATTTATGGTTTGTTGGATAAATGACGGAGATCAAAAAAATATACTTTTTTGAATTCATTTTTGAAATTATGCGCTTCGCAGGCCAATAATACCAATAAAATAAGCTGAAAATTTCGGTCGATTTTTGCGAAAAATTCATGGTTTGTTGGATAATTGACGGAGATCAAGAAAATATTTTTTTGTGAATTTATTTTTGAAATTATGCGATTTGTAGGCTAATAATACCAATAAAATAGGGCGATTTCCGACCTACGGCGTTTTTTATCCAAGTGAGCTGGAGATTTGAATTTCACATATAATATAGATCCATCCTCTATCCACGGATGCTGTAAAAATCAGACGCGTAGTTTCCACGCTAAAGTTGCACTGTGCTTCCGCCGAATGGGCCAATTTTGCGGCATTTCCGAAGGCCATAATTCCCGGAAGGTAAGAGATATAAAAAAACGAATTGCAGGGTTGTTTTCTACGCATCTGATTACATAAAGTTAAGTCAAGGTGAAATTTTGACAATCTTTCCATGCATTGGATTTTTTGAAGAAAACAAAATTCGGCCTTCGATTTTCGTGAAAACCTGATGATTAGTTGAATGAACGACATGGATCGAGAAAATGTTCAAAGACATTTAAAAAAAAAATTATTCATTAGATTAAGCGATTCTTAGGCCAATAATACCATTAAAATAGGGCGATGGGCCAATGTTGCGGCATTTCCGAAGGCCATAATTCCTGATATAAAAGATTTGCAGAGTTGTTTCCTAGGCATCTGTTTTTATGGGAAAATTCAAATGAAATCCTGATTCACACTTAAAGTTTAATTTATTACTTGTGATATATTTACAACTTTTGTTCTTAAACGTTTTTTTCCCCAGTCTACATCTAAACGTCTAATTGAAAATTTCGTAACAAGTTTCGATGACTGAAAACACCCTGATTTTCCAAATGGATTTTGTTGAGAGATCTATATTATTATTAGTGTCTTTTTAGTTAACTTAGACCGGCGTGGGGTTCTTCTTGTAACTGCCCTTGGTCTGAGTCAGACTGCTTTGTGTCTCCTGAGAAACAACGTTGATATTAGTGCCTTCCAAGTCTCTCGCGCGAAAAAGGATTGCTCACCCTGTAGCCCAGGAACCTCCTCGTGCTGTTCCTCAACGGGAACACCCCAAGGCTCAGACTGAGGGCCGACTCGGTCGCTGAATGGTGATGATCCCCGAACCTCCTGCTGCTCAAGAAAGAGTTCACAATCTTCCTGACCTGATTCTTGAAAACGGTGGTGGTGAGGGTGTACAAGATGGGGTTGAGGGCGGAGTTGATCGGGAGGATGAAGATGGCCAGCCACGCGTACAGGTCCTGGTGGATGGGAACGCCTTTAACAGACAAATTAAGAGTCTCTCCCCAAAAAAACTCACCAGACAACGCGGTCATCTTCACGATGATAACCGGCACCCAGCACAGGGAGTCGGTTAAGACTATGATCCCGAACCTCTGCGCCACCCTGTCGCTGTCCTGGGTCTGCCTGGTGGACCTGCAGGCCACCCCGCTCGCCTTGATCTCGTTGATCATCCTCAGGTACGCGTAGCTGATGAAGCCCAACGCCACCGCGTTCACCAGGATGAACATCATCGCCGAATACTCCCAACCCTTGGCGTAGGCGTCGTGGATGTGGAGGGACAGACACACCCCGTTGCTGCCGTAGAACTCATCCCCGAAGTACCCTTCGGTCACCTCGCTCATGGGAGCGAAGGCCACGAGGGAGGCGAAGGACCAGAGCACCAAGAGGGAGATCGCCGCCGTCCTCGCTGACGGCTGTCTCCTGGCCAACGGTTGGGTCACCGAGACGAACCGATCCCAGGTCACCAGGGTGAGGATCAGGACCGAGCTCTCGCAAGAAAGGGTGCTCAAAAAACCTGGAACAATCCGTGTGGAACCAAACGACGACACGTCGTGTTTCGACACTCACCGCATAAGTTGCACACCAGGCTGTGTCTCCACGCGAACTCGTGGGCGAGGTAGACGCCTCTGTAGTGGTGATCCACGCCGGCTATGGTGAAGAGGTACAGACCCATCAGGAGGTCGGAGAGGGCCAGGTTGCGGAGGTAGAGGGAGTGCACCACGTTGTTGGTCGGGACGATCAGACGACTCAGGAGTACCACGACGTTCCCGGTGCATCCTATACCTCCCATTATCCACACGCTGGCTCTCAAGACGGGGTTGTCCAAGAGGTGCTCCTGGGAAGATATGCCGTCTCCTTTGGGGTAGCAGACGCGCACGTGGGCGGCGGCCATGCAGAGCTCGAACCTGTCGAAGTATCTAAAGAAATGAAGGACTTAAAGTTGTTTTTCTTAACACACCTCGATACTTACATGTAGGGTAGTTTCTTCAAGGGTAGAAGCACCCTCTTGTCCAACATCCTGAATTTGTTGTGTTCCAGTTTTCTGGAGAGGCAGACATTGATCAGTTTGAACAAAGTCAATATTGACGCCCCAAACAACTTGGGGAAGCTTCTCACGACCGCGAATAATTAAGTGGCGAAACTTTGGGGATTGGGGGGTGAAAATTCCCGATCGATTCCAATTACTGGCGGATCCCTAGGATGCACTGCACTTTTCGGGAGTGGGACGAATCGTTTCCTAACCTCACCTAACCTGTTTGGGTTTGACGGGATGGAGACATAACCTGTCTCGCTGGGTTCTGTGCTGACTGAGATTTTCGGTCGATTTTTGCGAAGAATTTAAAGTTTGTTGTATGAATGACGGAGATCAGAAAAATATACTTTTTTGAATTCATTTTTAAAATTATGCGCTTCGTAGGCCAATAATACCAATAAAATAAGCTGAAAATTTCGGTCGATTTTCGCGAAAAATTTATGGTTTGTTGGATGAATGACGGAGATCCAGAAAATATACCTCATTTCTGAAATTATGCGATTCGTAGGCCAATAATACCAATAAAATAAGCTGAAAATTTCGCTCGATTCTTGCGAAAAATTTATGGTTTGTTGGATGAATGACGGAGGTAAAGAAAATATTTTTTTTGTAAATTTATTTTTGAAATTATGCGATTCGTAGGCCAATAATACCAATAAAATAGGCTGAAAATTTCGGTCGATTTTTGCGAAAAATTCATGGTTTGTTGGATAAATCACGTAGATCAAGAGAATATTTTTTTGTAAATTTATTTTTAAAATTATTCGATTTGTAGGCCAATAATACCAATAAAATAGGGCAATATCCAACATACGGCGTTTTTTATCCAGGGGAGCTAGAGATCTGAATTTTACATATAATATAGATCCATCCTTTATCTAGGGATGATGTAAAAATCAGATGCTTAGTTGCCACGGTTACGGTGCATTGCGCTTCCGCCGAATGTGCCAATTTTGCGGCATTTCTGAAGGCCATAATTACCGATAGTTAAGAGATATTAAAAAATGAATTTTAAAGTTTTTTTTGCGCATCTGATCACATAAAGTTAAGTCAAAATGACTTCTATTTAGGGGAGTCGAAGTTTTTTGAAAAAAAAAATGGAATCTTCGATTTTCGAAGGCCATAATTCCCTCTAGGTAAGAGATTCAGAAGAGGTTATCGCATAAAACTCTGTCGCCATAAAAACCCCCCAAATTAAAACTTTCGAAAACTCGAAAAGTAAGGGGATGAAATTTCCACCTCGAAAAAGTCTCGAACATCCGTTCTTTCTTTCTTCCCAGTTAAATTAAGCCCTCTGGGCCAACCCCCCCCCCCCCAACAAATTTCCGGATGAAACATATACTCACAGCGAACTCAAGTTGAGGGTGTCCTCGAAGACGCCTATCTCTATCTTCTTGATGGCGTTGTCGTTGAGGGCCCTGCAAAGCGGAAAAGGAGTATCAGACGACAACAATCACGCAGATAAACATCCCCGACTCGACGCCGGAAGGGTTACTCACAGAACTTCCAAGTTGGTCAGATTCGCGAAAACTCCCTTCCTCAGGACCGTCAGTCGGTTCCCGGAGAGGAATCTGTAAACAGGAGGCGAAACTTTAACCTAATTTCAGACACATGACAGTTGGGCGGTACTACCAATATAAGGCACTAAAAAATTCTATCTTATGTCAAATTAAAATTGAGATACAATTAGTTCACTTTAGTACCCACCTCTGATTTCGGTGATTCTTTGTGAGTGAATACTTCTTTTTATAAGGAATCGAATGGTATCAGTTTCAATCTTAGGAAATTTGTGGTTAAGGAAATATGATTTTTCAAAAGTTGCATTAAAGTTCCTGAATAGTGTCATTTTTAACCTAATTTCAGACACATGACAGTAAGGCAGTACTACCAATATAAGGCACTAAAAATTCTATCTTATGTCATTTATTGAAAATTGAGATACTCAAAGTTCACTTTAGAGCCCACTACTGATTTCAGTGATTTTTTGTGTGTGAATACTTCTTTTGTATAAGGAATCGAATGGTATCAGTTTCAATCTTAGGAAATTTACGGTTTAGGAGATAAAGTAAATAGAAATGTATGACATTTAAATTGTTTCGATTTTCAATAAATAACAAAAATACGCGCTTTTCGCTTTATATTGGTAGTACTGCTTAATTGTAATTTCTCTGAAATAAGGTTGAAAATCTGAAATGTTAATTTATAGTATTTCATTCATAAATTAATCATATGGAATGGCCCAGTATTCAAAAGAAGAAAAAGAAATGTTATGAAATATTCGAATCTTTCGCGGACTGATGTCGGTAGTTTCGATAAGAGCTGTCAGTTTTCGATCAAACTCACATTGAAATGTCGAAATTTCATTATTTCCGAAGCACTTTCAAAAAAATAACATCTTCTAAACCATAATTTTTCTGAGATTGAGTACGATATCATAGATCTCATAGAAATATGTGTGTTAACAAAAAAAATCAAAATCAGGGGTAGCCAGTGAAATAAACTTCTATCAGGAACCATAGAAGTGGTGATTGTCGATAGATCTTCTTCCTACGAATGAGTTCAACTTTGGAGGAGGATCCACCTATTATTTCGAACAACCCTTAAGCCTCCAATCCTCCCTTTCAAATTCTCCCGGCCGATCCCAACAATTTATACGACACGGCACGGGTAAACAGGACCTCGGATTCAATTTACCAACCCCTAATTCGCGGCGTCCCGGCGGGTCTTTCCCCGAAAGCGTGCCTTGACCGTTCGCCCCCGATGATAAATAACCCTTTTCGGAACCTCGTTTGCGACGGAGGGTGAAAGTCAAGGTCGCAGGGCGACGATCGGGAAATTAACGCAGTAAATCTCGGTTGAAGGGGGATTTACACCTGTGGATCATAGAATCTTCTTTGACTTATGTCATAAGAGTGGGTGAGTGATTTCGAGGTCAAATCATGGCGTTTTTTCCTCATTTTTCTGGTCGTCTGTTCGTCCCCGGCGTCCCGACGCCGCGGGTTGCGAGGGTGTAATTGTTCCGGGCGTCTATTATCGTTTAGTGTGGTTGTATAAAGTCCTTATTAGGTTTTATCGGCGCGGATCGAGTTGACGACGTTTAACGGTTTTACAGCCGAACCGGACGTCATAAATCACCCGGAAGTTATATGGAGTCGTGAAAAATTGAATGTCCAATTTTTGATATTTATAACCTAATTTCAGACACATGACAGTTAGGCAGTACTACCAATATAAGGCACAAAAAAATTCTATCTTATGTTAAATTAAAAATTGAGATACTTACAGTTCACTTTAGTGCTCACCTCTGATTACGGTGATTTTTTGTGAGTGAATACTTCTTTTTATAAGGAATCGAATGGTATCAGTTTCAATCTTAGGAGATTTATGGTTCAGGAAATATGATTTTCCGAAAGTTGCATCAAAATTCCTAAATAGTGACATTTATAACCTTATTTCAGACACATGACAGTTAGGCAGTACTACCAATATAAGGCACTAAAAAATTCTATCTTATGTCATTTATTAAAAATTGAGATACTATTAGTTCACTTTAGTGCCCACCTCTGATTTCCGTGATTGTTTGTGACTGAATACTTCGTTTTATAAGGAATCGAATGGTATGAAATTTATGGTTCAGGAAATATGATTTTTCGAAAGTTGCATTAAAGTTCCTGAATAGTGTCATTTTTAACCTAATTGCAGACACATGACAGTAAGGCAGTACTACCAATATAAGGCACTAAAAACTCCATCTTATGTCATTTATTAGAAATTGAGATACTTCTAGTTCACTTTAGTGCCCACCTCTGATTTCGGTGATTTTTCGTGAGTGAATACTTCTTTTCATAAGGAATCGAATGGTATCAGTTTTGATCTTAGGAAACTTTTAGTTTACGAGATAAGGCCCATTCATCACCGTCTAAGTATACGGTATGTGAAATTTGAGATTTATCTGCGATTTTTCGGGGGGTTCCCCTTCGGTCGAGGAACGGAGGAAATGCAGAAAATAAGATGTGTTGATTAAACCCCCGAAGCGGTTTCGGGGGTAGTTTCCCTTTCCGCCCCGTAATTTCGATCCACTTCATTATTCCAGGACGTTATCCAGATCGCGGCGGCATCAACGTCCAATTATTTCCGATGTTTCAATTAGCAGTTAAAACGATCCGAGCTTCTGGTATCTTCTTCGCCGGACGGATATGGCGCGGTTGACCGTGAAACAGAAACACGTCTTGATGGAGTTTCGGGGATTGTTTACTTTAGTGCCAAGCTCAGATTTTGTCGATGATTTTTCCTTGGAAGAAATTCCGGA
This sequence comes from Aphidecta obliterata, assembly GCA_963966015.1. Taxonomy (NCBI): domain Eukaryota; kingdom Metazoa; phylum Arthropoda; class Insecta; order Coleoptera; family Coccinellidae; genus Aphidecta; species Aphidecta obliterata. The sequence goes on along the minus strand of OZ014434.1, from coordinate 1,062,993 downwards.
AGAAAAATCGAATGGTGTCAACCTCGACTTTAGGAAACTTCTAGTTTGAGAGATATAGTTTTTCAATGTTCCTAAATAGTGACATTTTAACCTTATTTCAGACACTTGACAGTTAAGGAGTACTACCAATATAAGGCAATAAAAGATTCTATTTTTGTTGTTTATTAAAAATCGAAACACTTCAAATCATACATTTATAGTTATTTTTCAACGATTTTTCATTGAAGCATTTTCATTCATTTGATAAATAAATAATTCGAAGTTGCTCGATATTCAAAAGAAGAAAAAGATATGTCATGAAATATTCTAATCTTTCGCAGATTTATGTTGGTACTTCCGATAAGAACCGTAACTTTTCAATGAAACTGACATTGAAATGTTAAAATTATAAATATTACCTAAACCATAAATTTCCTAAAATTGAGAGGTATACCATTCGATTTCTTATGGAAATAAGTATTTATATACAAAAAAGTGATCGAAATCAGAGGTGGGCACTGAAGTAAACTTTGAGTATCTCAATTTCCAATTAATGACATAAGATAGAATTTTTTTGTGCCTTATATTGGTAGTACTGCCCAACTGTCACGTGTCTGAAATTAGGTTAAAAATATCACTATTCAGGAACTTTAATGCAACTTTCGAAAAATCATATTTCCTGAACCATAAATTTCCTAAGATTGAAACTGATACCATTCGATTCCATATAAAAAGAAGTATTCACTCACAAAAAATCACTGAAATAATTGGTGGGCACTAAAGTGAACTTGGTGTATCTCAATTTTAATTTGACATAAGATTTTTTAGTGCCCAATATTGGTGGTACTGCTTAACTGCATTGTTTCTGAAATTAGGTTATAAATATCACTGTTCAGGAACTTTAATGCAACTTTCGGGAAATCATATTTCCCGAACCATAATTTTCCTAAGATCGAAACTGATACCATTCGATTCCTTATAAAAAGAAGTATTCACTCACAAAAAATCACCGAAATCAGAGGTGAGCACTAAAGTGAACTTTAAGTATCTCAATTTTTAATAAATGACATAAGATAGAATTTTTAGGGCCTCATATTGGTAGTACTTCTTAACTGTCATGTGTCTGAAATCAGGTTATAAATATCACTATTCTGGAACTTTAATGCAACTTTCGAAAAATCATATTTCCTGAACCATAAATTTCCTAAGATTTAAACTGATACCATTCGATTCCTTATAAAAAGAAGTATTCACTCACAAAAAATCACCGAAATCAGAGGTGGGCACTAAAGTGAACTTGATGTATCTCAATTTCAATTTGACTTAAGATAGAATTTTAGTGCCTTATATTGGTAGTACTGCCTTATTGTCATGTGTCTGAAATAAGGTTCAAAATGTCACTAATTACGAATTTTAATGCAACTTTCGAAAAGTCATACTTCCTGAACCATAAATTTCCTAAGATTGAAACTGATACCAATCGATTCCATATAAAAAGAAGTATTCACACACAAAAAATCACCGGAATCAAAGGAGGGCTCTAAAGTAAACTGAAGGTATCCCAATGTCTAATTAATTGCATTAGATAGAATTTTTTAGTGATATATATTGGTAGAACTACCTTAATGTCATGTGTGTGAAATTAGGTTGAAAATGTCACTACTAATGAACTTCAATGCAGCATTCGTAGTTCCGTCAATCATGAGACATCAATTGTACCTACTCATCAATTGACCTACTTTTTCAATTCAGATCTACAAACTTACTGGTTAAAACGAAATGAAACAATAGCAGTTCACGTCAGATAGTGGCTTTTGATGGGATCCCGAATGTTTATAGATTGTAGAATAAGGCCTTATTTGTCGTTATGGTTTAGCAGTTAAGGGCGGGTTAGGATGGCAGTGTCGCCAATCGCCCCAGGTGATACGTCCTCGGTTTCGTTTTATCGACGGCGATAAAATTAGTGTTCCCCTCCTAGATTCCCTAGAGATATGTCTTATCGGAATTGTTATTATTGAACTCTGACTCACAAGAATCTCAGCTCGACCAAAGCAGAAAACGTCTTAGGTTCCAACAGCTTCAACCGATTTTCCACCAGCGACAAACTGGACAGGGGTAGGGGTGGAAAAGTGTCGGGTCCTACGACTTCGATCAGGTTCTGTTGGAGCAATCTGAAAAATAACAACAATATGAGTGTTCACCTCCGGGAGATGGCGTTACTATCTGAATATCGGAGAAGAGTCTGTATATTCGTACATACATTGTGTTATTTTGTATAATGAACGGCAAGTCATTCATCGATTACATTGTAGTCGATGGATGTTGTGACTAAAGGGCGAGATAAGGTCGAGAAAAGGGGAGAGTGTGCAACTACGATTGATCTGTGGGAACATTTTGGAGAAAGAATTTAAGAACGTGGGTTTCAATTCTTTTCGGACGATAGATTATAAATGGTGACAGCGGGGGGAATATAGAATAATACTAAAATTCCATCTTAACAACTTGTACTGTTACTAAGGGTACAAGTCATATTATTATATGTTTCGCACGAGCACGAAAAGTCGTCACGACTTCCGTTTAATTCCACCAGTCGGCCGCAGGAAATCCCCGCGATTTTTCCTCGAGCCCTACGCAAACACAGATTCTCGGCGATGCCTCCCCGTCCCTCCTATTCATCAACGACAAGAAGCATACGAATCGGAAAACGTCCGCACGTTTCCCTCGACAATAATAGGATCTCCGAGCGCCGAAAAAAAGGAAAGTGGGAAAATAGCGTGGAAATGGAAGTGGAAGTGTTATACTCACAACTTTTCCAATCGCTGAAGCGGCAACAACAGGCGGTTTTCTATTGTTTCCAGTCTGTTTCCTCTGAGGTCCCTGGAAATCGAGAAGTTTTGAGTTGTCCCGTTTAGAATTCGACTTATATCTGCCAACGTCGCCCAAATATGACAGATGAGATACATTAGATCTACTGCATGACAGAAATGTCAATTTTTTTGACGTTTGTTAGTCATTGGTAAAAGCTACTCAAAGAGTGTATGGATTATTACCATAATTATGGAAATAGTCCATAATTGTGGACCTATTCCAAAATTATGGAAGTTTTTCATAATTATGGACTTTTGGAATATATACAGAATAATGGAGTTTGACCATAATTATGAAAAGTCCACAATTCTGGAAAATATCCAAAATTATGGATCAAGTCCACGATTATGAAAAAAGTCCACAATTCTGGAATATATCCAAAATTATGGATCATGTCCATAATTATGAAAAAAGTCCACAATTCTGGAATATATCCAAAATTATGGATCATGTCCATAATTATGAAAAAAGTCCATAATTATGAAAAATGTCCATAATTCTGGACTGAGTTCACAATAATGGACTATTTCCATAATTATGGAAAAAGTCCATAATTCCGGAATATATCCACGATTATGGACTATGTCTATAATTATGAAAAAAGTCCATAATTCTGGAGCATGTCAATAATTATGTCCATAATTATGGAAAAAGTCCATAATTCTGGAATATGTTCATAATTATGCAAAAACTCCATAATTCCAGAATATGTCCACCATTATGGACTTTGTCCATAATTAGGAAAAAAGTCCATAATTATGAAAAATAACAGGCGGTTTTCTATTGTTTCGAGAGAATTCAATTCATATCCGGCAACGTCGCCCAAAAATGACAGACGAGATACATCAGATCTACCGTATGACAGATATGTCAAATTTCTTGACATTTGACGTTTGTGAGTCATTGGTATAAGTCACTTACAGAGTCTCCAGTTGTTTCAAATGGTCGAACGCCTCCGCGGCGATTCTGGACAGGTTGTCGTACGTCAGCGACCTGGAAGAGAGAACAAATAGGTGCTTGAGTCTGTGCACGTGTTAAAAGTTTCCGCCGACGGCGTCGAACGGAAATCGACGGAAAACGGAGAGAGGAAATGTGCTCGGATTATGTTAAACGAATAGTTCTTCGCGATCCTTCACAGATTGATTTTCTCATCATCTCGCCGATTTATATGCGGTTGTCCAGTGGGTCGTCCTCCTATCGCCCGATTTGCATGGGGGGAAACTACCGATTTGCATCTATTGGGGGAGGAAGTCTGCCGGAATTTCGAGTTGAATATTACAAAATGAGACGTCTGGTGGTTTATGTGAAATTTCGGGGACGATCAGGACCGTACGTGTGATACTTACAGAGACACCAGCTCGTTCTGGCGGGGGAAGGCGTCTCCGGGGAAGACGTCGAAGTTATTGTTGTCTATTTGCCTGGAAAATGGGACATATTTTAATCTAAATCGTCTAGATTCTTCGTCAGGTTATGACTTACAAGTGTCTGACCCTGGTCAGGTCGTAGAACGCCTTCTCGGCGATGCTCTTCACGTTGCAATGGACGAAACTCCTACAAAAAATTTCCTACCTATATTTCAAATACTGATATAAAAATTGTTCAAATTCTCAATTAATTTATTTACAGTTCACTAACTATTTAATTTATCTTGACGCTATCTTGTACTGTACTGTCTCTGCTCCGGGCCGATGGTCATTTTATATATTGGGATGGAACTCTCGCGACAGGTCCTGCTTAAGTTCGTTACAATAAAATCATTCGAATATGAATTTATTCACATAAAAAATCCTCAGCAATCACCTATCGAAACCTTTCATACTTATTTAGTGATACCCTGTATATGAATATACATAGAACCAAATGATCCAAAGAGAAAAATAGGCAAGACGAGAAGAAAATTTAGTTGTTCGATTAGAAAAATTTTCGACGAAGTCAGTGGCATACATTTTTGGCTGTAAAAAATTTTTTCAATACTGCTCGTGACGCTACTGGACTTCTCGAATTCAGTCAATTTAGGGCTAAAATAGTTCCTTAATACTGCAAATGACACAAAGACAAATTTTTCTATTATTATATTGAAAACAAAACATTGAACATTTCGACAATTATGGACTATGTCCACAATTATTGACTGTCTATTACGACAGTTATGGATTATGACCATTATTATGGAAATAGTCCATAATTGTGGAATATGTCAAAAATTATGGAAATTTTTCATAATTATGGACTTTTTCCATAATTTTGAAATATATCCAAAATTATGGACTTAGTCCATAATTATGAAAACAGTCCACAATTCTGCAATATGTCCAAAATTATGGACCATGTCCATGATTATGAAAAAAGTCCATAATTATGGAAAATGTACATAATTCTGAAATAAGATCACAATTATGGACTATTTCCATAATTATGGAAAGAGTCCATAATTCCGGATTATGTCCTCAACGATGGACTGTGTCCATAATTATCAAAAAAGTTCACAATTTTGGAATATTTCCATAATTCTTGAAAAAGTCCACAATTATGGACTATGTCCATAATTAAGAAAAAAATCCATAATTTTGGAGTATGTCCACAAGTATGTTCATAATTATGGAAAAAGTCCATAATTCTAGAATATGTCCACAGTTATGGAAAAATTACATAATTTTGAAATGTGTCCACAATTATGAACTTCTTCCATAATTATGAACATACTTGTGGACATACTCCAAAATTATGGATTTTTTTCTTAATTATGGACATAGTCCATAATTGTGGAATATGTCCACAATTATGAAGACCGGTCCTACGAGGGGGGGGGATAAAGGGAGTAATTACCCTCCCCCCAAATCACTGTGGACTTCATTTTGATTTTTTGAATCTTATTTATGAATAGAAAACCGACAACAAAATAATATAATTATGAAATAAATTTAAAAAAAAAATAAAATGAAGAGAGAAAAATAAATCAGTTAAATAAATAGAACATTTCCAAGTTATATAAACTCTCAGTCGAATCACAGAGCTACGACAAGGACTTTGAAATAATACCACATTGAAATGAAAAATATAACAACAATAAAAAGAACAGTAAAATAAATTGAACATTCTCGAAATATATCAACTTTGTGTCAAATCGCAGAGGTGTGTCTAGGGCTTTGGAATAATATAAAAATGAAAAAAAAAATACCGTGAAATGAGAATAAGAGGAACTACCCCAGAAAATACAATTGTTCATTCTATTATGTCCATAATTATGGACAGAGTCCATAATTCTGGAATAAATCCAAAATTATGGACTATGTCCGTAATTATAAAAAAAGTTCATAACTCTGAAATATGTCCACAATTATGCACTATTTCCATAATTATGGAAGAGGTCCATAATTCTGGAATATGTCCACAATTATGGACTTTGTCCATAATAATGGAAGAAGACTATAATTCTGGAATAAATCCAAAATTATGAACTATGTCCATAATTATAAAAAAAGTCTATGATTCTGAAATATGTCCACAATTATGCACTAATTCCATAATTATGGAAGAGATCCATAATTATGGAATATGTCCACAATAATGGACTTTGTCCATAATTATGGAAAAAGACTATAATTCTGGAATATATCCAAAATTATAAACTATGTCCATAATTATAAAAAAGTCCCTAATTCTGGAATATGTCCAAAATTATGGTCTTTGTCCATAATTATGAAAAAAGACTATAATTCTGGAATATATCCAAAATTATAAACTGTGTCCATAATTATAAAGAAAAGTCCATATTTCTGAAATATGTCCACAATTATGCACTATTTCCATAATTATGGAAGAGGTCCATAATTCTGGAATATGTCCACAATTATGGACTTTGTCCATAATTATGGAAAAAGACTATAATTCTGGAATAAATCCAAAATTATGAAGTATGTCCATAATTATAAAAATAGTCCATAATTCTGAAATATGTCCACAATTATGTACTTTGTCCATAATTATGGAAGAAGACTATAATTTTGGAATATATCCAAAATTATAAACTATGTCCATAATTATAAAAAAGTCCATAATTCTGAAATATGTCCACAATTATGCACTATTTCCATAATTATGGAAGAGGTCCATAATTCTGGAATATGTCCACAATTATGGACTTTGTCCATAATTATGGAAAAAGACTATAATTCTGGAATATATCCAAAATTATGAACACAGTCCATAATTATAAAAAAAGTCCATAATTCTCGAATATGTCCACAATTATGGTTTTTGTCCATAATTATGGACATAAGACTATAATTCTGGAATATATCCAAAATTATAAACTATTTCCATAATTATAAAAAAAGTCCATAATTTTGAAATATGTCCACAATTATGGACTTTGTCCATAATTATGGAAAGAGTCCATACTTCTAGAATATATCCAAAATTATGGACTATGTCCATAATTATGGATATAGACCATAGTCATGTACATCAACAAAAATAAAATAATGGACAAAACAGATTAAATTATTTTTATATGAACTCGTGAGTCAATTTGTTCATAATTATGGGATTTTTGGAAAAACTAATAAAAATTGATCTGGTTATAAGAGGATAAAAATAAGAGATGAGGCATTATTAGTTCATGTTAGGTTATGTTAGGTTAAGTTAGAACAGTGCAAGTTGAAAATTCAAAAAATTCACTGGGTTATGATAAAGTTAGGTTAGATAAAATCATCAAAAATTATAATTATTGAATACAATATTTGAAGAAAAATAAATTTTGTGATATAATCGAAAATTTTACCGGATTATGTTAGTCTCTGTGAAATCTTTCAATTTTCTATCGAACTGACAATTGAATGTCAAAAAAATCTCATCATTTTGGAAGCAATGAAAAAAAAAACGTTGGCACCGTTCAATTTTTTTATGTAGAAGTGTGTTCACAAAAAAAAAACATAAAAATCAGAGAATGTAAACTTTTGCCTATAAAACAATTTTCATTAGCTGTTAGACAATTTGGTCGACGTTGCCAGATACAACTGACTTTTGAGTCGTCAATTTAATGGCACACCCTGTAAATAGCCATAATTCATTCGTCCCCGATAAGAACCGACCTAAACATCAATTCCATTCGTCTTTTTCGAGATACCACACGATAAATTTCGGGGAAAGGTTAAAAGATCGAATCTCGACCGACGAAAATCACGAAGCAGACACGAGTCTTAAAATTTTTTCGCACGCTTTGCGTCAGACGACGCGCTATCTAATATCTAAACTCCCCGCAAATATGCTTTGGGATTCAAAGAACAATCCGATGTCGATTCACTTCGGCGCTCGCCAGAGGAAGTTTTGGAAAACAATGGAATAGTTCTCGACGCCGATCGAAAATATGGTTGTGGGTTTCTCGAGGTCCAAAACGGACGACGGCAGTGTTTTCAACGAATATTTCGCTACCATAGCAGGTTAGTGAAGGATTTATTTGGTTTTTGAAAGTTGTTCGACCTTGAAGTTAACCTTGAACTTCTCCACCTTCCAGCATGCACGGTGTTCTTCACCTTGGGCGTCCACCAAGGCTGGACGTCCCCCTCCATCTCCAGACTCCAATCCTCGGAATACCCCTTCGAGATCACCAACGAGGAGGCCTCCTACATCACCATCTTCGGACCTCTGGGCGACATCGTAGGCGAGTCGCTCTCCGCCACCTTCGTCGACAAGATCGGACGTAAGAACACCATGCTCTACTCCGGCTTCTCCATCTTCTCCTCCTTCCTCCTCATCTACCTCTCCCACCTCACTCCAGTCCTCCTCTACGTCGCCCGACTCCTCGGCGGCGTCTGCTTCGGCGTCGTCATGTCCATCTCCCCCATATACACCTCGGAGTTGTCGAGACCGGAGATCAGGGGTAAGCTGGGGGTTTTAGGGGGTTGTTCTTTCATCTTCGGTCTGGTGGCTGTGAACCTGGTGGGGACCTACTTCGACATCCAGGAAACCGCGTTGATATTCGCCGGCGTCGCCATGGTCTTCCTCTGCGTCTTCTCCCAGATGCCGGAGACTCCCTACTACCTCCTCATGCGTGGCAAGGTGGTGGAGGCCGAGAAGTCCTTAACCTTCTTCAGGAGGAAGGAGAACGTGAAGGTTGAACTCCAATCATTAACCGACGATGTGGCGAGACAGATGAGCGAGAGGGGGGAATACAAAGACTTAATCCTCAACCAGACCAACAGGAAAGCCTTGGTCCTGCTAATCTTCGGGAGGATCTTCCAGCAGATGACTGGCGCCACTGTCTTCGCCATGTACACCCAGCACCTTCTCAGAAGCGCTGAAGAATTCATCCAACCCCACCTAGCCATCGTCGTCATCTACCTCATCCAAGCTTTCGTGGTGTTGGTTTCCGGGAACCTCTCCGATAAATTCGGACGTGTACCTTTGATGGTCTTATCTGCAGCCTCCTGCTTCTTCACCTTGCTCCTCCAAGGCTCCTATTTCACCCTGAGGGACTTCACCGACCTCCACCTCCCCTTATGGACCCCAGTTCTCCTCTTAGGCGTCTACTACATCCTGTTCCAAATCGGACTGGGTTCCTTGATGAACATAATGCTGGGCGAGATGTTCTCAGCCTCCATCAAACCCAAGGCGATCTGCGTGGTGAACATGACCCTCTCCCTCACCATCATCCTAACCGCCAAGTTATACCAGGTATGCGCTGATTACCTCCACATCTCCGTCTGTTTCTACATCTTCGCCTTCTCTTCTCTCCTGGCCACCTTTTACTTCAAGTACTTCTTCTTGGAGACCAAGGGGAAGACCCTGGAGGAGATCCAGGTGGAGTTGAAAGGCGTGAAGAAGCGAAACGTGTTTAGTATTCTTTGATTGTTAAATATATTTATTCTAGTTATGTGTGGGTTTTATTTAAACTTCCACTTACAATTTCTCCACGTCTTTGTCTGCCAGGCTCTTGAACACCTTCCTCGACAGGGTGTCGAAGTCGTTATGGGTGAAATCCAGGATGTCTATCCCTCCGTTTGGAATGTCGGTGGGGACGACTTTCAACCTCCTTAGGTGACAAAATATGTCCCTCCTCTCACAAACGCAGGTTCCATTGTAGGCTAAAGCTAGAATTACAAAAATCAGGTAAGAAGAATCTCCGGATGAAACTTCGACTTACTGCAGTTCTTGTCGTCGTCGTCGTGGATCGCCGACAACCTCTTGCTGACCAGGCTGTCGAAGTACTCGTCCAGAGAAATGTCGTCTGGGAGAATTTCGAGTTAGATTGTAATTTTTTTTTTGTATATGTCGACTTACAGCAGTTATCCTCGTCGGATTTGTCGGGGCAGTCCGCCTTGCCGTCGCAGTTGCTGTTCTGCTGGACGCACAGGGGGTCGTTCGCGCAGGGGAAGTAACTTTCCGGGCATTTTCCGTCGATCTTCTCGATAGAACCTTGAAGGAAAAGGAACAGGCGTAAAGCGATCGGTTTATCTCTGGTAGATTTGAATAAACACGTGGCCAATAAATTTACAGAGCCAGGTAGCCAATAAAGTTACAAATCCACGTGGCTAATAAAATTACATAACCGCGTGACCAATTAAATTACGAAGCTTTTTACTTATAAAACCAAGAGGCCAATAAAATAACAAAACCACGTGGCCAATAAAATAACAAACCAGGTAACCATTAAATTCCAGGTGGCTAAATTACATAGCCACTTGGACAACAAAATGACATAACCCAGTGGTCAATAATAATATAAGAAAACCACGTGGCCAATAAAATTACGTAACCAAGTGACCAATAACATAACAAAACCACGTTGCCATTAAATTACAGGTGGCTCATTAAATTACATAACCACCTGGACAACAAAATTACATAATCGAGTGGCCAATAATAAAATGAGAAAACCACGTAGCCAATAAAATTACGTAACCAAGTGGCCAATAAAATTACCAAACCATTTTGTCATTTACTTCAAAATGAATAATAATATAACATAACCATCTGGGCAACAAAATCACATAATTAAGTGGCCAATAATAGAATGAGAAAACCACGTGGCCAATAAAATTACGTAACCAAGTGACCAATAACATAACAAAACCACGTTGCCATTAAATTACAGGTGGCTCATTAAATTACATAACCACCTGGACAACAAAATTACATAATCGAGTGGCCAATAATAAAATGAGAAAACCACGTAGCCAATAAAATTACGTAACCGAGTGGTCAATAAAATTACAAAACCACGTTGCCATTAAATTACAGGTGGCTTATTAAATTACATATCCACCTGAACTACAAAATCACATAACCAAGTGGCCAATAATAGAATGAGAAAACCACGTGGCCATTAAAATACATAACCAAGTGGCCCATAAAATTACATAACCAAGTATCCAAAAAAATTACAAAATCACTTTGCCATTGAATTCCAAGTGGATAATAAGATAACATAACCACCTGGACAACAAAATTACAAAATTAAGTGGCCAATAATAAAATAAGAAAACCACGTAGCCAATAAAATTACGTAACCAAGTGGCCAATAAAATTACCAAACCACTTTGTCATTTACTTCAAAATGAATAATAATATAACATAACCATCTGGGCAACAAAATCACATGATTAAGTGGCCAATAATAGAATGAGAAAACCACGTGGCCATTAAAATACATAACCAAGTCGCCAATAAAATTACATAACCAAGTGTCCAATAAAATTACAAAATCACTTTGCCATTGAATTCCAAGTGGATAATAAGATAACATAACCACCTGGACAACAAAATTACAAAATTAAGTGGCCAATAATAAAATAAGAAAACCACGTAGCCAATAAAATTACGTAACCAAGTGGCCAATAAAATCAGAAACCAAGTTGCCATTAAATTACAGGTGGCTAATCAAATAACATAACCACCTGGACAACAAAATTACCTAATCAAGTAGTCAATAATAAAATGAGAACATCACGTAGCCAATAGAATTACGTAACCAAGTGGCCAATAAAATGACAAATCCCAGGTTGCCATTGAATTCCAGGTGGCTAAGTAAATTACATAACCACCTGGACAACAAAATCACATAACCAAGTGGCCAATAACAAAATAAGAAAACCACGTGGCCAATTAAATTACGTAACCAAGTGGCCAATAAAATTACAAAACCAAGTGGCCAATAAAATAACAAAACCAGGTTACCATTAAATTCCAGGTGGCTAATTAAATTACATAGCCACCTGGACAACAAAATCACATAACCAAGTGGACAATAATAATATAAGAAAACCACGTGACCAATGAAATAACATAACCAAGTGATCAATAAAATCACCAATCCACTTTGCCATTTAATTTCAAGTGGATAAGTAGATAACATAACCATCTGGACAACAAAATTACATAATCAAGTGGCCAATAATAAAATAAGAAAATCACGCGGCCAATAAAATTACATAACCAAGTGGCCAATAAAATTACAAAACCAGGTTGCCATTAAATTATAGGTGGCTAATCAAATTACATAACCACCTGGACAACAAAATAACATAATCAAGTGGCCAATAATAAAATGAGAAAACCACGTAGCCAAAAAAATTACGTAACCAAGTAGCCAATAAAATTACAAAACCACGTTGCCATTAAATTACAGGTGGCAAAGAAATTACATAACCACCTGGACAACAAAATTACATATTCAAGTGGCCAATAATAAAATGAGAAAACCACGTAGCCAATAAAATTACGTAACCAAGTGGCCAATAAAATTACAAAACCACGTTGCCATTAAATTACAGGTGGCTCATTAAATTACATAAACACCTGGACTACAAAATTACATAACCAAGTGGCCAATGATGAAATAAGAAAACCTCGTGGTCAATAAAATTACATAACCAAGTGGCCAATAAAATTACAAAACCACGTTGCCATCAAATTCCAGGTGGCAAAGAAATTACATAACCAAGTGGCAATAATAGAATGAAAAAACCATATGGTCAACAAAATTGAATAACCAAGTGGCCAATAAAATTACGAAACCACGTTGGCATCAAATTCCAGATGGCAAAGAAATTACATAACCAAGTGGCCAATAATAAAATAAAAAAACACGTTGCCATTAAATTCCAAGTGGATAATAAAATAACATAAACACCTGGACTACGAAATTACATAACCAAGTGGCCGATAATCAAATAAGAAAACCTCGTGGTCAATAAAATCACACAACCAAGTGGCCCATAAAATTACAAAACCACGTTGTCATTGAATTCCAGGTGGCAAAGGAATTACATAACCGAGTGGCCAATAATAAAATGAAAAAACCACATGGTCAATAAAATTACATAACCGAGTGGCCAATAATAAAATGAAAAAACCACATGGTCAATAAAATTACATAACCAAGTGGCCAATAAAATTACCAAAGCACGTTGCCATTGAATTCCAAGTGGATAATAAAATTACATCAACACCTGGACAACAGAATTTCATAACCAAGCGGCTAATAATAACATGAGAAAACCACGTGGCCAATAAAATTACATAACCACCTGGACAACAAAATCACATAACCAAGTGGCCAATAAAATTACAAAACCACGTGGCCAATAAAATTAAAAAACCAAGTGACTAATGTACATAACCACGTGACCGGAAGGTCTACACAACTACGTGTATAACCAGCTATCGTTCGGACCTTCATTCATAACCACTCAGCAGTCTAGAATCTAGATATACAAGTCGAATTACGATTTATTCCTTCACTGCATTGGACGATTACAAAGGGGCGACTGTGCTGACAATCAAGTTAACTTTCTAAAATTGCCAAACTATACTAACTTAATTAACTTGGGTGTGTTGGACTGTACTGTTTCAATGAACAACAAATGATTCAACCGAAAAATGAGGGAGTTGATAAAGCCCCAATCCGTCGAATTTCCAATCGGGATCGCTTATCGCCCCCGCGATCGCAGGTGCATAATCGTAACGACGACACATCAATCAGGCGAGACGGTTATTGATGCCCGATTTCGGTTTTTAACGCGTGAGTTATAACGTCGATTTAACGCTCGCGCAATCAATTATGCGGCGCCGCGAGCGACAAATAACGTCCACCGGATGTACAACAACGGAAATCGATATTATCCATCATAATTCGAGACCGCAAGGCCTGACGGCCGATGCGAAAATCGAAAGAGAAATGGGAATTTAGGCTTTATCCCCGGATATTTCGAATAATCGAGTCTCATTCCTTCGCAATCCCCCTCCCCCCTGGGAAGAGTGATCCGTTAGTGGATGAAACGAGATCGATTCAATTTTAACTTCAACCGGGTTCAGGATTGACCAAACATAATGAGTGAGAAACGCGAGGCCAGTAGCGTATCCTCGGCACCGTGACGAAAACGATTGAACGCCTTCTTGGCGGTTCCCCCGTTTAAATCTCCGAAACGCGGGGAGTAATCGAAGTTTATTGCCGGGGATTCGAATTTATTCCGGATTCCGAATGCCTTTTACGATTCCGGTCTTCTTTTTGCTTTCAACGTTGGGACCACTGCAGCGCTAATTACCGTTACGACCCCGATAAATTCCCCATTATGATGCATGGAAAGATATTCTATAGTTTGAATGGTTCGCGAACGGGGAATTTCGGCCGCGCAGTTGGCAGCATTTATGTCACCAAGGTCAAACAATGACGTGTATTTACACGGTTGTTGACTCGATCTTAATATTGTCTCGAGTGCAACCCGTAGGGACCTCTGTGATACAAGTCAGGCACTACAAAAAATGAAAATAAATGAGCACTCCGTTGAAACGGGGGAGAATTATTGTAGGGTTCGTTTGTTGCTACGCGAGGTTGAAACTCTTTTAATCAAGTTTGAAATGGAGTAAAGAAGTTAATTACTTTTATGATTAGTTCTGTTCGGACTTTCAGAATGGTCGGCTGGTTTGATTCGCTGCGCTCGGAAGGGGGGTGGGGTGCAACGTGAAATGAAAATAAACTAAAACGTTCTATTTTCGAAGCAAAATGGGAAAATAATTCACAATAATCAAAAGTTCGAGCGGGGAGTCAAACGACACATATTGAATGTTCTCGTAACTTGCTTTCCTAGAAACTTCAAGCCGGGCGTGTACGTATTCGAAGTCCATCGAACCGAATTAGCGACATCAAAAGAATACAAGGGTTTCCTCAGACGATACGGTGATAAAATACCGTATTACTTTCTCTAACGTTGGGGGAGTGCCAATGAGAACTGTCCCCTTCGAAGAGTTATTTCTTACGGTGGACGATAGCCAGTATTACAGTTTCCTGGAACTAAAATTATCACTGTTTTTTCTCTTTGTCTCTCTGGTTTTCTTTCTTTTTTCTCTTGATAATTCGATAGTTGTCTTCTATACATGTGGAATGTTTCAAAGCATCCATAAATTATTATTATTATTATCGTTCCAGAGAACAAAATTATTCCTAGGAAGGCCTAGAGAACATTTTTTCTTCGAAGAATTGAAACGTTGGGGTTATATTCCAGAGAAAATTTTTTTCACACGGTGGGGGAGTAACAATGAGAACTGTCCCCTTCGAAGAGTTATTTCTAACGGTGGACGATAGCCGGTACAACAGTTCTCTGTAACTATCGTTCCAGAGAACAATATATTTCCTCACGTTGGGGGAGTGCCAATGAGAACTGTCCTCTTCGAAGAGTTATTTCTGAAGGTGGACGATAGCCGGTATCACAGTTCTCTGGAACTATCGTTCCAGAGAACAATATATTTCCTCACGTTGGGGGAGTTCCAATGAGAACTGTTTCCTTCGAAGAGTTATTTCTAAAGGTGGGCGATAGCCGGTATTACTATCGTTCCAGAAAAGAATATACTGTCATGGCTCTTCTATGAAATTAAAAAAATTCATTCGAATTTTGAAAATAATTTATACCCAAATACGATTTAGAAGAATTTCGTTCAATTTCCAATTAATTTTTCCAAGACTCTTTCTCAAAGAGGGTTCAAGGTGAACAACAACTTAATAAACTACTTCTAACAAAATAAAAATTCTAGATTGTACATCCCTCCAAACCAAATGAGTGCACTCTCAGAACAAAGCTATGTCCAAATATAGTTCTTCAACTTTTCCTGGCTAGCGTTCCAGAGAACAATATATTTCCCCACTTTGGGGGAGTGCCAATGAGAACTGAAACTATCGTTCCATAAAACAATATATTTTCTAACGTTTGAGGAGTGCCAATGAGAACTGTCCCCTTCGAAGATTTATGTCTTACGGTGGACAATAGCCGTTATTACACTTCTCTGGAACTATCATTCCATAAAACAATATATTTTCTAACGTTGGGGGAGTGCCAATGAGAACTGTCCCCTTCGAAGACTCATTTCTAACGGTGGACAATAGCCGGTATTACAGTTCTCTGGAACTATCATTCCATAGAACAATATATTTTCTAACGTTGGAGGAGTGCCAATGAGAACTGTCCCCTTCGAATATTTATTTCTTACGGTAGACGATAGCCGGTATTACTGTTCTCTGGAACAATAGTTCCAGAGAAGAATATATTTTCTAACGTTGGAGGAGTGCCCATGAGAACAGTCCCTTTCGAAGAGTTATGTCTAACGGTGGACGATAGCCGGTATTACAGTTCTCTGGAACTATCGTTCCAGAAAACAATATACTTCCTCACGTTGGGGGAGTGCAAATGAGAACTGTTCCCTTCGAAGACTCATTAACGGTGGACAATAGCCGGTATTATAGTTCTCTGGAACTATCGTTCCATAGAACAATATATTTTCTAACGTTGGTGGAGTGCCAATGAGAACTGCCCCCTTCGAAGAGTTATTTCTAAAGGTGGACGATAGCCGGTATTACAGTTCTCTGGAACTATCGTTCCAGAAAACAATATACTTCCTCACGTTGGGGGAGTGCCAATGAGAACTGTTCCCCTCGAAGACTCATTAACGGTGGACAATAGCCGGTATTATAGTTCTCTGGAACTATCGTTCCATAGAACAATATATTTTCTAACGTTGGTGGAGTGCCAATGAGAACTGCCCCCTTCGAAGAGTTATTTCTAAAGGTGGACGATAGCCGGTATTACAGTTCTCTGGAACTATCGGTCCAACCGGGTAAGCAAGTATAAGAAATCGAGAAGAGAGAACCCCTTAATTACTTTCGAAGTGCATCGAACCGAAACAGCGACGACAAGAAGATGCAGGGGTTGTTTCAGACGATACGGCGATAAAACACCGTATTGTCGATCTCATTTCGAGGAACGACAGGGAGCAGGGTCTGCGAGATAATTGACCATCACGGGAAACGGCGTGCGGGGGATGAGAACGTGTCGACAGCGTTATCTGGCGTTTTTACTTGTTGCCCGATTCCGCACCGTCGGGATTGAATTCGTTCTATGCATAAAGTGTTCGTCGTACAGGAAAAAAAAACGTCAATCGATCATTTTTAACGAACTTCGAGACCTCGAATTACCACGTCTAAATCGGAATCGACGTGGGACACCATAATGGGATACCTATCAACTTCTTTCAGTCAAGAAATTGTCGAGCACACACCATTATTTGCTCGAAACTTTGATGAAAATTTCCACGGTAATCGATCGGGCCTGAATTATTGAAGAAGTTATTCATGGCCTCTTCTTCAGTATGGTCCAATACAGCCAAGTTAATTTAGATAGTATAGTTTGGCAATTTTAGAAAGTTAACTTGAGTGTTAGCACAGTCGCCCCTTTGTAATGGTGAAATTTTGACATTTAACAGTCAGTTTGATTGAGAATTGACAGTTGTTATCGGAGCTACCAACATAATTCCGTTAAAGAATCTAATATTCGATGACGTTATTACAGTCGCCCCTTTGTAATCGTCCAATGCACTGAGGGAATTAATCGTAATTCGACTTTTATATCTAAACTGCTCATACCTCGACACCTTCTACGGTCCTCCAAAAACGGAAGTTAATTCCAGGTGTCCCATTGCACCGGACTAATCCATTAGGACGGTCCTCCGGACGCCAAATTGAGTTAGCAAGATTAACGACCCGGAGTCTTCCCACGTAAGATGACAACTTCGGAATATCCACCGCCAGATGACGGATTATAAGGTGTTACGACGCACTAGGCGTTATTGCGCCCCAATTAGGCGAATGAATGGGGCCTAATGCCGCCCTTGCCCACCAACAATCGCCACAAAATTAGGGGTATGGACGAGGGTAGCATGGGCGAAACGCGCGCCCTAATTTGTTTTTCGATCCTACTGCAAAAATCGCTGCAGCAAAAGACAATAAAATAATTTCGTAAATGACCGACGACACGCTATGATTGTCACCACTTCTATACTTTGATCGTTTCACGCTATAATTGGCCGTTTTGTCGATGTTGGTCAAAATGAAATTCCCAATCGCGAACCTCCGATCGGGAAATTGGCACTTATTAACGCCGTCAATGGACGGCTTTGTGCGAGTTCCGAAGTCGATCAAGTTCGCTCGAAGTTCGACGGACGTCGAAGTCGTGGAAGAGTTTGAACGACGCTTTAGAACGTTTGGTCGCCACGATGAAATGGTAAAAGGGGGGAAGTTTCTCGACATTCATCAACTGTATGATTGAATGGGGCGCATTTATTTTTCAGCTATCGTCCACCCTTAGATATAACACTTCCCCGGGGACAGTTCTCATTGGCACTCCCCCAACGTGTTAAAAATTGTTCTCTGGAATATAACCCCAACGTTTCAATTCTTCGAAGAGAAAATGATCACCAGGCCCTCCTAGGAATATGTTTGTTCTCTGGAATGATAATGATAATAATAATTTATGGAATCTTTCGAAACATTCCACATGTAAAGGAACAGTCAAACATCTAGTCATTTCCGGAAGACAACTATCGAATTAACAAGAGAAAACAGAAAGAAAACCAGAGAGACAGAGGGAAAAGGCAGTGATAATTTTAGTTCCAGGAAACTGTAATACCGGCTATCGTCCACCGTTAGAAATAACTCTTCGAAGGGGACAGTTCTCATTGGTACTCCCCCACCGTGCGAAAAAAAATTTCTCTGGAATATAACCCCAACGTTTCAATTCTTCGAAGAGAAAATGATCACCAGGCCCTCCTAGGAATTTGTTTGTTCTTTAGAACGATAATAATGATAATAATTTATGGATCCTTTAGAACATTTCACATGTATAGGAAATACCAAACATCTAGTTATTTCCAGAAGACAACTATCGAATCAACAATAGAAAAAATAAAGAAAACCAGAGAGACAAAACAGTGATAATTTTGGTTCCAGGAAACTGTAATACCGGCTATCGTCCACCGTTAGAAATAACTCTTCGAAGGGGACAGTTCTCATTGGCACTCCCACACCGTGCGAAAAAATTGTTCACTGGAATATAACCCCAATGTTTCGACCTCAGGAATGGTTTTGTTCTCTGAAACGATAGCTTCAGCTCATAAACAACATCCTAAATACTACAATACCAACATCATCCATTCGAGATATTCATATGGGATAAACAGACCATTCACCCGAGTATAACAACCCTTATTCTTAATGAAATGTCGCCCTTCCTCGACGTTCTCCCCCCCGTCTCGAGACAAACCGAACGAACTAATGGCGAGTGGTTTCTTAAGCGGCAGTCACACCATGAACGCGCTGGAAACTGGAAAACTTCCAACCGCCGTCTTTGTCGCCCTCGAAATTGCCAGTCTCACGGGAGAAGTTTCTTGTTTTTCACCACTCCGAACATCGAGAAGATTCATTAACGATGTGGAGTGTCTCAAAGGAAAAGTGGGGGTTAAGGGGGGCCCTCCTGCATTCCTCGACTTTCAGTGAATTAACAAGTCGAAAATTGCGACACTTTAACGTCTCATTCCGTTAATCCGCGCCCCCCGAATTCCGGAGTTTTAATAAACGCCGATGCGCAACTAATAACGTTGCGGGACATGTACAAGAACGACACGTTTCGTATTCCGCCAGTCGTCCAATTTGCCGGGATCAAGCGGACGACTCGCGGGCGGAATTTTTTCGTCTTTCCGATGAAAGACGGATTTGGGGTATTTTCTTTCCCTCCGCGAGACGATCGACTCGCAATTATTCGGAGAAAGGGTTGGGACAGGCTCGTACCTCATTTAAATGTGGGTTATTCCTCATTTCGGACGCGGGGCCGAACACGAACACCTGAGGTTGTAAAATATATTATTTCCGTTCCGTTCTCGTGTCGCTGATTGCAGAGGGTTAATTATACCCCCGAGTTTGCGTTATTATGCTCGCCCGACGACTAATTTCGTCTCTTCGTTCCGCGACAAAAGGATCTAATTTTGGGAGTTTTTAGAAGCGTGAAAGAATTCCAACCCTCTTTCGAGTCGATGTTTCAACCATACAACTGATGAAGACAGCTGTCAACTGTCATATATTCAGTAGAGGATGTCAGCAGTCTAGATATAAAAGTCGAATTACGATGTATCCCTTCACTGCATTGGACGATTATAAAGGGGCGACTGTGCAAATACTCAGGTTAAATTCGCAAACTATACTGAACTAACTAGGGTAGGTTGAACGTCAATTTTTCTTAAATACAATTCTGAAAAAAAAAACGAAATATTCCCCGATATTCAAAAGAACAAAAAGAAACGTCATCGAATATTAAATTCTTTAACGGAATTATGTTGGTAGCTCCGACAACAACTGTCAATTCTCAATCAAACTGACTGTTGAATATCAAAATTTCACCATTAGATCGAGCCGATTTATTCCTTCAGTGCATTGGACGATTACAAAGGGGCGACTGTACAAACACTCAGGTTAAATTCGCAAACTATACTGACCTAACTAGGCTGTGTTGAACTCCGATTTTTTCTTAAATACAATTCTGAAAAAAAACTGAAATATTCCCCGATATTCAAAAGAAGAAAGAGAAACGTCATCGAATTTCAAATTCTTTAAAGGAACTATGTTGGTAGCTCCGACAACAACTGTCAATTCTCAATCAAACTGACTGTTAAATGTCAAAATTCCACCATTTTTCAAACAATAAGTAAAAAAAACATATCCTGAACCATCCTAAGGTTTTATTCGATTCGAAAAACCTCCTTCGAACCCACTACGAGGTATTCCCGGAAGAGAAGAAGCTCCCTCGACTCCACAATGATTGACGCCCCCCCCCCCTTCCCCCGTCTTCCATCTCCCGCTTCGCGATCTGTCAAACGTCAGATTTAAACGGCACGTGGTCGGACCCGGGGGAACGCGCCTCATTAATTTTTTCCCTCCAGTTTCGAACGAGAAAAAAATAGCAATCCGATTCGATACGACGGACCGCGTCGTTTTGATTGATGGACCGTCCGTCTTCACGGACGACCCGTTCGTCGCGGCAATGATAGATGGCGGCACGTGCCGGTCCCAGGTGTTCAGTAGGAAGGGGAGGGGGGAGAACAGTCGAATCAGGTAAAAGTCTCCCAGATTTTGTATTTTTTGGGAAAATCGTGAAATTGCTACTTTGTTAGAGTGTTTGACAAATTTTACTACTTGGGTGTAAATAAATAAACATTGACTAAGGATTATCCATCAGTGAGTCGAACCTAATCTTCTTCTTGGCTTGAAATTCGAC
This sequence comes from Aphidecta obliterata, assembly GCA_963966015.1. Lineage (NCBI taxonomy): Eukaryota > Metazoa > Arthropoda > Insecta > Coleoptera > Coccinellidae > Aphidecta > Aphidecta obliterata. The sequence continues at coordinate 1,041,556 of OZ014434.1, read as the reverse complement.
AATCACAACGCCCATAGAAAACAAGAAGACAAATTGTCCTGTATCAACTCCGAGCACTCCGAGCACACACCATAGATCAAAGAGTGATACAATATTTCGAGTTAACTGAAACAAACACCGCGACTTGGTCAACACTCCAGCTCTAATTGCACGGAGTTCGCCTCCTCTTCTACCTTTGACTTGCGGGTTTTTCTCCAACATTCACAAAGACACACATTATGCTCCCGTACCCAACCTAATTAGACCGAGTAAAAAAAAAAGTAACAACAAAAAGACTCACCTTCCCGCTTCCACTCGAGCCCGTCGGCGGTCAGGAGGAAGAGCGGCAGTAGAGCCCCCACCAGGCGGTAGGGGGCGCAGCGGACCATCGCCCAACTCAATCGGGGCCGTAAATCCTCGTACGTTTAACGGCCGTTTCGCCGACTTAACGGCCTCTCCACTTCATTTTTGCCAGCGTATGATTGATCATACGCACATTCGCGGGTGTCCTGTTTCTGTTTCGGCCGGGGGTGGCGCCACCTGAAACGGAAGGACATGGATTACTGTTATCGCTGTGATTCCGATCTCACGGTCGGACGATCGGGAATTATGTGGTTTGATGGGACGGTCCGAAATGCCATTTAACTCTTTCCTATGATACGGAACGATGAAATGAAAATTAAAAATTATGAAAAGCACTGCCGTGAAGTCAGGAGCTTTTGAGCGCTCATTTGTCCACCATGTAGGTTGATTCGCATTCTCCAGTTTTAGAAACCAATTGGAAAGATTTTGACAGCTGTCAAAGAAAATTACAAACTAACGCGAAAATCCAGACTTCACGTCAGTGCTTTGGGTGACGAATTTTTTTTCGGTAATTCGCTAGAATTTTCTATGGTCTTGGTAATGCGATCTGGACAAAATTTCCCACTTAGTTTGAATACAATCCAAAAAAAAAAACTGAAATATTCCCCGATATTCAAAGGAAGAAAAAGAAACAACATCGAACATTAAATTCTTTAACGGAATTATGTTGGTAGCTCCGACAACAACTGTCAATTCTCAATCAAACTGACTGTTAAATGTCAAAATTTCATCATTAGATCGAGTCGACTCATTCCTTCAGTGAATTGGGCGATTACAAAGGGGCGACTGTACAAATACTCAAGTTGAATTCGCAAACTATACTAACCTAACTAGGGTGTGTTGCATGTCGATTTTTTCTTGAATAAAATTCTGAAAAAAAAACTGAAATATTCCCCGATATTCGAAAGAAGAAAAAGAGATGTCATCAAATATTGAATTCTTTAATGGAATTATGTTGGTAGCTCCGACAACAACTGTCAATTCTCAATCAAACTGACTATTAAATGTCAAAATTTCATCATAAGATCGAGTCGATTTATTCCTTCAGTGCATTGGACGATTACAAAGGGGCGACTGTACAAACACTCATGTTAAATTCGCAAACTATACTTACCTAACTAGGGTGTGTTGAACGTCGATTTTTTCTCAAATACAATTCTGAAAAAAAAACTGAAATATTCCCCGATTTTCGAAAGAAGAAAAAGAGATGTCATCGAATATTAAATTCTTTAACGGAATTATGTTGGTAGCTCCGACAACAACTGTCAATTCTCAATCAAACTGACTGTTAAATGTCAAAATTTCACCATCAGATCGAGTCGATTTTTTCCTCCAGTGCATTGGACGATTACAAAGGGGCGACTGTACAAACACTCATGTTAAATTCTCAAACTAAACTGACCTAACTAGGGTGTGTTGAACGTCGTTTTTTTCTCAAATACAGTTCTGAAAAAAAAACTGAAATATTCCCCGATATTCGAAAGAAGAAAAAGAGATGTCATCGAATATTAAATTCTTTAACGGAATTATGTTGGTAGCTCCGACAACAACTGTCAATTCTCAATCAAACTGACTGTTGAATATCAAAATTTCACCATCAGATCGAGCCGATTTATTCCTTCAGTGCTTTGGACGATTACAAAGGGGCGACTGTACAAACACTCAGGTTAAATTCGCAAACTATACTGACCTAACTAGGGTGTGTTGAATGTCGATTTTTTCTTAAATACAATTCTGAAAAAAAACTGAAATATTTCCCGATATTCGAAAAAAGAAAAAGAAACGTCATCGAATATTCGATCCTTCAACGGAACTGTCAATATTCAATCAAACTGACAGTTAAATGTCAAAATTCAACCATTCTCCAAACGACTAGAAAAAATAACATATCCGAAAAACCGCCGACTGTCAAATATTCGGTAGAAGATGTCAGCAGTCTAGACATACAAGTCGAACTACGATTCAATCCATCACTGCATGGGAGCGCAGCGGATCTTGTTACATTACAAAGGGGCGACTGTACAAATACTCAGGTTAAATTCGCAAACCATACTGACCTAACTAGGGTATGTTGAGATAAGTTTTTCTTTAATACAATTCTGAAAAAAAAAACGACCATTCCACGATATTCAAAAGAAGAAAAAGAAACGTCATCGAATATTCGATTCTTCGATAGAATTATGTTGGTAGCTCCACTCACTCACTGGACAGTTTTATTTGTCCATAATAATCATGGACATTTTCTTTGTCCATAATAATTATGGCTCACAACACCCTCGTATCATGATAATTATACTAAATTTTCGAACGAAAGATCCGAGCCTCAAATTTGTCAACTTAAACGAGACGTTTTGATGTAAAACCGTCGCGGTATTTCACAAAAGTGTTTTCCAATTCGCGAAGAAGCCCCCGAAAGTTTCACACCCCCCCCTAACGAATCGCGCCCGGCTGCGACAACAGGTGGACCCGAGTTGAATTTTCAATTTTCCGAGGGTGGAAAATTGCTGTCTGTGATACGAACTCCCATCTATAAGTGGTTTCTTTTGTGTTTCGCATCATGGAAGGATACATTACCTGGAAGTGAGACTTTTTATGTGGCGACATCTAAGTATCCAAAATTAAATATCACAATGCACAACGAATTATATGGGTTTCTGTGTACAATAAACTTGTTCATAGAAAACAAGCGCGCGAAAAGGAAATGGAGTTTATAAAAACCAAATGTTTTGATACAAAAAGAAACGGCGCACGCACTGATAATGTTGGAGATATCAAAACATGTTATAATATGAAAAAAAATTTATATGACAAACAGTTACGGGAGTATAGAAAAGAAGAAGAGTGAACGGCAACATGGTAGAGTTCCGATAGGAGACGCGCAGTCGCCATTGCATGACAATGGTTGAGTTTCAACGGTTGTGAATTTGCGCATTGTGTTTAATTGTTGTTATTATTGTATAAAAAATATAAAGTTTATCTGTATAAATCAACAAATTCATAACAATTGCCGACTATTCAATCAAATTTTGGATCAAACGTATCATGATATGGAGAACAGGTGCAAGAATTTCAATGACCAGTGAGTTATTAAAATTCTTGAAGAAAATGCATTGGGAAAACATAGGCAGAAGTTGTGAAATTGTTTCGATCAGCATACCATAAATGTGAGTATTCAAATCGCTTCCTTTCTTTCAAATTCCACCACACGAAATTCGGCGAATTAGGAATAAGTAAGGTTAGGTTTTGAATCCGACTTCTTCTAATGGCAATCAATATTATCGATTTCATTTCTGAATCGGATCGGATCAGATGCATCTCACTCAACTGACCTGTCCAAACATTTCGTCAACATCTCGGGTAGTCGAGATGGTTTTCGGATGGCGAATGTAAACGGGATTCTAATAGATTTTCTATTTTCAAATACTTACATTGTTTTGAGAATCGTAAATTTAGCTCGCACCTACAATGTTTTCTCGGCATTCATGGGGAATAATTGATAATTCACGTCACCGTGAGGATCCATCGAGATTGAATTATTTCGGTCGAGTAATTTCTGATGTTTATAATAAAATTTTTCATCTCGAATTATTGAATGAACTTGGATCGGATCATTGTATTATTTTTAAGATTTGTATTAAGACTGAAAGTTACCAATCCCAATAAAAAATCACTGGGTCTGGGTAAAGTTGGGTTAGGCCAAATGATCATCGAATTGGAAATGTTCGATTTTTTTACTGAATTATGTTGGTACAACTGGTGAGATCTGTCATTTTTTAATCAAACTGATAATAGAATGTCAGAATCTTAACATTCTTGAAGCAATTTGAAGAATCTTAGCTCATAAACCAAATGTTTCCTGAAATTGTTGGTGGTACAATAAGATTTATTATGGAGAAGTGTTTATAAATAAATCATCAATATCACAGGAGGCGCTGATGTGACATTTCACCTTTATTTTTTTCAGATTGGGTAAAGTTGGGTTGAGTCAAATGATCAAATATGATCATCGAATTGGAATTTACGAAATTCTGAAGTATGGTAAGGTAAGTGAATGTTGAGTTGAACATTTTAATTAAAAAATTGATTATTTACTCTATAAATTAGTATTTTGAAATGGGCGAATATTCGAAAGGAGGAATTTCTTGATATGTTTGATTTTTTCACTGAAATATGTTGGTAGAACTGGTGAGTTCTGTCATTTTTTAATGAAACTGATAATGAAAGGTCAGAATCTCATCATTCTTGAAGTAATTTAAAGAATATCATCTCATAAACCATGAGTTTCCTGAAATTGTAAGTGGTACAATAAGATTTATTGTGGAAAAGTGTGTTTACAAATAAATCATCAGTATCCCAAGGGAACGCTGAAGTGAACTTTCGCCTATATTTCTTTCAGATTAGGTTAGTTTTTTGTTTGTTTTTTTTTTACATTTTGTGTCCAGGCCAGTCAATCAAAGTTTCCAACAAGTGCGTTAAATTAAATAATTTCTGTGACTCGCGTTTTATTTTTCCGATATGTAGAGACTTTTTCGTATATGGTTCGATCAGAATTTCTACTCACCAAATTAATCCACCTTCGCAATAAATTTCTTCCGTTTCGCGTGATTTTTCGGCGCACCAATGTTCCGTTTCCCGGGACGTAGGCGAAGACGCGACTGTGGAAAATTAAACGGCCGAAAGTCGCGCGTTTGATGTAATTCCACAGGTTCTTCGACGCACGCGCGTCGCCCCCCAAAACGGACGGAACATGGATGAAACATGAGGTGAAAAAAATCAGAATGACACTAAATACTTCTATTCAAAGATGTTCTACAAATATTTTACAATTTAACAGCTGTCGCGTCTTCTGCTCCTACTCTTCTTCTCCTTCGTCTCGTCGCAGCAGAGGTCGCGGAGCCAGCCGAAGCACAGGAAGTAGTGGAGACATCTACAGCCCCAACAGCAGCCCTTCTCCTCTTTGCGGTGATGATGATGGTGATGATCGCATCCGCGTTCTTCGTGGTGATGTGGAGGAACACATGACGTGTCGTCGAGGCAATAAACGTCGTAACGGTTACCACAACCTGTCATTTTGGACTGTGTTTAAGGTTTGAGCTAAAAGTGGAATTCTGGAGGGTATTTATTGGGGAGTCGGTGACGAATTAGGGAAGTAATTAGCGCGTTGATCGTTCCTGTTCAACATTAATCATGATGTTTGGTTTGATGATTGAGTGGGACGATCGAAGGTCCAATATTCGATAATTTTTTTCATAACTCTAATTTTGACATTTCACATTTTGGAAATTGACATTGACTTTTAGTGCTTTATATTGGTAGTACTGACCAAATGTCATGTGTCAGTTATATGGTTATATAATCAACTCAGAAATGGTAAGTTTTTTAATTGTTGACATTTATTTGGTGTTATTTCTGTTTTTTTTTTTTTTCATCGACCAAACCGAGTTTTTATTTTTAGTGTCATTAAAAAAGATTTACGCTTGTTCCTATCCGATTAATGTACAGTGTTTTTCGCAAATATTTACTTATTGCGGTAGGGAACCGATCAGAATATCCGCATATCAATTGATTAGTTTGCTTTGCGTTCGCGATTACAAATATATTGTGATTAAATAGAGAAGATTATGATGTACCCACATCTTCTCGAAAGCTGATTTCTGTCGTATTGATTCGATAACGAACAGGATAAATGAATTTCCGACAATAAAAGCTGCTTTGAATCGACAATCGGCATTCTTAAGTTTAACCGAAAAAGTGAACTTTTTCTGCCATGCAACATTCCAGGTAATGATCCAAATTAAACTGGTGATTGAAATACAGCAGGTAAGCAAAAAAAAACTGTACTTGTTACGTCGTGGACGTAAACGGCCTCCTGTATAGTGGTTTTCTTGCTCCTGTTCTGCGAGGTCTGGTCATCTGTCTGACCATGATTAAATCGTGCAGAACCGAGTCGTCTGATCACCACCGCCGCCGTTTTTATCCCGTCATTTTACCTTCTGTCAAGTTGAAATTCAGCAAGGTAAGTGCCCTTTGCTTCTGAAATACCAGGTGACAGCCCCGGAACTGTGCAGAATAAAGGTTCATCCTCTGCTTCCTAGAAATGGTATTCGTTGAAAATTGATCATTGAAAAGAAATGGTGCTCTTCAAAAATTAATCATTAAAGAGAAAGAGTACTCGTTGAAAAATAGATCATCGAAAGGAAATGGTACTCTTCAAAAATTCATCACTAAAAAGAAATAGTACTCGAAAAATTAATCATTAAAAGGAAATGGTACTCTTCAAAGATTAATCACTAAAAAGAAATGGTACTCTTCAAAAATTAATCACTTAAAAGAAATGGTACCCGTTTAAAATTATTGATTAAACAGAAAGGGTACTCGTTAAAAATTAATCATTGAAAGAAAATGGTACTCTTCAAAAATTTATTATCACTAAAAAGAAATGGTATTCGTTGAAAATTAATCATTAAAAGGAAATGGTACTCTTCAAAGATCAATCACTAAAAAGAAATGGTATTCTCCAAAAATGAATCACTTGAAAGAAAGCGTACTCGTTAAAAATGAATCAGTGATAGAAAATGGTACTCTTCAGAAATTAATCATCAAAAAGAAATGGCAGGTATTCGTTAAATATTAATCAATAGAAAGAGATGATAATCGTTAAAATTTCATCATTAAATGGAAAAAATAATTTGACATGAGTTGACACTGTAGCGAGGCTATCCAACCGAAGATTATGAAACGAACCACGAGCCGCCACTGACCACCAATAATATTCAATTCGTAGGATGGATTTGTTTCAACCAATCTCAGTTTCTAGTACTAAATAAACGCTATAATACTTCCATGCCTAAAGTACGTAGTATTTTCTTAATTCAAATCAAAATTACTTTGAGAAGGCATCTTATTTAATTTTTGTCAAGAATAGTCTGAATGACATTAAACCAGGAGAGGAAAATCGTGCATCCGCCAATTTACATTATGGTGTCGCCATCTATGTTTCAGTAGTAAAACCGTAATTTCTCTCAGTAGTTCAAATGTTAAACGAAAACCACAGATTTTACATAAACTTAACCTTACTTATGTATCCACCTGTCAAAACAAGTGTTCGAAGAACAATCTGTATTTCTCACGTTTGAGGTAGTGTTTTGTTTTTTTCAAAAGTATTTTCAGAAAATATTTCGATATTATTTTATCTCGAAATGTAGATTTGAAATTATTTCATTTTGAAGAAATTTCAGATGTGCCATAATCTCAAAACCAAAATTATAAAAAGATTTGTTTTTAGACTGAAAATTAATTCGAGAAAATTCAAAGCATCCTCGAAAACAATGATGGTAACTGGCAACTTATTCTGAATTATTTATGTTTTGATTAATCATTTATTAAAAGTCTTCAATTTGTTTTTTATTGTGATTTGTATCCTTTCAACAGGAATAAATGAAGTGAAACGATTCTTCTCATCATAAAACTGCAATACAGTACTATTGGGAAATTAATTGATTAAATGAACAATAAACGCTAATTAACGGGAAAATTTTCAATAAATCCCAGACACGTAAAACGTGAAGAAAAAAAGAGTCGATATACTCAGTAACTTTTACTATATGAGAAATATACAATAATAAAGTGTAAATTAATAAATTTCATAATATACATGACATACAGTTTCAAACTGTCGATATAACAAATACATTATATACAAACACTTCTATATAATTCTTTCCGATAGCACTTTTCATGATATTTCCTATTCGAACATTGCTTTTCCTGTTTAAAAAAAAAGCTCTAAAATTTGCAAACTCAACACTGCGACTCAACGACATTCCTCACCTATCACTCCGCAACGTCGTTGCTGTTATCGTTCTCTCCATCTCCTGCTTCTCTCGTCATATTCTGGATTTGCCTGTCCTCGACTTCTTCCGGAGACGATGATTTATCATCGAACGGATCTCTACTACTCAATTTGTCATTTGATTCGGAATTGGGCGCCCTCATGAAGTCCTCCTAAAAATGTCGCATGATATAGTTGAAAGATTACCATTAAAACTGAAAAAAAGTATACCTTAACAGGAGCTACACCACTTTCAGGCGACTCATCTTCATCGTTCATAATGTCATTGTTTCCTCTATTTTCCATCGACTTTTGGTGTGCTAAAGCCATGTTCTGCAAGTTTTGTGTACCCGCCATGATAGACGGACTGTGAGCGTTGGACTTGCGCACTTTGTCGCCTAAATTAAGAATAAAACAATGAAAGAACCAGAGGACGTAGTACTCGTCGGAAATTATATACCTTTTCTCCACAAAGTGATTTCCTGCTGCTTGAAATATCTTCGATCCTCTGTATCCATAAGAACGAGATTCAGGAAATATTTAACAGAAAACTTCTTATTTATGTCCCTCATGGTGGGGGTAAGGTCGTATCCAGCCAAGAAAACCCTGATGGGGATGCTTTCGCCTGCAATTCGTCAAATATACACTCTACCCTAGTAAAATCGGTAAAGGTGAGACTTATACCTCTAACGGGTGCCCCATCCATAATCTCGTACTTTGCTATCGTCTCGTTTTCCGTGAAAGTGTTAGGCCCTTGTCCGGTGGTTTCTTTCTTGATGATCGCGATTTCCATGTGCTTGATTTTTATCCGTACCAGGAGGAAGTAGATTTTCCCAACAATGACATCTTTCAAATGGTATCTAAAACAGTTTCGATTTTCAGCTGAATTTCGTTCATTAGGACGATAATTTCAACTTACTTTGATTTATTATATTCGAATTCAATGTGTAGGCAATCTTCGATTCCGACCTCCATTTTGATGGAACTGTTCATTTCCGTGTAACTGGACAAAGTGTGTACGGCTATATCCAATTCCTTAACTATGTCGGCAAGCCTACGAATTATAGTCACCTTCAGGAAATAGCGGAGTCTGACATTAGCCCCTGGGAAGAAAAAACTAGAATTGAAAATAAACCGGAAGTTTATATACATACCTGTGTATACTTCGAAAGGCTTCTCCACACAGCTGAATTCGAAAGGATAGCTGGTGTTTGCGATCATTTCTCCCGGTCTAGCCAATTCCTTCACCAAAGAAATAAACTCATGGTGATTACCTCTATCATAAAACATCTCAATTTGACCTATAAATTCTATTTTGATACCCTGGTGTTCCAACTTGCTACCGGGTTTTTTCAAGCTTATGTTCACCTGCCACAAAAACACATTCAGAATTTGCCTAATTTATATCTCACAATCAATCATAAACAAAGTTGACATATTCTTAACAGAATTCCTTGAAAGAGGAACTTTGACCTATTATGAAAACAACAGTGATAAAAACATCCATTAAAGGAATCCTTACATTATTAATTCATTAGTTAGAAAAAACTGGAGGTATTATACCTTTCCCGAAACAGTCTCTCCATCATAATATAACAGTAGTCTCTCCTTTTTATTATCGTCTGTTTTGACTTCGGCAGTCTTTCGACTCTCTTGGCCATCTAGGTATATTTCAATCTCTGCAGATTGTCCAAATCCAAAAAAACTCTGAAAACAAGTTCAACGTATTCCAATTAAATTGTAGATGTCAAAATTAACCTCGGCTCAACTTCGTAGTAGGCGTTACTCACCATTTCAATTTGTGAATGATCACATAAATTTATAACAATTTTCGATATTCCCTAAATTAACAATGGGAGTTTGGTCCTTTGGTTGGATTCAGTTGGTAATTTAAACAATTAACATCGCCGAAGGACGTTATCTTGACAGTATTCTTGTGGATCGGTGAGAAGATGGCGTTCGCAGGTTCATAGAAAAGGGGAGGAAAGAACGACAAGTGGTCAAACAGGTGCGTTCAAGATTTTATAATTTTATGTACGAGTAATTTGCATGACGATTTCCGGAATCGTTAGAATTTCGTTTAGATGAGTTTATTTCGTTGTTTTTAACCGGGATTTGGAAGAAATTGAAAACAAAGAAATATTTGCACCATCTGTCGGACGATTCGTGAAATTTGTAACCACTGATGAGGCATTCTACAGAGAAAATAGGGAAGAGTCGCGGAGTGGGCGACATCTACTTTTGATCGTTTCAAATACCTGAGAGGTGAAAACAAACTGACGTGTGTGTTTATATGGGAAAAGTGTGAAATATTTGTATGATTTTAAGTCATTTATGTATCGAAAGTGATATATTTAGATGATAATTTATGGACAATTGTTTCAAATAAACTGTATACGGGCTGAAGATGCAGCGGATTGTAAGAGGTAATGTGGGAATAAGATCACGAAAAATGAACTCTGTTCCTCAATGCTCATCATATAGTTCTTCTGAAATTTCTTTGCTTAAATTCCCGTTGAATCCCAAAGCAGTTAAAAAATGGCAGACAATCTTGAAGATTGGGAATCTCAAAGAATATGTTACTTTGCAGGAAGCACGTCCTGAAAGATTTTTTTACCATAAGTTCAATAATTTTCTATAATGTAGTGGTCATTTACTATCACATTCACGTTCACCCACATAATCAAAAATGTCCGAAGTGGTTATCTCGACTTTCACAGGCATTATTATCAATTCCACAATCTCATAAAAAATTATGCAAGATTACTATAATTCTTTGAAAACTTCAGGTGTTGACCGTTAGATGGTATCACACGTTATAGGATTTCACCAATTCCTTTATGAGCTTTAGGCGATCAATCCTAGATAGCAGATTATGCAAGAGGTTTACTATAATTTTCTTGGAAAACTTTAGGAATTCCCAGTTAGATGGCAGCACACGTTACAGTATCTCATTAATTTCATACGATAACTTCATGCTTTTCCCGTCAGATTTCAGTATTCTTCGAGTTTTTGTGATAATTTGGGGAATACAAGAAATATGCTCTTTTGCAAACAATCTCAAAATCTTGAAAGAGGAAATCTAATGAAATTTCATTTAATATAAAATGAGATACCCTCTCTTTCAAACACTCACAATAAAACATTTTCTCCAAAATTCTTCATTAAATAAATTTGAAAAAATATATCTGTAAAAAATTCAACTACCCACAATACCACAATTGAAATAAACCCTCATTACATCTTGCTACCGCCTCCATGTATCCAATCCAATATTTGTGGCGTAAAATAAGTTATTATAACATCAGCGCCTGCAATGTATCAAATAAATCAACTTCAAAGATCATCGTCCGTTACTTACCCGATCGTCTCAAAGAAGCCAACACTTCAGTCAAAGCGAGCCTCAAATCAATGGCCCCTGCTTTTGCGGCATGATGAATCATGGCAAATTCGCCCGATACTTGATACACAAACATCGGATATTCCGGGTATTTCTTCTTTAGCTCCTTCACGATGTCCATGTATATTAGAACAGGTTTCACCATCAACATATCAGCACCTTCTTCTACGTCTCGAGAGGCCGCTCTTAGCGCTAAACCGGTACTTTCTGAGGGCAATTGGTAACATTTCCTATCTCCTAAAAAATAATAAATCTTTTTATGTCTTCAAACTGAATTCAAATTAGAAACGTTACCGAAAGCCGGAGCTGATTTGCTTGCATCTCTGAAAGGTCCATAAAGATTCGACGCAAATTTGGCAGTGTACGATAAAACAGACACTCTGTTCACCAAACCGTTAACCCTCAAGGCTTGCTTAATTGCTCCGATTCTACCATCCATCATATCGGAAGGAGCTACGATATCAGCGCCTACAAACGATAATCCGTTAGATCCGTTAAAAATATAATAAAGGTATACATAAATACCTGCTTTAGCATATGCCAACGCTACTTCGGCTAGTCTCTTTATACTGTCTTCATTCTTAATGTAACCATTCTTGTCGAGGATTCCACAGTGACCGTGAGAAGTATAGGCACATAAACATACGTCACAAGCAACTGTGAGGGAAGGAAACCACGTTTTTAATTCTGACACGGCTTTTATCACTGGGTTCTTCTCGGTACTTGCATGAGAACCTATTTCGTCCTACAACATTGCTCAAAATCAACACATGTATTTTTGGACGGTTATTTAACCCACTTTAGGAACATTATTGATGACTCCGAATAGGAGAACGGACTGCAAGCCCTTTTCGACTAAGGGAGCCAAGTGGCCTTTCAGTTTGTTGAGACCGTATCTCGAAATACCAGGCATGCTTTCAATGGGTTGTACCGCATTTTCATCATCCCTGAAACGGAAATTTTAATCAAAACATCATCGAGAAGAGATTCCTCAAATACTCACACAATAAATACGGGGTACATAAGATTTTTTTGTGTTATATCACAGTTCATACCTTGCCAACCTCTAAGAGTTTTATTGAAGATGCTGCTGTGTAATATATGTTTATTGGATGGACTTCCGGCGTTTTCCATGTTGAATCGAGTAAAATTGAAGTATTCCAAGTAGAGAAACTAAATTTACTAAATATTCGTCGATATTAGAAAAGTGTGGTTAGGCCTTCAAAAGTTCCAAATTGCTAGGTCATCAACATCAACCATAGAGAAACTGGCAACTGACCATAAGATAAGATCAAGTCTGATCTTTTGCATAGAATACATGATTATATCTATGATTGGATGCATAAAATACCTTAATGACTAATCATTAAATAAAAAAATTATAAAAAGCACTGCTGTTCATCCACCTTGTAGGTAGTGTACTGTATTGATACTAGTATGCGGTAAAACTATTACCGACATTACAGTTTTCTATTGAAAACTGTAAAGAACTAGAACTCTACCTTAAATGAGTTCTAATTAACGTGAAAATATTACTCTAGATAATCTATGGCCAAGGTCTTGATCGTATAGCGGTTTGAGGACTCTACGTTGGGTATGCAACCCAAACTACTCTTGATTCAATAGAAGTGATTGACGGGAAAATATGACATTCAAAACACATATTTTTGGCACTCAAAACAGGAAAATAACAAGTTTATTGGTGGTTATTGGGGACGGTTCCCCAACGTGAAATAATAAGAATCGGGAAAGACCTGCAAGAAAACCCGTTCGGTACAATGAATAGCAATAGGTAGACTTTAAAGTTAAAAACCCAGAGACCGTTCAACAGTTATAATTTCCTATGGTTCTGGTCGAAATTTCCATCGAGCGCTCAAAAATTATTCAGGAATATCATGAAATGAAAATATGGAACCCACTTGTGCACATCTTTATCGAAAAACTGTGTTACAATCATACACAAACATTCTCTTCTAGTATTTACAATTAAGAGCTGGGAAAAAGAACGACGATGAAAAGAAGAACTTCCTTACTTCCATTACTTCAAACAAAAAAGTCCGATGGAATAAATTAATTAAAATTAGACACGAAGCCAGTACATGGAGCTACGAATCCTGGTGTAGTCGGGTAGATTCTCGACAGGCCCAACAGCTGCGATAGCTGGACACCTGTCGTAGATATATTTGAAGCATACGTCACGAACGTTTTGTACGGTTATCGAGTTGATTCTGTGAGTCAACTCGTTTGGTGGGATCCTCCTGCCATAGCACAAGAACTGGCGACCTAGAACGAAGATTAGAATGAAGAACAACCTTCTGAAGAATTCGTGAAACTTACCGATATCCTCACACACAGAAGTTGAAGTGTCCAACTGCAACAAAGTGTTAGCAGTTAACAAAGCCTTTGCCCTTTCGACTTCACCTTCGGTAATGTGCGTGCACAGTCTTACGAACTCCTGTTGGATATTGAACATCATATCCTCGATTTTGAGGTGGTCGGAAACAAAGTAGACGCCCCATAAACCGGTATCCTGGAATTTTCAAATTTTATTAATTCATTCGTTTATTTCTCATATGTGATACATTAGATCTACCGAATGACAAAAATTTCATAACCACAATTTCTAACCATTTCGATTTGCTCGATACTGGTTTTCTTAAAAAAAAAAAATAATAATTTCTTTTTCAAAAACTGAAACCGTTACCTTTTAAAGAAAGAAAGGGTAGGTAACATGTGTACATTGAAAATCTTACGCTTGCACCGGTTCGACTCAACTAAAACTCAAATAAGAGTACTTTATATCTGGCAACGTCGGAAAAATATGACATATGTGATACACTAGATCTACCGAATGACAGAAATTTCATAACCAAAATTTCCAACCATTTCGATTTGCTCGATACTGGTTTTTGAGAAAAAAAAATGCATAATTTCTTTTCAAAAACTGAAACCGTTCTCTTTGAGGAAAGAAAGGGTTGGTAAAATGTGTACATTGAAAATCTTTCGCTTGCACCGGTTCGACTCAACTAAAACTCAAAGAAGAGTACTTTATATCAGGCAAGGTCGGAAAAATATGACAGATGTGATACACTAGATCTACCGAATGACAGAAATTTCATAACCACAATTTCCAACCATTTCGATTTGCTCGATACTGGTTTTCTTAAAACAAAAAATAATAATTTCTTTTTCAAAAACTGAAACCGTTACCTTTTGAGGAAAAAAAGGGTAGGTAAAATGTGTACATTGAAAATCTTTTGCTAGCACCGGTTCGACTCAACAAAAACTCAAATAAGAGTACTTTATATCTGGCAACGTCGGAAAAATATAACAGATGCGATACACTAGATCTACCGAATGACAGAAATTTCATAACCACAATTTCCAACCACTTCGATTTGCTCGTTACTGGTTTTCTTAAAAATCATAATTTCTTTTTCAAAAACTGAAACCATTACCTTTTGAGGAAAGAAATGGTAGGTAAAATGTGTACATTGAAAATCTTTCGCTTGCACCGGTTCGACTCAACTAAAACGTAAAAAAGAGTATTTTATATCTGGCAACGTCGGAAAAATATGACAGATGTGATACACTAGATCTACCGAATGACAGAAATTTCATAACCACAATTTCCAACCGTTTCGATTTGCTCGATACTGGTTTTCTCAAAAAAAAAATCATAATTTTTTTTTCAAAAACTGAAACCATTATCTTTTGAGGGAAGAAAGGGTTGGTAAAATGTGTACATTGAAAATCTTTCGCTTACACCGGTTCGACTCAACAAAAACTAAAATAAGAGTACTTTATGTCTGGCAATGTCGGAAAAATATGACAGATCTGATACATTAGATCTACCGAATGACAGAAATTTCATAACCACAATTTCCAACCATTTCGATTTGTTCGATACTGGTTTTCTTGAAAAAAATTAACATAATTTCTTTTTCAAAAACTGAAACCGTTACCTTTTGAGGAAAGAAAGGGTTGGTGAAATGTGTACATTGAAAATCTTTCGCTTGCACCGGTTCGACTCAACAAAAACTCAAATAAAAGTACTTTATATCTGGCAACGTCGGAAAAATATGACAGATGTGATACTCTAGATCTACCGAATGACAGAAATTTCATAACCACAATTTCCAACCATTTCGATTTGTTCGATACTGGTTTTCTTGAAAAAAATTAACATAATTTCTTTTTCAAAAACTGAAACCGTTACCTTTTGAGGAAAGAAAGGGTTGGTGAAATGTGTACATTGAAAATCTTTCGCTTGCACCGGTTCGACTCAACAAAAACTCAAATAAAAGTACTTTATATCTGGCAACGTCGGAAAAATATGACAGATGTGATACTCTAGATCTACCGAATGACAGAAATTTCATAACCACAATTTCCAACCATTTCGATTCGCTCGATACTGGTTTTTGAGAAAAATTTAATCATAATTTCTTTTTCAAAAACTGAAACCGTTACTTTTTGAGGAAAAAAAGGGTAGGTAAAATGTGTACATTGAAAATCTTTTGCTTGCACCGGTTCGACTCAACAAAAACTCAAATAAGAGTACTTTATATCTGGCAACGTCGGAAAAATATAACAGATGTGATACACTAGATCTACCGAATGACAGAAATTTCATAACCACAATTTCCAACCGTTTCGATTTGCTCGATACTGGTTTTCTCAAAAAAAAAAAATCATAATTTCTTTTTCAAAAACTGAAACCGTTACCTTTTGAGGAAAGAAAGGGTTGGTAAAATGTGTACATTGAAAATCTTTCACTTGCACCGGTTCGACTCAACAAAAACACAAATAAGAGTACAGTAGAACCTCAATTATCCGAGCGCTGATCAGTTTATCCAAACATTCAATTATCTGACCAATAGCATTTCGCTAGTTGAAAATATTAGACTATTATGTGAAAAAAGATTAAAGTATTTAATGTACATACCTATTTCACTGTTTTATTAGTTGGGTATTTGAATGTTCATTTATATATTTAAAATTTTAATGAACTCACCGGTTCTTATAATGTTCTTTGTTTGATCTTATCTCAAAAATCCGACATTTTGATTATCGGAAATAGTCTTGTTCCCAATTAGTTCGCATAATTGAGGTTCTACTGTCGGAACAATATGACTTATGTGATACATTAGATCTACCGAATGACAGAAATTTCATAACCCCAATTTCCAACCTCTCACCTTGTAGCACGTGTTGAAACTCTGGTAAGAGTGGCAAAGATCGCCTTCGGCGCTGGCCCTGGCCAAGGTGGTCGCATTCTGTTTCGCCGAAGCCTGAGACCTGTCCCAGGCCCCCAGAAGGGTGGAGGCCACCATCAGGGTCAGCAAGTCGGGGTTGGTCCAACCCACACCTTCCACTGCGATGGCCACATGAGCCAACGGCAGGGAATCGTCCCTCACTCTGATCTCCGACCCGGTGAAGCGACACGGAGCCAAAGAAGGTATCTCGGAGATGGGCCCTCCGGTGCCTGAAAGAACAATTGAGAAAACTTTCAATATTTATTTATTACAACGATTCATTACAAACGTAAATTTTTTATTCAATCATCAACGACAACAATTGTACCACTTCGTTTCGCGCACAAAAGGTACGACTCGTGGATTCGAGACCGCCCAAATGTTGTGAGCGATGAAACTGTAATTTTGCCTGTGACATTTCAAATGTCTCTTGTAATTATCGATAGCGGCCATTTCGCAAGGCGACCTCGAGATGGGCTTCTTTATCCAACGCTTCTTGAAATAACACACCCCGTAAGCCGGGGAATTGGCTGGGGCCGGTCTACAAAAACCCATTATTCGACACTAGGAATTTGACAACTAAAAATTATCGACAGAAGAGAAAAATCAAATGCCAAATATCGAATTCATTTGTCAATTCTCACACAAATGTCGAATATTTTAACACTCACCAGTAATGTGCGTTTCAACTAATTTGCACAACTCGTCGTGGTTAACGCCCCCGGCTCCGGCAACCACCATCCTTCCGGGAGTGTAATGACTGTTCAAATAACTCCTCAGATCCGTCGCGTTGATCCTCTTGATATTTTCGGTCGGTCCCAAGATCGTGTTGGCCAGAGGTGTACCCTGGTAGGCCGTCGTGTGGAGGTGGTCGAAGACGACTTCTTGTAGGTTGGATTCCACTTCCTGCATCTCCCGGAGGATGACGCCTCTCTCTCTTTCGATCTCCTGCTCGCCCAGTTTCGCGTTTTGCACGATATCGGATAGGATTTCAATCGCTCTCGGTACGTCTTTGGCCAGACATCTGGAGTAGTAAACGGTTTGTTCTCTGCTCGTGTAGGCGTTCAACTGGGCGCCCATGTCTTCGATTTCGATTTCCAACTGGCCTTGCGTCCTCTTCCCAGTTCCCTGCAAAATGATTACGGTAATAACGGTTGAATATGATAGTACTCGGAATGGATACCTTAAAAGCCATGTGTTCCATGAAATGGGCAACTCCGTTGTTCTTGGAGTTTTCATAGCGACTGCCGGCGTCAATCCATATACCTACTGTTGCTGTCTGCGAGCCCCAATCTTCAGTAGCCACGCGAACACCTACAACGATTATAAATAATGAAGAATAGAAAAAAATCTTATTAGATGTTACGTACCAGAATTGAGTGTTGTGCAAGTTGTTGGTGGAACGTTCAAGACCGGGACGTCGTTTTTCAGGGCGGTGGAGGCATTCCTCAAACTTTTAGAGGCCTAAAATGAAGAATTTCGAACATTATAATTACGTAATTTGGGGTTACAACGGACTTGGAAGATTTTTATGTTCATGATATACATAATGAAATTTCCGCTAACGAATATTCGACGATTACCTTTAATATACCAGAATTTTTGGAAAATTTTGCGACAGAGTTAGATAATTTTAGAATGGACGACATTATCGTGATTTATGTTGATCAGAGTCGAAATTAGAGATGGTTTTATCGGTCGCAGTCACAATTTATGACGTATGACAGGAAAGTCGTTCTGTAAGAAATAGGGATGGGTGTTCTGAAAACGATAATATGAAATTTCTTTTATTTTATAAAATCGGACTGATAATATTTTGTGGGAATAGATTTTGTCAAGATTATGCAAATTATCCAAAAACTATTTTAGAATAATTATTCGCGATTCCAAAAGTCTAAACGCCTCCTGCCGGCTAAATCCGGCAGCTTGAAAACGAGTTTTGGTTTTATATTTCACGTGATTTTAAGCCAGATATTTTCATTTTATATCTAGGAACCAGGAAGGAGCACGTGAAACTGTCTAGGTACGACATTACATTATTATTTGGCCGTTTAATCTGTTATCTGGAGTAGGTTACTGTAAATTAGCTTTGATCAGATGTCAGTTTTGCACAGTTAATCAGTAATATCCATGGTATTGTTACCTTGAATTTTCTCTCATAACTTAAAAGCGCCTTATATCCACAGAGGGACATAAAAAAATTCGTTCTGTTCTATGGGTGTAAACAAAAATTAGGTTATTCCAAAGAGTAAGAGTGTCTAATCTTTGGTTATTCCACAGAGTGACAAAATTTGGTGGAGCGTCGGACGAGAATACAATTTAGATAATTAATAATAATCCTGAATGGAGATTTAGATTTACACCATGAAGTGATATTGAAAGGAGGGTAAGTTTTTCGTAGAAATATGGAACTTTGTCTCAAAAGATCGATATCGAAGATTTCAAGAGATATTAATAATCAATTTTTTTTTTCATTTAGTTGTAGTTTCTAAGTGTAAGAGCACTCTGAAATGTACTCATTGTCATTGCGTCCTGGAAATCCTCCATCACACTTTATTTCCAGAGCCTTTGGGTTTTATACTTTCGACAATGGCAGACAAATCTGAATCTCGTGTTTCCACTCTAAATTCAGCTGAGAGACCTAATTATAATTATGGAAAGAATGAGATTAAAACAGAAGATATGGAAACAGTTGAACTGTATATTAATGAAACTAGAGAATCATCAATTGAATATGAGTGAGTATTTACTATCATTTTATTCGCCTCAATTTGTCTAATACTTTCGTACGTAACGCTCACTTTCTTCACGAGTTCCACAACAATCTACTCTGTTCAAAAACTATTTCATTCAACTGAAATTTGTAACACTGTTTATATTACTTTCCGAAACTTTTAGTGTAATATCTTCACATTTTTTAGGCCCAGTGGGAATTCTCCCTCTAATAACTGTGGTGTCAGTTGAAATATAATTTATTTGGGATGATTCCTATCGGGAAAAGATTCCTCAAGATTTTCAATTGTTATAATAACGTGACTCAACATTCGTACGCAAAAATATTTTTCGCAACGTTTGGATCTGTTCTAGTTCTCAGTATTCAGCTGACGAAGGGACCCCTGAAAGTTTGAAGATCGAAGATGTGGACATCACCGAACAATTCATAGATGAAAATGGGATGCACAAGAGGAGTGGATTACTGAAGATGGACGAAGAACCGTTATATTCTGAATTCGAAATGGAAGCAACTCAGAATTTCATTGAAGGACAGGAAAATAGGAATAATTCACTTGCTAACACAGCAAAACAGAAAACTAATCTCGAAAACCACAATCATTCCGTTCATACAAATTTAAAGAAACATAAGTGTCATGTATGTGATTATGTTGCAGTTTTGAAGTGTAATCTCAAAACACATATTAATTCGGTTCATTTGAAAATGAAGGAACATAAGTGTCCCTTATGTGATCATGCTGCATCTCGAAAGAGTGACCTTAAAACACATATAAAATCAATTCATTTGAATAAGAAGGAACATAAGTGTCACTTATGTGAGTATGCTTCATCTTACAAGAGTACCCTCAAAATCCATATAAAATCAGTGCATTTGAATATAAACGAACATAAGTGTCACTTATGTGATTACGCTTCAGTTCTGGAGGTTAACCTTAAAAGGCATATGAAATCCGTTCATTTGAATATGAAGGAACATAAGTGTCATTTATGTGATTATGTTGCAGTTTTGAAGTGTAATCTCAAGACACATATTAATTCAGTCCATTTGAACATGAAGGAACATAAGTGTCACTTATGCGATCATGCTGCATTTCGAAAAAGCCATCTTGAAACGCATATAAAATCAATTCATTTGAATCAGAAGCAACATAGGTGTCACTTATGTGATTATGCTTCAGTTCGAAAGACTTACCTCGAAAAGCATATAAAATCGGTTCATTTGAATATGAAGGAACATAAGTGTCACTTATGTGATTATGCTTCAGTTCTGAAGGGTAACCTCGAAAGGCATATAAAATCGGTTCATTCTAAAATCAGGAGGAATTGTTGAATGTTACTTATATAATTTTGTAATGGGGTTGATCCCGCAAATAAATATTTATACTAACTCAAGCAATACTTGTAGTATTGTTATTTGGGTTTTAAAATAGATTTTTAGTTTTTCCTCGACTTCCCTATTATTTTCATAATCACAAGTGTAAAATAGGCATGATTCGCGATTCCAAAAGTCTAAACGCTCCCTGCCGGCTAAATCCCGAACCTAGAAAGCGAGTATTGTTTTCATATCTCACGTAGGATATTTTATTTTATATCTAGTAACCAGGTACAATTTAGAAATTACATTTAGAAATTTTTATCGTTTTCTGAGCAGAGTAATTGGCATTGAAAAAAAATAGTCGGTAAGGTATTTATATCAGTGTTATTCAGTTGAAATGTTTTCCTCCATATTTGTTTACATTTCACAGCGCCCTCATCGGTGGTTGGAACCGCGAATTAGTCGAAACACCAAGGCCAAAACAATCGAGAAAAAGACCTAACCACCAAGTCACGATCACAAAATTCGTAGCTGTGATATTTTGTTCTATGCGTAATATAACAAAGTTGCGACTTGCGACAGAATTTATCGGATAACTAACAAAATAACGCTGTAATAATCCGAAAACTGTTACCACTTCCGCGATTATGAGTGATTCCATGGAAATAGATGAGAACGAATTGGATGACAATTTGGCGAACGACTCGATTCCGGTTAAAGTCGGCGAAAAAGTAAAACGGCGGTCGGAACTTTGGAAATATTTCACCCCTACAAGCCCGTTCAGAGCAAAATGCACCCTGTGCCGTATGGTATTTTCTTACAAAACCTCGATCAGTAATCTGAAAATTCACCTTCAAAGAAAACACAACGATGTAGCTGTTCCTGGCCTCAACCTAACACTGCGCAAATCGAGTCTGAAACCACCTCGACATCCATCCAGGAAAAGACCTAGAGAGTCTGGATCGAACTCGTTCGAGAAAAAATGGGATTTTTTAACGGTGAAAGTGGCGGAAGACTCGGATCCTCTCGAAGCGGAGAATCAAGTGGAGATTCTAACGGAGTCTCCAGTGAAGAAAGTGAAGGTTTGTATTATGTACTTAAATAAAATCATTGTGTCTTTAAACTCATTGTTTCAGGAATCAGTGCAGAGGGATAGTTTCCTGTTTGGAACCTCAGATTTTTCAACAATCTGTAATAAATCCTGGTATGTAGACAAGACCTTATTCATCAAGACAACTCTGAAAGAGTGCGATAGACTGATGGTGACCTCTCCAAGACGATGCGGGAAATCGACGAACATAAATACCTTGAAGAAGTTTGTAGAAATAGAGGTGAACAAGAATGGTGACCCTGTCAACTTGCTAGTAGAAAGCGGTAGTAGATTTCTGAGCGAACAGCAGATGTCGAAAAATTTCCGCTTATTCGCCGATAAAAAAATATTCAACATCACCAAGGACGGTAGGAAGATGTTCAATAAAACTTTCTTCACCAAACATTTCGGGAAGTATCCTGTTATTCACATCAGTTTTAGGAATGTCGTCGGGGATACTTACCAGGAAGTCTTAGGGTCGTTGAGGACGTCGATATATACAACGTTTATGGAGCATAAGTATCTTACGGGTAGTCGGATTTGGGATTGTGGTTACAGCAAAGCGACATTCGAGAAATATATAGATTTCGAACAATACGATAAAGTGCCGGAAGAGAAATTCAAAAACTCCTTGAGGTACTTATCCGAACTGTTATGTTCCCATTTCAGCACCGAAAATAAAGTTTACGTCTTAATCGACGATCTGGACGCACCGATAAACAACATCGTATACAACAACGAATTCTCCAGAAACGACTTCAACAGAATCGTGAAATTCATCAAACTCCTCTTGTCGAACTTAATGAAGGACAATCCTAACGTCGAGAGGGTTCTGGCGATGGCCAGTCATCATTACGCCTACATCTTGATATCGGAGAGCAACGCCATCCACAAGCCGTACCTCCAAAGCGAGAACTTCTGCAAGTATTCCAGTTTCACCAACACAGAGGTCGAGAGGCTTCTGGCCGGCATGGACCTTTCGGACACCTTCAACGAGGTCAAAGTTTGGTACAACAGTTACGGTATGAACCTCGCGGATGGCGACTTGGTCGAAATATACAACAATTGGTCGGTTTTGCAGTACCTCTACGAGAAGGACTTGAAGAACTACATCCCGCTTGGAAATTTCAACAGGATGAGGACCGTCCTGACTAACGAGGCGTTGTCGGAGAAGATCGAGGTCCTCATGTCGCGCAGGATGATCACCGTCAAGTACAAAGACAAGTTGTGTTTCGAAGACGCCTTGATTCTGAAAGGATTGTTTGACGGTTCGAATTCGGACCTGAAGGAGAACGATATAAACTTGTTCTTCCAGTTCTTGTACGAAGCCGGTTTTTTGAACATGCTGTCCCGAGCGGAGGAGTCTATAGAGCTCGGTATCCCGAATATCGAGATTTATTCGGAGTATTGTAAGGTGTTTTTTTGCTACGACTTCTTCAAGAGGTATTACAACGTTAGTGACGGTGCTATAGACGATTTCGTTAAGTGCGTGAAGGGCCTTGTGAGGGTCAGGAACGGGGTTTCTTTCTCCCGGCTGGCGGATAGCATGAAGAACTTATTTACGAACACCAAGTTTTTGCCGCAGAACGATTTCGAGTTGCAAGCTCCCATTCACCACTTCCTGAAGAGACATTTCCACGGTATCAAAGGAGAGGCTTTGACCATGCCCAAGAGGTACTTGAAGTGCGATATAGGATTGCCTGTCGAAGATAAACTGGGTATCGTCATCGAAATGACCACGTACGACAGGGGCGCATCTCTCGATGCCCTCAATCAGATTATTTCCAACAAATTTAACGAGATATTGAGCTTTGACGGACTGAGCGACGAGGTTTATATGGGCTTACATCTGGGGGAAGATAGGAAAATAACCATCTCGTATCTGATCAACAATTTGGATCTGGCTTTTGCGGATACAGTCAGCAGTTCGTGAAAAGATCGACAATGTTAAAATTGGCTTATCTGTATAAGAGGTATACAATTTTTTCAAGAAATGTTTGTGAAATAACGGAAATTCAAGGTTTTTAATTATCAGCACTGCGTTTTTTTTTCCATATACTAAAATTATTTTTCGAAACCACAGAAAAGTTAAGACAAAACTATTCAAAACGAGAGGCCAAAGGCCTCGAGCAATTTTGAAATTGCGAAAAAAGAAAGAAACCGGGGGCGCGAAGCGCCCCCGCGTTTTCGATAGAATGAAACGGGCTTTCCTAAGGTACTCGAAAAGTTGCCCATTTCGAATTCCAAGCGAACGAAAATAACGTTCAGAAAAGGTCAAAAACTCGAAAAGTTGCCGCCGATCTTTTCATAAGGATATTAAACCGCAACATCTCGGGCTCCTCCAAGGGTCGAATGTCCAGCTCAAAGGACGTAAGGTCTCAGATAACTATGTGACGTCCTCCAGTTTTCGCAAGAACTCGATTTGAAAAAGGCCGATTTTTGACACCTCGAGAAACCCGAATTAATTTACGTGGAGCATAGATTTTACGTGACGTTTATCCCGAAATTGAATTAAACGCCAATTAACACGTCGACGATTTTCAATGAGTTCAAAGGATTTTAGAACAATTTTGATGGTTTCGAAGGATATTTTGGGTGGTTTGATGACAATTATTCCAAAATTTTCACATTTAATCGCCGTTTGAGCATGCTAATTTCAATCTTTTTTTTTCTTATTTTTAGAATTATGGAAACAAAATAATCCATGGTGGATGAAAAATTAATGAAGGGATCTGGAATTTTGATTGAAATATTTTTATGTTGGAGAATTATTATGAATTTTGAATGGAAATATTATGAAATGAACTGATTTTGAGGAAAATATTTGGTGAATATAATTGAATAACTTTCCTTTCGATATTTCAAAATCAATTTTCGTGAATTTTGGGGAGTTTCGAGGAAATTTCGAAACGTATATCGTGGATTAACTAAGGCCCGCCCCCTTCGATTGACATTATAGGACAGGACCGTTCTTGGCCCTTCTGGCAATAATCAAAATTATAATTTTTTTTTTGTTGAGCGCTCGTACTACTCACACGAGGGCTATATCATTTCGTCACTATGTCTGTATTTTTCGAATTTTGAACCGAAAATGGTCGCAATCGACTATGTTCGACTCACTGATGACGAATCCGTCGGAAAATTCGAGTCTGTCCGTCCGGCCGGCCGTATACACGATAACTCTCGAACGGAATGTCCTAGAAACTTGAAATTTTCAGGGTAGGTTCGAATCTCGAATGCCGCGATTAAGTCCGTTATTGGGCAAAATTCGCCGAGGGGTTCCGTAAATATGGCCGCTCGAAATTTTGTTTTCCTTATTACTTTGAAACTACAGATTCGATCGAGGTGAAATTTTGCACTCTAATGGAAAATGAGGTGTTCAAGCTACATGCAAAATTTTGTTCAGCTCACATCAACAGAACCATAGAAATCATAGAAAATTGTAACTTTTGAACGGAAACGCCTAGGGACTTGAAATTTTCAGGATAGGTGTGGATCTCGATTGTCGTAATCACTTTCATCTATGAGCAAAATTGTACTGGGGGTTCCGTAAATATGGTCGTTTGAAATTTAGTTTTCTTGATAAATTCCAAACTACAGATTCGATCGTGACGAAATTCTGTATACTAATGGAGAATGATATATTCAAGCTACATTTCTCTAGACCACATGACCAGAACCATAGAAAATCATAACTTTCGAACGGAAAGGCCTAGGGACTTGAAATTTTCAGGAAAGGTGAAAATCTGAAATGTGGCGTTCACGTTTATCAATTAGCAGAATTATACTAGGGGTTCCGTAAATACGGTCGTTTGAAATTTGTTTTCTCGATAATTTCGAAACTACGGATTCGATCGAGATAAAATTTTGTATTTTAAACGAGAATGATATATTGAAGCAACATTTTGTTCAGATCACATGACCAGAACCATAGAAAATTATAACTTCCGAAGGGAATGGCCTAGGAACTTGCAATTTTCAGGGTGGGTTTGGATCGCGAATTTCACGGTCACGTTCGTCAATGAGCAAAATTAGACTAGGGGTTCCGTAAATATGGCCGTTCAAAATATTCTTTTCCTGATAATTTCGAAACTACTGATTTGATTGGAATGAAATTTTGCACCTAGCTGAGGAATAATGTTTTCAAACTACGTGCGAAATTTTGTCCAGATCGCATCACTAAGACCATAGATACCTTAGAAAATTTTAGCTTATTATCGAAAAAAAAAAATTGTTCACCTAAAGCACTGACATGAAGTTTGGAGTTTGGATTATCGCCTTAGTTTGAAAATTTAACTATTCGAAAATGCGAATCTATCGGAAAAGTCGAATCTACCTATTATGTGGATCTCCCAGTTTACTAGTTTATGCTAAAATGAAAAACAGTTTTGAACATAATTTTATTATTTCCTTCTGATTTTCAAATGGACCGAATCTACATGCATTTTGAGGTGGTCCTTCCTTGTCGAAGCGTAGTCGCATAAGAGACACTCATGTTTTCTCATATTCAAATGGACCGAATCTGTGTGTCGTCTGAGGTTCATCTTTTCAGCAGAAGAAAAACTACACAAGTGACACTTGTGTACTTTTAAATTCGAATGGACCGAATCTTTATGTTTTTCGAGGTCTACCTTATAGGCCGAAGAAAAGCTACACTTCTGCTCTTTCATATTCGAATGGAACGATTTCGTATGCATTTCGAGGCTTCTCTTCTGGGACGAAACCCAATCGCATAGGTGACACTCGTGTTTTTTTCGAATGTTCGAATGAACCGATTTTATGTGCCTTTCCAGGTTTCTCGACTGAATGGAGGCGTAATCACACGAGCGACACTTGAATTCCTTTATGTTCAAATGGACCGATTTGATATGTGTATTAAGGTTACATTTCTGACTGCTGGCGTAATCGCATAAGTCGCACTTATGTTCTTTCATATTCAAATGGACTGAATTGATATGCGTTTTAAGGTCGGTGCTCCGAACGGAAGCGTAATCACACGAGCGACACTTGAATTCCTTCTTATTCAAATGGACCGATTTGATATGCGTATTGAGGTTACACTTCTGACTGTTCGCGTAATCACATAAGCGACACTTGTGTTCTTTCATATTCGAATGAACAGATTTTATATGCGTTTTAAGGTCGGTCTTCCGAACGGAGTCGTAATCGCATAAGTAACACTTGTGTTCTTTCATATTCAAATGAACTGATTTTATATGCGTTTTAAGGTCGGTCTTCCGAACGGAGGCATAATCACATGAGTGACAAGTATGTTTCTTTGAGTTCGAATGAACGGTTTTCTGTTTTGCTGTGTTAGGAAGTGAATTGTTCCTATCTTCCTGTCTTTCTAAGAAATTATGAGTCGGTTCCGTTTCCAATTTAGAAAAGGATGTTTCTTCCTCCATTTTTATGAATTTACTCCTCTCGTGTACTCCATTTGAATCGATGAACTGTTCGACAATGTCCTCAGCTTCAATCTTCACGCTTTCGGGGGTTTCTTCATCAGCTGTATAATGAGCACTAGAACAGATCGGGAATTCATCTTAGGCAATGGTTTCACAATTGAAATTATCAATGAGATGCATTTACGATTCTGTGATTATATGTTGAAATTATTTGATCATTTTCGTAATAAAATGATATACTTACGTATATTCAATTGACGATTTTCCATTTTTATGGATATATCCTTCAACTGTTCCCAGCTCTTCAATTTTTATCCCCTTCTGTACATAATTATATTCAGATTCTTCAGCTGAATCTAACATGCTAACACGAGATTCCGATTTGTCTGCTATTTACGAAAGTATTAAACCCTAAATGAAAAATTACCAGGGCTCAGCTTGACCTTCAATGAGAAACTACAACAAAATGGAAAAAATCCTAAAGCCCACACCAGAACCAGGATTCGAGTTGCGCAAGAATCAAATTGAATTCCGGGTTATTAACATCTTTCGAAAACTTGGATATCGATTTTTTGATACCCGATTTCCATTCGGGACCTGCGGGATAAATAAATAATAATAAAGGTTATATTTTCAATCAATGCTTCCACCATAGAGTATTCTAAACTTTGTTACCACTCACGCACCCTGACGGCTAAATCCAGAACCTAGAAAACAAGTATTATATATATATAACATATAATTTCCAAAATAAAATGACAGAAAACACTCACGTTTTCACGCTAGATTCAGATTTGTCTGTCATTTTTCAAACTATTAAGCTGGTCGTCATCTACACATGAAACAAATGGCAATCGACCTCCAGATCGAAAAAAAACAATTAATCCCTATTGACTTTCACAATTTTAAATTTTATTTCCATAAGAAGCTTTCAGACTTCATTCAAACTTTCACAGGGACACGACACGGTCGGGAAAATTGGCGGTTATCAATTAAACCGCCAGCGGCCAGGCTGCAGTTTGAGGTAGGGATGGCACGAAAAGAACGGAACAGGTTATTGGGAATAGGTATCACCAAACTGTTCCAGGAACCTGTTATTTACAAAGAACGGAACCTGTTCCGCAGAACAGAAACTAATATCCATGCTTCCCTCGTTCGAAATTCACGTAACTGTTCCAGTATGAATATTATGAATGTGTTATTGTTTTCGTGTTCACGTTGCCTGTTCCTAATGTACCTATTCTTTCACATCTGGCATTTGGTTTGGTAACAGGAACGGGAAGCGGTGAATGGGTAGACGGTCCAGATAATATTGGAATGATTGATTCAATATTGAACGAATAGTTTGAACTCCGAAAAGTTAACTTGGAGACTTTTTTCTACAGTGGCATTCGCAGAGAGGAACGACTTGTACGCGACGAATAATTTGCGATATTTAAAATTTCGAATTTTGGTGGTTGTTTTGAATTCAGCTGATAAATGTTCATTTCGCTATTATTGGTTGTTATAAGACTATATCGGATTTCAGAGATGCGATGCCAAAAGAATAACTTGTTATTGAATTATTTGGGCATCTTCCATGGTTTTTTGGATTTAGCCTATCCAACGTTTCGGTCCGAGTAATCGGATTTAACAGAAATTGAGAGTTATGAATAATTAGACAAATTATATGATAACGAGTTTGTGAAAAAATTCCAAACCGGACTAAATCTCCTACTCATTTTATTTTTGTAATTAGTTCGACAAAGGACAAAAATAGAAAACAAAAAACTTTTTTAAAATTGCGAGCGATCTTCTTCCGACAACAACTCTCAACGCTCGACAAAATAAAATGAAATAGTAACAAGTAAAATACACCCTAATCATCCTAGTTCCTATTCGTGTACATGCCCCAAACTCGATCGAAAGCGCAAAAAATGCACTCAGTCCTCATTATTCTTGAATCATAAAAATAAAACAACAAATAAGAATAAGCATCTGTTAAAACTTAAAATAAAACAGCAGCCGACATCCATGCTGCAGATCGATCCTGTACGTAACCTACGTCACTGTTCTCTCAGACGAGGCAGACTATTTTTTTTTTTTTTTATCCCGACTCTCCTAGGTCTCTGTGAGTCCCCTCAGAAGCTCAGAGCTTGCACGAGTTTGGAGGAATAGGAAAAGGAACGGAATCGAGACCGTTCCTATGCGTTGAGCGTTCTAGACATAGACTAATAATAAAATATTATTATAAGTCTATGGTTCTAGATAATATGAATAACAGGTTACCAAAAGAACAGGTACGAGGAACAGGTTCCCGCTCAGGAACGGAACAGGTTGGAACTGTTCCCTGAATTTACCTGTTCCGACCCATCCCAAACTTTGAGGTTAACCTTCTTCAAATCATAAACAACTTAAGTTCTTCTTCTTTCTATCTTTTTTAATGTGCCAGGCTGCTTGCTATCTACACAATAAATCAATCACGTTCCTCCCCCGGATCGGTAAAAGACTCTTTCTTCAATATATTTCTTTAAAATTCTTTCAAATTCACACAAAACTTTCACAATCACAATGCAGGTGCTGGAGGTAAATTCGCCATGCTGCTATTCCATGTTGACCATCAGTGTGAAAACACAGCATGCTTGAAAACAATGGAAACACTCCTGTTTCCTCGATGACACTCCCAGAAGTCCCAGATAACTTAAGTTGGTCATGTAGCAAATGGGGAAAAATCACGAACCGCTAGATGGCGCTGAGAATCACAAGATGTCGGGCCGAATGGTGGTCAAAATTATTCTGTCATTTCTGTCTTTCAGAACGAGTAAATCAAATACTTTTATAAGATTGCGGAATTAATAATAATGCCTGTGAAAGTCGAGATAACCACTTCGGACATTTTTGATTATGTGGGTGAACGTGAATGTGATAGCAAATGACTACTGTATTATAGAAAATTATTGAACTTACGATAAAAAAAATCATCTTTCAGGAAGTGCTTGCTGCAAAGTAACAACTTCTTTCAGATACATTCCCCAATCTTCAAGATTTTTTGCCATTTCTTAACTGACTTGGGATTCAACGTGAATTTATGCAAAGAAATCTCAGAAGAACCATGTGATGAGCATTGAGGAACAGAGCACATTTTCCGTGGTCTTATTCCCACATTACTTCTTACAATCCGCTCTATTTTCAGTTTACTTGAAACAATTGTCCATAAAATATCATCCAGATATATCACTTTCGATACATAATAATTGACTTAAAATCATAGAAATAATTCACACTTCTCCCATATAAACACACTCAAGTGTTTCAAACGAATAAAAGTAGATGTAGCCCATTCCGTGATTCTTCCCTTTTGCTATAGATGATGAAGATTTCTATAAGGTTTTTCCTTTATAATATTTGTACAAACCAAAATATAGTCTTGTCTTCTCTCTCTTTTTTGAATGGTAATCAATGAACAAGGATCCGTAGAAAATTTAAGGGTTCTTAATTAGCAGCACACACAACTCCCACTCTAGTCGAGATTCCTTGTACATTATGGTTTTCTATGCTTCACACATTGGCGGAACTTTGAAAGGACCTGGGAGTGGATCATTGAAACGTAACAAGGTGACAGGTAATAAGAAAAAGAAGACTATTTTTGGAACAGTCTCAAGTTTATTGGTTCCAAATCGAAATAATACAATTTCAAAGGCTGAAGGACCCATATTCCATGGCCATTTGCTTGCAATAAATGAGAGTTATCTATAATTTCAAACAAACATTCGCAAAGCATATTAACAATATCACTCATATACGAGTTGGTAAAATGAGCATAATAACATAGGTTAGGTTAATTATTTCTGATTTTCAAATGGACGGATTTTATGTGCCTTTTGAGATGACACTTCTGAACTGTAGCATAATCACATAAGTGACACTTATGTTCCTTTATATTCAGATGTTGATGTACCGAAAATGAATGCCTTTCAAGTCCTACCTTATAGGCAGAAGAATAACTACATAAGTGACACCTATGTTCCTTCTCATTTAAATGAACCGATTTTATATGCGTTTCGAGTGTGATCTTTTGAGCTGCAGCATAATCACATAAGTGACACTTATGTTCCTTTATTTTTGAATGAACTGATTTTATATGCCCTTTGAGATGACACTTCCGAACTGCAACATAATCACATAATTGACACTTATGTTTATTCATATTCAAATGAACTGAATCTATATGCATTTTGAGATGGTTCTTTTCAGCTGAAGCATGGTCACATAAGTGACACTTATGTTGTTTTATCTTCAAATGAACTGATTTTATATGCCTTGTGAGATGAAACTTCTGAAATGCAGCATATTCACATAAGTGACACTTATGTTCTTTTATATTCAAATGAACTAATTCCATATGCTTTTTGAGGTTACACTTCTGAAATGCAGCATAATCACATAATTGACACTTACGTTCCTTCAAATGAACTAATTTCATATGCTTTTTGAGATTACACTTCTGAAATGCAGCATAATCACATAGTTGACACTTATGTTCCTTCATTTTCAAATGAACTGATTTTATATGCTTTTTGAGATTACACTTCTGAAATGCAGCATAATCACATAGTTGACACTTATGTTCCTTCATTTTCAAATGAACTGATTTTATATGCTTTTCGAGATGACACTTCTGAAATGCAGCATAATCACATAAGTGACACTTATGTTTCCTCATATTCAAATGAACTGAATCTATATGCATTTTGAGATGGTTTTTTTGAACTGAAGCATGGTCACATAAGTGACAATTATGTTGTTTTATCTTCAAATGAACTGATGTTATATGCGTTTTGAGGTGACCTTTGTGAACTGAAGCATAATCGCACAAGTGACACTTATGTTTCTTCGAATCAACAATAAGATTGTGGTGTTCGAGATCAATTTCCTGTTCTCCGATGGGATTTGTAGTTGTTCCCATTTCGAATTTGGAAGAGAATGTTCCTTCGTGCTTTTTCAAGAATTCACTCCTCTCGTGCACTCCATTTTCATCGATGAATTGTTCAATAATGTCCACTTCTTCAATTTTTAAGCTTGCAGGGATTCCCTCATCAGCTGTATCCTGAGCACTAGAAAAGATTGTATAGTTACAAAAATAATTTTGGGTATGTCTGTTATCAATCATGTTACTATTGTCGGAGATTAGTAGAATTCTCCAAATGAGTATTTAGGGTTGCATACCCTTGAATTTATATATTTGTTGGTGTATTTGTAGTAGAGAAGAATGAGAATGCAGGGTGAATATTCTATGACCCAATATAAACTAGTCAAAAACAAATAGTCGGTACATACACTTAAAGCTTTAATCTATGGTTATGGTAACTATTGTTATCATAGACAAGTTGTCTATGATTGTAACTTGTAACCCTTGTCTATGGTTACTGGTTATATATTAGTAACAGTACCCATAACCATAGACAAGTTGTCTATGATTGTATTTGTAACCCTCCCTTCAAAACAAAACCAAGCAAATAAGTAATAAGTTGTATTCGATGATTCTTCTAAAGATCATAGTAATCATATCTAATTCATTTAGTTTCATAAGAAAAAAGTAGAATCTTGGATCATTGAATTTCGAGGAAAAAATTCATTTCTATTAGATTATTATTAATATCCAAAATAAAATGACAGTAAATACTCACGTTTTCACCCTTGATTCAGATTTGGCTGCCATTTTTCAAAGTATAAAATTGGAATTCTCTGAAAATAAAGCATGATGAAAAGTTATCAGGACTCGATGGCAATTAGTCCTTCGCAGATTGACCTTTTCTCATTACATGAAAAAAAATAAGGAGCACACACCATCACAAGATTTCGAGTTGAAAACTATCATATGAGAAATACTTCTCAATTTCTACGAAAAACTTACCTACTTTCAATATTACTTTCTGGTGATCGGCCACAATAAAATTATAACTCCTGCAGTGTTTTGCTTGCTTATGTTTTGACAACTTGCTAAGCTGGTCGCCATCTACACATGAAAGAAATGACAATCGACCTCCGGATCGAAAAAAGACACTTAAGCCCTTTTAACTTTCACAATTTTAAATTCAATTTCCATAAGTATCCTTCAGACTTTTAACTTTCACACTGACAGGGGTAGGAAATTATTGATTAAACCGCCAGTGGCGCCAGGCTGCAGTTTGAGGTTAACTTTCAGCAAGTCATAGACAACTTAACTCTTCTCCTTCTTCTATCTTTTACTGTGCCTGGCACAACTTGAGTTGTTTATGCATCAAATACTGAAACTAGAGATCATCCTGCGATATTTCACTACCGGTGATTCAATCACCCTGTTATATTTTCACGAGTTAATTTTAACTCGTTTAAGGAAGAGTTCCATTTTTTTGTTGCGTTCAACAGACAACTGTAATACCGATAGTAGTTTTAGTGCATGAAGTACACGAATCGTTACAGCTTTCTTGAATAACTACGATCTCTTTTTTCGAATTCGTAATCGATATAGGGAAGAATCACAGAGTGGGCGACATCTACTTTTGATCGTTTGAAATACCCGAGAGGTGAACAACAAACTAACGTGTTTGTGTTTATATGGGAAAAGTGTGAAATATTTGTATGATTTTTGAGTCATTTATGTATCGAAAGTGATATATTTAGATGATAATTTATGAACAATTGTTTCAAATAAACTGTATACGAGCTGAAAATGCAGCGGATTGTAAGAGGTAATGTGGAAATAAGATCACGAAAAATGTGCTCTCTTCCTCAATGCTCATCACATAGTTCTTCTGAAATTTCTTTGCATACATTTTCAAGGCATTTAAAAAAATGGCAGACAATCTTGAAGATTGGGAAATGTATCTCAAAGAATATGTTACATTCCAACACATTCCGCAATCTTATAAAAAATATTCGATTTACTTGTTATGCAAGACGGAAATAATTTTGACCCCCTCCGGCCCGACATTTTGTGATTTTCAGCGCCATCTCGCGGTTCTTAATTTTTCCCTATATTAGGTTGGTAGTTATTGTTCCGTAGTTGATAATTTTCTGTGATACTTACTTTTGGCGGAACTGTTAAAAACAAAACCTTCGAATGGAAGATATTTTATATTCCACGTTCACTGGTTTTAACGAAGTTTCGAAGCACGTTAATCACCTTAATTTATGATGGTTAGTGAATTGATGATTCCCCAATATATTTCTGGAAGTAACAACCAATTTTATTGTAGAGAAGAAGTTTAGCACCCAGTCAAGTAGCCAAATACGGTGTCCCGGAGTCTCCGAAATTCTCTAGTCCTTCCAGAGAATATGTACCGCCTAAAATACAAGGGAAACGAACCAGAGATAGATCAGCGGATCAACAGAACAAGACCCGTAAACCTCTATCTCTAATACATATCGGAAGAATTACTCTCGACTTGGACCATGTAAGTTTATACCGGTATCTGAAATTATGTGGTGACGTATCTAATTTCCACAGGAAGATATAATCAAGAAGCTCTCCAAACCGTTCAAATGCCCTCTGCCGAATTACCAAGGGTGCAACTCAAGGAAAAATCTAGGTATCAGGAGGTTAAGGGTTAAACGAGCCCTATACGATCCTAACGCACCGAACGCTTTAGTACTGTATGCTCCTCCTGAATTAACCGAACATGAGAAGTTGAAGAGTGACGCGTAAGTATTTCTCTTCCCGACTGGAATACGGAACGATTCGGAATTATGTTTCAGGATTGTCTTAGTGCACGTAGTGGTCGATCCGCTGCTTGGAAATATCCTCAGACCTCATCAAAGAGAGGTAAATTCTGTTGATTTTGCGAGTTTCTTTGACTTTGACGATTTGTTTTAAGGGAGTCAAGTTTATGTATGATTGCGTGACCGGTGTTCAAATATCCGGTTCGTATGGATGCATCATGGCCGACGAGATGGGTCTCGGTAAAACGTTACAGTGCATCACGTTATTATGGACTTTACTCCGTCAAGGACCGGAGTGTAAGCCCACCATCGAAAAGGCTATAATCGTATGTCCGAGTTCGCTCGTCAAGAACTGGAGCAACGAAATCGACAAGGTAAAGATAAGGCTAAACCGATCGAAATTAATACAAAAGGTTGTTTTTTAGTGGCTCGGTGGCCGACTTCTCTCAGTGATAATGGACGGAGGCTCCGACGCAAAGTCCAAACTGGCCCAGTTCATGCACGCCACCGGACGAACGGCCATCCCGGTGCTCATAATAAGCTACGAGTCGTTCAGGCTGCACGCCGAGGTCTTGCACAGTCGCCTGATAGGCCTGGTGCTCTGCGACGAGGGCCACCGGTTGAAGAACTGCGAGAACCAGACGTACAAGGCTCTGATGGGGCTGAACGCGAAGCGGAGGGTTCTGTTGAGCGGCACCCCCATACAGAACGATCTGACGGAGTATTTCAGTCTGATACATTTCGTGAACGAGGGACTGTTGGGCAGCGCCCCGGAATTCAGGAAGAAGTTCGAGAATCACATCTTGAAAGGTGATTTTGCTTGCATGATTGTCGAGAGAATGTTGTTATGAAATGTTGAACAAACATAAATGGATTGATGAATTATTCTTTTAACGGAGAAACATTCACTTAATTTCCAGAAATTCCCAATCAATTTTGGGAGGTTGTTGAATTTTTACAAGCAAAATTTTATCCCGATACCATAGAGAGGTTATGAATGCCTGCTTTCGTTCATTCTGGCCAGTTAAACGGATTCGTGGAAAAAATGGGGATATTTCCACTCAAAAATGGGTGCAAATTTGATTTTTCAAAAATTTCACAGCGTCACGATACGTTTTTTCCAGGATTCGAAAAATTTCTCAATATTTTTTGAATAAACAAGGTCCTCCTGTCAGATCAATAATCAAAAAATTATCATTTACCCTTAACATTTCTTGAGTTGTTGATATTGCCATGACATTACTTAATTAAGTAAATTGGGGGACCAATAAAAAAATTATTCATTCAGTATAATTCGGTGATTCCATCTTTTGAAGTTTATATAAATAAAATGACAGTTGTTGTCATACTGACCTTTTGGTACACAGAAAAAAAATGAGTTTCCTGATATTATTATATGCAATATAATTCGGTGATTCCATCCATAGAAGTTGAAAAAAATGGAATCAGAGTACTTGTCATACTGAAAATGAACACTGAAGTCCGTTTTGGCACAGAAAAAATAGATTTTTCCGATATTTTCGATATGATTCGGTGATTCCATCCATAGAAGTTTATAAAAATGAAATCACAGTTTATGATTCTAGCCAGTGAAACGGATTTGAAGGAACAATAATAGGGATATTTCCACTTGAAAATGGATGCAAATTTGATTTTTCAAAAATTTCACAGCCTCACGATACGTTTTTTCCAGGATTCGAAAAATTTTGAGAAATTTTTCTGAATAAACAAGGTTCTCCTATCATATCAATAATCAAAAAATTATCATTTACCCCTAACATTTCTTGAGTTGTTGATATTGCTATGAGATGACTTAATTAAGTAAATTGGGGACCAATAAAAAAATTATTTATTCAGTATAATTCGGTGATTCCATCTTTTGAAGTTTATATAAATAAAATGACAGTTGTTGTCATACTGACCTTTTAGTACACAGAAAAAAATTGAGTTTCCTGATATTATTATATTCAATATAATTCGGTGATTCCATCCATAGAAAAAAATGGAATCACAGGTTATGATTCTGGCCAGTGAAACGGATTTGAAAGAACAATAGGGATATTTCCACTTAACCCATTCTCTCCCACCGTACTCATTTGAGTACACTTCAAATTTCACTCTGCTATTGAAATCTTTTGCAATTTTTCAAAGTTTTGAGAACCTTCTTGTGTTATACGATGAACCTGGAGCCTGTAATTCCGAGGTTTTTCTAAAGATACGACAGAATACTAAATTATTGAGTGTACTTTCTTTCAAAACGCGTCGCAACTCGTTGCTATTTTTAGAAGTGTTAATTTCATTTATTTACTGTGGAAATTTCCATTTTGCCCTATTTTTCCTATTGTCAGGTATGTATTCAAGTTATAAATATTTATTTCAAAAAAAAAACTTTGATGTACTCGTTTGGGTACAGTGGGAGAATAGGTATATAAAAATTTAAATTTCATTTCAGATCGAATTCGATAATATTGATGATTTTGAGCCGGAATGTTTTTACGGAAAATTTTTTAGAACTTTGGGAGAAACAGTGAACGAAATTGTTACTATGTTGACCAATTATGATACCATAGAGCCCTTGGGAAAAGTGAAACGTTGGTCCTGAGCAGAAAAACGAAGAACTGACGTGCCTCAACCACGCTTGTAGCAAAAATATAATTCACATTATGGGTGGGGTTGACAGTAAAAAACTATCTGATCTTCATTCGAGGAGAGAAATGGTGGTGGCCTCTTTTCACATATTCCATCAACGTTTCAGTGGTAAAGTCATGGAAAGTACATCTACTCACTCATGATAAAAAGACAGATTTACTTGTGTTTTTGAGAGATGTGGCTCGACACTATTTAATGTCATATAAGAAAGCGACATCATCAAAAAATAAGATTTCTTCAATTCCGAAAAAGTATTACACAAGATGGCCAGGGTCATTTTCTGAAAAAAATTGAAAAGCAACTGAGATGCGCGATGGATTTCCAGAAGTGTGGAGTGACCCTGTGCATTGAGCGTGACTGTTTTATGCAATTTCATTCTAATAATTGAAAAATGCTGTTTTTAAACATTTTGTAAAAAATAATTTGATTTCACGTTTTTATCCCGGATTCTCCCAGTGTACCCATTTGAGTACACCAGTTTTTTTCTTTAATTTGACACGAACAATTTTTTTTCATATTTTTCCCAATACTCTTGTACCAAGATTGCATCGAATATATCGAAAATATCATGAAAATAAGAAAAAACTTCCGTGGGAGATAATGGGTTAAAAATGGGTGCAAATTTGATTTTTCAAAAATTTCCCAGCCTCACGATACGTTTTTTCCAGGTTTCGAAAAATGTCTCAATATTTTTTTGAATAAACAAGGTCCTCCTGTTAGATCGATAACCAAAAAATTATCATTTACCCTTAACATTTCTTCAGTTGTTGATATTGTCATGACATTAAAACTAAGTAAATTGGGGGACCAATAAAAAATTATTTATTCAGTATAATTCGGTGATTCCATCTCTTGAAGTTTATAAAAATGAAATCACAGTTTATGATTCTGGCCAGTGAAACGGATTTGAAGGAACAATAGGGATATTTCCACTTAAAAATGGGTGCCAATTTGATTTTTCAAAAATTTCCCAGCCTGACAATACGTTTTTTCCAGGTTTCAAAAAATTTCTCAATATTTTTTGAATAAACAATGTTCTCCTGTCAGATCAATAATCAAAAAATTATCATTCACCCTTAACATTTCTTCAGTTGCTGATATTGCCACGACATGACTTAATTAAGTAAATTGGGGGACCGATAAAAAAATTATTTATTCGGTATAATTCGGTGATTCCATCTTTTGAAGTTTATAAAAATGAAATCACACTTTATGATTCTGGCCAGTGAAACGGATTTGAAGGAACAATAGGGATATTTCCACTCAAAAATGGGTGCCAATTTGATTTTTCAAAAATTTCCCAGCCTGACAATACGTTTTTTCCAGGTTTCAAAAAATTTCTCAATATTTTTTTGAATAAACAATGTTCTCCTGTCAGATCAATAATCAAAAAATTATCATTTACCCTCAACATTCCTTCAGTTGCTGATATTGCCACGACATGACTTAATTAAGTAAATTGGGGGACCAATAAAAAAATTATTTATTCGGTATAATTCGGTGATGCCATCTTTTGAAGTTTAAAAAAATAAAATGACAGTTGTTGTCATACTGACCTTTTGGTACACATTATTATATTCAATATAATTCAGTGATTCCATCCAAAGAAGTTTATAAAAATGAAATCATCGTACTTATCATACTGAAAATGATTTTGCTTTCATGATTGTCGGGAGAATGTTGTTACGAAATCGTAAAGTTTAGGGAACCTTTTATGACTTGAACAAACATAAATGAATTGACATTTTAATTCCAGGGCAAGATAGGATGGCCTCGGAGGAAGAACGCAAAAAAGCTATAGAATGTCTGGAGGAACTGTCGACGTTGGTGAACAAATGCCTGATCAGGAGAACATCCGCCTTGCTCACCAAATACCTGCCCGTCAAGTTTGAAATGATAATAATATGTCAGTTGACGGACCTCCAGAAACAAATCTATCTGAACTACATCAACTCGGAGGCGATAAGGAGGACGCTGAAGGAGGGGGAGACTTCGAAACAGGCGATAAGCAGCCTGGCGGCCATAACCACCTTGAAGAAGCTGTGCAACCATCCCGACTTGATCCTGGAGAAGATCGAAGAGGGGGCCGACGGGTTGGAGGGAGCCTCCAGCTTGATGCCTTACGGCAAGGGCAACCACGAGGTTCGCCCCGAACTGTCCGGGAAGATGATGTTGCTCGACTGTTTCCTCGCCAACCTGAGGGCCAACTACACCGATAAGATAGTTTTGGTCTCGAATTACACCCAGACGTTGGACTTGTTCGAGAGACTCTGTAAGAAACGGTAAGTTACCCCATCAGACCCAAACCAAAGAGTAACAACAAGAGAGATCACTCTGTCAAATTAGTATTGAATCGCCCGTAAAAGTGGTGGTGACCTTGAAACTGCTCGAACGCTATTGATGGAGAAGTTGGGTAAGCGTTGGGCAAGCCAATCACATCTCGTGGACCGCGCCAAAGATTGAAGGTTTGAAATCTGACGTTTGTCGATTTTCATGATGAAAATGGAGGTAGAAATATTTTGTGCTTTAAGTGAATTCACAGGCAAAAAACTATTCGGAAAATCGAGAAATTTCTTCGTGAATTGAGTATAAGGGAGTTTTCAATGTATAAAAATATCAAATTCTGGTGCTGTTGACATGAAAATTCAATGAAAATGTGTAATTTTTTCGAGAAAAACTGAAATTAGTATCGTATTCGATGATGAATATATTGCTAAATAAATTATATTTAATGCATATTCCATACGACTAATGAAAATTGAAGGATTGCTACTTGTAACATAAAATTAGAATTTTTAGATTTTGTTGCTGTGAACGTGCTATATGAACAATAGAATTGTTTCCTTCAGTTGGTGTTCATTATATCGCCAAGATCAGATAATATCCGGGGAAAATACTGAATTTTGAATTGTCTACCATGGTGATACTAATGCTGAATGAATGGAATTTGTTTTATACTCGATGACAATAGTTATTGATGGATATACCTAGTTACTTTGGATATAAATCTTGGAAACTGGATTTTGTTACTAAAATTCTGGAAGGCTGAAATATAAACTCTCTTCAATACATTATCACAGTATGATCACAAATGAAATGTGTAAAGAATCTAGTTTCTACTTTGAAAATCTATAATGCTAGATTATCGAAATCTCTTCGAGGAAGTATATCAATATTCAGAAATAATTATCATGTATTTGAACTTCTAAATTCAATTTTCCATAGTGTAGGTGCAAAACTAGAACATAATGAATAATTTTTTTATTCGATATCACTTTACAACTATCTACAATCTTTACTTTTCAATATAACTAGGTACCTACTATGAATATAATAAATTTGAGAAAATTTCAACTTAATGGAATACAACTAGCCACTGGTTCCTGGTTTTCTAGATGAATGAATTGCTCAGCATTTTCTTCATATCCTATTTCATAATTCTTATATTAAAATTTGCATTTTTCACCCCTTCTGAATGGTTTATATCGCATAACTCTCAGTGGTTAGTGTAGAATGGTTTCCTTGAACAAACATATAGAGCATAATATCTAGGAAATTCAACTTTCTGAGAACCTGCAAGTATGTATTTTGAACTGAGTTCATGATCATTACCTCCAATAATGACATCTTACTTTTTTAAAAAACACAATTTGTATGTTCACGATTTCAACTAGTTTTGATTATGCAGAATTTGGTTTTGTCCCTCGATATCTGATGGCAACTACAAACATAAGATTTCGAAAATTAATTTTATTACTGCACACTTCAGGTCTATATTGCTTACATAACTAATATGTATTTCAATTCAAAAATATATAATATATAAAATACAAGAAACAAATTTCTCTCTGAAAAAAAACAATATCTAGATCTATATTTTATCAGATCCTTTTCATTCTCTAGTCATGTATTTCAACCATTTATCTATAATTGTATACAAATAATTATTTCAATTTCACATCTATGGAATTAAAAATAGTAAGTGAGTCATAATAAAACTTCTTTTGTTTTATCATTTATTTAAACGTGAAATGCAACTTGTAGTCTTCTGTTTCTTGAACAAACATTATTTTGAATATTTGATACTGATAAATTTCTACCAGACATGTGATGAGGTTTTCAATATAACAGTCTCCCCAAAGTTTTCTCTCGAATAACCTCTGATCCATGATGATACATTTTCTCATAAGATAGCCACTGATATAGGGCTCATTATAAGTTGGCAAATTATTTCTTCTAGAATCAGCTTTTGTAATCTGTACATCGAACTATAAATACGTCTGAGATTCTCGATTCAGGCACAAATCACTTACCAGTAATGATATTATATTTATGACAATATTATGTAAAAAAAGCAGCCAACATAAAAGTTGTATCATTAATACATTCGGCATATAGGTTCAATAGAATGAAATCCTAAAAATGTTCTCATTCTGTTTCAATAAACATATTGCTGCGTTTAACGTATGAAATGTTGAGGTTAAGATCATTTGAAAATTCAAAAATCATAATGAACTTAGAAGTGGTTGTCTCTCTCCGATTCACCCCTCTCTATTTTCAGATGAACTCAAGGTCATAGCATAGTGAACAGTCGCAAAAGCGGAGTGATCCATCTTGTTGTCTAATCTTTGCCCAAACACACCGCCTAACCTCCCCCTTTTACAGGTGTTACAAATACGTCCGATTGGACGGTTCCATGACGATCAAGAAACGGGCGAAGGTGGTGGAGAGCTTCAACAAGCCCGATTCCGAAGAGTTCATCTTCATGTTGAGCTCGAAGGCCGGAGGTTGCGGTCTGAACCTGATCGGGGCCAACAGGTTGATCATGTTCGATCCCGATTGGAACCCGGCGAACGACGATCAGGCCATGGCCAGGGTTTGGAGGGACGGACAACTCAAACCCTGTTTCATCTACAGGTTTTTAGCGGTGAGTACTTCCCATTTCGGCGGGGGAGCTCGAATGAAATTTTCGTTTTTCAGGCCGGCACGATAGAGGAGAAGATCTTCCAGAGGCAGGCGCACAAGAAGGCGTTGAGTTCGACGGTGGTGGACAATAACGAGGAGACCGCCAGGCATTTCAGCGCGGCGGAATTGAGGGATCTGTTCAAGTTGGAGGATACGGAGTCGGATACTCACCGGAGGTTGAATTGTAAGAGGTGTCTCAATCGGATTGAGATCAAGCCGCCGCCCGAGGACGCGGATTGCACCTCCGATCTGTCGATCTGGTATCATGCGTGGGAGAAGAGGGGATTGGCCGATTTGGTGAGTAATTTTTGATATTTTCATTTTCGACGTGAAGAAGTCAAACTTTGACGGAGTCGTGATTCCTGTCGAAACTCGAATTTTGGGAAAAATAGACCAATCCGAGGGCTGAAACGAATCCTTATACGTTTCTTCAACACCCACTTGCAATTTCAAGAAATTCCCAATCAATTTTGGGAGGTTGTTGAATTTTCAGGTTTTTACAAGCAAAATTTCATCCCGATAGAGGTTATGAATGCCTACTTTCGTTCATTCTGGCCAGTTAAACGGATTTGTGAAAAGAATGAGGATATTTTCACTTGAAAATGGGTGCAAATTTGATTTTTCAAAAATTTCCCAGCCTTACGGTACCTTTTTTCCAGGTTTCCAAAAATTTCTCAATATTTTTTTGAATAAACAAGGTCCTCCTGTCAGATCAATAATCAAAAAATTATCATTTACCCTGAACATATCTTGAGTTGTTGATATTGCCATGACATTACTTAATTAAGTAAATTGGGAGACCAATTAAAAAATTATTCATTCAGAATAATTCCGTGATTCCATCTCCTGAAGTTTATAAAAATAAAATGACAGTTGTTGTTATACTGACCTTTTGGTACACAGAAAAAAATTAGTTTTCGAATATATTCAATATGATTCGGTGATTCCATCCATAGAAGTTGAAAAAAATGGAATCAGAATACTTGTCATACTGAAAATGAACACTGAAAAGTCCGTTTTGGCACAGAAAAAATAGATTCTTCTGATATTTTCGATATGATTCGGTGATTCCATCCATAGAAGTTCATAAAAATGAAATCACAGTTTATGATTCTGGCCAGTGAAACGGATTTGAAGGAACAAAAGGGATATTTCCACTTAAAAATGGGTGCAAATTTTATTTTTCAAAAATTTTCTAGCCTCACGATATGTTTTTACCAGGTTTCAAAAAATTTCTCAATATTTTTTTGAATGAACAAGGTCCTCCTGTCAGATCAATAATCAAAAAATTATCATTCACCCTGAACTTTTCTTGAGTTGTTGATATTGCCATGACATTACTTAATTAAGTAAATTGGGGGACTAATGAAAAAATTATTTATTCAGTATAATTCGGTGATTCCATCTTTCGAAGTTTATAA
Source organism: Aphidecta obliterata (assembly GCA_963966015.1). NCBI lineage: Eukaryota > Metazoa > Arthropoda > Insecta > Coleoptera > Coccinellidae > Aphidecta > Aphidecta obliterata. The sequence continues at coordinate 997,467 of OZ014434.1, read as the reverse complement.
AAATGAAATCACAGTTTATGATTCTGGCCAGTGAAACGGATTTGAAGGAACAATAGGGATATTTCCACTTAAAAATGGGTGCCAATTTGATTTTTCAGTAATTTCCCAGCCTGAAAGTACGTTTTTTCCAGGTTTCAAAAAATTTCTCAATATTTTTTTGAATAAACAATGTTCTCCTGTCAGATCAATAATCAAAAAATTATCATTTACCCTTGACATTTCTTCAGTTGCTGATATTGCCACGACATGACTTAATTAAGTAAATTGGGGGACCGATAAAAAAATTATTTATTCAGTATAATTCGGTGATTTCATATTTTGAAGTTTATAAAAATAAAATGACAGTTGTTGTCATATCGACCCTTTGGTACACAGAAAAAAATTGAGTTTCCTGATATTATTATATTTAATATAATTCGATGATTCCATCCATAGAAGTTGATAAAAATGAAATCACAGTACTTGTCATAATGAAAATGAACACCGTTTTGGCACAGAAAAAATAGATTCATCTGATATTTTCAATATAATTCAGTGATTCCACCCATAGAAGTTTATAAAAATGAAATCACAGTACTTGTCATAATGAAAATGAACACTGAAATCCGTTTTGGCACAGAAAAAATAGATTTTTCTGATATTTTCAAATATAATTCAGTGATTCCACCCATAGAAGTTTATAAAAATGAGCTCACAGTACTTGTCATGATGAAAATGAACACTGAAGTCCGTTTTGGCACAAAAAAAATAGATTCTTCTGATATTTTCAATATGATTCGGTGATTTCATCCATAGAAGTCGATAAAAATTAAATCACAGTACTTGTCATAATGAAAATGAACACTGAAGTCCGTTTTGCCACAGAAAAATTAGATTCTTCTGATATTTTCAATATAATTCAGGGATTCCACCCATAGAAGTTTATAAAAATGAGATCACAGTACTTGTCATAATGAAAATGAACACTGAAGTCCGTTTTGGCACAGAAACAATAGATTCTTCTGATATTCTCAATATAATTCGGTGATTCCATCCATAGAAGTTTATAAAAATGAAATCACAATACTTGTCATACTGGAAATGAATACCGAAGTCCGTTTTGGCAAAGAAAAAATAGATTCTTCTGATATTTTCAATATAATTCAGTGATTCCACCCATAGAAGTTTATAAAAATGAAATCACAGTACTTGTCATAATGAAAATGAACACTGAAGTCCGTTTTGGCACATAAAAAATAGATTCTTCTGATATTTTCAATATAATTCAGTGATTCCACCCATAAAAAATGATAAAAATGGAATCACAGTACTTGTCATAATGAAAATGAACACTGAAGTCCGTTTTGGCACATAAAAAATAGATTCTTCTGATATTTTCAATATAATTCAGTGATTCCACCCATAGAAGTTTATAAAAATGAAATCACAGTACTTGTCATAATGAAAATGAACACTGAAGTCCGTTTTGGCACAAAAAAAATAGATTTTTCCGATATTTTCGATATGATTCGGTGATTCCATCCATAGAAGTTTATAAAAATGAGATCACAGTACTTGTCATAATGAAAATGAACACTGAAGTCCGTTTTGGCACATAAAAAATAGATTCTTCTGATATTCTCAATATAATTCGGTGATTCCATCCATAGAAGTTTATAAAAATGAAATCACAATACTTGTCATACTGGAAATGAATACTGAAGTCCGTTTTGGCAAATAAAAAATAGATTCTTCCGATATATTCAATATAATTCGGCGATTCCATCTTTTGAAGTCCATAGAAAAAAAAAATGACAGTGTCTTTCATAGTGTAATGAACACTGGAGGGTTTTTGGTACACAGAAAAGATAGATTCTTTTGATATATTCAATATAATTCAGTGATTCCATCTTTTGAAGTTCATAAAAAATAATGACAGTACTTGTCATACTGACAATGAAGCATAGACAGCTTGTTGTCTATGCACAGAAACAAACGCGAAAAACTTCAAGTCAGTGCTTTTCAAATTTCTTCAAGGAAACTATTGTATTGATTGAATAACGGAAGAAGTAATAACTTATCTTCCAATTTCAGGTCTTGAAACAAATCTGGGATATGTCCAAATATATTTCGTTCGTTTTCCATCAAAAATCCGCCACGGTTGTTGTCAAAGCCGTTAAAAGTGAGGAGGAGGAGGAGAGCGAAGAAGCGGGAAAAGAAAACAAGAAGAAATATCTGAGCGACGACGAAGATTACTGCGAAGATCCGGAGGATGATAACTGTTCGAACTACTCGGACGAGTAGGTATGTTACACTTTGAATTTTGTGCAGTAGATTTGATCCATGTTGGTGCTTTTTGTTTCTATAATAAATTTGATTTTTCTTTACCTTTGTTTTGGTAATTATCTGTGAAAGGTCTACAATTAATCAATTCTATTCAGCATTTACAATATACATAATAATCAACATCTTGTAACAATATGTTTATCCTCTTCGTGCTGCTTAACACCATTCTTTTGATCGTTAACATTTTTTATCACAGTCTTTCGATTGTTCGGGAAATCGACCACATCGACATCCCCCTCGCGTCTCAAAGATTTCCTGTACCGTTTGAACCGGGGATAGATCATCTTGTCCACAATCAAATCCACCAGGACCTCCTCGACGAACAAGGCGAGGATCAAATTGGCCCCGGCCATCATCAAAAGTTGGATCCTGAAGTCCAGGTCCGGAGGCAGGTTGATTTCCAACACTTGCACCACCCATTGGGGCGGAATCAAAGCGATGTACCCGCATATTAAGGTGGTAACCATCAGAACCCCGGTGAACTTCTTATTGGTGTACAAAGGTTGACGGTACGGTTTCCCCTTCGAGAACAGGATGGCCATCGTTATGTACTGAAACATGGATATCACGTAGGTGGAGAAATTCTCCTGGCATCTACTCACGTCCGTGACGTGGGAAACGTAAACGAACGGTTCGTACCAACCGAACGTCCGGACGAAATAAAAGGCGAAAAGCTGGAAACCGACGGAGATCGACATGAACAAAGTCATGGACATCAGGGGAACGAAGGACAGTATCGAGGCGAGGGGGGGCGTTCGATGGAGCTCCTCGCAAGCCTCCGTGTTCCCGAAGAAGGTGGCCAGGTTGAGCTGCAAGAAGATGTCCATGAACAGGAATTGCATCGAGGACAGGTTGCAGTCTATCCCGTACAGGATGACGGTGCAGAAGAACTCGGCCAAGCTTCCGCAAACTATGAATTTGAACACCCCGAAGGAGGTGAGCAGGGCCGCCCTGCCCTCCCTTATTATCATGGAGACGCAGGATATGTCGGGCTCCTTGGAGGTGAAGGGGGCCGCTATGCTCGCCTCCGCTTCGGACAGGGATATCCCGAGGTGGGCGGCCTTCAGGGCTGCGCAATCGTTGGCTCCGTCGCCGCACATTGCTGGAAATTTTCGATTAAAATCATTCGTATAAGGTGTATACTTTTAAAAGGGCCAAACTTCAGGGGGAGATTTGCAACAAAAAATGTCATATATAACACATAGTCGAAATGTTGACGGTTATTCTTCAATTTAACATTTCTTGATTTCACGGAATATTTCGAGTAACTTTTTTCTCAAAGCATTGAGAAATATTGAATGTTGCGAACGTAACACAAAAGTTTATAATTAAAATTTTCTCCGATCGCAAAAATTGAAGAGATATTTGCTTCTGATGTCGGTTTTTATTGAAAATGTTTATTTTTGGATGTTGTTTTTACAGAATATATATTTTTCAAATAATAAGAGTACATTCTCAATATAACTTTTTTCTTAAAGCATTAAGAAATATCGATTTCAGTGTACGTTACACAAAAATTTGAGAATATAAAATTTTCTCCAATCACAAAAATTGAAGAGATATTTGCTTCTAATGTCGGTTTTTATTGAAAATGTTTATTTTTGGATGTTGTTTTTACAGAATATATATTTTTCAAATAATAAGAGTACATTCTCAATCTAACTTTTTTCTTAAAGCATTGAGAAATATCGATTTCGGTGTACGTTACACAAAAATTTGAGAATATAAAATTTTCTCCGATCACAAAAATTGAAGAGATATTTGCTTCCGATGTCGATTTTTGTTGAAAATGTTTATTTTTGGATGTTCTTTTCAAAGAATATTAATTTTTTTCCTTGAACTCAAATAATAAGAGTAGATTCTCGATCTAACTTTTTTCTTGGAGCATTAAGAAATATTGAATTATACTTATACTTCAGTTATCCTTGTAGCCTCATCAAAGTTGACCACATATCTGGAAACAGTATTAAATTTGCTACAAGATAAGAATTTCTGTGTGCCAAAAAAAGTCTTATTGCGGACGTGGTAAGGAGATGAATATCACGATTCTGAAGTGAACAAAACCAGTCATATTTTTCCAATGGTTTCATCGATGAAAAACCATTAATTATGGACATGTTGTCATTCCAGCAAAAAATATCCCATTTAGTTGGCTCTCGAATGACCTAATCAGTGATCGGAGAAAATTTTATATTCTCAAATTTTTATGTACCGTACACTGAAATCAATATTTCTCAATGCTTTAAGAAAAAAAGTTAGATTAAGAATGTTCTTATTATTTGAAAAATTTATATTCTGTAAAAACAACATCCAAAAATAAACATTTTCAATAAAAACCGACATCGGAAGCAAATATCTCTTCAATTTTTGCGATCGGAGAAAATTTTAATTATAAACTTTTGTGTTACGTTCGCTACATTCAATATTTCTCAATGCTTTGAGAAAAAAGTTACTCGAAATATTCCGTGAAATCAAGAAATGTTAAATTGAAGAATAACCGTCAACATTTCGACCATGTGTTATATATGACATTTTTTGTTGCAAATCTTCCCCTGAAGTTTGGCCCTTTCAAAAGTAGACACCCTGTATCCTTCGGGTTGAAAATTGACTCACCAACGTAATATCCCAAGTTCTTGAGTTCCTCGACGAGCTGTTGCTTCTGATGCGAAGACATCCTGGAGAATACCACTCCTTTTCTAACGATATGCGGAATGCTCATCGGAAAGTGTTCTATAATGTTCATCCAAGTTTTCCCCGTTAACACAAACTGGTATTTCTTGCAGATAACTTCGACGTCCTGCACTTTGAGCGAATAATCCTCGATAACGTTCTGAAACGACACCACCGGATGAGTTAACTGAAGGATTCCAATAGACGAGGATGTTCGACAGCTTGAAGAAACTCACTGTATCAAAAGAATTGTACCTAATTTTCGGACCTTCTTTGGAATCTGTGGCCGAGACCTCTATTATCAAGGCATCTTCATCGACCATTCCACATTCCTTACCGACACTCACTGCCGTTTGTATGTTATCCCCTAAAAATTAAACTAAAGTTGAATTGTCCCCGGATCGAAGAATAAATCCACCTGTTATCATAGTTATCTTCAGTCCAGCGTTTTTCAGCGTTCTTATAGCGCCGGTAGTTTGAATTTTCAACCTATTCTCCAGTACGATCAGACCGGAGAAGATTAAATCCTTCTCTATGTCGTCCCTGGACAGTTTCGATACTTCACCTTCTTCGACTTTTAATGTTTTGGCGCCCATTGCAATAACTCTGTAACCTTTCGTGGTGAACGTTTTCAACTTGAGGAAAATATCGTCTGGTACTGTTTTGGGGTCCGAAAGCGTTACGATGGTTTCCGGAGACCCTTTACAATACACCTCGAAGGACGAGCCTTCCGAACTATCCTTACATATGACGCTGGATCTTTGAAGGGAAGACATGAATGGGAATTGGGCGTATATCTTGATGTTGTAATAGACCTGGAAGGTTTTACGTTTGAAAAAATTATTATACGGTCTAATAACTCACCGTATCATTGGTAGGTCGTACTATAGCTTCAGGCATCGACCAATGTTCTTTGGAAGGTTCTTCGTAAGTCCAAGAGGTGGAATTGAACATCTCGAAGGAACGTTGATTTTATCAAGGATAATCGATTGATTTGGATCTTTCTTACCTTCAAATCCAACGGGTATCCACACAATTTCCCATCGATTACGCTTAAAGTATGACATGTCAGCATCCCTTTATACAAGGGAATTTCTACACCCATTGAACTTATGTCTTTTATTGGGGGATCGAAAGTACCGTTAGTTACTGGGAGGACTCTCCTCATATCCAGCTCATCCTCTGTTAAAGTTCCTGTCTGAAAAAAAACTGTCGTAAGGGACCGGTTTGAATTCGTTCGAAATGTCACCTTGTCAAAACACACACAATTTACGGATCCTGAGACGTTGATTACCCTGGAATTTATGCAGTAAATGTTGTTTTTTTTCAGTCTGTCTATAGCGTACAGTTTTCCGACAGTCATAGCTATAGGAAGTGCCGGTGGTATAGCTATGGTGACTAGATCTAAGGCTTTGATGGCTATGTCGATGAAGGGTAATTTTCTGGATAACTGGGAAATAAGAGATATTAATTGACTGAAAATTAGGAGAATACCCATTGATTTTCACCTTTGTAACTAGGGTGTAAACGAAACCTAACAGAGCGATGACACTGAGTATTCCTATAAATTTATAACTGTCTTGGTCGAATTTGAAATCAGCCGGTGGTGGGTATAACATACTTCTGACGAGTTCCCCTTTCGTTGTCAAGTACCCTGTTCGGATCACGACAGCGAGGGTTTCTCTATCCCCTAAAAAAATAATCATCTATCAAGCGGATTCAACCATTGAAAAGTTCTTTCTCTATGATCATGCACAAATATACTACGTTATATAATATCGACAATAACTTAAGTGCTTCGAACTCACCACAAAATTTGGTTTGTAAGATGGTTGTACCACAAAACAACGTATGATTTGAATCTTCCTTCACCCTGTAATAGTTATGGTCGTTCACCAACGCTGTTTTATGAACGGGAACTGATTCTCCTACAAATAAAGAAACCGGTGAAAATTTTCCAACGTTTGGAGACAAGTCTCGATAACTTCCACTCTCACCTACAGTGACTTTACAGGACAGTGGCGACAATAGATGACCACTTTTTGATTGGTTGCGTGGTATAAATCGCCATGTTGCGTCTAAATATTTGATGTTTACTTAGTGATTTGTGCAGTTATCTTAGTTTTCTCGAAGACAAACGTTTATTTGACTATGAAAAAACAAGGATACGTATTATCCATCTCAGCTCATTGCATTTGAAATATTAATAACAAAGCAGAATATCATGTTGTGCAGTAATTCTTCTGCAACGCTTCCCAGTGGATCCTGAGAGAAGAAGCAGTGGCAAATTAAAACTAGGAGGGATAAATTGACCCCCATAAACAATTCGTATTTATGTTAGGTATGTTTGAAGAAAAATTGATGGTTTATATTCGAGCTTATATAAACAAAATAATTCAATTGCAGGTTCACTTTTCTGCTGATATGTGGGAGAAAACTCGAGAGGATGGAACTCGAAAATTGAAGATCAATGCTATGCCCACTATATTTTCATTTTCGAAAAACAAACCATCAAGAAAACTTCCTGATTGGAGAGAAGTGACAATTCCTGAGAATATCAAAGCTCTCGAAGTAAATCATCTTTATTGGACTATTTTAAACCATATTTTAAATTTTCATCGAAATTTCTTCCTTGTAATAGTTTATTTCAAAAAAAAGTTTCACCCATGAAAAATAGTAGATAGATATACAGGGTGTTCCTAAATTGGAGATACAAACGAAGAGGAAATATTCCATAAGTAATTTTAAGAATACAGGTGTTAAAGTTTGATTTTTTTCAGGTTTTTTTCTCATAGTATCTACACTTCACAAGATATTCAACTGAAATTTGGCATAGATATTAAAATCGAGTGTTTACACCATGTGACGTGCCAATTTCGATAGCAAATCTACAGGGTGGTATTTTTTCTGGAACACTGTCCCCTGTTTTCCTCCAAAACTTTTTTTTGGTGAGCCACTGTTAATTTGAGAAAATATAAAAAGCAGCTCTGTTGTTATACCAAACTTTATGGTGTCATGTAGTTTTGTCGCATCTGCCACCGATTTCGAGAAAAAAAATTTCGAACGATTATATCGGAATCCTCAGAAAAATCCAAATTGTCATAAAAATTCACCCTATAGATTTGCTATCGAAATTGGCATGTTACATGGTGTAAACTCTCAATTGTAATATCTGTGCCAAATTTCAAATGAAAATCTTGTGAAGTGTAGATACTATGAGAAAAAGACTTCAACACCCTGTATCTCGAAAACGAAACTTACCCTAACGTTTGCGATCTCATGTTGTATGGGACTTTTTTCTTAAAATTACTCATAATGTTTTTTTCAGATTTTTCTACTTAATCGTAGGTGTATAATATATTTATATTGCAAATTGCAATTATAAAAGTCAATTAAACAATAGATAAATTTGTATATTGCCATATTTGAAATACAAACTTTTCAATAAAAAAAAAGAATTTCAAAAATACTTGATGTTCCGAAGAATCTAATATTTCCTAAAAAAACATCCCATTTCCTTCTATAATAATGAAGATTTTGGTAAACTGATATCTGGTATACCATTTCAATTTTGATTTGGCTTGTGACAGTCAAGATGTTATACTTTTGAAAATGGCATCGTTGCTGCCGGTTCAAAAATTTTACAAAATTTACTCAACTTAAAATGTTAAGAGGATATTCATTATTTTTTTTAATAGGGCACCGTTTTGGTACTTTTCAGACATGGAAGCTACCTTAAAACAATATAAATCAGTCATTTCTACTCAAAATATGATTATTGAAAGATTGTCCTGTCTTTGCAATAATATACCTTATTTTCATAAATTGAAGTGTTAAATTATTGATGAGAATCTCAGTATAATCATTAGATAAATTCTGTATACAATGGTATAATCATACAATATTCAAAAGTGCCGTCAAAGGATCAGCAAATATGTTGCACATTTATTTCAGATATTTAGAGTTTAATTTGAATACTTTTTCTTTTAAAAGGCAATGATTGAGTGACCATTCCAATTATAAATCAAGTTGCGGATAAAAATTCGAAGGTAACCAGTTTATATTTGAAGATTTCGTTGAAAAAACTGCTATTCCAATACTATTTCATTTGAATTTGAGTTTATCCTTATATCCCTATTGTCGCCACTGTCTTGTATAAAGTCACTGTACTCTCACCTACCTGTCAACATGCTCTCGTTAACTATACAGTTCCCTTTCAGCAAAACAGCATCACATTGCATCTTACACCCTTCGGAGGGGATTGCGATCAAATCTCCAGGTACAAGATCGGACGTTTTGATGTCTTCGAAAACATTTCCACCCCTACATACCGTCACTGTATCTTCTGTGAACACCGTCCCTTTCAAATTCCTCTGATTCTGAAAAATACACGTCAAGTTTCTCCTTAACGTTCACAAACCTACACTTACAGTTCTCGTTTGAATTATTGAAGAGGAGATGCCGTAAACCGACATGATAACGATGGCTATCCCGTAGTAAAAATAGTTTTCGGCCACCCAAAGCAACACGCTGAAAACTTGGAATATGTAGAAGGGGGTCAGGGCTTCCAGGACGAAGAGTGTGAGGATGCTCTGTACCGGTATGTTGATTTCGTTGCTTCCATAAATGGTCCTTCTGAAATTTGGAAGTTAGTAAGTTGATATTTCTCGATTTCATCTCACTTTAAATCTTGCTCGTCCTTCGTCATTCCACCCTGTAGGTGTAGGTCGGAGTTTAGCATTCCCTGGTCTAGGCCTACCATACGAAGGAACAACTTCTCCTTTCGGTCCCATATGTAAACCATTTTTTTGCATTTTATCGTGCGGATTTCTGTCAGTTCTGAAAAATTAATTTTTACAATTCTTCTCATCACATGGATTTATTGAACGCTATAATTTTTTACCTAAGGTTTTTCCATTCTCCAAGTGTGCTGTTAAGGTACATTTCGTAGCGGCGATTCCACCATTCGAGTTTCGATTCGCTTCTTTACTAGAGCATAGAATTTTGTTACAATTTTATTGGCATTGAACTTCAGTAGGTATAAGTTGGGTTGTCAATAATTTTTCTATGTATTTCATGAATGAATGAACATTATCTGTGCAAACCATATTGTTCATAGAGAAGTATGCATAGAAAATCGTTATAATTGATTAGAATTGGCCTCAATGATTGTTTTTTATCGATCTGAGAAAATGACCCACTTTGAAATAAAATATTTCCGATATTACGTCTTACAAATAGACTAATTAAACTTGTTTGTCAGGACAGTTCTACGAACATGATATAAAATATATCATAATCCAAATGAATTTATGCATTAGGTACATATTATCTTGTTTTTTTCGACGTGCATATATTAGAACGTATTCAAATAATGACATACATTACCTGTGCACTTCCACCTGCCTTGTATTGACGTCTTTCACGAAATACGTTTTAAATTTAGATTTATAAATGTCCTAAAAAAAATCTATGGTATAATAATAGAAAATACAAAAAATTGTGTACCTACAATTATCATGACTTTTTCGGCTGTAACCAAATCGCATCTGGAATGCGTCGAGTATAGCTTGATTTGGGGGTACCAATGGAAGAACAAACGTAGAAGACCCAAGCTCAAGAAGTATAAGAATTGTATCAGGTAATTCTTGAATTTGTTGAGTCTGAAACCGACAATTTCCTAGAAAAATAAGGGGGTTAGGCGTGAAAATATTTTTCGTTTATTCTCAATTCACCAGCTGCTCATCTTCTGCATAATTGATTTTTTGGGTTGACGAAGAACTTTCACCACAATATTCCTCCTGGTTGACATAATCTGGAAGAACATAGAAGAGGTGTAAAATAAGGGGGGGTTTCCACAGGGGTCGATTTTAGGTCTTGTTCTTTCTTTAGGAAGGATTTATTGATTGATGAATATACTGGGCCCCCAAATAATAACTAACATATTAGTCCCCCACGATATTCGTGCTTGTATCATTTTATTCAAACTTCCTCAATTTCTCTAACGACCATTAATTACAACGAGGTACCTTCCTAGCCTAGATAAGCTTGTTGGATATTTTTCGAAATTTTTATAATTTCAGCTATTATTAAGTTGAATTTTATTGTTTACTCCTTAGAGAATGAGATGGGAATATTACTCAGAAATTTTTCCCTAAGTGGGGGATTCGAACCCGAGATCTCCCAGTCTTGAGTCCAACTCGCTAACCACCACTCCATTGCCGCGTCGATATATTTTCGTGTATTTTTCGAATTTACGTGAATGTATTTTTCTATGTTCCAGACGTCTAAATTAAAAATAATTGAATACCTCAAATTATGACAAATCAACCATTAATAATTACCATAGAGTTATAAATAAATACTTTTTACTCTGAGATAATTACTAAATCGATTGAAACAACTCAATTATTCCTTCATAATTTCCCAACGATATCTGTGATTTACTAATTCAGTACATACAACAATAACAATTGTCGTTTGTTTGATAATAACTAGAGATTAGCGATTTATCCGAATCGGAGGTATTCATGAGGCGGAACATTTTTCGTGGAATCCTCCGGTATAACAAAATCCGGAAATGATTATGTCCCATTACCGATGATGAAATATAACATTAAATCTAATCGTGTACGTTATTCGGATTCCGGTATAATATTACACCACAGAAAATGATAATCGATGTTTCGAAATGTTAGAGAAAGCTGACATTCAGAACGTTAAACTCGCCAATTCTCTTGGACTATCACAAATTTCGCGATTCTATACGTCCATCGAATATCATAAACGTCACTCTAAATTTGACAACAAAGGCAGAAATCGACCAACTCAGGGGTCGAGAATGGACACCACGAAGCCCCCACCTCCCACAGCTGTCCCTCCCAAGCCCAAAGCGGCGAAGAAACCGAAGAAGACGACCTCCGAGAAGAAAACCAAACCTCAGCCGAAACCCTTGTCGCCGATTTCGAAGAAGGACAAGCCCGAGAACCCCAACCAGAAACTCTATGACCTGTACGAGAACTTCCAAGCCTACGACCACAGAAGAGCGGACGCAGAGATAAAGATGGCCGAGCAGAAACAGCTGGAAGTGTTGAGGGATATGTTGGTCAAGGGTTTCGCCGTGAAAAATTTGCAGTCCTTGCACAGAACCCTCCAGCAGCCCCCGGATAAGAAGAACGGCGCCGGTAAAATAAACGATAGGGGCGACGGCCTCAAGTTTGGTCTGTCGGATAAGACAGTGGCGCCAACTAAGAAGAAGACGAACCTCAAACAGGGAGGTAATAAGTCGAAGAAAACTAAACTACCGAAGAAGCCGTCTGTGAAGAAAAATTGAATTTGTTATTGTTTAATTAAAATTTTATGTTGTTATTTGATGGTTTTTATGCTTCTTTAGGGAATAAATCAAGTTTGCGAAATCTGTCACAGGACATCTGTCAAATAATCTGATGAGGTTATAATACCAGTAAAATTTCCACAAAATGAAAGCGCATAACCCTGCCGTTGGAAAATTTGTTTCCTGTAATTAAAATTCACTATATGCACTGGTGTTTATCATTCGAGAATTAATTCAATATTTGTCGAAGCTTTCTCTGATTCTATTTTCCGAAAATTGATGTCAAAGGATTGACACCTTCAAATATTTACACTTATATAAATTCTATGGTTTTAATCCTTGATGTCATATCGAATTAATTCTCCGAAATTTGACTATACAGGATGAAACGAAAAACCAAACTCCGATTTAGAAAATGAAAAATATCCGACAATAATGCCAACTTCAAAACGAACAAAAATGAAAGAACGTATCGTTCAACCGGATATTTCGGTTTGTTTTTATCCGTGAAGTTCTAGGCCTCTGTGGTCTGTCGGTTGTGTTTAGTTACTGTGTCCTTACGCATGGTGGAGTTTTCACGAAAACCCTATACATATGCAGCCTTGCATGCTGAATCGTTCTAGGAAATTCCGTTGGAAGGATCTCGTTATCACAGTTCAAACAATCAAATTATATTATAAAATGTTCGGTAATTAAAGAGAAGATTCAGAAAGTGCATCCAAAATGAAGTGCCAAATTTTGTTAGTCCTACCATTTCTGGTCTCCTGCATATCCGGATTTGTTCAACTCGGAAGAAACGAAGGCCAGGGTTTCCCGGACACATTCGAATGCGAAGATGACGTGGATACTTCGTAAGAAATTTTCAAGTTCTTTTTTCGAATACCAAGGGGTGAAATTTTGTTTGTTTGGTAACATAGGCTTGTGGGGTATCGTTACATAGGATTTCAAAAATGATGTATATATTTCAAGATGACTTTTCCAGATAAGGGAATAGTTTACGAGATATAACCTTTTGAAGGCGTCATAATGCCCCCCCCCCTCTAACTCTCAAACTATTGTATAAAAAATTCTGAAAAAATTCGAACTAGTAGGCCTCAAAAAGCACTTCAATTGAAAATTAATTTGAATAATTTATGTTGTTTATCGAGATAAAAAATATTTTCGGTTACACCCTATCAACACGGAACCCTTCACGGTATATTCGTGGAATACACAATAAGAGGTGGTTCCATATTTTGAAGTATATGGAAATTAAATGACATTACTTGACATATCGAGAATAAACACTAAAGATTGTTTTGCTACACAGAGAAAAAATTGAGTTTTCTGAAATATTCAATATAATTCGGTGATACCATCTTCTGAAGCTCGTAGAGAAAAATGACGATACTTGACATATCGAGAATGAGCATTGAAGATTGCTTTGGTACACAGAGAAAAAAATGAATTTTCCGAGATATTGAATATAATTCGGTGGTTCCATATTTTGAAGATTATGAAATTAAAATTAAATAATCATACTGACAGTGAACACAGAAGACCGTTTTCGTACACAGAAAAAAAGCAGAGTTTTCTGATATATTCAATATGATTCGGTGATTTCATTTTTTTAAGGTCATAGGAAAAAAATGACATTGCTTGACAAATCGAGAATGAACACTCAAGATTTTTTTGGTACACAGAGACAAAAATTGAGATTCCATCCTTCGAAGCTCATAGAGAAAAATGACAGTACTTGACATATTGAGAATGAACACTGAAGATTATTTTGGTACGCAGAGAAAATTTGAGTTTTCCGATATATTGAATATAATTCGGGGGTTCCATATTTTGAAGTTTATGAAAAAAAATGAAATTACTTGTCATATTGACAGTGAACACTGAAGGCTATTTTAGTACACAGAAAAAAAAAGAGTTTTCTGATATATTCAATATAATTCGGTGATTTTATCTTTTGGAGTTTATAGGAAAAAAAATGACAGTACTTGACATATTGAGAATGTACACTGAAGTTCTGGTACAAAGAGAAAAGTTGAGTTTTCTGATATATTGGATATATTCGGTGATTTCATCTTTTGAAGTTTATAGAAAAAAAAATGACAATTCTTGACATATCGAGAATGGACACTGAAGATTGTTTTGGTACAGAGAAACTCTGTGCGTACTTTTTTCGAAAAAATTCTTAGTAAGTATCAAAATAATTTTTCTTTGCAGGTTATTGCCGAGACGAAGTATAAACGTGAATGAGGAGGGTGTGTGGTTCAGAAAGGTGGATGCTTTCGCTCAGCTACCCCAAACTGGTGGAGTTTTCCCTGGCAAAATTATTTGTATAGAAGTGAGTAAAAAATTATCATATTATTTATATTTTTCTTATCGGTGGTATTCAATGTTATCTGTTATATTTAAAAAATGTGTTGTAAAATAGTAATTACTTTGTTTCATTCGTAATAATAGATTCAGTAATGATTAAATATTGAATTTCAAGGATGAAAAATATAATAATATTGCAGGTGATCGACACGAGCCTCCACCAAATGGGTGGTTACGTCACGAGAATCAGTGGCGGCGTAGGGGAGCGTAGCGTAAAACTACACCTGAAATCACAGAGGGGTAGAGGGTTGAAATTTCGCGTGACCGCCTATTACAAGGAACCACCAGCAACCAAGGCACCAGTTACCCCAAAACCTAAATGATCAATTAATAATATAACTAATTAAACTTTCTTCATTGGATAAAAAGTGCACATTATTTATGGAAACCCTAATCCAAAAAAATTATCCCATATAAAACCTAGATCCATGAATTTAAGGGCTCAAAAAAAAATCTCGAAATATCAATCAACCATAGAAAATTCTCATTGAGTGAATGCTGGGATAACTCTGTCTGTGGTGATTAAATACGATTAAAGAAATCTCTGAATTTCACCTTCGATACGGTGGACTTTCACCATAATTAACGCTGCCGGTACATCACACGCCACACCATGGAAACACCAACGGAGACACTGAACGAACCATTTGGAGACCAGCGGACGCGATGGTCGAGGCACCTTGAAACGTTGGAGGAGGATCCAGATATTAATTGTCCCATTTTTCAATCTACGCTAATGGTCCCCCCGTTTCGGCACCTCAATTCGACGGGGAATTGTCTTTATTGATGGGGGACAGAGGAAATGCACGTTTTGGGACGTTTTCGGGAGTACAATCCCGCGAATTACTTTGCGCGATATTTAAGTCGCATTTATAGGTTAAAGTGTCGCGTAAAACCACAAATTTCTAAGGAAATCTATTCGATGACATCACTTGATGGCTGACGTGGATATAACCTCTAAATTTTCGAAATTTCAGTTATTGATTCAACCTTGACTGGGTAGACTTGAGCAACTTCGAAAAATTTTCTGGTGGATAATATCAAAATGAAACTACCAGTGCATTTTTATTGAGATAATTTGAAAATCACTGAGTGGAGTCAGCTTTAGCTCGCTTGTTTCTGAATTCCAAAACGGCCTTCAGGATTAATTGTCAGTATGACAGAAGCTGTCATTTTACTGTTATAAACTTCAAAAAATGGAATCACCGAATAATATAATTTTTTTCTGTGTACCAAAATAATCTTCAGTGTACATTCTCAAAATGTCAAGTACTGTAATTTTTTTATATGAGCTTCAAAAGATGGTATCACCGAATTATATTCAATATACTTCAGAAAACTCAATTTTTTCTCTGTGTTCCCAAACAATCTTCAGTGTTCATTCTCGATATGTCAAGTACTGTCATTTTTTTCTATGAGCTTCAAAAGATGGTATCACCGAATTCGAATTATATAGAATATATTAGAAAACTCAATTTTTTTTCTGTGTACCAAAACAATCTTCTGTGTTCATTCTCGATATGTCAAGTAATGTCATTTTTTTTATGAACTTCAAAAGATGAATTATTTTGAATATATCAGAAAACTCTGTTTCTTTTCTGTGTACCAAAACGGCCTTCAGTGTTCACTGTTAGTAAGACAAGTAATGTCATTTTATCTTCATAAACTTCAAAATATGGGACCACCGAATTATATTCAATATATCAGAAAACTCAATTTTTTCCTGTGTTCCAAAATAATCTTCAGTGTTCATTCTCAATATGTCAAGTACTGTCATCTTTTTCTGTGAGCTTCAAAAGATGGTATCATAGAATTTAATATTTCAGAAAACTCTGTGTACCAAAACAATCTTCACTGTTCATTCTCGATATGTCAAGTATTGTCATTTTTTTCCGTACGAACTTCAAAAGATGAAACCACCTACTTATATTGAATATATCAGAAAACAATTTTTTTTCTGTTTACCAAAACGGCCTTCAGTGTTCACTGTCAGTATGACGGGTAATATCATTATATTTTCATAAACTTCAAAATACGGAACCATCGAATGATCTTGTTTAAATCAGAAAACTCAATTTTTTTCTGTGAACCAAAATAATCTTCAGTGTTCATTCTCAATATATCAAGTTCTGTCATTTTTTTCTGAGCTTCAAAAGATGGTATCACCGAATTATATAGAATATATTAGAAAACTCATTTTTTTTTCTGTGTACCATAACAATCTTCTGTGTTCAATCTCGATATGTCAAGTAATGTCATTTTTTTTATGAACTTCAAAAGATGAATTATTTTGAATATATCAGAAAACTCTGTTTCTTTTCTGTGTACCAAAACGGCATCAGTGTTCACTGTCAATAAGACAAGTAATGTTTTTTTATCTTCATAAACTTCAAAATATGGAACCACCGAATTATATTCAATATATCAGAAAACTCAATTTTTCCCTGTGTTCCAAAATAATCTTCAGTGTTCATTCTCAATATGTCAAGTACTGTCATCTTTTTCTGTGAGCTCAAAAGATGGTATCATAGAATTTAATATTTCAAAAAACTCTGTGTACCAAAACAATCTTCACTGTTCATTATCGATATGTCAAGTATTGTCATTTTTTTTTCCGTACGAACTTCAAAAGATGAAACCACCTACTTATATTGAATATATCAAAAAACAATTTTTTTTCTGTTTACCAAAACGGCCTTCAGTGTTCACTGCCAGTATGACGGGTAATGTCATTCTATTTTCATGACCTTCAAAATACGGAACCATCGAATGATCTTTATCAAATCAGAAAACTCAATTTTTCTCTGTGAACCAAAATAATCTTCAGTGTTCATTCCCAATATGCCAAGTACTGTCATTTTTTTCTATGTGCTTCAAAAGATGGTATCACCGAATTATATAGAATATATGTATTAGAAAACTCAATTTTTTTTCTGTGTACCATAACAATCTTCTGTGTTCATTCTCGATATGTCAAGTAATGTCATTTTTTTTATGAACTTCAAAAGATGAAACCACCTACTTATATTGAATATATCAGAAAACAATTTTTTTTCTGTTTACCAAAACGGCCTTCAGTGTTCACTGTCAGTATGACGGGTAATGTCATTCTATTTTCATAACCTCAAAATACGGTACCATCGAATGATCTTGATTAAATCAGAAAACTCAATTTTTCTCTGTGAACCAAAATAATCTTCAGTTTTCATTCTCAATATGTCAAGTACTGTCTTTTTTTATGAGCTTCATAAGGTGGTATCATAGAATTATATTGAATATTTCAGAAAACTCAATTTCTTCACTTATCCACGACTATAATCATAATCTGATTATAATTTAACCGTTTCAATTCCCGCAAAAATATCATTTATTTATGACAAAATAAAACCACCAATAAATTTTAATAAAAAAATATTCTTCGATTGACTATATCTATTCAAGTAAATCAAATATTGTTTTCAGCAGCTCCCGTTCACCATAAGGAGCACTTCTCTTCGGGATTCATAGTGCTGCCTTTGGGACAATCGAAGGCTTTCGAGAATTCTTCCATATTGGAAAGAGATCCGATTATCCTGAACTTCGGTGGTGAATACCCTTTACGGAGGCTGTACTCGAGGTACCCTGGAGTTTCAATTGAACAAAAAGTCTGCAAAAATACCACAAGGACATCAAGAATTCTTCCGAAAAACTCGAGATGAAACTCACCGTCCCAAAACCTATAAAAAACAACTGTTCAGCTGTAAATCTCTTCGAAGCCATCTGGACCTCATCGAAGTATCTCTTCGACGCACTGTAAGATATCCTGACACCCCCATTATCCGCAAGGTTCTCGTTCAAACTCGCCGAACCGTCCACCTACAATATTCCCCGTTACCATCCGAACAACACCCATTCTTTCGTTTTCTTACAGTTCTGTTCACCTCTTCCACGTAATACCCGTTGTATTGCTTTTTGAAACATTCAATTCTTTCACGATAGGCTTTGAGAGTTTCGTTCGTCCACAGATCGCCCATGGTACCGTTCCCATCGTATTGTCTGCCGGAATTGTCGAAACCGTGGGTTATTTCGTGCCCCACCAAGGCTCCCAGATGCGAGTAGTCCACGAGCCTGAAACGATCCATGGAAACTTCCTCGAAGTGATTTTTTAGGTACTCACCTCGATTTCCCATCGAAGAATACGGGATTCATCAAGGCGAATGGTATGGCTACAACAAATCGTAAGAATTCATCGATGCTCTCTTAAATAAAAGTTTCACTCACTAATTTTGTTATTCGCTCGGTTGTAATAAGCGTTGGTTTCGAACGGTGACCTATCCCAGCTAAAACCATACGAGATGTTCCGATTAATCTGGTATTTCTATTTATTCGAACTGTTTTACTCACTGTGCCCGACTTCTTGGTCCCTTCATCTGGGAGAACATGTAGGCTTGTTTGAAAGCCCGAAGTCTTTGACTGTTACCGTAATTGTCCCATTTTTCTATTTTAAGGCTTCGATACAGGTCGTCGAGGGTTGTGTCGTTACCAACGAATTCAGGCAGACCGACGAGAGCTAAAATGTTCCTAGCTTTATCCAAGGCAGCCGCTTTCGAAGGGGAGTCCATCCATTCGGTTCCGGCCAAGGATTTGGCGAAAGTTTCCGACAAATCTTCAATCATCATTTTAGCCTATATCCATATAATTATTAACAGTACGTAGGATTTTAAGGGGAAAAGTGAGGTACCTTCGACAATCTTTCCTCTCCGTTATCATTCTCCGCGTATAACTTCCCAGCGGCCAAGCTCAAACCGACCACCATATCAGAAGGTGCGATATCTATCAATTGTCGCGCGCAATATTCCTCCCTTAAACAGAAAACTTTCAGAAAAATTCGCTGTAAATTTATATCTTCACCTCGGATAAACCGTCAGATTTTTGGCCCTGTAAAAGTCCTCCAACGCTCTCCTCATCTGCAGGTGACTATCCATGGCGGAAAACAACAATATCCGCATCAAAAGAAAGTTCTCAACAACGTCCGGCCTAGTGTTCTTAACCACATTCAAAACGTTGTAAACGTAAGTGCTGTTAACGTAAATATTCGAAGCGTTCGACATTTCAACATCAGCTTCGCCGAACACGGCATCCAAATATTCAACCCAATCGATCTAAAACCAAAATATGTCACTTATCTCCATAATTCCACATTATTTATACCCACTGGTGACTCATCGTCAAACTCTCGGCTCGTCCACTCTTGTAAATCCCCAACCGTAGTCGTCGTAGATAACGAAGTGATATTCGTACCTTCCGGAATACCCTTGAAACAAGAAAACAATCAAAACCATGGCAACCGTAACTATAACAACCGTTGTCAGGGGTGACAATTTCATAGCAACCGTTACCATGGTTTTAGTTACTTAGATACTAACAGCAAAGTTTTGAATGTCCTCCATGAATTTGACGATTTCTCGAATGCCTCCATCGATGTCTTCATCGGTTACATCGACATTCACGTGGTCCCTCAGTAGAGTGAACACTTTTCGAAGGAAGATACCGAACGGTTTGTTCTCTCCGTCGCTGCTTCTCAAATCTGAAGACAGGACTTCGAGTAGATCGTTGGAGGGACGTGCCATACTGGGTGTCGGAAATGTATCTTCCTGCACCTAGAATCAATCGAATAATTATAGATAAAAAGTCGAGTGAGTACTAAACTCACCATTAGAAGATTATCCGTCGCTGAAATTGGAAATGGTACGACGGTTATCCTGAATAACAAGGGAACCCCATATTTTGCCGTTAGTTGTCCTATATCTTTCCAACCGAAGGGAGGGGGGTTCTTTGGGGTTCGAAACAAAGGCATCCCTCCCACATCGTCGAGGAAGAGAACCTCCGGGTAGGGTATTCGAGAATCGGTTATTCTCAAATTTAAGCATGATTTGAAAGCTGTCTTCGCCTTTTTGATGGCTTCGGAATCTTCGGTGGCGCTCGAGTCGTTCAAGACGTCTGGAAAATTCGATTCGATCAACTGATATTTGGGGAAACGAAAAGAACAGGACTTACATATCATATACTTCAAGATTTTATCGGTCAAGACTGTGAATTGGTCCACCACCCTCTCGTTTTTGAGGGAATGGTACTTTTTGAAATTGCCACAAGAGTATTCGTAAAAATTCTCACAGGGATCTACTGAAGTGTTGAGGAACCTCAATTCTGGGATATCTAGAAGTAAAAGTTAGACCATGAAGTTTTTCCAATTTAATCCTTCCGGAAAATTCGTCTATATTAATCAATTAATCCCGAAGTGACACTTCAGAACATTGTTAGGTTATTTAATCCATAGATGGAAGAATAACAATATTCTGGTATCTATGGTTTAATCCTGGAGTTTCACTTCGGACCACAGAAAACTCGAAATGGTGTGAAATTTAAAATATAAGGAATATTTAATGAAATAATTTGGAAATGGATCAAGGAGAGCTAGCAGAATCAATGATAGAAAATAATTCATTCTTTGATGCATCATACCTTCGTCTTTAATCGTGATTAACGCTTCACAATAACAAATCACTAATAACAACAAACAAAGCAGAGAAAGTTTATTTTCAACGGAACTCATAATTGGGCATTAATATCAGCACAATAAATAAAATTCATTAATAAACTCGGGTGTTGAAGTGTTTTTAATTTATATTAGTCGATTATGATCTCTTTGAAACGTAGATAATTATTTATCTGGACGGGAGTTTCGAGTTTGCTGAGATTGATTTTCCTAGGGCAAAGTTTATCAGTTTAATCGGCGAATTTTAATACATAGTTGAGTGGAGCGATAGAGATTTTTAAGGTCTGGAACAATATCGGGGAAGTATCAAATCAGTGCAAGGTATCTCTTAGATTTTGCGATAATTTTTTTTTAGATTCCCAAAACAGTTGTCTCGGGATAAATATCGCCTATAAGAGAAAAACTGCAAATTTTCCACAAAGGCTAATTTTCAAGTAATTATAACAAAAGAAAATTTAGCTCGTTTGTTTGAATTCCTTTCTTTCCAGGTTCCTAAAAATGTCTTATTTTATTATATAACAAGGTATGTTATGTTATATTCAATATAATTCGATGATTCCATCTTTTGAAGTTTATAAAAATAAAATGACAGTATTTGTCATACTGGCAATGAACACTGAAGGCCGTTTTGGTACACAGAAATAAAACAGAGTTTTCTGATATATTCAATATAATTCGGTGATTTCATCTTTTGAAGTTCATAAAAAAAATGACATTACTTGACATATCGAGAATGAACACAGAAGATTGTTTTGGTACACAGAAAAAAAATTAAGTTTTCTAATATATTCTATATAATTCGGTGATACCATTTTTTGAAGCTCATAGAAAAAAAGACAGTACTTGACATTTTGAGAATGAACACTGAAGATTATTTTGGTTCACAGAGAAAAATTGAGTTTTCTGATTTAATCAAGATCATTCGATGGTTCCGTATTTTGAAGTTTATGAAAATAGAATGACATTACCCGTCATACTGACAGTGAACACTGAAGGCCGTTTTGGTAAACAGAAAAAAAAATTGTTTTCTGATATATTCAATATAAGTAGGTGGTTTCATCTTTTGAAGTTCGTACGGAAGAAAATGACAATACTTGACATATCGAGAATGAACAGTGAAGATTGTTTTGGTACACAGAGTTTTCTGAAGTATTAAATTCTATGATACCATCTTTTGAAGCTCACAGAAAAAGATGACAGTACTTGACATAATGAGAATGAACACTGAAGATTATTTTGGAACACAGGGAAAAATTGAGTTTTCTGATATATTCAATATAATTCGGTGATTTCATCTTTTGAAGTTCATAAAAAAAATGACATTACTTGACATATCGAGAATGAACACAGAAGATTGTTTTGGTACACAGAAAAAAAATTGAGTTTTCTAATATATTCTATATAATTCGGTGATACCATCTTTTGAAGCTCATAGAAAAAAATGACAGTACTTGACATTAAGAATGAACACTGAAGATTATTTTGGTTCACAGAGAAAAATTGAGTTTTCTGATTTAATCGAGATCATTTGATGGTTCCGTATTTTGAAGTTTATGAAAATAGAATGACATTATCTGTCATACTGACATTGAACAATGAAGGCCGTTTTGGTAAACAGAAAAAAAATTGTTTTCTGATATATTCGAGTTTTTTTTATATATTCGATGATTCATTGCCAGAACGGTCACCCATCCAGATAATGAACCCATACAAAGCTGCTTCGCTCCAAGTCTTATCGAACTCACCCCAGCCTTTAAATTACTACCGGTATAGAAGCATTAAAGTAACCCAATTATTTAAGTAAAAGGTTGCTTTTATTCATTTCATTACATTACAAGTTAAAAACTTAACATTAATCTTTATATAAGCTCAATCGTGGAAATGTTATATCGGAACAACACTATAGGAATGTAAAAAACATAAAGCACAGCTAATACATTTAAAAAATCTAAATCGAAACAGTAGACGACTTTTTACTACAAAATATTTATCACAATTAACAATTGGTTGCCATCAAATATAATGTTATATACAAACTTTATTCATTTCATTTATTTAATTTCTAAAAATATTAAAATAGGTTTATAATATTTAGCAAGAACGTCAGAGAACCTCTGGTTCGATATATAATATATAAATTCAAATAAACTAAAGGTAAATTTGGAGTAAACAATACAAAAATCGACAATACACGTTCTCTATTCACTGTACAATTTCATTTTATTTACAATATCACCCTCGTTTCAAAAATACAACATTCATCGTGGAACAGCCATCATATCGCAAAAACGAATCGAACAACGATCAATTTTTCAAGTTGTCACTGGGACCGTTAACATTCAACAAACGCCATCTTTCTATTTCGTGAATCCGATATCAAATTTTGCGTTCAACAAAACCTCGACACAAAACATCCTTTTCAATTCTAGCCGGTACAAAACTCGATGGTGTGTAAGAAAATTATTTGTTTGAGACTACCATAAAATTCAACATTCTTTTTCTCTCGTAGACTCGGATGAATAACATATTCAAAATTTTAGGTTCTTAGCCGGTACAAAACTCGATGGTGTGTAAGAAAATTATTTGTTTGAGACTACCATAAAATTCAACATTCTTTTTCTCTCGTAGACTCGGATGAATAACATATTCAAAATTTTAGGTACCTGCCCTATATAAATTAAATTCAACGATCTGATGAGTTTTAGAGTATAAATGAGATAAGTGTTAGAAAATCTCGAAGAATCTTGAGTGAAATTTTCAAGATTCAAGGATCAAATTCAGTACCTAAAATTCGAATGATAAACTGCTATATACAAACTTGAACTATTCAATACATGCAACAATTCAACTGGCTGTAAAAAAAGAGTTTAGATAAATTACTTTTGGTTAATAAAATAGATATCTAACAACCTCGAACAATAAAGTATTGGAGTAATTCTCTAAAAGGCCAAATTTTTCCAGTGGAAGATTCAAAGAGTCCAACTTCGACTGGTAAAAATTCGAATAATTTCCAACGGACGTTCCACCGGAGCTCGAATAAAGAAAGAGCGATAACTTCAAGCTCAGGTGGAACGTATTTCAATAAAATCACGATAGTGTGGCAAAAGACATAATTCGAGACTCCAACAAATACTCAGTAAAAGGACCGTCATCAAACAAAACATTTTATTCTTTATACACGTGGTATACCTCAATATCTTCTGGTCAAAGATTAGTCCAAAATAAATACCAAAAAACGAAACTGTTACAAAACAAAATTTGGAATTAAAATGAAAAGTTTCGATATCGCAACGGCATCAACTCAAAAAATTCAAAATCGTCCCATCCGAGCATTAAAGCATCCGATTCTAACATACATCTACAGAAATTCTGAACGGTCGTTCAGAAAGTCGTTGTGCTTACGCTCCTATTCACCTTCTTGCCTATAAGCCTCGAGATGGCCGGTACGCTCTTCTTGTCTTTGTTGTTGTTGGATAACAGGTGGTTGTTGTTCGTGCTCTTTATGAATTTGGCGGCTTCCATAAGTTGTTTCGTAAGTATCTCGTTCTTTAGTCGTTCGGCATTTAGTTCCTTTTGGAGCTGCAGAGTGGTCATCTTGCCTTTCGGGACCAAAGCGTCATTCTGAAATACATTAAATCAACCTTGAATACGGGGTCTTTCAAGAATGAGAGAAAACTTATATAGACGTTGAAAGTTGTATGATAGGGAATAGCTGAATTTGGCTATTTAGAAAATACTCCAGGTCGAAAGTTAGAGAAAAGAGCTCTCAAATCATATGTACCTTCATTGCGATGTGAATTTTTATTTTCTTTTTGAATAGATCAATGGTAAAAATAAAACTTCTATAAAACTTTATTATAAATTTAATTTTTGGAAAATTATTGTTCGAAGTTGCTTAGATTGTCAAAATTAAAATATGTTTTATATCATTCAAGTTTACCATTAGAACTCCACAAAAAAGTATTGCAATATAATTTTTTTTCTGAATGCTTGTTTCTATCAATAATATCGGATAAAGCTATCTGAATTTTTTTCTTCAATAATTCGAGTAATACCGATTCGATTGAATTGAAACTTAGTAGTTAATCACATTTTCAAGTTTCTACAACGGAAATTTCTACCGTAATATCAATAGAGGTTTTGAAAGATACTTTCTTACATTCTGGCCAGTGAAACGGATTTTTCAGGATATTTACACTTGAAAATGGAAGAAATCGATAAATTTAAGTTCCTCTGGTATATTCAACGTCATTCGGTGATTACATCTTCTGAAGTTTATTGACAAAAAAAAATGACAGTACAATATGTTCATACTAGTACAATAAATTAAAAAAAAAAAATTAGTATTCCCAAGTTTAAAGTATTCACTTCTACCGTAACTCCCCACAACTACCTCATTTTTTTTTCAATGGTAAAAATAAAACTTCTATAAAACTTTATTATAAATTTAATTTTTGGAAAATTATTGTTCGAAGTTGCTTAGATTGTCAAAATTAAAATATGTTTTATATCATTCAAGTTTACCATTAGAACTCCACAAAAAAGTATTGCAATATAATTTTTTTTCTGAATGCTTGTTTTTATCAATAATATTGGATAAAGCTATCTGAATTTTTTTCTTCAATAATTCGAGTAATACCGATTCGATTGAATTGAAACTTAGTAGTTAATTACATTTTCAAGTTTCTACAACGGAAATTTCTACCCTAATATCTATAGAGGTTTTGAAAGATACTTTCTTACATTCTGGCCAGTGAAACGGATTTTTAAGGATATTTACACTTGAAAATGGAAGAAATCGATAAATTTAAGTTCCTCTGGTATATTCAACGTCATTCGGTGATTACATCTTCTGAAGTTTATTGACAAAAAAAATGACAGTACAATATGTTCATACTAGTACAATAAATTAAAAAAAAAAAATTAGTATTCCCAAGTTTAAAGTATTCAATTCTACCGTAACTCCCCACAACTACCTCATTCTTGTTCAATGGTAAAAATAAAACTTCTATAAAATTTTATTATAAATTTAATTTTTGGAAAATTATCGTTCGTAGTTGCTTAGATTGTCAAAATTTAAATATGTTTTATATCATTCAAGTTTACCATTAGAACTCCATAAAAAAGTATTGCAATATAGTTTTTTTTTTGGACGCTTGTTTCTATCAATAATATTGGATAAAGCTATCTGAATTTTTTTTTTCAATAATTCGAGTAATACCGATTCGATTGAATTGAAACTTAGTAGTTAATTACATTTTCAAGTTTCTACAATGGAAATTTCTACCCTAATATCTACAGAGGTTTTGAAAGATACTTTCTTACATTCTGGCCAGTGAAACGGATTTTTCAGGATATTTACACTTGAAAATAGAAGAAATCGATAAATTTAAGTTCCTCTGGTATATTCAATGTCATTCGGCGATTACATCTTCTGAAGTTTATAGACAAAAAAAATGACAGTACAATATGTTCTTACTAGTACAATAAATTTAAAAAAAAAAAAATTAATATTCCCAAGTTTGAAGTATTCACTTCTATCTTAACTCCCCACAACTACCTCATTTTTTTTTCGAAAAAGAACGAAAAAATTCTTGTAAATACTCACCAACAAGACCTGAACAGCCGTGGGCCTCATGGTCGGGTCGGGATGGATCATCGAAGCGAGAAGTCTCCTTATACCGTCCCCCAAAGCGTTCAACATCGGATGATCCGGCACTTTACCATCTCTGAGTTCGTGCCACAAATCCCCGTTCTTCGGTAAAGGACCGAAGCCAGCACATTCTATCGCAGTCATACCCAACGAGAATATATCCGCTTTGGGCAAGTGGGCGTAGTCGTCTTGCAAGATCTCTCTCGGAAGGTATCTACAATCTCCTTCCTCCACCTAAAACCGAACGATAAGTCACATCACTTATATTTCTTCAATTAACTCATCAACTCACCTGTGGGTTGCTAATACTCGTTACATGTCCAAGATCACCGATTTTATACGTCACCTCCGACTCGCATTGGGAATCGTCCAAATCGTACATGCTGTCGTCCGAACTGCTGAAATTGAGCCGTTTCTCCATGGAAATGAAGATGTTGCCCGGCTTTATATCCAGGTGGACCAGGCCCTCGGAATGGATATACCTCAGTCCCTCGGCCACGTGTAGCATAAGTCGGCAAAGCTCCTCCGGCAATAACGGTTGTTCCGTTACCCGATCGGACAATGCTCCTCCGTTGCAATACTCGTTCTGGATGATCATGTGGTTGTCTTCGGCCCATGCGGAATAGTATCGTACCACATGCTGGTGTTTGCCTATCGAAGAAAAAATCCTCAACTATTCAAAGATCGAAAAAAGGATGTACGTACCTAAAACGGCGTGTGCGTAAACTTCGTTCAAAGCGGTCTTTTCGAAAACACTCCCCGCTACAGGTTTAGTCGATTTCTTTATCGCGTATACGCAACCATCCAGCCTATTTATACATTTATACACGGAACCGAATTCACCACTTCCCAAAGGCTCCAATTCCAAAAACTCTTGGTGATATCTCGATATGTTGTTCTCCTAAAACGATAAAGTTCATTAAGAAATGTCCAATTAATCTTGAGGGGTTCATCCCCTAATTAGCATAAACAGGAAGCAGGTGTTCACTCACCTGTAGGGCAATTCTTTTTGTTGGTTGTTGTTCATTCAAATCTACCTCTTCCTCATCAAAAGTCAGTGATGTGTTTGAATCCGGGGATCCGATTAGAGATCTGATCGAGCGGCTCCTCTTCTTCGTCATCAACATTGCTAACAAAAAAAATAATCACTAAAACCTCGACAACTTCTTTAAATAATCCATTAAACAGATTTTGAACCTAAGAAAATATTATTCACATCGAGAATCTTACCATCTGGAGTAAACGGATTCACATTTGCCAAAGGTTTTTCAGGTTTGTAGAAAGCTGAAGCCACTGCCCTCGGTTTATCCGAAGAGAAAAGCCTGCTTCTTGGTAACGATGAATTTACACTCTGCTGTATTATAGTCTTGGGTGTTAGAGGACTGTCAAACAGTCTCAGTGCACGAACTCTCTTATATGGTGGACTGTAAGACATTGAATTAGGTCCAGGAGTACTTGTAAGATAATCTCCTTTGTCAAAATCGAGTCTTCTAGCCCCCATAAGGCCTCGTGAGTTCGGGCTTCCTATAGATCTCAGATTTTCTTTGGAAAATTCAAAGGACATATCCGCCGATAAATCCAAGTCGTCCAAGCCTGAATCTTTCATATCATCGTTGGTTATATTTTTATCTGCCATGGTTTCACAATTATCACTTATTAATTCATCAATTTCTCAATTAATCACACAAAATAGAACAATAGATACGAAAAAACATATACATATATATATATACAAAACGAACACCTTTCCTACTTGCATCAACGACCGTTATTTCTACCATTGTATAAAATCGCCAATCAAATGACGCTTCCAACAAAAAACACTCGTCCTGATTGGTCCAATCGAACTCAAGGACGTCAACAGTATGGACGCAAGCGTGTTTCATGTCAAATGCACGGTATAAAATTCGGTTAGGAGATTATGAAATTAACACCATTGCGGATATCTTCCATCAAATTTTATAATGAAAAGTTATTATTTTTCTGATACTGAATGAGGAGATGTGAAGGAATACGTCATTAAATTGATATATTTACTATATCGAGATATGGAAAGTCTTGAGAAAAAGAAGAAGTTGACGGATAGGTTTGTTTGTGATTTCAACTACCAATGAGGGCGCTGCGAAATGTAAACAAACATGGAGGAAAACGAGTAGCTTTTCGGAATTTATCGTGGTGAAACGGATTATTTCAGGTGTTTTTTATGTTTTTCCTTCGATTTTGTGAAGACTTTTTTGTGAGTGATTGGATTGTTGAGGGTGTAGTGTCAAGTTTATTGATTTCAGGTAAAGAAATTGGTTTTTCAATTTCAATTATATCGAAATTGATAATAATTCAACAGGAAAAATGGAGCACTATTTGAGTTTGACGACAGTGTTCAATTATTTGGAAGATACACCTAATAGTCAATCATTTGTGCTTTTCTTCGGTCCATTTTTTCCACTATGCCAAAGGTATTAGTGACACAAATTGCTGAGGCATCTTTCTTATGGAAATTATGGAAATATATAGCCCTGTTTTGAGTTTTCTTCGAGGAGCAATTGAAGACTCAATAGTTAAAATGCAATTGTAAATTTTTTTTTCTATTGCTAGAACTTTGTTCACTCGTTGTTATATAACCCGATATTGAAATCGTTTCATTCGGATTTCATCTTGAAGATGATTCTTACATAAAGATTGAGTCAAAGTCATTTGATATACGAAGATCAATTTCACAACACTCGTGTTGATAATTGTTGAATTATATTTCTAAATCACAACTTGAACCTGCCCCAGAAAATTGGACTCAAACTTGTAACCTAAAATTCAATAACTTTGTGAACGTATTTTAAACTGAATAACACTGATATAAATTCCTTACCGACTATTTTTTTTTCGATACCAATTACTCTGCTCAGAAAATTATGAAAATTCCTAAATAAACCTCACGAAAAACTGGTCCATAATAATAAATTATAAATATATCTGGCTTAAAAGCACGTGAAATTTGAAAACAATACTCGTTTTCTAGGTTCAGAATTTCAACGGCAGGGGGCGTTTAGACTTTTGGAATCGCGAATTCAAAAAACCGAAAAATTCAGTTGATAACCTTTTGTAAATTATTTTCAATCAATTAAATTGGAAACAGGAGAGGAAAAAATTGGGCCATGATCTCAGATTAATGAAAAACATTTATTTATCTGAGATTCAATTCTAGAGGAAAATAGAAATGCTCTATGCATTTTTGAACCATAAAAATAACAACAAAAAATTGTTTTCTGTAGTTTTACCGAATTCAAATTTTGAGACGAAATTTTTTTTTTTTTCCTAGATCTCCAAAATTCTTTAAGTATTCATATATCTTTCCAATATTCAAACCTCACCTATTCATAGCGATAACCTACCTTCGATAAATATCTAAACTACATACATTCAAAATGAAATTTCCAAACATGATGTTTTTCATGACTCCTAGAAGAACTAATCCATTTCTCCATGTTTTTATTTTAATATCTTTCAAAGTTTCAAATGCTGTTGTCATCTAAGAAAAATGTCAATTTCCAAATCCATCATCGAGAAGTCGCAAGTTTGTTTGATCAATAACTAAATTCACAAAAGCTTCGCGTAAAACATTAATTCTTCCACGACGATCATGGAGCCAAATCTGATATCAGAAAACTCCACTTCTAAATTGTCGGGGCAATGCAAAATGAGCAAGGAATCCGAGGTACAATCATGTTCAGAGATAACAGTAAAGGAATTCTTGGAATTTTTAAAAACTGCATATCAAGTGAGTACAGAAAGAAATCAAAGAATGCTTTGGAGAAGTTATTTTAAAGTTCTTTCAAACTCCAGTTGTGTTATAATAGGTATATCTATCTGAGAAATAATGGGAATCTTTGTATTCAATATCCTAGTAAAGATAATCGTTTTTATAATGTTTATTAGGTGCAGGAAAGCTTGGAAGGAATTCTTACGGCTAGTGGAATGACAGAAGCCATTGACTGGTTAAAATTGAAAGAAAGCCAATTTATAAAGAGGAATGAAACTGCATGTCAAACATCTGACACAGGTTTGATCCTTTTTATTTTAAACGACAAATCAAACCCTATTCTATAATTACAGACGGTGTATCGAAAAAAGCATCTTCGACCTCTGCGAAATCCTCAGACATATCGGAATCGAAGTCGACCAAAGATTTCTTGGCGAAATCGAGCGAAGTTTTGATCGCCAAATTGAACGAGGTGCTTTCCGAAGGTCTCTTGGATCCGATTCTACCACTTCTTCCCGTGATGGCATCACCTCCGCACATAAGGAAATCCTCTCTTGGCAAGACTTCCGGTGAATAGACGTAAGAAATGCCATAATTGAAATTAAATCCCTGATGTACGTTGCAGACAAATCGTTGGCATCTGTCGGTAATTCCAATACTTCCTTGGTCGAGAAGAATCCTAAGAAGAAAGCGAACGAAGAAGACGCGAAGGTTTCTTCGGAAAAAACATCGTGAGTATTGTTTATTTTGAGAAATACCTGGTAGTTGTTGGGTATTTTAGATCTCAGGTGGAAATACACGTTTGTGACGAGGTGAAGAACATGAAAAAGGATTTTTACTGTAATCAAAAGTTGCTGGTGGAGAAGATGGGGTATTTCGCCGAGGTAACAGCAGGTGATTCGATCCTTTCCTTAGTTTCATCGCGGATGACCCAAAGCGATTTCCAGGGCAAAAATTAGAAGACATGGACATCTCGGTCCATTGCGATGTCGGCATCTTCGAATGGCTGATGAAGTGGGTACAGAAGGAGTTCCACCTGGAGGAAGACTGGCCCCAACTGGATTCGCAAAACGTCATACCGATAGTCGTTTCCGCCGCCTTCCTACAGATGGAACCGTTGCTCGAGGAATGTCTGAGGCACTGCCACGAGAACATGAACGAGATACTGAGGACCTCCACCAATTTATCCTGTTTGAACGATCACATCCTCAACAGGTTCGAAGAGTGTCGATAGTTTTATTCCGAAGATTCTAAACGTTATGCGTAGGTTGGCCGCAATGTACACCAATACGGAATTGGATTCGGTTCGGGATAAGAAGGACAAGTTGCAATCGAAGCTGTTCACGAAGTTGATTGTATCGTTGGTGGAGCCTGAACCGGAGTGTGTTAGGGGGCATTGGAACTCGTTGGCGAGGACCTACCGGTGCGAGAAATGTCAGCAGTTGATCGAGCCCTCTGTCTCGTTTAGAATTCCCTGCGTTCCGCCCTGTATGAGGTTGCAGTACGATGGGTCCATTTTGAGTTATCACGTTAGGTATGTATACTCCGTTTAAGAATTATTGACATCTCGGTTGGCTGTGAAAAATCGAATTTAAGTTGGTAATAGACTATTCGGTAATATTTTGGGTTGCTGAATTCACGTTGGTATAGGAATAACACTAACATTACCCATAGAAATCTTGCTTTGGTGATTTTATCGAAGATATTGGTGAATATGTAATTATAAAAATTTGCTCTGAATTTGAGTATTTTTTGTCTTATGCTATTAAAATGGCTGGAATTTACCAGGATACATCGCGCCTAACAAGAGAACGCCAGGCAGTTTGTCGGTGTTACTTCAAGTTTTTCAAAGATTTGGCATATATTTCCGCTAGTGTTTCAGGTAAACTGTTATTCACCGACTCAAAGTGTATTCTGATTGATCAATGTCTCTTAAATTTTCAGATTTCACCAAGCCCTGTCTGTAGAATATTAGCATGTTATTATAGCCTGGAATAAGCAATGGAAGAAAACCTGTGCGATATGATTATTCCTTCAAAGAGACATTGAATGACTTTGTTTTTGCTAGAATTAAAAACAATGAATATATCAGTTTAGATATCCTTTTCGAACTGGCCAAAGAGCACCTAGATTTCAATTGATCAAAGTCAACATTATATTATATCATGAAAAAAAATTGATACAAATACAAAAAGTTGATCGAAGGAAAATTCTTATTGATAAACAGAAAAATATAATAAAAATAGTACAATATTGTGATAAATACCGAGAATACATGGAACAAAACGTGAAATTCATTTATCCAGATGAAACTTGGATATTCGAAAACGGTATTCAAATTCGTCAGTGGACACTAGGAAATAATCCAAAAGGTATGCCGAGTATATTCAAGGGTAAAGGCAGAAGGTGCACTATTTTGAATGCTGGAACAATTGATGGATTTTTACCTGGATGTGATCCGATTCTTGACAGTGGTATTAATGATAAGGATTACTATGAATGGTGAATTATTTCATAAATGAGTTATTGAAATATTGAAACCTTCGCTGCAAAAGGATGCCCATCAATAGGATTATGTCAGCTTATTCAATAAACACATCCAAATCACTACACTACGTGGAAACAAAGTTTTCAATATTTTTATCTTTGCTCTTGTATCATTCATAGATATTTTAAGTTTATTTATTATACTTATACTGTATGGTACCCTGTTCACATTCCTTCTGCTAATACACATGCTATATTGTTCCCAATTCAAAAGTATACTGAATAATTGTAAAATTGCTCATCAATTATAATATTTTCAATAATTCATGGACAGTTTTAATGAATGAAAATAAAAATTGACTTTCTTAAAGTATTCAACACCGAGCAATAAATAATTCACAAATTGGTTCATATATTGATAGTTCGGTACAAATTTCATGTCAAAATTCTTCATGTACTACATAGATTCTTAATTTTTGTTTCTCTCTTATTTCTTAATACATTTTAACGTGTTTTCCAATCCATTCTTTTGGCCCTGTGCTTGCAAAGTATCCAAAAATTTTTTTCTGTTGCACCACTAGCTACCTGCTAGAATTCCATTAATTATCCTTCTTGAATCCTGACATAAAATGGTACTCTTATAGTTATATGGTTAAAATTTTGCAAGAATTCCAATACCAATAAATATTGCATGGTCCTGAGTGAAAATAAATATTTATTTGAATGATCTTCAATTTTCCATAGTTGACTT
This sequence comes from Aphidecta obliterata, assembly GCA_963966015.1. NCBI lineage: Eukaryota > Metazoa > Arthropoda > Insecta > Coleoptera > Coccinellidae > Aphidecta > Aphidecta obliterata. The sequence continues at coordinate 963,592 of OZ014434.1, read as the reverse complement.
TTATATGAGATAATTTCATATGAAAGCATTCCACGATATTTTTGCGCTTTCAAACCTGAACTCCCATGTAGAAACTGCAATCGAAATATTCCGGCTTAATTATTCGATAATTCGTATACTCAACACTTTTCTAGGTTATATTTATGTTTTATTTCTATGATGAAATTTAGTAACATTTTTGTAACTAGAAATAAAGCCTCGACTGGACGTTCATGGCCTGCTTCGATGTCAATAATTCTTAAATGGACTTTATCGTTCTGACTCGACTGAGGAATTATTGAGATTTCCTGGTTTTTCCAGGGATTCATTGTGGAACATCAACGAGTACATCGAGAAACTGTACAAGCAGCTCAAGTCGTGGCGGAAGGTCTATTGGAGACTGTGGGGCAACGCCCATTTCCTCTACTGCCTCACCTGCAAGCGGTTCTTCCCCGCCAACCAGCTGGGTTGGTGTCTTTATCATCCGGACGCCCCTCAGTTCTTCACGCTGGACGCCCAGAAGGCCCCCCTGCCGGTCGGGAGGTATCCCTGTTGCGGAGACAGGGCCTACAGGTGATCAGACTTTTTTACGATTTCGATGGAGAATTTCACCGTTTTATCGCAGATTCCAGCTTCTCAGCAATTTTCGAGGTTGCAAGTTCAAGGATCACACGGTGTGCACGAAGAGCGTCAAGGATTCCGCCGTCTTGAATTTATTGCTGAGCTACAGGCATCTGGTGGTCGAAGAACCCCCCGAATTGCTGTTTCCGGAGAGGTTGACGAGGCTTGTGGCCCGGGGTATAATTTTTATTCTTTTACAGTTTTACTGTATTTCACCAATTTCTCATTCGATAAGTGAATTTTTTTAACGCAGTCATCATAGTCTTGAATACAGTGACTTTATACAAGACAGTGGCGACAATGGGGCCATGTTGCATCAAAATTCAAATGAAATAGTATTGGAATAGCAGTTTCTTTCACGAAATATTCAAATATAAACGAATTTTTATCTGCAACCTGATTTATAATTGGAATGGTCACTCAATCATTGCCTTTCAATAGAAAAAGTATTCGAATTAAACTCTAAATATCTGAAATAAATGTGCAACATATTCGCTGATCATGACGGCACTTTTAAATATTGTATGATTATACCATTGTATACAGAATTTATCCAATGATTATACTGAGATTCTCATCAATAATTTAACACTTCAATTTATGAAAATAAGGTATATTATTGCAAAGACAGGACAATCTTTCAATAATCATATTTTGAGTGGAAATGACTGATTTGTATTGTTTTAAGGTAGCTTCCATGTCTGAAAAGTTCCGAAACAGTGCCCTATTCAAAAAAAAATAATGAATATCCTCTTAACATTTTGAGTTGAGTAAATTTTGTAAAATTTTTGAACCGGCAGCAACGATGTAATTTTCAAAAGTATAACATCTTGACTGTCACAAGCCAAATCAAAATTGAAATGATATACCAGATATCAGTTAACCAAAATCTTCATTATTCTAAAAGCAAATGGGATGTTTTTTTTAGGAAATATTATATTCTTCGGAACATTAACTATTTTTGATTTTCTTTTTTTTTATTGAAAAGTTTGTATTTCAAATATGGCAATATACAAATTTATCTATTGTTTAATTGATTTTTATAATTGCAATTTGAAATATAAATATATTATACATCTACGATTAACTAGAAAAATCTGAAAAAAGCCTAGTGAGTAATTTTAAGAAAAAAGTCCCATACAACATGGGATCGCAAACGTTAAAGTAAGTTTCGTTTTCGAAATACAGGGTGTTGAAGTCTTCTTCTCATAGTATCTACACTTCACAAGATTTTCATTTGAAATTTGGCATAGATATTCCAATTGAAAGTTTACACCATGTAACATACCGATTTCGATAGCAAATCTATAGGGTGAATTTTTATGACAATTTGGATTTTTCTGAGGATTTCGATAGAATCGTTCGAAATTTTTTTTCTCGAAATCGGTAGCAGATGCGACAAAACTACATGACACCATAAAGTTTGGTATAACAACAGAGCTGCTTTTTATATTTTCCCAAATTAACAGTGGCTCACCAAAAAAAAGTTCTGGCGGAAAACAGGGGACAGTGTTCCAGGAAAAATACCACCCTGTAGATTTGCTATCGAAATTGGCATGTCACATGGTGTAAACACTCGATTTTAATATCTATGCCAAATTTCAGTTGAATATCTTGTGAAGTGTAGATACTATGAGAAAAAAACTTGAAAAAAATCAAACTTTAACACCTGTATTCTTAAAATTACTTATGGAATATTTCCTCTTCGCTTGTACCTCCAATTTAGGAACATCCTGTATATCTAACTACTATTTTTCATGTGTAAAACTTTTTTTTGAAATAAACTATTACAAGGAAAAAATATTGATGAAAATTTAAAATATGGTTTAAAATAGTCCAATTAGGATGATTTACTTTGAGAGCTTTGATTTTCTCGGGAATTGCCACTCCTCTCCGATCAGGGAGTTTTCTTGATGGTTTGTTTTTCGAAAATGAAAATATAGTGGGCATAGCCTTGATCTTCAATCTTCGAGTTCCACCCTCTCGAGTTTTCTCCCACATATCAGCAGAAAAGTGAACCTGCAATTGAATTATTTTGTTCATATAAGCTCGAATATAAACCATCAATTTTTCTTCGAACATACCTCATATAAATATGAATTGTTTATGGGGGTCCATTCATCCCTCCTAGTCTTAATTCGCCACTGCTTCTTCTCTCAGGAACCACTGGGAAGCTTTTCATAAGGAACCCTTCTGCAGAATAACTGGTATTCTGCTTTGTTATTAACATTTCAAATGCAATGAGCTGGGATGGATATTACGTATCCTTGTTTTGTTATAGTCAAATAAACGTTCATCTTAGAGAAAACCAAGATAACTGCACAAATCACTAAGTGAACATTTTGACGCAATATGGCGATTTATACCACGTGGCAGGGACAACCAATCAAAAAGTGGACGTCTATTGTCGCCACTGTCCTGTATAAAGTCACTGAAGTCTTGAAGATATCTGAGATGGTGGATGCGCTCGAAGCCAAACTTTTTTTGTGATCATGGATGATACTTTCAGACATGTCGACGAGCGATAAGCTGGTGTGCAAAGAGGTATTCTGGTGGGACGGTCTTCAGATCGTTCCTCCCCGTCCCAGGATGGGCCTATTAAACATGTTCTCCGAAAGGGGCAAGGGAGTCGAAGCGGACAGCAGGGGACATTCTAGCGACGAGGAAAGCCACGAGGACAGCAGCAACTCGAACGGGTCCTCTTCGAGCGCGTCCAGCGAAGAGAGCAGGCCGAGATCTGCTCGTCCGGTGAGTTGAGATTGAAGTTGGATCAATGTAAATTTCTGATCTTTGGGGAGTTTCTTAAATATAGGTAAAGAAGAAGCGGAAAAAGAGAAGGCAGTGCAGACTTTGGCAGGTGCATCTGTCGGCGAGGAGCAATCAGGACACGCAGAGGTCCTACGAGGAGAAAGCCTTGAAGCAGATGGCGGCCCTGTTGAATAAGAAGTCCCCGACGGGGATGGACAGCGGTAATAAACAGAAATATGGAAGGTTCCTCCACAAGAATACGAATCCTCTAGGTGTTGATCCTCCGATGAGTCTATTCGTTTCGGTGTTGAATTTTTGTGTTTCAGGCGGTATTTGGGTGAGATTGGAGTCGGAGTGGAAGGAGCAGAATGGCAACAGTCAACAGAGAACGCGTCCATTCTTCGCGACGAAGGGAAAACCGCAGCGAAATTGCAGATTTCCTTGATAATGTCCATGTATATTAGAATAAATGAAGTATACTCCGTTTAAGAATTATTGACATCTCGGTAGGCTGTGAAGAATTGAGTTTAAGTTGGTAATAGACTAATCAGTAATATTTTGGGTTGCTGAATTCAGGTTGGTATAGGAATAACACTAACATTACCCATAGAAATCTTGCTTTGATGATTTTATCGAAGATATTGGTGAATAATTATAAAAATTTGCTCTGAATTTGAGTATTTTTTGTCTTATGATATTAAAATGGCTAGAATTCAAAGATTTGGCATATATTTCCGCTAGCATTAATCGAGTTTCGCTAGTGTTTCAGGTAAACTGTAATTCACCTACTCAAAGTGTATTCTGATTGATCAATGTCTCTTAAATTTTCAGATTTCACCAAGCACTGTTCGTTGAATATTAGCATGTTATTACAGCCTGGAATTAGCAGTGGAATAAAACCTGTGCGATTGAAAACAATCCTTTTCGAACTGGCCAAAGAGCACCTAGATTTCAATCGATCAAAGTCAACATTATATTATACCATAAAAAAAATTGGATACAAATACAAAAAATTGATCGAAGGAAAATTCTTATTGATAAACAGAAAAATATAATAAAAATAGTACGATATTGTGATAAATATCGAGAATACATGGAACAAAACGTAAAATTCATTTATCTAGATGAAACTTGGATATTCGAAAACGGTATTCAAATTCGTCAGTGGACACTAGAAAATAATCCAAAAGGTATGCCGAGTATATTCAAGGGTAAAGGCAGAAGGAGCACTATTTTGAATGCTGGAACAATTGATGGATTTTTACCTGGATGTGATCCGATTCTTGACAGTGGTATTAATGATAAGGATTACGATGAATGGTGAATTATTTCATAAATGGGTTATTGAAATATTGAAACCTTCGCTGCAAAAGGATGCCCATCAATAGGGTTATGTCAGCTTATTCAATAAACACATCCAAATCACTACACTTATACTTGGAAACAAAGTTTTCAATATTTTTATCTTTGCTCTCATATCATTCATAGATATTTCAAGTTTATTTATTATACTTATACTGTATGGTACCCTGTTCACATTCCCTCTGCTAATACACATGCTATATTGTTCCCAATTCAAAAGTATACTGAATAATTGTAAAATTGCTCATAAATTATAATATTTTCAATAATTCATGGACAGTTTTAATGAATGAAAATAAAAATTGACTTTCTTGAAGTATTCAACACCGAGCAATAAATAATCCACAAATTGGTTCATATATTGATAGTTTGGTACAAATTTCATGTCAAAATTCTTCATGTACTACATAGATTCTTAATTTTTGTTTCTCTCTTATTTCTTAATACATCATAACGTTTTTTCCAATCCATTCTTTTGGCCCTGTGCTTGCGAAGTATCCAAAAATTTTTTTCTGTTGCACCACTAGCTACCTGCTAGAATTCCATTAATTATCCTTCTTGAATCCTGACATAAAATGGTGCTCTTATAGTTATATGATTAGAATTTTGCAAGATTTCCAATACCAATAAATATTGCATGGTCCTGAGTGAAAATAAATATTTATTTGAATGATCTTCAATTTTCCATGGTTGACTTTTATATGAGATAATTTCATATGAAAGCATTCCACGATATTTTTGCGCTTTCAAACCTGAATTCCCATGTTTGAACTGCAATCGAAATATTCCGGCTTAATTATTCGATAATTCGTATACTCAACACTTTTCTAGGTTATATTTATGTTTTATTTCTATGATGAAATTTAGTAACTTTTTTGTAACCAGAAATAAAGCCTCGACTGGACGTTCATGGCCTGCTTCGATGTCATTAATTCTTAAATGGACTATAATTGAAGCTGGGTTCTTTTGAGAATTCCTCGATCATTTGATCAAATCCAAAAACCAGCTAACGATCTATTTAATTATTTTATTTAAAAGGTAAAGTATAACGTCATACACTTTTTATAACTTACAAGATGACAATCATTCAAATCATACAAGTTGTAAAAAAAAAATTTCCAACCTAAGTTATTCGTTAGATTTCACGTTTAATTAGCCTCCTTGGCTAATCTCTCGGCCTTCTCTACGACCTCCTCGATTGGCCCAACCATATAGAAAGCGACCTCCGGCAAATGATCTAATTCACCCTTCAATATCTTCTGGAATCCCTTGATGGTCTCTTCGAGCGGCACCAACTTGCCGGCGTGACCGGTGAAAACTTCGGCCACCTGGAAGGGCTGGGATAGGAAACGTTGGATTTTACGCGCTCTCGCCACCGTCAACTTGTCGTCTTCAGACAACTCGTCCATGCCCAAGATGGCGATGATGTCCTGCAACGACTTGTAATCTTGCAGGATCTTCTGGACGCCACGGGCGACGTTGTAATGTTCCAGACCGATCACGTTGGGGTCCATGATACGGGAGGTGGAATCCAAAGGATCGACAGCTGGGTAGATACCCAATTCGGCGATGGCACGGGATAATACGGTGGTGGCGTCCAAATGGGCGAATGTAGTTGCTGGGGCGGGATCTGAAACGAGTTTGGGTTTGTATAGGCGTGGCTACGTTTCAAGCTCCTCCTTACCTGTCAAATCGTCGGCTGGCACATAGATGGCTTGCACAGAGGTGATGGAACCTTTCTTCGTGGTGGTGATACGTTCCTGCATACTACCCATGTCGGTGGCCAAAGTCGGTTGGTAACCCACAGCCGAAGGGATACGACCCAGAAGAGCGGATACTTCCGAACCGGCTTGTGTGAATCTATAAGAATTCCTCTGTATTTTCATGAAGTTTTCGAGGATAAAATTAAATACCTGAAAATGTTATCGATGAAAAGCAGCACGTCCTGTCCCTCTTGATCCCTGAAATATTCGGCTACGGTCAATCCGGTCAAGGCGACACGAGCACGGGCGCCTGGGGGCTCGTTCATCTGTCCGTATACGAGAGCTACTTTGGAGGTCTTGTCTTTCAAGGAAATTACACCGGACTCAATCATCTCGTGGTACAAATCGTTTCCTTCGCGGGTACGTTCACCCACACCGGCAAACACCGAATAACCACCATGGGCCTTGGCTACGTTGTTGATCAGCTCCATGATGAGTACGGTTTTGCCCACACCGGCACCACCGAACAGACCGATCTTACCTCCCTTAGCGTAGGGGGCCAACAGGTCCACAACCTTAAAAAAGAAATGTTATAGACTTTTGAAAATCATGCAATAAAAACACAGATAGAGATAACAATCTATGGTTGGATTAACCTTGAGTTCATTTCGGATAAATAGAACGATTTCAAGGGAATCATAACCAAATTTCTATGATCCCTCATTTATCATAGGAACATTGACCAATAAAAACACAGATACAAATAACAATCTGCGGTTGGATTAACATTAAGGCCATTTCGGATAAACAGAAAAATTTAATGGGAATTGAAAATCATAACAGAATTTCTATGATCCCTCATTTCTCATAGGAACACCAACCAATAAAAACACAGACACAAATAACAATCTATGGTTCGATTAACATTAAGGTAATCTCCAATAAATAGAACGATTTTGTCAAAATAGAAAATCATAACAAAATTTCTATGATCCCTAAATTCTCATAGGAACACGGACCAATAAAAACACAGATACAAATAACAATCTGCGGTTGGATTAACATTAAGGCCATTTCGGATAAATAGAAAAATTTAATGGGAATTGAAAATCATAACAGAATTTCTATGATCCCTCATTTCTCATACGAACACTGACCAATAAAAACACAGACACAAATAACAATCTATGATCCGATTAACATTAAGGTAATCTCGGATAAATAGAACGATTTTATCAGAATAGATAATCATAACAAAATTTCTATGATCCCTAAATTCTCATAGGAACATTGACCAATAAAAACACAGATACAAATAACAATCTGCGGTTGGATTAACATTAAGGCCATTTGGGATAAACAGAAAAATTTAATGGGAATTGAAAATCATAACAGAATTTCTATGATCCCTCATTTCTCATAGGAACACCGACCAATAAAAACACAGACACAAATAACAATCTATGGTCCGATTAACATTAAGGTAATCTCATATAAATAGAACAATTTTATCAGAATAGATAATCATAACAAAATTTCTATGATCCCTAAATTCTCATAGGAACATTGACCAATAAAAACACAGATACAAATAACAATCTGCGGTTGGATTAACATTAAGGCCATTTCGGATAAACAGAAAAATTTAATGGGAATTGAAAATCATAACAGAATTTCTATGATCCCTCATTTCTCATAGGAACACCGACCAATAAAAACACAGACACAAATAACAATCTTTGGCCGATTAACATTAAGGTAATCTCGTATAAATAGAACAATTTTATCAGAATAGATAATCATAACAAAATTTCTATGATCCCTAAATTCTCATAGGAACATTGACCAATAAAAACACAGATACAAATAACAATCTGCGGTTGGATTAACATTAAGGCCATTTCGGATAAACAGAAAAATTTAATTGGAATTGAAAATCATAACAGAATTTCTATGATCCCTCATTTCTCATAGGAACACCGACCAATAAAAACACAGACACAAATAACAATCTATGGTCCGATTAACATTAAGGTAATCTCGTATAAATAGAACAATTTTATCAGAATAGATAATCATAACAAAATTTCTATGATCCCTAAATTCTCATAGGAACACCGACCAATAAAAACACAGATACAAATAACAATCTGCGGTTGGATTAACATTAAGGCCATTTCGGATAAACAGAAAAATTTAATGGGAATTGAAAATCATAACAGAATTTCTATGATCCCTCATTTCTCATAGGAACACCGACCAATAAAAACACAGACACAAATAACAATCTATGATCCGATTAACATTAAAGTAATCTCGGATAAATAGAACAATTTTATCAGAATAGATAATCATAACAAAATTTCTATGATCCCTAAATTCTCATAGGAACATTGACCAATAAAAACACAGATACAAATAACAATCTGCGGTTGGATTAACATTAAGGCCATTTCGGATAAACAGAAAAATTTAATGGGAATTGAAAATCATAACAGAATTTCTATGATCCCTCATTTTTCATAGGAACACCGACCAATAAAAACACAGGTACAGATAACAATCTATGGTTGGATTAACCTTAAGGTCATTTCGGATAAATAGAACGATTTTGTGCGAATAGAAATTCATAACGGAATTTCTATGATTCCTCATTTCTCATAGGAACACCGCCCAATAAAAACACAGATACAAATAACAATCTTTGGTTAGATTAACATTAAGGCCATTTCGGATAAATAGAAACATTTAATGGGAATTGAAAATCATAACAGAATTTCTATGATCCCTCATTTCTCATAGGAACACCGACCAATAAAAACATAAACGCAAATAACAATCTATGGTTCGATTAACATTAAGGTAATCTCCGATAAATAGAAAGATTTTATGGGAATAGAAAATCATAACAGAATTCCTATTATCACTCATTTCTCATAGGAACACCGACCAATAAAAACACAAACGCAAATAACAATCTATGGTTCGATTAACATTAAGGTCATTTCGGATGAATAGAACGATTTTATGGGAATAGAAAATCATAACAGAATTTCTATGATCACTCATTTCTCATAGGAACACCGACCAATAAAAACACAGATACAGATAACAATCTATGGTTGGATTAACATTAAGGTCATTTCGGATGAATAGAAAGATTTTATGGGAATAGAAAATCATATCAGAATTTCTATGATCACTCATTTCTCATAGGAACACCGGCTGATAAAACCACAAACGCAAATAACAATCTATGGTTCGATTAACATTAAGGTAATCTCCGATAAATAGAAAGATTTTATGGGAATAGAAAATCATAACAGAATTCCTATTATCACTCATTTCTCATAGGAACACCGGCAGATAAAAACACAGATACAGATAACAATCTATGGTTGGATTAACGTTAAGGTCATTTCGGATAAATAAAACGATTTTATGGGAATAGAAAATCATAACGGAATTTCTATATTCCCTCATTTCTCATAGGAACACCGGCAGATAAAAACACAGATACAGATAACAATCTGCGGTTGGATTAACCTTAAGGTCATTTCGGATAAATAGAACGATTTTACGGGAATAGAAGATTATAACGGAATTTCTATGATCCCTAATTTCTCCTGGGGACACCGACTGATAAAAACACAAATACAGATAACAATCTATGGTTGGACTAACCTTACTTAAGGTAAAGATAACGATTTTATGGAAATACAATCTATGGTTGGTTTAACCTTGTCTCAGATAACGAGAACGATTTTGAATATCTTCCCTTACCTTGATACCGGTGACCAGAATCTCTTGTTCGACGCTCATGTCGACGAATTCCGGGGCTTCGGCGTGGATCGAAGCTAGTTTGTCGGTCGGGATGGGGCCCCTCTCGTCGATGGGTTCGCCGATGACGTTCATGATACGTCCTAAAGTTTCGGCGCCGACGGGGATACGGATCGGGTATCCTGTGTCGTTGACTTTGTTACCACGGACAAGACCTTCGGTACCGTCCATGGCGATGGTACGTACGGTGTTCTCACCCAAATGTTGGGCTACTTCCAAGACCAGTCTGGGGGTACGGTTTTCCACCTCCAAGGCGTTGAGGATTGGGGGTAGGTCATCGTCGAATTGTACGTCTACGACGGCACCGATTACGGCTACTACCCTTCCGTTAGCTTTGGTGGCGGCGGCGCTTCTAGCTGCTGCCAAACCACGTCCTACAAAGTGAAAATTGTGATTAGGAATCGAAGAACGACGAGAGTTATGTAAACTACTTGGTGCTCATACTCCAAAGTCGATCAATGATTCGAAAAATTTCTTGTAATAATTTTCAAGAAACCCTAATCCGAATAAAATCCCATTTGTAAATGCACCATAGAGATAAATTACAAAGGGTCAATATTTTACGTAAGTCAATATGGCGCATGTAATGAATTATGTAACCTTCATTTCCACCAAAAAACCATTTTCTGAGGGAAATTGCACCAATATTGCTCTCCTAACGTGAATTAATCAAGAAGAACACACTAGAAGTCTCAACACCCAGAATTGATACACGAAAATAAGCCAATTAGAATGTGGTGAAAAGCGGCGACTTGTGATGCGTACAAGTCGGGGAAAAAATTTCATTTTTCTCGTACTTACTGTTTCCATTGCTAACGCTTACGACCTTAAGACTTTCTGCGGTCAATTTTTCCACAGTTTTCCCAGCCAAAAGGCTGGTTCCTCGACTTATAGCATTCAACATGGTCGGTAAGTTCACTTGAAAAACTACACCGCACCTCTCCTTCAATGTGGAAAAATCGCAAGCAAGTTGGCAACAAGGCGCATGCGCGGAAAAGCTATGGACGTTGCCATAGATAATGCACGTTGCCACACCATCAATTTATTAAATTAAGGAAATATTCAACAATCAATATGAATGATTGAATATTGTAGCATATCAAATTCCGTTTGTGCATATTTCGATTATATTCAATCAATTTTATTTCCTCGAAGTTAATTAGATTTCTCTATGGTCAAAACTTCAACCTCCAAATTCTGTGATTGCAATGTTGATTAAACGTTTAAAAAGAGTTTATTTATATTTATTATCATTTTTGGTAACAATAATTGTATTAACTGTTCTTTTCGTTAGGCATTTATACACAGACCAATATAATGATGTGCAAATCTACTATATTAATTTTTCATCCAAAACTTCTATCAGAAGTAATCCAAAAGAGAACCTGTTCGATATACCTAATTTCTCATTCTTAATTAAACCTGCAGCTGATTTTTGTTATACTGACGTTACAAAAATAAAGGCAGTTTTCATCGTAACTTCCCATATCAGTAATGTCGAAACCAGAAGTGCTATGCGTAGGGCCTTTTCGAAAGATGATTTGAACCAACTTGGCGTTCGTAGAGTTTTTTTGTTAGGTATTTCGTCGAGTTTCATTGCTTCACCGGTTGATTTCATTAACTTTAAGGGATCTCATCGGATGACAAATACATTAGCCAGAAAGCTATCGAAGATGAGGCTAGAAGGTACGGAGATTTAGTACAAGGAAATTTCCACGAAGCTTACAGGAATTTAACGTACAAACATGTGATGGGCTTGAGGTGGGTCAATAAATACTGTGGGAATACCAAATATGTTATTAAAATGGATGACGATATCGTGGTGAACTTGTTGAAGTTACTCAGTTTATTGAAGAGATTCGACGCTGAAGAAGACTTCATAAGTGGATATGTTTTGAACGATTTGCAGGTATATTTCGACGAAATTTAACGTCATTCGTTTACAAATTTTGATTGAAGGTTAGGAGAATCAAAGCTAATAAGTGGTACGTAACCAAAGAGGAATATTCGCCGGAAACTTATCCACGATTTGTCTCCGGTTGGCTTTATATTACCACACCGAAAGTCAGTAAAAAACTCGAACACCTTGCCGACGAGGAGAAGTACTTTTGGATAGACGATGTTTTCGTAACTGGAATGTTAGCGGAGAAAATCAATATAAAAATGTATGATATTAGGGAGTTCTACACGGATCACCCCGAATACTTCCAATGCTGTTTGAACGACTTCGTTAAGTATAGATTAGACTGTGATATTATCGTAGGGCCCAACGGAGGTAGGACGAACTTATTCAATGAATTTAATAAAGTTTTTTCTTCGTGTTCTAAGGGTGGGTGTACTGAACGTTTGTATAGGGTGAATGAATCTTGTACTAAAAGTGCCAAAATAAGGAACTTGGGCAGAGGAAATGCTATTATTTCGTCTTATAAATTAGTTTGACAAAAAAAAAATTATGAAGGATATTCAAACGGAATTAAGCATTCCGATGTAAATATTTTAGAAATTTCCTAAATAAATGATTTTGCTTCATTCTTGTTTAGTGAGTAAATTGATTTATAAAGTTTTTATGTAAACTAATCAACTGAAGAAATTTTTGCAGAACTTCTTATGCTGGCATTTGAAAAAATTATCATAGGCTTCATTCAATCATTTCAACTGAAATCCGAAAAAAATCTCAAATATCTATATTCTTCTCCACATTTCCATTGCTCAATCTACATTAAATAAATATTTATGTATATTTTTATAAGTTTTCTAAGTAAATGATTTTGCTACATTCTCGTTTAGTGAGTAAATTGATTCATTAAGTTTTTATGCGATTTTGCCATTGAAAAAACTAATCAACTGAAGAAGTTTCTAATCGGAAACTTTTAAAAATTATTATAGGCTTCATTCAATCATTTCAACTCATAACCGAAAAAATCTCAAATATCGTAAATTTTTCTCCACATTTCCATGGCTCAATCTACATTAAACAAAGATATATATTTTTATAAGTTTTCTAAATAAATGATTCAGCTGCATTCTCGTTTAGTGAGTTAATTGCTTTATAAAGTTTTTATGCAATTTTGCCATTAAAAAAACTAATCAACTGAAGAACTTTCTTATCGGAAACTTTTAATGCGAACAGTTACAATCAAAGGCTTCTTTCATTTCACCTGAAATCCAAAAAAAATCTCCAATATCGTAACTTCTCGACATTTCCATTGAATAAATATGTATATTTTTACAAGTTTCCTGAATAAATGATTTTGCTACATTCTCGTTAAGTGACTAAATTGATTTATAAGTTTTTATGCGATTTTGCCATTAAAAAAACGAATCAACTGAAGAATTTTCCAATCGCAAACTTTTTGCAGAACTTCTTATGCTGGCAGTTAAAAAAATTATTATAGGCTCCATTCAATCATTTCACCTAAAATCCGAAAAAATCTCAAATACCGTAAATTTTTCTGAAAATTTCCATTGCTCTAAAATGAATAAAACAACCCCAACTTTTATATCCAATATTTATTAACATAATATACCGGAGTCTTAAATTAAAACTTGAGCCTATGTGGATATTGGGACGATTTCAAACCAAACATGGCAGAAAGATAGGCTAAAAGGATCTTCTTATCGGCATGTTTCCTAATCGCTTCCAAGATCTGCTTGTCCACAACTTTCTGATCTTCTTTACGCTGCTCGCTAGCTTTGTAACCCTGAAAAACGACCATTTAAATATTTTGTACTTCGTAACTACTCGAAGCGTTAATCTCAGATCGAAAAAAGTTAGCTGTCTACATTCGAAAAGCTTCAATGAAAATCCCTCAGATCTCATAATCTTTTGCTCATCGGGCCACAAACCGAACAACCACGACGCAAAAACAAATCTGCGCTCGACCCAAATCGAATGGTCGTTCGGCCAAATCCCTAGCGATTAATTTGTCATCATCGGGAAACGTTTTAGTCTTCACACATTGCTGCACTGGGTTATAACCTCTAAACAGAAAAACTAAAAGTATAAAAGTTGATCATAACCCTGCGAGCTAATACACTCTCCAAAGTTCAATCAACTTGCCGATCTAACTTTCCTAGAGGTTTCATCGAAATCCTGGAGGAAAGCTATCCTGTAAAACTAGAAATTCCGAACTTCAAACAAAAAAGACTCAAAAATCCCCTCAGCTTTAAGCGGAACAAGATCGAAAATTCAATCAATTACCTCTTTTTTGGTCTGGAAGATATCGCCTTCCTCTTTCTTGGCCCTCTTCTCCCTGATCCTCTTGAAGTAGTCGTCGTTGATGTGTTCGGGAACCTTAACATCGCTCAGATCAACTTTGGTTTGAGTACCGATTACGTACCTCTGGCTTATACGCCTCAAGGGACATCCATTGATGCCGAAAGGTCCTAAAAAAAAATATTGATAAATTTTGAATATGTCAGTCCCAAAACAACCAAATATTGATTTCAGATTGTTAATCTCCAGTAGTAACACACTTAGTCTTTCGTAAGCATGGGTTGCAAATAAGAGATCTCTTAATCTAGCACATTAAAACAAAACAAAACTAAACACATTTTGTTCTTCATTCAAGTGCATTCTAATAATTCGTTACAAAATATCACTTACCAGTAACCAAAAGAAGACCAGAGTGGAGTTGCTTCAACAAAACAACGCGTTTACCCTTATGGGAACCAGCCAGAAGGATCAGTACCGTTCCAGGGGTAAGGGATGGCCTGAGATGCCTCACGTGCTGTTTGAAGCATTTCTTTGCCGGCCTTGGTCGGATCCTTAAAAATTTCAGAGTTTACATGAACACGCTCAATTCATACACAATTTACCCTTACTTGTCCTGTGTCGGGTAGTAGTTTTTCCTTTTGGTAACTAGGACAAAACGTTTACCCCCGTTCTTCTCGCCACCGATTGGTTTCTCAACGACAATGGGCTTTACGGTTTTCTTTGTAGCTTCCACCTTCTTGCCTATGAATTTGTACAGAGCTTTTTTGTGGAACATTTTAGTTTTGGAGAACCTGAGTACACCATTTCCTAAATCGTAATTTCTTGGTTTGCCGTGCTTAACCCCTTTGGGCTTCTTCGCTTCAGCGGTAGGTGCCATCTGAAAAATTAAGGCATATTCGTTAGAGCAATACTCACGTTTTAGATTACAAAGAGAAATTGAATAAGGTACAATCAGTAACCAGTTCTCTTCACATTGTTTCAGAGGTGTCCTAAGGTAATAATAACATCATTTGAAAATCAAAATTTACTAAGAGAAAACACAAGGCAAGAAAATATAACCTTACGATCGAAAAGAAACAAACGAATTATGCTTAAAATATTAATAAGATTTGTTGAAGTACTTAAATTTAGATCATTTACAAATGTACAAATGCTTTGAGCACCAAGGATTTAATAGAAATTTGAAGATTTAAATTTTGAGCTCAACCGAACCTTACCTCGAAAGATGTTTTCACAGGAGAAATTACAAAATGGAAGCATCTCTACACATCAACGTCAGTCATGAAATGTCATCTATGTTTGTATCACTCTTCTATTCTTGGTCTCCGTAATATACATTTTTAACCGTACTTGAAGCAGTATAATATTTTTCTATTTGGATAATTGAAAATATTATTTATGATAAGGATTCAATGTTCCACATCTGAAAATCAAAATAATAATAGCATTTAATTGAGACAATTTCAAAATTATTTTGTAACAAACGTTATTCGCGATTCCTACTACCAATGACGGCGCTGCGAAATGTAAACAAACATGGAGGAAAACGAGTACCTTTTCGGGATTTTTTTCTTTTATTCGATTTCCATGTGAATAATTGGATTATTGATAGATTAGTGTCGAGTTCCTGGATATAAAATAAAGATATCTGGCTCAAGAGCACGTGAAATATGAAAACAATACTCGTTTTCTAGGTTCGGGATTTAGCCGGCAGGGGGCGTTTAGACTTTTGGAATCACGAATAATTTATTCACAAGCAAAAAATAATCATTCATTATTTACTCTATGCTCCAATTTGAATTAATCAATTGTTTTCTAAATATTTTTATTCAATCAATGAAAATAATACAAAATAGAGATCAACTAAGCCATTTTATTCACAACTTGTATATCAACTACGTTCGTCCCTTGTGGATTGATGAATTTTCATATGTCTATTTAAGTGACTCTTTTGGCTGAAAGCTTTGGAACATTGCTGGCAACTGTGTGGTTTTTCACCCTTATGAGCGAGAAAATGCTGTTTTAAATGCTCACTTCTCAAGAACTTCTTATCACAGATAGTACAGACATGATCTTTTTTGCCAAGGTGTTGCTTGAGGTGCGTTTTTAAATGAGAATTTGTGAAAAACTTTCTTTCGCACTTTAAACATTGATACAGCCTCTCATTACGATGAAATCTCATGTGTATATTTAGATTGCCTGTAATAATTGAGAATAAAATACAATTACTGGAATTTTTCTTGGACTCACTTTTTTGAATAAATCGCTTTTCACACAAGCTGCAAGCAAAAGGCTTTTCTTTGGTGTGTATTCTTAAATGATATGTTAACGTTATCGACTGGGAGAATGATTTACCACAAATAAAACACATGAAAGGCTTTTCACCCGAATGAATTCTCAAATGTTGATCGAGAGTGGCTTTTTGAACGAACTTTTTCGAGCATTTACTGCAACTGAAAGGACGTTCTCCTGAAAATGAAACAAGAACTATTAATGATTTCAATAAAAATGAATGGAAAACAACCTGTATGAATTCTCGTATGAACTGATAGATGTTCGGATCTCCTGAATTTTTTAGGACAATGAGTACAACTGAAAATTTTGTCTTTCTTCAGAACTCTACACTTCTTAATTTCAAGCGAATGCTCTTGTTTCACCAAATTCTTATTATTTTCAATGTGGTTACTTCGGAGAATGTTTTGCCTGTCTTTGAGTTGCTTCTCTGTTTTTATCAAGGTTGTTCTCAGATTCTGTAGACTGTGAAGTAATTCAATACATTGTAGACATAAATTACGAGGCAAATGATCCATTAACGATATCTGAAAACTTAGATTCAAATATCGAGTTTGATTATTTCTATGAAATCACCTCAGGAAAAATATATGACTTGATTAGTTCATAATAGGTAATAGATGAGTTTTCCAATTTAGTATTTATAGAAGTGGTAGTTCCCCCTTGAAGGCATATCCTACATAAAATTTTATTATTTGAAAACATTTTCGGAAAATTTAGAAAACAAAATTTTCAATAGGTTAGAACCAAAGACATAGAAACTTTTTTGTACAGACTACAGAACATCGTTAACGTTAAATAAGATTTTTAAATTTTTCAACATTTGTCTCTACATTTCAACGGCGAAAATTGTTTCTTTTTTCTAACTTTCCAAATAGATTATACTAAAAACCTACATAATAAAAATTATTATTTTTTTAAAGTGATTTACGCAGTTGCAATTTGTATTCTATGATATTTTGGAGGTAAATTCGCTGTTTGTGTTTATCGGTTTATCGTACTTCGATACAAATTTTCCAAAACTATTCAAAGTAATGTAGATGGTTCTTGTCTAGTTGAATAATACCCAACATGTCTTTCCCACGAGATAATGAACCTATTCATAACAAGCTTCATATATTGGAAGTAGAGGATGGAAGTAATTCCCTACAAACAAGAACTCTGAATATTGTCGTAAAAAAAGAGTATGATGGTAGTTTGGTAGGTGGTGGTTTATCGAGAAGTTGAATAAATATTCATCAATATTATTTATTTCAGCTGATGAAACTGAGGGACGAAAATACCCTTCTCTTCAATTACACAACCGTAATAAATAGAAACAATTTTCCCTTTATGAAAAAAGAACAATCTTTAGATATAGACTTTGATGAATTCGAACAACATCTGCTGGAAATGCTTTTGTTGAACCTGAGTAAAGAAATGTGAATACTTAGAAATTTCACGTTATATTCTTAATGAACCAAACTTAATTTCCAGGTTGATGAAGTGTGAAGTGAATACCGATGGAACGAAATCTCGCATGATATTTTATGAGAAATCGAAAATTAAGAACTTGATTCTTTTATCTATCGAAATGACTATCACTAGTCAAAAAGATCTGTTCGCAGAAATGGAAACAAACATGAAAGTATTGCAGGTGAATATAAGCTACAAGAATTATTGAATTCATTGTTATTTGAATTTTTTTCAAGGATACCAATAGGGGTTTGTCGAAACAAATCGTCAGCTTATCGGACAAACTTACGATGAGAGATAACCAGATTACTGAAAATAGGATGTATGTAAACAAGTTGGAACAAAAATTTAGACAGGTACTGTCTATAAATAATTTAGCACAAAATGAACTTATTCTACTTTTCCAGGATATGCAAACTGTTAACAGGACGTTTTTTTACTGTCTAAGGCAGTGCGAGACTCTACTGACGGAAAGAGTGATGGAAGTTTCTAGTAGAATAGTGAAAGTCATTTCGGACATAAAACTAGTGAGAAATGAGAATCATTTGAAGTCTGAATCTAATATAAGGTGAAATCAATTACTCGATAATAAAATTCATTTAAAATTTTTTATTCCTTCAGATTATTGCAAAGAATCAAAAAAATGGGGATTGAGAATTCGGAGAATATTTCGGCGTTGGATAAATTGAAATCGGATTGTGCCAGTCTGGAAAAGTTGAACAAGGAATTAGAAATGAATATGTTTCATCTCTCTACATCGAATAAGGACCACGATAAGAAGATTTCTGAACTGGAGAATCGAATAGTGAGTGACGAATGGAATATTTATTTTTTCGGGAAATTTGAGCGATTATATTCCAGGTGGAATACCGCAACGATTTGGAGAATTCGGCCATCGCAATTGCCAAGAAAACCGAGCAATATAACGAACTTAAAGAAGATATGGAGCAAGCAAATCAGGTGATAAGAAATTATAATAAACATTATGATTCCAAAGCGCAAGAGGTAAGGTAATCTTTACATTTGATAAAGCTCAATGAATTCGACGATGTAACCACAATTTTTCAGGTGGAAGAGCTGATGGAGATTATAAAATCCAAAGACGAGGTCATAAAAGAGCAGATATTCCAAAATAATCAACTCTTCAAGGAATTCCACGAGTACAAAGTTAAGTTCAACAACGAAGAAACGGAAAAATTAATGATGGAACTAACAATGACGCAAGACAAATTGAAAACTATGGAGAAGGAGAAGAGGGAGATGGTCAAACGTGAGTGGAGATCTCTGTTTTATTCACGGAATTATCATTTTTTTTTTTAGTGAATGGTCTTCTCACAAAGAAAATATCTTCCACCACGTTGTTCTCCGATCACAAAAATTGAAGAGATATTTGCTTCCGATGTTGATTTTTATTGAAAATGTTTATTTTTGGATGTTGTTTTTACAGAATATATATTTTTTTCATTTAAATCTTTTTTCCTTGAACTCGAATAGTAAGAGTACATTCTCGATGTAACTGTTTTCTCAAAGCATTGAGAAATATTGAATGTAGCGAACGTAACATAAAAGTTTATAATTAAAATTTTCTCTGATCGCAAAAATTGAAGAGATATTTGCTTCTGATGTTGGTTTTTATTGAAAATGGTTATTTTTGGATGTTGTTTTTACAGAATCTATATTTTTCAAATAATAAGAGTACATTCTCAATCTAACTTTTTTTCTTTAAGCATTGAGAAATATTGATTTCAGTGTACGTTACATAAAAATTTGAGAATATAAAATTTTCTTCGATCACAAAAATTGAAGAGATATTTGCTTCCAATGTCGATTTTTATTGAAAATGTTTATTTTTGGATGTTGTTTTTACAGAATATATATTTTTTTCATTTAAATCTTTTTTCCTTGAACTCGAATAGTAAGAGTACATTCTCGATGTAACTGTTTTCTCAAAGCATTGAGAAATATTGAATGTAGCGAACGTAACATAAAAGTTTATAATTAAAATTTTCTCTGATCGCAAAAATTGAAGAGATATTTGCTTCTGATGTTGGTTTTTATTGAAAATGGTTATTTTTGGATGTTGTTTTTACAGAATCTATATTTTTCAAATAATAAGAGTACATTCTCAATCTAACTTTTTTTCTTTAAGCATTGAGAAATATTGATTTCAGTGTACGTTACATAAAAATTTGAGAATATAAAATTTTCTTCGATCACAAAAATTGAAGAGATATTTGCTTCCAATGTCGATTTTTATTGAAAATGTTTATTTTTGGATGTTGTTTTTACAGAATATATATTTTTTTCATTTAAATCTTTTTTCCTTGAACTCGAATAGTAAGAGTACATTTTCGATGTAACTGTTTTCTCAAAGCATTGAGAAATATTGAATGTAGCGAACGTAACATAAAAGTTTATAATTAAAATTTTCTCTGATCGCAAAAATTGAAGAGATATTTGCTTCTGATGTTGGTTTTTATTGAAAATGGTTATTTTTGGATGTTGTTTTTACAGAATCTATATTTTTCAAATAATAAGAGTACATTCTCAATCTAACTTTTTTTCTTTAAGCATTGAGAAATATTGATTTCAGTGTACGTTACATAAAAATTTGAGAATATAAAATTTTCTTCGATCACAAAAATTGAAGAGATATTTGCTTCCAATGTCGATTTTTATTGAAAATGTTTATTTTTGGATGTTGTTTTTACAGAATATATATTTTTTTCATTTAAATCTTTTTTCCTTGAACTCGAATAGTAAGAGTACATTCTCGATGTAACTGTTTTCTCAAAGCATTGAGAAATATTGAATGTAGCGAACGTAACATAAAAGTTTATAATTAAAATTTTCTCTGATCGCAAAAATTGAAGAGATATTTGCTTCTGATGTTGGTTTTTATTGAAAATGGTTATTTTTGGATGTTGTTTTTACAGAATCTATATTTTTCAAATAATAAGAGTACATTCTCAATCTAACTTTTTTTCTTTAAGCATTGAGAAATATTGATTTCAGTGTACGTTACATAAAAATTTGAGAATATAAAATTTTCTTCGATCACAAAAATTGAAGAGATATTTGCTTCCAATGTCGATTTTTATTGAAAATGTTTATTTTTGGATGTTGTTTTTACAGAATATATATTTTTTTCATTTAAATCTTTTTTCCTTGAACTCGAATAGTAAGAGTACATTTTCGATGTAACTGTTTTCTCAAAGCATTGAGAAATATTGAATGTAGCGAACGTAACATAAAAGTTTATAATTAAAATTTTCTCTGATCGCAAAAATTGAAGAGATATTTGCTTCTGATGTTGGTTTTTATTGAAAATGGTTATTTTTGGATGTTGTTTTTACAGAATCTATATTTTTCAAATAATAAGAGTACATTCTCAATCTAACTTTTTTTCTTTAAGCATTGAGAAATATTGATTTCAGTGTACGTTACATAAAAATTTGAGAATATAAAATTTTCTTCGATCACAAAAATTGAAGAGATATTTGCTTCCAATGTCGATTTTTATTGAAAATGTTTATTTTTGGATGTTGTTTTTACAGAATATATATTTTTTTCATTTAAATCTTTTTTCCTTGAACTCGAATAGTAAGAGTACATTCTCGATGTAACTGTTTTCTCAAAGCATTGAGAAATATTGAATGTAGCGAACGTAACATAAAAGTTTATAATTAAAATTTTCTCTGATCGCAAAAATTGAAGAGATATTTGCTTTGGATGTTGATTTTTATTGAAAATGTTTATTTTTGGATGTTGTTTTTAAAGAATATTAATTTTTTTCCTCGAACTCAAATAAGAGTAGATTCTCAATCTAACTTTTTTCTTTAAGCATTGAGAAATATTGATTTCAGTGTACGATACACAATAATTTGAGAATATAAAATTTTCTCCAATCACAAAAATTGAAGAGATATTTGCTTCTGATGTCGATTTTTATTGAAAATGTTTATTTTTGGATGTTGTTTTCACAGAATATATATTTTTTTCATTAAAATCTTTTATCCTTGAACTCGAATAGTAAGAGTACATTCTCGATGTAACTTTCTTCTCAAAGCATTGAGAAATATTGAATGTAGCGAACGTAACACAAAAGTTTATAATAAAAATTTTCTCCGATCGCAAAAATTGAAGAGATATTTGCTTCTGATGTCGGTTTTTACTGAAAATGTTTATTTTTGGATGTTGTTTTTAAAGAATATATATTTTTCAAATAATAAGAGTACATTCTCGATCTAACTTTTTTTTTGGAGCATTAAGAAATATTGAATTCAGTGAATGTAACACAAAAGTTTGAGAATATAAAATTTTCTCCGATCACAAAAATTGAAGAGATATTTGCTTCCGATGTAGATTTATATTGAAAATGTTTATTTTTGGATATATATTTTTTTCATTCAAATCGTTTTTCCTCGAACTCGAATAATAAGAGTACATTCTCGATCTAACTTTTTTCTTGGAGCATTAAGAAATATTGAATTCAGTGAATGTAACACAAAAGTTTGAGAATATAAAATTTTCTCCAATCACAAAAATTGAAGAGATATTTGCTTCTGATGTCGATTTTTATTGAAAATGTTTATTTTTGGATGTTGTTTTCACAGAATATATATTTTTTTCATTAAAATCTTTTATCCTTGAACTCGAATAGTAAGAGTACATTCTCGATGTAACTTTCTTCTCAAAGCATTGAGAAATATTGAATGTAGCGAACGTAACACAAAAGTTTATAATAAAAATTTTCTCCGATCGCAAAAATTGAAGAGATATTTGCTTCTGATGTCGGTTTTTACTGAAAATGTTTATTTTTGGATGTTGTTTTTAA
The DNA here is from genome assembly GCA_963966015.1 of Aphidecta obliterata. Classification (NCBI taxonomy): domain Eukaryota; kingdom Metazoa; phylum Arthropoda; class Insecta; order Coleoptera; family Coccinellidae; genus Aphidecta; species Aphidecta obliterata. The sequence goes on along the minus strand of OZ014434.1, from coordinate 940,539 downwards.
AGAATATATATTTTTCAAATAATAAGAGTACATTCTCGATCTAACTTTTTTTTTGGAGCATTAAGAAATATTGAATTCAGTGAATGTAACACAAAAGTTTGAGAATATAAAATTTTCTCCGATCACAAAAATTGAAGAGATATTTGCTTCCGATGTAGATTTTTATTGAAAATGTTAATTTTTGGATGCTGTCTTCACAGAATATGTAATTTTTTCATTCAAATCTTTTTTCCTTGGACACAAATAATAAGAGAACATTCTCTTCTTAAAGCATCGAGAAATATTGAAATGAGTGAATGCAACACAAAAGTTTGAGAATATAAAATTTGAAACACGATATTGTTGCATTACGAAGACATTGCACCCAATTTTGAGAAGTTTCGAAGAAGATTATAAAATCGAAATAAAAAAAGATTTCTCCTGTCGAAAGAATGGAAATTAAAAATCTGGAGTAACAACATTCTCTTACTTTAATAACTTAATGTATAACAAACGTATTACTTCATTTTCTTCAACTTCAGCAAGTGATTCCTCAGAGCTATTTGCTTATCCTTGAAACTCTTCTTCACCTTCCCTTGCACCTTGTGCCTCATCATTTGGAAGTTCTTGGTCTTCCTCTTCTCCCTATTCGTCTTCGAACAGTGAATGTCCACCCTCCCGTCTTTGTACCCAAACGATTCCCTCCCCTCCTGACCCTTCCTAACGCTCTCCACCCTGGTCGCTTTGTCGTGCTTCCTCTTCTTGTAAATATTCTCGATATCCCCCAATTTAACCAGCTCCGATCTCTCCTTAACATCCTGTTCGGCCAGTCTCTTCAACCCTTTCGTCGAAGAAAACACCTGCTTCTTAACGTTAGCCAGGTCGATTCTTTTGAAGTCTTCGTCGGTTAGGATACGTTCGAGGGTGGCTTTCTTCGCCAACTCCACCTTGTCCACTTTCTGTTGTACCTTTCGTTTGGCCTTTAATTTCTTCCGTTCGACTTTGCTCAGCGGTTTTTCGTTTCCTTCGGTCTCCATTTCGCTCTCCTCGTCTTCGTAATCCTCTGAGTCCTCTTCTTCGTAACCCTCTTCGTCTTCTTCGTTATCGGAATCTCCCTCAACTTCCACCGTTTCCTCGTCGGAAGAATGTTGGATATTGACCCATTCGTCGTCATCGGAACCAGAGTCGGAATTTACTTCTACCTCTTCTTTGTGGGTGGATAAAAGGACGTCGGCGCCTTTAACGTAGTCCGCTGCTTCAACCCCGCCATATTTCATCTCGCCGAGTTCTTCTGTCGCTTCGGTAGGTCTGCCTCTGTCTTTTCTACGTAACAACTGGGGTCTTATGTTACGGAATAGGTGGACGAGGGACCTGGAGGCCATCATAACCGCTCTTTCCCTATAATTCCTATACTCGGCTAGGTCCTGTAGTAAATCTTCGCTCATGGAAAGGGGGCAACGACCACAAATCTCTTTAACGGCATTCAAACCAATCGCCATAACATCCGAAGAATTCCTTTCCGTTATAAAATTATTCGCCAACGTTTTAAGTACGGGCTCGATCACATCCGGTGGTACCAACTCGTGACTTGCCTGCGCGGCAAACTGTAAAATCCTCGTAACCTCCCTCTGATGCGGCTGCATGAATCTCTGAATATACCCGTAAAAATTGAACAAAAACAACTGGTGCAAACCGATAAGACGTGATATAACGTCCAAAGTCATCAGTTTCACCTCGAACCTCTTTGTCGTCGTTTCCAACTGGTGGTACAACTTCTCGGCCATACCTTGCGGGTCGTGGATCAAGTGTAGAGCCGAGAAATTAAACGTTTCGCTTTTCGATTTCTTCTTGTACGCTTTCGCGGCCATCTTCTTCACTTTAGCCAAGTTCTTCTCCCTCTTCCTCGATTTCTTATTGACTTTATTCGACATCATCACTTCTTTAGGGTCGATATCTTCGTCCGAATCTGAATTGTCGGATTTTTCGTCTTCGTCCTTCCCTAGGAAAAATTTCAACGAAGCCACCATAACTTTGGTGATCTTCGAGAAACACCCTGTGGCTATTACGTTCACGGTTTTGGTATCGTTCCAAACGTTCTTCTTATACAGCTCTATCATTATATCCACCGACATCTTTGCGGCTCTGGTGTTTGAATCTTTCAACATTGTGAACATGAAGTTCTGCAAGGAGGTGTTCAACTTTGCGTTTTTGTGTTTTGCGTTTAAATTTTTAATATCGGTGATTATGTGAGTTTGGAGGTAATCGCGGAGGGTTTTGTCGTCGCATCTCAATAATTTGAAAAATAGTTCCAGGAGGTCGTTAGGTAGGAGTAGTTGTTTGTTCCTGAGTAAAACTAGAGCACGACACAACTGCATCCTCATGTCTTTGTCTAGAACTGTATCGTACTTCTCCAGAATATCTATCAACTGTTTGGGAAATTGTTCCAATTCGTTTGGATAACATTGCACCACTTGTGCTATGAACATCACCAAATCCTCCAGCTTTTTATTCGGTTGTTCGGGGGTACCACAAAACACTGACAGCATCCCTTGAAAACTTCGGTATTGATACTGGAAATCATCTTTGTAGGACTCTGGGTCTTTTTTTAACAGATACTGCAGTTGCGGCAAGTTATTTTCTAACTGATTATTGTGTCTAACCATTTTTTATAACGAAATTTTCGAATTTTATCACTGAAACATCTTCGCTTTGGAGAAAAACACACGGAAAGAAAATTTTTAGGTTATTCAAAGAACATTTGAAGAAACTTTATTAGTTTTCTCTATATTCGCGATTCCCACTACCGATGAGGGCGCTGCGAAATGTAAACAAATATGGAGGAAAACGAGTACTATTTGAGTTTGACGACAGTGTTCAATTATTTGGGCATCTTTCTTATGAAATTTATGGAAATGTATAGCGCTGTATTCATTTTTCTTCGGGGGTCAATTGAAGACACAACAATTAATATTGTAAACTGTTTTTTTTTCTAGTACTAGAACTTTGTTCACTCATTGTTATATGGGTAATCCAATGTTATTGTTATTCATACCAATTACTCGGCTCAGAAAACGATAAAAATTTCTAAATAAAGCTCACGAATACCTACTAGCTGCATATAAAATAAAAATATCTGGTTAAAAAGTACGTCAAATATGAAAACAATACTCGTTTTCTAGGTTCGGGATTTAGCCGGCAGCGAGCGTTTAGACTATTGGAATCGCGAATATTACCATTTTTCATTCCAAAGCTTTTGCATTCGGAAAATGAATTTCTGAATCTAAACGAAAAGTGAACTCGGTTCGTAATATGAATGAATCAAGCGACAGCTTAAAATTAATGGAATTTAGTATGTTGACGTTGATGTCTAACCTCATAGGTAAAAGAATTATTCTCTTCTATGTTCTAACCTCTAACAATTTGTCAGTACTAGCTGTCATCTTGACAAATGCCACAGAAGCACTGATTCAAAAGATTGTAACGAGAATAAATGGATTCAATTCGATTTCGAAGCATATTATCCGATTAAAATGCAATGGCCATGGTTCTATAATACTAAACCTACCTGAGTTAACGAAATTTTCACCATATGTTGATGTGAGAAAGCTCCAAAATGGTAAAAATACGGACCCTCACCAAAACGTCTAGAATCGTAGCGTTATGTAGCGCAGCGAACTTCATAAATAGCGCTGATAGAGTTATAATGCCCATAGCGATCGTCCCTATGACCGATATTTTCCAGTGGTCCATGCACGCTCAGGGATGGATCTTATCCGCATTCGCTGGGGGATATTTAACGAGTCAATTATTGGGTAAATTGTTCAGGTTCGTCCTGCCTAAACACTCCTCATGCGTGTTTTTTTCAGGTAGTTTCTGGGTGAATAGACTTGGAGCTAAGAATATCCTCATATGTAGTGTTCTCCTTTGGAGCATAGCCACGTTTATAACCCCTCTTTTAGCGAGTAGTATAACAGCGTTAGTTATATGCCGGAAAGTTTTAGGATTCGCCGAAGGATTAGGTGAGCTATATCAGTCTACGTTCCAGTAACGATTAACACCGTAATTTCAGGTTTGCCGACCATATTCCACCTATTCGCTCACAGTATACCGGTGGAGGAACGTTCGAGAGCGTTCAGCTACCTCCTAGCTTCCGGCTCAGTCGGTCAGACCGTAGCGTCGATAATCTGCCCCCACATGAGTTGGGAATCGTGTTTCTATTCGTTCGGTTCACTAGGATTCCTATGGGTGCTCCTCTGGTTCATGTTGTACCCCGAAGGGATCCTCGGTGAAGATACGATTCCGCTCCACATGCCCAAAGTGGTGACGAGGAGCACCCGTTGGGCCGATTTCATACTGAGCAGACCGCTTTGGGCGATCTACGTGGCGCATTTCGCGATGAACTGGTCGTCGTATATAATAATGCAGTGGCTTCCGACTTACCTCACCCGGTATCTTGGCGGAGATGCCCACAGTTTGAGCTTGACGGCTGTTCCTTACATCGTCAACTCGATAGTGGGAATCGTGTGTGGTCATTTAGCCGACGGGCTGCTTCAGAATAAAGGTTGGTCGGTGTTGAATGTCAGACGTCTGATGACTTGTATAGGTCTCATCGGACCAGCCCTTTTCCTCGCTATCTTCTGCGTGGTGGATCACTTGGCTTTAGCGTTGTTGTTCGTTAGTATCTCCATGGGGCTTTCGGCCTCGAACAGTGCAGGACACTTGAGTAACCACGTGGACATAGCTCCGAACCACGCTGGAACCACATTCGCTATCAGCAATACGATCGCGACCATTCCAGGGGTGTTGTGCGGTCCCGTTACAGCCTCTTTGGTGACTGCTTCGGGAGGGAAGTGGTTGAGTGTGTTTTTGGGGGCCACGTTGATCAATATAGTGGGCGCGTTTATTTATTTCACTAATAGTATGGCAACGCAAGTTCTGTAATCTTTTCTTGGGTTGTTTCGGAGATTCATCGGTGATATACATTTTGTTCCATCTAAGTACGGAAAAAGACTGAATGAATATACAGCTAACTAATTTCCTGCGTGTAAATTCGAAAATTTTGAGAAAAGGGGAAGAAACATGCCGGTGAAATGAATGAAACAAAATGTATATAAGAATACCGAAAAGTAATATGTAGAAAATAAAAGTTTTTTCCGTTTTATGAAACGACTATTCACAAGAGCGTAATAGCAATTCCCACCAAATTCGAATTTTATATTCGTTGTTGATGTTGTTGAGAATGAAACCAAGCTTTTAAGTTCAGAAAAAACCTTTGAAACAATAACATCCTCGTAGTGAAACAAATCTTATTTAAAATCAATTCAGACACACGAAATCCTGGAATAATATGAAATATTAATGTATGTGATACTTTAACTAAAAACAGAAATGTTTATACAAACTGTAAATATGATTTTAAAATAAAGAAAAGATGTATATAATAAATGAAAAATCTCCAATTACAGATAAAATGATTAAGTTTTCTCTAAACCTTTCAACATGAGTACAAAAATGATTAAATGGAATGATTGTTGCAGAATCGTAATGATTTATTTTTTCATTGCTTCACTTGAATGACGAAAATTTCCATTCTCAGAATCATTACACAAAAATACTTTCGAATACCCTTAAAAGTAAATATTCTTTTTTAGATATAATTAGCTACAAAATTGATAATTTCCAATTTAAAAAGACGAAGTTATTAAGGAAAACAACTAAACTAAAACAAACAATAGTCTAATTGCAAAATTAGACTTTATTTCTCAACAGCTGTATATATTTCGCAAGTTCTGTAATCTTTTCTTGGGTTGTTTCGGAGATTCGTCGGTGAAATCACTGCATGTTGTTACTAAGGGCTTGATATACATTTTGTTCCATCTAAGTACGGAAAAAGACTGAATGAATATAGAGCTAACTAATTTCCTGCGTGTAAGTTCGAAATTTTTGCTTGTGGCAACCGAGAAAAAAAATTTTGAGAAAAGGGGAAGAAACATGCCGGTTAAATGAATGAAACGGAATGTATATAAAAATACCGAAAAGTAATATGTAGAAAATAAAAGTTTTTTCCGTTTTATGAAACGACTATTCACAAGAGCGTAATAGCAATTCCCACCAAATTCGAATTTTATATTCGTTGTTGATGTTGTTGAGAATGAAACCAAGCTTTTAAGTTCAGAAAAAACCTTTGAAACAATAATATTCTCGTAGTGAAACAAATCTTATTTAAAATCAATTCAGACACACGAAATCCTGGAATAATATGAAATATTAGTGTATGTGATACTTTAACTAAAAACAGAAATGTTTATACAAACTGTAAATATGATTTTAAAATAAAGAAAAGATGTATATAATAAATGAAAAATCTCCAATTACAGATAAAATAATAAAGTTTTCTCTAAACCTTTCAACATGAGTACAAGAATGATTAATTGGAATGATTGTTGCAGAATCTTAATGATTTATTTTTTCATTGCTTCACTTTAATGACGAAAATTTCCATTCACAGAATCATAACACAAAAATACTTTCGAATACCCTTAAAAGTAAATATTGTTTTTGGATATAACCAGCTACAAAATTGATAATTTCCAATTTAAAAAGACGAAGTTATTAAGGAAAACAACTAAACTAAAACAAACAATAGTCTAATTGTAAAATTAGACTTTATTTCTCAAAAGCTGTATATATTTCGCAAGTTCTGTAATCTTTTCTTGGGTTGTTTCGGAGATTCGTCGGTGAAATCACTGCATGTTGTTACTAAGGGCTTGATATATATTTTGTTCCATCTGAGTACGGAAAAAGACTGAATGAATATACAGCTAACTAATTTCCTGCATGTAAGTTCGAAATTTTTGCTTGTGGCAACCGAGAAAAAAAAATTTGAGAAAAGGGGAAGAAACATGCCGGTTGAATGAATGAAACAAAATTTATATAAAAATACCGAAAAGTAATATGTAGAAAATAAAAGTTTTTTCCGTTTTATGAAACGACTATTCACAAGAGCGTAATAGCAATTCCCACCAAATTCGAATTTTATATTCGTTTTTGATGTTGTTGAGAATGAAACCAAGCTTTTAAGTTCAGAAAAAACCTTTGAAACAATAACATCCTCGTAGTGAAACAAATCTTATTTAAAATCAATTCAGACACACGAAATCCTGGAATAATATGAAATATTAATGTATGTGATACTTTAACTAAAAACAGAAATGTTTATACAAACTGTAAATATGATTTTAAAATAAAGAAAAGATGTATATAATAAATGAAAAATCTCCAATTACAGATAAAATAATAAAGTTTTCTCTAAACTTTTCAACATTGGATACAAGAATGATTAATTGGAATGATTGTTGCCGAATCGTAATGATTTATTTTTTCATTGCTTCACTTGAATAACGAAAATTTCCATTCTCAGAATCATTACACAAAAATACTTTCGAATACCCTTAAAAGTAAATATTCTTTTTTGGATATAATTAGCTACAAAATTTATAATTTCCAATTTAAAAAGACGAAGTTATTAAGGAAAACAACTAAACTAAAACAAACAATAGTCTAATTGTAAAATTAGACTTTATTTCTCAACAGCTGTATATATTTGGCAATAATAAATAACGTTACGTTGTCGATATGTGGTTTTGAACGATGTGCCTAGTCAAAGAAGAGATGTAATTGTAGGTGCATCCGCACATGCTGCAACTGAAAAAAATTAATCGAATTAAATCATCTCGAACAAGCCGATTTTCTCACCTGTAAAGAGGAAGAGAATTCTTGGTGCCGTGTATTTCAGAATGCCGCTGGAGGTTGGAGTACCTCGAAAAAGTCCTATTGCAAACCTTGCACACGTAACAATTCTTGACGTCCCTAGAGTGACAGTTCAGATCCGCTGAACGGAGTCTATTGTGGAGCTTGCTGGTCTTCCCGTCATGCCTCAACATGTGCTCCCTCCACGTGGATATTTTGTCGAAAACTTCATCGCAAACCGTACAACTCAATTTCAAGTTTTCCAGACTGTGGCTGTATAAATGCTCGGTGAATTTCTGCAAGCTCAAAAAGTGCTTATCGCACCTCGTACACGGGAACAGCTCTTTTCTCTCCTCCTGAAAAACCGACGAGTTACTGCGCAAGGAGAAAAAGGGGAAAGACCATCACTTACGTGATATTTCCTATGTTCGCTGCAAGTCTCCTTGTTCCCTAAAGGCTCGTCGCAAATCTGGCAGCGATACTGATACTCAGCGTTATGGGAAAGTTTCATATGCGTTTTTAATTTATAGATCGACTTGAACTCCTTGGAACACATACTGCATTTTTCCAGGTTGTAATTTAGATTAACTTTCGTCGACTGAACCAAACCGTCCACTTTAACAACCGTTATGGTCAGCTTCATGGTTTCCGGGAATTTCCTGAAAAACAAAGATAATTAATACAATTTTCTTGAAATGGAGTCGGACTTACTGCGACCAACATTCGACCCATTCTCCGGTCTCCTCGCTCCCCTTAAATATCCACTTCTCCTCGTATTCGTGCCTCTGCCAACCCCCCAGCATCTCCAGGTGACCCCCGATCTGGAAATTATTCACCTTCACTTGATCCTCTCCGACGACCCTCTCCACCACCTTGATCAACAAGTTTTTTCTCTTCAATTTCTTCAGAACGGACTCCATGTCCATCAGATTGCTCATCGTCCTCGACACGTACTCCATCATGTTTTGATCGTTGTTCACCTCCAGTTCGATCTGACGATCCTCGAGTCTCACCGTCTCTTCTAATTTGTCGGATATCAATATTTCTGGAAGAAATTTGTAGGAAAAAAATGGTAGGCAAGGCCTTATTTGGGAACTTACCATTTATATTTTCCAGAAGAATATTCTCGTCAATTTGATTATCCTCAATTATCACAGAGTTAGGAACATGGTTCTCGATGGCATCATCTACAATTATATTTTATTTTAGTAATCAACTAATTTTTGAGTACAAACTTACAGTAAGATGCCGATAAATCGGTGCAGCCTTCATCGAGTACGTTGACCTCTTCTTCAACAGTTTCCGATCTCGTTTCTATCACAGTGGCTGCGTCATCTTCGTCTTTCTTTCCAACGTGTATGACTTTACCGATTAAACGTTGACCTTTTAGTGTTTTTCCGATGGTTAGCTTTTTATTGAGTAAATTGCTGAGACCTGTTTGTTCATTCTTCTTCCTCCCGTTTTGAGAAATCTCCTCCGTATTTTGCAACGTCAATTCCTTGTTTGAATTTTTCACCTTTTCCAGGTAGCTTTCTAATGTTACAGTTTGACCAGTTATTAAATTTTTACCTGTAATGATTTTGATTACTCTCTATTTAGTATCGAAAATTTGTCGTATAATCACCTGTTATTTTAGAAATATCGATGGATTTTAGAGGGTCTTGTTCAAGAACGCTCATATTATAAGCGTGATCCGAAGTCTCCGCCAAGCCCTGAACGTTTTGGAAGGAATCGAAGTTCTGCAACTGGACTACGTACTGAAATCCATTCCTAAATATTAAAATCAAATGAAATAATGCTCACATCGATTTCTCAAGATATCTGCATTAATTAAGAGTAATAATCATCCAAATTCATAAATTAAAAGCATCATCTAGTTTACCTACATTTCATTATTCTCCACAATTCCATTGTCGTTACTCATATCCAACAAGGAATCCAAGTCGAAAAATTCACCCTCGACTTTGATTTTTTTCATCGACGGCTCAATCTCGTCCATGAAAGTGAGTCCGACCTTCTCTAAAATATCGGTTTCATCGATCGAATCTGTCTTGGAGGGTGCGGCATCGTTCGTGTAATAAACAATTTGATCGTTGTCTTCGATATGTCCATCTTCGACGTCATTCATTTGGTGGATGATGTTATCGTTGAAAACATTGTTGTCGTCGGTGGTGTTGAATAAAGTATCACCTGGAATTCAATTAATCAACACCCTCAACCAATTCATATTGTTTATTATTTGGAATGATGTCAATTTTGCCGAGCCAAAAGATGAATAATATATACTTTCAAACCTGAATTATGGATGAAATACTGCGTTTCATCGTCCGGAAATAAGATTGCCTTAGTATTGGCAGGAATCAAATACTGACCATCCATTATTATAGCCGAAGAATTGTCGTGAATATTCACTATCTGGAATTCAAATATAAGCGATGTAAATTTTTGGTGAAACCCCCTACTCACATCGTTCCAGAAGGTAATTTCTTGGTGCTCGTCGTGTGAATTCGTTGCCATATTTGCAATTTTAAAATATTTTTTTTTTAAATTACCCTAAGATAATTTAGTCATCTACCATAACCTCTTGGAAAAAATTTTCAAAATATTATTTATATTTCTGATTGGAACGTTTGAACTACTCTCATTTTGAAGAGACAGAACAAAATATATACCGTCTATGAACAATAATTATTTTCTATGACTTATGTATAATTTTAGGTTAAATGCTAAATTTATAAAATCAAAGTTAAATTATTCATTCTTGATTGTATGATACAGAAACTGAAATCGAACAAATGGAGGAATATCAGCAAGGTCTTCAAGTCAAAGAAGAGATAGACAATGATTTAGATGATTGTGCTCCAAATTCGGGAATTGAAGATCCCCCTGAAACTCCCAAGGTGAATGATGAGAGAGTGTTGGAACAGTTCATCATCAAAACAGAAGAATACGAGAAGAAAAGTGATGAATGTAAACAAATTGTGATTAAAAAATTGGAGAAGCACGTTGATTTGAGTGAAAAACGACATAACTGTAACTTCTGTGATTATGTTTCAAATAAGAACAGCTACCTCAGAAAACATATGGATTCGGTACATTTGAATTTGAAGCAACATAAGTGCCACTTGTGTAACCACGCAACAAATCTGAAGAACAATCTAAAAAAGCACATAGATTCCGTTCATCTGAATTTGAAACGATACAAATGTAATTTATGCGATTACGCTTCGAGTTTCAGCAACGACCTCAAAAGTCACGTGAATTATGTACATTTGAATTCGAAACAACACAGGTGCGACTTATGCGAGTACGCTTCGAATCGCAAAGATCACCTAAAGAGACACACCGACTCCGTTCATTTGAAGTCGAAACAGCATAATTGTCACCTCTGCGAGTACTCGACGAATTGGAAACATAATCTCGAGAGTCACATGGATTCCGTCCATTTGAAATCGAAGCAACACAAGTGTCACCTATGCGAGTACAGCGCCAACCTGAAGAGTAATCTGAAAAAACATGTGGACTCGATCCATTTGAAATCTAGGAAGCATAAATGCCACGTGTGCGATTATGCTTCGAACCAGAAAGCCGCCGTTAAGAAGCATGTAGATTCTATACATGTGAATCGCAAACAACACAAATGTCATTCATGTGATTATGTATCGAATGAGAAGGGCGATCTCAAGGAACATGTGGATTCCGTTCATTCGTAGACGGGATAACATAATTGCCACCGATTGGAAACGTAATCTGGAAATTGATGCCACTTTTGTGATTATGGTGAAAATGACCTCGAAAATCACCTGGATTCAGTAGAAAATTATAGTTTCTATTGATAATAAATGTATGAATATCAATTGTATGGAATAATTAAATTCTGACATTTCAGTGTCAGTTTGATTGAAAATTGACAGCTTACCATACTTACCAACACAATTCCATAAAGATTTGAATACTTCATGACACTTCTGTTCTTCATTTCATTATGTAAATTTATGGAGGAAATCATGTATTTTTTATTATTAAAATGTTAGTTTGATGATTATATTAGTTGAAAATGCTGTACTTAATAGAAACTTTCGCGATACGGTAAGTTTCAAATGCAAATTTTTGGGGTCTTTTGATGCTTCAATTGGTACTACTGCTTGTGACCTAAATTCGGGGATTGAAGATTCCCGTGAAACTCCCAAGGTAGATGATGAGAGAGTGTTGGAACAATTTATCATCAAAAGTGAAGAATACGAGGAGAAAAGTATTGGCAATAAACTTTAGCTCAATGCAATGATTTTTTTCTCTCGCTGTCCTCCTTGAACTAACCTAAATTAGTTTTTTTTTTTAGTCAAGTTTTACGATTAAATTCGTTGAAAATGCTTTACTTATAAGAAACTTTCGCGATTCGGTAAGTCTCAAATGCCAATATTTGACATGAGATAGGGTCTTTTAGTGCTTTCTGTTGGTACCACTGGCATATTGGTAAACCTCTCATGTGTTGGAAACTGAGTATAGAATAACTTCAGTTTTTGATATTCTATGGTTTGGAATAACTTATTGAATAGGTCAATATTAAGAGTTATTTAATTGTTGTGACATGAAATTTTTCATGCAGTAATCAGAAAAGATATGATAAAATGAACCTTTTCCGAGCATTTTTCAAATCTATGTTATCGGCTGAAACATCTAGGTCAAGAAGAAAAACCGAACAAGAATCATTAAAAAACTTTTATTATCTACAAACTTTTCAAGAAGTTTCGTTGTTCACCACTTCACCAGGTACTTTATAGGCAAATTCCGTAAGATCTCTCCTCATCGAATAGGCATCTTCGCCATCCGCGTAGTACTTGGGTTCGATCTCGACAGTTTCGAATTTCAACGAATTCTTGTACAGATTCAGGGCCGCCCTGTTGCTCTTCCTCACATGCAGCGATACGTACTTCGCATCGAAACATTCCACCATGGCCTCGGAAGCTTGATCCATCAGTTTCTGAGCGAGGCCGAGCCTTCTATGGGACCGTTTCACCGCCAAAGAGGTTATGTGACCGTGCTTCATCTCCTCAGTATCTTCCTCCATTTTGGCGAGAACGTATCCTACTATATTTCCTGCGGAAAGTTTAAAAAGTTGGACTTTGCACTTTGACCCGTAATAATATTACCTTTTTCATCTTCCGCGACGTAACTGAGTTGGGGCCAACTGAGTCCATGGTAAAAATAGTATTTCATCTGGTAATTCTCGGGCAAACAGAGCAGATTGCAATGTTGCATGTTCATGAGGTCTTCGGGCCTTGCACATCTGATATTCATGGTGGCTTTTTAGTCCAACCTCGATTTCTTCAACCTGTTCCTAACTCTTTTGAGGTCTTGTATTTCGGAGTTTTGCGAGTGGCTGAATCCCAGGATTGAATTCACTACTTCGAATCTGCTTCTCAACCAAAGCAGGATCAAGTACCAAGCTGGAATATGGGGAAATAAAACATTTCAAATGGTGGTTAAACAACTTACCGGTAAAAATGAAAGTTGATAATACTGTAAGAGCCCAGATCCAACTCAATATAAAAATAATCATTGTTAAAATGTTGAAAAATTAATGATCGAATTTCCTAACATGATGAAGTAACGAATGATCTGCCAAAAATCGCCATATTGATTGGACGCCGAAAGGTTATCAAATTTTATTAATCATCGTAATTATCATAATTTCATCATTCCTTACCAATAATGTTTATGCTTTCTTTGAAAATGTCACTTCTAAAACGAGTCACACGAGCGTTCAGCGAATAATTCGTGAATGGTTCAAGTTCTAACCTCAAAGCTTGTCGATGTTTTTAGGATAACCTTAATGCTTCAAATCGCGTATGAAAAATATTAAATACACTGAATTGGAATTACCGTGAAGTTGATCGGTCTTTATCAGTTTTTCTCGAATTCTTATTTTACAGGAATACCTCGAAAAATATTTGGATTCAAGAATAGGCACAGAGGTCACAGAAATTCTATGAAAAAATATTTTCAAGTATCAAATGGCAGAAGAAATTTTAAAATTCATATTAGTTTCAGATGCAGCTATAGTAATTTCTTCTAACTTTGCTGAAGATACGAATGATATTGGAGAAGCCCCCATCTATTCTGAAACAAGTGAACTCCAATATGAAGAAAGTTTGGTACGTCCAGGCTGGTGGTTTCTATACAGGATGTCAGCAAGAAACAGTGTGAAATCTTATTATAGCTTCTTTTGAAGGTAATACTCAATCTTGGATCTACGCACGAAAATATAATACACTTACAGTTTTTACTGAATAATATATAAAGGTATGAAGTAAGGCATAATTATGGAACTAGATTCTGCAAAAATCTATTCAAGCTTGTAGGTATTTCTGTTTTCATTATAAAAAATTACGTGGGACAAGCCAGGATCTTTTATCTTACAGATCAAAATCCAGAACTAGTGGAATTTTAGCGAAACAAATTCTTTTTTATTTGGGAAATTCAGCTTCTTAGTACTTCTCTCGTCACTAAAACAGAGGAATAATTCAAGGATGTAATAACAAGATTGCAGGAAATTGAAGATTTCAACTGCATTCTATTTGCTTGTAAACTAGACGTTTCAATTTACCGAAAAAAAAAACAGATAGATCTTGCTGTTCAATCTGCAGCAGTTTATAACGCTAGTTATGTACTGTTATTTGACTCCAATAAATATTTTTCAAATTCGTGCATCTTTTCAGAATTAAATCTCGATGAAAATTCAATTTTCTATGGTTCTAATCAGGGATGAAATTAACGATTTTCATGTTGCTTTCCTCTTTTTCATGTAATAATTCTGAAATGTTTTTTGGAGAATTTCTATAATCTTGACAAAATCTATTTTCACAAAAAATATAAAAACAATACTCGTTTTCTAGGTTTGGGATCTAGCCGACAGGGGGCGTGTAGACTTTTGGAATCGCAAATCATGCCTATTTTTGGCCAGCGTCTATGGTAGTCTAACGGCGAATTTACACGTGTCACACTTGCTTCAGCTCCTTGACACGTCTTAAGCAGGTCTAATGGTGGTTCTCTGTATTTCGTAGATAGCACAGATTTCTTACTCTTGTAATTATGAAAATGATAGGGAATTCGATGAAAAACTAGTTTAAAACCCAAATAACAATCGTTTTATTGTTCCTAACCTAAATCAATATCGAGCATACAAGTGTTGCTTAAGTTAGCATAATTATTTATTTGCGGGATCAACCCCATTACAAAACATTCAACAATTCCTTTTGATTTTCAAATGAACCGATTTTATATGCCTTTCGAGGTTAAACTTCAGAATTGATGCATAATCACATAGGTGACACTTATGTTCCTTCATATTCAAATGAACTGATTTTATATGGGTTTTCAGATCGTTTTTTCGAGCTGTAGCATGATCACATAAGTGACACTTATATTTCTTTATATTCAAATGCACTGAATTTATATGCTTTTTAAGGTGGCTCTTTTGAACTGCAGCATAATCACATAAGTGACACTTATGTTCCTTCATATTCAAATGAACCGATTTTATATGGGTTTTCAGACGGTTTTTTCGAGCTGTAGCATGATCACATAAGTGACACTTATGTTCCTTCATATTCAAATGTACTGTTTTTATATGCGTTTCGAGATTGGTCTTTTGAGCTGCAGCATAATCACATAAGTGACACTCATGTTCGTTTATATTCAAATGCACTGTTTTTATATGGATTTTGAGGTTACCTGAGTAAGATGAAGCATAATCACATAAGTGGCACTTATGTTCCTTTTTATTCAAATGCACTGATTTTATATGGTTTTTGAGGTTATCCGTGTTAGATGTAGCATACTCACATAAGTGGCACTTACGATCGTTCATTTTCAAATGAACAGATTTTATATGAACTTTGAGATTATTTTTCTGAACTGCAGCGTAATCGCATAAGTGGCACTTATGTTCCTTCATATTTAAATGGACTGCTTTTATATGGTTTCTGAGATTACGCTTCGAAACTGCAGCATAATCACATAGGTGACACTTATTTTCCTTGATTTTTAAGTGAACCGAATTAATATGTGTTTTGAGATTACACTTCGAAACTGCAACATAAACACATAAGTCACACTTATGTTTCTTTAAATTTCTATGAAGGGAATGATTGTTGTGTTTGAGATCACTCTCCTGTTTTGCTGCGTTAGAAAGTGAATTATTCCTATTTTCCTGTCCTTCGATGAAATTCGGAGTCGCTTCCATTTCGAATTTAGAATATAATGTTTCTTCGTCCATCTTCAGTAATTCACTCCTCTCGTGCACCCCATTTTCATCTATGAATTGTTCGGTGATGTCCACATCTTCGATCTTCAAACTTTCAGGGGTCCCTTCGTCAGCTGAATACTGAGGACTAGAACAGATCAAACAGTTGCGAAAAATATTTTTGGGTACGAATGTTGAGTAGCGTTATTATGACAATTGAAAATTTTAAGGAATCTTTTCCCGATTGGAATCATCACAAATAGATTATATTTCAACTGACACCACAGTTATTAAGAGGCAGAAGTCCCACTGAATCTAAAAAATGTGAAGATATTACACTGAAAGTTTTGGAAACAGTGTTACAAATTTCAGTTGTATGAATTAAATGAAATATATTTTTGACAAAGTAGATTGTTGTGGAACTTGTGAAGAAAAAGAAGGTTATCTTCGACAATATTAGATGAATTAAATAAAATGACAGTAAATACTCACTCATATTCAATTGATGATTCCCTAGTTTCATCGATATACTCTTGAACTGTTCCCATCTCTTCTCTTTCAATCTCTTTCTTAACATAATTATTATTAGGTCTCTCAGCTGAATCTAGCGTGGAAACACGAGATTCAGATTTGTCTGCCATTTTAGGAAGTATAAAACTCGAATGCTCTGGAAATAAAATGTGATGAAAAGTTACCAAGACGCAATAGCAATCAGTTCATTGCAGATTTACCTTCTTTCTCTCAGAAACTACAACTAAATCAAAAAAAAGCTAACTGCACAAGAATTAAATTGAATACTATCGGTTATTAATATCTCTTGAAAGTTTTGATATCGATCTTTTGAGACAAACTTCCATATTTTTACGAAAAACTTACCCTCCTTTCAATATCACTTCATGGTGTATATCTAAATCACCATTTAGGATCAGCAGAATTATTATTAAATAATCAAAATTGTATACACATCCCACGCTCCACCAAATAACGTTACTCTGTGTGATAACCTAATCTTTGCCTCCACTCATAGAACAGAAAAAATTCATTCTTTCCTCTTTTAATGTGCTCGGCAGCTCGCCATCGACGCATAAAACAAAAAGCGATCCACTCCCAGAAGTTTTCTAGAGTATATTCTTCGGAGTAGACTAGACGAAAACATTCGAATCTCTCGGCCCCCGCTAAGACCAACCAGGGTAGTTGCGGTGGATGTGAGCGAGAAGAAGAACTTTCCTTTTCTATGTTTCTTAATGTTGTTGTGGCCATAGATAAAGGAATTCCTTTATATATGGTATGTAGAGGGAAAATGAAAAACATTTTTGTAAAATTGCCATGTTTATAGGTTTTAGAAGAATCACATCCTTTCAACAAATTATTCTTTAAAGCATATACACAATATCGGGCATACAAGAGTCGCTTAAATTAGCATAATAACTCAAGTGACGTTCAACCATTTCTTTGAATAGACCATTTTGAGATGGCTTTTTTGAATAGAAGCATAAACACATAAGTGACACTTACATTTTTAAGCGCTCGTTCTACTTACACGAGGGCTACATCATTTCGTCACGATGTCTGTGTTTTTCGAATTTTGAGCCGAAAATGGTCTCAATTGACAGAGTTCGAAATTTTGTTCTCCTAAATACTTCGAAACTACCGATTCGATCGAGGTGAAATTTTGCACTCAGATGGAGAATGACGAGTTCAAGATACATGCAAATTTTGTCCAGATCGCATGACCAGAACCATAGAAAATTATATGTTCGTAATGGAAAGACCAAGGGACTTGAAAATTTCAGGATAGGTGTGAATCTCGAATGTCGCTGTCACTTTAATCAATGAGCGAAAGTAGACTAGGGGTTCCGTAAATATGGTCGTTTGAAATTTAGTTTTCTCGATAATCTCAAAAACTACGGATTTGATCGTGACGAAATTTGGTATATCAATGAAGAATGATATATTCAAGCTACATTTTTCCCAGATCGCATTATAAAAACCATACCGTAGAAAATTCTAGCGAATAATCAAAAAAAAAATTGGTCATCTAACCTGGAGTATAGAGTTTCGTTTCAGTTTGAAATTTTTCAATTGGTTTCTGATACTTGAAAATGCGAATCTACCTAAAAGTTAAATGAACGAGTGCTCAAAAGCTCCATACTTCACTTTAGTTTATGAACTGATCTGATATGCCTTTCAAGGTTTTTCTTCAGAGATGAACCAAAATCACATAGGTGGCACCTATGTTCCTTAATATTCAAATGCACCGATCTTATATGCGTTTTGAGATGGCTTTTTCGAGCTGCCGCATGATCACATAAGTGACACTTTAATTTCTTTATATTCAAATGCACTGAATTTATATGCTTTTTGAGGTTTTCCTTCCGAGCTGCAACAAACTCACATAAGTGACACCTTTGTTCCTTTATATTCAAATGCACTGATTTTATATGCATTTCGAGATGGCTTTTTCGAGCTGCAACATGATCACATGAGTGACACTTATGTTCTTTCATATTCAAATGCACTGAATTAATATGCGCTTTAAGCGTCTCCTTCCGAGCTGCAGCATACTCACAAAAGTCACACTTATGTTCCTTTATATTCAAATGGACTGAATTAATATGTGTTTTAAGGCTATCCTTCCGACCTGCAGCATAATCACAAAAGTGACACTTATGTTTCTTCATTTTCAAATGGACTGATTTTATATGGTTTTTGAGATTGCCCTTCAAAACTGCGACATAATCACATGAGTGACACTTATGCTCCTTCATATTTGAATGAACTGATTTTATATGCCCTTCGAGGCTAACCTTCAGAACTGAAGCATAATCACACAAGTGACACTTATGTTCCTTCATATTCAAATGAACCGATTTTATATGCCTTTTTAGGATACTCTCCTGATATGCAGCATAATCACATAAGTGACACCTATGTTCCTTTATATTCAAATGGACTGAATTAATATGTGTTTTAAGGCTATCCTTCCGACCTGCAGCATGATCACATAAGTGACACTTATATTTCTTTATGTTCAGATGCACTGAATTTATATGCGTTTCGAGATGGTTCTTTTGAGATGCAGCATAATCACATAAGTGACACTTATGTTCCTTCACATTCAAATGTACTGTTTTTATGCATTTCGAGATGGTTCTTTTGAGCTGCAGCGTAATCGCATAAGTGACACTTATGTTCCTTCATATTCAAATGGACTGAATTAATATGCATGTCGAGATTACATTTCTGAGTGGAGGCATAATCACACAAGTGACACCTATGTTTCTTTAAATTCGAACTAACGGAATTATTGTGGAGTTCCCGTTTTGCTGCATCAGCATGTGAATTCTTCCTATTTTCCTGTCCTTCATCGAAATTCGTTGTCGCTTCCCTTTCAAATTTGGAAGAAAGTGTTTCTTCCTGCATCTTCAGGAATTCACTCCTCTCATGCACTCCATTCTCATCGATGAATTGTTCGATAATGTCCACTTCTTCAGTTTTTAAACTTGCAGAGGTCCCTTCGTCAGCCGTATATCGAGTACTAGAACAGATCAAACAGTTTTGGAAAATAGTTTGGGGCAGACGGAAATTAGAATCATTTCCTGAATGAAATTATCTCAAATAGATTATATTATTAAGACAAGGCAGAAGTAATACTGAGTCTGAAAAATATGAAGATTGTACACAAAAAGTTTCGGAATGGTTATTCATGTATCAAGGGAAATATGAGGATGTTAATTACAGATTTCAATCCTGAAGGAAATAAGTCTCTCGGGATTGTTGAGTTGCCCAAGAATGTTAACATCTATTAACTCATGTGATAGATAATTCATTTTATTTCATACTAAATGAAATATGAAAACCACATTTTGTTGGTTTTCAAAATGGAACGACTGTTGTTCAACAATTAAGTAGGCATAATTACCATGGATATATCAACTGACAAGTTTGTAAATATTTGTCAAAATTTATAATTCGTAAAAATTAATGAAAGCTTGGAGAGAAGTGAGATTTCAGGCGATTTGTTTGTCAAACGAAAAAGTAAAAACTATGAACCAAAAAAGTCTCAAATGTTCAGTCGGGATGATATTATCGAATTTTTGGAGAATGATTCTCATCAAGAGCACTTACTACATAAGGTTTGTAATGCAAGGCTGTAGAGATCAAGAACTTTTGAACATGAAGATTAATCACATTTAAGATGGGGGCTCTGTTATGGTGGTTGAAATTTACAATTGTGGAAGAACACGAGTTCTCTGCATTAGGTCTAGTGAGGAAGCATATCTCTTTGCATCCATCGGTTCCGGAAAGACTTTTTCTAATGTATTGCGAAAAGCGTTGCACAGTTCAGCCCATTGGAAAAAATACATTTGGTAAAATACCTAGCAAAATTACCTTACGAAGGAATTCTGCTCCTTTATTTGTTTATAATACATTATGTTATCTTCGAAAATATTAGACTAATTCAGGCGAATAAAACAACAGTAAATACTCACTCATATTCAATTGATGATTCACTAGTTTCATTAATGAACTGGTCAACTGTTCCCATCTCTTCTCTTTTAATCTCTTTCTTTACATAGTTATAATTGAGTCTATCATCTGAATCTAGCGTGGAAATACGAGGTTCAGTTTTGTCTGCCATTTCCGAAAGTATAAAACTCAAATGCTCTGGAAATAAAGTATGATGTAAAGTTACCAGAACCTAATGGCAATAAGTACATTGCAGATTGACCTCCTTACTCTTAGAAACTAATACTCGATGAAAAAAACCATAAAAAGCACCTAACTACGCAAGATCCAAATTAACTACCATTGGTTATTAATATAACTTGAAAACTTCGATATCGATTTTTTGAGATTTCTATTGACTTACCTCCTTTCTCCTTTCATTATGATCGGCCACTATTATAACACTAAATCGGCATTTGGGCCTGCAGGATTATTAATGATAAATGTTGTACACATTAGCCAAGACTATTCCTCTTAGACATTAGGTTACTCTGTGGAATAACCTAATTTCTGCTTCCACTCATAGAACAAAAAAAAATCAAGTTAACAATTGTAGCTTTCGATCTGGCTATCTGAGCTCCTCCAGTGCACGAAACACTGACATTGGCGGATTCGATTTAATCCGAAAATCGTGTGTGGAACACCAAAAACGAAACTCCTAAACGAAAGCGGCAATAACCACGTATATTACTGTACTTTTAAGCGTTAAAAATATTACCGACATTACAGTTTTCTATTGAAAACCGCAAAGGAGTAGAACTCTACCTTAAATGAGTTATTCTTAACGCGAAAATAGGGAACAATCACGAACCGCTAGATGGCGCTTGAAATCACAAGATGTCGGGCCGAGTGATGGTTAAAATTATTCTATCATTTCTGTCTTGCATAACAAGTAAATCAAATATTTTTCTTAAGATTGCGGAATTAATAATAATGCCTGTGAAAGTCGGGATAGCTTTTTTGATTATGTGAACGTGAATGTGATTGCAAATGACCCCTATATAATAGAAAATTAGTGAACTTAAGACAAAAAAATCATATTTCAGGAAGTGCTTGCTGCAAAGTAACAACTTCTTTGAGATACGTTTCCCAATCTTCAAGATTGTCTGCCATTTTATAACTGACTTGGGATTCAACAGGAATTTATGCAAAGAAATTTCAGAAGAACTATGTGATGAGCATTGAGGAACAGATCACATTTTTCGCGATCTTATTCCCACAATCAGCTGCATTTTCAGCTCGTATACAGTTTATTTGAAACACACCTCCAGCATATGTATATGAATCATACGATTTTTATTAATCGAATGATCATCCGATTATTGAAATAATCGATTTTCAAACATCCAATTATTGAAATCATCCGATTATGCCCAACACTAATGAGTATTATATTTTCTTCTTCATTTTTTTTTACAATGTGCTTGGGTTATTGTATTCTCTTTTTTTTCCTCACTCTTTTCCAATGTGCTTGGTTGATATTGTATTTTTCATTTAACGACATTGCATTATACAACAATGGGTGAACAAAGTTCTAGTACTAGGAAAAAAAAATAATTTACAATTGTATTGGTACTTTTATGCGGTAAAACCATAACCGATATTACAGTTTTCTATTGAAAACCGCAAAGAACTAGAACTCTACCTTAACTGAGTTCTTTTTAACGTGAAAATATTACTCTTAATAATCTTTGTCCAAGTTCGTGATTGTATTGTGGTTAAAGGACTCTACGTTATGTATGCAACTCAAATTACCCTTGATTCAATAGAAGAGATTGACGGGAAAATAGGAAATGCAAAACACATATTTTTAGCACCCAAAACAGGAAAATAAAATATTTATTTGTGCTGTTGGGGACCGTTCTCCAATTTTAGTTGGGGTGATATTCAATGAGAACAGTCCCTTCTCCCACGATTAAAGAGAGCCAATGAGAACAGTCCCCTTGAAGAATTAATAAAAAGTATGATGACGATACCTAGCTGCGGAAAGTAATTAGTGGGAGAGAGATTAGCTGAAGGTGCGTCTACGATAGTTGTCTCTCTGCGAAGTAATCGAAGGAGTTCAATTATGACTTACTCACTCTTTTTAATTCCATAGATGTGAATTATTCGTATACAATTATAGATAAATGGTTGTAAAACATGACTAGAGAATGAAAAGGATCTGATAAAAGTATAGTTTTCAGAGAGAAACTTCGCAGGTTTTCAGTAAGAATTGAATTTCTTAGATATTATGTTTGCTTCAGGAAACCATTCTACACTAACTATCGAGAGTTATGGAATATAAACCATTTAGCAGCGGTGAAAAATGCAAGTTTTATATAAGGTTTAAGGAATATTTATTTATCTATTTAATGTATATGCTATGAAGAAAATGCTGAGCAATTGATATTATCTAGAAAACGGAGAACAAGTGGCTATTTGTATTTCAGTGTTTTCCCTGAATATTATCTTATGTTGGCGATATAAAGAACTGAAGGTAACAATTTCAATGCTCATATTATGAACACTTGCATGTTCATAGCAACAAAATCAAAAAATTCTAATCTTATGTTACAAGTAGCAATACTTCAATTACCATTAATAATCATATACATTAAATACCATTTATTTAGCAATATATTCATCTCGGATACAACACAAAATTAAGTTTTTCTTGAAACAATTACAAGTTTTATTTATAGATTGAAATCTCCCTTATAATTAATTCACGAAGAAATTTCTAGATTTTCCAAATAGTTTTTCCACCTCCATTATTATCATGGAAATCGACAAACGTCAGATTTCAAACCTTCAATCTTCGGAGCGATCCACGAGATGCGATCTAATTGGTTTACCAAATCTTTCCAAACTCCTACATCGATAGCCTTCGAGCAGTTTCAAGGTCACCAGCTATTTTACGGGGGATTCAGTACTAATTTGACAGAGTGACCTCTCTTGTTGTTACTCTTCGGAATCAATATGCGTTCTAAGATGGCTCTTCTGAACGGCCGCATAATCATATTCCTTCTTATACAAATGGACTGATTTTATATGCTTTTTGAGCTTACCCTTTTCACCTGAAGCATAATCACACAAGTGACACTTATGTTCCTTCATATTCAAATGAACCAATTTTATATGCCTTTTGAGTTTACACTTGGCAACTGAAGCATAATCACATAAGTGACACCTATGTTCCTTTATATTCAGATGGACTGAATTAATATGTGTTTTAAGGGTTTCCTTCCGATATGTGGCATAATCACATAAGTGACACTTATATGTCTTCATATTCAAATGTACTGAATTAATATGTGTTTTAAGGCTACTCTTTAGAGCTGCAGCATAATCACATAAGTGACACTTATGTTCCTTCATATTCAAATGCATTGTTTTTAAATGCGTTTCGAGTTTGGTCTTTTCAGCTGCAGCATAATCACATAAGTGACACTTATGTTCCTTCATATTCAAATGTACTGTTTTTATATGCTTTTCGAGATGGGTCTTTTGAGTTGCAGCATGATCACATAAATGACACTTATGTTCCTTCATATTCAAATGTACTGTTTTTATATGCTTTTTGAGATGGATCTTTTGAGCTGCAGCATAATCACATAGGTGACACTTGAATTCCTTCATATTCAAATGGACTGAATTAATATGCTTTTTGAGAGCACTTTTCTGAGTGGAGGCATAATCACACAAGTGACACCTATGTTTCTTTGAATTCGAACGAACAGAATGATTGTGGAGTTTGAGATCAATTTCCCGTTTTGCTGCATCAGCATGTGAATTCTTCCTATTTTCCTGTCCTTCAATGAAATTCGTAGTCGCTTCCGTTTCAAATTTGGAAGAAAATGTTACTTCCTGCATTTCCAGGAAATCACTCCTCTCGTGCACTCCATTCTCATCGATGAATTGTTCGATAATGTCCACTTCTTCAATTTTTAAGCTTGCAGAGGTCCCTTCGTCAGCCGTATATCGAGTACTGGAACAGATCAATCAGTTTTGAAAAATAGTTTCGGGCAGTTGGAAATTTTAACGAATCATTTCCCAATTAAAATTATCCCAAATAGATTACATTATTAAGACCCCGGCAGAAGTAATACCGAGTCTGAAAAATATGAAGATTATACACTAAAAGTTTCGAAATAGTTATTTATATATCAAGGGATTATTAAGTTGCCCAAAATTGTTAACATCTATTAACTCATGTGATAGATAATTTATTTTATTTCATACTAAATGAAATATGAAAACTATATTTTTTTTCAAACTTACAGAAACAACGTCATATCGTCGGCCTAATTCGTTAACCTGCTATGAAATATGAAAACCATATTTTTTTTCAAACTTACAGAAACAACGTCATATCGTCGGCCTAATTCGTTAACCTGCTAAGTCCATTTTTTGGCAATTTTACTTTTTGAGCTGATCATAAAGTTCAGACGATTACCTACCTTATGGCATGAGAAATAGGTCGATATCAATAATCAATGTGGTAGAAAAGCCGAGCACGAAAAACTGCTTTGTACTCAATAGCAAATCTACACATAGAAAACCTGCTAAATCCCATTGGGGCCTCAGTTTTGTACTGACGCTCGAAGTTAGACAATGTTTTGATCGAGTTTTCATTTGCATAGTGAAGGCCAAAATTATATTATTTAATTACAGAAAATACTCACTCATATTCAATTGATGATTCTTTGGTTTCATTAATATACTGTTCAACTGTTCCCATCTCCTCTGTTTTAATCTCTTTCTTTACATAATTATAATTAGGTCTCTTAGCTGAATCTAGCGTGGAAAAACGAGGTTCAGATTTGTCAGCCATTTTCGAAAGTATAAAACTCAAATGCTCTGGAAATAAAGTATTGTGTAAAGTTACCAGGATCTAATGGTGATCAGTACATTGCAGATTGACCTTCTTGCTCTCAGAAACTACTACTTAATGAAAAAATCATAGGAAAGCACCTAACTGTACTAACTACTCAAGGACCAAATTAAATACCATGGGTTATTAATATCTCTTGAAAACTTCTATATCGATTTTTAGAGATTTATATTGACTTACCTCCTTTCTATATTACTTCATTATGATGGGCCTGCAGAAATATTAATGATAATAAATGAGTATGCTTAATAAATGTTGTACACTTCAGTCTACTCTGTGGAATAACCTAATTTCTGCTTCAACCCATAGAACAGAAAAATTCAAGTTAACAATTGTAGCTTTCGATTTGGCTATCTGAGCTCTTCCAGTGCATGAAACACTGACATTGGCGCGTTCGATTTGCTCCGAAAATCGTGCGTGGAACACCAAAAAACCGAGCTCCTCCGGTGCACGAAACTCTTAATCGAAAGCGGCAATTACCACAGATATTACAATGGATAGAACTCGATAAATCACAATGAAAGGTGGGAAGATTAAGAAGGTTCTTTGTTATGTGCATTACGACGTTTCTTGGTTAGAAACACAGAAAACTAAACTAATCGATTACTCCCTCCAATTTCTTGGAGTTTTCCAAACTTTTGTTATGTGGAACGAGGAAAAATACCCCTTTTTCCGTCAAACGGTTTATTTCAATTTAATTGATCCCCCACAATTAAATTACGAACTGTAACGAATTTAAAGCAAAAGGTATTTACAAGCCGAAGCAATGGAGGGTGATTCTTTTATGGATGAAAAACCAGCGATATATTCGAATGAATAGTGAGTATAACGCTTAAAATCGATACCGAGAGGTATTCCTTGGATTTTTGTATCATTATTTTAACATGAATTGAATTAATCTTTCAGCACGTCAAGCAGTGAAACAGTTGAAATAAAAACTGAAGATATTACCGAACAGTTTGTGGATGAAAATAGGATGTATGATAGAAGAATATATTCAGATGACATTAAAGGTTTTGAGGCAGCATTCAGATCTGGAAAGACTGATGCCGAAATGGTGACGATAAAGGCCGATCAACAAAAAATAGATAATTCAACTATTAGCGGATGTAATTCTAATCAAGAGGTAGCATCCTATAATTGGAGAAATTTCAAGGAGGAATCATATGAATATGGGTAAGTTCTTGAAAATTCACATAGTGCAGATGGTAATTCATCTGGTATATTGCAAGCAATTCTGCAAGCTTATACCCGTTGTTTCAAAGCTTCTTTTTTGGTTTAGTAAGGCCTCAAATTGGATTGAATTTTGAGCTGAGCGAGGTGGCAAAACATTCAAAGTTTTTCCGAAAAAGCTATGAAATTTTAGTATACATCAGTAATTTTTTCAGAGGGATCCTGAATGTTCTGTGAAAGTTTCCGTATTCAGCAAATCCAAAAAACTAGCCAACAAATATTCGCAAACTCGTCAGTTGATATATACTGTTATGGAAATCATTTCTCAGCATTTTAAGAATTCAAAATAAAATAAATTCAAATAATATCGCCAAAAGTTCAACAACCTTCAAACATCTTCAGTAAATTCGATCAATTCATAAATTATTATATTTTCAAAGAGGTTTCATTCTATTTGAAAATATGAATTGGTTAAAATTATTAATTTCAAATAGTTAAGTTATGTTTATGAAGAATATCAAAATGAAGATTTGCATGTGAAGATGGAAAATGTATCAAGAATGTTGGTATACCATGGGAATGCGATATTGAATAATTTGGAAGGAATAAAGCAGGCCAGTTGACAATTGAGAGAAACGTCGGGGTGGAAATTGATATTTCAAAAAGTTGGCAGAAAGATTGGTTTTGAGAGGAGAAAAGTATAGTAAATAGTATTTGGAACTTTGTCAAGAGTAGATTCGTAGGTTGAATTGTTAGAATTGATTTGGTGAGTGAAGGAGATATCAAAACTGGTTATAAGAAGGAGAATCGAAATTGAAGATAGTAGAACATATAGTGAGTGCACTCACCAATTGAACGTTATTTTGGAGTTTAAATATATTAGTTATAGTTTCTTTTGATAGTTGGGGTTGGTTTTCAGAATGAGATTGCTAATTATATAATTTTGTGAAAAAATTTCTTCTGATTGTTCACCTTTAGAACCCTCATTGAAATAGGGTCTTGGGAAACATAAGAATTTATAATTATACACAAGATTTTTTGATAATTGTTAGTAGTTTTCGTAAATTTCAAAATTTTATATTATTATCTTCAACGAACCGAAACAATACATGGTAATCCTGCCTACTTAATTCTTGAACAACGTTCGTTCCATTTTGAAAACCAACAAAATTTGGTTTTCATATTTCATTTACTATGTAATGGGGGGGGGGGGGGACTTATTTCCCTCAAGATTGAAATCTGTAATTTTAATCGGGGAATAATTCTTCAAAATTTCCAACTGCCCGAAACTATTTTTCAAAACTGTTTGATCTGTTCTAGTTCTCGATATACAGCTGACGAAGGGACCTCTGCAAGCTTAAAAATTGAAGAAAATGGAGTGCATGAGAGGAGTGATTTCCTGGAAATCGGGGAGGAAACATTTTCTACCAAATCCGAAATGGAAACGACTACGAATTTCATCGAAGAACAGGAACATGGGAATAATTCACGTGAATTCGCAGAACAACAGGATGATTCGAAGAAACATAAGTGTCACTTGTGCGATTATGCTGCAGTTCGGAAGGAAAACCTCAAAACCCATATAAAATCAGTCCATTTGAATATGAAGGAACATAAGTGTCAGTTGTGTGATTATGCTGCAGTTCAGAAGAATAGACTCGAGATGCATATAAAATCGGTTCATCTGAAAATAAGAGAACATAAGTGTCACTTATGTCTTTATGCCGCTGTTCAAAAGAGCCATCTTGAAACGCATATAAATTCAGTCCATTTGAACACGAAGGAACATGAGTGTCACTTATGTGATTACGCTGCCGTTCAGAAAAGCCATCTTAAAATGCATATAGATTCGGTCCATTTGAACGTGAAGGAACATAAGTGTCACTCATGTGATTTTGCTTCATTTCACAAGGGTAACCTCGAAACCCACATAAAATCAGTTCATTTGAATATAAAGGCGCATAACTGTCACCTATGTGATTATAATTCAGCTCAGAAGATAAACCTTAAAAGGCATATAGATTCAGTTCATTTGAATATGAAAGAGCATAAGTGTCACTTATGTGATTACGCTGCAGTCCAAAAGAACCATCTCAAAATTCACATTAAATCCGCTCATTTGAATATGAAGGAGCATAAGTGTCACTTATGTGAGTATGCTGCTGTTCAAAAGAGCCATCTCAAAATGCATATAGATTTGGTCCATTGGAAAATAAGAAAGAAATTGTTGAATGTTACTTAATTTAGGCGACTCTCGAATATCTGATATTGTTTATGTGCTTTCTGAATAATCGGTTGGGAGGATATGGTTCTTCTTAAACCAATAAACATGTCAATTTAATAATAATGTTTCCCATTTTCCTTATGTAACTAGAAATATATTGCTCTTGATTTTGATATATTTATGTTGAAATTCAACTTTTCCGATTCATTCAGACTTCAACTCAAAGATGATTCTAATTTCTTACAGAAAGATTAAGTCACAGTCATTTGAAATACGAAGATCAATTTCATAACACTCTTGTCGATAATTATTCAATTACCTTTCTAAATCACCACTCGAACCTGCCCCAGAAAATTGGACTCAAACTTTTCGATAACTTCGTGAACCTATTTCAACTGAATAAAACTGATATGAATACCTTACCGACTATTTTTTTTCATTACCAATTACTCTGCTCAGAAATCGATGAAATTTCCTAAATGTACCTCACGAATACCTGGTTTCTGAATATAAAATGGAAATATTTGGTATAAAAGCAGGTGAAATATGAAAATACTCGTTTTCTAGGTTCTGGATTTAGCCGGCAGGGGGCCTTTAGACTTTTGGAAACGCGAATGGCATAGATACGAATTTATTATTTCTATGACTCTAGGCCCTATGGTGAAAGCGTTGAATGAAAAAGTAGAAGAAAATACAATAAACCAAGCACATTGTAGAAGAATGTACAATACAGGATCCTATAATTCCTATACAATAATACAATACTCATTGATTAACCTGGTAACTTTGCATCATTATTTATTTCCATAGTGTTTTAGCAAAGATTAGATTGTTACTCTTTGGTTTTAGTTCTCTTTCGAGAATGGCAGACAAATCTGAATCTCGTGTTTCCACGCTAAATTCAGCTGAAGGACCTAAAAAGGATTATATACATAGTGAGATTGAAACAGAAGAGTATGTCCATGAATCTACTAAAGGAGCGTCAATCGAATATGAGTGAGTATTTACTTTTATTTCATTCGCCTGAATTTGTCTAATATTTTCGTACATAACCCTAATTTTTTTCACTTGAATGACAATGCACTATTCATATTACTTTGCGTCAGTTGAAATATAATAATCTATTCCCAAAGATTCTTGATTATTGTCATAATAACATGGACTCGTAACATGAATAATGCCTATAAGAAGAAAGTATAACACTTCCTAGTTAACATCGAACCTTATTCACTTGATGAATTTTTTATTGGTTGTAGTGAATCATTGATATCTATTTGACCTCATTTCTACTTTATTATTAGTAATAACTGAAGAAATGGAAATAAATTATTACTATTACTGTTTGATCTGTTCTAGTGCTCGTTATACAGCTGATAGGGGAAAAGTTGATTGCTTAAAAATTGAGGAAATTGACATAATCGAACAATTCATCGATGAAAACGGAGTGCACGAGAGGAGTGATTTCCTGGAAATCCGGGAAGGAACATTTTCTACCAAATTCGAAATGGAAACGACTACGAATTTCGTCGAAGAACAGGAACATAGGAATGATCCACGTGAATTCGCAGTACAACAGGAAATTGATCCCGCACACTGTGATCTTATTGTCAATTTGAAGAAACATAAGTGTCACTTATGCGATTATGCTGCAGATCGGAAAAGCCATCTCGAAACGCATATAAAATCAGTCCATTTGAATATGAAGGAACATAAGTGTCCCTCATGTGATTATGCCACAGTTCAGAAGAGTAATCTCAAAACGCATATAAAGGCAGTTCATTTGAATATCAAGCGACATAAGTGTCACTTTTGTGATTATGCTTGGGTTCAAAAAATAAACCTCGAAACGCATATAAATTCAATCCATTTGAAGACAAAGGAACATAAGTGTCACTTATGTGATTATGCCTCGGGTCAGAAGGGCCATCTTAAAACGCATATTGATTCAGTCCATTCGAATATAAAGGCACATAACTGTCACCTATGTGATTATAATTCAGCTCTGAAGATGCACCTCAAAAGGCATATAAAATTGGTTCATTTGAAAATGAAGGAACATATGTGTCACTTATGTGATTATGCTTCAGCTCAAAAAAACCAACTCAAAATGCATATAGATTCAGTCCATTTTACTAAGAAAGAACATAAATGTCACTTATGTGATTATGCTTCAGTTTACAAAAGTACCCTTAAAACCCATATTAAATCAGTTCATTTGAATATGAAGGAACATAAGTGTCACTTGTGTGATTACGCTGCAGTTCAAAAGAGCCATCTAAAAATGCATATAGATTCAGTCCATTTGAATATGAAGGAACATAAGTGCCACTTCTGTGATTATGCTTCAGAACGAAAGAATAACCTCAAAACCCATATAAAATCAGTTCATTCAAAGATGAAGGAACATAAGTGTCAATTATGTGATTACGCTGCAGTTCAAAAGAGCCATCTCCAAAGGCATATAAAATCAGTTCATTTGAAAATAAAGAGAATTTGCTGAATGTTAATAGATTTTAAGTGACACTTAAATGTCTCATATTGTTTATATGCTTTCAGAATAATCGGTTGGAGGACACAATAAACCTGTCGATTCAACAACAATGGTTCTTATTTTCCTTCTACAACAATGAATGTATTGCTCTTGATTTTGTTATATTTATTGTATACCAAAGGCCTTAGTGACAAGAACTGAGGCATCTTTCTTATGAAATTTATGGAGAGGTATATCTTTGTTTTTTCTTCGAGGAGCAATTGAAGACACAACAATTACAATACAATTGTAAATTTTTTTTTTCCAATACTAGAACTTTGTTCTCTCATTGTTATATAATCCAATGTCCTAAAATTCACGTACATATAATTATATTTTTCGTATTGAAAGCCAAGTTTTAAAAAAAAACTTTTATCTTACAACGGACGATTACCCGACCTATCTAGCATACAGTTAGAAAAAAAATCTTTTAATTATTGACGACTGATTCGTCTTCAGAGGTATTTATGATATTATCTTATCTAGAAGTTTCAGAAGGCAATAACAAACAACAACACCCGCAACAATGGCGTCATTGAAGATTCAATGAGTAATCAAAATTATACATGGTTATATTCAATATCAAATGCAAACAGATAAGCAATTCATCTGAGGTATACAGGCAGTCATTTAAAATACGAAGATCAATTTCATAACACTCTTGTTGATAATTATTCAATTACCTTTCTAAATCACCACTCGAACCTGCCCCAGAAAATTGGACTCAAACTTGTAACCTAAAATTCAATAACTTTCTGGACGTATTTCAACTGAATAACACTGTTATAAATACCTTACCGACTATTTTTTTTCATTACCAGTTACTCTGCTCAGAAATCGATAAAAATTCCTGAATATACCTCACGAATACCTGGTTTCTGGATTGAAAATGAAATTATCTGGTTTAAAAGCAAGTGAAATGTGAAAACAATACTCGATTTCTAGGTTCAGGATTCAGCCGACAGGGAGCGTTTAAACTTTTGGAATCGCGAATGACTTAGATAAAAATGTATTATTATATCCATTGATGAATAATAAATCAATTATTTGTCTATGTTGAAAGCGGATGAATGAAAATGCAATATCCAACCAAGCACATTGAAAAAGAATGGAGAGGAAGACGAAAATACAATAAACCAAGCACATTGTAAAAGGGTGAAGAAGAACTGAAGAAATACAATACTCGATGACCATTGTTTATCGTGTATATTTTATTTCCAGATTCCAGAGCATTTTAGTTGTATACTTTGGAAAATGGCAGATTATTGTGAATCTGATTATTATAATATAAAGAATGAGATCGACAAAGAAGACAAAATTCAAGAGCATGTCCATGAATCTACTAAAGGATTGTCAATTGAATATGAGTGAGTATTTACTGTTATTTTATCGCCTGAATTTGTCTAATATTTTCGTACATAACCCTAACATTTTTCACGTGTCCGATAATAAACTATTTCACCAAATACGCTGTTTATATTACTTTCCGAAACTTTTAGAGCACAATCTTCATATTTTTCAGACTCTGTAGTACTTCTGCCCGCTTAATAACTGTGGTGTCAATATTTGAGATACTTTCAATCGGGACATAATTCCCTAAGATTTTTAATTGTCAGAATAATAATAATAATAGAAATCTTTATTTCAAATCATCTCAATGTATACAACGTCTACATGATTGATTATTCTCTGCGGACCAAATAGAAGAATAGAATTCTCATCAATTCCACTTGAGGTATTTTTTTTCAGTTTCTTCACGAGTTCTTTCAGATGTTCTTCACTAATTGGTTTTGTTGAGAATGTATGTGGCGATTTTGAAAGGGTTATTGTTGATTTTGCTTGTTTTATATTACCAGTTAATTTTGTCGCTGCATTAATAATATAGTCATTGAATTCATTTGCTAATTTATGTGTGTCAGCTTTACATGGAGTATTTCTGTCTTCACTCTTGTTCTGTAGGAATTTACTATTGTACCAATTCCTAGTTAACATCGAACCTTATTCACTTGACGAATTTTTTATTGGTTGTAGGAACTTCAAATAATGTAAATTATTGATCTCTATTTAACCTCATTTCTACTTAATTATTTGTAATAACTGAAGAAATGGAAATAAATTGAAGAGTATGTCCATGAGTCTACTAAAGAATCGTCAATTGAATATGAGTGAGTATTTATTGTTATTTTATTCGCCTGAATTTGTCTGATATTTTCGTACATAACCCTAACTTTTTTCACGTGTTCGATAATAAACTACTTCGTTCAAAAACTATTTCACCAAATACACTGTGTGTACTTTCCTCACGTCCCAGTTTGGAGCCCACAAAGTATTTAAAAATTAAAAATACTATATGAAACAACGACGAAGATTTAAATTAATGTTTGTATAGTGCTAATTGTTCAAAAAGTTTGGAGATTTTTTGGAAAATTCGTGATTTGTGTTCTACAAGTGATTGCGACAAACCATTTTTGGGGATTGGTTTTACCAAGACTCCTGCAGTTCCTCAGGACCCCGAGAATAGAACGACGAAGATTACACTGAGATTGGGTACATAGCCTCCGTTGCTGAGCTCAGACCAAAGCCATCACGTTCTAGGGGGGCTGCTAGACGGGGTGGCTTGTTCATCAAGAACTAACTCTCTTCACGTATTCGATAATAAACTATTTCACCAAATACAAATACTGTTTATATTACTTTCCGAAACTTTTAGTGCACAATCTTCATTTTTTTCAGACTCGGTATTACTTCCGGCTGGGTCTTAATAACTGTGGTGTCAGTTGAAATACTATTCGGGATAATTTCAATCGGGACATAATTCCCTAAGAATTTTAATTGTCAGAATAAGAAAGTACACCAATTCCTAGTTAACTTCAACTTCAAGTAATGTAAATTATTGATCTCTATTTGACCTCATTTCTACTTAATTATTTGTAATAACTGAAGGAATGAAAATAAATTATTACTAACATGCAAGCCCAAAACTGTTTTTCGTAACTGTTTGATCTGTTCCAGTGCTCGATATACAGATGATGAGGAAAAAGCTGAAGGCTTAAAAATTGAAGAAATTGACATTATCGAACAATTCATCGATGAAAATGGAGTGCACGAGAGGAGTGATTTCCTGGAAATCCGTGAACGAACATTTTCTACCAATTTCGAAATGGAAACAACTACAAATTTCATTGAAGAACAGGAACATAGGAATGATTCACGTGAATTCGCAGTACAACAGAAATTTGATCCCGCACACAGTGATCTCATTGTTAATTTGAAGAAACATAAGTGTCACCTTTGCAATTATGCTGCAGTTCGGAAGAAAAAGGTCAAAATCCATATAAGAGCAGTTCATTCGAATATAAAGGAACACAAGTGTCACTTATGAGATTATGCTGCAGATCGGAAAAGCCATCTCGAAACGCATATAAAATCAGTCCATTTGAATATGAAGGAACATAAGTGTCACTTATGTGGATATGCTGCAGCTCGAAAGAATGAGCTTAAAAAGCATATAGAATCGGTTCATTTGAATAAGAAGGAACATAAGTGTCACTTATGTGATCATGCTGCAGCTCGGAAGGATAGCCTTAAAACACATATTAATACAGTCCATTTGAATATAAAGGAACACAAGTGTCACTTATGTGATTATGCTTCGGTTCAAAAAAAATATCTCAAAACGCATATAAATTCAGTGCATTTGAATATGAAGGAACATAAGTGTCACTTATGTGATCATGTTTCAGTTTACAAGAGTACCCTTAAAAACCATATAAAATCAGTTCATTTGACTAAGAAGGAAAATAAGTGTCACTTATGTGATCACGCTGCAGCTCGGAAGGATTGCCTCGAAATGCATATTAACGCAGTCCATTTGAATATAAAGGAACACAAGTGTCACTTGTGTGATTATGCTGCAGTTCAGAGGAGTGTCCTTAAAACACATATAAAAGCAGTCCATTTGAATATGAAGGAACATAAGTGTCACTTATGTGATTATGCTGCAGCTCAAAAGAGCCGTCTAAAAATGCATATAGATTCAGTCCATTTGAATAAGAAGGAACATAAGTGTCACTTATGTGAGCATGCTGCAACTCGGAAAGAAAGCCTAGAAAGGCATATTAATTCAGTCCATTTGAATAAGAAGGAACATAAGTGTCATTTATGTGATTATGTTGCAACTCGGAAGGATAGCCTTAAAACACATATTAATTCAGTCCATTTAAATATGAAGGAACATAAGTGTCATTTATGTGATTATGCTGCAGTTCAGAAGTTTCATCTCAAAAGCCATATAAAATCATTTCATTTGAATATGAAGGAACACAAATGTCACTTATGTGATTATGCTGCAGTTCAGAGGGGTGACCTCAAAACACATATAAAAGCAGTCCATTTGAATACGAAGGAACATAAGTGTCACTTATGTGATTATGCTGCAGCTCAAAAGAGCCGTCTAAAAAGGCATATAGATTCAGTCCATTTGAATATAAAGAAACATAAGTGTCCCTCATGTGAGTTTGCTGCAGTTTGGAAAAGTATCCTCGAAATGCATATAAAATCAGTGCATTTGGATATGAAGGAACATAAGTGTCACTTATGTGATTATGCTTCGGTTCAAAAATCAAGTCTCAAAAAGCATATAAATTCAGTGCATTTGAATATGAAGGAACATAAGTGCCACTTATGTGATTATGCTGCAGCTCAAAAGATCCATCTTGAAAAGCATAGGAAATCAGTCCATTTGAATAAGAAGGAACATAAGTGTCACTTATGTGATCTTGCTACAGCTCGGAACAGTGAGCTTGAAACGCATATTAATTCATTCCATTCGAATATAAAGGAACATGACTATGCTGCCGTTCAGAAGAGCCATCTTAATATGAAGGAACATAAGTGTCACTTATGTGATTATGCTGCAGCTCGAAAAGAAAAGCTTATAAGGCATATTAATTCAGTCCATTTGAATAAGAAGGAACATAAGTGTCTCTTATGTGATTATGCTGCAACTCGGAAGAAAAACCTTGAAACGCATATAAAATCAGTCCATTTGAATATGAAGGAACATAAGTGTCACTTGTGTGATTACGCTGCAGTTCAAAAGAGCCATCTAAAAATGCATATAGATTCAGTCCATTTGAATATGAAGGAACATAAGTGTCACTTGTGTGATTATGCTGCAGCTCAGAAGAGCCATCTCGAAACGCATATAAAATTAGTTCATTTGAAAATGAAGGAACATGTGTGTCACTTATGTGATTATGCTTCAGGTTTAAAGGGTACACTCAAAAAGCATATAAAATCAGTTCATTTAAATATGAAGGAACATAAGTGTCACTTATGTGATCTTGCTTTTGCTCGGAACAGTGAGCTTGAAACGCATATTAATTCAGTCCATTCGAATATAAAGGAACATAATTATGCTGCCGTTCAGAAGAGCCATCTTAATATGAAGGAACATAAGTGTCACTTATGTGATCATGCTGCAGCTCGAAAGAGTGACCTTAAACACATATAAAAGCAGTTCATTCGAATAAGAAGGAACACAAGTGTCACTTCTGCGATTATGCTTCAGCTCAAAAGATCAATCTCAAAATGCATTTAAAAACAATGCATTTGAATATATAAAGAAATTGTTGAATGTTACTTAATTTAAGCGACCCTTGAATGTCTCATATTGTTTGTGCTTTCAGAATAATTGAGAGGACATCTCTCTTCTCATAGACTAATAATAAGTTGTGTTATTATTAATCTATGGTTCTTCTTAAACTAATAAATGTCAATTTAACAATAAATGTTTCTCATTTTCCTTCTATAACTAGAAATATATTGCTCTTTATTTTGATATATATATTGTTATGAAAACCCGTGAATTGAAATATTTATAATATTATTAATCGGATGAAATTTTGAATAAGGGCGCCAGTTTTCACTTCTTCCAAATTGTATAAACTTTTAATGAAATATTTTCATTTTTATTTATCTGGGTTCAAAATTCATCAGACTCACTCGGGGAGAGTTCAAGGTTTGACTCGACAATTCTGAAATTCCTTCAGATTGTAATGAATTTAAAAGAAAAATACAAATTTATTATACTAGCAGACCCGGCACGCGTTGCTGTGGCCTTACCTATCCCTAACTTAACCTTAGACTAACGCTATCCTAACCCTAACCTAACCCTATCTGAACTGACCTGAACTGATCTGAACTGAACTGATCTGAGCTGTCACCCATCAAAACAAATCACAGTCAACATTAATCACTTTCACGAAGTAAATATATACTGACTCTGAATGGATTTACGGAATAATCTCGAATCATTCAGTGAAATCAATCGCACAAATATTTGACAACCAATATATATATCACTCATTTTGCATTATGACATTATTCTTGACAGTTACGAAATCTATGAACATTTTGTATTGGAAAATTTTCTTTCTTTTATTGTATTTTTTCGCTGTCGAACGGGATAAAAAGTATCTTATGTCCGTCTCTTGGCTCTAAGCTACCTCCATACCAATTTTCACCCAAATCTGTTCTGCCGTTCTTGAGTTATAAGTGGTGTAACTAACACGACTATCTTTTATATATATAGATATATATGACATCAAAATATAATTCTATGTGTTAACCTCTAAATTAACCAATTATCCAAAATTTATTTGGTTTTCCATCGAGTGTTGATAAAATCCTTATATTTGGCACAATCACTTCGATCTTGTACCATATAACTACTGGATTCTAGTTGAATTTCTGTTTATTGAACTTTTGATTCACGTAAGCATTTTCAAAATAACATTCGAAGAACAAAATTGCACGTGTTTATACTCCTTTCTAGATATAATTTCACGAACAAATGGAGAGATTTTCACTACTGAGCGACATGGATTCGACGATGGTTAAAAACCAACAGAAATCTATGAATTTTCCTCTGCCTTGTATAGTTTTTTACGAAACAATTGAAAATCGAAATGTCAAATTTTCTGGAATATGATGTTTTTCGGAATTTTCTCTTCAGAGGTAAGTTTACCTTCCCCACAAGTACTTTAGAAAATTCGACCATATTTTTCTCTACATTTTGATATGCATTTTGTATGGTTTCCTAATATTAAAGTATATTAAATTAACAAACGTTCCATCAAATATTCCAATTATTAACTATTCAACATTGTTTATATCTAGTATTCAAAACATCTTATGAAATTCTAAGAATAATTACACAAATCTTATAGACTATGACTTCTTTCAAACTTATACATGCATTTCTTTCACTAAAAAACTACTTCAAACAAATTATTTGTAAAACTTGTCGAACATAATTTCACATCTTTCAATCTCCAAAAGAAACGTCATAATCACTCTTTAATTCAAATTATGTATGGATGATTTTTTTTTAATTGAAATCATTATTTTGAAATATCAATAACGCCTAAATTCTGTATATGGTCGCATTGTTTCGGTCAATTGGATACAATACAATTATGAAATATTTTGTGTTGAAATTGCAAAATTCAAGGTGAAGGACTGGTTTTCTGGCAGTTCTTTTCTTATTTTTATGCCTTGAGCTATGACATCGGAATCCGTTTCCAATGTAACCAGAAAACAATTGTTATGTGGGTTTTAAACTAGTTTTTAGTTAATAAACTAAACTTTCCCAAAATTTCTATTAGTAAAAGAGTGAGAATTCTGTGGTATCTACGAAACACAGAGTCCATTCATTAGACGATCATCGACGCTGTTGTTCTTGTCTAGACTAGCCAGCTATCCCAGTTTTGTATTAATCGAAACTGAAATCAGGTTTTAAAATTCGAAAACTATCGAGAAAACAACTCAACCAGCAAGTCCCAATCCCAAAATTCGTAGCCGTGATGTTGATGTTCTATGCGTAAATAACAAAGTTGTGACTTGCTATTCGTCTATGCTTGCGACAGAATATGTTGGATAACTGAAAAAATAACGTTGTACTAATCTGAAAACTGTTGCCAATTCCGCGATTATGAGAGATTTTCTCTATCCTCTCTTAGCTTGTTTAGCAGAAAAATATTTGAGTATTTTTGTTACATGTTACATCTGTGCCCAGTGATAGTTTTTCTAGAACTGTTAAGTACGAAAAACTTTATTTCTAAATGGAAACATCGATATAAAATGATATAATTTGTTCTTTAGTTTTGTTATGTTTCATCATTTTCCTTCGAGAATAAAAACTTCACTCGTTATGTAATAAATTATTTTTATTGAGAAATAATTAGATACATGAAAAAAGAAAAATAAATTTACATCAATAAATGATATAAGTAGTGTTTGTGGGGTGAAACAGTGATTTTTTCGAAATGTCAGCGACTCGTAAATATACACGGTGATGAGAAAACAATGAATTATAGTCACAGAACAAGAAAAGAAGAAACACTTCGAATAAAAAATAATTTAGTTGAAGAGTGTAATAAAGACTTGGTGAAGCAGTTGTTTGGAGATTTGACTGACCAAAGTGTCGTTTAGGCTTTAGGAGTGGAAACTTCTTCTGGTACAGGCGCGACTGTTGGGATTTCCGGGTATTCCAGCTTGGCGCCATCTTCGCACTTGAACACTGGACAGCAGAAGGGGAACGCGGCTGTCTTGTTGGTCTTTTCTGTGAAAGTAGCATAGAAAGATGAGTATATTTTTCTATGGTTAATGCCGATCGATTTACCTTCGTCGAGTTTGCATTTGGGATTGGCCAAAGGCAAGGGACCGCAATCTTCAACGAGTTCGAGAAGCCTTGGTGGCTTGTCCTCAGAAACTACGCAAGTGGATCTGCCGCAGAAGGGGTGGAGTTCCCACGACTTGCCGGGCTCGATGGTCGCACATCTGGTGCTGGCGAAACACATTCCGGGGAAATCTGAAAAGATATCATCCCAACACTTTCTTCTGTTAAATTCAAAACTTCGATAAACTAGATATAACCTCGAAAGAGAATATTCTAAACTTCAAACCACAGAGTAGCCAACATAAAGCTGGGAAGAAAACAAATTCCAGGGTATGGGGAAAAATCGCGGAGTGGGCGACATCTACTTTTAATCGTTTGAACTACCCGAGTGATGAACAACAAACTAACGTGTGTGTTTATATTATGGGAAAAGTGTGTAATATTTGTGTGATTTTGAGTCATTTATGTATCGAAAGTGATATATTTAGATGATAATTTATGGACAATTATTTCAAATAAACTGTATACGAGCTGAAAATGCAGCGGATTGTAAGAGGTAATGTGGGAATCAGATCACGAAAAATGTTCTCTGTTCCTCAATGCTCATCATATAGTTCTTCTGAAATTTCTTTGTATAAATTCCCGTTAAATCCCAAGGCAGTTAGAAAATGGCAGACAATCTTGAAGATTGGGAAACGTATCTCAAAGAATATGTTAGTTTGCAGCAAGCACTTCCTGAAAGATAATTTTTTTTCAACGTAGGTTCAATAATTTTCTATAATAAAGTGGTCATTTGCTCTCACATTCAAGTTCACCCACATAATCAAAAATGTCCGAAGTGGTTATCTCGACTTTCACAGACCTTATTATTAATTCCGCAATCTTATGAAAAATTTATTTGTTATGAAAGATACAAATGACAGAATATTTTGATCACCTCTCGGCCCGACGTTTTGTGATTTTCAGCGCCATCTCGCGGTTCGTGATTTTTCCCTATTTCAAACTTTGAACCACAGAGTAGCCAACGTAAAGCTGGGAAGAAAAAAATACGAAAAGCGCATCCACCATTTAAGGAGGCTGGTTATTAAGGTGGCATTTTATATAATCCGTGAGCGTTCAATTGATAATTTTATGCAAATAAATGCATTCATTGTTGTTCGAACATTAAAACCGTGATTTTACGTAACATCTAGATAGGTAGTTATAAATTAATATTCAATTCTTGTTGGATTATCTATGAAAACAGACGAAGAACAACAGATCCTAGAACTGATAGGGTAATTCGATTTCATGTTAATGTATAGATGCCTGATGTTAAGAAATTGTGTTCTTGCAATTATTATTAACAATCGAAGCGTATAACCAAGGCCTTTTACTTTTCCATTTATACGATTATACACATTAAGATTCAGTTTCCACTATGAATAGATTCCAAGAATTACGTTCGTGTAGAAGAATTTTCTATGGTCAAATGGATTTATTTTTCGTTCTGCAATTTCTACGGGTCAAAATGCTTTTGTTGGTTGGACAATAGCTGGAAAGATTCATTGGCTTCTAACGGATATTCGCGAACCCAAACAATTCATTGAGTTAATTAGTACAGAGGCGTACGGGGTCAGCATATCGTGGGCATCAACCGAAATTACTTAATTGGCGGATGCGACATTTTGGAAAAATTAATTTCGCGACGAATTTGAATTTATTAAGACTTCACCCCGAAATTTACGAAAAAGTATCGTCACAATAAAACCAGAAAACGTTTTGCCGGAGATGCAGTACCATAAAGTTGTTTTTGGGTCATACCATTGGTTTTTTCCCATACAGAGACACGCCTCGTTGGACCCATGAAAAGGTCAACGCTATGGCGATGCGGAATTGTGTAGAAACCAAACCATGAGTCATAGGCGTGCGAGTTCGCGTTACGAAAGTATCGTTTTTCAATGGACGGAACCCATTCGATTGCAACAGAATTTTCTGATTAATTAAATGTCGGTTAATTAGGCACGCGATCTACGGTCGGATGCACCGTTTCGATCTCGTTAGTTATCATCAGAATTACATCAATATTAATCAAAAATCAATTTTTTTTCTTTCTTCATCAAGAAAAACCACTTTTCATTCGAAAGAATTCTTTTTGATGGAAAAATTAATTGAGCGCATCCACCATTATAACCTCTACTATGAAAATTATCATTCAATTTCAATTGAATGGTCGTCAATTTCTGTATTTGTTTGAGAAAAAAATAATTTCTAAAAAATCCACATCTCGTTGTAGGCTAGTTGAACTCAAGCTGCGTTCATTTACGGGAAATAAAAGCGAGCGATCACGTATTCCGTATTTCAGAAAAGTGGGCCAGTCAACAGGTTATGATGTCACCAAGTAAAAGTTGTGAAAGTAGTTTCTTGAGCGAGCTACGTAGAAAACGAAACCCACATGCAACGAGGATGCACCTGGTCAGTCCACAAATTCGGAGCTGGACCCTCCCAAATATAACCCGATTTCTTTTTTTTCGACCGATATTCGAATCCCAACAACAAATGACTCATTTCTGATCTTGAAGAGTTGATAACATTCAGCAATATTAAAGATCACTTGCAGAAACCACCGACGAAATTTGAAGGTTAATTCATATTTTTTATGTTCGAGATTCTTTAATGTCGTGAACCCGTAAAATTTCCAGAAATTAAGATCGAAAAATCATAATTTAACTGAGCTATTATTTTCTACGAATCTGTGGGACACTTAAAACGGTGCCCGGGCTAAAAAAAATTTTTTCCTGGGGGATTCGAACTCGAGACCTATCGGTCACGAGTCGAACGCGCTAACCAACACGCCACAGCCGTGAAGCGAAATCGCGAAATCTGGCAGTAAATAACTAAAGCAATGTTCAAAAACGATAATTATAAGTTTTTCAGCTCGCATTATTGGCGTTTGAATAGTTTTTTATGGTGTTAGATCGCCAACGTGAAGTTTCTACATAATTAATGATAATTTTATGTTCTCCACGAATGAAGTGGACGATTTTATGGACTGTCTTGATCTCTATCGTGTTTGACATATTAATTATGTTTAACATAGAAAGTTCCAGATATTCAAACGTTTTGGAATTCACGGAAATGATACCTAGATCATGTTGTTTTCTATGGGATAGTAGTATTATTCGATATTCAATATTATATTATTGTTTCGATTGAAAATAAATAAAGATATTTTTGGGATAAAGCTCTATGACGATTAACCTATAAATCGTAAATGACTTTATTATTTCTTTGGATTCCTGAAGCGTATCTTATGTTCAT
Source organism: Aphidecta obliterata (assembly GCA_963966015.1). NCBI lineage: Eukaryota > Metazoa > Arthropoda > Insecta > Coleoptera > Coccinellidae > Aphidecta > Aphidecta obliterata. The sequence goes on along the minus strand of OZ014434.1, from coordinate 897,271 downwards.
AGAAGAAATGAACTACATGACTATGGTTTTCTTCGAGTTTCGGATATTTCAGGTTTTTTAAAAAAGAAAGAAATTTCAGAATTTCTTAGGAGTGAAATTGTCCCATAAAAATAATTGACAATTAATACAAGACCAACAAATTTAAGATCTAGAAGATTACTTAAGTTCAAATAATTGGATGATTCAAACGGAGGAAGCTAGATTATTTCTATGGATCAATATTCTGTGGAGGTTTTTTTTCTTTGCTCACCTCTGAGTACGTCGGCCGGTATCAATCTCTTGTAGGTCTTGATGTCGCTCTCCTTCTTCTCGTCCGCTGCGAAGACGGCGACGGCGACGACCAGAACGGCCAAAATTCCAAAATACCTGTTCATTTTTTGAGTTGATTCTTCGTGTACACCACACTACAAAAATGTATCAGCCGATCCAACTGAGTGGTTCCCGGTGGTGGCGTCGCTTTTATAGCTTTCGAGGACAGACGGACAAAACGACACGGCGTGTGAAATGCCAAAGAGAGGGGTTCGGTTCTTTTTAGATCGTGCAGCGAGCGTAGGTATATTGAATACACCTATTTTATGGTTCTGGTTTCATGCGAAGTTTCATTGTTCAACATTACATATATAGGTACAGAGTGTTCGATTCGGACTCGGTCGATGTTCTTTCCATTTATTCATTTTAATGGTGATTCAAACTTTTCTTGATTCTGAATGAAACAAAAGTAGGAATACTTAAAAAATTATATACATTATTATCTCCCTATTTTCAATTTTAAAATTGTTTCAACGCGAAATATGACAAATACATTAGATCTACTTTGTGACAGAAATGTCAAAAATATTATGCTCATAACCTCAATTACTGCCTGTTCCTTTTAGCCTGATACTGTTTTTCTTCACAGTCAAGGTCATCGTTGTCATTCTGTGGTTTATTCATTTGTCACCTGGTTTATCCAACTGTTGAAACAAATAAAAATTGTTTTGAAGTTTTGAAAATTTGAAGGTTATATTCCTGTCATCCATCAAGAAACGTCATCGATTGACAATAAAATCGAATTTTATGTGACTTAACCTAGAAATAGTGACCGTTTAAACCTTATTGACGATTTAAGTTACACTCAAAGATGAATGATTTGTTTATACCAGTTGGACTGAATTAACAGTAACTTGAATTCGGCAACGTGACCCGAAAATAAAGGATGTGATACATTAGATCTACTTTTTGACTGGGGATTTCAAAAATATGGCGCTCATAACATCAATTTCCGACTGTTTTGATCAGTTTGACACTGTTTTTCCCCAAAGTCAACGTCATCATTATCATTCCTTATAATAACATTCTGTGATCTATTCCTTTGTCACTTTGTTCTTCCAACTGTCAAAATGAATAAAAATTGTTTTGAAGTTTTGAGAATTTAGGGGTTATATTCCTGTCATCCATCAAGAAACGTCATCGGTTGACACTAAGATCGAATTTTATGTGACGCAACCCAGAAAAAGTGACCATGCCAACCGTATTGACGATTTAAGTTACACCCAAAGATGAATGATTCGTTTATACCAGTTGGACTGAATTAAGAGTAACCCAAATCCGACAACGTGAGCCAAAAATGAAAGATGAGATACATTAGATCTACTTTTTGACTGGGAATGTCAAAAATATTACGCACATAACCTCAATTTCCGACTGTTTTGATTAGTTTGACACTGTCTTTTCCCAAAGTCAAAGTAATCATTATAATTCCTCATAATAACATTCTGTGAGCTATTCATTTGTCACTTTGTTCTTCCAACTGTCAAAATGAATAAAAATTGTTTTGAAGTTTTGAGAATTTAGAGGTTATATTGATGTCATCCATCAAGGAAAGTCACAGGGTGACACTTAAATTTTAAATTACTGAAAAAATTCGTCCTTCTATGTTACACTTAACCTAGAAATAGTGACAGTTTAAACCGAATCGACGGTTGAAGTCAGGCTGATTTCTTTATTACGTTTCTTGGACACAAAACTATCCTCGATCTCGTACAGAGGCTTATCCTTGGTTTCCGGCAGGACTAAAGTCAAAACGACGGTACCAAACAGTGTACAAACCCCATACAGCGCCAAAACACCCTGGACACCCCCGAAGAAGACGAACAGATGCGGGAAAGTTTGCACCACAAGGTATAACACCGCATAACACACCAAAGAAGTGACGGCCGTGCCCAAACCCCTGTACGCCAATGGAAAAATCTCCCCCATCATCGTCCAAGAAAGTGGCACCAAACCAACCGCGATGAAGAACACGTAGGCCATCAACAAACCCAAGACAACCAGCGGAGGTCCTCGGAAGAAATAAAGATAGGCAACGAGCAAAAGAAGCGTTATCGACACCCCGAACCCGCTCAGCTTCATCAGATCCCTCCTGGCCATCTTGAACACCAGGACGCAGGAGACGACCGAGGCCAGAACCCTGAAGGAATCCATCGCCACCATGGCGGCGTACTCGTCGAAGACCTCCCCGCTCAGCCCGCACTCCTGGATGATCTCGATGGAGTAGCTGGCCACCGCGTTGTTCCCGGTGGCCTGGGCCGTGAAGAAGAGGGTGGCGATCATGAGGGTGGGCTTCCAGAATTTCCGGTCCCTAAGATTCCTCGCCTGGTCCACCAGAGACAACTTGGGGGCGTCGTCCAGGTTCCTCTGCCGCTCGATCAGCTCCTCCAGCTCCCTCTGGGACTCCCCGGATTCCCCCCGGCACCAGTAGAAGGCCCTCCTGGCCTCCTCCACCTTCCCCTTCTTGGCCAGGTAGGTCGGCGATTCCGGCACGAGGAACATGAAGCAGGCGAGGGGCACCGGGATCAGACCGCTGATCAGGGCGGTGAGCCGCCAGGTGAAGAAGGTGCCCAGCAGGTGCACCCCGAACACGCCGGAGGTGATGGCCACGCAAGTCGACATTATGAGGACCCCGCGGGCGTTCGGATGCGACGTTTCCGCGATGTACACCCCGGTGGGGGGACCGAGAAGACCGTCGCTAACTCCTGTCAGGAATCTGCCGATGAGGATGACGTTCACGTTGGGGGCGAAAGCGATCAGGAGCCATCCCAAGACTAGGGGTAGGCAGGACCAGATGTGGATGGCCCTCCTGCCGATCTTCTCCATGAAGTAGCCGCCGAAAAGGCATCCCCCGGCCATCGGAAGGGCCGACATCGAAGCTGGAATCAAGAAGAAGATGGATCCACTCCGAGACCGAGAGATTAGATTAGATACTCACCTATGAGTGACGAAAGTTGGGTGTCTATCTTTATTGTACTGTTTTCTGTTTGTAATTGGGGTAATAGAATAGCAGAGTAGCCTTCTGACATCCCTAAAGCACCAGTGATAACTATCGGACCGATAGCCACAAGAATCTAAAACCAGAACATCCGGTAATATTATACGAACATAAGAGCATTTAGATTTGTTTGGAAATTACTGGAACGTATCCCTTATCAATGACAATCACATCGTCTATGACCCAACTTGATCTATGGCTAGTCAACGTGTCAGTTCCAAGTGTTGAGGTTATAAATAAAGTTGTATTGTATTGTAAATCCAGTGTTTATAATTAATATCAAATATCAAAAACCCTAAATATCACTGAGCTCACCTGTTTGAACCATGGTTCACCCAGGAAGTTGAAAATTGCCTTCATAGTGCCTCTCGAGTGAATCAGATATCTTTCTCCCTACATCGTAGTGCAATTCCAGACCACACCAAAATAACGATAAAAATAACGATAATAAGTCTTCTAATTCCAAATTTTATATCAATATTTACACAGGTACATAATGATTACTACTATTTTCGGTATGACAATGGCCTATTCAAACATATTAATCTCGTCCAATATTTGATTTTGTTCTTGCAAATCTAAACGGATATTTCTCCAAGAACGTTTATTTCTTGACCATATAAATTATTCATTATTCGCCACGATGATCTTTCACGCAATCGAAAATGACATAATTATTGTCTTTTTTTTTCGAAATTATATTTTCAAATTAGTTTTGGGAGAATTTCTATGCTAATTCGGTTCCGTGTTGGGGAACTGCTTTGGCTGTTTGACCTTTGGGAGAACCTGAACAGTGGACGAAAGTAAAAGTAGTGTTAGATGGACTAGATGTGATAGATTGACTGATACAAATGGTAGTTCAGCACATTGATTGAATGATTTTGTTGTTATATAATGAAATATGAGTTGGAGTCACATAATAAGCTTACAGGGGCTACTTATATGAAAAACTAGAACTGCATAAAAATATGCTGTACTCTTGATGGTGTCCGTTCATAGATAATAGTATAATTTCATCTATGGGTCTGTTTTATAAAATATTCTGTGGGCAGTTTCAATAAATTTGACGTGAGTGAGTAATTTTCCATTGAAAATGTGGCATTTGTGGTCGTTGTCGATGACTTCCTGAATAATATCCACAGGATCTATAAATTTTCGCCGTTCAAAAGGTTGCAGGACAGGTTGATTCTTTAGGACGGAAAATATTTCATGGCCAACTACACCGCTCTCGTTGGTTTCCAGAAAAAAGAACCACTAATTGGGTATCTTTGCGAAGTTGGAAGCTCGAAACGACTTTCTACTTTGTTTCGCGATTTGTGATGGCTGGTTAACGTCAAGAAAACGTCTAATGAGTCTTGTGTTCCGATCTACATAGAACCATATGATTAGAAGGGGGAAAATTACTTGGAGATGAAAGGCATACAGGAAGATTAATGCAATTTCTTCTTTGGTTTAATTGAGATGCATAGAAATTGTGGTGAAGCAACTCATACGGCACTCAAGATCGAAGATTTAGTTTCGCAATAATCCGCATTATTATACCGAAGATTAGACGGCTGGTTACTCTGTGATTTTACAGTCATCGTGGAATAGAAACTCTCTCAAATATTATATTTTTCCTGAGTATCACTCATTTGACAGTTCCTACCATAATCATATTACCAAATCTGACAACTGTCAAAGTGGAAGCATTGTCTAAAAATCGTGAATCATAGAACAATATTCCGTATTTATAGGTTATGGAAAAATAAAGCGCCCTCTTTCGCGAAACAGGTAAGGCGAAATCTAATGAGTGCCAACACCAGGGTTTTGATGGATCTCTCGGGATTTCAAGCATATGAAATATCGATCATACAACCAGTTGTTTGATGGGTAAAGAAATAGAAAATTTCTCAAATATTATATTTTTCCCCAAGTATCACTCATTTGACAGTTTCTACTATAATTATATTACCAAATCTGACAACTGTCAAAATGGAAGCATTGTCTAAAACTCGTGAATCATAGAACAATATCCCGTATTTATAGGTTATAGAAAAATAAAGCGCCGCTTTTTGACAATGCTGTGGAGTAAGGACACAGTAACAAATCAAGCAAAGTTGAAGGTGCCCGAAATTCGCTGAATTCGAGAATTGTGAAACAATTCTTGCATATTGTGACCATCAACCGGTAACCTAGCCTCATTTCAAAGAGCATAGGCGTATACTAACTCCAATCTTAACCTTCGTTTTAATCTCGTTTCGCGAATTTCAATATTGGATGCATTACAGAATTAATTCCGAGATTAACATAAGTAAGGGCACCAATTTGTGGCCAGCATGACTCACTTTCCGTTGAAAGTTCCGTCTACCGTAAAATCTAGTGTCATTATACTGTTAGAAAGACACAATTTATTTTTTTTCGTTTCGCCTTAGCAGAAATCTAAACAAAGAAAGGAATCGCGTGATAGAAATCGGAATAATTGGGTGAATTATAATGCATTTAACGATAATAATACTCTGTGGTCTAAGAGTGTGGAATAAGATGAGGGAAGAAGAATATCGATGTTCCTAATGCCCATATTGAGATAATAACTCAAGTGGCGTAAGGACACAGTTACACAATTCCATTCATCCCTAGTTTCAATTAAACACAATTAACCCCACCCTACCCATACCGAATCGCAGAAGCCAAAACTGCATAAATAACGTCATAATCACGACTGGGGTGGGCGAGCCCTCTTCGCAAATAAGGGAAATTAAGGTTCGTACATCCAAAGTGATATTGTATTTAATGAAAACTGGAACGCAAGTGTCTCCAGTCACAATATTGGGCAAATCATCCCCTTTGTCCTCGGCCACGTGCGGCGCAAAGACCCTAACAGGCGTGAAACAAGAGGGGTTGTTTTCGATATTAGCCGTGATTTCCCTAATATGACTTCTGGCCATGGCTAATCGTTGAAATAAGCTCCGCATCGTCGGGAATTATAATTGTTCACGTCGGGGGCTGTCAGAAAGCTTATGGGGAGGATTGTTTCATAAAAAGGGATTTTATGAGGAATATGGAAATTATGGTATTTCACGTAATTTAGATTTTTTCTTCAAACACAGAACTCACTCAATTAAATTCGCAGGAGCATTAAAAAAAAATTCGATTTAGCGCATCCACCATAATTATTATAATTTATAAAAACATGCATGAACCCATAGAGATGAAACTTATGAGAATTACTTTAACTTTGCATTGTTATTTCTCAGTCACTTCTTAGAGAATATCAGACAGGCAATCTTAAAGCAGAGGGGCCTAATGAAATAAAAACGGCATCTCTTCGATAACGGTGTTTTTTATTCGATGGCCTAAAATTACATAAGGGATACATCTGAAGTTGCCCGTTTTCTCCTTGTGCTTCTCGGAATCGGCGAATATACTCGAACGTTGCGTAAAATGAAATATGTTTTCGCATGGATTCTAAAAAGCGGTCAATGTCAAGAGCTCTGTCATAACCCCAATTGTTTGTTTTATTTATTTAAATTAAGCGTTTTACGTTGGACAATATCCGTCGCTACAATTATATTCGTTGTTGCATTGTGAAATCTTGTCATTATAATCCGTTTCCTACTTGTCGTTCTTCGAGTCGACATATTGTTGGATTTCTCATTTCACAACGAGGATTTCATGCATGAATTTACATCTTACTCAAGTTTTCAGAGAAAAATGGATTACAGAATTCGGGATTTTGTCCCTCGTTCTGGTTTTATGGTGGATGCGCTTGACCCTAAAAAATCGATTTATTTATTTCGATATAAAACTTTTGGTATTGTTCGACGAGAAAATTTTTTCAACGATTAAGTTTTGGGGAATGTTGAATACAATAATTAAAAAATTACGAAAAGCACTACCGTGAAGGCAGGAGCTTTTGAGCGCTCGTACATGCACCTTGTAGGTAGATTCGCATTTTCCAGTTTTGGAAACAGGAAATTTTTGACAGCTGTCAAACAAATTTTCAAACTGAGGCGATAATCCAGACTTCAAGTCAGTGCTTTAGGTGACCAATATTTTTTCGATAATTCGGTCTTGGTGATGCGAATTGGACAAAATTTCGCACGTAGTTTGAATACATTATTCCTCAGCTAGGTGCAAAATTTCATTCCAATCAAATCGGTAGTTTCGAAATTATCAGGAACAGAATATTTTGAACGGCCATATTTACGGAACCCCTAGTATAATTGTGCTCATAGATGAATGTGATCACGACATTCGAAATCCACACCTATCCTGAAAATTTCAAGTCCCTAGGCTTTTTCGTTAGAAAGTTGTGATTTTCTATGGTTTCTATGGTTCTGGTCATGCGATCTAGAGAAATGTAGCTTGAATATATCATTCTCCATTAGTATACAGAATTTCGTCACGATCGAATCTGTAGTTTAAAAATTATCAAGAAAACTAAATTTCAAACGACCATATTTACGGAACCCCTGGTATAATTTTGCTCATAGATGAAAGTGATCACGACAATCGAGATCCACACCTATCCTGAAAATTTTAAGTCCCTAGGCGGTTCCGTTCAAAAGTTACAATTTTCTATGGTTTCTATGGTTCTGGTGATGCGAACTGAACAAAATTTTGCATGTAGCTTGAACACCTAATTTTCCATTAGAGTGCAAAATTTCACCTCGATCGAATCAGTAGTTTCGGAGTAATCAGAAAAACAAAATTTCGAGCGGCCATATTTACGGAACCCCTTGACGAATTTTGCCCAATAACGAACTTAACCGCGGCATTTGAGATTCGAACCTACCCTGAAAATTTCAAGTTTCTAGGACATTCCGTTCGAGAGTTATCGTGTATACGGCCGGCCGGCCGGACGGCCGGACGGACAGACTCGAATTTTTCGACGGATTCGTCATCAGTGAGTCGAACATAGTCGATTGAGACCATTTTCGGCTCAAAATTCGAAAAATACAGACATCGTGACGAAATGATATAGCCCTCGTGTAAGTTGTACGAGCGCTCAAAAAAAAAACTGTTCCTCCCTATAAGAATAAGAGATTATTCCATCGAACTTTGTACAAAAACTACACGTTCCTAGTTGAAGAATCCGATCAATTAATTTTTAGGGGTGAAATTAATTACTTAAAAGAATCCAACATAGTATCGATCAAATAAATATTAATCTTCGATTACATACTTTCCCTGTTATTGGAAATCGCAAATACGAAGATTCAAAGTTGAAAATTATACAATTCCCTAGTCGTAAATCATCAAAATATAATATTTCCTCCGAGTGCTGAAAGTCAATACCAACCCCGACTTCCATTTCATCCCCTAAACTCGCCCCGCATAAGGTTCATAATGGTTTCGACTTCCAGCGACATGCCTTCGCCACCCCATTGGTCGGGTGAGAGGGTGGGAATGTCCGAAATCCACCCCTATTATAAAATACGGACCAATGGCAATTCTTCATTCGAAAAAATATCTGAGGTTTAATGAGGAGATCGGTGCAGTGTGAAGTTGGACTTGGGATCAGTCGGTGGTTTTGGGGTTGCCGAAAAAAAAAGTTTTGGTGGTGAAAGTGAGAAATTCGGCTGTTACCGATGAAAATGTCGTTTTCTAATGAACCTCCTGCTTGGGATCCTAGTAATGTAAGTAAGATTTTATAATACTGATGATGTTTATAGTTTTTCATCGTTAATTCAGATTGATCTAAGATCTTCGTCTTTTGAATTCATACACTTATATCAAAATATTAACAAACGAATAGAGTATAAAAGGATTATATCGATTCGAAACAATTCCATACTTATCTGGTCTATAGAAAAAAAAGGAGATAATTATTTTTTTTCTATGGAACTGTCCGTTAAAGGTTAAATTGATTAGTCTGTGGTTCGACTCTTCAAAGTTCTGTGTCTGTGGCTTTATTTATATGGAAATATTTATAATATCATTCGAATAAATAATTACTTCGATTCGAAACAATTCCAGATTTATCTCATCTATGAAAAAAAGGAGATAATTAATTTGTTTCTATGGAACTGTCCGTTGAAGGTTAAATTGATTAATCTGTGGTTCGAGTCTCCGAAGTTTTGTTTATGTGACTTTATTTATATAGAAATGTTCATAATAACATTCGAATAGAGAATAAAAGAATTACTTCAATTCGAAACAATTCCAGATTCATCTGATCCATAAAAAAAAATGAGATAATTAATTTTTTTCTGTGGAACTGTTCGTTAAAGGTTAAATTGATTAATCTGTGATTCGAGTCTCCAAAGTTTTGGTTATGTGACTTTATTTATATAGAAATGTTCATAATAACATTCGAATAGAGAATAAAACGATGACTTCGATTCGAAACAATTCCAGATTTATCTGATCTATAAAAAAAGAGATAATTAATTTTTTCTGTGGAACTGTTCGTTAAAGGTTATATGGTTAATCTGTGATTCGAGTCTTCAAATTTTTGTGTCTGTGGCTTTATTTATATAAAAACGTTCATATAATAATCAGTGTAATAATTCATGAATTACGAAGACTTAAATATTGAAAAAACTGCAAACTGCTTCATTACTCAAAATATTAGAGAAAAATGTGTCGACCATGCATTGAGGCTAGAAAGAATTACCTTTTTCTACAAAATAAACTGATCATCGAATTTTATCGTCTCTATTCTAAACACACAAATTTGGTCGAATGAATTGTTTAAAAGTTTAAAGTGAACTGTGCTTCGGAAATTAAGAAAGAACTAATCGATTAATTGAAAACGAGCTCAATTCAATTCACTTCTTATATTGAACGTCATATACTTTGTCATTGACTGGAATAAACGAACGTGAGAGAAATACAATGTTTGTTTTATTGAAGAGATGATATTCATTGGCCTCGATAACATTGGATGAATTTTGTGATTCCAACTTTTTCAGGTTTCGTATTTCGTTGAAACTTCTTGAAAATGATCGATAGCTTCCAAACGTGAATGAATTTAATCGTATTAAGCCAATTTCACACCATGAATTGGTCGTTTCTTCGATTTCCAAACATAAGTTTCCATTCACTTCAATCGCGGATAATCTCAATGACATTGAGGTAGAGTTTTGTCAATAACTTCCTGAAAATTATGGAAAACGCCCAAAAGTGGAGTGGAAAAGTTAAAAAACCAAGCATTTAATCGTCTTTACTCCATTTTAGATCCTCAAATGGTCTTTTCTTCGATTTCTCGACCTAAGTTTCCATTCACCCCAGCCTCGGATAACCTCAATGATATTGAGGTAGAATTTCGTTAATATCTTCCTGGAAATTATAGAAAACACCCAAAAGTGGGACGTTGAAGTTGAAAGACAATGTATCTAATCGTATTTACCTCATTTTAGACCCCGTTACGGTAAATTTTTCGATATTCGAACGTAAATTCCAAGTACCCAGAAGCTGTCAGATTTTGACATCGACATGACATTTCATCGGAATTTCATTCGAAACTCACCAAAATGGATAGAAAATCACTGAAAACCACTCGATGCAGTGGAGGAAACGTAGGAGGGTCACTTTTTCATTCGTTTCAGCCCCCAAAACTCTCCTTTTATTCGATTTCGGAGACACTTCCTGACCCCGACTAACGACGAATCAATTTTCCTCGACGAACGTCAGATTAAATCTATGATTCTCTTCATTTCATTATATCGTTACTTTTTCATATTTAGGGCACGGATTTTCCGTCATACCCTCCCGCGGATATAACAGCAGGATATGGACCCCTGTGGGACCCCCATCATTGCCTCAGTGCGGCAGCAGTCGCCGCCACTGGCCAAACCCACCCTTCCGCCGGCCTCTCCAACTACCCCGACATTTTGAGCGCGGCATTCAGCTCAGATTTAGGTAAGGTTTAAAAGAATTCAGTCACCAAACAAACTAAACCATAATCTACAGTGTGGCCCCGTCAACAATGCGGAGGCATGGTCTCGAATAGACTGTCCAGGAGCGGACCTAACAGTATCACGTCTTCCAAGAAACCCAGGAGAAGGGTGGCCACGTTGGCCCAGAGGAGGGCCGCCAACATCAGGGAAAGAAGGAGGATGTTCAACCTGAACGAGGCGTTCGATAAATTGAGACGAAAAGTGAGGAAATGAAAATTATGGTGGATGTTTTTTTGATCCGAAATTTATGTTTTAGGTGCCCACTTTCGCATACGAGAAACGACTTTCTCGAATAGAAACACTGAGACTTGCCATCACGTACATCAGTTTTATGGCCGAGTTACTTCACGGACACCCTGTGGATCATAAGGGTTCGGATATTTATACGGGGCGGGAATACATCCCGTATGGTCTCATCAACTGATCGGAAAAGTCCATAAATTATGTGTGAAACCCATTCTAGTCTTCCAAACTTACCTCATAAGAATATCAAATGTGCAATACATAAATAAATAAATGAAACAACAAATGAATATAGACTTCATTTTATTCACAATTCCAGATTTATCTGATCTAAAAAAAAAAATTCATTTTTTCTATGAAACTGTCCGTGAAAAGATTAGATTGATTTATCTGTGGTTTGAGTATTCAAAGTTTTGTGTCTGTGGCTTTATTCATATAGAAATGTTCATTGTAATATCCATTAATTGCAAAGATTTAAATATTGAAAAAACTGCTTCATAACTCGAAATATTTAGAAAAATATTTTGACCAAGCATTGAGACTTGAAAGAATTACCTTTTTCTACAAAATAAACTTGGATTCTCCGCAAAACTGATCGTCGAATTTTATCGTCCCAATTCTTACCACACAAATTTGGTCGAATGAATTGTATGAAGGTTTTAGATTGAACTGTATGTGTTGAAAATTAAGAAAGAACTAATGGATTAATTAAGACCGAGCTCAATTCAATAATTCATCTCTTATATTTGCCATTGACAGGATTATACGAACCAGAGAGAAAAACAATACTTTTTTCATTGAATAGGTTTATTTTGATTGGCCTCGATAGCATCAGGTGAATTCTGTGATTCCGAATTTTTCAGGTTTCGAATTCCGTTAAAACTTTTTGAAAACTATGGATAACCCCCAAAAGTGGGGTGGAAAAGTAGAAAGACCACGGATTTAATCGTATTTACCCCACTTTAGCTCCTCAAATGGTATTTTCTTCGATTTCTTGACCAAAGTTTCCATTCACTTCAACCACGGATAACCTCAATGACATGGAGGTAGAATTTTGTTAATAACTTCCTGAAAATTATGGACAACGCCAAAAAGTGGAGTGGAAAAGTTAAAAGACCAAGCATTTAATCCATTTTAGATCCTCAAATGGTATTTTCTTCGATTTCTTGACCTAAGTTTCCATTCACTTCAACCACGGATGATCTCAATGACGTCTAGGTAGAATTTCGTTAATAATTTCCTGAAAATTATGGATAACCTTCAAAAGTGGGGTGAAAAAGTTAAAAGACCACGCATTTAATCGTATTTACCCCTGTTAGATCCTCAAATGATCTTTTCTTTGATTTCTTGACCAAAGTTTCCATTCACTTCAAATGCGGATAACCTCAATGACATCGAGGTACAATTTCGTTAATAACTTCCTGAAAATTATGGAAAGCGCCCCAAAAGTGGGGTGGAAAAGTTAAAAGACCACGCATTTAATCGTATTTACCCCATTTTAGATCTTCAAATGGTCTTTTCTTCGGTTTCTTGACGTAAGTTTCCATTCAATTCAACCACAATGTCATCGAGGTAGAATTTTGTTAATATCTTCCTGAAAATGATGGATAACCCCCAAAAGTGGGGTGGAAAAGTTAAAAGACCACGCATTTAATCGTATTTACCCCGTGTTAGATCCTCAAATGATCTTTTCTTCGATTTCTTGACCAAAGTTTCCATCCACTTCAAACGCGGATAACCTCAATGACATCGAGGTAGAATTTCGTTGATTACTTCCTGAAAATTATGGATAAACCCCAAAAGTGGGGTGGAAAAGTTAAAAGACCACGCATTTAATCGTATTTACCCCATTTTAGATCTTCAAATGGTCTTTTCTTCGGTTTCTTGACGTAAGTTTCCATTCAATTCAACCACAATGTCATTGAGTTAGAATTTTGTTAATATCTTCCTGAAAATGACGGATAACCCCCAAAAGTGGGGTGGAAAAGTTAAAAGACCACGCATTTAATCGTATTTACCCCGTGTTAGATCCTCAAATGGTATTTTCTTCGATTTCTTGACCTAAGTAAATGTAAATGTGCAGTACATAAATAAATAAATAAAAAAACAAATAAAAATAGATTTCATTTTATTCAAACACATCTTGTATAACATTATAGAAAAACGATAAAATGGAGGGACACACCAATTTTAAACATTCGAAATTATATTCCTTATGCATATGGATGAATATAAAATATATATACATACATCATGATAACAGTAAGTTTTGGATTTTATCGAAGATCCCAGAAAAATAGTTAACAGCCATGTCACGTTACATTTAGAGTTGAAAATATATGCATTTCTTAGTTGTTTCGATATAATAATATATTCATTTCCTTAAGTGTAAGATAGATGCCTTAGATTCTCAATTATACAATAATAATAAGTGATTTTTCATGCGTTAAATCACAAATAGGGTCCTATATAGTGAGCAAGGATCTTGATATCAGTTCGAAGATTTTTCTTATCACAGTGAATGAAGAAAAGGAAAATATGATGCTTTGTTATACTTTGTCATTTTTCTTTGGTTACTTAAAAAAAAATTAAAGAAAAGTGAACTGTATTAAAGAATAGTTCATAAAAAAGTGATGTTGAAGTTCTCGGATATTTACATAAGTTGAATATGCTTTTGGAATTCTCAATAATCCAAAAAATTGACCTCTTCCAGTATATTTTTATTCTTCAGCGAGACCGTTTGGTTCAAATTGGTAAACTGCCAAATCTGATGCTTGGACTTCTTGCATTTCTCCACGACAACTCCTTTTCCCGGTTCGACTTCGAAGGTGGACAGACATTTTTTGGTCGAAGGGTGGTATATTGTACCGTTCGACAAGAACATCCAGTACTGGTCTCTCTTATGACCGTGGCACTCGGTCAACTGCACCGACCTTTCGTTGTGCACTTCCGCGCAGAAATTCTCCTTGCGAAGCTCCCCCCTCGAACTCATCGAGAAATACTGCGACATCGCCAGGTTCGGATGGCAAACGTACAATCCGAGAGGCCCGACTTTCCCTGGAAACATAACAATTATTCGATATATTCGATAGGGGTGAAATAAACCCACCTTCGGCTAATTGCAGATCGTCCAAGCAATACTCATCCCGATTTTTCACCTGGCCGTAAGCTAGTACGTTCTCGTCCAGCACGAACTTCTCCGGATAGACGTTATCCAAGTACCACTTGAAACTCTTACACCTCAACTTCTGCCTCAGCTGTTTACGATGGGTCAAATCCCCAATCACCGGGTTATTCTCCAACGATGGCTCGTACATGTAGAAGAACCGCTTGTAACCGTCCATCCAGACCTCCACGAGACGTGCTGTGTTTATACCGTGGGTGTCTTTGTTGTCCGGGAAAGAGTAGGGGTGGAAGTCTCGGAAGACGTGGCCTACTCGAGAACAAGGCACCTAAAAACCGAGAAAAATTCACAATTTTGACAGCATAAATTCATTGATCCGCTCACGGTTTCGAGTTTCCCTCCGCACTGCCATATCCGGAAGGACATCTCCAAGTTTTCGCCTCCCCATCCGTCCATCTGCTCGTCGTACGAACCGATGTCCCAGAAGAAGTTACGGTCTATGGCGAACAGCCCACCGGCCATGGTCGGGGATTTCACTGGCCTTAACGTATCTTTGTCGGCTTCGCTCTGGATGTCGATCCAGGTGAAATGGCCGGACCACGAGAAGCCCCCTACTTGAAAGTTTGTTTCTCCTGTGTAACATGAAATATTAAGACGACATTCATGAAATACAAAGTACAGCTCACCATTGGTGGAATAAGCGAAAGTATTAGCTTCGATCACATCGATAATCGGAACTAACACGGCTGTTTTATCTTCTTCGATCCTGGCCAGGAGAGGTTCCAACCAATGAACAGTGGCCTCGCAATGGGAATCGAGGAACACCAGAACGTCCCCAGTCGCTACCCTTGCTCCTTGCAAACGAGCTCTTATCAGCCCCATCCGACTGGAAAGTCGCACCACTTTAACATTTTGATCTTTCAGTCTTGTTAAAAGGTAGTAGTCCAGAAGATCCTTCAAAGGTTCTAAAAAGAAAGATTTTTGAGTGTGCGAACTCGTTGAATTATCGATACTAACCTGTTGTGCTACTATCATCGACTAGGATGATTTCTTCCAGTAAATGTTGGGGTGTTTGTAAAATAACACTCCATATGGTACGAAGAACGACAGATAATAGTTCGTTATAAAATATGATGATGATGGAAGCTTTCAACTGCGGATCGTAAGAAAACTGTTTGCATCTGGGGCTTCTAGGGTCCCTTAGTTTCCGATCAAGCGGCATTCGATCACTTAGAACCGTGTTCAAAGCGAAGGTTTTCAACGATTCCTCTCCTTTGATTTTATCCTCGCCTTCTAAATAAGCCGGTTCCCCTTCGTCCCCCAAACCTGGCATCATCTTAGACTCGTATTCTTGCAGAATAGTCTCGTATTTTCCAGCTAAATGTGCCACTTTTTCGTCGTTTTCAGTCAAGATTTTCGTTTTGAAAAATTTCACGTATAGGACGAACCATATTACGAGGGACAAAATGAACAATATTCTGGTATGTGATTTTTTTAGCCTTCCACACCTTATCAACATATTGAGGATTTAAACGAATAACTTTGTATTGTAATGGACCTAAATATCTACATTTTCCGATCGGGTTTTTACGGTTAGAAGTGGAGTGACGTCGCTTGATTCGTTGGCAAAATCCAGGTTTTCGACATGTTCCACGAAAATCTTGTGGTTTTTCTATTGAAAACTATATTTTTGCAACTTTTCCAGCCTGGAATTTGTATACTTATCCTATAATTAATTGGTTTCTCTAATTTGAAACCGAAAAATAAAACAATTATAAATTATGGTTATGTTTAATCGTAAACGTCACTTTCAGGGTCAATCACAGAGTGCGAAATAAAAGTACAGCCTCAGTTTACTTCTCTTAACCAGTTTTTTATTTAGCAATTGTACATGCCTTATTTGAGATTAAGAATATCCTTAATTAATCCTGGATCTAATGCACAACTGCATTTAAAGGCTCCGCTTTAATATTCGCAAAGTTCAGTCGATTGTCGATATCATCATCTATAAGTCCAATTATAGCGCTAGAAAAAATAAATGTGAGGTTTTTGCGAAAGAAAATGTATTTATTCGCTTACACATTATCACCTCTTATTATGTGGAGACCAAGCATAACTTGTTCAACGCCTGACGATGTCGAATACACTCTTTCGTGGGATTCGTCCAAAATAATATTGATCGTTTGATCGAAGCCTTTCAGAGTTCCCTAGAAGAGTTGAATGGAATATTTTACGAATTGAGGGGAGAGTATACTCACTATGAAATTTCTACCATCTGATGTGATGATCGAAACAGTATCTGGAGGAATGTTAAGGAGGTAACGAATAAACTCACGTTATGGTTATTAAAATTGAAAGGATACGATTGACGAATGAATCTAGACCAGAAGTCATTGTGGTCCAGGAGTTGGACTGCACTAGTTATATAAAAATTCACAAGTGTTCGTCGTTCAACTTTGTTTTTAAATTTTCGAAACTCAATCGTATTTTTTTAAGGTTAAAGATTTCATCCAGAGAATTAGGTAAAACACAGAACAATATATATTTTTATATTTGAATTGTTATCTAGTGATCGCTTTGTTTGTATGAATTTATGTTCATAATTTCAGATTATACATTTATGAATGCGTTGTTTTATCCAATTAAATTATTTTCAAATTTAATAATAGTAAAATCAATAAAACTGACATATAGAACGCAATTCTATGATGAAAAATTCGTGGATATTCAACTGACAGTAAACGTCAGATGATTCCGATAGAAAAGACAATCTGGTACAACATATCCGGAAAATACACATTGAAAAACCGTTTTTTTCAATAAAAATACACGAAAATGAGCGAACTGGTGTGGGGAATCAAAAACGGCGATTTAGACCAAGTGAAAGACATCGTCGAGAAAAAGGTTTCTAGTCATAATCGCGCTGGAAGCGGGTGAATCATGACTAATTTTTATCGTTTTTAGGCTATAAATTTGAACGAGCAAATCGACGGTAGGCCCCCAATTCATTACGCGGCAGATTACGGCCAGAAAGACGTTATAGAATATCTGATTTCTGTAGGAGCTAACGTAAATGTAAGTTTGCGAGATTCTCGCAATTTAATTCGCTAATTAGTCACGGTACGTTGAGCTGATTAAATTTATCGTAATTCTTTTTAGTCCACAGATAAACATGGTATAACCCCAATCTTGGCCGCTATATGGGAGGGACACAAAGACTGCGTCAAGCTCCTGCTGGACAAAGGTGCCAAAAAGGACGGTGTGGCTCCTGACGGCAAGTCTTATTTGGAATCGGCGGAGCACAACGAAATCAAAGCGCTTCTAGCTTAGGACGTAGGCCTCCTAGAAGTTCAATTCGAATCGTATACTTAGATTTCAGGGTATCTGATGGTTTTAAGAGTTGACCGTTGTCCATTCGTTTTTTTCGAAGAATATTTATTTTTTAACGAATTTCAGTTATGAATAATTAGAGTTTGTTTGAAGTGGAACGATTTGAGCGTTACCCTGTTTATTTAGCAAGTTCTTAGACTTATAAAAGTATGTTTATTTGAATTTTACACTCTTGAAATGAGAGGTAAGTAGTATTTCGCATACTTATCGCGAGTTGATCGCTCAAACTTATTTATTTGTAATTCCATTTATACTTTGAAATATATAATCTGTATATTTTCTTTACGACTGTAATGGCAGGATTTAATAAAGAAATTTATTCTTTCCTCGTGTCGAATTCTCCTAGTTTTAGAAAAACAAGATCTGATCTTTCAAAATCTCTTGAATAAATTCCTACAATTAATTATCGTAAAAAGGCGATTCGTCTCATCGACTTGTTGCACTTTCGTATGTCGGCAAAAATTCTTCGTTTTGACTACAATTGCAGCTCTCGGTGGTCGTTGAATCTGAACCGTTCTTCTGAGGCTTAGGCATCAATAATGCCTCATCGTAACAAGGGAGTCCATTGGGTTTGGGAATTGTGAGCGAACAAACGTTGGCATCTACTGGACATTCGATATCTGGATATCCTACGAACAATTTTATTGTCATCATGCAGAAAAACTCTTGAAGGTGTAGAACATGGTCACCACTTGGATTCGGTGGGATTCTCGATTGCTTTAGCGTTTTTATGATATTCCAATCCGAGTGGTGACCATATTCTTCATTTCAAGCCAACGAGTATTAATTTACTGATTCTATACTCCTGAAGCAGCTGTTCCAAAAACTGATCGACATTAACGTTCTCTATCTCGTTGCGAACAGGCTGTTGGGGCCTCGGAATATTCTGGGCGTAGCAACGTCTTCTGTTGTGCTGTTGCAGCATCTGCTGGTGGTTCCTCCTCTTCTCCGCGCCCATGCAAAACTGCGACAGGAAATAAACGAGGACGACGAAGAACACTATGGGACTCCTGTAAAGTACACCGATAAGTAAATTTCAAAAGAACCACAAAATAAAGACTCGCCAAAATTGCCAGGACTGCACGTTCCTCATGGAATACCCAGCGCAGCACCCTTGCAGACAACACACCTCGTAGGAGTAGCACACATATTCGATCGAAGTTTTCGGGTTCAAATTGAGGGTGCAGTACTTCAGGTGGGGTTGGAATTTCGTCAGGTTGTACGTGCTGGACGCGTTCTTCGCTAATCTATCGCGATGTGCTGGGGGTGGCATATCGATGGATAAATTTTGATCTTTTCAGGGTAGAATTTTCATTTTGACAAAATGAAGTTATATCGTGTCAGATTTCAGACACAATGAAATTCTCAGGATCAAAGTAACTTATTTTTATTGTTTTCCATAATACAGTACAAAAACAAAATGAATAGTTCGATTAAAACGACCTTCAATTTCGAAAATTCTCAAAAACTCCCCACTTAAAATTTCGTTCAATGTCGGAACAATTTGTATATTATAATTAAAGAAATGAATAAAGTTTTCATCGCTGATTAATGATATTGCAACGAATTTTCCAAGGAAAAAATGGAGTATGATTCAGCTCGACGGTGCTTCTCTTTCAACATTCTAGAAGCACTTTTAAATTATGATATATGAGATATTCCGCACACCCTGTACAAACTGAAACATATTCCAGTTGTGTTAAATAGTATCTTTGGTAAAAGAATTTAGAAATTTGAACGTGATAATGAAAACCAATTCAACAATAATATTAATCAACTGCTATAGCTTTTCTAAAAAATAAATATGATATTTATTTCCTCTGCTCCTACTTTAATACTATGTACAAGCCATCACAAATCATTTCGATATATTTGTTTTTTTAGAAAAGCTCCAGAGTTACGTCCCCAGAGAAGTATGCAGCTCGAGTTTCTGATTTTTCCCAAATTATTCAACCTCTCAAGTTGAGCCCCAATTTCCATGTCGAAAATACCCAAAAATATTCAATTCTGCCAAAAAACTCCTGAAGAAAATGTATTTAATCGCTTACACATTATCACCTCTTATTATGTGGAGACCAAGCATAACTTGTTCTACGCCTGACGATGTCGAATATACTCTTTCGTGGGATTCGTCCAAAATAATATTGATCGTTTGATCGAAGCCTTTCAGAGTTCCCTAGAAGAGATGAATGGAATATTTTACGAATTGAGGGGAATGTATACTCACTATGAAATTTCTACCATCTGATGTGATGATCGAAACAGTATCTGGAGGAATGTTAAGGAGGTAACGAATAAACTCACGTTATGGTTATCAAAATTGAAAGGATACGATTGACGAATGAATCTAGACCAGAAGTCATTGTGGTCCAGGATTTGGGGTGCACTAGTTATATAAAAATTCACAAGTGCTCGTCGTTCAACTTTGTTTTTAAATTTTCGAATCTCAATCGTATTTTTATAAGGTTAAAGATTTCATCCAGAGAATTAGATAAAACATAGAACAATATATATTTTTATATTTGAAGTGTTATCTAGTGATCGCTTTGTTTGTATGAATTTATGTTCATAATTTCAGATTATACATTTATGAATGCATTGTTTTATCCAATTTAATTATTTTCAAATTCAATAATAGTAAAATCAATAAAACTGACATAAAGAACGCAATTCTATGATGAAAAATTCGTGGATATTCAACTGACAGTAAACGTCAGATGATTCCGATAGAAAAGACAATCTGGTACAACATATCCGGAAAATACATATTGAAAAACGATTTTTTTCAATAAAAATACACGAAAATGAGCGAACTGGTGTGGGGAATCAAAAACGGCGATTTAGACCAAGTGAAAGACATCGTCGAGAAAAAGGTTTCTAGTCATAATCGCGCTGGAAGCGGGTGAATCATGACTGATTTTTATCGTTTTTAGGCTATAAATTTGAACGAGCAAATCGACGGTAGACCCCCAATTCATCACGCGGCAGATTACAGCCAGAAAGACGTTATAGAATATCTGATTTCTGTAGGAGCTAATGTAAATGTAAGTTTGCGAGATTTTCGCAATTTTAATTCGGTAATTAGTCATGGTATGTTGAGCTGATTAAATTTATCGTAATTCTTTTTAGTCCACAGACAAAATGAAGTTATATCGTGTCAGATTTCAGACACAATGAAATTGTCGAGATCAAAGTAACTTATTTTTATTGTTTTCCATAATACAGTACAAAAACAAAATAAATAGTTCGATTAAAACGACCTTCAATTTCGAAAATTCTCAAAAACTCCCCACTTCAATGTCAGAACAATTTGTATATTATAATTAAAGAAACGAATGAAGTTTTCATTGCTGATAAATGATATTGCAACGAATTTTCCAAGGAAAAAATGGAATATGATTCAGCTCGACGTTGCTTCTCTTTCAACATTCTAGAAGCACTTTTAAATTATGATATATGAGATATTCCGCACACCCTGTACAAACTGAAACATATTCCAGTTGTGTTAAATAGTATCTTTGGTAAAAGAATTTAGAAATTTGAACGTGATAATGATAACCAATTCAACAATAATATTAATCAACAGCTATAGCTTTTCTAAAAAATAAATATGATATTTATTTCCTCTGCTCCTACTTTAATACTATGTACAAGCCATCACAAATCATTTCGATATATTTGTTTTTTTAGAAAAGCTCCAGAGTTACGCCCCCAGAGAAGTATGCAGCTCGAGTTTCTGATTTTTCCCAAATTATTCAACCTCTCAAGTTGAGCCCCAATTTCCATGTCGAAAATATTCAATTCTGCCAAAAAACTCTGAATCGTGTAAAACTTTTAGCGCAACATCCAAAGAATATCATCTACAACATCTCTAAAATACTATTCAGGTCGGAATTTCTAACATACATCCTATTCATCCTTATCTCTAAATTATGAAATCAGCATCGAATAAAACTACTTCCTTCTGCCATAGAAAGTTGTCGAGACAATCGGTTTCTGAACGAACGAGACCACCGTAACCGACACATGAAGATTTTCTACATAATTTATTGCTTAACTCTATCAAAATAAACCTCAAATCCATCGACAGAGAACCATCACTTTCGAACATCCCCGAGAAGTGAATAACGATAACAATTCCCTGTGCCAGTTACGTTAGCCTCGTCTTAAAAAGAAGGATACTGTTTCAACCGAAGACTGGTAGAGGTAGAGAGAGATGGAAAATCATTTTTATACTTATATCACATTAATATTTATCGTGGGACACTTCTCTGGACCGAACGTCCGCTTGACGGTGGAGAACGAAACGATGCAGGGACAATATCACTAACAGTTCTTCATTTCGTCGACCGATTAGAGGATGGCGGCGTTCTCCATGCCCCTGTTGGGTATCAGAGGGCTGAGGGTGCCCGCCACCTTCTGTCCTTTTTCTACTTCGTAGTGAGTATCTAGGGGTATACCTGTGAAACAGATGTCGGGTGTTAGACAAGAAATAAACTAAAATTAGAGACATTTTTTTGCAATGAATTCAAATATTTTTCCTGAGAGAAAATTAAGAAGAAAATTAGATGGAAAAATGCAGAAAACATTCCTGATCTGTAATACTCACCAATGATCCAATTCACCGTAAACTTTGAAAAAACGAAAGTGGCGAATTCCAAAGAATCACGAATGAAAGAAAATAAAAAATCTTTCATGCAATGAAACTGAAACAAAAAATGAAAAAAGCTTGGAGCCAATACTTACGATACTTACCGGAATCTGTCCTCTTGGATGTTGGTATAAAAGAAGCGGTAAGCAGAGCGCAAATGACTAGAAACGCACCGAATACGAAAGGGGGGCCAGGAACCAGCTGTAAAAAAAAACCAAAATTGAAAAACACTGACGAGTCGAGGGCTTTTGCCATTTTCGGCTCGAAATTCGAAAAATACAGACATCTTGACGAAATGATATAGCCCTCGTGTAAGTAGTACAAGCGCTCAAAAATACTTTCCAGGGCGAGATTTGAAGAAATAACTCTACGGGAGGGATTTGGCAAAATATGTCTACGGGTGGGATTCTAAGAAATATCTCTACGGGCGGGATTTGAAAAAATATCTCTTCGGGAGGGATTTGGCAAAATATCTCTACGGGTGGGATTTTAAGAAATATCTCTACGGGAGAGATTTGAAAAAATACTTCCCAGGGCGAGATTTGAAAAAATATCTCTACGGGAGGGATTTGAAAAAATACTTCCCAGGGCGAGATTTGAAAAAATATCTCTACAGGTGGGATTTTAAGAAATATCTCTACGGGCGGGATTTAACAACCTCCCAAAATTGATCGAAAATTCCTGAAAACTACACGTGGGTATTGAAGAAACAAAAGGATTCGATTGTTATTCATTTCAGCTCTAAAATCGGTCTATTTTTCCAAAATCCGCTTGATTTTCTGGAGGAATCACGACTTCTTCAAAGTTTGAATTAATTATTGAGAGAAACGTCGGGATATCTTCAGACTTGTTCACGTTTGTCAAAAAATGGTAAATTTTCAACTTGAGTTCTTTCTCTTCACATGGAACTGCTAGAAAGCTGAATTTCCAATCTTGTAGTGATACTGATACGATTCTCACGAAATTCCACATAAACCTTCGTGTCGTTATCTTACAACTAATTGAAAAGTTTGAATTCGATCTGATCGGTATTTTTCGAATTATTAAAAAGAAAAAAATTCAGATGGCCAATCTTAATATATACACCGTTTGAGAATTATTGACATCTCGGTTGGCTGTGAAAAATCGAATTTGAGTTGGTAATAGACTATTCAGTAATATTTTAGGTTGCTGAATTCAGGTTGGTTTAGGAATAACACTAACATAACCCATAGAAATCTTGCTGATGATTTTATCGAAGATATTGGTGAATATGTAATTATAAAAATTTGCTCTGAATTTGAGTATTATTTGTCTTATGCTATTAAAATGGCTGAAATTGACCAGGATACATCGCGCCTAACAAGAGAACGCCAGGCAGTTTGTCGGTGTTACTTCGAGTTTTTCAAAGATTTGGCATATATTTCCGCTAGTGTTTCAGGTAAACTGTTATTTACCGGCTCAAAGTGTATTCTGATTGATCAATGTCTCTTAAATTTTCAGATTTCACCAAGCCCTGTCCGTAGCATATTAGCATGTTATTATAGCCTGAAATTAGCAGTCGAAGAAAACCTGTGCGATACGATTATTCCTTCAAAGAGACATTGAATGACTTTGTTTTTGCTAGAATTAAAAACAATTAATATATCAGTTTAGATATCCTTTTTGAACTGGCAAAAGAGCAACTAGATTTCAATTGATCGAAGTCAACATTATATTATATCATAAAAAAAATTGGATACAAATACAAAAAAGTTGATCGAAGGAAAATTCTTACTGATAAACAGAAAAATATTATAAAAATAGTACGATATTGTGATAAATACCGAGAATACATGGAACAAAACGTAAAATTCATTTATCTAGATGAAATTTGGATATTCAAAAACGGTATTCAAATTTGTCAGTGGACACTAGAAAATAATCCAAAAGGTATGCCGAGTATATTCAAGGGTGAAGGCAGAAGGTGCACTATTTTGAATGCTGGAACAATTTATGGATTTTTACCTGGATGTGATCCGATTCTTGACAGTGGTATCAATGATAAGGATTACTATGAATGGTGAATTATTTCATAAATGGGTTATTGAAATATTGAAACCTTCTCTGCAAAAGGATGCCCATCAATAGGATTATGTCAGCTTATTCAATTAACACATCCAAATCACTACACTACGTGGAAACAAAGTTTTCAATATTTTTATCTTTGCTCTTGTATCATTCATAGATATTTTAAGTTTATTTATTATACTTATACTGTATAGTACCCTGTTCACATTCCCTCTGCTAATACACATGCTATATTGTTCCCAATTCAAAAGTATACTGAATAATTGAAAAATTGCTCATCAATTATAATATTTTCAATAATTCATGGACAGTTTTAATGAATGAAAATAAAAATTGACTTTCTTGAAATATTGAACAACGAGCAATAAATAATTCACAAATTGGTTCATATATTGATAGTTCGGTACAAATTTCATGTCAAAATTCTTCATGTACTACATAGATTCTTAATTTTTGTTTCTCTCTTATTTCTTAATACATTATAACGTTTTTTCCAATCCATTCTTTTGGCCCTGTGTTCGCGAAGTATCCAAAAATTTTTTTCTGTTGGACCACTAGCTACCTGCTAGAATTCCATTAATTATCCTTCTTGAATCCTGACATAAAATGGTACTCTTATAGTTATATGATTAGAATTTTGCAAGATTTCCAATACCAATAAATATTGCATGGTCCTGACTGAATATAAATATTTATTTGAATGACCTTCAATTTTCCATGGTTGACTTTTATATGAAATAATTTCATATGAAAGCATTCCACGATATTTTTGCGCTTTCAAACCTGAACTCCCATGTTTGAACTGCAATCGAAATATTCCGGCTTAATTATTCGATAATTCGTATACTGAACACTTTTCTAGGTTATATTTATGTTTTATTTCTATGATGAAATTTAGTAACTTTTTTGTAACCAGAAATAAAGCCTCGACTGGACGTTCATGGCCTGCTTCGATGTCAATAATTCTTAAATGAACTATATAATCGATTCCCTTTTACCATGTAATGGTATCTTAATCGTAATAAGAAAATTACATACTATTTTGCAAATTATCAATAGAAACAAACGAGCAAAAATCACTTAAAAACTAGCCAAGATTATATCATTTACCTGTGAATACGTCTCAAAAAGCACTGGAGCCTTATTCTTAACCTCGTGATTCTCCCCTTCGTTGAGATCCACGTGGAATATGTAGAAAATCAAACCGTACATCGCTGGACCTAGACCGTTACACAGACCTCTCATCCCGGTGACCATCCCTGCAATTCGAAACCTTCTTAATACAGCAAAAACGAGAGAAAAAACCCTCAAAAATTACCCTGAACGACGCCCTGCCTGTCGGGCGTGCTGTGGATCGACACGAAGGCCGATATGGCGGGATAGGTGATGGAACTCATCGAGGCAAGTATACCGGCCGCCCACATCATCCAGGTCGTGGTGCCGAAACCGTACCACAGCAGCTGGAGCATCTCGAAGAGCAGTCCCAACATTATCGTATGCTTACAACCTAAATTCTTCATTAAAGCACCTGGAAGAAGTTATAGGATTAGATTTTAGTCGGGATTAACCGGAGGGTCCTACCTAAACACAACTGAGCCAACACGGCCAGCAGCCCGACCAGCCCGACGAACACGGCCACCATCGGGGCGCTCCAACCCATCACCAGCTTCAAATAGACGAAGATGCAACTGTACTGCCCCGCCTCCGGGAGATACGACAGGAACACGGTGATGCAGAGCAGGAGTATCGTGGGGTCCTTCCCGACGTTCCTGAGCGAGGAGAAGGGATCCGCCTGCTCCCAGCTGATCGGGGAGATCCGCACCTTCTCCGGCAGGCTCTCCGGCACCGCCACCAGGATGAAGAAGACGTCCAGTATGGCGACGGCGGTGGCGAGGGCCACCACCAACGACACCGACCACCTCTCCATCAGGTAGGCGCCGAGGGCGGGCGATATGACCATGCTGGCCGCGAAGGTGGCGCTGACCAGGCCGTAGGCGAGCGACCTGTCCCTCTCGTCCGTCACGTCCGCCACGTAGGCGAAGACGACGCTGAACGTGACCGCGAACACGCCGGAGATGCTGATCATCGCGAAGAACCAGAAGTTGTTGATCGTCATCAGCGGGATGGGCAGGCAGGTGAAGAACACGGTCACGAGGAGGAACAGCTTGCGGCCGCACACGTCGCTGAGCGCCCCCACCTGGAATCGGAAGGGAAAAAATTGTGACTGGTATCGTCGAAAAAATAATCGTCGAGCCTCATCAATCTTAATGAAAATGATTTGTTTTTATAAACTTCGAAAGATGGAATCACCGAATTAAATTGTTCATTGACAAATATTGTACTTTTTTTTTCCTACGAACTTCAAAAGAAGGAATCACCGAATTATGTATATTGAATATATCAGAAAGACTCATTATTTTCTGTGTTCCAAAACGGCTTTCTGTGTTCATTAACAAGTATTGTAAATTTTTTTTTCTATGAACTTCAAAAGATGGAGTCACCGAATTATATTGAAGATATCAGATTAACTAATTTTTTTTTCATGTTCCAAAACGGCCTTCTGTGTTCATTGTAAGTATGACAATTACCATTATTTTGATCTATGGATTTCAAGAAATTTAGTCACCAAATTATATTGAATATATCAGTTCATTGACAAATATTGTACTTTTTTTTCCTACGAACTTCAAAAGAAGGAATCACCAAATTATATATATTGAATACATATATCAGAAAGACTCATTATTTTCTGTGTTCCAAAACGGCTTTCTGTGTTCATTAACAAGTATTGTAAATTTTTTTTTCTATGAACTTCGAAAAATGGAATCACCGAATTATATTGCAGATATCAGATTAACTCATTTTTTTTCCGTGTTCCAAAACGGCCTTCTGTGTTCATTGTAAGTATGACAATTACTATTATTTTGATCTATGGATTTCAAGAAATTTAGTCACCCAATTATATTGAATATATCAATTCATTGACAAATATTGTACTTTTTTTTCCTACGAACTTCAAAAGATGTAATCACCGAATTTTGTATATTGAATATATCAGAAAGACTCATTATTTTCTGTGTTCCAAAACAACTTTCTGTGATCATTGACAAATATTGTAATTTTTTTTCTATGAACTTCAAAATATGGAATCACCGAATTTTGTATATATCAGAAAGACTCATTATTTTCTGTGATTCAAAACGGCTTTCTGTGTTCATTAACAAGTATTGTAATTCTTTTCTATGAACTTCAAAATATGGAATCACCGAATGTTGTATATTGAATATAACAGAAAGACTCATTATTTTCTATGTTCCAAAACGGCTGTCTGTGTTCATTGACAATATTGTAATTCTTTTTCTATAATCTTCAAAAGATGAAATCACCGTATTATGTATATTGAATATATCAGAAAGACTCATTATTTTCTGTGTTTCAAAACGGCTTTTTGTGTTCAATAACAAGTATTGTAATTTTTTTCTATGAACTTCCAAATATGGAATCACCGAATTTTGTATATTGAATATAAGAGAAAGACTCATTATTTTCTGTGTTCCAAACCGACTTTCTGTGTTCATTAACAATATTGTAATTCTTTTTCTATAATCTTCAAAAGATGAAATCACCGTATTATGTATATTGAATATATCAGAAAGACTCATTATTTTCTGTGTTTCAAAACGGCTTTCTGTGTTCATTAACAAGTATTGTAATTTTTTTCTATGAACATCAAAATATGGAATCACCGAATGTTGTATATTGAATATAAGAGAAAGACTCATTATTTTCTGTGTTCCAAACCGACTTTCTGTGTTCATTAACAATATTGTAATTCTTTTTCTATAATCTTCAAAAGATGAAATCACCGTATTATGTATATTGAATATATCAGAAAGACTCATTATTTTCTGTGTTTCAAAACGGCTTTCTGTGTTCATTAACAAGTATTGTAATTTTTTTCTATGAACTTCCAAATATGGAATCACCGAATTTTGTATATTGAATATAAGAGAAAGACTCATTATTTTCTGTGTTCCAAACCGACTTTCTGTGTTCATTAACAATATTGTAATTCTTTTTCTATAATCTTCAAAAGATGAAATCACAGTATTATGTATATTGAATATATCAGAAAGACTCATTATTTTCTGTGTTTCAAAACGGCTTTCTGTGTTCATTAACAAGTATTGTAATTTTTTTCTATAAACTTCAAAATATGGAATCACCGAATGTTGTATATTGAATATAACAGAAAGACTCATTATTTTCTATGTTCCAAAACGGCTTTCTGTGTTCATTAACAATATTGTAATTCTTTTTCTATAATCTTCAAAAGATGAAATCACCGTATTATGTGTATTGAATATATCAGAAAGACTCATTATTTTCTGTGTTTCAAAACGACTTTCTGTGTTCATTAACAAGTATTGTAATTTTTTTCTATGAACTTCAAAACATGAAATCACCGAATGTTGTATATTGAATATAACAGAAAGACTCATTATTTTCTATGTTCCAAAACGGCGTTCTGTGTTCATTAACAATATTGTAATTCTTTTTCTATAATCTTCAAAAGATGAAATCACCGTATTATGTATATTGAATATATCAGAAAGACTCATTATTTTCTGTGTTTCAAAACGGCTTTCTGTATTCATTAACAAGTATTGTAATTTTTTTCTATGAACTTCAAAATATGGAATCACCGAATGTTGTATATTGAATATAAGAGAAAGACTCATTATTTTCTGTGTTCCAAACCGACTTTCTGTGTTCATTAACAATATTGTAATTCTTTTTCTATAATCTTCAAAAGATGAAATCACCGTATTATGTGTATTGAATATATCAGAAAGACTCATTATTTTCTGTGTTTCAAAACGACTTTCTGTGTTCATTAACAAGTATTGTAATTTTTTTCTATGAACTTCAAAACATGAAATCACCGAATGTTGTATATTGAATATAACAGAAAGACTCATTATTTTCTATGTTCCAAAACGGCGTTCTGTGTTCATTAACAATATTGTAATTCTTTTTCTATAATCTTCAAAAGATGAAATCACCGTATTATGTATATTGAATATATCAGAAAGACTCATTATTTTCTGTGTTTCAAAACGGCTTTCTGTGTTCATTAACAAGTATTGTAATTTTTTTCTATGAACTTCAAAACATGAAATCACCGAATGTTGTATATTGAATATAAGAGAAAGACTCATTATTTTCTGTGTTCCAAACCGATTTTCTGTGTTCATTAACAATATTGTAATTCTTTTTCTATAATCTTCAAAAGATGAAATCACCGTATTATGTATATTGAATATATCAGAAAGACTCATTATTTTCTGTGTTTCAAAACGGCTTTCTGTGTTCATTAGGAAGTATTGTTATTTTTTTCTATGAACTTCAAAATATGGAATCACCGAATTATGTATATTGAATATATCAGAAAGACCCATTATTTTCTGTGTTCCAAAACGGCTTTCTGTGTCAATTTTTTTCTATGAACTTCAAAAAAATGGAATCATCGACTTATATTAAATATCTCAAATTAACACATCATCATCAATTTTAGACTTACCAACGGAGCGCTCAAAAACGACAGTATCCCCTTTATACCCATTATCAGTCCATTCATCAAAAACGTATGGTCCGGAAAGGTTGTGTTCAAAACCTGAATAAGTGGCATGGTGAGCAGCCCCCATGCGAAAAATTCCAGAAAGATGACCACAAGGGCATGGTATAGGCTGGGCATGCCTATACCCGAGTTCTGTAAAAATAAATAGAATAATTCAATCGAAAACCCAACGAATGATAAAAATCCTCGAGAAAATTTCTTCAAATTACTTTTATTTCCATCCAAATCATTCGTGAATTAATTCCATCTCATCTTCTTCGTGCGAGAAGTTTGTGTTAATTTTAATCTTCAAACAAAACTGTTGATTATTCAACTGACTGAAAATAACAATAAAAACATGGAATTTTATTGTATTTATCATTTTTTATCAACATAAAAATAGTTTACAATCAAACATTCCAACATTTCGCAAAAGAATATCTCCTTCCCGAATAAAACTCATAAAATGCATAGAGCTTTCCACTAATAATAAAAAAATAAAGTACTTCTCCTACATGCGAATGAGATTAAGTGGGTTATTGTTTACGGAAATTTTCAGATAAGAACTGAAATAATTATTGCAGTTTTATAGGTAAACGGTAAAGACGAGCTATTATTTGCCTATTGTAGTAACGACAAATGAAATACCCGATATTGTTCATTAATTAAAATCTGTGACGCGAATATAACTCACAGAAAAAATACACTCATTTCAATTTCATATAAATACAGGAAAAGAGATTTCTTTGATTAACTAGAATCTAAGAAGATGAAATCGTCGTTTTTAACGACATAACTGTGCCTTTCCAACCATAAAAATTTTGATTTCCAGTACATATCAAAATATGTATAGGGAAATTTAATTGTGGCTATAATAACATCCACTTCTATGGTGATGTTTATAAAAGTTCAAGTGTAACTTGAGAGGTGAATCTTCGCGTGTTTATATTTATTCTGGCACAATTATCGAGTCTTATTGAAGAAAACGTGCTAATAGGATGTTAACAGTTCTTCAATTCAAAATTTGGTATCGCAACCTGCTGTTATCACGTAATTTTTCGACCCAACGTGAAACTTTCCTGTTCTCATTCCACTCAATAGATAAGATAAATCGCATGACTGGGTGCGTAAATTATGCGACATATACGCTGTGGATTCGGAACGAAATAATTTGAACATTTCAAGGAGAAATTAATAACATTTATGTGGAAATATGAGTATAACTCACTGTCACTACGGCATCTTTGGCTATTGATTTTCTGGATCTTATGATAATCCCTGCTACCCTTTTCGAAGGTTTCGCTTTCATATTTTATATAATGTCTAGGAATGCTGTGAAAAAGTAGCTAATCGCATTGTGATAACGAAATCATTTTCGGTTATATCGGATTTTCTTGTAACTGACAATCATCAATATAACCTTCTGTGCAACGAAATTCACCATTTGTCTACCACCACCACCACCGTCGATCGCGCACATCGAACTGATACGTTGTTATTTTATAAATCGAAATTCTATGACACATCTATGTTGGACATGACTCTGAATTTTAATTTAAAGATTATTTAAAAATAATCATCAATTCTTCCAATATCCAACATTTTAAATATAAATAATAATACCGGAAGTGTGGAATTTTCGGCCTTTTCACACCATTGAGCTTATCATAAATTCGAATGCAGAGGTCATTGAAGATATTGAAAATTTAGGTAGTTCTATTGTACATCAGAAATAATGTCAGTTTTCATCAGGTTCTATGTTTGAAATTTGCGCGAATGATTTTTGTTTTGTTTGGAAAAAAGGTTTAATTGTGAGTTATACTGGCGTAAAATGAAAGAAAAGGTCAAAGCGATGAATGGAAACGATGCATCGGTTTCCAACAACCTCACCGAAGAATCTGGAGATGAAGCCGATGAAACTTCGAGCGTTGGAAGTAATTCTACAACCGATACTACTTCCAGAAGTGCGACACCGACGAATAAATCGTCGAAGCGAGGAAAAAAACGCAAGAAGAAGCTGAGCATCGTCAAGCCCCCGAAACCACTGTACAACTTCCGTTGCAGCATCAAAGAGGACCACGGGCAGCCGTTGTTTGGGGCCCAGTTCAACCATCACCTCAAAGAAGGACAGCCTAAGATATTCGCGGCTGTGGGTAGCAATCGTGTTACAATTTACGAATGTCCAGACGAGCCAACTGGAATTAAATTGTTACAGTGCTATGCGGATCCCGACTTGGACGAGAACTATTATACGTGTGCCTGGACGTACGACGACGAACAAGGCAAACCCCTTTTGGCAGTGGCCGGGTCTCGAGGAGTCATACGTATCCTCAGTCCGGCCACTATGTGTTGCATCCGGCATTACATAGGTCACGGACATGCAATCAACGAGCTGAAATTCCATCCCCGAGACCCCAATTTATTGCTATCGGTCTCGAAAGACCACGCTCTACGATTGTGGAATATAAAAACCGACGTTTGTATAGCGATTTTCGGTGGAGTCGAAGGACACAGGGATGAAGTTTTAAGCGCTGATTTCGACGTGTTCGGCAACAGAATTATGTCTTGCGGAATGGATCATTCCCTTAAGCTCTGGCGGCTGGATACGGACACCATGAAGGAAGCAGTCAAACAGTCGTATAACTGGAACGCCAACAGGAATAACCGACCGTTCGATTCCCTAAAAGAGCATTTCCCCGCTTTTTCCACCCGAGATATACACAGGAACTACGTAGATTGCGTCAAGTGGTTAGGCGATTTCGTCCTGAGTAAATCCTGCGAAAACTGTATCATCTGCTGGAAACCGGGACGTTTGGACGATAACCGACTGCGCAAAGGTGAAACTACATCGACTATCATCCACAGGTTCGAATATAAGGAGTGCGAAATTTGGTTTATTCGCTTCGCGATGGATTTTTGGCAGAAGATCTTGGCTTTGGGGAATCAGACCGGGAAGATATTCGTTTGGGATTTGGACGTTACGGATCCCGGTCAGGCCAGGTGCCACACTCTCCAGCATCCCAGATGCACAACGGCCGTCAGACAGACGACTTTGAGTAGGGACGCAAGCATTTTACTGTGCGTTTG
Organism: Aphidecta obliterata; assembly: GCA_963966015.1. NCBI lineage: Eukaryota > Metazoa > Arthropoda > Insecta > Coleoptera > Coccinellidae > Aphidecta > Aphidecta obliterata. The sequence continues at coordinate 863,914 of OZ014434.1, read as the reverse complement.
TGACGACGGGACCATTTGGAGGTGGGACAAAGATGTACAATGAGAAACACGAACCTCGAATTAAATTTTATAATAACTGGGATATAAGATAGATATAGATATAAGTAAAATTTCGATGGGAAATTCAGTTCCTGAAGTTAAATTTGTACTTGAAAGTAAAACTCGCAGAAACGACCAAAGTTAAAAATACAACAAATGAAGATTTTTGGTTTTGGGAAGTGTGAAAAGAGTACCGGTCCACTTTGAGATTTTTTTCCGTTCTTATAATAGATACTTTCAACACTGAGCAAAAATCAATCGTCATTTCCTTCTATATACAAACGAGAAAACATATAGAAAATTTTAAAAGCGGTATCGACTTCAAAAAACTGCATAAAAATCATCCTTTTATGAAAATAGTGTTTCTGTATCTTTTAATAAATTAAACTTTTGAAGTAGATACCACTGTGAACTCTTCGTTTAAAGAAGTTCGAATACTAAATATACAAGAACCTGCATTTCCCCAAATTATTACAGATTCCTCGAGAGATTTCAATGTGTACATATTGGTAAAAATATTTTTTTCGGTGGAAAAATACAGGCATTTCTGCAAACTTCTTCGAACAAGGATACAAAAATCATTAATAATTGGACGGGGAAAACTGTATAAACTATAAACATAATATTTATTGTTGAATGTACATAACTCTTATAAGAATAAAAACCAAAGTAAATGTACGAGGATTTTATATGGGAAATAACAGGAAGAAAACAACATCGAAAAAATTACCCTATTTATTTTGTTTTTATTTACAAGACACTTAACCTAATTAACATATACAATAACTTAAATGAAATTAAAAGATCCAACTTTAAATATTAAAGTTACAGACGAAGATATCCAAATAATAAAACTGCTGTTAGTAAAATTTCGATGGGAAATTTTTTTCAGTTCCTGAAGTTAAATTTGTACTAGAAAGTAAAACTCGCAGAAACGACCAAAGTTAAAAATACAACAAATGAAGATTTTTGGTAAGTGTGAAAAGAGTACCGGTCCACTTTGAGATTTTTTTCCATTCTTATAATAGATACTTTCAACACTGAGCAAAAATCAATCGTCATTTCCTTTTATATACAAACGAGAAAACATATAGAAAATTTTAAAAGCGGTATCGACTTCAAAAAACTGCATAAAAATCATCCTTTTATGAAAATAGTGTTTCTGTATTTTTTAATTAATTAATCTTTGAAGTAGATACTACTGTGAACTCTTTGTTTAAAGAAGTTCGAAGACTAAATATACAAGATCCTGCATTTCCCCAAGTTAATACAGATTTCTCGAGAGATTTCAATATGTACATATTGGTAAAAATATTTTTTTCGGTGGAAAAATACAGGCATTTCTGCAAACTTCTTCGAACAAGGATACAAAAATCATTAATAATTGGACGGGGAAAAAGGTATAAACTATAAACATAATATTTATTGTTGAATGTACATAACTCTTATAAGAATAAAAACCAAAGTAAAAGTACGAGGATTTTATATGGGAAATAACAGGAAGAAAACAACATCGAAAAAATTACCCTATTTATTTTGTTTTTATTTACAAGACACTTAACCTAATTAACATATACAATAACTTAAATGAAATTAAAAGATCCAACTTTAAATATTAAAGTTACAGACAAAGATAACCAAATAATAAAACTGCTGTTAGTAAAATTTCGATGGGAAATTTTTTTTCAGTTCCTGAAGTTAAATTTGTACTTGAAAGTAAAACTCGCAGAAACGACCAACGTTAAAAATACAACAAATGAAGATTTTTGGTTTTGGGAAGTGTGAAAAGAGTACCGGTCCACTTTGAGATTTTTTTCCGTTCTTATAATAGATACTTTCAACACTGAGCAAAAATCAACTTCAAAAAAATCAATCGTCATTTCCTTTTATATACAAACGAGAAAACATAGAAAATTTTAAAAGCGGTATCGACTTCAAAAAACTGCATAAAAATCATCCTTTTATGAAAATAGTGTTTCTGTATTTTTTTAATAAATTAATCTTTGAAGTAGATACTACTGTGAACTCTTCGTTCAAAGAAGTTCGAATACTAAATATACAAGAACCTGCATTTCCCCAAATTATTACAGATTCCTCGAGAGATTTCAATATGTACATATTGGTAAAAATATTTTTTTCGGTGGAAAAACACAGGCATTTCTGCAAACTTCTTCGAACAAGGATACAAAAATCATTAATAATTGGACGGGGAAAACTGTATAAACTATAAACATTTTTAAACGAAAACATTATCATCAACGACACCAAAATGTTATTATCTACATTTGTACAGTTTTCCTAATCAATCCTACTAAAGTTTCCCTGGAGTTTCATTAAAAAAATGGAATAAAAATCGTTCTTTCACTTCTTAATACGATCGGCTCTTCTCAAAGCAGAGGCATCTTTCTTCTTTGTGGTGGCGTCGACTCATTTTCATTTTATATCTCCTTATTTACACTATAGTCTGTTATTCCCCTGAAACGAAAAATTCCAATTTAAATCGTGAGTTTAGAATAAAGAAGACTCGATATATTTTTGTACCGCAAAGCTTACCTTACTTAGTCGGTATAAACAATATATTCAGGTTCCGCTACTTCTACTTGTACAAATTGCGGTTGGAGCATATGTAAAGTATTTGGTTGGCGGGATATATTGTTTCTCGACCTGAAAACAAAAATAACTTAATACGATTGTAACATCGCAGTGGGCTTGAAAATATTCCTATTCTCCCACTTCACACAAAAATACAAAACAAGCGCAAGATCTTAAAGAGTACTTACTTAGCTTTGGCATGAGTTAAAATATGACTTTTTAAATTGGTAGATTGCGCAAACTTCTTATTGCATCCATCGAACGGACATACATATGGTCTATCCCCTGTGTGTATCCTAACATGTGTCCTGCAAAAATTCGGAGGTCAGAAACCAAATCGGGAAAAATAAAAAACACCCACCTCAAATTAAAGTCCAAACTAAACCTCTTTCCGCAGCCTTCGAAAGTGCACTGGAAGGGTTTCTCGCCGGTGTGAACCAACTGATGTCTCTTCAATTTGGACGACTCGACAAACGCCTTGCCACATTCTGCACAAACGTGAACTCTCGGACCGTGCGTATGAAGATGTTTGCGCATGGCCGAATTGTCCCTGAACATTTTGTTGCAACCTTTGTGCGGGCAAGCTGGAATTTAAATAGAACTTAAAGAAATATTCTGGAAGGAGGAGGAAACTCACCGATCGTTCTGTCTGAACAGTCCTGGTTTGGCCTTCGAACTCTTGGACTTTTCAAACCTGGCCTAGCGAATTCGGCTAGTTGTTTGGGATCTGACAAATCTAAACCGGGCATCCCATCGGTTGGAATTTTTTTCCCAGTCATATATTCTTTCAACTCGAGGTCAGCTTCGGGATTTGAACCTTCGTCTAAAATTGATGAAAATTTGAATTTCACAAATCACTAAGAATCCTTGATTTAACTGATCTCCATGTAGTTTTTTTTTAATTCAAACGTTCAATAATTAGTAGGATAAATCGTTTAAACGGAACCCATCTCTTTAAATAAGTCGTTGGTTTTCTATGAATTCGATGTACTTCTATGACTTTCGAATTTTCTCGATGACATTTTGCTTGCGTCAAAAAAGTTTGGATGGAAAAAATCGAAATATTCTTCTAATGAAAATGCAGAAATCCAGTACGCCACAAAATTTAAAAGGAACTTAATATCATTCACACGAAATTGGCCAGGTCAGGTGATGTTTGTAAACAACCATACTGTGCAACCTGGGGTTGAATTCCGAGTAAACCGGTTTAGAACCGAAATTTCTACTTAAAATTTCGAAAAATATCTTGACCTACCGTCGCTGGTGCCTGAAGCCCACATGGTTACCGAAAATTCACCTTCCATAGTTTTGATTTGCACCTGTTTTTGTTCCCATTTTCTAGGTTTACTTTCTACATGCATATCACTCAACAACATTTCGTTTTCCCGTCTTCCTATTATCCCCCGATTTCGATTCAACAACGATCGTTTCTTTTTCGAGGGTCCGGGAGACGATTCGACGTACAGATCGGACGAATCGGGTACGGGTACATCGTACAGATTCAGAGGATCGCCGGAATCGTCTATGATTTCCTCTTGTGTTTCTAAAATGATGTCCCTGTCTTCGAGAGATTGCATTCCCATTATCGTATCGCCGCATTCGACGATAGTCTCGACCGCATCGCTCATATCTACTGGAATCGACTCGATTTCCACACATTCCTGTATGTCCGGCTGTATTTCCACTTCACACATTAAATTTTGGTGATCCGCCATGATTATAATAGCTCCCTATTTTGTTGATAACACTAACACACAACAATGGCGGACAAAACTAGTTTATTCCACAGACGCCGTCAAAATTGTTTCGATGTGGATTAGTTAAGATACTCTGTGTTCCGGACTTTTCACTCTGGTCTACCACGAAAGTGAGACGGAAGATGGGGAGTTTGTTCACGAAAAATTCTTAGTGTGGCGAAACGAGAGCCATCTACGAAGCGGTAGAATAAATAATGTATGACCTTTGGTTCCTGTGTACTGTTTGTTTTTTATCAGACGAAAAATATACAAATGATTTGATTTTAAATGGAATGCGTTCAACAGTATTATCAAAGATTAGAGAAGTCTTTAGTGTTATTCAACAATATCAGTGATCAGTTAGAACTTGAAACAAGGATTCTCAGTAATCTGAGTTCATCACTGCGAAGTGAAATTCAGCAGAATTTAAATTTCCACCAATTAATAACTTGAAAACAATCAAGTAGCAAACACTTAGAATGGGTCTAAACGTATTAATAATAATAATATATCAATTTTAGATGAATTTGTCCTCAAACTGAAAGAATTAGACTGGAAAAATATGTACTTATTGAAATCTCTCGATAAAGATTCTGTGATGATTTGGGGAAATGCAGGTTATTGTATATTTATAATTCGTACTTTTTAAAACAAAAATACAGAAACACTATTTTTATAAAAAAAAAAACAGTTGAAACTAGAGATGAGTAAAACGGTGATTTCTAAGTCACGTCGTGATCAGTGATCGTAATTCGTAAATCACCTTTCTTTGGAACAGTGATTGCGATCACCGTTCAACTTTAGTAGATTTTTGACGAAGAGTTTCTTGAGCCACCGCTGTTTCAATTATTTTTTATGATAAATTATTTAAAATTTGTCTTTCCTAAATCTTCAGAATGAAATAATATTGAAATCAAAAACATGAATGAAGGGAGAATAATCGAAAGTTATATATATCTTTGTATATAAAAAAATTAACGAATTCTGTACATAAGTACACAAATGATATAAGAATAATCAATTAAATATCTGAAACATCTTATTTGAAATAATTAACAATAACAGTTTTCGCGATTACAAAAGTCTAACCGCCCCCTGCCGGCTAAATCGCAAACCTCGAAAACGAGTATTGTTTTCATATTTCACGTGCTTCTACGCCAGATATTTTTATTTTATATCCAGGTTTTCATGAGGTATATTCAGAAATTTTTGAAGTAAGATGCCTCAGCAATTTTTGTCACTAATGCCTCAGGCATATTGAAAAAAAATGGATCAGAGGAAAACACAAATAATCCACTATTAGGCGTAGCTCCCAAATAATTGAATACTGCCATCCAAATCAAATAGTACTCAATTTTTCCTGTTGAAATATCATCAATTTCGCTATAATTAAAATTGAAAAAACTAATTTGTTCACCCAAAATCGATAAACTTGATACTACACTATTAATAATCCAATCATTCACTAAAAATTCTTCTTATAAACCCACAAAATCGAAGGAAAAATCTGAAAAACACCTAAAATAATACGTTTCATCACAATAAATCCCGAAAAGATACTCGTTTTCCTCCATGTTTGTGTTCATTTCGCAGCGCCCTCATCGGTAATTGGAATCGCGATTCAACGTGAAAATAACGGTGATCGAATCACCGATAGTTAAATATCGCTCATCCGGCTCATCTCTAGTAGAATCATAATTTTGATGCAGTTTTTTGAAGGAAGTGATGATCATTGCTCTGTTTCAAGTTGTGCATGAACAGAAAATATAAGAATAGAAATCGAATCAAAAAACGTATTTATAGTAAAAGATATTTTATTAACCCAGATAATTAATCACAAAGCTTGTATAAAATTAAGTACATAACAAGAATTGGCACCATAAGATATTCATAATTATTATATCTGAATTCTTTCGAAAAAAAAATAATTTTAACTCGGTGGTTCTTTTTATCAAAATTCGTTACACAGCATTCGATTTTTCCAACGAGATATATTTCAACAATAAAAAAAAATGACGAGCCAATTATTTAATTCATGATAATTTTCTGTAATAGCATGATATGTGATGAACAAAATTAATTACAACATAACATTTATATAAAATCTGTCTATCCATTTCGAACTTCAACTTGGAAAATATTTCAGCGATAACATTCAGTCTATCGAATTCGCGAATAAATAAATTGAAGCAATTCTTGAAATGAGTAATTGAAGCTCAATATGTTGACACCTCGAAGATAAGTACAATATTTATATACAGTTAATACATTGCCATCAACAATTTAGGAACTTACTCGATATACAACAATAAATATTTGCAAAATTTGAGCACTAATGTTCGTTACCCATCTAAATTCAATTGATATGCAATTAGAGATAAAATATGTACATAAATTAACATTTGATTGCAAGCGAGGAACCCTATATTTAATATACAGGGGGTGAAACGAAAACATGTCTAAAATATGCGCGAGGAACATGGAAGACAAGAAATTCATCAAAAATCGCAGATAACAGTGATACAAGCGCTGTTTCGAAATATAATCAAAATTGGAAATTCAGATCGATTTCATACCTTACGCACCGTGATTCCATTCAAAATTAAAGAATATTAGTTTGAGAAAATAATTACAATAAAAAAAAACATTCATACCATCAAATCAATCAACCGAGTGAAGTTTAAACCGAAAAAATCGTTCGAAATCCATCCTAACAAAACCGACCTCGCGACAATCGAAAACAACCTAAATTAAGCGAATCTAAAGCTACGGTATTCACAGATTGTAATAGATCTCATGGAAGCACTTAAATAGCGATTTTATTTTTAATCAGTCTGGCGTCTCGATCGAGATGATTGGCAGCACTGGCTTCAGAAGATCAGCCCTCTTCATGTAAGCAAGGTCCATCTTCTCCGTTTGCTCGAGTTCAACGCCCTCCTGTCTCCTTTCCGGGTAATAGGAGATATTCGCGTATTCTTGGAGGCAAGGGAACACGCCTAAGACGAACGAGCAGAAATCCTTCCGCATCCCAAACCACCCTTGAAAAAATCAGAAAGTAAAATACTGTATTAAACCTGAAAACTCTACTTACATTTATTGCAACCCTTAGCGTTAAACGACATAATGATCAACGTTACAAAAGATATAAACAGTGGACTCGCTACAACTACATACGATACTTTTATGTCGTCGTCCAGTTTGTTAGCTAGGAGAACCTAAAATTTCAAAAATTACGGAATGAAAGAAAGTCGAGGTCCAAAATTACCTGAAATATCAGAATAGGAATCACCAGGAAGGTGTAGCCGAGGGCCGAGTGAAAACTTGCTCGTCGTTGTTGAACGCTGACTTCCGGTGTCCTAATCAGTATAGCGGCGAAAATTATCGTGTACAAAACTCCAACCAAAGATAAACACATCACGATCCATAACGGCACGAAAACGACCTCCCAAGACCAACTGATGAATTGGTCCAAACGCAACGCGAGAAATATGAACTGCAGAACATTGACCGCACAGAAGAGCTCCAACTGCGAAAAAAAATTAGGTAATCGTACGATTTATTTGTTAATGAACTCACCTCGAATGTCCTGTCATGTTTTACAGCCCATATGCACACCGCTATGCTGACGATTGAGATAAAAATCAAAGGTATGAACACCAGAATCCATAAATGTCTTCCGGATTCCAACTTATCGCATACGAGCAACTCGAACATTAAAAGGATTAAATGCAGGGCGAGAGAAATTAGCATGGATTTATAGTGGATGTAGGCTTCTCCTTCCAGTCTGAAATGTGGATACCTCCACCATACATAACTTCCAACGGAGGCTCCTAAGATTACCAAACATTTCCAAATCCATATTGGTGTGAAGACGCTCCAATACGACCAGGTGATAACATTGTCCAGTTTCAAAGCGAATAAAATTGTAAAAATCAACAGGCACGTATGAACGACGAACTTACTGAAAGAACACATCGTGTTAGTACCTCGGAGACTGTTGGTGGAATAAGAGGATTACTAATGTTCGAAAACCAGAGTTGATTAAGTTATGCAAGATGAAAACGAGTATAACTCGTAGGATTACGTTCGTCATTAGGACCACTCACCTTGGGTTAAAATCTTGAAAAACAGTCAGCAAATTCATTTCGAATGAATTTTTGTTCAGTAAAATAATATTTTGAATTCCATGTTTGTTTTGCTGTGAAACTATCCCGTATTTGTCAAAACTAGAGATGAGCGTTTTTTCACTACCGGTCATTCAATCACCGTTACAGCTATTTTCACGTTGAATGTCCATATCGCGATTCCAATTATCGATGAGGGCGCTGCGAAATGTAAACAAACATGGGGGAAAACGAGTACCTTTTCGGGATTTATTGTGATGAAACGGATTATTTTCAGGTTTCTCCTTCGATTTTGTAGGTTTTATGTAAAGGCTTTTTAGTGAATGATTGGATTATTGATAGGTTTTTTCAATTTTAATTATATCGAAATTGATAATAATTCAACAGGAAAAATGAAGCACTATTTGATTTGGACGACAGTGTTCAATTATTTGGGAGCTACACCTAATAGTCGATCATTTGTGCTTTTCTTCGGTCCATTTTTTCCAATATGCCGAAGGCATTAGTGACAAAAACTGCCGAAGCATCTTTCTTCAAAAATTTCTGAATATACCTCACGAATATCCCGGATATAAAATAAAAATATCTGGCTCAGAAGCATGTGAAATATGAAAACAATTCCGTTTTCTAGGTTCGGGATTTAGCCGGCAGGGGGCGTTTAGACTTCTGGAATCATGTTTTAGATTTCAATTTTATTTCATTCAATTATCTAGGAAAGACAAATTATAAATAAATTATCAAAAAAAGTTATTGAAACAAGCATTAGCAGTGCGTTGAATCAAGAAACCCTTTGTCAAAAAACTACTCAAGGTGAACGGTGAACGGTGATCGCAATCACCGTTCCAAAGAACGTTGATTGGCGAATTACGATAACTGATCATGACGTGACTCAGAAATCACCGTTTTGTTCATCTCTAGTCAAAACGTGACGTTTGGGACTTTGAAAGTAGTTCGTTTGTCCTCAATCCAACATAAAAAAAATTAAATCCCCGATACTACGAGGAAACGTCAAAAGTACCATACGGTTTTTGTAAATCTGGCATTTCGATCGAAAATGTAAATACGTGTACGTTTTATGGTATATTTGTTTATTTAACACTTATCGTAGACTTTTGCAATCGTTTTTATGAAGTGTTCGCAATTTTCGGTGAACCCAAATCGACTCAGGTATTCGACTGAAAGTTATAGGTAGTCGAAAATTTGAAAAAATGGAAGAGACATTCATGTTGATATCTCTGGTGTTGGTTATGTTGATAGGGTCGTTCCTGGCTGGAAATATACCCCTGTTTTTCGTGTTTTCTGAGGTAAGTAACTTGTAATATTTCACTGTTCAAAATATCTTCCCATTTATCTCATAGTCTTCATTTTTTATAATTTTTTCGTGTTAAATTGGCATATTTGCCAATTTCGAATGTACTCTGCTGTAATGAGGAAAAATGAATCAACTATTAATTCAAATTATATTGAATATCGTAGTTATTCATTTAGTCATTTCATTATTTTTGATTATATCGAATGGTGGATGCGCCAATCATTCTTTTATATATCGCCTTTTTTTGGTGTGCATAAATTAACTTATGGGGCTCAACAACCATTATAAGATATAATAAATATCTCCTCAGCCACAGCTATGACAATGTTTTTCAAATTTCAAAGAAACTTCTTTTTCGAATATTTCGAGGTGTCCAACAAGGTTCGAACCTGGGACCGTCAAAATAACATTTCTCATTAACTGTTTGAATCTAACTAAGTCGGACGTTTCTATATTCGCTGTCCTGGCCGTGACTTCGTCGAGTGTTACAATTTATTGTTTATAAAACCGCGTAAAATATAAACAACATGTTCAATGCATAAAGTTCATTAGTGATGTGGCTGGCTTCGAGGAAACATGAACGACTTGATGAATTTGCTTTTTCTCAACGTTGCTGTGTTTTTCGGGCCAATGTTGGCAGGAATAGCTGCTTTGTTCGTACCAGAAGTGAGTCGATTTTTTTTTAATTTTCGATTTTTTCGGCGATTTGCCAGGATCGGTTTGGAATATTCCTTTCTTTCGATTGGGTAGAATCGTGACTACCAAATTTCATGATTCTAATAAAATATTATATAGGATCGTTTTTCGTCAATTAATTTTTAGCCTTCAAAATTGACGGATCGGAGAACGAATTTTTGCATCGATTATCATAATTTTCATTCTATTGGAAACAATAAACCAAAACTTTAGGAATCGTCCGAGGAGAAAATCTTCACCTTCCCTCTGAAATTTTCACAAAGCTACCAACGTTTTTTGGAAATAAATTTTCAGCCTTCAAAATTGACGGATCGGATTTTCGAGCTAGGAAGATCGCCCATAGAAAATAATTATTTCAAAACTCCTCACGACCAAATATAATTTTTTAATTGATCCATAGATTTTTAGCCTTTAAAATTGACAGATCGGAGAACGAATTTTCGTATCGATTTCCATAATTTTCATTTTATTGGAAACAATGAACCAAAACTTTAGGAATCGTCCGAGGAGAAAATCTTCACCTTCCCCCTGGAATTTTCACAAAGCCACCAACGTTTTTTGGAAATTAATTTTCAGCCTTCAAAATTGACGGATCGGATTTTCGAGCTAGGAAGATCGCCCATAGAAAATAATTATTTCAAAACTCCTCACGACCAAATATAATTTTTTAATTGATCCATAGATTTTTAGCCTTCAAAATTGACAGATCGGAGAACTAATTTTCGTATCGATTTCCATAATTTTCATTTTATTGGAAACAATGAACCAAAACTTTAGGAAACGTCCGAGGAAAAAATCTCACCTTCCCCCTGAAATTTTCACAAAGCCAACAAAGTTTTTTGGAAATTAATTTTCAACCTTCAAAATTGACGGATCTGATTTTCGAGCTAGGAGGATCGCCCATATAAAATAATTATTTCAAAACCCCTCACGACCAAGTATAATTTTCTAATTGATCCATAGATTTTTAGCCTTCAAAATTGACAGATCGGAGAACTAATTTTCGTATCAATTTCCATAATTTTCATTTTATTCGAAACAATGAACCAAAACTTAAGGAATCGTCCGAGGAGAAAATCTTCAACTTCCCCCTGAAATATTCACAAAGCCACCAACGTTTTTTGGAAATTAATTTTCAGCCTTCAAAATTGACGGATCGGATTTTCGAGCTAGGAGGATCGCCCATATAAAATAATTATTTCAAAACCCCTCACGACCAAATATAATTTTTTAATTAATCCATAGAGTTTAAGCCTTCAAAATTGACAGATCGGAGAACTAATTTTCGTATCGATTTCCATAATTTTCATTTTATTGGAAACAATGAACCAAAACTTAAGGAATCGTCCGAGGAGAAAATCTTCAAGTTCCCCCTGAATTTTCACGAAGCCACCAACGTTTTTTGGAAATTTAGAATCGACCAACTTCGCGACTTTTTTTTCGTCGGAAAATTCCCTCGACAATCTAATCGATCGTCACGTCCAGGATCGTGATGAATCATATCAAGGTTTTCGTTTTCGATTGTTATCCAACGCTTTGAAATTTTCTTTTATTTCATAGCATAAAAAAAGCATTTCTGTTGTTTCCATCCAATAATTCTCTCGAATGAATAATGCAATAAAGAGATCTATTTATAAACGACGATAAAATCCCAATTGTGAACAAACAGGTTTCTCTAATGGAGATTCAATAAAGGAATTTTTCATTCGGCATTTCTAAGAATGGAACAAAGGTTTTTTTTTCCAGATAATACTTTTACGTCGCCAATATTCTAATTCGTGATTTTTCCAGGACAGACTGAAGAAGATCACCGTCTTCGGTGCCGGCCTCCTGATCGGCACAGCTCTAGCCGTCATAATCCCGGAAGGCATTCGAGCCTTGACGATAGAGAAACCGCACAACCGCACATCCGAAGGAGACGAACACAGCGACCCTTTCGGCCCCATCGGAATCAGCCTGGTCCTAGGTTTCATATTCATGCTCCTCATAGACCAGGTGGGCGCCCTTTTCCTTTCCCCCGAACGTAGAGAAATTAATTTTTTGCAATTGCAGATATTCCAGAATAGGAACGAGAACGTCAACGGTCCGGAGAGGATCAACACGGCCACCATAGGTCTGGTGGTCCACGCGGCTGCGGATGGGATAGCTTTGGGAGCTGCGGCCACCACGAGCCAGACCGACGTCGAGATTATAGTCTTTTTGGCCATAATGTTGCACAAGGCCCCCGCTGCTTTCGGGCTGGTCACCTACCTGATGCACTCTGGGGTGGAAAGGTGACGGTTTGAGTGAATCGAGGGGTGTTTGTGATGTTAATCGGTGCATTGTTTCAGGACTAAAATAAGGAAGCACCTGTTGATATTCTCGTTGGCAGCTCCGGTGCTCACTCTTGTCACGTACTTCGGGATAGGGCAGGAATCCAAGGAAACTTTGAATAACTTCAACGCGACTGGTGAGAATGTTTAATAACAATAAGTAGAAAACCTCAATTACTAACGAAATTGCCGAAAAACTCCTAGAAACCATTTTGAATCCCGACCTGGGGCTTTCCTCTTTTGTGCAATTCACGAAGGTGAAATCGGAAGTTTCCATAGCCATCGAAAACGCTCGAAGTGGACGGCTTGGAAAGCTCCAGAGTCATCTGGAACTCGAATAATTGAAAATTAATAATGGCCAAGTTTCTGAAAGGAAGGTTCATTCATTTATCTATGCAAATTACATCTGCAATTACGAAAAATTAATTTCTCTACGTTCGGGGTGTGAAAAGGGCCCATCTGATCTATGAGAAGCATGAATATGAAACCAAGGACCAGGCTGATTCCGATGGGGCCGAAAGGGTCGCTATGTTCATATCCTTCGGCTGTGTGGTTGTGCGGTTTCTCTATCGTCAAGGCTCGAATGCCTTCAGGAGGCCAGCACCGAAGACGGTGATCTTCTTCAGTCTGTCCTGGAAAAATCACAAATTAGAATATTGGCGACGTAAAACTGTTATCTGGAAAAAAAAAAACCTTCGTTCCATTCTTAGAAATGCCGAATAAAAAATTCCCTTATTGGATCTCCATCAGAGAAACCTGTTTGTTCACAATTGGGATATTATCGTCGTTTATAAATAGATCTCTTCATTGCACTATTCATTCGAGAGACTTATCGGATGGAAACAACAGAAACGCTTTTTTTACGCTTTGAAATAAAAGGAAATTTCAAAGCGTTGGATAACATTCGAAAACGAAAACCTTGATATGATTCATCACGATCCTGGACGTGACGATCGGTTAGATTGTCGAGGGAATTTTCCGACGAAAAAAAAGTCGCGAATTTGGTCGATTCTAAATTTCCAAAAAACGTTGGCGGCTTCGTGAAAATTCAGGGGGAACTTGAAGATTTTCTCCTCGAACGATTCCTTAAGTTTTGGTTCATTGTTTCCAATAAAATGAAAATTATGGAAATTGATACGAGAATTAGTTCTCCGATCTGTCAATTTTGAAGGCTAAAAATTTATGGATCCATTAAAAAATTATATTTGGTCGTGAGGGGTTTTGAAGGAATTATTTTTATATGGGCGATCCTCCTAACTCGAAAATCCGATCCGTCAATTTTGAAGGCTGAAAATTAATTTCCAAAAAACGTTGGTGGCTTTGTGAAAATTTCAGGGGGAAGTTGAAGATTTTCTCCTCGGACGATTCCTAAAGTTTTGGTTCATTGTTTCAAATAAAATGAAAATTATGGTAATTGATACGAAAAGTAGTTCTCCGATCTGTCAATTTTGAAGGCTAAAAATTTATGGATCCATTAAAAAATTATATTTGGTCGTGAGGGCTTTTGAAGGAATTATTTTTATATGGGCGATCCTCCTAGCTCGAAAATCCGATCTGTCAATTTTGAAAGTTGAAAATTAATTTCCAAAAAACGTTGGTGGCTTTGTGAATATTTCAGGGGGAAGTTGAAGATTTTCTCCTCGGACGATTCCTAAAGTTTTGGTTCATCGTTTCCAATAAAATGAAAATTATGGAAATCGATACGAAAATTAGTTCTCCGATCTGTCAATTTTGAAGGCTAAAAATCTATGGATCCATTAAAAAATTATATTTGGTCGTGAGGGCTTTTGAAGGAATTATTTTTATATGGGCGATCCTCCTAGCTCGAAAATCCGATCTGTCAATTTTGAAGGCTGAAAATTAATTTCCAAAAAACGTTGGTGGCTTTGTGAATATTTCAGGGGGAAGTTGAAGATTTTCTCCTCGGACGATTCCTAAAGTTTTGGTTCATCGTTTCCAATAAAATGAAAATTATGGAAATCGATACGAAAATTAGTTCTCCGATCTGTCAATTTTGAAGGCTAAAAATCTATGGATCCATTAAAAAATTATATTTGGTCGTGAGGGCTTTTGAAGGAATTATTTTATATGGGCGATCCTCCTAGCTCGAAAATCCGATCCGTCAATTTTGAAAGTTGAAAATTAATTTCCAAAAAACGTTGGTGGCTTTGTGAATATTTCAGGGGGAAGTTGAAGATTTTCTCCTCGGACGATTCCTAAAGTTTTGGTTCATCGTTTCCAATAAAATGAAAATTATGGAAATCGATACGAAAATTAGTTCTCCGATCTGTCAATTTTGAAGGCTAAAAATCTATGGATCCATTAAAAAATTATATTTGGTCGTGAGGGCTTTTGAAGGAATTATTTTATATGGGCGATCCTCCTAGCTCGAAAATCCGATCTGTCAATTTTGAAAGTTGAAAATTAATTTCCAAAAAACGTTGGTGGCTTTGTGAATATTTCAGGGGGAAGTTGAAGATTTTCTCCTCGGACGATTCCTAAAGTTTGGGTTCATTGTTTCAAATAAAATGAAAATTGTGGAAATCGATACGAAAATTAATTCTCCGATCTGTCAATTTTGAAGGCTAAAAATCTATGGATCCATTAGAAAATTATATTTGGTCGTGAGGAGTTTTGAAATAATTATTTTGTATGGGCCGTCCTCTTAGATCGAAAATCCGATATGTCAATTTTGAAGGCTGAAAATTAATTTCCAAAAAACGTTGGTGACTTTGTGAAAATTCCAGGGGGAAGGTGAAGATTTTCTCCTCGGACGATTCCTAAAGTTTTGGTTCATTCTTTCCAATAAAATGAAAATTATGGAAATCGATACGAAAATTAGTTCTCCGATCTGTCAATTTTGAAGGCTAAAAATCTATGGATCCATTAAAAAATTATATTTGGTCGTGAGGGCTTTTGAAGGAATTATTTTTATATGGGCGATCCTCCTAGCTCGAAAATCCGATCTGTCAATTTTGAAAGTTGAAAATTAATTTCCAAAAAACGTTGGTGGCTTTGTGAATATTTCAGGGGGAAGTTGAAGATTTTCTCCTCGGACGATTCCTAAAGTTTTGGTTCATCGTTTCCAATAAAATGAAAATTATGGAAATCGATACGAAAATTAGTTCTCCGATCTGTCAATTTTGAAGGCTAAAAATCTATGGATCCATTAAAAAATTATATTTGGTCGTGAGGGCTTTTGAAGGAATTATTTTTATATGGGCGATCCTCCTAGCTCGAAAATCCGATCTGTCAATTTTGAAAGTTGAAAATTAATTTCCAAAAAACGTTGGTGGCTTTGTGAATATTTCAGGGGGAAGTTGAAGATTTTCTCCTCGGACGATTCCTAAAGTTTTGGTTCATCGTTTCCAATAAAATGAAAATTATGGAAATCGATACGAAAATTAGTTCTCCGATCTGTCAATTTTGAAGGCTAAAAATCTATGGATCCATTAAAAAATTATATTTGGTCGTGAGGGCTTTTGAAGGAATTATTTTTATATGGGCGATCCTCCTAGCTCGAAAATCCGATCTGTCAATTTTGAAAGTTGAAAATTAATTTCCAAAAAACGTTGGTGGCTTTGTGAATATTTCAGGGGGAAGTTGAAGATTTTCTCCTCGGACGATTCCTAAAGTTTTGGTTCATCGTTTCCAATAAAATGAAAATTATGGAAATCGATACGAAAATTAGTTCTCCGATCTGTCAATTTTGAAGGCTAAAAATCTATGGATCCATTAAAAAATTATATTTGGTCGTGAGGGCTTTTGAAGGAATTATTTTTATATGGGCGATCCTCCTAGCTCGAAAATCCGATCTGTCAATTTTGAAAGTTGAAAATTAATTTCCAAAAAACGTTGGTGGCTTTGTGAATATTTCAGGGGGAAGTTGAAGATTTTCTCCTCGGACGATTCCTAAAGTTTTGGTTCATCGTTTCCAATAAAATGAAAATTATGGAAATCGATACGAAAATTAGTTCTCCGATCTGTCAATTTTGAAGGCTAAAAATCTATGGATCCATTAAAAAATTATATTTGGTCGTGAGGGCTTTTGAAGGAATTATTTTATATGGGCGATCCTCCTAGCTCGAAAATCCGATCTGTCAATTTTGAAAGTTGAAAATTAATTTCCAAAAAACGTTGGTGGCTTTGTGAATATTTCAGGGGGAAGTTGAAGATTTTCTCCTCGGACGATTCCTAAAGTTTTGGTTCATCGTTTCCAATAAAATGAAAATTATGGAAATCGATACGAAAATTAGTTCTCCGATCTGTCAATTTTGAAGGCTAAAAATCTATGGATCCATTAGAAAATTATATTTGGTCGTGAGGAGTTTTGAAATAATTATTTTGTATGGGCCGTCCTCCTAGCTCGAAAATCCGATCTGTCAATTTTGAAAGTTGAAAATTAATTTCCAAAAAACGTTGGTGGCTTTGTGAATATTTCAGGGGGAAGTTGAAGATTTTCTCCTCGGACGATTCCTAAAGTTTGGGTTCATTGTTTCAAATAAAATGAAAATTGTGGAAATCGATACGAAAATTAATTCTCCGATCTGTCAATTTTGAAGGCTAAAAATCTATGGATCCATTAGAAAATTATATTTGGTCGTGAGGAGTTTTGAAATAATTATTTTGTATGGGCCGTCCTCTTAGATCGAAAATCCGATATGTCAATTTTGAAGGCTGAAAATTAATTTCCAAAAAACGTTGGTGACTTTGTGAAAATTCCAGGGGGAAGGTGAAGATTTTCTCCTCGGACGATTCCTAAAGTTTTGGTTCATTCTTTCCAATAAAATGAAAATTATGGAAATCGATACGAAAATTAGTTCTCCGATCTGTCAATTTTGAAGGCTAAAAATCTATGGATCCATTAAAAAATTATATTTGGTCGTGAGGGCTTTTGAAGGAATTATTTTTATATGGGCGATCCTCCTAGCTCGAAAATCCGATCTGTCAATTTTGAAAGTTGAAAATTAATTTCCAAAAAACGTTGGTGGCTTTGTGAATATTTCAGGGGGAAGTTGAAGATTTTCTCCTCGGACGATTCCTAAAGTTTTGGTTCATCGTTTCCAATAAAATGAAAATTATGGAAATCGATACGAAAATTAGTTCTCCGATCTGTCAATTTTGAAGGCTAAAAATCTATGGATCCATTAAAAAATTATATTTGGTCGTGAGGGCTTTTGAAGGAATTATTTTTATATGGGCGATCCTCCTAGCTCGAAAATCCGATCTGTCAATTTTGAAAGTTGAAAATTAATTTCCAAAAAACGTTGGTGGCTTTGTGAATATTTCAGGGGGAAGTTGAAGATTTTCTCCTCGGACGATTCCTAAAGTTTTGGTTCATCGTTTCCAATAAAATGAAAATTATGGAAATCGATACGAAAATTAGTTCTCCGATCTGTCAATTTTGAAGACTAAAAATCTATGGATCCATTAAAAAATTATATTTGGTCGTGAGGGCTTTTGAAGGAATTATTTTTATATGGGCGATCCTCCTAGCTCGAAAATCCGATCCGTCAATTTTGAAAGTTGAAAATTAATTTCCAAAAAACGTTGGTGGCTTTGTGAATATTTCAGGGGGAAGTTGAAGATTTTCTCCTCGGACGATTCCTAAAGTTTTGGTTCATCGTTTCCAATAAAATGAAAATTATGGAAATCGATACGAAAATTAGTTCTCCGATCTGTCAATTTTGAAGACTAAAAATCTATGGATCCATTAAAAAATTATATTTGGTCGTGAGGGCTTTTGAAGGAATTATTTTATATGGGCGATCCTCCTAGCTCGAAAATCCGATCCGTCAATTTTGAAAGTTGAAAATTAATTTCCAAAAAACGTTGGTGGCTTTGTGAATATTTCAGGGGGAAGTTGAAGATTTTCTCCTCGGACGATTCCTAAAGTTTTGGTTCATCGTTTCCAATAAAATGAAAATTATGGAAATCGATACGAAAATTAGTTCTCCGATCTGTCAATTTTGAAGGCTAAAAATCTATGGATCCATTAAAAAATTATATTTGGTCGTGAGGGCTTTTGAAGGAATTATTTTTATATGGGCGATCCTCCTAGCTCGAAAATCCGATCTGTCAATTTTGAAAGTTGAAAATTAATTTCCAAAAAACGTTGGTGGCTTTGTGAATATTTCAGGGGGAAGTTGAAGATTTTCTCCTCGGACGATTCCTAAAGTTTGGGTTCATTGTTTCAAATAAAATGAAAATTGTGGAAATCGATACGAAAATTAATTCTCCGATCTGTCAATTTTGAAGGCTAAAAATCTATGGATCCATTAGAAAATTATATTTGGTCGTGAGGAGTTTTGAAATAATTATTTTGTATGGGCCGTCCTCTTAGATCGAAAATCCGATATGTCAATTTTGAAGGCTGAAAATTAATTTCCAAAAAACGTTGGTGACTTTGTGAAAATTCCAGGGGGAAGGTGAAGATTTTCTCCTCGGACGATTCCTAAAGTTTTGGTTCATTCTTTCCAATAAAATGAAAATTATGGAAATCGATACGAAAATTAGTTCTCCGATCTGTCAATTTTGAAGGCTAAAAATCTATGGATCCATTAAAAAATTATATTTGGTCGTGAGGGCTTTTGAAGGAATTATTTTTATATGGGCGATCCTCCTAGCTCGAAAATCCGATCTGTCAATTTTGAAAGTTGAAAATTAATTTCCAAAAAACGTTGGTGGCTTTGTGAATATTTCAGGGGGAAGTTGAAGATTTTCTCCTCGGACGATTCCTAAAGTTTTGGTTCATCGTTTCCAATAAAATGAAAATTATGGAAATCGATACGAAAATTAGTTCTCCGATCTGTCAATTTTGAAGGCTAAAAATCTATGGATCCATTAAAAAATTATATTTGGTCGTGAGGGCTTTTGAAGGAATTATTTTTATATGGGCGATCCTCCTAGCTCGAAAATCCGATCTGTCAATTTTGAAAGTTGAAAATTAATTTCCAAAAAACGTTGGTGGCTTTGTGAATATTTCAGGGGGAAGTTGAAGATTTTCTCCTCGGACGATTCCTAAAGTTTTGGTTCATCGTTTCCAATAAAATGAAAATTATGGAAATCGATACGAAAATTAGTTCTCCGATCTGTCAATTTTGAAGGCTAAAAATCTATGGATCCATTAAAAAATTATATTTGGTCGTGAGGGCTTTTGAAGGAATTATTTTTATATGGGCGATCCTCCTAGCTCGAAAATCCGATCTGTCAATTTTGAAAGTTGAAAATTAATTTCCAAAAAACGTTGGTGGCTTTGTGAATATTTCAGGGGGAAGTTGAAGATTTTCTCCTCGGACGATTCCTAAAGTTTTGGTTCATCGTTTCCAATAAAATGAAAATTATGGAAATCGATACGAAAATTAGTTCTCCGATCTGTCAATTTTGAAGGCTAAAAATCTATGGATCCATTAAAAAATTATATTTGGTCGTGAGGGCTTTTGAAGGAATTATTTTTATATGGGCGATCCTCCTAGCTCGAAAATCCGATCTGTCAATTTTGAAAGTTGAAAATTAATTTCCAAAAAACGTTGGTGGCTTTGTGAATATTTCAGGGGGAAGTTGAAGATTTTCTCCTCGGACGATTCCTAAAGTTTTGGTTCATCGTTTCCAATAAAATGAAAATTATGGAAATCGATACGAAAATTAGTTCTCCGATCTGTCAATTTTGAAGGCTAAAAATCTATGGATCCATTAAAAAATTATATTTGGTCGTGAGGGCTTTTGAAGGAATTATTTTTATATGGGCGATCCTCCTAGCTCGAAAATCCGATCTGTCAATTTTGAAAGTTGAAAATTAATTTCCAAAAAACGTTGGTGGCTTTGTGAATATTTCAGGGGGAAGTTGAAGATTTTCTCCTCGGACGATTCCTAAAGTTTGGGTTCATTGTTTCAAATAAAATGAAAATTGTGGAAATCGATACGAAAATTAATTCTCCGATCTGTCAATTTTGAAGGCTAAAAATCTATGGATCCATTAGAAAATTATATTTGGTCGTGAGGAGTTTTGAAATAATTATTTTGTATGGGCCGTCCTCTTAGATCGAAAATCCGATATGTCAATTTTGAAGGCTGAAAATTAATTTCCAAAAAACGTTGGTGACTTTGTGAAAATTCCAGGGGGAAGGTGAAGATTTTCTCCTCGGACGATTCCTAAAGTTTTGGTTCATTCTTTCCAATAAAATGAAAATTATGGAAATCGATACGAAAATTAGTTCTCCGATCTGTCAATTTTGAAGGCTAAAAATCTATGGATCCATTAAAAAATTATATTTGGTCGTGAGGGCTTTTGAAGGAATTATTTTTATATGGGCGATCCTCCTAGCTCGAAAATCCGATCTGTCAATTTTGAAAGTTGAAAATTAATTTCCAAAAAACGTTGGTGGCTTTGTGAATATTTCAGGGGGAAGTTGAAGATTTTCTCCTCGGACGATTCCTAAAGTTTTGGTTCATCGTTTCCAATAAAATGAAAATTATGGAAATCGATACGAAAATTAGTTCTCCGATCTGTCAATTTTGAAGGCTAAAAATCTATGGATCCATTAAAAAATTATATTTGGTCGTGAGGGCTTTTGAAGGAATTATTTTTATATGGGCGATCCTCCTAGCTCGAAAATCCGATCTGTCAATTTTGAAAGTTGAAAATTAATTTCCAAAAAACGTTGGTGGCTTTGTGAATATTTCAGGGGGAAGTTGAAGATTTTCTCCTCGGACGATTCCTAAAGTTTTGGTTCATCGTTTCCAATAAAATGAAAATTATGGAAATCGATACGAAAATTAGTTCTCCGATCTGTCAATTTTGAAGGCTAAAAATCTATGGATCCATTAAAAAATTATATTTGGTCGTGAGGGCTTTTGAAGGAATTATTTTTATATGGGCGATCCTCCTAGCTCGAAAATCCGATCTGTCAATTTTGAAAGTTGAAAATTAATTTCCAAAAAACGTTGGTGGCTTTGTGAATATTTCAGGGGGAAGTTGAAGATTTTCTCCTCGGACGATTCCTAAAGTTTGGGTTCATTGTTTCAAATAAAATGAAAATTGTGGAAATCGATACGAAAATTAATTCTCCGATCTGTCAATTTTGAAGGCTAAAAATCTATGGATCCATTAGAAAATTATATTTGGTCGTGAGGAGTTTTGAAATAATTATTTTGTATGGGCCGTCCTCTTAGATCGAAAATCCGATATGTCAATTTTGAAGGCTGAAAATTAATTTCCAAAAAACGTTGGTGACTTTGTGAAAATTCCAGGGGGAAGGTGAAGATTTTCTCCTCGGACGATTCCTAAAGTTTTGGTTCATTCTTTCCAATAAAATGAAAATTATGGAAATCGATACGAAAATTAGTTCTCCGATCTGTCAATTTTGAAGGCTAAAAATCTATGGATCCATTAAAAAATTATATTTGGTCGTGAGGGCTTTTGAAGGAATTATTTTTATATGGGCGATCCTCCTAGCTCGAAAATCCGATCTGTCAATTTTGAAAGTTGAAAATTAATTTCCAAAAAACGTTGGTGGCTTTGTGAATATTTCAGGGGGAAGTTGAAGATTTTCTCCTCGGACGATTCCTAAAGTTTTGGTTCATCGTTTCCAATAAAATGAAAATTATGGAAATCGATACGAAAATTAGTTCTCCGATCTGTCAATTTTGAAGGCTAAAAATCTATGGATCCATTAAAAAATTATATTTGGTCGTGAGGGCTTTTGAAGGAATTATTTTTATATGGGCGATCCTCCTAGCTCGAAAATCCGATCTGTCAATTTTGAAAGTTGAAAATTAATTTCCAAAAAACGTTGGTGGCTTTGTGAATATTTCAGGGGGAAGTTGAAGATTTTCTCCTCGGACGATTCCTAAAGTTTTGGTTCATCGTTTCCAATAAAATGAAAATTATGGAAATCGATACGAAAATTAGTTCTCCGATCTGTCAATTTTGAAGGCTAAAAATCTATGGATCCATTAAAAAATTATATTTGGTCGTGAGGGCTTTTGAAGGAATTATTTTTATATGGGCGATCCTCCTAGCTCGAAAATCCGATCTGTCAATTTTGAAAGTTGAAAATTAATTTCCAAAAAACGTTGGTGGCTTTGTGAATATTTCAGGGGGAAGTTGAAGATTTTCTCCTCGGACGATTCCTAAAGTTTTGGTTCATCGTTTCCAATAAAATGAAAATTATGGAAATCGATACGAAAATTAGTTCTCCGATCTGTCAATTTTGAAGGCTAAAAATCTATGGATCCATTAAAAAATTATATTTGGTCGTGAGGGCTTTTGAAGGAATTATTTTATATGGGCGATCCTCCTAGCTCGAAAATCCGATCCGTCAATTTTGAAAGTTGAAAATTAATTTCCAAAAAACGTTGGTGGCTTTGTGAATATTTCAGGGGGAAGTTGAAGATTTTCTCCTCGGACGATTCCTAAAGTTTTGGTTCATCGTTTCCAATAAAATGAAAATTATGGAAATCGATACGAAAATTAGTTCTCCGATCTGTCAATTTTGAAGGCTAAAAATCTATGGATCCATTAAAAAATTATATTTGGTCGTGAGGGCTTTTGAAGGAATTATTTTTATATGGGCGATCCTCCTAGCTCGAAAATCCGATCTGTCAATTTTGAAAGTTGAAAATTAATTTCCAAAAAACGTTGGTGGCTTTGTGAATATTTCAGGGGGAAGTTGAAGATTTTCTCCTCGGACGATTCCTAAAGTTTTGGTTCATCGTTTCCAATAAAATGAAAATTATGGAAATCGATACGAAAATTAGTTCTCCGATCTGTCAATTTTGAAGGCTAAAAATCTATGGATCCATTAAAAAATTATATTTGGTCGTGAGGGCTTTTGAAGGAATTATTTTATATGGGCGATCCTCCTAGCTCGAAAATCCGATCCGTCAATTTTGAAAGTTGAAAATTAATTTCCAAAAAACGTTGGTGGCTTTGTGAATATTTCAGGGGGAAGTTGAAGATTTTCTCCTCGGACGATTCCTAAAGTTTTGGTTCATCGTTTCCAATAAAATGAAAATTATGGAAATCGATACGAAAATTAGTTCTCCGATCTGTCAATTTTGAAGGCTAAAAATCTATGGATCCATTAAAAAATTATATTTGGTCGTGAGGGCTTTTGAAGGAATTATTTTATATGGGCGATCCTCCTAGCTCGAAAATCCGATCCGTCAATTTTGAAAGTTGAAAATTAATTTCCAAAAAACGTTGGTGGCTTTGTGAATATTTCAGGGGGAAGTTGAAGATTTTCTCCTCGGACGATTCCTAAAGTTTGGGTTCATTGTTTCAAATAAAATGAAAATTGTGGAAATCGATACGAAAATTAATTCTCCGATCTGTCAATTTTGAAGGCTAAAAATCTATGGATCCATTAGAAAATTATATTTGGTCGTGAGGAGTTTTGAAATAATTATTTTGTATGGGCCGTCCTCTTAGATCGAAAATCCGATATGTCAATTTTGAAGGCTGAAAATTAATTTCCAAAAAACGTTGGTGACTTTGTGAAAATTCCAGGGGGAAGGTGAAGATTTTCTCCTCGGACGATTCCTAAAGTTTTGGTTCATTCTTTCCAATAAAATGAAAATTATGGAAATCGATACGAAAATTAATTCTCCGATCTGTCAATTTTGAAGGCTAAAAATCTATGGATCCATTAGAAAATTATATTTGGTCGTGAGGAGTTTTGAAATAATTATTTTGTATGGGCCGTCCTCTTAGATCGAAAATCCGATATGTCAATTTTGAAGGCTGAAAATTAATTTCCAAAAAACGTTGGTGACTTTGTGAAAATTCCAGGGGGAAGGTGAAGATTTTCTCCTCGGACGATTCCTAAAGTTTTGGTTCATTCTTTCCAATAAAATGAAAATTATGGAAATCGATACGAAAATTAGTTCTCCGATCTGTCAATTTTGAAGGCTAAAAATCTATGGATCCATTAAAAAATTATATTTGGTCGTGAGGGCTTTTGAAGGAATTATTTTTATATGGGCGATCCTCCTAGCTCGAAAATCCGATCTGTCAATTTTGAAAGTTGAAAATTAATTTCCAAAAAACGTTGGTGGCTTTGTGAATATTTCAGGGGGAAGTTGAAGATTTTCTCCTCGGACGATTCCTAAAGTTTTGGTTCATCGTTTCCAATAAAATGAAAATTATGGAAATCGATACGAAAATTAGTTCTCCGATCTGTCAATTTTGAAGGCTAAAAATCTATGGATCCATTAAAAAATTATATTTGGTCGTGAGGGCTTTTGAAGGAATTATTTTATATGGGCGATCCTCCTAGCTCGAAAATCCGATCCGTCAATTTTGAAAGTTGAAAATTAATTTCCAAAAAACGTTGGTGGCTTTGTGAATATTTCAGGGGGAAGTTGAAGATTTTCTCCTCGGACGATTCCTAAAGTTTTGGTTCATCGTTTCCAATAAAATGAAAATTATGGAAATCGATACGAAAATTAGTTCTCCGATCTGTCAATTTTGAAGGCTAAAAATCTATGGATCCATTAAAAAATTATATTTGGTCGTGAGGGCTTTTGAAGGAATTATTTTATATGGGCGATCCTCCTAGCTCGAAAATCCGATCTGTCAATTTTGAAAGTTGAAAATTAATTTCCAAAAAACGTTGGTGGCTTTGTGAATATTTCAGGGGGAAGTTGAAGATTTTCTCCTCGGACGATTCCTAAAGTTTGGGTTCATTGTTTCAAATAAAATGAAAATTGTGGAAATCGATACGAAAATTAATTCTCCGATCTGTCAATTTTGAAGGCTAAAAATCTATGGATCCATTAGAAAATTATATTTGGTCGTGAGGAGTTTTGAAATAATTATTTTGTATGGGCCGTCCTCTTAGATCGAAAATCCGATATGTCAATTTTGAAGGCTGAAAATTAATTTCCAAAAAACGTTGGTGACTTTGTGAAAATTCCAGGGGGAAGGTGAAGATTTTCTCCTCGGACGATTCCTAAAGTTTTGGTTCATTCTTTCCAATAAAATGAAAATTATGGAAATCGATACGAAAATTAGTTCTCCGATCTGTCAATTTTGAAGGCTGAAAATTGATTGACGAAAAACGATCCTATATAATATTTTATTAGAATCATGAAATTTGGTAGTCACGATTCTACTCAATCGAAAGAAAGGAATATTCCAAACCGATCCTGGCAAATCGCCGAATAAATCGAAAATTAAAAAAAAATCGACTCACTTCTGGCACGAACAAAGCAGCTATTCCTGCCAACATAGGCCCGAAAAACACAGCAACATTGAGAAAGAGCAAATTCAGCAAGTCGTTCATGTTTCCTTGAAGCCAGCCACATCACTAATGAATTTTATGCCTTGAATGTGTTGTTTATATTTTACACGATTTTATAAACAATAAATTTTAACACTCGTAGAAGTCACGGCCAGGACAGCGAAAATAGAAACGTCCAACTTAGTTAGATTCAAACGGTTAATGAGAAATGTTATTTTGACGGTCCCAGGTTCGAACCTTGTTGGACAACTCGAAATATTCGAAAGAGAAGTTTCTTTGAAATTTGTAAAGCATTGTCATATCTGTGGCTGAGGAGATATTTATTATATCTAAAATGTTGAGCCCCATAAATTAATTTTTGCTCGCCAAAAAAAGGCGATATATAAAAGAATGATTGGCGCATCCACCATTTGTTATAACCAAAAATAATGATATGAATAACTACGATATTCAACATAATTTGAGTTGATAGTTGATTCTTTTTCCTCATTACAGCAGAGTACATTCGAAATTGCCGAATATGCCAATTTAGCACGAAAAAATTATAAAAAATGAAGACTATGAGATAAATGGGAAGATATTTTGAACAGTGAAATATTACAAGTTACTTACCTCAGAAAACACGAAAAACAGGGGTACATTTCCAGCCAGGAACGACCCTATCAACATAACCAACACCAGAGATATCATCGTGAATTTCTCTTCCATTTTTTCAAATTTTCGACTACCTATAACTTTCAGTCGAATACCCGAGTCGATTTGGGTTTACCGAAAATTGCGAACACTTCATAAAAACGATTGCAAAAGTCTACGACAAGTGTTAAATAAACAAATATACCATAAAATGTACACGTATTTACATTTTCGATCGAAACGCCAGATTTACAAAAACCTATGGAACGTTTAGTTAGTGCCACCTGTAGATTTCCTCTTGATGAGGTTGCTGTTTGTGAAATAATATTGAAGATCATTTTCTTGATTTGAAAGATTATATACAGAAAAACTGGAGGAAGGATCCAATAATGATGAAATTTGAGTCGTTTATAATTTATTACGGGAACTGCAACATTTAGAATTGCTACAGGTGTAGAAAAATAATAATACGTTTTTTGCAGGTATTGCCATGCTTTTTTCGGCTGGCACTTTCCTATACGTGGCCACAGTGCACGTTTTGTCCGAGCTCACCCAGAACGGCCATGATCATTCGTCGTACTCTAAACTTCCAACCCTGGAAAACAGCAAGCCTTCTTCGGTTTTGAGGCCTATGGATTTGTTTATTCTGGTGCTGGGATCCTTGACGCCCCTGTTGCTCACTCTAGGTCATCATCATCATTAACCATTATTTTATTTCGTTCCGTCTAAATGCACAATTTTTAGAAATTCCCTGGTCTGGATAATCAAATTTTCAGTATCCAAACGAATGTTCAGAAATTTAAATTCCTGCGGCTATTCAAGTACTATAATATCGAGTTGATCGAAACTTTGCGAAGGGGACAATGTTTTATTAGAAAAGGGGAGCAGGTTTCCCATTTTTAGCAAAGTGCCACCTTAATTCATCTCAAATCGTTTTAAATCCACTTGTTTTTCAGATTCGACATTTTTACGCCACTCTATATATTATGCAAAAATTTTATGTGATATTTTTCCTAGATTGAACTTTGACTGAATTTCTTGATGACCGACTGAATGAAACTCGGAGGGCAACGCTTGGACCTTTATTATGATCATTTGAATGTTTATTTCGTTTTAGGGCGTCAGACGAGAAGATTATGAAACTTGGTGTGGAGAAATAGATGAATATTTCAAGGGACTTTTATTGATATTACGATAGGACTTATTTTGTATGATAACGATTCTATTTAATATGTATATAGTTATTCTGTTTAACTACGTCTTGTAGCATGTGTCAAAGTATCAGGAAGCCTGTTCGAGTGGCGGAGAAACTTTTTAAAACAATTTTTTTGTCGGTAGATAAATTTCTGTTTGTTTCAAACTAGTCATATTTTCTACAGAAATTATATACATATTGTGATTTCCCCGATAATTCCATGCATAATTTTGTAATGTATTTGAATATAAGCATTTTTATATAATTGTGTTAATCATTTCGCTGGGAAAATTGGGTCATTCAATAAAGTTCCCAATTATACTATTATAATTTTCATACATTGTAATTACACATTTTCTTCATCGTTATCCCGGTCATCTATGAGGTACAGAAAGGCGTCCTCTTCGTGGGTTGGAAAAAAAAACCTGAGAGAATTACGAATAAGATTAATATTTCGACGATCATCTGAAGTTTCACCGAATTCTCATTTTCGAATAAAATACTCACTCGGGTCGATCGAATACTTCGAAATCGGGAAGTTTGAAATGTTCTTCCTCCGTTAAATGTCTCCTCAACAATTCCAACCCTTCGTGATGTTCATCGCAATATATACACTTACAATCGACAATCTGCCTTCTCACGTAATTGATCAGCTGTATCTTCTGAAAGAAATCGAGAGATTCGGTCAGCTCTTCGAAATCGAAATTGTGCGACGTTTTCATGTGTTCGCAAATCTTGTCCACACTGGTTTCTTTGTGTTGGCAGAAGAGGCAGGTTATTTTGTCTTCCTCTTCGTTCCAATCGGAGTATTCTTCGTCGGAATTGGCGTCTGAAACGGGTTATTTGAGTTTGGAGGGAAATATACGTTGACTAGTGTATTTGAATTTGAGTGATACTAACCGGTAGATATAGCGTATGTATCGTTCTCTTTTTGAATATCGTGCCAATCTTTTCCGTCTTCGAGGTAATTCACCATGAAATATTTATCGTATTCCTTCTTCTCCTGATTTATCCTTTTATGTAATTTTTTTCTCATATGTTCCTTCAGAGTATGCCTTTCCGGGAACGTCTTTTCACAATATAAACATATAAGATCCTTGAATTTTTTTTCAATTTTGTCGATTAATTCTTCGATGAACACTAAGTTGTGAGGATTTCCCAATTGCAAATTGTGTTTAGTAGCTAGATGTTCAAGAAAATCTGGCCGAGTTCCTAGAAGTAGAATTTCAATATAAAATCGAACCTTCAACAAATATTTCACCTACCTTCAAACTGTAATTTGCAATATATACAAGGTTTCAAATATTTATCATCAGTTCTTTCAAATTCTTGAACTTTTACCACGAAGTTCAACCTAAGTTTGTGCCTCAACTCCTTGTCATCTTTGAGTAAAGACGATAAAAAGTAGTACTTCCCATCAGTTGAATCAACACTCACTGATGGGATTATTTCCTCGATTGGTCTACATTTGAACCTATCTCTCCAAAATTCAATGTACCTTAAATAAATACACTTAATCCCAATATGTTACAAGAAAATTAACTTACTCTGACAAGCAAAATATGTTCTGCACATCTTCAATAACTATACTATGAACCTCGAAAAGATGCCCTACGAAGAAAGCTAGACCTTCATGCAGATTAAAAGTATCTTCACACAATAAACAAGCAGTTTCTATTTTTTGATAAGAGGAAGGTGATTTTTCAATCGAAAATGGACCATTCTTTCCTATTGCTGCTTCTGAAAGGGGAGTATTGAATTATTGAAATTAATGTTTGTATTTTGAACATACCTATGTGTTCCTTTGAACAATAAAAATTGTCCATTTTAGATCAAGGCTAAGGGTAAATCTAAATAATTCTTCAAAAACTTTTTTCATCTCTTTCGACGACTGAATTCTGAATGGCACAGAATAGAATGACTTTTCTTTCATGTGTATTCTTAATTTCTAAATAAATATTAAAGAATCTTTTCAAAATTCAATTTTTGAGGATGGAACTGATCTTGTGAAAGGAATTATATAATACGATATCGATATTTTTAATTTCGAAATTTTTTTATGTGCAACTGCAATTTATTTTAATTTTTGACATTTTGTGTTCTATTGTTCTATAGCGCACCTCAATATTTATTTTTAAAAATGTACTACGTTACCTGGGGATTTCAGAGCTAAAACCGAATCAAAGTTACTGGATAATGGCACCAACTAAAAATAAAACCCCGCATTCTCCAAAAAACTCGGTTTTATCATGGGAATCAATAAGGAATAAATATCTGAATGCGAATTTCGTAACAGAACTGATATACAACCCCAGATACTTGCTACCAACTTGTATATTACTCTTTCTATTCGAGATAGTATTAAATATTTGTATAATACGAAACGTAAAGTATACAGAAATCGACTGGGTTGCTTACATGCAGGAAGTAGGAGGTTTCTTGAATGGCACATTGGATTACAGCAAGCTTCGAGGCAAGTTCGTTTGATGAAATTGATTGAAACTAAAACCAATTCTTTTTTCCTCAGGAGATACTGGGCCTCTGGTGTACCCTGCCGGATTTGTTTATGTCTATTCGGGTTTATACTATGTGACGTCGCAAGGAACAAACATCCATTTGGCTCAATACATATTTTTAGGCCTCTACCTTCTACAGACAATCCTCAACTATAGGATACATATAATCACTGCCAAAGTGCCACCGTATGCCTTAGTAATAGCAACTTTAACATCGTACAGGATACATTCGATATACGTTTTACGATTATTCAACGATCCTATCGCTGTTCTCTTATTTTATATAAGTTTGAATCTTTTCCTATCCAATAAATGGATACTCGGAAGCATTTTTTATTCGTTAGCCGTGTCGGTAAAAATGAACATACTTCTTTATGCGCCGTGTCTTTTGGTAGCTTACCTGACTAATTTAACTTTGTTTCAAACTTTTTTGAATCTGTTTGTTTGTGCTTCGATTCAGTTAGTTTTAGGATCCCCCTTTTTGATCTATAATTATTGGGCTTATATCCAGGGTAGTTTCGATTTCGGGAGAGTTTTCGAGCATAAATGGACCGTAAATTACAGATTCTTACCAAGGGATATATTCGAGAGTCCCTATTTCCACATAACCCTCTTGGTTTTACACGTAACCTTATTGGCTATATTTTTACCGATGTTGAAGAGATATTTATCGAGTTATGCAAAGTTGAACATTGTCACGAGGGACGTTAAGAAGTTAATAAAGAAAGAGAAGCTACAGAAGAAAACTACTAACACCCAGGATGAATTTGGGAAAATCGAACAAAAAATGAGCATCATCGCACAGTTGTTCGTGCTCCCCTTTTACATAACGAACTTCATCGGAATCGCTTTGGCCAGGTCTTTGCATTACCAGTTTTACAGTTGGTATTTTTATTCGATTTTGTATCTTGTGTTCTGTACTAAATATAAGAAGTCCGGTATGTTTTTATTGTTGGCCGTTATGGAATATTGTTGGAACGTCTATCCCAGCACGAATTTGTCCAGTTTGTTGTTGCACGTTTGTCATGTTTTGATTATTTATGGAGTTTATAAGAATATGAAGGCTTGATTCAAATACATGAGTTTCGATGGGTTTTTTTTTTTTTTTTTTGAACTTTGTAGACGACTGTTTGCTGTTTGTCATTTTCTTGAATTTCAAAGATTAAATACAGAAGAACTGAGGAAAGGATATAATAATAAGAAAACTGAGTTGTTATAATTTATTTTTTCACCTATTATTCGATACGCCAATGTTGTTAGATAAAGAGAACAATCCACTCATTAGAATCCTAGAAAAATGATATAGCCGTTCCTACAACTATTTTTGATACACATTTATGAATTGCACAAGTTTATGAAATACGCAAGAGAAATATGAGTAACAGGTTTCAAATGGTGAATAAAATATTTTCTCACATTCAATCGATTTCCCACAGTTCGACAAGGCGAAATAACAAGCACATGCACAATTACCTTTGAAAACATTCAAAATTTGTACTAGAAAAAAAAAAGTTTACAATTGTATTGTAATTGTTGTGTCTTCAATTGCTCCTTGAAGGGAAATCCAAAACAGAGCTCTACATTTTCATAAATTTCATAAGAAAGATGTCTCAGCAGTTTGTGTCACTAATGCCTTTTGGCATGGAAAAAATGGACCGAAGAAAAGCACAAATGATCGACTATTAAGTGTAGCCTCCAAATAATTGAACACTGTCGTCAAACTCAAAAAGTGCTCCATTTTTCCTGTTGAATTATTATACTTTTCGATATAATTGAAATTGAAAAAGTCAATTTGTTCGTCTAAAATCAATAAACTCGACACTAAACCTTCAATAATCTAATCATTCAGAAAAAGTTTTCATATATCCAAGGAAAAACCTGTAAAACACCTTAAATAATCCGTTTCACACAATAAATCCCGAAAAGGTACTCGTTTTCCTCCATGTTTGTTTACATTTCGCAGCGCCCTCATAGGTAGTTGGAATCGCGACTGGGCATAATCGGATGAAAAATATTGGTTAATCCGATTTTCGACCTACTCGGCAACATTCGATTTGAAGACACCACTCAAGTAATCGCTTGAGCATCGAGTACTCGATTATTCCCAACACTATATTTAGAGTAAGCTGTTCACTGTGCGTTTTTAATTTATAACTTGTTCAAAAGGAGTAATAATTCAGAATTTATAAAATTATTAGAATTAGTTTATTGAATTTAACAATATATATATATATATATATATGAATTTTTATGGTTCAATTTTGATATAAATATTAAATATATATATATAAATATTAAATTTCAATTTTGAAATTTTATGAAAGAACCACTAACAATATTCTAATAATTTTGTTTTTCAATTTTTCTTTTATTTTTCCCGCGACTCTTTTTGCTGAGGGTTCTTAACGTGCACAAATTTTTGTTTAGAACAACTTATTATTTAAATTCAATAAACTAATTCTAATAATTTTATAAATTCTGAATTATTACTCCTTTTGAACAAGATATAAATTAAAAACTCACAGTGAACAGCTTACTCTAAATATAGTTCATCAAAATGCAAGCTTCAAATTTCTCCTCCGTTTCGTAGATAATGTCTTGGAATTTAGTAATTGATTTTATAAGATGTATTGCCTCGGGTTCCACTAATATTTCTGGAATGAGCTGTTGGGGAAGTTTTATCTCACAGTTTTCTTCTAAACTTTGAAGTCGGCAATGAGTATACTGCAGTTTGATTCCGGTATCTCCTTCATGATGTCAGGCTGCATAAATCTTCGATAATCTTTCGTTTTCAAACCTCAATTTTAATAAACCTTTTTGAAAAAAACTATTTCTATCATGACATTTCTCAATCGTCAAAAATCAGCTTCCTCAATTCTAATAATTTTATATATATATCAAAATTCACACATTGTGTGAATTAGAAAAAAAAAAATATATCAAAATCAAGAGCAATATAATACTTCTAGTTATAGGAGGAAAATGAGAAAAATTATTGTTAAATTGACATGTTTATTAGTTGAGAAGAACAATAGACTAATAATAATTTATTATTAGTATTAGTATTATGAGAAGAACGATATCCTCCCAACCGATTATTCTGAAAGCACAAACAATATGAGACATTCAAGGGTCGCTTAAATTAAGTAACATTCAATAATTTTTATTTTTTTATTTTCAAATGAACAGATTTTATATGCCTTTTGAGATTTCCCTCCAAAACTGCAGCATAATCACATAGGTGACACTTATGTTTCTTCATTTTTAAATGAACTGATTTTATATGCCTTTCGATGTGACTTTTCCGAAGCGCAGCATAAACACATAGGTGACACTTATGTTTCTTCATTTTCAAATGAACTGATTTTATATGCCTTTCGATGTGGCTTTTCCGAAGCGCAGCATAATCACATAGGTGACACTTATGTTTCTTCATTTTCAAATGGACTGAATCTATATGCCTTTTAAGTTGGCTCTTTTGAACTGCAGAGTAATCGCATAAGTGACACTTATGTGCCTTTATATTCAAATGAACCGATTTTATATGCCTTTCGAGGTTAAACTTCAGAACTGAAGCATAATCACATAAGTGACACTTATGTTCCTTCATATTTAAATGGACTGAATCTATATGCATTTTAAGTTGGCTCTTTTGAACTGCAGCGTAATCGCATAAGTGACACTTATGTGCCTTTATATTCAAATGGATTGATTTCCTATGCTTTTCGAGATTACCCTTCTGAACTGTCGAATAATCACATAAGTGACACTTATGTTCTTTCTTACCAAAATGGACTGAATCTATATGCATTTTGAGTTGTTTTTTATGAGCCAAAGCATAATCACATAACTGACACTTGTGTTCCTTCATATTCAAATGAACTGATTTTAAATGGATTTTGACCTTTTTCTTCTGAACTGCAGCGTAATTGCATAGGTGACACTTATGTTTCTTCAAATTGACAATAAGATCACTGTGTGCGGGATCAATTTCCTGTTGTACTGCGAATTCACCTGAATCATTCCTATGTTCCTGTTCTTCAATGAAATTTGTAGTCGTTTCCATTTCGAGTTTGGAAGAAAATGTTCCTTCCCAGATTTCCAGGAAATCACTCCTCTCATACACTCCATTTTCATCGATGAATTGTTCGATAATGTCCACTTCTTCAATTTTTAAGCTTGCGGAGGTCTCTTCGTCTGCCGTAAATCGAGTACTAGAACAGATCAAGAAGTTACGAAAAATAGTTTGGGGCATGCATGCTAGTAATAATTCATTTTCATTTCTTCAGTCATTACAAATAATAAAGTAGAAATGAGGTCAAATAGAGATCGATAATTTACATTATTTGAAGTTCCTACAACCAATAAAAAATTCATCAATTGAATAGGAACTGGTATACTTTCTTCTTATAGGCATTATTCATGTTACGAGTCCATGTTATTATGAAGATAAAAAATCTTAGGGAATCATGTCCTGATTGAAATTATCTTAACTGGGTTATTATATTTCAACTGACACCACAGTTAATAAGACCCAACTGAGTCTGGAAAATATGAAGATTATACACTAAAAGATTAGGAAAGTAATAAAAACAGTATATGTGTTAAATGAAATAGTTTTTGAGCAATGTAGTTTGTTGTCGAACACGTGAAAAAAGTGAGGGTTATGTACGAAAATATAAGACTAATTCGGGCGAATAAAATAACAGTAAATACTTACTCATATTCGATTGACGATCCTCTAGTAGATTCATGATTATACTGTTCAATTATCTCTTCTGTTTCGATCCCAGTCTTTATATTATTATAATCAGATTCAGATTTGTCTGCCATTTTCCATTCGGGACTTCACGATAAACGGATAAACAATGAGAATTGTATTTTCTTCTCCAGCTCCACTCTGTGCTTTTAAAACAAATTGAAATTCACAGAGGGCATATTTGACCTACTTCAAGATGGAACGATTTTCTGAAAAACTAATATTGAAATATAAATACAAAAATAACCCAATTGTAATGTCTATTGTATGAGGAAATATATTAGGTAGCTTTATATTACATGGAGTTATTCAATTCATAAAAAAAATTAGTCGAATTTCAGAAGGAATAGTTCAAAGTTCATGTAGATCAAACAACTTTGTCACTCTATTAGAGAATTAATTTGACGTTTCTGGATGCAAATATCGAATATTGCAAATACATTTTTTCTTTAGTCGAAAAATAATTGAAGATTAATAATGGCTAAGTTTCTGGGCCTCGAGAAATTAGGATATTTTTTTCGTATCATAAAGGAGACCGGAGGTATCAAGAGCGCTTTGTACAAAGCTTACAGGTAGAAGGGTTATATAAGAATTAAGCCGAGTGGCGATTGATCTCCTACGATTTCAGAATGGATGAGCTCAAAATAGGAACATTGAAAGGAATAGATAAATACGGTAACAAATACTTTGAAAACAATAGGTTCTTTTACGGGAGAAACCGTTGGATAGAATATGCCCCTAAATACGGTAAATATTCATCGCACCCCTACTATCCTTTTTAAAATCACTGTTTTTCCAGGCACCGATTACGATGCTAGCCAGATACCAGCGGAATGGTACGGGTGGATGCATTACAAAACCGACCTAACACCAGATCAAGACCCGTCCAGACCCAAATACAAGTGGATGGTCGACCACACCGAGAACCTTACGAACACTCGCGAACAATATATTCCCTATTCCACCACCACACCGAAAATCGAAGCCTGGGTACCGCCAAAGTCGTCTTGAGAAGTTAGAATGCGTAAATTTGAACTGTAGCTATGAAATCGAAGGTAACATATTAAATTATGTCACCGAGAAACCATTTCTTATTTCTCCACGTCAAGAAGAGATTAAAAGCGAGTAGAATAGGTATAACGGTGGGTCCTTTCTTTGTTGTTTTGAATTTTGATAGTTGATAGAGGATCGGTGACGAAATATGTGAAGTTTTCATGTCTTTATTATCTCCATTCATTATACTTAAGTATAATCGATAAAAATACAATTATAGGAGATGAAATTATCTAACAGATGATAAAATGATTTATAAATCATATTGAATTCAAGGGAATTATAAAAAATACCCTTAAAATTGACAGTGATGAATATCGAGTATTATAATGTTTCAAATTCCCTTTTATTCATTGATTCTTTCAATTTTCTTAATTTAAACTCAGCAAAACCTGAAGAAATTCGTTAGTTGAGCATTGACCATTTACAAAAGATATAAAATTAATGTTGAGTCGATGATGCATGTTTTCTGCTTTCAGTCAAAAAGTGCAGAAATATTTACAAAATAACAATGACAAAGAATCGTTTAAGTTTACAACAAATCAATCGTAAATAACACCAATCTTCTTATTGAATTTCCTATTAAAGCCCTAACGAACATGATAAGTTTATATACAACAATTAACAAATGGAAAAGAAGAGACTCGGTGACGAAATATGTAAAGTTTTCATGTCTTTATTATCTCCATTCATTATCCTTAAGTATAAACGATAAAAATACAATTATAGGAGATGAAATTATCTAACAGATGATAAAACGATTTATAAATTATATTGAATACAAGGGAATTATAAAAAATACCCTTAAAATTGACAGTGATGAATATCGAGTATTATAATGTTTCGAATTCCCTTTTATTCATTGATTCTTCCAATTTTCTTAATTTAAACTCAGCGAAACCTGAAGAAATTCGTTAGTTGAGCATTGAACATTTACAAAAGATATAAAATTAATGTTGAGTCGATGATGCGTGTTTTCTGCTTTCAGTCAAAAAGTGCAGAAATATTTACAAAATAACAATGACAAAGAATCGTTTAGGTTTACAACAAATCAATCGTAAAAAACACCAATCTCCTTATTGAATTTCCTATTAAAGCCCTAACGAACATGATAAGTTTATATACAACAATTAACAAATGGAAAAGAAGAAATACAATAATTTGTTTATACCTAACCGATAGTCCATCGAAACGGACTAAAGGTATTCCACGATATCGCACTTGATAGAAATGTTAGGACAGCTCCTCCCGAAAGCTATATTATGTTGGCTTTTGTTGCGTTCGGTCAGCAGTTTTTGGAAAATGGGCAAAATCTCACGGTCTAACAGTTCACTTTCCGAAGTCGCATTGTACATCGATTTGTCCCTTTTCGTCTTGATGGTTGGTTTCAAAGCGGCCACGTTGGGGGTGGATTGGTAGTAACCCAACTTGTTGCACTGCTGGTTGCTTATGTTGGTTGTCGACAGTTCTTTCTTCGTAGTCGGAGACTTGTCTCGTTTCTGCGTGTGGTAGTTCTTCTCTGAAACCGTCCTGTGCATGTGATTGTCATCTGGAAGTATTGGAATTATATTATTTTCGGAAAAGGTGGTGACCACATTCTTCACCTTCATCTTGGGCGACAATCTTCAGCGGCTTCTGGTGGATCTTGGAGCACCTGTGCTGGTTGCCGGTGTCCCACAGCTCGCTCTTGGCGACGACGTGCGTCCCGCAGTCCGGCTTCTTCTTCGGCGTCCCCCTGGCGTTGGGTATACTCACCCTCCTCGGACACCCCGTGCAATCCTCGCCGTACTCCGTCGCCTCGTTCTTCATGCTGCACCTCCTCGTCGAGCTCTCGACCTCCCTCCGCTCGTGCGTCGGCGTTTTCGTCGGCGTCCTACTCCTCGCCTTTTCCTTCTCCACCTCCTCTACGACGGGCTTGTCGACCTCGACGTAATCCGACTTGGCAACCTTGGGCTGCTTCGCTATGTTGCCGTTTTGGGTTATCCTCTCGGGTTCCGGCTCCGGCGGTTTCGTCGTCGGTGTCACGTTGTTGTTGTTGGCGTTGCGCTTCGGGGATTCCTGGACGGTCGGTTTTCTCCGCCTGAAAATCGTCGAGCTGGGCGAATAGCGGGGGTAGGGAGGGTTTTCGCTCGAGGTGTAGATTATGGTCACTACTCGTATTTCGATAAAAATTTTAAATAAATGAATGAAAAGCATGTAGAAATTCCATCGAAATCCAAGCGGTGACCACATTCTACACCTTGTCCCAACTCACTTCTGGCTGTCGCTGTGGTGTAGGGAGGTGAAGTCTTGGGAGCTGAGGCTGCAGAGCGACGTGAGATCGCTGGTTTCCGTGGCGCTGGGCGCCTCCTTCCTTATCAGGGGCACGGACAGTCTGTTGGTTTCGCTCATGGAATCTGCCCTGGATTCCAGGATTTCTTTCGCTTCGTTGCCAAGCCGTCTGATCAACATCTAAAATTGGAAGGAAGAATTATCGATGTATTTTCTTCGACATCTACCAGTTTTTCTTCAAATTATTTACTTATATCTCTCCTTCGGAACATAAATAATGAAATGACCACAGGAATATTTAATAGGGCTCCAAACCTCAAATATTTATCTAATCTCGTATTTTTTCCCAGGAATATTACAATAGTAGATGAGGGGACCATTGACCAGCACTACAATTTCTATCGGTGAAAAATAGATATAAATAAACAGATTGAAATAATTGAACAAAGCGAAAATTAAATCGTCACACAGCCAATTCAGGTAAATCAAAAATGAAATTGAAATTTGGAACGAGAGTTTTCAATGCATTTTCTTGGACAAGTACTATTTTTTTCGAATTATTCGTATCTCACCTTCGAAATGAGAAATGTACCAGAGGAATATTTAATAGGGCTCCAAGCCTCAAAAATTCATCAAATCTCTTGTTTTTTTCCAATATTACAATGCTAGATGGAGTGACCCTTGACCAGTACTGCAATTTCTATCAATGAAAAATAAATATAAATAAACCGATTGAAATCGTTGAACGAAGCGAAAATTTAATCGCCACACTGCCAAATCAGGTAAATCAAAAATAAACGTTTCATTGAAATTTTGAACGAGAGCTTCCAATGCATTTTCTTGGACATCTACCAGTTTTTTCGAATTATTTGTATCTCACCTTCGAAATAAGAATAATAGAATGTACCAGAGGAATATTTAATAGGGCTCCAAGCCTCAAAATTTTATCAAATCTCTTGTTTTTTTCCATTATTACAATACTAGATGGAGGGACCCTTGACCAGTACTGCAATTTCTATCAATGAAAAATAAATATGGATAAACCGATTAAAATCGTTGAACGAAGCGAAAATTAAATCGCCACACTGCCAATTCAGGTAAATCAAAAATGAAATTGAAATTTAGAACGATAGTTTTCAATGCATTTTCTTGGACATCTACTAGTTTTTTCGAATTATTTGTATTTCACCTTCAAAACAACAATAATGAAAAGTACCAGAGGAATATTTAATAGGGCTCCAAGCCTCAAAATTTTATCAAATCTCTCGTTTTATTCCAATATTACAATACTAGATGGAGTGACCCTTGACCAGTACTGCAATTTCTATCAATGACAAATAAATATAAATAAACCGATTGAAATCGTTGAACGAAGCGAAAATTTAATCGCCACACTGCCAAATCAGGTAAATCAAAAATGAACGTTTCATCGAAATTTTGAATAAGAGTTTCCAATGCATTTTCTTGGACATCTACCAGTTTTTTCAAATTAGTTGTCTCTCACCTTCGAAACAAGAATAATGAAATGTACCAGAGGAAAATTTAATAGGGCTCCAAGCCTCAAAATTTTATCAAATCCCTCGTTTTTTTTCCAATATTACAATACTAGATGGAGGGACCCTTGTACAATTTTCATTAGCCCAAAAATAATAACAAGGAAAACTTCAAAAAGTTTCACCTGGAGTTCGGATTCTTTCTCCAACAGCGTCTTCCTGAACTTCGAGTTGATCGACTTGACGTCCTTCATCTTCGTCTCCAGCTCCGAAACGCTCGAGTCCCTCCTCGTCTTCGAACCCATCGGCCTCAACGTGGCCCTGCACCTCTTGTCGATGGAACCGGCCGGGTTCCTCCTCAACTCCAGCATCTTCGGGACGAACACCAACCACAGGGTGGCCGTGGTGCAGAACAACACAAAAACACCTGGGCAAAAAGCAAGTTTAAGGTAACAGTCTCTGATTTCTTGTTTTGTAGGTACTCTTATCTCACCTATGATCAAGAACATGGCGTCCTGATGGTCCTCCAAGACCAAAGCCACGGCGGCGCCGCAGATGCACATTATGGCGACGTTGTAGACTGAAAGACCCACATGCCGGCTGTCGTTCAAAGCTGGGATCGACACGTTTCTGGTTTCCCAGGCGAGGAAAGCCCCGAAAATCTGCAATTTATTTCGTTTAATCTGGGGGAGGAAAGGATCCGGAGGATTCCTCACCATCAGCAGCCCCTTGTAGGCGTAGATTGAACCGACGAATATTGTCATCCGCTCAGAGGCGCAGTACTCGTTCTCCGGTATTATGATGATGTCTTCGCTCGATGGATGCGGCTGAAAATCCAGTTGAGTAAGTTTCTCGAAAAAACCAAGAATTACCCACTTACGTAAGGCTCCAGCTGCTTGGTCTCCCTGTAAAAAGGATCGGCAACCTGCCAGGTGGTCATGATGACCAGATCGATGAAAAGCAACACCCCAACCACCATGAAGAGTTGGTAGTCCTTGATGACCTTCTTATTCAACTTCACATCGGTGAATATCGAATGGACCCTCCACGTCTTGCTGAACATGGCCCCGAAGGCCAGGGAGAAACCGGCCATGAGCGTCCAGGCTCGAGCGGTGCAAATGTATGGGAAGGTTTCTAAAGAAACCCACCGAAGAGTTCAAGAAGTCTCAGAGTTTCAAACTTACCGATACTGGACAATCCCGAGTCCAACCCCAAGAAAACTATGCTCGTGTAGGTCAGCATGCACCCGATGATGATCAAGTTGTTCAGTTGGGGACTCGACATCTTGATGTACCTCTGGTTCCTGTATCTTATGTTGAAGCCGAGGAAGACGGAGGCCATCACGATGCCGCAGACGGCGAGCGAGGCGAGGATGGCGTAGACGGTCTTGTTCACCCTCGAGTGTTCGATTATCAGCAGGGTTCGGTCTTTCGGGGGGTGCCTGAAAGGGCGCGTTGGGATTAAACGTTTGGGGATTTAGGGGGGGGGGGTTATTACTTTCCGATCCATTTCAGGGGAGCTCCGAGGGTGAGGTCCAGGTGTTGGGTGGCCGCGCTGTACTCGCCGACCTTGATCTCTTCGCTCTCTTGGAACTGTTTCAGTAGGATGCTCGCTTTGCGTTCGTTGTCGTAGAATCTCACCGGACCGGTTACACCTAAAAATGATTAAATGTACCAGAGGAATTTTAAATAGGGTTCCAGACCTTGAACATTTATCTATCTCTTGTTTTTTCCAGGAAACAATACTAGAAGGAGGGACCCTTGATCTGTACTTCAACTACAATTCCTATTGGTGAAAAATAAAAATAGATAAATATTGAAATCGTCAAATGAAGCAAAATAAAATAGTCACAGTGCCAAATTAGGTGAATCAAAAATAAACGTTTCATTTAATGAATTGGAAGGAAGAGTTATCGTCGCATCTTCTTGGACATCCGCCATTTTTTTCTAATTGTTTTTATCTCACCTTCGAAACAAAAATAATGAAATGTACCGGAGGAATATTTAATAGGGCTCCAAACCTCTAAAATTTATCTAATCTCTTGTTTTTTTCCAGGAATATAACAATACTAGATGGAGGCATCCCTGACCAGAATAACAATTCCTATTAGTAAAAAAAAAAGATAAATAAACAGATATAAGTTGTTGAACGAAGCAGAAATAAAATCGCCACACTGCCAGATGAGGTAAATCAAAAATTTACATTTCATTCAATGATTTGATATGAGTGTTATCGATGCATTTTCTTCGACATTTACCAGTTTTTTCGAATTATTTGTATTTCGCCTTTAAAACAAATAAAATGAAATGTACCAGAGAAATATTTAATACGGCTCCAAACCTCGAAAATTTATCTAATCTCTTGTTTTTTTCCAGGAATATAACAATACTAGATGGAGAGATCCCTGACCAAAATAACAATTCCTATTAGTAAAAAATAGAGATGAATAAACAGATATAAGTCGTTGAACGAAGCAGAAACAAAATCGCCACACTGCCAGATGAGGTAAATCAAAAATTTACATTTCATTCAATGATTTGGAATGAGTGTTATCGATGCATTTTCTTCGACATTCACCAGTTTTTTCGAATTATTTGTATTTCGCCTTCAAAAAAAATTAAATGTACCAGAGAAATATTTAATACGGCTCCAAACCTTGAAAATTTATCTAATCTCCTGTTTTTTTCCATGAATATAACAATACTAGATGGAGGGATCCCTGACCAGAATAACAATTCCTGTTAGTAAAAAATAGAGATAAATATACAGATATAAGTTGTTGAACGAAGCTGAAATAAAATCGCCACACTGCCAGATGAGGTAAATCAAAAATTTACATTTCATTCAATGATTTGGAATGAGTGTTATCGATGCATTTTCTTCGACATTCACCAGTTTTTTCGAATTATTTGTATTTCGCCTTTAAAACAAATAAAATAAAATGTACCAGAGAAATATTTGATACGGCTCCAAATCTCAAAAATTTATCTAATCTCTTGTTTTTTTCCAGGAATATAACAATACTAGATGGAGGGATCCCTGACCAAAATAAAAATTCCTATTAGTAAAAAATAAAGATAAATAAACAGATATAAGTCGTTGAACAAAGCAAAAATAAAATCGTCACACTGCCAGATGAGGTAAATCAAAAATTCACATTTCATTCAATGATTTGGAATGAGTATTAACGATGCATTTTTTTCGACATTCACCAGTTTTTTCGAATTATTTGTATTTCGCCTTTAAAACAAATAAAATGAAATGTACCAGAGAAATATTTGATACGGCTCCAAACCTCAAAAATTTATCTAATCTCTTGTTTTTTTTCAGGAATATAACAATACTAGATGGAGGGATCCCTGACCAGAATAACAATTCTATTTGTAAAAAATAGAGATAAATAAACAGATATAAGTCGTTGAACGAAGCAGAAATAGAATCGCCACACTGCCAGATGAGGTAAATCAAAAATTTACATTTCATTAAATGATTTGGAATGAGTGTTATCGATGCATTTTTTTCGACATTTTCCAGTTTTTTCGAATTATTTGTATTTCGCCTTTAAAACAAATAAAATAAAATGTACCAGAGAAATATTTAATACGGCTCCAAATCTCAAAAATTTATCTAATCTCTTGTTTTTTTTCCAGGAATATAACAATACTAGATGGAGGGATCCCTGACCAAAATAACAATTCCTTTTTGTAAAAAATAGAGATAAATAAACAGATATAAGTCGTTGAACGAAGCAGAAATAAAATCGCCACACTGCCAGATGTGGTAAATCGAAAATTTACATTTCTTTCAATGATTTGGAATGAGTGTTATCGACGCATTTTTTTCGACATTTACCAGTTTCTTCGAATTATTTGTATTTCGCTTTTAAAACAAATAAAATAAAATGTACCAGAGAAATATTTAATACGGCTCCAAATCTCAAAAATTTATCTAATCTCTTGTTTTTTTCCAGGAATATAACAATACTAGATGGAGGGATCCCTGACCAAAATAACAATTCCTATTAGTAAAAATAAAGATAAATAAACAGATATAAATCGTTGAACAAAGCTAAAATAAAATCGCCACACTGCCAAATCAGGTGAATCAAAAATAAACGTTTCATTTACTGAATTGGAAGGAAGGGTAATCGGTGCATTTTCTAGACATCTACCAGTTTTTCAAATTTTTTGTATATTACCTTCAAAACAAAAATGATGAGATGAGAGCAAATTTTAATATCAAAATTTAAGACAGTAACCATTTTTTTGTTTTGCATATATGTATTTAACTTGTGCGATGTACTCATTTCGTTTTTTCCTGAGCATTTATAGGTTCTGCCTCAGCTCCTGTCATTTTTGTAATAATAATAATAATAAATTTTTAATAAGGCTCCAAACCTCGAAAATGTATCAAATATCTTGTTTTTTCCAGGAATATTACAATACAATGTACCAGAGCAAATTTTAATATCAAAGTTTAAGGGAGTAAAAATTTTTTGTTTTGCATATATTCAACTTGTGCGATGTACTTTTTTCGTTTTTCCCTGAGCTTTTATAGGTTATGCCTCAGCTCCTGTCATTTTTTTAATAATAATAATAGCTTTTTAATAGGACTCCAAACCTCGAAAATGTATCAAATATCTTGTTTTTTCCAGGAATATTACAATACAATGTACCAGAGGAAATTTTAATATCAAAGTTTAAGGGAGTAAAAATTTTTTGTTTTGCATATATTCAACTTGTGCGATGTACTTTTTTCGTTTTTCCCTGAGCTTTTATAGGTTATGCCTCAGCTCCTGTCATTTTTTTAATAATAATAATAGCTTTTTAATAGGACT
This sequence comes from Aphidecta obliterata, assembly GCA_963966015.1. Taxonomy (NCBI): domain Eukaryota; kingdom Metazoa; phylum Arthropoda; class Insecta; order Coleoptera; family Coccinellidae; genus Aphidecta; species Aphidecta obliterata. The sequence continues at coordinate 819,102 of OZ014434.1, read as the reverse complement.
CCAAACCTCGAAAATGTATCAAATATCTTGTTTTTTCCAGGAATATTACAATACAATGTACCAGAGGAAATTTTAATATCAAAGTTTAAGGGAGTAAAAATTTTTTGTTTTGCATATATTCAACTTGTGCGATGTACTTTTTTCGTTTTTCCCTGAGCTTTTATAGGTTATGCCTCAGCTCCTGTCATTTTTTTAATAATAATAATAGCTTTTTAATAGGACTCCAAACCTCGAAAATTTATCAAATATCTTGTTTTTTTCCAGGAATATTACAATACTAGATGGAGGGACCCTAGACTAGTAGTACAATTCCTATCGATGAAAAGATAAATAAATAGATTGAAATCGTTGAATGGAGCAAAAATAAAATCACCAAAGTGCCAAATTAGGTAAATCAAAAATAAACATTTCATTTAATGGATTGAAAGGAACAGTTATCATCGATGCATCTTCTTTGACATCTACCTGTTTCCTCACAATTACTCACCTTCAAAACTCGTGTTTTTCAAGGCTTCCAAGAACAGCTTCTCCCAAAAGGGATCCCTGTATCGAAAATCGACGACCGTGGTGTTCTTAATGTAATACTTAATCCTGTGGGCGACATTCTGAATAGCCAACGCCACTGCCCAGATCCCGTCGTAGGTGTACCCGTGGAATCTGGAATATTCCTTCCCCCTCCTCGAATCGTACTCAATCTGGTACTCCTCCGCCGTCTGCAAATCTCACAATAAAACTCTCGCGACATCTTCCCCAATCCCACTCACGATTCCGGATATTGTGATCTCTCCGCTGGTCGAGAGAGGCAGCAGATCCGTCAGTATCGTCTGTTCCAACGCCTGTTCCAGCTCCTCCAGGGTGCAGTTCAGATCCGGCTCCAACCGCCGCCTCCACCACCCCTTCCTGTACGTCCCCATCACTATCCACTGGTACTTCCTGCCGTACATCTCCAACTTGTAGGCCTCGCAGAAGATCTGCCTCGCCCATTTCTCGTTGAAGTTGCCCAGGATCACCCTCGTGTCCTTCTCCTTGAGTTTCGAGAGGGCCGAGGTGACCTCGTTGGTGAAGCTCTGGGTCTCGACGACTTGGTACCCTAATGTGTCCAACTCTGCCACCAGTCTGGGAAAAAATATTTGAGACTTTTTTTGTGAAACAAGGTTGATTGTGGCCTACCTGTTGTGAGCCAGGGAATATCTGGGCTCGTTTTGGTAGATGGTTCCCACTCTCGTCCAGTTGAATTCTTTGAGTAGGGATAGTCGGGGCGAATTGAAGGCGTTTTCTGACGGTACTATTCTGAAGAAGTTCGGGAAGTTCTCCTTGGTGAACATCGGGTGGGTGTCCGCGTAAGAGAGCTGTTAATTTAATTATTTAGCATTCTGTCGAGCTGTAAACTGATCAATTTACCTGCGTCAGATGCCAGTGTTTAGAAGCTTTGGCTATGGGGTCGGTTACGTGCGTGCAGGCCGCTCCGAAAAGCATCAATTTATGCGGACCGCTGTGCATCATGTCGAAGAAAGCCTTCACACCAACCGCCGCATTGCACTGAAATAAATAAAGCCTTAAATCATTGGGAAAACTCCAAGCCCAAATTTTCCACCCAGTATCATCTTGAATATTTGTAGCCATTTATGTCGGCGATAAGATGGAAAATAAATATTAAAAATTGTCACAATACCCACTTAGGTAAATCAAAAATAAAAATTTCAACATCTACCAGTTTTTTCAAATTATTTATTTATATCTCTCCTTCGAAACAAAAATAATGAAATGACCTAAGGAATATTTAATAAGGCTCCAAACCTCAAATATTTATCTAATCTCTTATTTTTCCCAGGAATATTACAAGACCAGATGGAGGGACTCTTGACCAGTACTACAATTTCTATCGGTGAAAATAAATTGATTGAAATCATTAGACGAAGCGAAAATTGATTCGCCACACTGCCAAATCAGGTAAATCAAAAATGGACGTTTCATTCAAAGAATTGGAACGAAAGTTTTCAATGCATTTTCTTTGACATCTACAAGTTTTTTCAAATTATTCTTATCTCACCTTCGAAACAAGAATAATGAAATGTACCAAAGGAATATTTAATAGGGCTTCAAACTTCAAAAATAAATCGAATCTCTTGTTTTTTTCCAGGAATATTACATTACTAGATGGAGGAACCCTTGACCAGTTATACAATTTTTATTGGTGAAAAATAAAGATGAAAAACAGATTGAAACCGTCGAATGAAGCAAAAATAAAATTATCACAATAACAAATTAGGTAAATCAAAAATAAAAATTTTATATACTTAATTGGGAGGAAAAATTATAGATGCATTTCCTCCAACATCTACCAATTTTTTCAAATTAATTGTTTATATCTCTCCTTCGAAACAAAAATAATGAAATGACCAGAGGAATATTTAATAGGACTCCAAACCTCAAATATTTATCTAATCTCTTATTTTTTCCCAGGAATATTACAATAATAGATGAGGGGACCCTTGACCAGTACTACGATTTCTATCGGTGAAAAATAAATATTGGTGAATAGATTGAAATCATTAGACGAAGCGAAAATTAAATCGCCACACTGCCAAATCAGGTAAATCAAAAATGAACGTTTCATTCAATGAATTGGTACGAGAGTTTTCAAAGCATTTTCTTTGACATCTACCAGTTTTTTCAAATTAATTGTATCTCGCCTTCGAAACAAGAATAATGAAATGTACCAGAGGAACATTTAATAGGGCTCCAAACCTCAGAAATGGATCAAATCTCTTGTTCTTTTCCAGGAATATTACATTACTAGATGGAGGGACCCTTGACCAATAGTACAATTCTTATTGGTAAAAAATAAAGATGAAAAACAGATTGAAACCGTCGAAGAAGCAAAAATAAAAATTAGGTAAATCGAAAATGAAAATTTCATATAATTAATTGAAAGATAGAATTATAAATCTTATTCAACATCTACCAGTTTTTTTGAATTATTCATTTATAGCTTCCCTTCGAAACAAAAATAATGAAATGACTAGAGGAATATTTTATAGGGCGCCAAATCTAAAATATTTATCTAATCTCTTATTTTTTCCCAGGAATATTACAATATTAGATGGAGGGACCCTTGACCAGTACTACAATTAATATTGGTGAAAAATAAATATAAATAAATTGATTGAAATGGTCGAATGAAGCGAAAATAAAATTAGGTGAATCAAAAATAAACGTTTCATTTAATGAATTGGAAAGAACAGTAATCGATGCATTTTTTTCGACATCTACCTGTTTTTTCAAATTATTTGTATCCCATCTTTGAAACAAAAATAATAATAAATATTTAATAGAGCTCCAAACCTCGAAAATTTATCTAATCTCTTGTTTTTTTCCAGGAATTTTACAATACTAGATGGAGGGATCCTTGACCATTACTACAATCCCTATTGGTGAAAATAAAGATGATTAAACAGATTTAAATCATCGAATTAGGCAAAAATAAAATCGCCAAAGTATCAAATGAGGTAGGAATATCAAAAATGAATGTTTGATTTAATTAATTAGAAGGAAGAGTAATCGATGCATTTTCTTCGACATCTACCTGTTTTTTCAAATTATTTGTATCTCACCTTTGAAATAAAAATAATAATAAATATTTAATAGAGCTCCAAACCTCGAAAATTTATCTGATCTCTTGTTTTTTTCCAGGAATTTTACAATACCAGATGGAGGGATCCTTGGCCATTACTACAATACATATTGGTGAAAATAAAGATGATTAAACAGATTTAAATCGTCGAATGAAGCAAATAAAAAATCGCCACACTCCCAAATCAGGTAAATCAAAAATGAACGCTTGATTCAATTAATTGGAAGGAAGAGTAATCGATGCTTTTTCTTCGGCATCTACCTGTTTTTTCAAATTATTTGTATCTCACCTTTGAAATAAAAATAATAATAAATATTTAATAGAGCTCCAAACCTCGAAAATTTATCTGATCTCTTGTTTTTTTCCAGGAATTTTACAATACCAGATGGAGGGATCCTTGGCCATTACTACAATACATATTGGTGAAAATAAAGATGATTAAACAGATTTAAATCGTCGAATGAAGCAAATAAAAAATCGCCACACTCCCAAATCAGGTAAATCAAAAATGAACGCTTGATTCAATTAATTGGAAGGAAGAGTAATCGATGCTTTTTCTTCGGCATCTACCTGTTTTTTCGAATTATTTATATCTCACCTTTGAAACAAAAATAATAATAAATATTCAATAGAGCTCCAAACCTCGAAAATTGATCTAATCTCTTGTTTTTTTTCCAGGAATTTTACAATACTAGATGGAGGGACCCTTAACCATTACTACATTCCCTATTGGTGAAAATAAAGATGATTAAACAAATTTTAACCATTGAATGAAGCAAAAATAAAATCGCCAAAGTCCCAAATCAGGTGAATCAAAAATGAACGCTTGATTCAATTAATTGGAAGGAAGAGTAATCGATGCATTTTCTCGACATCTACCAGTTTTTCAAATTTTCTGTATATTACCTTCGAAAATAATGAAATGTATTATATTGAAAGCGGTGTGAACAAGATTTGCGAACACATGAAAACGTCGCACAATTTTGATTTTGACCGAATCTCTCGATTTCTTCCAAAATTATTTATTGTGATAAACATCTCGAAGGATCAGAATAGTCGAGGAGACGTTTAACGGAGAAAGAACATTTCAAACTCCCTGATTTGGTAGTATTCTATTGATCCGAGCAAGTATTTTTTTCGAAACTCAGACTTCGTTGAAATACCATATAATATTCGAAATATTGATCTCATTCGTAATTCTCAGGTTTTTATTCCCAACCTACAAAGAGGATGCTTTTCTTCGACACATAAACGACCAGGATCGAATGATTTGTGTGTAATTTCAATCATAATAGTAATTATTGAGAATTTTCAAAGGCTCATGTTTTCCAAAGAGACCACCAATGGACCAAGAGACGGGGATGGACCCCAACAAGGTTGGGAACACAGGAAACGAATTATTAAACTCTCAATCCGCCGCAACTGTCTTCCCGACCTCGTCGGCGCTCCCTTGGGGCTCCCTAAGGGACGTCCTGTATAATAAATGACCTCCGATCCCTTCCCAGTGTTTTATTTCAGGAACGACTGAACCAAAATGAAATTTTTAACGAAATGATGGATTTTTACGAAATTTGTCTTACCATCGTGTCGTTCCACCACATGTGAAGTCTGTAGTTCCTCAGCACCCCGGAATGTTCGTTGACGTGGTCCAGGGCAAGTTTCACACTAGGCATGACTCCTCGCCCTGAAAAAGAAACAACAAACAACGCTTTTTTTTAGAACTATAGATTTATAAAATTTGGGATGCAATAAATTCTTTTATCTTCTAAAGTTGTCATTATGATTTGAAGGAAAATCCAAATGTTCAAATTGGCGGATGCGCCCAAAATGATTCGATCTAATCTTCTCGAGGAAATCGAAGAAAGTCTTCCAATCTCACACTGAAAAGGCCTAAATTTTCTGTTCTTTGCATCTCAACCTTTTTTTTGAAATATTCTTTAATCGACTTATGTTACTCGAGCAATATAAATCACTAGATTATGATTTTACTCACATACAAAATTTTGGACCTACAGATTTATAAAATTTTGGATGCTATAAACCCTTTTATCTTCTTAAGTTGTCATTATCTTTTGGAAGAAAAATAAAATGTTCGACTATATCTTTTAAAAAAATTGGCACTATGTTTTGAAAGAAAAATAAACTTTTCGAAATGGCGGATGCGCCCAAATTCATTTGATCTGATCTTCTTCATGAAATCGAAGAAAGTCTTCCAATCTTACACTGAAAAGGCCTAAATTTTCTTTTCGTCTCAACCTTTTTCTTGGAATATTCTTTAATTGACTTATGTTACTCGAGCAATATAAATCACTAGATTATGATTTTACACACATACATAATTTTGGACCTACAGATTTATGAAATTTTGGATGCTATAAACCCTTTTATCTTCTTAAGTTGTCATTATGTTTAGGAAGAAAAATAAAATGTTCTTATATATCTTTCAAAAAAATTGTCACTATGTTTTGAAAGGAAAATAAACTTTTCGAAATGGCGGATGCGTCCAAATTTATTTGATCTAATCTTCTCGATGAAATCATAGAAAAAATTTCAATCTCACACTGAATATACCTAAATTTTCTATACTTTGTGTCTCAACCTTTTTCTTGAAATATTCTATAATCGTCTTATATTAATTGAGCAATAAATCACTAGGTCGTGATTTTACTCACATGCATAGTTTTGGACCTACAGATTCATAAAATTTTGGATGCAATAAACTCTTTTATCTTCTAGAATCGTCATTATGTTTTGGAAGAAAAATAAAATGTTCGAAATGGCGAATGCGCCCAAATTCATTCGATAAAATCATAGAAAACCTTCCAAACTCACACTGAATATACCCAAATTTTCTATACTTTGTGTTTTTCAACCATTTTCTTGAAATATTCTTTAATCGTCTTCATGTTACTCGACCAATAAATCACTAGGTCAAGATTTTACCCAGATACATAAGAAAATAGAGACGTCCTTGAATGACATCAACTGTAGTTTTCCTCACCTGTATCTGCGTTTTCCACCCCTTTCCCGTACGGGAAAAATCCTGCAATGTACACGTCGTGCCTCCTATTGTCTGTGTTGGGTTTTTGCGAGGAACAGATCCCGAAGAAAATCCCAAGGAGGAGGAACAAACTGATTCTCGAATACATCACTGAAAGTCCATCCGGTTCACTGTGGCGATTTCACCATTCAACTAGTTTTTCGATGGAAATCCATGGCGCAAGATGAGAAAAAACGAATTGGATGCATCTGACTTTTCCGAGACTTTTCTCAGTCGGGAATTCTATTTCGGGCACACGTTGTGCAGAGCTTTATTGATTTCCACCGACTTACCTACATTTCCCTCGGAAAATGCGCTGAGGGGCGCATGTCCGTATTTTTATTTTGTTTTCCCTCTCGCTTCCTTCAAGAACATTATTCGCGAAAGCCCGATCCAATTAACATCCTTTTGCCTTTTAATAGAGTTAAATCCTTTTGCCCGAAATTGGAATATTCTTGACAACACAAAGGAGCTCGAATAATTCACCTTTTCGATTTTTGTTCGAAATCAATCATTTTCCCTCCTGTCAAAATATAAACAATTGAATGAGTAGAGCGAAATCGCAGGTATCTAGAAAAAAATTAACTCGTCATGGGAGTGCCAGTTTCTGAGCTTGCGATAGATCGATTTATCGTTGGGAAAGCCTCCGTTTAGGAAAGCTCGAGGTTTGGTTCATTTTGAATTTTCAAATTCGAACGGCCTATTATTCTGTGTTTCCTGTCAGAAAGGCACGAATTCGAGAACGTCGACGTTTCTCGTCGTGAAATGACAGCGGAGCCGAGTCCGAGATGGGAAAACGAGCCAAATCGGTGCCCAAGAGCACTTTCTTCAAGTTCAACATGATACTCGAGAAAAAGAAGAAAGACACGACCGTTCGGCCTAAAATTTCCTCCAATCGGATCACGGTTTGTTGCCCGCTAAAATCGTTCCTGTTTCAACGGTCTTTCATCACGAAGCCCCATGTTTTTTTAGGTATTGCCCGGGTTTCTCAACAAGGGTGTCAAGGCGGTGACTTCTAAGAACGAAGAAGGTAGGTTCGTGATGATCAATGTGTTTTTGGGTATTTAAAAAACTCGATGTTTAGAGGGAGAAAGTAAAGCGAACGAACATATCCTGAAAGAAGATCTCCACAGTCTATTTATAAGAGATCAAGAAAGTTCGTCACTTCGAAGATCGTCCAGGATATCGAAGAGAAACGTTGTGAATTATGCTGAAGTCACCCCTAAAAAACGGAAGTACCCAAAGCTGAAAAAGTTAACTCCCAAATTAACAGACCCTCCTCCAACCGAAATCGAGGAACCTTTCCCCCTTCTCGAAAAAACCGACGAGGAAGGGAATTCCAGAAGTTTGTTCAAAAAAATAATCTCGTCTCAAACCCTCACCAACAGCATTTATTTCTTCAAGTCGTTCTTTTCCAACAAGGGCGAGAAAAGTGGTGAGAACTTCAACCGGAATCTGTCGAACAAAATTAAGATAAACTTCAAAGTGAACGTAGTCGAGAGTTTGAGAAGGAAGATTCTCGAGGAAATAGGAAAAGTGAACGATATTTTGATCGGAAAAGTGGATCCTCCGAACATGGGGAGTTTCATGAAGTTGTCTCACGGAGGCATGGAAGATGTCGAACATCAAGTGCCCGAGTATTTGTTCCCTTCGAGAGACTGGCAATTCGCGACCCCCCCTTCCCAAAAACTCAACATCACCTTTTACGAGGAATCAGCCATACAACCCGCCATCCTCTGCGATGATGGCACGGCTAGAAACATCTACCAGTTGCGAAGAGAAATGGACAGTAACCTAATCAACCACATAAACCCTAGCAGTATAGAAGTCGACAACCGATACATGGAACAAATCGCAGAGTTCGACAAAGAGAACCGACCTCTCCGAAACTTCGCTTTCAAGAAATACCCTGATCGAAAAACGGAAGATGTAAGTCGATCCTCAACCGCTCCTAACCCGATATTAATCCTACATTTTTACAGTTCGATTTCAATCCGAAGTTCTTCAATAGATACTTGAGGGACCAACTGAACACGATTCAGATGAGGCCGAAGAAGACTGTGAAGAGGCTGCGATTCGCAGAGTCCTTCACTAGGAACCAGATGACTCTGGAGTTTTCCAAGCCGTCCACTTCGAGCGTCTTCGATCCTTTGGCTATGGAAACTTCCGAACTCGATTTCACCTTCGTGAATTGCACGAAGGAGAGCGGGGACTCGGAAAGCCCCAGGTCGGGGTTCAAAATGGCTCCTAGGGTCGATATCTTCGGTGGCTCGGAGAGGAATGAGGAGTTCTTCGGGAATACCGGTGGTAATTGAGGATTTTCACTTTTACGTTTCCAATTGTGATTGATCAAGTTGAGGAGAATTTTTTTTTATTTAGGTGTATATACGTTGTTCGTTGAAACGGTTAGATTTTATTCCTGAATTTCAGGGAAAGGTGGGTGTTTATGTGATGATATTAAACATTACTTATTCGATAGAAAAATTCTTTATTTATCATTAATTGTATTTGTCTAAATCGAAAGTAGGAGCAAAAAGTTTTTTTTCAAAATTCATTGATCAGTCACAATTTCCCGGATGTATATAGCTTTAAAAATGCATTGATGTAAATGCAGATTTGTTGATGTTTTCCCACAAGAGATTTTTAACGTAGACGATGGGAAAATTATTGTTTGTACATATTTCTACTAGAGTTGTAGATTCTCCCGATACTGCCCATGACGGAACAGATTCGATTTTATTCCTGTTTCTTGACTGTTTCCTAAATTTAGTTTTTTTATCGAACGATATATATTTTATTGGGATTGCTTTTTTTTGGAAATTTTGTAAATATCTCTAGTCGAAATTGAGGCAATATGAAAGAGTTTGGATGTGCAATGATGTCTTATGCAATATAGGTTAGTGAAATATTATATTTTCCCATATAAATTATACGGTTTGGATGTGTTACTGATAAAGATATGGAGTTCAAATTATAAGTGGTTAACCTCTGTGATTGATACAAGTGTAAGTAAATATAGACTATTCGATACGTAGAACAAATTTTATTTAAAAGTATTATCGTAGTTATTTTACTTGAGAAATTCTAAATGTTGCAGTTCCTGAAATAAATTATAAACGACTCAAATTTCATTATTATTGGATCCTTTCCTTAGTTTTTCTGTATATAATCTTTGAAAATCGAGTGACATTATTTCATAAACAGCAACCTCGACAAGAGGAAATCTACGGGTGGCTGGAAAGCACTACATGTAATTTGCATATATGAATAAATATAAGTTCCTTTCAGAAACTTGGCCCTTATTAATTTTCAATTATTGTTCTGAGAAAAAATGTATTTGGGATATTCAATATTTGCATCCAGAAACGTCAAATGGAACAATTACAAAGGCGTTTGATCTACGTAAACTTTGAACTACTCATTTTGAAATTACAATAATTTTTGTATAATTGAATAATTTTATGTAATATGAAATGGTTTAATATAGTTTCCCCCAGGATTTACATCACAAATGGGTCATTTTTGTATTTATATTTTCATATTAGTTTTTCAGAAAGTCGGTCGATCTCGAAGTAGGTCAAATACGCCCTCCTCTGTGTTCAACGATTTGTTTTGATCGTACTTCAAACGATTAAAATTTTAAATGTTTTCAAAGATAGTTGTGCATATGTTTGTTATTTCGTCTTTTCGAGGTGTGGGAAATCGATTGCATGTGAGTAAATACTTTATTCACCATTTGAAACCTGTAACTCGTATTTTTGTTGAGTATTTCAGAAACTTCTACAATCCCTAAATGCGTATTAATAATAGTTGGTGGGACGTTTTTCTAGGATCTAACAAATGGATTGTTCCCTTCATTTAACGAAATTGGTTTATCGAATATTAGGTGAAATAATTCCCGAATAGTAATATTTCGTGCTTTGTAATTTGTTGTTGCAAGGGTTTGAGAGTCCTTTGATCTATCGGAACCTTGAACTACTCATTTTGAAATTACAATAACTTTTGTATGATTGAATGATTTTATGTAATATGAAATGGTCTAATATAGTTCCCTCCAGGATTTACATCACAAATGGGTCATTTTTGTATTTATATTTTCATATTAGTTTTTCAGAAAGTCGTTCGATCTCGAAGTAGGTCAAATACGCCCTCCTCTGTGTTCAATCATTTGTTTTGATCGTACTTCCAACGATTAAAAATTTTAAATGTTTTCAAAGGTAATTGTGCATGTGATTGTTATTTCGTGTTATCGAAGTGTGTGAAATTGATTAAATGTGGGTAAATACTGTATTCACCATTTGAAACCTGTAACTAATATTTTTGTTGAGTATTTCAGAAACTTCTACAATTCCTAAATGCGTCAAATAGTTGGATCTGACAAATGGATTGTTCCATTCATATAACAAAATTGGTTTTTAGAATGATGATGAAATAATTTCCAAAGAGTAATAATAATAAGAGATTATACTAGTAGGAAATAAGAAGCACCCCATTGAAAAAAGAATTATATTAGTCTAAATCCCTTCTCGTAAAACATATCCTTACATACCAAAACTCGATAAAGTTATTATACACAACACAACTTACAAAATTCGATACTTTATTTATACATTTCATCAACGGGGACCCGAATCATCCCAATTCCGAGAGCACGGAATCCAGATCGTCCTGCAAAGATGCCGTCTGTTCTTTCTGCTTATTCAAATCGTCTTGAAGTCTCTCCGCATTCGTCTTCAACATGTAGTTCCCCTTTTTCAAAGCCGCCAGGATACTTTCATGCCTTTTAACCCTAGACGAGTAATTCTCCTTTCGCTTAATCGGTGGAGAATCCTCCGGTTCACTCATACTCTTCTCCGATGCGCTATCGTCGCAACTTTCTTCCGTTTCGCTCTCATCGCTCGATTCCTCTTCCTCGGTTTCTTCTTCAGATTCCTCCTTTTCTTCCTCGTCGTCTTCGCTTCCGTCGTCCTTCATCAAAGCAGCCATTTTATTCACCTGTAATTCGAGGGATTAGATTAAATCGGGGGGATGGAAGTTTTCGTTTTACCTCTTTCTGCAAGACCCTGTATTTCTTTCGTTCCTCCCTGATGGCGGTTTGGTGTTTTTTTATTATCTCTCTTAGAGCGACCCTTTCTTTCTTCGCGTTGTCCTCTTTGTTCTTGAAATTCCTGAGTTTGTTCGTTAGGAGTTTTATGTGTTTCTCTTGTTTCTTCAGTTTGGTTTCCTCGTCGTCGTTTTCGCTCTCCTCGCTGCTTTCGCTCTCTTCTTCCTCGTCGGATTCCTCACCGTTGGCTATGCTGGTTTGTTTGGCCAGGGAGCCTCTTTTACCTGCGGGTGAAACTTGGTAGTTATTGTTGAGTATTGTCGATTAGATGTTATTTTAAAAACGTCATTGAATTTTGTTATGTCACAAGAGGAAGTGTTTGACTGTCTGATTTTCTTATTGGTTTTCCCAAGTTAGAGACATGTTTCTAGTTTGTTACACAGACTAAGACAGGGCCAACTATCTAAGTTTCTATTTCAGGGAAAAATTACCTCCGTTCAATATATTGTAGCTCCAATTGTGGTAAGTTCCATTTACTGAATAAGATGAATATTTCAAATATAAAAACATCCTTTCGATTTAAATTTTAACGGAGTGGTTCATACCTTGCAGAATATCTTGTAGTCTCTTCTCCAACTCCAATTTCTCCTTCTTGACGTCCCCAAGTTCGGCTTTGGCGTTCTCCAGTTGGTCTGAAGTTTGATGGTACTTTTTCTCCATCTCGTCCTTCACTTTTCTCGCCTGGTCTGCTTCGTTTTGGAGAGATTTTATTTGCTGAAATCACATCAGTTGAGTTCTGGTCGAGTGAAGATATGGCGATAGGTTTAGGCATCTTTTAGTTAAGCGTTAAAAATAATTCCTACCTTCTCGGCCGTCTCGCTGGTGGCGCCGCCTCCACCCCCGTTCTCCCTAGACCTGGCCCTCTCCTTCTCCAACTCCTCCTCCAGAGCCTGCAGCCTGGTCATCAGCCTCTTGTTCTCCCTGATCTGCGCCTCCTTGTTCCTCAGCTCGAAGGCCAACATCTGCTTGGTGCTCTGGAGGTCGTCCCGGACCCTGTCGATATCGTCCATTTCGTCCACTTCGTCCGGCAACTCCTCCTGCAATTTGTTTTCAGTAGAAAACTTCGGAAAAATAATGAAAATTTGAAGTTGTGGGTGTCTGAAAGAATCAAATTTGTTTCGAGCAATGCAAAAGTGTTAGAATTAAAGGAATTGGAACGGTTTCCATGGTAATTGAGTTGCTAAGTAACCGTTGTTATGGATTAGTCGGTTACTTGGTTACGGTTGCCATGGATAGGTGCTAGTTGCTAAGTAACCGTTGTTATGGATTAGTCGTTGCTTGGTTACAGTTGCCAGGGATAGGGTTGCTACGGTTACAGTTTTAGTTTTAGGTTTGGCTTACCGGTGGTATGCTGGCCATGGACACCGACTTCTGGATCTGTTCCTCTATGGTCATCTGCCTGCGGAACTTCCTGAGGCCTTCCAGTTGGGGTTTGCTCCGGTCGTTGGTCTTCACCTTCTTCAGGGGCACTCCGGTTTGTATCTGGGAGGTGCGAAAATCAAGAAATGGTCGTGATTTTTTTTTTGAATTGTACCTGTTTGAGAAGTTCGTTGTGTACGGTGCTCTGTTGCGCCTTCTCGCTCTCGTAGAGGAAGTGCTCGCCGGTCTTGCTCTGGGATTTGCATCTGGGCAAGATGGGGGTCGATCTGTCGTTGCATTGCACGTGGTTCAGCGCCCTCTTCGACTCGATCTCTTTGAGCATGTTGGTCCAGTCCGGACGGGTCTTTGGCCTCGATCTGGGGAATTATCGGTATTTTTTTATTCTTCTGATACGGAAAAATACATAATAAAGAAGAGTTTCTTCTTCTTCTTTCTTTTTAATACGAAATCAGAACGGAAGATGATTTGGTGCCGGCCAACGCCTACATTCGTCAGATCCATTATTAAAACGTTTTTTATTATATTTACGGTTGCCAAAATTCGATGCAGCTGTTTTCCCATTTAATATCCTCATATTTCGAGAGAAATCGTCGATATGGAGGTAGTTTCCTCCCACATAAATGACCACTGCTGGTCCCTTTTTTTTTCAATCAAAGATATCATTGGGGTTGAAAATTTTCAATATTGGAACTGTTAAAGGGAATAATTTTTTTTTGTCCACTCACCGTAGAGTCTCCAGTTTTTCCAGTTTTTCTCGGCTCAAGGGGTCCCGCTTGAAGTCGGGCGGCATGGACGGCGGCGGGGGTGGTGGGGGCAACGGGGGCGCCGGAGGGGTCTGTGACAGTCTCCTCAGACTTTCCTCCCGCACTAGTTTGTTCCTCAAGGCGGGTATTTCCTGGAAATTGGCCATGTTTACGGTGGTTTTTCTCGAGAAAACTTTTTTCGAATTGTTTTGAGATGTCTTGTGAGGGAGGTTTGCGTGGTCACTGGACGTTTAGTCGGTCGGGAATAATGGACGGTAAGTTTTTGTTTATAAATAGACGTGTGGTTACGTTCGATTTGCGATTAATTATAGAAGATGGGACGTTTTATGTTTTGTTCGTTCGACGCTCGGATTCGACATTTGTCTCGTTCGTTGGTTCAAGATCTGTGGGATTTTTTTTTATTTTGAAGTTCCCATTCCGGGAAAATTTTATTTAATTTTGAAAAAATTTTTTTGTTGATATTTTGGAACTTGTGATTCTAAAATGAAAAAGTTTTTTGTCGGGATATTTTGTCATGTGAAATTCTCAACTTACAGTTAGATATACACTTTTCACTTTTTTTTTCAATCGTTTGAAGAATTTTTTTTTGTTCTGATTTAACTGCTTAATTTGTCATCTGATACACCTTCGACAATTAATTGGCAACTAATCGGAGCGGATTTGACCGATTGAAAGTACATAGGAAAATAGTTGGCAATGAACTTAAGAACTTTTTTTTTTCGGATGATCCAGTGATGCAATTTTGGTGACAGTGCAGAGTGGATGAGAAAGTTCAAAATATATATTTTTTTTCAGATTTTTGGAAGTATCAAGAGGGCAACAGGACATTTTTCTTCGTGAAAACCAGGTGAGTGTAATTTTTTTCATCAACTTTTTCGATTTATTTTTGTAAACGTCTGCGAACCCTTTTCTTGAGACATTTTTGAAAAAACTTCATTAGAACTTTGTTTTCGATTTCTTTATAATTGTAACTTTAATTAGTTTTCTATACTCAGGGGTGATTTTATTTATTTTTCGAGATCAAAAATAGAAGAATATCTTGAATTGCAATTAGCAAATGAAGTTTAAAAAAAAATATGGAACAATTAATTTTCCATGTGATTCGTATATCATCAGATTGAAGATAATTCTTTTCTTGAAATATTCACATGTTAGACGATTCATCCACTAAATATGAAGTGTCCATAAATATCTCAGCGACGTCAACAGTATACCAAATGTTTCATTTCGTTCGATGGAACGTTCGGGTGTGTCACGAGCAATGTCTTTCTTGAATTATTTTTTATTTTGTGAACGTCTGCGAATCCTTTTCTTGAGACATTTTTGAAAAAAATTCATTAGAGCTTTGTTTTTGATTTCTTTATAATTGTAACTTTAATTAGTTTTCTATAGTCCAGGGTGATTTTATTTAGATCAAAAAAAGAAGAATATCTCGAATTGAAATTAACAAATGAAGTTTGAAAAAAAATTATGGAACAATTAATTCTCCATGTAATTTTTATATCATCAGATTAGAGATAATTTTTTTCTCGAAATAATATTCACATATTAGAAGATTTATCCATTAAATATGAAGTGTCCATTAATATCTCAGCGACGTCAACAGTATACCAAATGTTTCATTTCGTTCGATGGAACATTCGAGTGTCTCACGAGCAATGTCTTTTTTGAATTATTTCTTATTTTGTAAACGTCTGCGAATCCTTTTCTTGAGATATTTTCGAACAAACTTCATTAGAGCTTTGTTTTCGATTTCTTTATAATTGTAACTTTAATTAGTTTTCTTCCGTCCAGGGTGATTTTATTTATTTTTTCGAGATCAAAAATAGAATAGTATCTTGAAAAAATTAACAAATGAAGTTTGAAAAAAATTTTGGAACAATTAATTTTCCATGTGATTTTTATATCATCAAATTGAAGATAATTCTTTTCTCGAAATAATATTCACCTATTAGACGATTTATCTATCAAATATGAAGTGTCCATAGATATTTCAGCGACGTCAACAGTATACCAAATATTTCATTTCGTTCGATGGAACATTCGGGTGTCTCACGAGCAATGTCTTTTTTGAATTATTTCTTATTTTGTAAACGTCTGCGAATCCTTTTCTTGAGATATTTTCGAAAAAACTTCATTAGAGGTTTTTTTTTGATTTCTTCATAATTGTAACTTAAGAAAATATAGTATAGTCCATGGTGATTTTATTCATTTTTTTCGAGATCAAAAATAGAAGAATATCTCGAATTGAAATTAACAAATGAGGTTAAAAAAAAAATTACATGGAAAATTAATTGTTCCATATCTCATTAGATTGAAGATAATTCTTTTCTCTAAATAATATACACATATTATACAATTTATCTACCGAATGCGAAGTGTCCACAAATATCCCAGCAGCGTCAACAATACTCACCCTGTCCAGTTCCGACTCGACGGTCGGCGTCCTCCTGGGCGGCTCCTTCCTGATCCGCTCCTCGACGCTGTTGAGCTTGACGTCGAACTTGAGCTTCTCCCTGGGCTTCGGCGACGCCTCCCTCGGCGGCACCGGCTTCAGGGGCGGCTTGACGAAGGTCACGTCCTTGGCGGCGCCGTTCTCCGGCGCCTCCTTGTTCGGCACGGACGTCTTCCTCAGCTGGACGTTGGCTAGAAGTTGAAAAAAAAGAGGTAGACATGATGAAGTTGGGGTAGGTGTGAAGTTGCTCACCCAAGGGGTTGTCCGATTTTCCGTCGCTGGCGTTGCTGTCCCTCCGGACGTTCTTGGACTTCCAGGGGGCGTTCGGGAGGGGCAGGGGGGAGGGGCCGTCCTTGACCCATGGCGGCCTGAAGGTCTCCCTAGGTTGGGTGGTGCTGGCGTCGGATTTTTTCCGTTCGCCCGCACTCGCGCCGGCCGGCATCTTCTGAAAAGAAGAAATCTGTAAATTTTGATTGGAGGTTAGGTCTCGACATAACCTAGGTTATTCTTACCTCCAAAAGAGTAGATAATAGGATGATTTACCTTGAATGAATATTGGCTATTCTCTAGAAATTTTTTTTTCGAAACTGTTTCCCAAGTTCTCGAAAAAATTTCATGTGACAGTTTCCGCGAAATGAACCCTAAAAATGCACAGTGCAGATGGTATAAAATGATTCACGGTTTTCTGAGGAATAAAGGAAACGAGCGAGAGGATCGAGGTCGTGGGATGTTTGAAATTTATTTTTGGATTATTTCGTGTTGGCCTTGTTCCTATACCGAGATTTGTTTTGTTCCGCAGCATTAACTGCATGTTCGACAGCAAATTTTCGTTCAACTAAATTCTTTGATCATGACAACCAAAGTGGCCAGCCACCCAGTTCACCGGATCTAAATCCTATCGAACATTTATGATATACGCTTTTCTGAAGTGCCACAAGCAGACATTGACCACGATATCATTATCTCAAAGTCAGGAGTGCACAGGAGTGTATTGTTATCACCTATGGGAGTTTTTCACATTTTATCCAGCATCCATAGTGAATATTATGTGATCATAATGTTAGGAAGATCCCTGTTATGTTTTTTTAGGCTGTTTGACTGTGTACTTATGCCACCTTAGGGCCAAGCATTGCAAATATTAACCCTACAGTTACGAGATTTTTTTCTCGACCCGAGGGGATTCGAACCAGGATCTTTCGGTTATTAGTCAGTTGTATTAACATTTGTGCTAAAGTCCCGCTTGTGTGAAGGGGGTCGCTAAACGTATTATATATTTTTCTCGATAATATATCACCGAGTATATAATTTTTTGGAAATTTTTATGTTTATTTATGTTTTAACGTCGTTCAACCGTTTAGAAAGTTGATTTAACAAGGTGTGTCATTCGAAAATTTTCGCGTGTGAATCGTAAACCTTTGGACCTGGATGGAATGCGAAGCGTACCACTCACCTCTGAATCGCTTCTTCCTCTCTATTTTTATCGGGAAATAACCAAAAACTAGCACCCCGTTGTTCGACGTCACAAACTTCCGGCGGGAAGTTGACGATCTCGTATTTTCCGATTTTTCGACGGATTTTCGTCGGAGGTATTTCGCGGTTTTGTCGTGGTTTCGACGACGGGCGCCAGAAGATGCCGAAATGTTTGGAAATAGCCGGGCTATTTCGGTTGTCCGATGACGCGGCAGCGCGTTTCAGTCGCATATTCCACGATTACACGAGAAAATCGTCGTTTTTTTCGGTTATTCGACCGTACGGATTTAGCGCCGTCGAGAAAGGGTTGCGGGCGTCGGCGCATAGATGGCGCCGCGGTCGCTGATAGTTTTGACGTTTGTCGTTTTGAGGTTATCATTTCGGTGTTATGGAACATAGATGGAGAGGTATTCGAGATTACGAAAGTCTGAACGCCCCCTGGCGGGTAAATCCCGAACCTAAAAAACGAGTATTGTTTTCATATTTGGAATTTTTACCGTTTTCTGAGCAGAGTAATTGGTATTTCAAATGACTGTGACTTATTTCAATCAAATTTCAATATTCCGTCATACAGGGTGTTGAATCTCAGCTTCCAAGAAGTCAATTTTTTCTAATACGGACCTGGATTTTTCGATCATTACAATGATAAATCGATTCAACCATGGAAGTGTTTTACGTACCAAATTTCAATCGATAATACTGGATGGTTCAGAAGTTATGAGCAATTTCTTGGATATAAAATAAAAATATCTGGCTTAAAAGCACGTGAGATATGAAAACAATACTCGTTTTCTAGGTTCGGGATTTAGCCGGCAGGGGGCGTTCAGACTTTTGGAATCTGGCACCGTTAGGGATGAAACGATACCATCGAGGAATCGATACTTTTACTCGATATTGGTTGTCAAGTATCGATACTTACTTAGTATCATTTGAAAAGTATCGATACTTACTCGCATCGAATAGTTTTTGGAAAATTACAAGTAAAAACACAAAAAAGTGAAAGTATTAGTATTCTTCATTTTATAAGAACGGAATTAATGAAAAAAACACAAAACAAAACTGAGACGAAAAAAATGAAAAGCGAAAAACGAAAGCATTCAAAAACTTCAGTTTGAGATATACCTACATTTTTTTTATCAATGTTGAAATGAAATAGTTGCATTGACATATCGATACCTCAGTTCAAAACTTCAAATTTGAGTAATTACATGCATAACGTATCAATTTCAATACTGAAACAACTACTCTTTTATATCTTACTAGCGAAGGATAAGCGGATAAGAAGATTCTATGACTTTAACGCAGAACTTGACTGATTTCAATTCTATGAACGAATAATAATTTAATGTTAAAAAAAGTTCTATGGTCTCGATAAGGAAATTTATCGAATGAAATGAAAGCATAGAACAAAATTTTAACAGGACTCTCTGGTTCGTCAGAGGATTTAATGACACCACCATAGAACTTTGTTGGTCACAAAATTTATGAAAAAAACTGCACTTTTCGAGAATTTCAATTGGTAATTTCTAGTTTTTACCATGAAATTTTGATTTTTCTACTAAAAAATATGGAAGTAATATAATTTCAAAATATTTATCATTCCAACTGACATCTCTGTATTATAAATCTATGATGAAATTCATTATTCTATTAATTGAAAATAATCAATTAATTTTCAAATCTCTAGGATTTCAATAAAAATCATCAGGAATAATCTCATGATCAAAATAAAAAGGAATTTAAATTTCTATGAACCCAACAAAAAACACATATAATTTTTTGAACGAATTTGAAAAAAGACGAAGATTCTATGACTTCAACACGGAATTGAATCCATATTAATTCTATGATCTAATAACTTCATGATCACAATATTTCTATGGCCTGGAGGAAGAACTTTATATCTCAAAATGTCTAATGGAATTTTTTAAGAATTAAAAGTATTCAAACCAACAACTATGTAATTATTATAAATCTATGATGAACTTCATAATTCTATGAACCAATCAAAGAATATCAAAAAAATTGGTTGAACTCTATTTTTTCAACAGAAAATCATCGATAATTATTCTGAGAATTGAATCTTATGATCGAACTGAAAAATTATTGAAATTTTCTATGACCCCCAAATAAATCACATGTAATTCTATAAAAGAGCTGAGAAAAAAAATATAAGAAGCACTGCCGTGAAAACAGTAGCTTTTGAGCGCTCGTTCGTCCACCTTGTAGGTAGATTCGCATTTTATAGTTTTAGAAAGAAATTCAAAAAATATTTGACAGATGTCAAAAGAAATGAGAGCTGTCAAAAATTACAGATGTCAGAAATGACAGCTGTCGAAAAATTACATCTTTCAAAAAATGACAAGTTAAAAATGACAGCTGTCAAAAAATAACAGCTATTAAAAACAGCTGTCAAAAATGACAGATGTTAAAAAAATGACAGCTGTCAGAAATGACAGATGTTAAAAAAGACAGATATGTTAAAAAATAACAGCTGTCAAAAAATGACAGCTGTCAAAAATGACAGATTTAAAAAAAGACAGATATGTTAATAAATAACAGCTGTCAAAAAATGACAGCTGTCAGGAGAATTGAAAAAAAAAGCTGAAGTTTACTCAAACAGTTTATTAGACAAGTATGGCGTTCGCGCCGCTGTTGACGCTCTCCACCGGTCCCGCGTCGTTCGGCGGCGGCGCCGCCATCCAATGCGGCCACGTCTTGATCTCGTTGAAGAGGGCGTCACCGGGACACTCCGTGTCCCGGACCTGCCGGTGCCCCAGGAGCGTGTAGTCCGGCCGAATCTTGCCGTTTCTCACCCCGTACTCTATGAGGTCCTTGACCACCTTCAGCTGTGACGTCGGGGGTAGTTGTTCTGCGAAATAAAAAAAAAACACCTGGTGCACTTTCGAACGGAGATTTCTCACCTGTCCAATCTCCGATGACGCAGATGCCAATGCTGCGGTTGTTGTAGTGGGGCGCGTGCGCCCCCACCGCCGACCAGCCCCTGCCCTCGTAGGCCCGGTCGTCGCCGCCCACCCCGAAGCTGTAGCCGACGTCGTTCCAGCCCCTGTCGTCCTGGTGGAAGCGCTGCATCGACTGCATGGCCTTGACGCACGCCGCCGGCGTGCCGCAGGCGGCCGGCTGGTAGCTGTGGTGGATGACGACGAACGGCACCGGGTTCGCCATCGGCTCGACCAGTTTCGGCGGTCGCGCCTGCCATTCCTCGCGCGTCACTATGTCCAGGTCAGATATGGAGTATCCTGCGGAAGAGGTTAATTTGACGTTTAGACCAATGACGGGTGACGTTTGAATTGTCATATGTCAAGGTTTAGACCAATAGGGGATCGGCTACGTTGTCACGTTCTGAGGTTAACCGAGACGTTGGATCGGATGAGGTTAGCGTAGAATTTTTTTCGAATTATGGAGATTTGGATTCTTACCTTTGGAAAGAATGAAGTAAATGGAAAGGGCCCACAGTATGTTCCACATTTTGGAAGTTGGATTTACCGAGTACCCCTACACAATGAACACTATTGATACTTATTATTTTTCTCCACAATATTTGATTCGTAAATTTATCAGTTACGATTTTATTATGTAATGGAATGATTGGATTCGATTTTGATAGGTACTTATCTTTTATGGTTATCTAGATAAAACTTATGTGGAATCTATTAAAATAATATGTTTCCTAATTTGCGTTCAATAATGGTTTGCCTTGGCCACTGCGTTCACCTGCTCCAGATCCCATCGAATATTTGGAGGGAAGATTGCCCCATTACACAATATGTTCGAAGCCTATTTTTTTGTCGATGCCTAGATTCTCTCAATGTTCAGGCTTTTTTTTCAATTTTTATTATCCCAGAAACTCACTTAGGGGTAAGTTGGGAAGTTATGTAAGTGTCTTCATTACTCTGTGTCCTTAACGCAACCTGAGAGTCAGCAGTCAGCACTTTCGAAGTTTATCCTGTAGTGAAATTTTTTTCGGCTGGAGGATTTGAACCTGCGGCCTTTCGCTCTCCAGGCCAACTCACTAACCCCTGTGCTAAAGCCCTGGTGGTTTGAAGAGGTCGCCAAACGCATTATTGATTTCTTTCGTATTATTTGTTGATTTCTTTAAAATGTTATCGTGTTTCTTTGCCGAAAAATCACTGAGTTCTTCTCCGAAACTAGCACACTCTGATTGATAACAAAAATGTTTTCGAAAATCTTGTAGTACTTTTATCGAAACTGATAATGATAATAATTGTCAATAATAATTTGGTTCGATAAATTTTTTTTTATTATTTTCGACGAATTTCGAGATGGTAAAAATCTAACAAAAAATATTCCACGATCCATTGATAAATCTGGTTCATTTCTGGGGAATTTTTCTTTCAAAAACTTTGAATTGATTTGTTTTATTCGGCTATTTCTTCTTAATTAATTGTTTTTCATTCGAGATCATTTTTTTATGGAATTTAGAAAAAGTACTCACCATTTACGGACGAAACAATCACCACCACCACAAATACACCCTTAAAAAACATTTTTTTTTCCAAATATTTTCGCGTCCGTTTCGAAATTACCGGAAAAACAAGATGGCGACGGCCTTGAAAAGTGCTAAAAGCCGGAAACCGATGATTATGATTGAACAAATATTATCGAGTTCTGGCAAATGAATGGCCGACGATCTGCGCCCAAATCCTTTTATATATTTCGCTCAAATCTCGGTCGGGATTGTTTTTATCCCGGGAGGGAAGTCGATATCGATCGGGTTTATCGGAAAAATATTGATTCTTGGCATTTGTGACGTCCAACGAAGAATATCCCCTTGTTTTTGTTGTTAGAGTCTCTCTCAAGAATTCCAATTTTCAATGTTTTTATTTCGGTTTCCCTAAGTTTCTGTGTTACTGTGTCCCTACGCCACTCGAGGCACAGCACTGTTAAACCAACAGTGAGTGGTGGAACAGTGAACCAATTCAATGTCATTTGTAAATCGCTACGGAATAATAAAATAATGGAAAAATTAGGGAGGATTTAACTGAGGGATGAAATTTTTTTTTGCGCAAATGGGCGTGTGGGTATCGTTAGATAACTCTTCAAAAATTATATAAAAGTTTGGAATAAGTCAATACAAAAAATAAAACTCACCTGAGACGATCTCGGCCAACGTCATCACCGTCCACAAGCAAGAAACTATTTCGCGCGACCGGGTCGATCTCTCAACACCTCTCATTCCTACCGCGGAATTGTTCAACCCGCAAAAAACGTTTTATTTCCAATAATTCATTTTTATACCGAGCGCTGATTACGGCTATTAAACTCAATCACGTCCATTATTCGGCCAGCTGGAGGAAGTCGATTCTTAGGCGGGTAATTTGGCGAGGTTTTTTATGATTACGCGAAAAAAATCGCTTCTCGATAATATTCGAAGGTGAATGGAGGTGTTTAAATTTTGAACGCGCCGAAGGCGACGGTTCCCATTTAAACTACAGTTATATGTCATCAGGGGCCACCATGTGCACCTACCTATGGAAACTTGAGGTGTCACAAGCTGACAGCGACCATTTTCTAGTGTATCTGTCATTTACACAGCTATAGCTTATATCCAAATTCTCTGCTCATTTATACAGCCACAAGTTCAGAAAATTTTTCGCCGGCCAGGAGATTCGAACTCGGGACCTCTCGCTCTCGGGTCAAGGACACTACCCATCGCGCCAAAGCCCCGGTTGTTCGAGGGGTCGTTTTCAACAACACATTATTGTCGGATTATTCCTTCCGATTTATATTATATTTTGGGAAACGTGACCCCTGTACATCGCCTATCTCTGATTGGTCCCGCCGAGGGGACTCCCATCGAAACGATAGTCATGCTACAAGCGAATTATCGGGGACGAGAACAGTAATTTTTTTCTCGTGCGGATTATTTATCTGGAAAGAGATTATCATGACGATTTGGATCGGGAGAATTGTAGATTTTCGATTTATTTACATTTACTGATTCCAATCAGATAAGCGTGGCGATCTGGGTTGATAATCGATTGATGTTTGAAATCGAGGCTTGCACCTGAATTTTAATAAATTACACTGTCGAAGTGGGTCATGGAATTTTATCGTGCAATTATGACGTTCTGTGTTTCTGTCACAGACATATCGACATGACCTCTTCCACTATGGATTAATGCCATTGACATTTGTTGATGTTATGTTTATATCGGGGAACATAGAATCGAATATCAACGTGAAAAGTCTTCTTGGTATATTTTTTTATCGAGCACACTTGGAGTTTTTGCGGGACGTAAACGTTAATTCCCTGGTACCTTTTTAGAAAAACGTTAGTTTCCGGAAAAGTTTAGATTTGATTATGTCCAATTTATAATTTTTTTTTTTGAGAATTAGTTGAACTATTTCGGTGAAATATTGATAGGTTATAGGAGTCAAAGTGTCTTTGAATTGATGCCATTCTATGCTTTCCCATACGAATTTCGATGACAAACTGTCACAGACATATCGACATAACCTCTTCCACTATAGATTAATGTCATTGACATTTGTTGATGTTATGTTTATATCGGGAACATAGAATTAAATATCAACTTGAGAGGTCTTCTTGATATATTTTTCCAATTGAGCACACTTGGATTTTTTGCGGGACGGAAATGTTAATTCCCAGGTATCTTTTTAGAAAAACGTTAGCTTCCGGAAAAGTTTTGATTTGATTATGTCCAATTTATAATTTTTTTTTTAGTTGAACTATTTTGGTGAAATATTGATAGGTTATAGGAGTCGAAGTGTCTTTGAATTGATGCCATTCTGTGCTTCCTCATACTAATTTCGATGACAAACTGTCACAGACATATCGACATAACCTCCTCCACTATAGATTAATGTCATTGACATTGGTTGATGTTATGTTTATATCGGGGAACATAGAATTAAATATCAACTTGAAAAGTCTTCTTGATATATTTTTCTAATCGAGCACACTCGAACTTTTTGCGGGACGTAAACGTTAATTCCCTGGTACCTTTTTAGAAAAACGTTAGTTTCCGGAAAAGTTTAGATTTGATTATGTCCAATTTATAATTTTTTTTTGAGAATTAGTTGAAGTATTTTGGTGAAATATTGATAGGTTATAAGAGTAGAAGTGTCTTAAAATTAATGACATTATGTGCTTCCCCATACTAATTTCGATGACAAACTGTCACAGACATATCGACATAACCTCTTCCACTATAGATTAATGTCATTGACATTTGTTGATGTTATGTTTATATCAGGGAACATAGAATTAAATATCAATTTGAAAAGTCTTCTTGATATATTTTTCCAATCGAGCACACTCGGATTTTTTGCGGGACGTAAACGTTAATTCTCTGGTACCTTTTTAGAAAAACGTTGTTTTCCGGAAAAGTTTAGATTTGATTATGTCCAATTTATAATTTTTTTTTTCTGAGAATTAGTTGAACTATTTTGGTGAAATATTGATAGGTTATAGAAGTCGAAGTGTCTTTGAATTGATGCTATTCTGTGCTTCCCCATACAAATTTCGATGACAAACTGTCACAGACATATCGACATAACCTCTTCCACTATAGATTAATGTCATTGACATTTGTTGATGTTATGTTTATATTGGGAACATAGAATGGAATATTAACTTGAAAAGTCTTCTTGATATATTTTTTTATCGAGCACACTTGGAGTTTTTACGGGACGTAAACGTTAATTTTCTGGTACCTTTTGAGAGAAGTTGAGATTTGATTATATCCAATTTATAATTTTTTTTTTGAAAATTAGTTGAACTATTTTGGTGAAATATTGAAATATGGATAGGTTATAAGAGTAGAAGTGTCTTTAATCAAATGCCATTCTGTGCTCCGTGCTTCCCCTTAAGAATTTCGATGACGAACTGTCACAGACATATCAACATAACCTCTTTTACTTGACATTTGTTGATGTTATATTTACCTTGTTGAACATGGAATTAAATATTAACTCGAAAAGTATTCTCGATTTTTTTTCGGGCGCACTCTATAACACTCAGGCGAGTCAGAGTTATTCGAAAATAATAAATTCATCATTGAAGTCGCTTCGAGACAAACCAGGAAATTTCTGTTGTTCTCAAAAATTGACATTGATAGATGAGAACAATTCTTGTTGTTTTTTTTGATCGTTACCGTCGAAATATCCTCGAATCCGCCAAGAATGTATCTGATCTCTTCTCGTTATCGACTACGTGTCGTCCATCTGTTTGCGTCACACTCCACCAATAAAAATAGTTCTTGGGAAGTCCCTCGACAATCAACTCTTCCACGAACTGGATCTTCGATCTCTCTCTCTCTCTCTCTCTTCCGCCTATCTTCCCGCCAAATCGGAGGTGATCATTCGAATACGGGGTCGATCCAAAAATTCTCTTCTCGTATATGACTTTTCATTCTTCCGGTATCACCACCTGAAAACAATCCATCAAAACGTAAATTCCTCTTCTTCCTCCTCCAGATGTCCGCCCGAAGACGACCCCTCTCCATGGAGGAGCAGATAATAAGGAGGCGCGAGAAGGAGTACCAACACCAGAAGGTCTGGGGGGACCAGCAGAAGTACTACGACCACTGGGAGAAGGCCAACGCCAAGTACGAGGAATGGACGTCCCCCAGGTACTACGACGCCAACACCAAGCTGGTCAGGCAGGTCCAGCTGGAGAAGGCCCTGCAGGAGACCAGGGAGCTCAGGAGGAGGAAGTTGAGGAAACTCTTCGAGGAGGAGCGGCAGAGATGGGAGGTGGAACTGATGGAGTTCAGGCACCAGGAAGCCATCAGTCCGAGGAACGTCCGGGAGAGACCCGACGATATACCTACGGAGATCCTCAAGCAGGTCCATCAAGGTTGGTTCCATGTCTCTGTTTTGTCGCACTCCAACTGTGTCTCTTTCAAGGTATCAAGGAGAGGGAGGAGGAGAAACGTAGGAAGGAGGCGGAGCTCAGACTGTACCACCAGTGGAGGAACAACAACTCCTTCATCCAAGGCTACGAGAGGGCGCAGAGGTCGAAGGACGTCAAGTCCAGCTGGCTGCACCAGCAGATGGCGAAACGGGAACGAAAACAAAAAGAGCAAGAGGAAGAGAAACGTTTGGTTTTGGAACGCGAGGAAAGGTTGAGAACCGAGGAAGAAAAGGAGGAACAAAGAAAAAAAGACGCAGAAAGAAGAAACAAGGATCTGAAAGAAATAATAGATAAGCAAGTCGAGGAGATGCAGCTCAGACAAACCATAACGTCAAGGTTGAGGGAGAAGGAAGCGGAGGAGAGGAGACAAAGAAACCAGTTGGTGGACCTGGAAGAACGCCAGAAGAAACTCGACGAGATGGCCAGGCGAAGAGAGGTAGACCTATTCAACACCAAGCAATACAAGGCCAAACTGCAGCAAAAACTGAAGAACATCAAAGACGGCCTGGAGGAACAGGAGGAGGTGATGAGGCGTCTGAGAGACTTGGACGTGGCGGAAGGGATCGAGGACGAGAGGTTGAGGTCGGAGGTCAAGAACGGCATCGAGGAGTTCCTGAAGATCTCGGAGGAGCAGAAGAGGCTCGAGCAGCTCAGAGGGAAACACCTCCAGTTCATGTTCGACTCGGAGGCGCAGGCCGTGTACGAAAGACAGTCTGAGATATGGGACAACGAGGAGAAATCCAGGAGGAAACTGGTCAAGGACGTCCTGGCGACCGTCGCGGAGCAAATCGAGGGGAATCACAGAAGGACGAGGGAGGAACAGGAGGAGTCGATCAGGGAGAGGGAGATGCTGATCAAGATGACGGAGGATTACAATAAGGAACTGATGGAGTTGCAGGAGGAGGATAAGAGGAGGAGGTTGAAACAGAGGGAGGAGTTGGATTCGCAGGTGAAGGAGAGGAGGGAGGGTAGGAGGGCGTTGGAGGATAACGATAGGTTGAGGAAGGTGACGGAGGAGTTGGAGAGGGCGAGGGTGGAGGAGGAGAGGTTGAAGAGGGAGATAATGCATTTGCACAGGGGACAAGGGTTGTGTAGGCCTCCTAACAGGAGTAATATTATATTTTAATCCAGTTTTAGTTGTTGTGTGTTATGATGTTTGACGAAGAATTAATATATGTTAATTGTAGATCTGATTGGAATATATGAGATATTTCATGTTCAATTGAGCACTGTGCTAATTTATTTTTAGTGGATAAATATAATTATATATTCGAAATTGAAAACTGTAATTTTTAAAAGAAAATTTTTATTTACAACAATACAGCGTTCGGAACATTTCCAATATACGAACACGGCCAGCGCAACGATCGATCAAATAGGAAGAACTCTATGTTCCGTAGAAACCACAGAATTCTCTCAGTCGTACTAATGAAAATCGCGGGGAAGTCGAAAGGAATTCAAACAAAATGGTTGAGAACCGAAAGAACAAGAATTAATTGGTTCCCCAAATTCAGGTCAAATGATAAGAATCGGGAAAGACCTGCGAGAAAACCTATTCTGTACAAAGAATAGCGAAAATAGGAAGGAAATACATATATCACAATCAAGAATAAATACTCCAGTTACGCTCCATAGGAGAGTTAAACTGGTGGATGCGAAAGTAATGCATATTAAATGGAAAAACAGTAAAAACTATCAACAGGCATGGTTAGGGATGAAACGATACCATTGAGGTATCGATACTTTTACTCGATACTGTATCGATACTTACTTGGTAACATTCGAAAAGTATCGGTACTTACTCGTATCGAATAGTTTTTGGAAAATTAAAAGTAAGAACACAAAGAAGTACAAGTATCGGTATTCTTTATTTTATAAGAACAAAATCAATGAAAAAAAAACAAAACAAAACTGAGATAAAAAAAATAAGGAGCGAACAACGAATACGTTTAAAAACTTCTGTTTGAGATTTTTTTTCAATTTTTTTATTTATATATATAAAAATTTTTTTATCAACGTTGAAATGAAATAGTAGGTCATTGTTTAGGTTGTTTTTTTTTTTACTATGAAATAAGTTGTTTTGAGTGCTAAAAATATGTGTTTTGAATTTCCTATTTTCCCGTCAATCTCTTCTATTTAATCAAGCTTAATTTGGGTTGCATACACAACGTAGAGCCCTTAAACCACTATACGATCACGATTTTGGCCAAAGATTATCTAGAGTAATATTTTCACGTTGATTAGAACTCGTTTAAGGTAGAGTTCTGGTTCTTTGCTGCAGAAAACTGTAATGTCGGTTATAGTTTTAGTACAACTTGGACAATAGGGAAAAATCACGGAGTGGGCGACATCTACTTTTAATCGTTTAAATTACCCGAGTGGTGAACAGCAAACTAACGTGTGTGTGTTTATATGGGAAACGTGTGAAATAATATGATTTTGAGTAATTTATGTATCGAAAGTGATATATTTAGATGATAATTTATGTACCTATAATGAGAAGAGAACACAAAGTAACTAATCAACTTATATTCTTCAATCGTCCACATGTTTGGTCTCTTCACAGCCTTAAATGAATACTCTCCAAGCTTATCCAAATAAAGCTAACTTAAAATATTATAACAATACAACTAAAAACTACCAACAAATCAACTTTATATAAAAAAAAAAAACATAAACTGGGGTACATCCTTCAAACAGGGTTGCTTATACGGTCCAGATGCTTCTTCATATCCTCCAACTGGACCATATCGTTGAAACTGGAATTGCACTTGAGCACCACCAGGGAATGGTAAAAGTGTACGGCGAACAACACGAAGACTATAAGTACGGGGATGACTATAACAGTGGCGGCTATCGCCGCCGGGAACGAATAATCCCAGAACTTCACCCAACAGAGTATAGCCACCTCCAGAAGGAACAAAAATAAACCTGGAACAGACTTGGTTAGAATCGTCGTCAGACAACTCCCCAGTTCTCACCCACCCAGAACCGTGGAGAAGGCCCACGCGATCTCGATGAACCCCCGCATCCTCTCGTGCGGACTCTCCGACACCCACTCGCATATCTCCATCTTGGCGATGGCGTCGATGTTCGGCAGGATGTACGTCGAGATCATCAGGGCGAATATGTGCACCGACACCAGCACCGTCGTGCACACGGCGAAGACGACGAACAGCCACTCCGGCACCCCCGTCGGCTCGTTTATCTGCAGCTCCACCTGGAAAGTACGGAGGGTATAGTACGGGGACCCGGACGGGGCCTTGGGGCTCACCATCGCAACCATCGCGAAGCCGGACAGCAGCTCTGACGTGGCGGAGGTGGCTTTTAACTTCGCCCTAGACATGTGCAGTCTCCTCCAGGATAGGCTCTGCCTCTCGTTGAAGTGGACCATCTGGGG
The DNA here is from genome assembly GCA_963966015.1 of Aphidecta obliterata. Classification (NCBI taxonomy): domain Eukaryota; kingdom Metazoa; phylum Arthropoda; class Insecta; order Coleoptera; family Coccinellidae; genus Aphidecta; species Aphidecta obliterata. The sequence goes on along the minus strand of OZ014434.1, from coordinate 788,932 downwards.
CGCCGTCATCTCCAGGGAGCCCTTGCACGAACACTTGCAGCTGCAGACGCTGCTCTCTTCGTCTATCTGTAGGTGTATTAACTGGAGGAAGGGGAGGTTAAGAAGGTCTAAGTTGTACTCACCTTTTGGGTGCTGCTGGTCTTCGGGGCGTTCCTCTGGTTCGACGCGAGGCTCGACGAGCAGGAGTACACGTTCTGTCGGTCCTTCGACGGCGAAAACGGGGAATAACTGCCTTCGTTACCGGCGGATGACCTGGAGATGGGACTGTCGCTTATGGAGTAGACTTTGACGGGTTCCGGCGTGAAATTCAGGGATTTCGGTCTGGGTAAGGTTGGCTGCTTGGAATTTTGCTGGAATTCGAAAGTTTGGTTAGAACGACACCTGTCGAAATAGTTTGACGTTTGGATAACCTCGAAATGGTGGAAGAAGAAGAATACTGTTTGTGTTCATCGACGACTTACCCAGTTCGTCATAGAAGACATTTGAGGTGGACGGTTGCGGTAGTAGATGTCCTCAGACGTGGGGAACCGTCTTATGCTCCTCGGTTTTTTCTTCAGGGGCGAAGGGAAACTCACTTGGGTGGATTGGTCTTGGGAAAACTGAAAATATTTCCGATATAGAAATAATTCCCGAACGTATTCGTCGAGAAGTGTCAAATCCGGCAGAATCTCGAAAAAGAACAAAGATGACTATCAAGTACATGAATTTAAGAAATGTCCACCATTTGTGAAAATCGAATAATATCTATGACTATAGAAATTCAAAACGTCAAATAATAAGAGAACATAGATTACCATAGAGCATATGAGTCTGGTAAATGTAATAATCTTCTATGATCGACCATTTGTGAATATCGAAATACATCGAATATTTTCTATGATTATAGAAATTCGAAACGTCAAACACAAGAGGAGTTTTGTCGGTTCGAAAGAATTAGTTTATCTAAGAAAGCTGTTACAATATAAACAAAAATAACGAGATTGGTAACAGTTCAAAATAATAAGAGAACATAGATGATCATCGAGTACTTGAGTTTGAAAAATTTTAACCATCTTCTATGATTAACCATTCATGAAATTGAACAATTTCTATGACTATAGATATTCAAAACGTCAAATAATAAGAGAACATAGATTACCATCGAGCACTTGAGTTTGAAAAATTTTAACCATCTTCTATGATTAACCATTTGTGGGAATTGAACAATTTCTATGACTAGAAATTCAAAACGTCAAATATTAAGAGAACATAGATTAGCATAGAGCACTTGAGTCTGGTAAATGTAATTATCTTCTATGATTAACCATTTTTGAAAATCGAACAATTTCCATGACGATAGAAATTCAAAACGTCAAATGATAAGAGAACATAGATTAGCATAGGGCACTTGAGTCTGGTAAATGTAATTATCTTCTATGAATAACCATTTTTGAAAATCGAACAATTTCCATGACTACAGAAATTCAAAACGTCAAATGATAAGAGAACATAGATTACCATAGAGCACTTGAGTCTGGTAAATGTAATTATCTTCTATGATTAACCATTTGTGGAAATCGAACAATTTCCATGACTACAGAAATTCAAAACGTCAAATAATAAGAGAACATAGATTAGCATAGAGCACTTGAGTCTAGTAAATGTAATTATCTCCTATGATTGACCATTTTCGAAAATCGAACAATTTCCATGACGATATAAATTCAAAACGTCAAATGATAAGAAAACATAGATTACCATAGACCACTTGAATCTGATAAATGTTATTATCTTCTATGATTAACCATTTGTGGGAATCGAACAATTTCTATGACTATAGAAATTCAAAACGTCAAATATTAAGAGAACATAGATTAGCATAGAGCACTTGAGTCTGGTAAATGTAATTATCTTCTTATCACCATTTTTGAAAATCGAACAATTTCCTTGACGATAGAAATTCAAAACGTCAAATAATTAGAGAACATAGATTACCATAGAGCACTTGAGTCTGGTAAATGTAATTATCTCCTATGATTAACCATTTTTGAAAATCGACCAATTTCCATGACGATAGAAATTCAAAACGTCAAATGATAAGAGAACATAGATTACCATAGAGCACTTGAGTCTGGTAAATGTAATTATCTCCTATGATTCACCATTTCTGAAAATCGAACAATTTCTATGACTATAGAAATTCAAAACGTCAAATGATAAGAGAACATAGATTACCATAGAGCACTTGAGTCTGGTAAATGTAATTATCTTCTATGATTAACCATTTCTGAAAATCGAACAATTTCTATGACTATAGAAATTCAAAACGTCAAATAATAAGAGAACATAAATAAGCATCGAGCACATGAGTCTGATAAATGTAATTATCTTCTATAATTAATTATTTTTGAAGATCGAACAATTTCCATGACGATAGATATTCAGAACGTCAAATAATAAGAGAACATAGATTAGCATAGAGCACTTGAGTCTGGTAAATGTAATTATCTTCTATGAATAACCATTTTTGAAAATCGAACAATTTCCATGACTACAGAAATTCAAAACGTCAAATGATAAGAGAACATAGATCACCATACAGCACTCGGGTCTGATAAATGTAATGTAATCTTCTATGATTAACCATTTTTGAAAATCGAACAATTTCTATGACGATAGAAATTCAAAACGTTAAATATTAAGAGAACATAGATTACCATAGAGCACTTGAGTCTGGTAAATGTAATTATCTTCTATGATTAACCATTTTTGAAAATCGAACAATTTTCATGACTATAGGAAGTCAAAACGTCAAATGATAAGACAACATAGATTACCATAGAGCACTTGAATCTGGTGAATGTAATTATTTTCTATGATTAACCATTTTTGAAAATCGAACAATTTCCATGACGATAGAAATTAAAAACGCCAAATAATAAGAGAACATAGATTACCATCGAGCACATGAGTCTGGTAAATGTCGATTAACCATTCGTGAAAATCGAACAATTTCTATGACTATATAAATCCAAAACGTCAAATAATAAGAGAACATAGATTACATCTAGCACATGAGTCTGGTAAATGTAATTATCTTCTATGATCAGTCATTTGTGGAAATCGAATAATTTCTATGACTATAGAAATTCAAAACGTCAAATACCAAACGAGTTTCGTCGGATGGAAATAAGCCATGAAATTTTGATACGGGAGGAATATTATCGAAGACAAGTTGTTACAATATAATAATATAGTCGTCTAATAACCCCACACAAATATCTAAAGTCGTTGACCGTAAGTAACGTAGAAATATTTCAAAATTGTATCATTATTTCACTGGGTAAGTCTCGAAAAAGGTGTACTCACATTGAAGTATTCACTTGTGATGTGCTATTCTGAATTTTTCCGCCAATAAACCTGCCAATTTCGAAACAGTAGAAACGATTCAATGACCATAACTATAAATAGACCATATACGAAAACGCTGTTCGATTCATTTAATAAAATCGTCTGAATTCCACTCAGGGCAGAGCGAGGTGAAAATAATTCTATTTTCGATCATCATATTTTCTGGGTATCGTCGCCTCGATTCAATCGTTGGAAGATATACAGGGTAAAAATTGATATTCAGCATAGTAGACGATTTCATACGTTAAATGTCTGTGGGGCAGTGGGAGAACGATCGACTTGTAACCGTTACCTCCGGGTTCGAATCCTCCGACTAGGAGATTTTTTTCTAGCTATTTGATAGGCAATTGATAGTGCTGTGCTTGATGATGACGAATCAATGAATAAAAGAGGAGATGTAATTTGTCATACACCTACCTACTTCTTCAGAACACTTGAATAATCACCAGTTTCCGCAGCTTCTCAAGTCTCCCATTGTATAAAAAATTAATCGTCCATGTTCCAAGAACGACTCACGCTCAATGATGAGGATTTATTTCGACGTGTAAAAACCAGAATCAGTGGATAAAACTCTTCTTTCGCTTTAACAATGAGTGGTCACGATCTTTATGCGAACATTGGTTTTCGCCGGTTGATTAATGAAAGAAAACGTGTATAATTGTTTATTAGCCAATTTGGGATGCACAGTTTGAATTTAATTTTTTTTTATTCCGCCTTCGAGGACTTTGTTCCTCACACCCGTGGTCATAGCACTGTCAATTGTGTACACCCCCATCAATCAATCTAGGCCAGGAATATTTATCCCGAGCGGGGATTCGAACATGGGACTTTTAGGTCAAGGGTCACCGCGCTACCCCTGAGCCAATATCGCGTGTATAAAATCGTCGCAAACGTTCGTTTATCTTTAGAAAGAATTTTATGGTTACATAGAATAATTCACAGTCTACATAGATACATTTTATGATGATTCATCCGCAATAAATTAAACTCGATGATTTTTAAAAATCTTCTTCCTATTTATGACGTCGAAACGAGATGGTAATTCCAACGAAATACGTTAGAGAAGTCAAAATGTTAAAAGTTACGTGATAATTTTCAATCGTTGTTGTTAGGCGAATTTCTTGAGCAGCTCGTTCAAACCATTTCACCGATTTTTTTCATTTTCAGGATGAGCCTCATTCTCAGTCCATACTTCAGTAACAACACCAAATTAGTGGCTAATTTTTGCAGGAAATGTTATCTGCGGGAAGATGAAGTCGTCGTGTCCGCCGTTAATATGAAATTCTTGAAAAATAACGACGCGAAATACTATCAGGTATTCGTGAATAATTTCTTTTTTATTACTCGTGGGGAGGGGAACGAAGGAAAATGTACACAGCAAAGTTACAAAGATACAAACGATGTTGAAGTGAAACAAGAGAACAAAGAAATAAAAAACAATGAAAGAAATATTAAAAATGAAATAGAAGAACGAGGAAATAAGACAAAAATCAACAAGTGGATACCGCCGATATCTCCACACAACCTCATCGAAGAAAAATACTACAACGACCCATGGGCCTTGCTGGTAGCGACCATCTTCCTCAACAGGACCTCTTGTTTCCTGGCCCTCCCGTACCTGGAGAAATTCTTCGAGGACTTCAAAGGACCCTACGACGTTTCGAAGGTCGAACCCGGCGATTTGGAGACGTATTTCGTCAAAATCGGTGCGGTAGTTTGGGCGTTAATTTTTTTCTTCTAATTGGTTTTTTTTTCAGGTCTGGTGAAGACGAGGGCCACGCAGGTGTGGAGGATGTCCCACGATTTCGTCAACAAGGATTGGAGGAGCGTCGGGGAGTTGTACGGCGTGGGGAAGTACGCGGAGGACGCGTACAGGATGTTCCACCTGGGGGATTTCAGCGTGGAACCGACCGATAGGTATCTGAAGATCTACAAGGGGTGGTACGAGATGAGGGGGAGGAATGAGGAGTTCGGGATCGCGGAGTCGAACACCCAGGTCTACCTGGAGGATTATCAGGTTGATGAAGATCGTACCGAAGATGACGGTTGATCCGGTGAGTAATTTGAATGTAATTCTTGGAAGGAATGACACAGCGAATAAATAAAAATCTTCTACGTAAACAACGTAACAAAGGTGACGTTATTGCCCAAACAAAAGTCAAGTTCAAGAATATTCGAGCCGGTGAATAAACATAAATCGCCTGAGCGTTTCGGAGATTGACGTGGGGATCTTCAAGGCGAAGACAAAGAACCTTCACCTTCTTAGATGAAAGTTACAAGGTGACCCAGAAAATTTCGATCTATTAGGTGCGACAGAGTTGCAACAGAGGTCGAAGAAATTATTCAATTTTTTTTCAAGCGGGAACTTGGTGTTAACCTGCGTTTTGTATATACAGGGTGTACCCGAAAATTGACCTTTTTAACAGAGTTCGGTTTTTTACTTTTTTTTTGAGTTACTGTGACTTTGTGTCACTTGAAGTACATTCAGTAGTTTACCCTGAAAGCTCTGAAATTTTTTTACCGCATCACGGGATTCGAACCCAGACTCTACTGGTGACAATTCGAGGCGCTAACTACCGCTCCACCGCCCCGTGTCGTAAATTTCTCAGATATCCTCACACAAAATCGAATTCGTCTGATATCGATATGAATTTTCCCTTGTTTTTTGAGCGCTCGTACAACTTACACGAGGGCTATATCATTTCGTCACGATGTCTGTATTTTTCGAATTTTGAGCCGAAAATGGTCTCAATCGACTATGTTCGACTCACTGATGACGAATCCGTCGGAAAATTCGAGTCTGTCCGTCCGTCCGGCCGTCCGTCCGTCCGGCCGTCCGTCCGGCCGTAAGCACGATAACTCTCGAACGGATCCACCTAGAGACTTGAAATTTTCAGTGTAGGTTCAGATCCCAAATGCCTCGGTTAAGTTCGTTAATGGGCCAAATTCCACCAGGGGTTCCGTAAATATGGGCGTTCAAAGTTTTGTTTCCCTGATTACTTGAAAACTACAGATTCGATCGAGATGAAATTTTGCACTGAAATGAAAAATTAGGTGTTTTAGCTACATGCGAAATTTTGTCCAGATCGCATGACCAGAACCATAAAAACCATAGAAAATTGTAACTTTTGAACGGAAATGCCTAGGGACTTGAAATTTTCAGGATAGGAGTGGATCTCGAATGTCGTGACCACGTTTATCTATGAGCAACATTATACAAGGGGTTCCGTAAATACGGTCGTTTGAAATTTTGTTTTCTCGATAATTTCGAAGCTACGGATTCGATCGAGATGAAATTTTGTATTTTAATCGAGAATGATATATTAAAGCAATATTTTGTCCAGATCGCATGACCAGAACCATAGAAACCATAGAAAATTGTAACTTTTGAACGGAAAGGCCTAGGAACTTGAAATTTTCAGGGTGGGTTTGGATCGCGAATATCGCGGTCACGTTCATCAATGAGCAAAATGAGACTAGGGGTTCCGTAAATATGACCGTTCAAAATATTTTTTTCCAGATAGTTTCGGAACTACTGATCGGATTGGAATGAAATTATGCACCTAGCTGAGGAATAATGTATTCAAACTACGTGCAAAATTTTGTCCAGACCGCATCACCAAGACCATAGATACCGTAGAAAATTCTAGCGAATTATCGAAATAAAATTGATCAGCTGAAGCACTGCCATGAAGTCTGGAGTTTCGCCTAAGTTTCAGAATTTTTTTGACAGCTGTCAAAAATTCCCTCAATTGGTTTCTAAAACTGGAAAATGCGAATCTACCTACAAGGTGCATGTACGAGCGCTCAAAAGCTCCTGCCTTCACGGCAGTGCTTTTCGTAATTTTTTTCCTATGTTCAAGTCAAACAAGATAATTTTGACAGTTTACTAGAAAATCAAGAAATAAATCCATAGACCATTTCTCTTTGTTTCTATTGAAGGAATTTTGGGTTTTTTCTATGTTCAAGTCATCGAAGATGATTTTGACAGGTTACTTGAGAATCCAGAAATAAATCCATATACCATTTTTCTGTGTTCCTATCGAAGAAATTCATGAAAATCGAGAAGCGTAATGATTAATGAAACATCAAATTGTCGTGTTTCGTCGATCATTTTCCCTTCTTCATGTAGTCGGTGTAATTTGGCGATGATTCAGACCTGAATTCTGCTCGTACTTCCTGCCAGCAATCACAATATTTATCGAAGTAATCATCAATTACGTTAAAAATTAATGAACGAATAACATCAACCGTGAAGTTTGTACACTTCGATTTTTTTCGAAGGACTTCCTTGCCGGTTATTTTTCGAGGAAATGCAATTTTTCGACGTTTCCGGTGTACAAATCGACTACTGAGAAATCGAAACCAGCTCATCTGTCATTTTGGGTGGTCTATGCATATCTTGGGATTGATTTCGTTATTGATTCTATGATAAACTTTCCGAATCGTAACCATAAAGCCCCAATTTTATTTCGGTAATATCCCAATTTTATTGCATTCTATGATGAACCTTCTATGAACTTTGACAGTGACAGAGCTCGGTTCTTTCTTATACATTTGTGTTTGCAGTTTTTTTTCGAGGATTTTTTTCGAGATGGGGGACACCCTGGAGGCTCGGATAGAGAACATCTCCAGCTGTCAAAGGAAGTTGGACATGATAACGGCCGAATTGCAGAGGAAAAGACAGAGCGAAGAAAGGCCTGAGAAATGGTAAGTCGTTTCGATGACATGAATAGATTGATTTATCGTTTGATTTGTGCTTATGTCACACGTGTAACATTCTATGCGGTTTTCGTTTCGACGAACGAAGATGTTCGATTCTATATTTGCGATTGAGGTTTACACTGCGAATTAGCGTTGCATTGTTTTTCGATGAAATAATCAACATATTTGGTGCAGTTCTGATAATTATTCTTGGAATCGTTTTATTTTCTTATTAGTGACAACGTTGACCATAGAGAATCGAGAGTTTCAATTTCAGAATGAAAATTCTGCAGCGTTCATGGAAAATGAATGTTGACAGAATGCTCTGAAATAATTTTCCGTGGTTCATCCAGAGATTGGCGTGTTTATTTTCGATCTATGGACACGAAACACCGATTGACAACTTGGATGAGATCGCGATTTGTATGGAATGGAATGTTGCGATTATTTCAGTAATTTTTCATCGTAGGTAAGTACGCGAGGTCGCGTGAGTTGCAATTACACTTCCCGTAGCTCTATCATTTATGCCTAACCTGTGATTTGGTTTGAGGTTAACCGGCCACAGAAGGAAATACCCACATATTGTAGTGAAGAGTAATCGAGAATCGGCTCAAAGTAATTGGTAATCAGAGAGAGTAATCGGTGAAAAGTAATTGATAATCAGTAGAAATAATTGGTAATAAGTAATCGATAATTAAAGCTTGTTTCCACGATATTTTTTTTGAATTCATGGTTTATGGATCGAATTTCATGATTAAAATTTCTGTATTATCATATCTTCAGGGAAACAACTGCAAAATTTTGATCGAGTCTGTCTTTCCGAATATTTGACAGAAGTGTCATATTTTTTTTTATTACGGTATCGTCAAATTTCCAGTGTGGTTTTTTGGGTTTCGTCGCTTCAAGAAGAAAATCTCGTGTGTTTTATTAAACAAGGGGTAAGATATTAAACTAATGTCTATAATGAGTAAAAATTTAACGTGATTAGAAATATATCAAACACTACCACCTATGTAGGTAAATTCTGACACGTTCATTGAGCACACAGAACATGGTAAATTATACAGTTAACAACGGAGGTTATCTTGTAAACAGATCTTCGTGGTCAATTTGAATTCGTGTTGATGTACTTTTAATCACTTTCACACTTTTTCGAAGTTGAAGAATAATAATATGTTCCTGGAAAAACTCTTCGAGGAGTATTGTCAACTTTGTATAAATTATTTTTTATGATGCGTGGAATCATTTCATCGGTGGTTGAAATCATAGAATTTATTGGACTCGTGACAGATCATGCCTGTTTATATATTATCATAATTTTATTCTGTGCCGTTTTTGAACCGTGAATGAAACCATAGAATTCATGACAGCTATCCTCTTGAAATATTTCAGGTTTTATTCTGTGCCGTTTTTGGACCGTGAATGAAACCATAGAATTCGTTGGAGTCATGAAATAAATATTTCGAAGAAACCGAACCAGGAATTGGCCGACGTTACATTCTTCAGTGTTATCGATTCCGCATTCATTCCGTCCCAAGATAACGAAACTAATTTTCTATAGTTTTTACATAAGCGAAGAAAGGACGATAAAAAATAATTTAATACGTTCGTCGAATAGTTGAATGGTTCCGATAATTTGCAACAGACGATTGTCGTATGGTTGTGGCACACGAAAAATTTGAATCATGGCCGAAATTTATATAAAGACTGGTTTAAAGTGGGCTATTATCGGGCTATCATATTTATCGTTTTAGTGGACAATGCGAAGGTTGTTTTCGCGGATGCTATAAATTTCTTCGTGCGATAATATTTGATATTTCTACGGTCAGGTTGTAATTTCTGTGGGAGTACTGTGACTGTGTCCTTACGACACCTGTGGTACAGCACTGTCAATTTTCAGGTCAAATTTTTATTTTCCGACCGAAGGATTCGAACCCGAGACCTATTGGTCTTAAGCCTAACGCACTAACCACCACCCTATTGCCTCGCATATGAAAGAAAGAAGTCTACATTAATTATTGTTATCGATAGTTGCAGATTCGTGTATTTCGAAGTTATTGTGGGAAATAAAGAAGTTGGAACGGTACTGAAGACGTATTGACCTTGTGTCAGTACAATAATTATTATATACTTATTTGCGAGATATTTCCTAGATGGTTATCACAATGAGGAATGATTATTATATCTGGTGACAAACATATACAAAAAAGCGAAAAAAACTCCGCGTGGGAGTCTTTCAACTTATTGACGATAAAAGAAAAAGAAATTACGTCGTGATTTCTATTTTTATCCATCGATAGTCCATAGAGCTCGAGTTAATGATGAGAGTCGCAAAATGGCGCATGCGCCAGAAGGACACAATTTTTTTTGACGAAGATCTCCACCGTGAAATTGCGCGGAATCGAATGTCGACTGAGCGTGTTTGTCAGTAAATCATCAATTTATTATTGAAAGTTTATATATAAGAATCTCATTCGCGTCAAGGTTCGTTTTTACAGTGTTTACTATTGTTTTTTATACTTGACGCGTAGTTGGAACGCGCCAATGGACTGTGATGTTATTACTTGCCACTTTCATTATGGATCCACGAAGTCTGATTCATTTTAAAGGCGAGAAAAATATTTTTGGAATTTTTACGGAATTTGCCAATTTTCTTCCATTTTTTTCCAAAATCTACAGGGGCTGTTGGTTTGAAATTCGATACCAAAACCGGTTGCTATCCGGCATTGATCCTCCCTGCTCTAGAATCCTGATGATGAGTTGTAACGCCTTTTTATAATAATAATTGTCTTTCAATTAATATCGAATATATACAGAAATTTAAACATTTGTTATATTTAAATTGAAGAAAATCGTTGCTGGGAAACTGTCCAACCCTGATTGATGAAACTCTAGAAGTGTATTGGTATAATATCACCCAACCAGAAAAAAATTGTCGCATAGCTTTACCTCTCACGGTTCAAGAGTTATCAAATTTTAAATTTAAAACCACGAAGGATTTATTGGGGATCCCTCTTATTACCAGAGCGAACCCGGTTCGAACCCCTGTAAGTGCTAAAAAAATTTTTATGCCAAAGATTTAGAGTTTATGAACTTTTCTACGATTTCCTTCTTTTTTTAGTCTTACCCTTGCATGCGACGGCATCATGGTAGTTTTTTCCCCGTATCCCAGGAAAGTTTAAAATAAAATCCTTCACTCACTTTTGTCGCGAACGTCGATAGCCGCCAAACTAACCTCAACTAAAAAATAAATGTCGTTATTTCGGCGGCGGTACCTTCGATTGCACGAGGCTGTACGCTGGACGCCTCCCGGCTACGCGCAGACGACTGGGAGATGGTACTATGGTACCGGTCGGACACCCGGAACTGCCGACGCACATTCTCCGGGCGCGTAACTGGATCCGGTCGAATCCGGCCCGAAGGACCAGCGGAGATCGGTTATCGATTCGCGCGAACCTAGAGATGGAGGATCTCTATTCATCCTGAGGATCGTCAGGATAATCGACCTGTAGTTTGGCAATGCTTAGAGTTAGAATCTAAATAATTGTTCGAATTGTTCAGAAACCATGTCGAAATGTCAAATTTGACGTTTATTGAAAATGCATAGAGTAAGAATCTAAATATGGGTTCGAATTGTTCAGAAATCGTTTCGAAATGTCAAATTTCACGTTTTTCGAAAATGCATAGAGTAAGAATCTGAATAATGGTTCGAATTGTTCAGAAACCATTTCGAAATGTCAAATTTGACGTTTGTTGAAAATGCATAGAGTAAGAATCTAAATTATTGTTCGAATTGTTCAGAAACCATTTCGAAATGTCAAATTTGACGTTTGTTGAAAATGCATAGAGTAGGAATCTAAATAATTGTTCGAATTATTCCGAAACCATTTCGAAATGTCAAATTTGACGTTTGTTGAAAATGCATAGAGTGAGAATCTGAATAATTTTTTGAATTGTTCAGAAATCGTTTCGAAATGTCAAATTTGACGTTTGTTGAAAATGCATAGAGTAGGAATCTAAATAATTGTTCGAATTGTTCCGAAACCATTTCGAAATGTCAGATTTGACGTTTGTTGAAAATGAATAGAGTAAGAATCTAAATAATTGTTCGAATTATTCAGAAACCATTTCGAAATGTCAAATTTGACGTTTGTTGAAAATGCATAGAGTAAGAATATTGTTCGAATTGTGCAGAAATCATTCCGAAATGTCAAATTTGACGTTTACTGAAAATGCAGAGTAAGAAACTTCGATCCATACACACTTTCAAACGCAAATATTTGTTCTAGAGATCGAAGAGCTTCGCTCAATCTTGGATCATAATTTACTATCCATCCATAATTTTAAACGAAAATATTTGTCAAATTCAGTAAAGAAATTAGAAAAATTATACTAGATCAACAAATAGCCAGCCAACAAAAATTTATCTAGTATAAGTTTTCTAATCTTATTCCTGAATTTGATAATTTCAGGAAGGCTTCGCTCAATCTTGGATCATTCGGACCAAGGATCATTTTCAATTCTCGATCCCTTCTTTGGAAAGAAAATATTTGAATGGTCCTAGATATCAAGGGTCCTGGATTATTCGAACCAAGGGTCATATAACTCTCTATCCATACATTCAAACAGAAATTATGGGGGCTTCGCTCAATCCCGGACCAAAAGACTAATTTTTCTTTTCGCTTTCAGCACTCCCATAATCTACAGAAACATGCCGACGCGTTGGAACTACCCGGAGCCCGCGCTCCAGGACGAGCTGAGGAAGATAGCGAACGCGATCGTGGCGCCGGGAAAGGGCATCCTGGCCGCCGACGAGTCGGTCAGCACCTGCGGAAAGCGACTGGTCGACATCGGCGTCGAGAACACCGAGGACAACAGGAGGAAGTACAGACAGCTGCTCTTCACCACCGACAAGCAGCTGGGCGACTACATCAGCGGCGTCATCCTCTACCACGAGACCGTCTACCAGAAGGCGGACGACGGCACCCCCTTCATCGAGCTGCTGAAGCAGCGGGGCATCATCCCCGGCATCAAGGTCGACACCGGGGTGGTGAACCTGATGGGGTCGCTGGACGAGTCGACGACCCAAGGTCTGGACGATCTGGGCAAGAGGTGCGCGCAGTACAAGAAGGACGGCTGTCACTTCGCCAAGTGGCGGTGCGTCTTGAAGATCGGGGATCACACCCCCTCCTACCAGGCGGTGTTGGAGAACGCCAACGTGCTGGCGCGCTACGCCTCCATCTGCCAGTCGAACAGGATCGTGCCGATCGTGGAGCCGGAGATACTCCCCGATGGCGATCACGACATCGAGCGCTGTCAAAAGGTGAGTTTGACGAACCTCGATTGAACCTTAGAGTTGAAGCCGATCCTTTGCAGGTGACGGAGACGGTCTTGGCTTTCGTCTACAAGGCCCTGGCCGATCACAACATCTTCCTGGAGGGGACGCTGCTGAAGCCCAACATGGTGACCGGTGGGGCCCAGTGTCCGACCAAGTATAGCAAGGAGGAGATCGGGAAGGCCACAGTCGTGGCTTTGTCCAGGACCGTTCCTCCGGCTGTGCCCGGTATCACTTTTTTGTCCGGAGGGCAGTCCGAGGAAGAGGCTACCTGCAACTTGGACGCCATGAATAGGTAAGTATGGATTTTTGGGGCTCTAAAAGTATATAAAAACAGGGAATATTTACTCTATTGAATAAAAGTGAAAAATATTCATAAACAGGATAAGAGGTCTCGTTTCGTTCAACTATCTCTCTTCTTCAATATCTTCCAATATCTATCATGACCAAAAAAAAACTTTCTGTTTATCAGTTTCAGGTTATTCGAACAATGATCATAACCTAACCTCTCTTTCATTTTATTATTCCTGTTTGGTTATGTGTATATAGGTCTGTTCTATGTTAGAGGTGCGTTCTGTAATCCTCAATTTTTTAGCACCATTCTATGTTTTTGGACTGTCTTATAGTTGTAGGTCTGTTCTCCAGTTCTGAGACTGTTCTACGATTTTGGTCCTGTTAGTTGTTCTGTTCATTACTACGCCTCTAGTTTTTTTTCGATGATTTTCGAATTTACTGATATTTGAAAGTTTGAAGATAGAATCCATTGAAAAATAACAGTTTCAATATTAAAGCATTATTCAGGTGTTTTCAATGGAAATTCAGTGCCAGAAATGTAACTATTTGTGATGATTCTGAACAAACGACGATATCTTGTACTCTTATGGTTCAATTATATCTCTTCGTTAATTTCTTCCAATATCTATTGTGGACCAAAAAAGATATCTTTCCGTTTCACAGTTTTAGGTTATTGAAACACAGAGAAGAACCAAACCTTTCTTTGATTTTATTATTCCAGTTTGGTTCTATGTTAGAGGTGCTTTCTGTAATCCTCAATCTTTTAGCACCATTCTATGCTTTCCAACTGTCTTATAGTTGAAGGTCTGTTCTCCAGTTCTGAGACTGTTCTACGATTTTGGTGCTGTTAGTTGTTCCGTTCATTACTACGCTTCTAGTTTTTTTCAATGATTTTGGAATTTACTTATATTTGCAAGATTTGCGATAGAATCAATTGAAAAAATAACTGTTTCAATATTAAAGCATTATTCAAGTGTATTCAATGGAAATTCAATGCCAGAAATGTAACTATTTGTGATGATTCTGAACAAACGATGATATCTTCTACTCTTATGGCCCAATTATATCTCTTTTTTAATTTTTTCCAATACCTACAAAAAAGATATCTTTCCGTTTTTCAGATTTAGGTTATTCAAACACAGAGTATAACCGAACCTCTCTTTGATTTCATTAGTCCAGTTTGGTTCTGCGTATATAAGTCTGATCTATGTTAGAGGTGCAATCTGTAATCCTCGATCTTTTAGCACCATTCTATGCTTTCCGACTGTCTCCCAGTTCTATGATTTTCATCCTGTTAGTTATTCCGTTCATTATTACCCGTCTGGATTTTTTCGAATTTATTTGTAATTGCAAGAATCAATTGAAAATTTACTGTTCCAATATTAAAGCATTATTCAATAGAAATTCGGTGCCAGAAATGTAACTATTTCTGATGATTCTGAACAAACGTCGATCTCTTGTACTCTTATTGCTGATTTGGACTATAAAAGTCCATATAAAAACAGGAATATTTGGAATGCAATATACTAAAATGATCCTTCAACTGGGCAATGGGATGATTCAATGGTGAAATTCACTTATTGTTGCTCTATAAGCAGTGCTGAAGGAGAAACACTTTCTCCGATGAACATAAGTACAAAATTTTCAAAAAATGGGAAAAGGTCTCGTTACTCTCGTTTCAATCAATAAATACTGTTCTTTTTTTGGACCACTAAAAGAGATGTGTTGGATGTTGAATATCTTCGAGTATCTTGAGGCACTGTCCAAATAGCTATAAGTTTTTTGTCCCTTGTCATTTATTTTAATTCTTGGCAATCCATCATCACTAATATTTTCGAAATATGGTATCTACAACAATCTCTCTTCGTCGATTCCTTCCAGTATCGATTGTGGACCGAAGTAGATAAATATTTCCGTATTTCAGTTTTTTCCCTATTTGTTTTTACTTTCAGGTTATGTGAACACAGAATTATAACCAATTACTCTTTGGTTTTATTACTTCGGGTTCGTTCTGTGTTATAAAGTCGGTTCTATGTTAGAGGTGTGTTCAGTAATCCTCAATCTTGTAGGTGTGTTCCTTAGTTCTGAGACTGTTCTATGATTTTTCGCGATTCCAAAAGTCTATACGCCCCTTGCCGACTAAATCCCAAACCTAGAAAACGAGTATTATTATATTTCACGTGTTTTAAGCCAGAAATTTTTTATATCCAGGTATCCGTGAAGTTTTTTTTAGGAATTTTTATCGTTTTCTGCAGAGTAATCGGTATTCAAAAAAAAAGTCGGTAAGGTATTTACATCCGTGTTATTCGGTTTAAATACGTTATCGAAGTTATTGAATTTAAGGTTACAAGTTTGAGTTCAATTTTCTGGGGCAGGTTTGAGTGGTGATAATAATTATCAACAAGAGTGTAATAAAATTGATCTTCGTATTTCATATGACGGCGACTTGATCTTTCTGTAAGAAAGAAATCAAGATCATCTTTGAGGTGAAGTCTGAATGAAACGATTTCATGTTTTATTAATATGTAAATGAATTATTTTAGAACATGTAATAATACAACAATGAGTGGACAAAGTTCTAGTTCTAGAAAAAAAACAGTTGACAAGTGTAATTGTTGTGTCTTCAATTGCTCCTTGAAGAAAAATCAAAACAGGTCTATACATTTCCATAAATTTCATAAGAAAGATGCCTCAGCAGTTTTTGTCACTGATGCCTTCGACAGAGTGGAAGAAATGGTGTAGCTTCCAAATAATTGATAACTGTCGTCGAACTCAAATAGTTCTCCATTTTTCCTGTTGAACTATTATCAATTTCGATATACATAATTAAAACTGAAAAAACCAATTTGTTCACTTAAAATCAATAAACTTGGCACTACACTATCAATAATCCAATCATTCACTGAAAAGTCTTCACTCAAAATCGAAGGAAAAAACTGAAAAACACCTAAAATAATCCGTTTCACCATAATAAATCCCGAAAAGGTACTCGTTTTCCTCCATGTTTGTTTACATTTCGCAGCGCCCTCATCGGTAGTTGGAATAGACGAATAGGTCGGTTCTATGTTAGAGGTCCGTTCAGTAATCCTCAATTTCGTAGGCCTGTTCTCTAGTTCTGAGACTGTTCTAGGACGGTTCTATGATTTCATTCATACTATTGGTTCTGTGCTGATTTCTATGCTTCAAGTTTCAGATGAATTTCAAACTTGGAATTCATTTATATTTGTAAGTTTTCCGATAGAATCAATTGAGAAAACAAGTATATTTCAATATTCAAGTATTAAACAGGTGTTTTAAATGGAAATACAGTGCCAGGAATGAAACTATTTGTGATGACTCGAAACAAACTTATACTCTCATTTCGAGGGATTCGAGCACAGACCCAAATGAATTGAGGAAATGATAATACGTAAGTCAATCTATCTAATTCGAACTTTGTAGGTATCCCGGCAAAAAACCATGGGCTATAACCTTTAGCTACGGTCGAGCCTTGCAAGCTTCTGTCCTGAAGGCCTGGGCGGGAAAGGACGAGAACGTGGCTGCGGGACAACAAGAACTCCTGATCAGAGCTAAGGTAAGCGCCTTATAACTCTCATTTTCGCTTTGGCTGTTTTTTTTTTGGTTGGCTTGCGAGGGAACCCTATACGGTTACTGAAAAACCCGAAAATTTCAGGCCAACAGCGAGGCTTCTCTGGGCAAATACGAACCAGGTAGCGCCCAAGGAAAGGCTGGAGAACAGGGACTGTTCATCAAGGACCATGCGTACTAAACTCGACAGCTGAGTAAAAATTACGGATAGTGATTTACCCTATTGATTTATGTGCAACATTCACGAGGTGATAGATTTTAGAGTGTTGGACCATGAAGTATACAATTTTATACATTTTATATGAAATATACCGGAACATTAGATATTATATTCGAAAAAATGTTTTCGAAGATGCTCATCCACCATTTTTGTGAAGTGTTATAATTTCACTTGTTATTATAATTCACGTTTTTGCGGTTCAAATCTTTCGCAGACTGAGCCGATTAAGGTTTAGAAGAATTTTGTGATAGTATCACCTCTCCAGTCATTAATTATCGGGTGTTTTAATAAGGGCATCCACCATTTCGCTATACGAATATTGTTTCCCTTTTTCACAAGTGATGGGGCCTTTTTCTTAATCTTCAATTATCGCCATCGAACAGAAGTTCCCCAAGAAGATTTGAAGTGGTTCACATCAACCTCTTCGCTCTTTCGAAGGGTAAGTTATTCTTTGAATGAAAATTTTTCTTTCGTGATATTGCATCATTGTCGCCGGACTTTCTGTTTTACCGTACGTGCGAATAAAGTTCAAATTCCCACAACACGAAAAGGCGACGTTGCCAGTTCATAACTGGAATATTTTTTTCGGGGCACGCACAATTTTTCGGAACTGCAGATGTGATTTTTTCTCAAGTTACGCTCATTCGTTCATTCAGGCACTCGAAATTAAATTTGTTTTATTCAATCCAGAGAAAAATTATTGACTACAATAATTATTAGTCTGCCTCATGCTAGATCAACAATAAAAGTAATTGTTATTCTCACCATACGAAACTGTAGAAAAGATTTCACCGAATTCAAACTGAAAATTTTATATGACAAAAATTACTAGACCGGAGATTCGTCACAACCCAATCACTATAAACAATCTATAGAAAAAAAACATTAATCGACTTTCCCTTTCACCAATCCTCCCCTCTGACTGCAGGAAATTCCAGCGGGTTTGGCAACGGCGCGGGCGCGCGTCACGTTCGCAGTTGCGAGCGATCAAGCAGCGACGTACTCGCCTTTCTTCGAGGGCGGGACGCGAGCGATAAGGAAGGAAACGGAGAGAGAGGCGGTTTTCCGGCGATTTCCCCCGAGTTTCGTCCGCCGGTGACCTTCCCACGTCCTCTGCTGACAACCAGAACAATTTCATTCAATTGTGACCGGAGTTTGAAGGGTGCAACTACGGAAAAAGTGAGTAGAAATTTCGGATTTTGTCGTCATCGAGAAGGGATAAAATTGCTGGTTCGAAAAAGGGGATTTTGACTATTGAAATGGGTGTTTATTTTGTTTTTTTCTCATTAGCTAGTAAATCTTGTTTTGTTTATTCACATATGCATTCGTTTTTTCAACTCGATTTATCGTGATATTATGCAATGTATCCTTTTATTTATCCTGGGACAGTATTTTTTATGACAGTTGATATTCTTTTGGGATTTTTTTTGTGTGAAAATGGTTTTTTTCATAATATGTTCGAAGGCCTAAATTTCGAATATTGTATAACGAAATTCTCAGTTTTGTTCAGTTTCCACGAAGAAAATATTGTGGCTACATAACATAACCTTCGCTACATTTTTGGACATTGATTTATAGTTATAATAAAATTCCTTGAATACTACAATAATAATTCGCTATAAACTTTTGAATCGTGGTTTTTGAAGTATGGATAACGATAAAAAAAAATTTGAAGAAAATAAAATAAAACCCTTATGTAATGGTGGATGCGCCAAATTGCTTATACATTTTTTCCATGATACAAAGGAGAGTATTCTTTGACACATGCATTTTATTCGAGTTCCGCATCCAGCTTGAAGGTCAGTCAGTACACACGCCCCGGTTATTCACGTTTCTTCTTGCGGTCACCTTCCTCAAGTTCATTTCTCTTCAACCAAAGCAACCCGGTTTTTAAATACAGTTAATGGTGCCTCATTATTTTTATAAAGATAATCGTTGGATTTGTTTATTGCAACATCGATACCTCTTATCTTATCTCAACAGAATTAAATTACAACAAACCGCGCCTCTGTAGGTTTCTTGAATGAATATGAAATGTTGAGGTTGGACATGGAATATTCCGAAGGGTCATCTCGACCTATTGGACTTTGGTCCTTCATTTTCCACAGAGAAAAATTTCGACATCGACTTCAACCATTCCTACTGTTTCAGAAACATAACCTACAGCCATGCCTACTCGTTGGAACTACCCCGCACCAGAGGTCCAAGATGAGCTTCGCAAGATCGCGAACGCCATCGTGTCGCCGGGAAAGGGCATCTTGGCCGCCGACGAATCCGTGGGTACGATGGGCAAACGTCTGACCGACATCGGGGTGGAGAACACCGAAGAGAACAGGAGGAAATACAGGCAGTTGCTCTTCACCACCGACAAGCAGTTGGGCAATAACATCAGCGGCGTTATCCTCTTCCACGAGACCGTATACCAGAAGGCGGACGACGGCACCCCCTTCGTCGAGCTGTTGAAGGAGAGGGGCATCATCCCCGGCATCAAGGTCGACACCGGGGTGGTGAACCTGATGGGGTCGCTGGACGAGTCGACGACCCAAGGTGAGAGAGACTTCTTTGTATTTTATTCTTAATATATAAACTCGTTCTCAGGTCTCGACGATCTGGGTAAAAGGTGCGCTCAATACAAGAAGGACGGCTGCCAGTTTGCCAAGTGGCGTTGCGTCTTGAAGATTGGGGAACACACCCCCTCCTACCAGGCCATCCTGGAGAACGCAAACGTTTTGGCCCGTTATGCCTCCATCTGCCAAGCCAACCGGATTGTACCTATTGTAGAACCCGAGATCCTTCCAGATGGTGATCATTGTATTGAACGTTGTCAAAAGGTAAGTTGGTATTTCAGAAAAGATTTGTAATAGCTAGCCAAATTCGTACTTAACCCTTTCAGCCCTGACTTTTTGATTTTATTATTATCATAAGTTCATTTACTATCAATTTAGAGTGTTTTTTTATATTTTATGAAAAAATAATTTTTTTTTCTATGAATTTGCTTACAAGCAACCTTCTAGCAAGTTTTTCAACAAATATGAGGTAGTTCTCAGTATTCGTATAGGAACTATGAAGTAGTGGCAAATTCCACCACCAGGTCTTCAAATAAACTTGCTAGGTGTATGTTGAACTCTGTGAAGTCAGTGGTGGCAAATGCCACTGTCAGGGCCGAAAGGGTTAAATCAGTGCGTGTATGGTATCAAATCCGTCCATTATTGGTGTAAAATCGTACATCTGGGTCTGTCAAATTGAATCTCTACGTATCAGAACTGTTCGGATAATCAGTCCGTGTATTTTTCCCTATTTCATGCTGAAATACTGGAGATTTTCAATATCGACAGAAATAACCATGTCCGATTCAACGTTTTTTTTTTATTATTTCATTCCTTTTTTAGGTAACCGAAACTGTTTTGAGCTTCGTGTACAAAGCCCTGGCCGACCACAATGTCTTCCTCGAGGGGACACTGCTCAAACCAAACATGGTGACGTCCGGACAATCCGCCAAAACGAAAGCCACGAAAGAAGAAGTTGCGAGAGCTACAGTCACCGCCCTGTCCAGGACAGTGCCACCAGCTGTGCCTGGTGTTACGTTCCTTTCTGGTGGTCAGTCCGAAGAAGAAGCTACGCAGAACTTGGACGCTATGAATAGGTGGGGTTTATTCGTCGATTTTACACGATATCGAGTTTTTTTTGTTACCTTCATGTGAACGATTTCCTTTTTTTCTATTCCAGATACCAGGGCAAGAAGCCATGGGCTCTCACCTTCAGTTATGGTCGTGCTCTGCAAGCATCTGTCTTGAAGGCTTGGGCAGGTACCAACGTAGCAGCTGGACAACAAGAACTGCTCATCAGAGCTAAGGTAGGTTATCTATGGAACCCTGATTTTTTTTTTTGTAATTTTCAGAATATCGAAAGATTGTTTATCTGTAATTGTTTTTTCTCTTTAAGGCTAACGGCGAAGCATCTTTGGGCAAATATGAGGCTGGCAGTGCGAAAGGAAAGGCAGGAGACGCTGGTTTGTTTGTTAAAGACCACGTTTATTGAATTGTTGATAGTGAGTTGTAGCTGGAGACTATTTTGTTTAACTTGAGAATTTTCTTTTTACTAAGTGTCATATGTTGGTATTTCCACTTAACTGTAAGAAAAATTTTTATGAGATTCCTACCATGATCTTTACATTGATTCTCCATATATTTTAAGTGTAAATATACAATAAATTTATTTGTGTTTTATTTGCTGTATTAATTATTTTTTTGTTATAAAGTTTAATATTTGCTTTACCCTAGCTACTGTTCGAATATTTATTTGAAGTCGGCAGAAGCCTTAACCAAAACCGGTGCTGCCATCTTGCGGCAATAGACTGAACTATTATCTCAAACAGGCGTTGCCATCTAGCGGCAAAGGGCCGAAGTATTACCTGAGATAAGTGCTGCCACCTAACGGCAATAGATCGAAACTTCCAAAAACTTCGAGCTTTTGCCGTTAGGTGGCAGCACAAGTTTATACATAAAGGTTTCTATATGTATAAACCGGTGCTGCCACCTAACGTCAAAAGCGCGAAGTTTTTGGAAGTTTCGAAAATCTGCCGTTAGATGGCAGCACAAGTTTATACATAAAGGTTTCTATATGTATAAACCGGTGCTGCCACCTAACGGCAAAAGCTCGAAGTTTTTGGAAGTTTTGAACATCTGCCGTTAGATGGCAGCACAAGTTTATAAATAAAGGTTTCTATATGTATAAACCGGTGCTGCCACCTAACGGCAAAAGCTCGAAGTTTTTGGAAGTTTCGAACATCTGCCGTTAGATGGCAGCACAAGTTTATACATAAAGGTGCCTATACCGTTATTGAGACAGTTTCGAGCATTAACCGCTAGATGGCAGCACCAGACCGAGAAAAAAATTTCGAGCTTTTGCCGTTAGGTGGCAGCACCGGTTTGGGTGAAAGCTTCGAGCGTTTGCCGCTAGATGGCAGTATCGGTCCGAATCAAAGAAAACTTCGTTCTATTGCCGTTAGGTGGCAGCACCTGTTTCAGATAATACTTCGGCCTGTCACCGCTAGATGGCAGCACCTGTTTGAGAGAACACTTTGGGCTTTTGCCGCTAGGTGGCATCACCGACTTCAAATAAATCTTCAAACTTCTGTGCCGTTTTCTATCTGGGGGTTTTCTTTCGAATTTCGATAGAAACAATCGAATGCATATGATAAAAATATATTTGTTTCTACATTATTTCACTGGTCTACCTACACATTTTCATAAAAAGAATGTGCTAAAATCTATTTCATGAACAATTAATTAACCTTGTGAGACTCTTCGAATTTTTCCTAAGTACTACTTTTAACCACATCATAACATTTAAACGTAAGACTGATTGTGAATGCTGAAGAAGTACAACTGTCAATAACCTCCGATACTGAAGGGCCAACATAACAGAACAGCAAATAATGTTCAATTCAATAACCTTTTCCCCATAACTTGAAGTTATTTAAAAAGGTAGCTCAGCTGGAAAATGTAAAATTGCAATGGTTTTTCATATATTGTGGGCCCCCTTTACAATACACAATTTAGAATAAAGAGCATCTATCTCTTAAACCTAAAGAATCGCTAAATAAGATTTTTCATTATTATCATATCAACAGGTAAGTACTCCTAAATTTAAATAGAATTAACATTATTTCTTGGTACCGTCTTGCATACATTGGCACTTAAGAAATTTGTGACTTATGCATTAACATATTTTAATGATTCCTCAAAACCACATCAAGTACGTAAGGCTGGTACATAAATAGTGATTTGTGCTTGGGGTGATTCTAGGACAAACAGCAATATTGATAAAGAGCCTTATTCATTTCACGCAAATGAAATGAAGTAATTTATAATGATTGAAAGGGAACAGTTTGAAATTTTTGGAAACACTGCCTTTGCAAAAATTCATAGAATAAGCCTCTTTAAGTACGATTAGTTCCAGATTTAAAACATTTCAACATACTAGGTGAATCTTCGACTTTCTATGCACCATTTTTCGAAAATTTACATAAATTTACAATTTTTCTTCAGGCCTATCATGAACTCAGCAAAATGTCTTCATAAGACGAAGACTCACCTTGTGCAACTAACATTATTGGAAATTCAAACGAAGAAAAGTACAAAAAAAAACAGCAAACATTAATAAAAAGAAGGAAAAAAATCACTAACTTTTATGAAGACTGAAAAATGAGTATTTCAGTTTTAACCTTTAAAGACAGAATTAGACTACTCACTCTCAAACAAGCCCAGTGAAAACACTGGGTAAAACACAATCTAAGTACCTTCAACACTGAAAGCAGAGTGCCTCCAAAAGTATCGATATTTACAAAAAAAAACTAGGAGTAGAACAGCGAAAAGTAAAAAATTTTAAATACATACACCTCTAAGTAAATAAAATTTAGGACTGTAACTACTGCTGAAAGTTTTGATGAAAAAATATAAAATTCTCTAAAGCTACTGTCCTGAAACTACTTAAGTATCACAAAGTGCACCACTGGGTGAAAATGATAGGCCCCAGTTAACAATAGGGATCGCTCAAAAAAAATAAAATAAGAGAGCTATGTACATGCCTGAGAGAATAGAGAGTTTCTAAGAAAAACGTACAAATGGGATTGTTTCAATAACAGAGAACATTTAGCCGACCAACAATCTAAACGTCTAATAAAAACCCTGAAGATACGGCCTAGTTTCACCGAGTGGCGCTTAAATCTGAGAAGAGACAGTTGGTTCAAGTGGGGCAATTAAAATATCTAAAAATACTGTAGGCCCCATTCAGGAAACCTTTCGAACCTACAACGAAATGGAGATCACCTCTAACTATCCGGAAAAATTGGTAGGAATGTGTCGTTTATGTCACGACGGCGCCGTCGGACTCCTTGGCGCCGTTCTTGACCACGCCCTTCTCGGCGTCCTGGTCGGAACGTTTCCCTTCCATGAGCTCCTCCTGCTCGTCTTTATTGGGGAGGTCTGGGACGTAGTTCCACGGTTGGATCTGCACATAGGAAAAATGAAGTTTTTAGGTGGTTTAAGTTTGGTAAGAAAGTTTGGATTACCTCTGTCGTTCCCCAGATCTGGTACGCGAAATAGGTGGTTATCGACACGAAGGCCGTCACGTAGAAGACCATCCTCCAAGACGACATGAGCAGGTCCCTGCCGTCCAGGATGTGGAAGGCGGCCAGGGGACTCAGGAAACTGGCCGACATGTGGATGGTTTGGGCGAAGGCGAGCACGGGGCCTGCGAAATTCGGGGCTATGTCCACCACGTTGGCCATCGCGCCCGCGTAAGCCGCCGGCACCACCGTCACCGCGACGAACCACATCACGAGCACAAGCTCGATGTTGCACCCGACGTTGCCGATGAAGAGGACTAGGATGCCTGGCAGCACTTGAGCTGAAAAAAGAAAACGATTCAACCCAACTCGATCCAAACTCATACGGGATCTTACCTATGGCAGTCATGAGCTTTCTCACCGAGAGCAGCGACATTATATTTTTGGTTACAAGCTTATCGGCTAGGTAGCAGAAGAACACTGAGGCTACGTAGCTACAAAGGAAGGGCAGGCCTGAGAGAAGACCGTTCTGGAAGAAAAACAGGTTCGAATATTCAACCATGAATGTATTTCAAACCTCACCTTCTCTATGCTGAATCCCAGGATGCTCTTCATGTACCTCGGGCCCGGGATCATGAAGGTGTAATGCACCCAGATCCTGCCGAAGGTGGTCACGCCGATCGCCCAGGTGTGCGGAGACTTGACGATCTCCCACCAGGGGGTCTTGTGCTCCTTGGTGATGATCTTGGCGTTGGCCGTGTTCTCCTTGATGTACTTC
Organism: Aphidecta obliterata; assembly: GCA_963966015.1. Classification (NCBI taxonomy): domain Eukaryota; kingdom Metazoa; phylum Arthropoda; class Insecta; order Coleoptera; family Coccinellidae; genus Aphidecta; species Aphidecta obliterata. The sequence goes on along the minus strand of OZ014434.1, from coordinate 763,554 downwards.
TGCTCGCTCAGACTGATCCTGGGATGGGTCTCGGGGCTGTCGAAGGCGAGCAGGTACCACACCAGGCACCAGCTCATCCCCAGGCTGCCGGTTGTGTAGAACACCGAGGGCCAGCCGAAGTTCTTTATCAGGTAGCCGGCCAGGGGGTACGTTATGCCTATGCCTATGCTGAAGCCTGAAACGGGAGGATGATTAGATTACATTATTATCAACTTATTTTCGCTTCTTGCGTTACATTTACCTTGAAAACTGGACATGAATCTGCTTCTTTCCGTTATCGGTATCCAAGGTCCGACTAACGCGTACATTGCGGGCCAGGTCAAACCCTTGAAGAAAAACCACTCTTGAAGATCTCATCGGAAATATACATTTATAAATAAACACATTAGTTAATTAAGAAGATATTTTTTATATTCGCCATTTCTTGCTGAATCGGTGATTTGTGAACGTTACTACACTTGAAAATGGAAGAAAGTGGTGATTTCTCGAAGATTTCTTAGTCCCACGATTCCTTTTTTTCCAGGTTTCGAAAATTTCTCAAAATTTTATTTGGTATAACAAGGTACTCCTGTCATGAATAATAAGAAAATTATTATTCCGACTTGTTAATGTTGCCATGGCATTACTTTTGAATGCGTAAATTGGGGCACAAACAGAACACAGAACACTTAATTCCGTTTTGGTACAAAAAAAAAAAGAGTTTTTCTAATAAATTCAATAAAATTCGGTGATTCTATCTATTGAAGTCTATAGAAATAAAACGACAGTATCTGTCATTCCGACAAAGAAAGAAAGAACCTCGAGTTCCCTTTTGGTACACAGAAAAAAAAATTGAGTTTTTCTGATAAATTCAATAAAATTCGGTGATTCTATCTATTGAAGTCTATAGAAATAAAATGACAGTATCTGTCATTCTGACAAAGAACGAAAGAACACTGAATTCCTTTTTGATACACAGAAAAAAAATTGAGTTTTTCTAATAAATTCAATATAATTCGATAATTCTATCTTTTGAAGTCTATAGAAATAAAACGACAGTATCTGTCATTCTGACAAAGAAAGAAAGAACACTGAATTCCCTTTTGGTACACAGAAAAAAATTGAGTTCTTCAAATAGATTCAATATAATTCGATGATTCTATCTTTTGAAGTCTTTAGAAATAAAACGATAGTATCTGTCATTTTGACAAAGAACGAAAGAACACTAAATTCCCTTTTGGTACACAGAAAAAAAATGAGTTTTTCTAATAAAATCAATATAATTCGATAATTCTATCTTTTGAAGTCTATAGAAATAAAACGACAGTATCTGTCATTTTGACAAAGAACGAAAGAACACTAAATTCCCTTTTGGTACACAGAAAAAAATTGAGTTGTTCTAATAAATTCAATATAATTCGATGATTCTATCTCTTGAAGTATATAGAAATAAAATGACAGCATCTGTCATTCTGACAAAAAAAGAAAAAAAAACTCATTTCCTTTTTGGTACACAGAAAAAAAATTGAGTTGTTCTAATGAATTCAATATAATTCGATGATTCTATCTTTTGAAGTATATAGAAATAAAATGACAGCATCTGTCATTCTGACAAAAAAAGAAAAAAAAACTCATTTCCCTTTTGGTACACAGAAAAAAATTGAGTTTTTCTAATAAAATCAATATAATTCGATAATTCTATCTTTTGAAGTCTATAGAAATAAAACGACAGTATCTGTCATTCTGACAAAGAAAGAAAAAACACTGAATTCCCTTTTGGTACACTGAAAAAAATTGAGTTCTTCAAATAGATTCAATATAATTCGATGGTTCTATCTTTTGAAGTCTTTAGAAATAAAACGATAGTATCTGTCATTTTGACAAAGAACGAAAGAACACTAAATTCCCTTTTGGTACACAGAAAAAAATTGAGTTGTTCTAATAAATTCAATATAATTCGATGATTCTATCTTTTGAAGTATATAGAAATAAAATGACAGCATCTGTCATTCTGACAAAAAAAGAAAAAAAAACTCATTTCCCTTTTGGTACACAGAAAAAAAATTGAGTTCTTCAAATAGATTCAATATAATTCGATGATTCTATCTTTTGAAGTCTTTAGAAATAAAACGATAGTATCTGTCATTTTGACAAAGAACGAAAGAACACTAAATTCCCTTTTGGTACACAGAAAAAAATTGAGTTTTTCTAATAAAATCAATATAATTCGATAATTCTATCTTTTGAAGTCTATAGAAATAAAACGACAGTATCTGTCATTCTGACAAAGAGAGAAAAAACACTGAATTCCCTTTTGGTACACTGAAAAAAATTGAGTTCTTCAAATAGATTCAATATAATTCGATGGTTTTATCTTTTGAAGTCTTTAGAAATAAAACGATAGTATCTGTCATTTTGACAAAGAACGAAAGAACACTAAATTCCCTTTTGGTACACAGAAAAAAATTGAGTTGTTCTAATAAATTCAATATAATTCGATGATTCTATCTCTTGAAGTATATAGAAATAAAATGACAGCATCTGTCATTCTGACAAAAAAAGAAAAAAAAACTCATTTCCTTTTTGGTACACAGAAAAAAAATTGAGTTTTCCTGATAAATTCAATATAATTCGGTGATTCTATCTATTGAAGTCTATAGAAATAAAACGACAGTAAATGTCATTTTGACAAAGAACGAAAGAACACTGAATTCCTTTTGGTACACAGAAAAAAATTGAGTTTTTCTGATAAATTCAATAAAATTCGGTGATTCTATCTATTGAAGACCATAGAAATAAAACGACAGTATCTGTCATTCTGACAAAGAGAGAAAGAACACTGAATTCCCTTTTGGTACACTGAAAAAAATTGAGTTTTTCTGATAAATTCAATAAAATTCGGTGATTCTATCTATTGAAGTCTATAGAAATAAAACGACAGTATCTGTCATTCCGACAAAGAAAGAAAGAACCTCGAGTTCCCTTTTGGTACACAGAAAAAAATTGAGTTTTTCTGATAAATTCAATAAAATTCGGTGATTCTATCTATTGAAGTCTATAGAAATAAAACGACAGCATCTGTCATTCTGACAAAGAAAGAAAGAACACTGGATTCCCTTTTGGTACACAGAAAAAAATTGAGTTTTTCTAATAGATTCAATATAATTCGATGATTCTATCTTTTGAAGTATATAGAAATAAAATGACAGCATCTGTCATTCTGACAAAGAAAGAAAAAACACTGAATTCCCTTTTGGTACACAGAAAAAAATTGAGTTTTTCTGATAAATTCAATAAAATTCGGTGATTCTATCTTTTGAAGTCTATAGAAATAAAACGACAGTATATGTCATTTTGACAAAGAACGAAAGAACCTCGAGTTCCCTTTTGGTACACAGAAATAAATTGAGTTTTTTCTAATAGATTCAATATAATTCGGTGATTCTATCTTCTGAAGTCTATAGAAATAAAATGACAGTATCTGTCATTCCGACAAAGAAAGAAAGAACACTGAATTCCCTTTTGGTACACAGAAAAAAATTGATTTTTTCTAATAAATTCAATATAATTCGATGATTCTATCTTTTGAAGTATATAGAAATAAAACGACAGTATATGTCATTTTGACAAAGTACGAAAGAACACTGAATTCCCTTTTGGTACACAGAAAAAAATTGAGTTTATCTAATATATTCAATATAATTAGATGATTCTATCTTTTGAAGTCTATAGAAATAAAACGACAGTATATGTCATTTTGACAAAGAACGAAAGAACACTGAATACCGTTTCATTACACAGAAAAAAATTGAGTTTTTCTAATAAATTCGATATAATTCGGTGATTCTATCCTTTGAACTCCATAAAAATAAAATGACAGTATCTATCATTTCGACAAAGAACGAAAGAACAATGAATTTCGTTTTAGTAGACGGAAAAAATTCAGTTTTCTGTTATATTCAATATATTTCAGTCATTCCATCTTTTGAAGTTTATAAAAAGAAATGACAGTACCTGTTATACTGACAATGAACACCGAAGAACGTTTTGAAACAAGCGTCAAACTTTTCAAATTATTTTCAATCAGATAAACTTCCAAAGAATACCAACCAAAATTTCAACTCACCGAAGCGAAGCCCTGAATAAACCTAAGACCTATGGCCAGGCCGTAGTGGGTGTTGCTGGCCCAGGGCAGGTTGAGGCTGCAGAGCGCCGTCACCAGCTGCGAGTAGCCGAAGACCTTCTTCGATCCCAACCATTGCGTGGCCACCCCGCCTACGATCTGCGAGATGATGTAGGCCCAGTAGAACGAGGCCAGCACGTAGCTCTGTACCTTCTCCGACCATTCGAGCGTACCGCCGTAGTGGGCCTAGAAAAGATGGCGAATATCTCTGGGGTATATTCGAATCTAGACGGAAAACCAAACGGCATTTTATTCAGAATCCATCAGAGAGAGAGAGAGAGGGCTGGTTTACGAGGTGTCAAGAACGGATGTGCCTTCGAAATGCCACGAGAAGACTCGTGGTTGTCCCCATGTCGATTATACTGGGCGATTCCGAAGTGAACCTTGAAGGACGTTTTAGTATGACCCATTTGAGCCATATTTATTGATATCCAAAAATCAACAATCTACGAGTTATTCGAAAAATTACTCACCTTGCTCCATTTTTCTTCAATTTTTTCTACGTTGAGCAAGTTTGATTATAATTTCGGATTATTTTTATCAGAGAAGGATATGATATGTATGAAAAAAGCGAAAATATGCTGTAAAAGATGTTGAAAAAGAATTCGTATGATTTGAAAGTTGGTATCTGAAGAAAAGAATATCAATTCGCCTGCAACTTTCGAACTCTACAATTTATGTATGACAAAAGTATTTTAAAAACTTGCCAAATTCCTTCTTTATTTCCTGAAAAAGTTTTCGTTAGAATTCAGCCACCAGTTTCGTTTCAGCAGATTTTTTTATAAACAACCTTTTCCAACAGGATTGGGCTAAACGTTCGTATGTTTATATTGTTTCCTAATCGGTGGATAGGTAGGGGAGGAGCTATTTCGTGGCCATCGAGAAGTCCGGATCTAACACCGTTAGATTTTCATGTTTGTGGCAGTTTAAAAGAAATAGTATATGAAAGGGAAATACTTAAAAAATACTTAAAATTAAAAGATGGTAATATTTCTCAACGTTCCAAGAAATTAAAATAAAATAATTCAAATAATATCACCAAAAATTCAAGAACCTTCAAACATCTTAGTCAATTCAATAAATTCGATCAATTTATAAATTATATTTTCAAAGAGGGTTCAGATTATTCAAAAATAAGAAAAATGTGAATTTGTTCAAATGATTAATTTTAAATAATTAAGTTTAGTTTATGAAGTATATCAAAATAATGATGTATATGAAATGAAGAAGTGGAAAGAATCTAACAAGAATGTTGGAATACCTAGGAAATGCGATATGAAATAATTTGGAAGGAAAAAAGCAGGCCAAAGGACAATTGGGAGAAACGTCAGAGTAGAAATCGATATTTCAAAAAGTTTGCAGAAAGGTTGGTTTAAAAGAGGAAAGGTATAGTAAATGGTATTTGGAACTTTGTCAAGAGGAGATTGAATTGCTTGAATTGATTTGGAGAGTGAAGTGAATATCAAAACGGCGTGCTGGATATAAGAAGAAGAATTGAAGTTGGAGTTAGTTGAAAATAGTGAGTGCACTCACAAATTGAACGTTATTTGAAGTTTAGATATATTAGTTTCTTCTGATAGTTGGGGTGGTTTTGTAGGATAAGATTATTGATTATGTAATTTTGTAAATCAAAAAATTTCTTTTGATTGTTCACTTTGGAACCCTCATTGAGATAGAGTCTCGGGCAAAATAATACACAAGATTTTTCGATAATTGTTAGTGGTATTTGTAAATTTCAAAATTTTATATTATTACCTTCAACGAACCATAACAATACATACTCTTATGGAGAGAATAGACGGAGCAGTGAGAAGATTGAGAATAAATTTCAGGACTGAAGAAATTAAAAAGAGGGCACGTTATTGTATAAGGAATGGTGGAGGACATTTCGAACATAATTTATGAATAAATTCCTAATGAAATTTTGAGTTGAATTGCAATAAAAAAATATTTGATTCGTTACTTTTCTTTCTTCGCTTATATCCCCTTTCAAATCAAAATCTGCTGTAACGAAACTAGTGCCTACATTCTAAGGAAATAAAGAAGTTTTTAAAATACTTTTGCCATTCATAAATTGTGGAGTTCGAATTGACTATTCTTTTCTTCATATACCAATTGTCAAATCATACGAATTCTTTTCCAACATCTATTAGAGCATATTTACGATTTTTTCGAACATACCATATCCTCTCTGATGAAAATAATCCAAAACTATAATCAAACTTGCTCAACGTAGAAAAAATTGACGAAAAATGGAGTAAGGTGGGTAATTTTTCAAAAAACACAAAAACTCAAATAATTCGTAAACTGTCGATTTTTTGGACATCAATGAATATGTGTACGATAATCGAGTGGAATCGCCCACAATTTCAGGGTTTCGTGTGATCTGTAGGTAGACGTCGACTAGTTTCGGCAAACTTACATTTATCGAGGTTTCGTTGGTGGTTGTATAGCAATATTCGTGGGAGACGTTCATCGAGGTTTTCGGCGGATCGGCCACCATCGCGACGATCGTCAAATTAATGTCCGTTCTCATCATGAACGACACCAAGAATCCAGACCACGACAGCATGTAGAGGACCAGACGGGCTGGCACTTGCCCTGCGAAAAAACACAATTTCAGTACAAACTTATGAATATAATTCGGATAATCATAAAGAATCTTACTTTCGAATCGTTTGTCGGATACATCCATATTTCCATAACTTAATGATTCGTTAAAATTTCACTTATCAATATTAATGGTCCGGAAGATTAAACTTTCAATTTATTGCTTACGGTACCCATTTCACCGTCAAATTAGGAATTTGGTATTTTATCATACCTGGATCATTTTGTAAACAAGTGTTTCCTGTCCATCGGTAACACCCTCTTAATTTGATCTTTAATTCGCACGACTCGACAAGGCTAATCGAATACGTTCAATTATAAATAATTGCTATCCCTACATGCCGGAACGAGGGAAAATAGACAAAAGTAATTCGCAACAAAAATGCAATCGTTACAACTAAACCTCTGTAATTTGCATCGGCTCGACATGGAAATTCTCCTACAATGATTGAGGTTTAATTGACGAATAATTGCCCAATTAAACATGAATTTTTTTCCTCGTTCACTCCATTCAATTTACTATATCAATTATTCGACGAGAGATGAAAATCCCCAATAATTAAAAGTTATATCATTCCCTACACGTGCCAATTCGAACATTTACACATATTTCTTCGAACTAACCGAAGACCCTGTAGATCAGGCATTGCTGCTTCTCCTCCTTCTTCGGATAGGACAGGTCGGGGGCGTAGATACCGTTGGACACCATTTTCGCACTCCAAATCTCCAGATCAGTTCCTGCACATCCTACCCGGACTCTCAGACGAAAAAAAGGCGCAGGAGCCCCGTTGTGGGTTCCACTACACCGATCAGAGGCCAAGACAGGCTCTCGGACAAACCCCCGCTCCTCGCGACATCTATGTCACCTTTCTGAAAAAAAAACATAATAAATCAATGTTACGAAGTTTGTTTGTGGAAAAATGTTGATTTGCCGACGAAGCGAAATTATGATCACATAAAATTGTCGCCGGCAGCGGCGTGCGTAAATAATTATTTCAAGAACTAATCGAATATCGACATGGAAAATTTTCCACGTCACTGTCTTCCCAAAGTGAATTGTTACATTTTTACACCTCCGAATTATTTTCCTGGTGATTGAGTGGTATTCAAAGAAGGTCGGTACATTCCGCAAAAAAAACTAGATAAAGTATCATCAGCGATAAAAAATATTTACATGCATCGTAATCATTCATATTGATAGGGTAAAAAGTTGTTCGAAAATGCTTTTAGCATAACATCGAAAATTTCATATCCTCAATCATACCAGTGGCGTAACCTGAAACCTAATCGAGATGTTTTCATAAGTAAAAAATGGCGGATGCACTCCATACTAAGTGGAGAAGATTTTCAAAGTTTATTTTACCAAAAATTTAAAATTCCTCGACGAAATTCAAGAAGAAAAACTGATTTAATACTCGCATTTTCAAGTACTGAGCATGTTCTGCGCGGCGCATCCACCAAAAAATTCAAAAAGTCGAGAAATAAAACGAAAAAACGTGAAAGGGCGTTGACCACCCTAAAATTTTCGTCATGTATTCAATAAAATTTGATGGTTGCCTATATTGAAATCTATAGAAATGAAATAACAGTGGTAATTGTCATTTTGACAATGAACACTGATTTCCGCTTTGGTACACAGAAAAAAAAAAGGGAACTTCTAATCGTGAAAATAACAGACTTCACACAGTCCTTGCATTCACCCAACATTTTTCGTGACCATGGAGAAATTGAAAACGTCAAGAATATGACATTTCGAAAGTATCAATTTATCAGAGACGAACTTTAATAATTGTTACCCCCACAAAAATAACTAAGAAAAAGAATCGAGTTTTCTGATATATGTATTCAATAAAATTCGATGATTACCTATATTGAAGTCTATAGAAATAAAATGACAGTACTTGTCATTTTGACAATGAACACTGATTTCCGTTTTGATACACAGAAAAAAAATCGAGTTTTCTGATATAATCCATAAAATTCGATGGTTGCCAATATTGAAATCTATAGAAATGAAATGACAGTGGTAATTGTCATTTTGACAATGAACACTGATTTCTGCTTTGGTACACAGAAAAAAAAAGGGAACTTCTAATCGTGAAAATAACAGACTTCACACAGTCCTTGCATTCACCCAACATTTTTCGTGACCATGGAGAAATTGAAAACGTCAAGAATATGACATTTCAAAAGTATCAATTTATCCGAGACGAGCTTAAATAATTGTACCCCACAAAAATGACAGTACTTGTCATACAGTGAACACTGAATTCCGTTTTGGTACACAGAAAAAAATTCGAGTTTTCTTTTATGTATATTCAATAAATTTCGTTGATTTTTATCTCTTGAAGTTTATAAAAAATAAAATGACAGTACTTGACAATGAGAATGATCACAGAAAACCATTTAGGCGCACAGAAAAAAATTAAGTTTTCTGATAAATTCAATATAATTCGATGATTCCATTCTTATGTCACAGATATTCTACTCGGAAACAATTGGCTCTAAATATAAAAATTGTTGCAAACCGCACGCCACTGTCTTTCCCACATACATAATTGTTTGTTGTCATGCGATAGCAAAAATATTGAATAGTTCGCTTATCGGGTATCAGGTTTCAAGTTTGCTTTTTGAGGCAAATATTTCTGTCTGTCCGACTTATCTGCACATTCCAGTTTCCACTAGATAACCCAAAAAAAAATCGATAGGAACGATAAAAATGATTTTTCGGCGAAAACAAACAATTACACTGCATTTTTTAAAACGGGTTTTTGGAACTATTACGCAATTAAGTGAGGATCACTATCTTATCCATATTCCGGTTTGGAGAGTCACTTGTCACATGGCGGGGCATTTTGATAATAAGGAATTAAATGCGAATTTAGCGCGGTTCTGTCTTTCCTCGACCGATAAATATTCCACGAAACGTTTCCATTCGAGAACGGGGAACAAAAAATCGAAAAAGTAATGAAGCAAATTTTGCATGTTACTCACATGATTTATCAATCATTCTTCAAAATGTATGTCGTGTTTATATTATAATTACTTTGTAATCGACCCATTTCATTTTAATTAGTATTTCTCAAAAATCGTCGTTAATCAATGACATTTCGATTTTCTATAATACATACTTCTATGGTCATAGAAAATGTTTGTTGTTGTATTTCGAATTCATCTATGATTGATAATCATCAAAGATGATTTATTTGAAATTGTCAATTGAAGGAATAGTAATTGATGGAAATAGGTCACTTTTTCCTATTGAGTTTCCAATCAATATTTTTTCAGTATATCCCTATAATTTTCTCGGTTGATAGAAATAATAATATATGCAACTGAAGGAATTTTTAATCATGTAAAAAACAGTGGTTGTATTCACCCAACATTTTTCGTGACCATGGAGAAATTGAAAACGTCAAAAATATGACATTTCAAAAGTATTATTTTATCAGAGACGAGCTTTAATAACTATTACCCCACAAAAATTACTAAATTAAAATGTCAGATGCAGTTGAAATCATTAAAACGACCAAAATTTCCTCGAAATAATGAACGTTTAGTATTCTTCCAACAAACTGGTACACGCGTACCGAGAATTATAACAGAAATCGTTCCAGTCCATATAATAATTTCTTTCCCGCAAATTAATTAATTTGAACTCGGTCTCGTTACGAAATCGGCACTTAACGAGTTCTTGTTTTTTTTTCCATCCTCGCCGAGCGACTGATGACAGAACAAATTTTTTCCGACCTTGTCCAAGAAATTCAAAGCTGACCCCAACGATTGACCCGGTTTCTGCTGAATTATTCATCGTCTATTGTTTTGTTTATGTTTTTTTAAACGGGCGTCAATATGTGTGTCCCCATTCGAACGCTTTGTAAAGTTGCATTTTCGGACGAGGAAAGAAATAATGATCGAAAATAAAACTCACGAATTCAGCCAACACAAAAAATTTATCTACCACTATCGCAAATTAGCTTTCCTACCGACAATCGCGAAGCGGATATTCGAACACCGAAAAGTAACTGCGACCGTCGCTTTTTAACTGCCTTTTTATCGCGACGTTCACGGGAGAAGGAAGACTCCGGACTTTGCACCCAAACTGAGCCAGTCCAACCCTGCATTATTCCCGAAAATTCCAGGAATGTACGTGGTAGATAAAAAACCGTGCGGAGGTAAATAAAGACGATTCCGATGATTTTATTCGATAGACAGCCCCGTCAACTCCACCCAATTTAGCACAAATTTTCCCTGAATAATTTCACGAAGAGCAGGTAGTAAACTGTGTTACAAAAAAAATCGAGATACAGAAAAATAATATTCAACATGTTCCCGATAATTATACAATAAATAAACGACATTGAAAATGCACTACTTTTCTACTCGAAGAGTTCTTCGAAATTCCAAGTCATTATTTGTACAACCATAGAACAATATTTTTCAAAGCATAAAAGAGAGCCCATTGAAATAATTCTTTGGAAACATAGAAAAAAGCAATCACTTTGAATGTCACAAATCGAGCTAGAAGATAACAAAAGCGATCAATTAACTTACACTCGTTAAAAAAATCAATATGAATTCCAACGGAACAACTAGCACAATCGAAAACTTGAATGAACTCTACTAAGAATTATCCACGACAATAATTCCATACAACAGCCGACCGGTCTAATTAGAATCACATGGGAGGCTAAAGCCTTATTGCACAACTCCTTGATCCGACTCCCGCATATATAAGAGAATTTAAAAAAAAAATTAGGGGAATCGGTGTGAATGAGATAAATTATACAGAAATTCAAGGCGAAATCATGTCGAAAAAAAAAGGCAGATATTATACTTGCAAATTAAGCTAAATCCGCGGTCACGGTAATACTCGGTGAAACATCAAAGATATACGCAATGTCAATATTTAATCTCGCGAACATTGATTCGCAAAAAATTGATCGTTCCATCTGGACGGAATTAGAACATCTTATCATATTCGGATCTGCACGAAAGTAACCTAAATTTATGGTGACGAATGAATTAAATTGTACTTACAAAATCTGGGTGGACAACTGAGACACGTTCTGAAACGATTTTCGAACTTAATTCCATGTTACAAACAAGAAAACAATCAAATCTTGAACCAACGGCACACAGTGAAGTTTTTTACCTGAAACGAATAAGTAATGGTGACTGACCAAGTCTTTCGAGTAGGAAACCAACTAATTTAATCACTTCAGACAACGATCCCAACGAATCGCACGTGCTTTTAACTGAGGAAACGTTTGGAAAATGAGGAAAACAGAAAAGATTCGGAGGTATCGCCCACTTCGATTTACACACCTTGTCAGCTTGTTAAAAGGAAACAACTGGGCGAATTTATGATACGCAGCTATAACGCGGACTTATCGATTCTCTTCAGTCGATAACATTGCATAATCCCTGATCAAATTATTAATACTGAAATATATAAAACAAATTGGAATTGAGAAATTAAATCATATCGTAGCTGCCCATTTTTTTTTGACAGATTGCGGCAGAAACACAGAGTATATACACTATACGGGAAACCACAGAATGAACTGAACTACTCCTGATAGAACTGATGAGTGAACTGGTCTAAACGTTCGTTCCGCCACAGGACAGATCTACCCTACGGTTCTTAGAGAGAGTAGATCATTTAGTGAATTAATCTACTCTTTGATCACCACAGAGTATTCACGATTCCAACTACCGATGAGGGCGCTGCGAAAAGTAAACAAACATGGAGGAAAACGAGTACCCTTTCGGGATTTATCGTGGTGAAACGGATTATTTTAGGTGTTTTTCAGGTTTTTCCTTCGATTTTGAGAGTTTTATGTGAAGATTTTTTGGTGAAGGATTGGATTATTGATAGTGAGCAGTCAAGTTTATTGATTTTAGGTAAATAAATTGGTTTTTTCTAATTTTAATTAAATCGAAATTAATAATAATTCAACAGGAAAATTGGAGCACTATTTGAGTTTGACGACAGTGTTTAATTATTTGGAAGCTACACCTTAATGGTCGATAATTTGTGCTTCTTTTCGGTTTATTTTTTCCACTATGCCAAAGGCATAAGTGCTGGGGCATTTTTCTTATGAAATTTATGGAAATGTATAGCCCTGTTTTGATTTTTCTCCGAGGAGCAATTGAATACACAACAATTACAATTGTAAACTGTTTAGAACTTTGTTCACTCATTGTTATATAATCCGATGTCCTAAAATTCATGTACATATATCCTTTATGTGAACATAAAATTGTTTCTTTCAGATTTCATCTCAAAGATTATTTAATTTTCTTTCTTACAGAAAGATTAAGTTACAGTCATTTGAAATACGAAGATCAATTTCATAACACTTTTGTTGATAATTATTGAATTACCTCTCTGAATCACCACTAAAACCTGCCCCAGAAAATTGGACTCAAACTTGTAACCTAAAATTCAATCACTTCGTGAACGTATTTCGACTGAATAACACTGATATAAATACCTTACCGACTATTTGTTTTCAATACCAAATACTCTGCTCAGAAAACAATAAAAATTTTTAAATATACCTCACGAATACCTGGTTTCTGGACATAAAACAAAAATATCTGGCTCAAAAGCACGTCGAATATGAGAACAATACTCGTTTCCTAGGTTCGGGATTTAGCCAGCAGGGTGCGTTTAGACAATCACAGAGTACCGAACTAAAGAAAAGGTCTGTTCGTGAAGCAGTGAGCACAGATTACGATAATCATCCAAGTGTCAAATAAAAAAAAACCCTAACCTCTATCAGAAATCGCAGTATTCTAATCGTCCAAATCGAATTAATCAATGGAAATCTGATCGAAATTCTATACGAAACATCCAAATTTAGTGAGTGCTTCGCGAAATGAAACTAAGAATGAATAAACTCGCCGTTGGCGTGGGTGCGGTGACCGGCTTTATAAGCAGTTACGTTTACATGAAGTTCAATAATAGCCAAAAAATAGCTTACGCCTCTTGGACGACCAACTATGAACCGAACCCGGCGGCGAAATGGGATTACAACTGGGACCAGTAAGTCTGTACTTAAAAAAATTCAAATGATGTAACATTGGGATTTTAGCATGGAGCCGAAGTGGATGGTGAACCCGAAAAAGTTACAAGGCGCGTCTGGCGATAACGAAATCAACGACACCCTGGAGAAGAAGACGTCGAAATCGTTGAGGCATATAATACTCATAAGGCACGGTCAATACAACACTTTAGGCCTAACCGATAACGAGAGAATTTTAACAGACACCGGTAAGTTCCCATGTGAATTCAAAACTGTAACATTCATTTCGTTCGAATGAATCTAGGTCGAAAACAAGCCGAACTCACCGGTATAAGACTGAAAGAGTTGGGTATCCCGTTCACCGAAATGGTAAAATCTACGATGTCCAGAGCTCAAGAAACTGGATCTCTGATCTCGAAAAGTTTACCTGCTGTGAGTAGGAAATATTCAAAGAATTTAGTCGTTTTATCCATCGTTTTCTCAGATCCCGGTGACTAACTGTGATTTTATCCGGGAAGGAGTCCCGATACCTCCGGAACCGGCTATCGGTAACTGGAGGAGTGAAATGAAGGTGAGATATATACCTTCGAAGCTTTTATTTCGCATTCGAAGTTATATCGAAGCCATAGGTTAGAACCTACTCTTTTTCTTATAATATGTAGCAGTTTTATCAGGACGGTGCAAGGATAGAGGCGGCTTTCAGGAAGTACTTCCACCGTGCCGATCCTTCGCAGGAGAAAGACTCGTACACCCTTCTCGTATGCCACGCCAACGTTATAAGATACTTCGTGTGCAGGTAAGGTCTGGATTTTAATCGAATTACCCTGTTTTAATCAATTTACGATTACAGAGCCCTACAGTTCCCGGCCGAGGCTTGGTTAAGAATCTCCCTAAATCACGGCAGTATTACCTGGATTACCATCACCCCATCCGGTCGGGTATACTTGAAAGTATTGGGGGAATCCGGACATTTTCCTCCCAGCCTTGTCACATCGTATCCTTAAGATTAACCTCAGGAAATTCAACGTATTTATATAAGTTTTTATATTATTAGTATCTAATTTTTATTGTGTATCGTTGTGAAGGTGAAAGAATAAAATATCAATTTTCAGGATTCTTATTATCATCAAACCATCTGGATGTTATTCGGTCTGTTAACGAAATAACTGAATAGATCTATTGGTAAAGGAAATATGATGGTGAAATTTTTCTTGGCCGATATGTTGTTCAACGTTTGCAGGTAATGCAAGTGAAACAAGAACTGACCGATCACATCGGAGACTTCTTCGAGTGCTCTCGAAGGTTGGAGTTGAAAAGAATAAAATGACGGTACTTGTCATTTTGACAATGAACACTGAAATCCATTTTGGTACACTGAAAAAGATGAGTTTACTGATATGTTCGATATAATTCTGTCATTCCATTTTTTTCAAGTTCATAGAAAAAAATTGAAGTACAGTCCTACCGACAATGAACACTGAATGCCGTTTTGGTACACAGAAAAAAAATTGAGTTAACTGATATATCCAATATAATTCTGTGATTCCATCTTTTGGAGTTCATAAAAATAAAATGACAATACTTGTCATACCGACAAAAGCACAGAAGACCATTTTGGTACACTTCTCATTGTGAAGGTGAAAGAATAAAATATCAATTTTCAGGATTGTACTGGTTATTATCGTTTAAACGACGAAAGGCATAAGAACACCGTTTTCCATCAAACCATCTGGACGTTATTCGGCCTGTTAACGAAATAACTCAAAAGATCTATCGGTAAAGGAAATATGATGGTGGAATTTTTCTTGGCCGATATGTTGTTCAACGTTTGCAGATAATGCAAGTGAAACAAGAACTGACCGATCACACCGGAGACTTCTTCAAGTGCTCTCGAAGGTTGGAGTTGAAAAGAATAAAATGACAGTACTTGTCATTTTGACAATGAACACGGAAAACCATTTTGGTACACAGAAAAAGATGAGTTTACTGATATGTTCAATATAATTCTGTGATTCCATTTTTTTAAGTTCATAGAAAAAAAATTACAGTACAGTCCTACCGACAATGAACACGGAATGCCGTTTTGGTACACAGAAAAAAATTGAGTTTACTGATATATCCAATATAATTCTGTGATTCCATCTTTTGAAGTTCATAAAAATAAAATGACAATACTTGTCATACTGACAATAGCACAGAAGACCATTTTGGTACACAGAAACAAGCGTGTAGAATCTCCCGACTTCTCATTGTGAAGGTGAAAGAATAAAATATCAATTTTCAGGATTGTACTGGTTATTATCGTTCAAACGACGAAAGGAATAACAACACCGTTCTCCATCAAACCATCTGGACATTATTCGGCCTATTACCGAAATAACTCAAAAGTTCTATCGGTAAAGGAAATATGATGGTGGAATTTTTCTCGGCCGATATGTTGTTCAACGTTTGCAGGTAATGCAAGTGAAACAAGAACTGATCGATCACATCGGAGACTTCTTTGAGTGCTCTTGAAGGTTGGTGTTGAAAAGAATAAAATGACAGTACTTCTCGTTTTGACAATGAACACTGAAATCCATTTTGGTACACAGAAAAAGATGAGTTCACTGATATGTTCAATATAATTCTGTGATTCCATTTTTTTTAAGTTCATAAAAAAAAAATTACAGTACAGTCCTACCGACAATGAACACTGAATGCCGTTTTGGTACACAGAAAAAAATTGAGTTTACTGATATATCCAATATAATTCTGTGATTCCATCTTTTGAAGTTCATAAAAATAAAATGACAATACTTGTCATACTGACAATAGCACAGAAGACCATTTTGGTACACAGAAACAAGCGTGTAGAATCTCCCGACTTCTCATTGTGAAGGTGAAAGAATAAAATATCAATTTTCAAGATTGTACTGGTTATTATCGTTTAAACGACGAAAGGAATAACAACACCGTTCTCCATCAAACCATCTGGACGTTATTCGGCCTGTTAACGAAATAACTCAAAAGTTCTATCGGTAAAGGAAATATGATGGTGGAATTTTTCTCGGCCGATATGTTGTTCAACGTTTGGAGGTAACGCAACTGAAACAAGAACTTCCGATAACTTCCCACCGAAACCCATCACCGTAAGTACCTGTAAAGCGGCTGGACTCTGACCGATCACATCGGAGGCTTCTTTGAGCGCCCTCGAAGCTTTCATTTCACCTTCGGCGGCTATAACTTTCGCCCTGGCCTCCCTCGTAGCCTCGGCTTCTGTCGCCATGGCTCGCTGGAGCTGCTGCGGCAAACTCACATCTTTACTACAATAAAAGGATTATAATCGTGGAATACTCGGCGGTTATCTTTCTTACATCTCCACCCTTTCCACCTTCACCCCCCAGGGATCGGTGGCTACGTCCAAAGATGTCTGCATGGCGTGGGAGATGGCCTCCCTATCCGATAAGATTTCGGCCAAGTTTCGGGTCCCTAGGATATTTCTCAGGGTCGTCATCGCCAGTAACCTCGTGGAATTGCTAAAGAAGAAGGGCCTCCAATAAAAAGGGTTGTTAAACATTACTAGACCCACCTATAATTGGCAACCTTGATCACGGCATTTAAAGGGTCCTGGATTCTATAATAAACCACTGCGTCTACAGTTACTGTCACAGAATCTTTCGTCAAGGCCTAAAACATTCCGAATAAAATACTTGAAGTAAAAAAAATTTCTCACCACCTCTTGGGGGGGTACATCGAATGATACCGTCCTCAGGTCCACCTTGCAGTAAGTGTCCACGCATGGAACGATGAAGAATATGCCTGGACCTCTGGCTCCACCTGCCCGTAGTCTCCCCAACCTGAATATCACTGCTCTTTCGTACTCTTGAACGACCTGAAGAAGTAATGATGCAATTTTGCATGTTACTCACACGAAACCTTCTCTGTATCGCGTGTTTATATTGTAATCGACAAAATAATTCTTCTTTCGAATCACATTCCATTCTTTCAATTTGTTTTTCTTCAAAATCGACGTGAATTAATCAATGGCGTTTCGATTTTCTATAATACTTCAATGGTCATAGAAAATGTTTGTTGTTATATTTCGAATTCATCTATGATTAATAATCATCGAAGATGATTTATTCAAAATTGCCAATTGAAGGAAATTTAATTGATTGAACTAGTCCATTTTTTCCGATGGAGTTTCCAATCAATATTTTTCAGTATTTCCCTCCTCCCATGAGACCTTCTTTGAATAATACTTCTTTCGAATCGCACTTCATTTTCATTCTTTCAATTTGTTTTTCTTCAAAATCGTCGTTAATTAATCAATGACGTTTCGATTTTCTATAATACTTCTATGGTCATAGAAAATGTTTGTTGTTGTTGCCAATTGAAGGAAATTTAATTGATTGAAATAGTCCACCTATGAAGTTTCCAATCAAAATTTTTCAGTATCTCCCTCCTCCTCCCATGAAACTTACCTTGAAACACCAGAACAACGAGAAAGGAAAGGTCATAATCAGCAAGAGGATAGAACCAATGGTAACCACATACTCCACGCAACCCATGGTGAAGGATTTTTCTGGAAGAAATATCGCTCGAGTTTAATTGGAAAGTGGTTTTATTCGTTTTTTTTTATATTGTATATTCCTCAAAATCGAGACATGTTATGCCCTAACGGATTTTCTGCATTTTTATTCAGTTTGTCCTATTTAATTGTTCAGGGCGTATTGAGAGTTCTGGTTAGGCTTAGTTACTGTGTCCTAAGGCCTCCTGTGTTGAGGGAATCTTTTGAGCGCTTTATTCTATCTTTTGAGTTCATAAAAAGAAAATGACATTTAGTACTCGTCATTTCAACAGTGAACACTGAAATACATTTTGGTACATGGAAAAAAAATTTAGTAGTAGTGCTACTATGTTCAATATAATTTTGTGATTCCATCTTTTGAAGTTCATAAAACTAAAATGACATTGAGTACTTGTCATTTTAACAGTGAACACTGGAATCCATTTCGGTAAATAAAAAAAAAAATGAGTCTACTCATTTGTTCAATATAATTCTGTGATTCCATCTTCGAAGTTCATAAAAATAAAATGACATTCAGTACTTGTCATTTTATCAGTGAACACTGAAATCCATTTTGGTACATAAAAAAAAATTAAGTCTACTAATATGTTGAATATATCCTGTAATTCTATCGTTTGAAGTGACATTTAGTACTTGTCATTTTAACCGTGAACACTGAAATCCATTTTGGTATATAGAACAAAAATTGAGTCTACTATTATATTCAATATAATTCTGTAATTCCATTTTTTGAACTTCATAAAAATAAAATTACAGTACTTGTCATACCATTGACTAATAATATTCGTCTATGTGTCATACTGACGAGGAACACAGAAGGTCGTTTTGGTACACAGAAAGGAGCGAAAAATTCCCGACTTCCCGTCGGTGTTTTTCAAATTTTTATTTCAAATAATTTAGGATCAAAACCAAAAATCTCACCGTACTCCAAGTAGAACTCCAAACCCCCAGAATCCGTCCTTTTCATCCCGGCACCTATAGGTTTTTCCCTCGTGAAAACCATCTACGTCCGAATTCACGCCATATCTTACAGATCGAGAAATATGCGTATTACAGTTGATACAAAAGTCCTGACGACTATCCCTCCCGTTCGGAAACTAACCATGTCGACGGACGCATCAGAGCTCAAAGTAGTACGGAATGAAAAAAAAAACCCGTCGTTAGAAAAATAAACAACGCGTCGTTCGAAACCGATTAAAAAGAAATCGACCGGTTGATGGATTGTTCCTACACTGCCCGTCATAAAAAAACGCCGGAATCATAAGCCAATGAAAACGGTCGGAAGGTTTGATCATTCAATCGGAACGCCCAAAAGAAGTGACGTAATTGACTTCCCGTGACACGATTGGCGGAGGCAATTATTTTGGCTCGCAGTGTATGCGTAGTTGAGTCACCCGGTGCTTAGCGCGGGCTTTTTTTAGATCCTCGAGGTTCCGGAGTTAACTTCGATTAAGCGCTGTTATTAGTGAATGAAATTAACATGAGATACCTCGACTCCCGTGAGAATACACAGAGATGATTATTTCCTTTGGAACTTGTAAACAAAGCAGCACTTACGTAATGTAGGGTCGGGACTAAACCGTGGACTGAGGAAAACCACGAATGTGATCGAAAATACATATTATCTATTTCTGCACTCGGACAAGACTACGAGGGAAGCTTGAAAAGATCAAGAAACTATGTGAAAAGTCTGGAAAATTCTCAAAACTTTCGAGCATAGAATTGGAATTGAGATGACGGTATTACAGTTCTCTGATGAAATAAGAGACTACGTTACGTATGCAACCCAAGATTCTTCTCTCGTACTTGAGGGAAACGATAGGGGAAGTTTAGGTAGAATGGAACGACAAACTTTTGAACACATCCGACGCGTAATAAGAAACGATCATTGTCTGGGTTTGAGTAGTACTATACCAAAACGTTGGAAACGCTCGAACTATTGTCAGTATTACAGTTCTCTGTTGAGTGAAAAGAGGAAACGGAACACAAATCAATGACAACTGACAGATATTCACGGATACCAATACAAATAAATTGAACATGTCAACAATTCTGTTTTTGCTCGATATATTCAACTGTTCTAGACTTTTGACTCCACCCGGTAGAAAATGAAAGCCATAACCGATGTGGGCTGTGAAAAACCACGAAGGTGAATCTATATATTTTTTAACTGCCTTGAAATTTCAGAAGAACTGCGTGATGAGCATTGGGAAACAGAGCACATTTCTCGTGATCTTATTCCCATATTATCTCTTACAATCCGCTGCATTTTCAGCTCGTATACAGTTCATTTGAAACAATCGTCCATAAATTATCTTGTAAATATATCACTTTCGATACATAAATTACTTAAAATCATACCCATATTTCACACTTTTCCCATATAAACACACACACTTTAGTTTGTTGTTCATCATTCGGGTAGTTCGAACGATTAAAAGTAGATGTCGCCCACTTCGTGATTCTTCCCTATTCGCGATTCCAACTACCGATGAGGGCGCTGCAAAATGTAAAAAAACATGGAAGACAACGAATATCTCTTCGGGATTCATCGTGGTGAAACGGATAAGGAAAAATCACGGAGTTGGCGACATCTACTTTTAATCGTTTGAACTACCCGAGTGATGAACAACAAACTAAAGTGTGTGTGTTTATATGGGAAAAGTGTGAGATATTTGTATGATTTTAAGTAATTTATGTATCGAAAGTGATATATTTACAAGATAATTTATGGACAATTGTTTCGAATAAACTGTATAAGATCTGAAAATGCAGCGGATTGTAAGAGATAATATGGGAATAAGATCACGAGAAATGTGCTCTGTTTCTCAATGCTCATCACGCAGTTCTTCTGAAATTTTTTTGTATAAATTCCCGTTGAATCCCAAGTCAGTTAAAAAATGGCAGACAAACTTGAAGATTGGGAAACGTATCTCAAAGAAGTTGTTACCTTGCAGCAAGCACTTCCTGAAAGATGTTTTTTTTATCGTAAGTTCAATAAGTTTCTATTATTCGCTTCCACATTCTCTTTCACCCACATAATACAAAATGTCCGAAGTGGTTATCTCGACTTTCACAGGCATTATTATCAATTCCGCAATCTTATAAAAAATATTTGATTTACTTGTTATGAAAGACAGAACAATTTTGACCATCACTCGGCCCGACATCTTGTGATTTTCAGCGACATCTAGCGGTTCGTGATTATTCCCTATTATTTTAGGTGTTTTTCAGGTTTTACTTCGATTTTGTGAGGACTTTTCATTGAATGATCGGATAATTGATAGTGTAGTGTCGAGTTTATTGGGTACGTTTGTTGTTCATCTCTCGGGTATTTCAAACGATTGTTTGTAGATGTCGCCCACTGGATTGGAGATGTCGGTATTACAGTTCTCTGATGAAATAAGAGACTACGTTAGGCATGCAACCCAAGATTTTTCTCTCGTACTTGAGGGAAACGATAGGGGAAGTTTAGGTAGGATGAAACAACAAACTTTTGAACACATCCGACGAGTAATAAGAAACGATTATTGCCTGGGTTCCAGTCGTTGGACACGCTTGAAACTATTGTCGGTATTACAGTTCTCTGACAGATATTCACGGATACCAACACAAATAAATTGAAAATGTCACCAATTCTGTTTTTATTCGATATAGTCGATTGTTCCAGAGTTAATGAAAGCCACAACCGATAATAAAACATATAATTTCCCAATTGAAATCCTAAAAATACAAATTCCAATCACCTCCTCTGATGCCTCAACGCCAAACTATCCGGGTAAAACTCCCTCTTCTTCCCCTTACCGTACCCCTTCGGGAGGTCGCGTTGCTCCGGCTTCAGCCTGATCTCCATCACGCTCCCCCTCCCCCCGATGTGCACCGGCTTGGGCCGCAGACTGAACTTGGACACCTGCTTCTGAACCCCCTCCGCCACCTTCTCCTTCGAGTCCCTCTGGTCCAAGAACACCGTCTTCTCCTCGGGCGCCATCGGCTTGTCGCAGTGGACGCAACAGCTGGCGCCCGAGTCGTCGCAGTGCAGCGGCTTCGGGAACAGCCTCTCGTCCACCGCGAACCTGTGCACGCAGGTGTGCTCCTCCCCCTTCTTCTTCGCCTTCGCGAACAGGTTGCTCCTGAAGCGGTCCAGGTCGTCCAGGGTCTTGTTGCGCGAGTGGATCCGCTGCTTGATCACGTTGAAGCAGGGCGGTTCCGGGGAGCCTTCGGGGGAGTCGACGCGGTACGTCCCGGCCATCCTCGACTCCGCCTCGTGTTTGTTCGGGGTTTCTTCGATTATGGTCGGGAGCCTCTTGTCGCCGGAAGCCTCCGACGGGTTTTCCCCGTCTTCTAAAAGCCCTTGGTTACCGTCGAAACCTTCCCCTTCGCCGCTGTGGGGACAGAGGTTCGAGGCGGACCCCAGGAACCTCTCTTGGACGTCGCTCATGAGGCATTGGAGGCAGTGTTTCCTGTCGTGGTCCTCTTGGTCCCCGTTCTGGTCCCCCGGGGAACCTTCGGATCTCTCCTCCGCCTCGCCCCCTTCGTTTTGCCCGAGCGCCTCGTTCCAGCTCCGCACTCTCATCCTTCCGTAGCCCTTCCTGAACCTCCTCTGCTCCTTCTTCTTGATCTCCTCCTCGTCTGGCGCGACTTCCGCTTGGTCCAAATTCTCAGGTCTCAAGTTCGGCTTGTATTCGTAATATCTGGGGTCCTCCTCTTCTTCCCGGAGAT
Source organism: Aphidecta obliterata (assembly GCA_963966015.1). NCBI lineage: Eukaryota > Metazoa > Arthropoda > Insecta > Coleoptera > Coccinellidae > Aphidecta > Aphidecta obliterata. The sequence goes on along the minus strand of OZ014434.1, from coordinate 740,459 downwards.
CCCCACTTTGGTTCCTCAGCTCCAGCGGTTCTTCCCTAGCTTCCTCCTCCTCCTCCTCCAGTTTCTTCCCGAACTTGGCGTAGTCCAGCCTCTTGCTCCAGGAGTACTTGGTGCCGCCCCAACCTCTCATCGGATCCTCGAACTTGGGCTGGTTGTTCCAGTTCCACGGCACCCTCTCCGGTTTCTTCGGCTTGCTCTTGGTCCTCTTGGGGGCGCTCTTCCGAGGTTCCGGGGCCTCGAAGGTGCTCTTGGAGCTCGCCGTCCGGACGGCGCGGAAGTGCTCGTAGATCTGGACCGGGGAAGGGGCCTCCTGGTTTTTTTCCCGCTCCTCCTCCTCCTCGTGGTAGAAGGGGTTGTTCTCGACGAGCTCGAGACGTCCGACGGTCACTTTCTTCGGTTTCGACTTTTTCGGCTTCTGCTTCTTTGGCGATTTGACCTTGGCCTTCTTCCCCCCCTTCTTCCCGGGTTTCTTCGGGCTGCGGGGGGAAGGTTGCTTCTCCGTTTGGACGTTGGCCGTCTTCCTCGGTGATCCACCCTCGATAACCACGGTTTTCTTGGTGTCATCCGGCCTCGGCGAGGTTTTTTTGCAGGTGCACGACAAATCCCTCCTCCACTTACACCTCTTATCCTCCTCTTTGGGCTTCGCGATACTTTTCCCTACACTTCTCTTGTCTTCGTTCCTCAAACTGTCCATTAGCTGCTTGAGGAGGATCGGGTCTTTGGCCAGGCATTCCACGCAAGCGTTCTCATTACTTAGGTCCACCTCTCCGGGCACGTAGGACGACCGTATGATTTTCTTCATGATTTTCTCCCTTTCGTAAAATTCGGAACAAGGAGGCGGCTGAGGAATACTGTCCAACGCCACTTCCTCCATCACGTCGCCGATGGTTTGGTCCATCTTCAACTTGCAATACCTAAAAACGTCGATATAACCTCACTTAACCTACAAAACTTCTATGACTTTGACTGTCATCTACTTACCTGTACTTCTCGTTATTCGGGGAAAAAGGTCCGTCCGAACAGACGCAAGACGCGGGATGGGGAAACAGAGTGGGTTCCAACTTCCGCTCCACGCAATAACAAGTCTTCTCGTCGGGGATTTTCTCGCAAACTTCCGCTTCCAAACAGTTCTTCTCGGAGTTGTTCCGCACCGCCCAACTAAACTGCGGACACTCGACCTTACACAATGGAAGACTCCTAAAAAATTCGTTCGGGATTTTTAAGATTTCCTTCTAGGACTTTCGAATTCACCTTATTTGCGGACGCAACATCCTTCCTACATCGATGCAGTCCGTCTTTCTTCCAGAAACTCTGTTTAGAAAATGGGATGACGCAAAAGTTTTGAACGTTGCGTTGCCCTAGATACCCTCGGAAAAACAAACTCAGAATCTAGAGTATAGAAATGAGAATATTATGACAGCTTTTAACTTTCGAACATCGATCAGATTCAGTGGTTCGAAATAGCTTCCTTTCACAATTCTAAACGCCCCCTACCGGCTAAATCCCAAACGTGGAAAACGAGTATTGTTTTGATATTTCACGGGCTTTCAAGCCAGATATTTTTATTTCATGTCCAGGAACCAGGTATTCGTGAGGTACATATAAAAATTTTATCGTTTTTTGAGCTGAGAGGAAAAAAATAGTCGGTAAGGTATTTATATCAGTGTTATTCAATTGAACGAAGTTATTGAACTGTAAGTTACAAGTTTTTGTCCAATTTTCTGGGCAGGTTTTAGTGCTGATTCAAAAAGGTAATTCAATAATTATCAACAAGAGTGTTATGAAATTGATCTTCGTATTTCAAATGACTGTGACTTAATCTTTCTGTAAGAAAGAAATTAGAATCATCTTTAAGGTGAAGTCTGAATGACACGATTTTTAGTTCAAATAATATATGACATGAATTTTATGATATCGGATTATATAACAATGAGTGAACAAAGTTCTTGTACTAGAAAAACAGTTCACAATTATAATTGTTGTGTCTTCAACTGATTCTCGAAGAAAAATCAAAACAGGGCTATACATTCCCAAAAATTCCAAGAGAAAGACGTCTCAGCTGTTTGTTTCACGAATGCCTTTGGCATAGTGGGAAGAATGAACCGTTAAAAAGCACAAAAGATCGACTATTTAGTATAGCTTTTAAATAATTGAACTGTCGTCAAACTCAAATAGTGCTCAATTTTTCCTGTTGAATTATTATCAATTTCAATATAATGAAAATTGAAAAACAAACCTAAAATCAATAAACTTGACACTACACCATCAATAATCCAATCATTCAATGAAAAGTCCTCACATAAAACTCACAAAATCGAAGTTAAACCTGAAAAACACCTAAAATAATCCGTTTCACCACGATAAATCACGAAAGATACTCGTTTTTCCCCATGTTTATTTTCATTTCGCAGCGCCCTCATCGGTAGTTGGAATCGCGAATACACAAACATCGTGACGTGGTTCATTCGGATTAGTGTCGGGCATAATCGGATGATTTCAATAATCGGATGTTTCAAAATCGATTATTTCAATAATCGGATGATCATTCGATTAATAAAAATCGTATGATTCATATCCATGAATGCATGTGCTGAAAGCTCACCATCTGTACCTATTTCAACTAGTGGTATTAGAAACTAAACTCTATATCCCGATTATTGAAAACATCCGATTTTTCGAGATGCTCGGAGTTCACCATCTGTACCTGTACATAAAGCTCGTAAAATCTGCTTTCGCCAGCTATTTCAACTAGTGGTATTGGAAACTGAACTCTATATCCCGATTATTTGACGATTCGATTATTTTCATAATCGAATGTTGCCGATTATATCAAAAATCGGATTAACGATTATTTTTCATCCGATTATGCCCAACACTAATTCGGATGCCACTAATTACAGTTCAAGAACCACAGAGTATCTTTGTTTGGAGAGAACGATAAATCACCTGAAATATCCATAAGAAAATGAAAAACGGGAAATAATTATGTAAATACACAGACCGCATAATTGTAGCATTCGATTTACTTTCAGAAAGCGTGCGCAAACTAACAAAAACTCAGCTCCTCCGTTGTACGAAACCCTAAATCGAAAGCGGCTAAAATATTATTCTGTGGATCTGTGGCAAAATGCAAAATGGCGTATAAATAAAAACATTGAATTCCACAACAGTACGAAATATCCGTAAATCCGAGTAAATAATCGAAATAAAAAGACAAGACTGGGTCCCAAGTCCACCAGAACTAAACAAATCCCGCGATCGAGATGTCCAAAAAGAAAGATATAACCGTAAGTTTTCCGACACGTTCCACGAACGAAAAGTCACCCCCGAAATTTTCCAGCGCGAAGAGATCGCCAAGCAGTTCCTCCTCCCGGAACGGACGGCCAAGATCAACACCCTCCTTCGACAGGACGGGCAGGCCTACTGCGTTTGCAGAAGTTCCGACAGTTCCAGTTTCATGATAGGTTGCGACGCTTGCGAGGAATGGTATCACGGCGACTGCATCGGAATCTCTGGAAAGGAGTCCAAGCTCATCAAACAGTACTTCTGCGTCAAGTGCATCGAGGAGGACCCGACGCTCAAGACCCGCTGGAAGACCAAGAAAGACGAGACGGCCGCCAGGGAAACGGTCGACGAGAGGAGGTCCAAGAAGAAGAAGTACGACAACAAGCCCGACAAGAAATCGAAGAGGTGCGGGGACTGCATGGGCTGTTACCGGACCGAGGACTGCGGCCGATGCGACGTCTGCACCAAGAAACACAGACACGGCAGCGGCAAGCAGAAGGAGAGGTGCAAACAGCGGATCTGCGTCAATTACGGAGGGTTTGTTGTTAATTTTCGGAAAGTTTTAAGCATTCTTACGATTTCGATGGTTTTAGGGGCAGGAGGAAACGTAGGGATTCCAGTTCGGAGAGGGACTTCCCTCCGAACGCCCATCTGATGACGGAGTACGCCAGACAGTGCTACGGCCCGATGTGCACGAATAGCGCAAGGTTCGGTTCCAAGTATTGCTCGGACAGTTGCGGGAGCAAACTTGCATCGAACAGGATCCTTCAAGTTCTGCCGCAAAGAATTCAACAATGGGCATTGACGCCCTGCGTCGCTGAACACAAGAACATCAAAGGTAGGTCGACAATATTCAATTTCGACCCTTTTTTTTCGTTCTACTTATACGAGGGCTATATCAATTCTTTTTTGTTCTTGATTTCCCCAAAACTATCCATTTCTCAGTATCCTAACGTGCTGTTTACAATTGCAAAACGGTAGGCGGGATCTATCTGTGGTTTGATTTTTGACGACTATATGCGTCCCTAGAGCTGCTTAATATAATTTTTTTTTAGCTTTGGACCAGGTGAGAAAGCAGAAAAACGAGGTCAGTCACATCCTCCAAGAGCTGGACAACAGGCACAAAGAGCTCGACGCGATCGTCGAAAGGGCCAGAAAGGTGACCGTGGCCGAGAACTACGAGCACGAACAGGAAGAGGAGGCGGAGATGTCCATGTATTGCATAACTTGCGGCCACGAGATCCACTCGAGAACAGCCATAAAGCACATGGAGAAGTGTTTCAACAAGTACGAGTCGCAGGCCTCCTTCGGGTCCGTTTACAAGACCAGAATCGAGGGCAACAACATGTTCTGCGATTTCTACAACAGTATGAATCAGACTTACTGTAAGAGGTTGCGCGTTCTGTGTCCCGAACATTACAAGGACCCCAAAGTGGGGGACGACGAAGTTTGCGGCTGTCCTCTGGTGACCAACGTGTTCGACCTGACCGGGGACTTTTGCAGGGTCCCGAAGAAGTCGTGCATCAAGCATTTCGTCTGGGAGAAACTGAGGAGGGCGGAGGTAAAAAATAAATTAGTGGTAGTCGAAATATTTCAGTTTTGTTGTTTTTAGATCGATTTAGAGAGGGTGCGTCAGTGGTTGAAGATGGACGAGCTTTTGGAGAAAGAGAGGAACATTCGTGCGGCACTCGCGAATAGATCGGGGGTGCTTGCACTTATGCTGCATTCCACCTATAACCACGAAGTGATGGAGAAGTTTCAGAGGCATCATCGCGAGCAGAACGCGGAGAAACAAGATGTGACATCGACGACTTAGACGGAATTCAGCTGTCTGGAATTTTGAAGGTTTTTTCTGGCTTGCTCGCTGAAATATTTCGATTGGGAGTGAGAAGTCGAGAACCGGTGTGAATGTGTTGAAAATTGTAATAAAAACGTTTTCTTACTATGGCTTTCATTTTGGAGACTGCTGCTTATTGTAGAACAAGTGGTTCACTATTCTTAAGTTCTTTTCCTACCCAAATATACAATTAAAACAAAGATTAGACATTAGTTGTTACTCTTTGATTGGAATAATCGGATATTGCTTTTCAAATGTTTCGGTTATTCTGTGTTCTCATCTTTGAGTAATGTAAACATGGAGGAAAACGAGTACCTTTTCGGGATTTATTGTGGTGAAACGGATTATTTTAGGTGTTTTTCTCGATTTTGTGAGTTTTTAGTGAATGATTGGATTATTGATAGTTTAGTGTCAAGTTCATTGATTTTAGGTGAACAAATTGGTTTTTTCAATCTTAATTATATCGAAATTGACAATAATTCAACAGGAAAAATACAGCACTATTTGAGTTTGACGACAGTGTTCAATTATTTGGAAGCTTCACCTATAAGTCTATCATTTGTGCTTTTCTTCAATCCATTTTTTCCACTATGCCAAAGACATAAGTGACACAAACTGCTGAGGCTTCTTTCTTATGCAATTTATGGAAATGTATAGCTCTGTTTTGATTTTTATTCGAGGGACAATTGAAGACATTACAATTGTAATCAAATGTCCTAAAATTCATGTACATATATTATTTATTTAAACATAAAATCGTGTCATTCCGACTTCACCTTAAAGATTATTCTAATTTCTTTCTTGCAGAAAGATTAAGTCGCAGTGATTTGAAATACGAAGATCAATTTCATAACACTCTTGTTTATAATTATTGAATTACCTTCGTAAATCACTACTCAAACCTGTCCCAGAAAATTGGACTCAAACTTGTAACTTAAAATCCAATAACTTCGTGAACGTATTTCAACTGAATAACACTGTTATAAATTTCTTACAGACTATTTTTTTTTCAATACCAATTACTCTGCTCAGAAACGATGAAAATTCCTTGATATACCACACGAATAGCTGGTTCCTGGATATAAAATAAAAATATCAGGCTCAAAAGCACGTGAACAATACTCGTTTTCTGGGTTCGGGATTTAGCAGGCAGGGGGCGTTTAGACATTTGGAATCGCGAATAGAGAGAAAGGGTCTCTGGTTATTCCACAGAGTAAGCAAAAAGTGTCAGTGGTCAGGAGTCTAATCTTGGGTTAAATGGTGGAACTTTCTGAAGAAAATACAATATTTATCAATTTTATCGTTATAATTATCCTGCAGGCCCTAAATGGAGATCTAGTGTTATAGTGACCGATCCCCATGAAGTAATATTGAAAAGAGGTAAGTTCTTCGTAGAAATAGGGAACTTTGTCTCAAATGATCGTTATCAAAGTTTCCAAAAGACCAATGGTATTCAAAATGATTCTGATGCGGTTAGTTAGATGCTTTTTAATGGGTTTTTCATTTTGTTGTATGTAGTTTCTAATGGTAAGAAGATCAATCTGCAATGTACTGATTGCGTCCTGGTAACTTTACATCACACTTTATTTCCAGAGCATTTGAGTTTTCGACTTCCGAAAATGGCAGACAAATCGGAATCTCGCGTTTCCACTATAGATTCAAATGAAAGATCAAAATATTATGTACTGAATGGGATTAAAATAGAAGAAATGGGAACAGTTGAACAATATATCCATGAAACTAGAGAATCATCAATTGAATATGAGTGAGTATTTTCTGTCGTTTTGTACGTCGAATCTGTCCAATATTTTCACGTGTTCGACAACAAAGTACTTTGTTCGAAAAATATTTCATTCAACGCATACACTGTTTATCAAGGATTTTCCAATAGGAATGATATAATTTAAATAATGAGAAGAACTCATAAATCATTCAGTGAGATACAATTTGTTTTTTTATATGAAAGGTTATATCACGACTTTTCCGTATGTACTGCATTCTGTCAACCCAATTTTTTATCACTTCCTCACATAATTTCAGTTGTATGTATTTAATCAATAGCAGGTTCAATGTTAATTCTTAATTGCCCAGTTGTTGTTGGATTAAGAAAGAAATCACAAGGTGTTGAAATTGATTGTTGAGGTGGCTGTGTGGCAGGGGGAACCATCTTGTTGAAACCACATATCCTCAAGATTATTCCCAACAAAAGCAGGAAAAAATTTATTTAACGTAGTTCTGTATCGTTCTCCATTGATTGTTATTTTTTGACCATTTTCTTCGAAGAAATATACAATTTCTAAACGTTTTTGAAGCGTGTATCTTTCCATGATCGAATGGCATAACCTACTGAACAGAAATGACATAAAAATGTCAAAAATAATACGCAGTGTTGCCATTATAACCATCTTAAATTGTATCATTCCTATTGGAAAACCCTTTATTACTTTCCGAAACTTTAATTGTACGATCTTCTCATTTCCCAGACTCAGTAGAACTTCCTCTTCTCGATAACTATGGTGTCAGTTTAAATTCGATCTATTTGAGATAATTTCAATCCGGAAATGATCCCCTAAAATTTTCAATTGTCACGATAACATGCATCCCAAAAAATATTTTTCGGAACTGTTTGATCTGTTCTAGTGCTCGGTCTTCGGCCGACGAAGGAACCCCTGAAAGTTTGAAGATCGAAGATGTGGACATCGTCGAACAATTCATCGATGAGAACGGAGTACACGAGAGAAGCGAATTACTGAAGATGGGCGAAGAACTTTCTGAAATCGGATTGGAAGCGAATCTCGTTGAAGGACGTAGGAATGGTTCACTTGTCAACGCAGCTGAACAGAAAACTAATCATTGCGTTAATTTGAATTTAAAGAAACATAAGTGTCACTTATGCGATTATGCTTCAGTTCACAGAGGTAACCTCAAAACGCATATAACATCAGTTCATTTGAAAATGAAGGAACATAAGTGTCACTTATGTGATTATGCTGCAGATCGAAAGAGCCATCTGGAAATCCATATAAAATCAGTTCATTTGAAAATGAAGAAACATAAGTGTCACTTATGTGATTTTGCTGCAGTTCAAAAGAGCCATCTCGAAACCCATATAAAATCAGTACATTTTAATATAAAGGAACACGAGTGTCACTTATGTGCTTATGCTACAGTTAAGAAGAACCTCCTTAAATCGCATATTGATTCAGTCCATTTGAATATAAAGGAACATAAGTGTCACTTATGTAATTATGCTGCAGCTTTGAAGTCTACTCTCAAATCGCATATCAATTCAATCCATTTGAAAATAAAAGAAAATGAGTGTCACCTATGTGATTATGCTGCAGTTTTAAAGAGTACTCTCAAACACCATATAAAAGCAGTTCATTTGAATATGAAGGGACATAAGTGTCACTTATGTGAGTATGCTGCAGATCGAAAGAGTCACCTCAAAACCCATATAAAATCAGTACATACATACAAAGAAGGAAAATAAGTGTCACTCATGTTATTATGATGCAGCTAGGAAGGGTGACCTTAAAACGCATATAAAATCAGTTCATTTGAATATAAAGGAACATAAATGTTGATTACGCTTCGTCTCAAAAGGCCCACCTCAAACTGCATGTAGATTCAGTCCATTTGAGAATCGGAAGGAATTAATAAAATTATGTTGAAAAATGTTTTTCATTTTAATCACCACCGTTTAACGTTCCTCCATGGGTGAAACATAGAAAACCATTATGTTCAAGGAATCTCGACGAGAGTGGGAGTTGTATGCGCTGATAATTAAGAACCTTGAATTTTCTAAATTTTGTACTGTATTGGTACCTAGTAATGTCGGTAGTTATTCTGAATTTTGTGGAAAAATGAAAATGATGAATTAAATATTTCAGTTACAGAGCATTTCTTTGACTTTATAAATGACTCGTTAGAAGTCCATATTTTGGATTTTTTCGAAATTGAAAAAAATGAGTTGTACTTCAAACCCTTCGAAAAATCTGAAAAAGATAAGAATGTAAACAATTAATAAGAAAGAAACAAATAAGAATGATAAATCTCTTGTGCTAAACTTAAGTTTCTTATGAATTTACCAGAATGTCGTTAATACATTCAAACCCTCCTCACTTGAGGGTTCAAGATTAAAAACTTTTTACCTTTTTAAAAGATAACGAGCGTAGGAACTTGGAGACTAGAGAGCTCCAAAAGCTTCCGTTCTAACCTCTTCCAATTTGTCGAAGGACATCTTTCACCATTTTTTTAAATTCATACTAATGTATTGTATTGGTACTTTTATGCGTTGAAACTGTCACCGACATAACAGTTCTCTGCCAAATAAAACACAAAACTGGAACTCTACCTTAAACAAGTTCTAATTAACATTAAAATATTACTCTAAATAATCTTTGGCCATGATCGTATAGTGGTTCAAAGGACTCTACGTTGTGTATGCAACATGCAACCCAATATACTCTGATAGAATAGATTGATGGGAAGGTAGGATATTCAAGACACATATTTTTAGCATCCAAAAAGAAAAATAACAAGTTTATTGGGGCTGTTGGGGACGGTTCCCCAACTTCGGGTCGAATAATTAGGAGCATTAGGCCTGAAAAAGCGGTACCCACTGAATTGTAAAAGAGTTCTATAGTTCAGTGGTGGTACCAAACTTGTTGTTGCATATGGCCGATTCGTATTTCCGGATTGCAGTGGCGTAGAGTATTTTAGTAGGGTAGAAACTAGAAAACTTCCATTCATTTTAGTTGTTTTTTATGCTTTCAATTATGGATCCAAAAATATTTCTTGAAGCTGTAATGTTTCGCATTTTTAGATACCCATTCTGTTATCCGCATACTAATCCTAACTATTTTTGGCCAGCGCAATGATCGATCTAGTAGGAAGAACTCTACGTTTCGTAGAAACCACAGAACTCTCTCAGTCGTACTTATGAAAATCGTAAGGAATTCAAACAAAACGGTTAGAACCGAAAACACAAGGATTTATTGGTTTTGTCTATTGTATAGAAGGGGGAAAAAGAAAAACGTTTTCGTAATATTGCCATGTTTATTGGTTCCAGAAGAATTACATCCATTCGACCTTCATTCCTCTTCATTTTCAAACGGAACGAATCTCTATGCAATTTGAGAATACGAAGGTCACTCATGTTCCTTCGTATTCAAATGAACAGATTTTATATGCCTTTTTAGGTTACCCTTTTGAACTGCAGCATAATCACATAAGTGACACTTATGTTCCTTTATATTCAAATGGACCGATTGTATATGGGTTTTGAGGTTGTTCTTTCGATCTGAAGCATAATCGCATAAGTGACACTTATGTTCCTTCACATTCAAATGAACTAAATCTATATGTCTTAAGAGATGGCTCTCTTGAACTGCAGCATAATCACATAAGTGACACTCTTGTTCCTTCTTTTTCAAATGGACTAAATCTATGTGCCTTATGAGATGGCTCGTTTGAACTGCCGCATAATCGCATAAGTTACACTTATGCTCCTTTATATTCAAATGGACTGAATTGATATGCATTTCGAGTTTACTTTTTTGAACTGAAGCATAATCACATGAGTGACACTCGTGTTCCTTCAATTTCAAATGAACTGATTTTATATGGGTTTCGAGGTTATTCTTTCGATCTGAAGCATAATCACAGAATTGGCACTTATGTTCCTTCATAATCTTATTCGAATGAGCTGATTTTATATGGCTCTTGAGGTTATTCTTTCGATCTGCAGCATAATCACATAAGTGACACTTAGGTTTCTTTAAATTCGAATGAATGGAATGATCGTGATGTTCCTGTCCTTCAACGAGATTCGGAGTCGCTTCCAATCCGAATTCAAGCAGTTCTTCGTCCATCTTCAGTAATTCGCTTCTCTCGTGTACTCCGTTCTCATCGATGAATTGTTCGACGATGTCCACATCTTCGATCTTCCAGCTTTTAGGGGTTCCTTCGTCGGCCGAAGACCGAGCACTAGAACGGATCAAACAGTTCCGAAAAATATTTTTGGGTATGGATGTTATCGTGACAATTGAAAATTTTAGGGGATCATTTCCGGATTGAAATTATCTCAAATAGATTGTATTCAAACTGACACCATAGTTATCGAGAAGCGGAAGTTCTTCTGAGTTCCGGGAAATGGGAAGATCATACACTTAAAGTTTCGGAAAGTAATGAAGGGTTTTCCAATGAGAATGATACAATTTAAAATGGTTATAATGGCAACACTGCGTATTGTTTTTGACATTTTTATGTCATTTCTGTTCAGTAGGTTATGCCATTTGATCATGAAAAGATACACGCTTCAAAAATGTTTAGAAATTGTATATTTCTTCGAAGAAAATGGTCAAAAAATAACAATAAATGGAGAACGATACAGAACTACGTTAAATAATTTTTTTCCTGCTTTTGTTGGGAATAATCTTGAGGATATGTGGTTTCAACAAGATGGTTCCCCCTGCCACACAGCCACCTCAACAATCAATTTTCAACACCTTGTGATTTCTTTCTTAATCCAACAACAACTGGGCAATTAAGAATTAACATTGAAGCTGCCATTGATTAAATACATACAACTGAAATTATGTGAGGAAGTGATGAAAAATTGGGTTGACAGAATGCAGTACATACGGAGAAGTCGTGATGTAACCTTTCAAATAAAAAAACGAATTGTGTCTCACTGAATGATTTATGTGTTCTTCTCAATATTTAAATTGTATCATTCCTATTGGAGAATCCTTAATAAACAGTGTATGAGTTGAATGAAATATTTTTTGAACAAAGTACTTTGTTGTCGAACACGTGAAAATATTGGACAAATTCGACGTACAAAACGACAGAAAATACTCACTCATATTCAATTGATGATTCTCTAGTTTCATAGATATATTGTTTAACTGTTCCCATTTCTTCTATTTTAATCCCATTCTGTACATGGTAATATCTTGGTCTTTCATTTGAATCTATCGTGGAAACGCGAGATTCCGATTTGTCTGCCATTTTCGGAAGTCGAAAACTCAAATGATCTGGAAATAAGTGTGATGTAAAGTTACCAGGACGCAATCAGTACATTGCAAATTGATCTTCTTACCATTAGAAACTACATACAACAAAATGAAAAAAACCATAAAGCATTTAACTAACCGCATCAGAATCATTTTAAATACCATTGGTTATTATCTTTTGGAAACTTTTATAATGATAATTTGAGACAAAGTTCCCTATTTCTACGAAAAACTTACCTCTTTTCAATATAACTTCATGGTGATCGGTCACTATAACACTAGATCTCCATTTAGGGCCTGCAGGATTATTATAACGATAAAATTGATAAATATTGTATTATCTTCAGAAAGTTCCACCACTTAACCTAAGATTAGACCACTGACAACTGTTTGCTTACTCTGTGGAATAACCAGCGACCTTTTCTCTATTCGCGATTCCAAAGGTCTAAACGCCCCCTGCCTGCTAAATCCCGAACCTATAAAACGAGTATTATTTTTTTTATTTCACAAGCTTTTAAGCCAGATATTTTTATTTAAATCCAATCGTGAGGTATATTTGGGAATTTTTATCGTTTTCTGAGCAGAGACATGGGTATTGATAAAAAATAGTGTATATTCATTATTCAACTAACTCTTCCACATAGAAATCATTTGGTTACTCTGTGGAATAACCTAATTCTTGCTTACACTCATAGAACAGAAAAGAAATCAAGGTAACAATACCATGCATATAACTGATTAACTAAAACTCTACCTAAAACGAGTTAAAATTAACGAGAAAATATAACCAAACTGCTTTTCAAAGCTTGGAAGAGGTTAGAGATAACGAGGAGGTCAAGTTCACTCATCTTTCGAAACGTAAAACGTACAGGTTTGGTAGTTACTTAATCCTGAACCCTCGACTGATGAGAGTTCTCTGTAATTACCGATATTCTGCTAAATTCAATTATTTTGCAACATAGGTGCAAATAGGCTCTCCTCCAACGTGGGAAAAATCACGAACCGCGAGATGGCGCTGTAAATCACAAGATGTCGGACCGAGAGGGGATCAAAATTATTCGGTTATTTCTGTCTTTCATAACAGGTAAATCAAATATTTTTTATAAGATTACGGAATTAATAAAAATGCCTGTGAAAGTCAAGATATCGACATCGGACATTTCTGATCATGTGGGTGAAAGTGAATGTTATAGCAAATGACTACTATATTATAGAAAATTATCAAACTTACGATAAAAGAATCATCTTTCAGGAAGTGCTTGCTGCAAAGTAACATATTCTTTGAGATACGTTTCCCATTATTCAAGATTGTCTGCCATTTTTTAACTGACTATGGATTCAACGGGAATTTAAGCAAAGAAATTTCAGAAGAACTATGTGATAAGCATTGAGGAACCTCTTACAATTCGCTGCATTTTCAGCTCGTATACAGTTTATTTGAAACAATTGTCCATAAATTATCATCTAAATATATCACTTTCGATACATAAATGACTTAAAATCTTACAAATATTTCACACTTTTCCCATATAAACACACACACGTTAGTTTGTTGTTCACCTCTCGGGTATTTTCAACGATCAAAAGTAGATGTCGCCACCTTCGTGTTTCTTCCTCAAAGTTATAGTTCTTTGCCGTTTTCAGCAGAAAACTGTAATGTCGGTAATAGTTTCATAAAAGTACCAATACAGTTCTATGCTACACCCATGGGCGGAACATTGAAACGTTAAAAGGTGGCGAGTAAAACGAAAAACATTTTTGAACATAATTTTATTAATTCTTTCCGATTTTCAAATGGACAGAATCCACATGCAGTTTGAGGTTGCCCGTCCGAGCCGAAGTGACATTTATGTTCCTTTATATTCAATGAACTGATTTCATATGCCTTTTTAAGTCACTCTTCCGAGCTGCAGCATAATCACATAAGTGACACTTATGATCCTTTATATTCAAATGAACAGAATTAATATGTGATTTAAGGGTTTCCTTTCGAGCTGCAGCATGATCACATAAGTGACACTTATAATCCTTTATATTCAAATGGACTGATTTTATATGGGTTTTGAGGTTATGTTTTTGATCTGAAGCATAATCACATAAGTGACATTTATGTTCTTTTATATTCAAATGGACTGAATCAATATGCGTTTTAAGATGGCCCTTCTGACCCGAGGCATAGTCACATAAGTGACACTTATGTTCTCTCATGTTCAGATGTACTTCTTTAATATGCCTTTCGAGTAGCCTCTTGCGAACCGTAGCATAGTCACATAAGTGACACTCGTTTTCCTTTATATTTGAATGTACCGATTTTAAATGCGCTTCGAGGTTCACTTTTCGAACTGCGGCGTAATCGCATAAGTGACACTTATGTCGCTTTATATTCAAATGAACTGATATTATATGCCTTGTGAGATTACACTTCTGAAATGCAGCATAATCACATAAGTGACACTTATGTTCCCTCACATTCAAATGGACGGAGTTTATATGAATTTTGAGATGGTGCTTTTGAACGGTAGCATAATCACATAAGTGACACTTATGTTCCTTTATATTTAAATGGACTGAATTAATATGCGTTTCGAGACGGTCCTTTCGAGCTGAAGCATAATCGCATAAGTGACACTTATGTTTCTTCAAATTACCAATAAGACTAATTTCCTGTCGTACTGCAAATGCACGTGAATTATTACCACGTTCTTGTTCTTCGATGAATTTCTCGGTCGCTTCCGTTTCGGTTTTGGTAGAAAACGTTTCTTCCTGCTTTTTCAAGAACTCACTCCTCTCGTGTACTGCATTTTTATCGGTGAATTGTTCGGTAATGTCCACATCTTCAATCTTCGAACTTTCAGGAGCGCTAGAAACGATTTAACGGTTCCAAAAATATTTTTAATTTCCGATCAATAGCGTACTCGAAACACAGAAAACAATACGCTCAAAAGTGATTATAACAATGAAAGAATAAAATATCAAAAATTGTTGAGAAAGGCTAGGGAAAATCATTAGAATGATAGAATAAAGAAATCGAAGAATAAGAACAAAAATATGTGATCAATTTGTAGCGAGATAAGGGCAAATACTAAAAAGAGAACAACAAGTGGACAGATTTTCTGGATTGATGCCATGGAAAAGGCGAACACTTTTCTCGTAGAGAAAATACCTAGATTGCACCATCCTCTCACAATATTCCTTCAAACAGTGAAGCATTTCAGTTAGAACAAACAAAGCCAGAAGAATAGAAGAAATTATAACTAAACTAAAAAAAAAATTCAGTGTGATAAACAATCATGTGTATGAGATCAATTCAATTATCTTTCACACAAGGTGACAATAAGTCAATATTCTAAAAATCGTTTATATAAAATATGCATCAGCGCCGAGTATTTCCAAATAAAAGTTGCCCCCTCTGAATCTGAGAAATTGCCAGCCCGGCTCTGTCTTAGGTTCGGTTAGAGGTCAGTATGTCGGAAAACATCTCAGAGAGCAAAGGATTTTTGCCAGTTTTCCGAAGTTCGCAGAGTTGGTGAAGAATTCAACTTGAGAACGATTCAAAATTCATAGAACACAGACCATTACATAGGGGGCGCTAATAGTATATAATAAATGTTGATTAACTACCAACAAATACTCACTCGTATTCAATTGACGATCCTCCAGTTTCATGGATATATTGTTCGATTGTTTCCATCTCTTCTCTTTTAATCCCTTTCTGGTCATAATTACTGTTAGGTTCTTCAGCTGAATCTAGAGAGAAAACGTAAGATTCATATTTGGCTGCCATTTTCGAAAGTATCAAACTCGAACTCTCTGAAAATAAAGCATGATGAAAAGTTAGCAGGACCAAATGGCAATCAGTACATTGCAGATTAA
This sequence comes from Aphidecta obliterata, assembly GCA_963966015.1. NCBI lineage: Eukaryota > Metazoa > Arthropoda > Insecta > Coleoptera > Coccinellidae > Aphidecta > Aphidecta obliterata. Next base: position 724,442 of record OZ014434.1, on the reverse strand, counting down.
CACTTAAAAACTACAACTAAATGAAAACAAAACCCCATAACCAGATTTCGAGTTGAAAACTGCGTCATTATCAAATTGGATACAATGGGTTATTAATATTCTTTAAAAACTTCGATATCAACCTCTTGAAACAAAGTTCCCAAGTCGAACGAAAAACTTACCTCCATTCAATATAAATTCATGGCTATCTACTCTTATAAAATAATAAATCAGACTTTCACGATAAAAGTTAGGTTGGGATACATTTTAAAATTCGACGCTTCCACCACAGAGTAGGTAACCTAATATTTGCTTCACCCACAGAACGCCATAAGGAAGAATCACCGAGTGGGCGACATCTACTTTAAATCGTTTGAAATACTCGAGAGGTGAACAACGAATTAACGTGTGAATTATTTGTATGATTTTAGATCATCTATGTATCGAAAGTGATATATGGTAAGAGGTAATGTGAGAATAAGATCACGAAAAATGTGCTCTGTTCCTCAATGGTCATCATATACTACTTTTGAAATATCTTTGCATAAATTCTCGTTGAATCCCAAGGCAGTTGAAAAATGGCAGACAATTTCGAAGATTGGGAAACGTATCTCAAAGAATATATTAGTTTGCAGCAAGCACTTCGTGAAAGATGTTTTTCTCATCATACGTTCGATAATTTTCTATAACATAGTATCATTTGCTATCACATTCACGTTCACCAACATATCAAAAATGTTCGGAGTGCTTACTCGACTTTCACAGGCATTATTATTTTTTTCGCAATCTAAAAAAAAATATTTGATTTACTTGTTATGGAAGACAGAAATGACTGAATAATTTTGACCCCCTTTCGGCCCGACATCTTGTGATTTTCAGGTCCATCTAGCGGTAGAGGAGGTTCCTTAAGTAGTTTTAAGGAAAAAATATAACGATTGAGGGATTACACCATGTGACATGCCAATTTCGATAGCAAATTATATTTTTTCTGGAACACTGTCCCCTGTTTTCCGCCAGAACTTTTTATTGGTGAGCCACTGTTCGTTTGAAGAAAACGATCCCATGTTTATGGGACTTTCTTTTCTTAGAATCACTTAAGGAATCTCCCCACTTCGTTTGTACTTACAATTTAGGAATACCTGTATATTTCACTGGAAGAAGCAAATATTAGGTTACTTACTCTGTGGTGGAGGCGTCGAATTTTATGTCCCCCAACCATAGACAATGTCTATGCTCCCAACCTAACATTTATCTTGAAAGAAACTCCTGAAAGCCTGGAATGAAAATTATTATGATATTATATTATAGGGATAGATAGCCATTAATTATATATTGAATGGAGGTAAGTTTTTCGTTGAAGTTGGGAACTTTGTTTCAAGAGGTTAATATCGAAGCTTTTAAGAGATATGAATAACCAATTTTCAACACGAAATCTGGTTATGGGGTGTGCTTTTTATCGTTTTGTTTTCTTTTAGTTGTAGTTTCTAAGTGTAGCAAGGTCAATCTGCAATGTACTGATTGCCATTTGGTCCTGCTAACTTTTCATCATGTTTTATTTCCAGGGAATTCGAGTTTAATACTTTCGAAAATGGCAGCCAAGTATGAATCTGACGTTTTCTCTCTAGATTCAGAAGAACCTAACTGTAATTATGAACAGAAAGGGATTAAAAGAGAAGAGATGGAAACAATCGAACAATATATCCATGAATCTGGAGGATCCTCAATTGAATACAAGTGAGTATTTGTTGGTAGTCAATCAACATTTATTATACAGTGTGTCCCAAGTTCGAGTGCCTACTAGACGTTTCTTGAGACATGGACCTATTTGAAATCTGAAAATTGGGACAGGGAGTGAAAATAAATTCACCTAGCGGTTCGTGATTTTTCCCAATATCAATTCTTCACTACTGTCATTTTGTTTTGGAAAATAATAACGATTTAAAAGACAGGCATTCCTATGGAGAATGATTTCATCATCAAGTTGTATTTCCTGAAATTTTTTTTTACGGTAAAGTATATTTTTCGTACAAAACTCAATGAATTTTGGATATATGATATTTAGATGAATCAAAAAATATTTTTGTAACTGTACGATCTTTACTAGTGCTAAGTATACCCCTGAAAATTTGAAGATTGAAGATGCCGACATCATCGATCAATTCATCGATGTAAATGGAGTGCACGAGAGGACCGAAACATTTTCTTCCAAACCAGAAATGAAAGCAGAACAGGAAAATGATCTCGATCACCACGATCATTCGAATTTGAAGAAACATAGGTGTCCCTTATGTGATTACGACTCCGCTCAGAAGGGTAACCTCAAAAAACATATAAAATCAGTGCATTTGAATATTAAAGAACATAAGTGTCACCTATGCGATTACGCTGCAGCTCAGAACTCTAACCTCAAAAGGCATATAGAATCGGTTCATTTGAATATGAACGACTTTAATAAGTCCAAATATGAATGTCAGTCATGTGATTATGCCTCTGTTAAAAAAAGTAACCTCAAAATACATATGATATCAGTCCATTTGAATATAAAAGAACATAAGTGTCACTTATGTGATTATGCTGCAGTTGCGAAGGCACACATCGAAAGGCATATAAAATCAGTCCATTTGAATATAAAGGGACATAAGTGTCACTTATGTACTTATTCCTCTGCCAATAAGGCAACCCTCAAAAGGCATATAGATTCGATCCATTTGAATATGAAAGAACATAATTGTCACTTATGTGATTACGCTGCAGTTCTGAAGTTTAACCTTGAAACGCATATTAATTCAGTCCATTTGAATATAAAGGGGCATAAGTGTCACTTATGTACTTATTCCTCTGCCAATAAGGCGGACCTCAAAAGGCATATAGATTCGATCCATTTGAATATGAAAGAACATAAGTGTCACTTATGTAGTTATTCTTCGGTTCGAAAGGACCACCTCAAAATGCATGTAAATTCAGTCCATTTCAAAATCGGAAGGAATCGTTGAAGTTACTCATGTTATCGAGTATATGTAATAGTTTGTGGGTTTGAAACGATACGATTCTTCTGAAAACAATAAAAATATAAATTTTCCAAAAATGTTTTTCATTTTCCTATTAGTTATCACCTTGTTTCCGCTACCGGGCCCTCTCAAAGTTCCGCCTATGTGTAAACTATAGAAAACAACGATGTCCACTGAGGTGCATTCAGAAATTGGCTTTCATTTTGGAGACTGCTATGTATGGTAGGCTTTTTACTGGCAAAGTGATATTGATATCCCAACCAACATTTGGTTCACAATTCTGAGGTTTTTTCGTACCCAAATATACATTTAAAATAATCGGATATTGCTTTTCAAATGTCTCTATGTTCTCGTCTTCGAGTGTTCGCGATTCCAACTAGCGATGAGGGCGCTGCGAAATGTAGACAAACATGGAGGAAAACGAGTATCTTTTCGGGATTTATTGCGGTGAAACGGTGTTTTTGAAATTTTTCCTTCGATTTTGTGAGTTTTATGTGGGGACTTTTCAGTGAATGATTGGATTAATTGATAGTGTAGTGTCAAGTTTATTGATTTTAGGTGAACAAATTAGTTTTTTCAATTTTAATTTTATCGAAATTGATGATAATTCAACAGGAAAAATGGAGCAGTATTTGAGTTTGACGACAGTGTTCAATTATTTGGAAGCTACACCTCATAGTCGATCGTTTGTGCTTTTCTTCGGCCCATTTTTTTCCACTATGCCAAAGGCATTAGTGACACAAAATGCTGAGGCATCTTTCTTATGAAAATTATGGGAATGTATAGCCCTGTTTTGATTTTTCTTCGAGGAGCAATTGAAGACACAACAATTACATTACAATTGTAAACTGTTTTTTTTTTCCAGTACTAGAACTTTATTCACTCATTCTTACTCCACCTCAAAAATGATTCTAATTTCTTTCTTACAGAAACATTAAGTCACAGTCATTTAAAATACCAAGATCAATTTCATAACACTCTTGTTGATAATTATCGAATTACCTTTCTAAATCACCACTCAAACCTGCCCCAGAAAATGTGACTCAAACTTGTAACCTAAAATTCAATAACTTCGTGAACGTATTTCAACTGAATAACACTGATATGAATACCTTACCGACAATTTTCTTCTTCTCAAAAAACGATGAAAATTCCTAAATGTACCTCACGAATACCTGGTTTCTGGATAAAAAATGAAAATATCTGGCTCAAAAGCACGTTAAATATGAAAACAATACTCGTTTTCTAGGTTCGGGATTTCGACAGCAGGGGGCGTTTAGACTGTTGGAATAGCGATTAGTTCAAATACTCCAAGGTCATAGAATATTACTTATTAGGTCTATGTACGTCGTGGAAGCTAAATATTTTTAAATTTGGAATGAATTATGGAAATTTCTAAGAATATCTTGTGGAAATATAGCTGGAGACGGCAGATAAGATTGTAGAACAAGGACTTCGTGAACGTATTCCAACTGAATAACACTGATATGAATACCTAACAGCTTATATTTTTTTCAATACCAATTACTCTGTTAAGAAAACGATACAAACTAAGTTCTTGGATATGGAATAAAAATATCCGGCTTAAAAGCACGTGAAATACGAAAACAATACTTGTTTTCTAGGTTCGAGATTTGGCCGCCAGACAAACTTTTGGAATCGCGAATCAAAAAATCTATGAATAAGTATCAAATTTATTTGCCTCATCCAAATCAAGGAACAAAATGTTTCAACATATTGAAATAAATTCTCACTACAGACATAAATATAAAAACATACAAAACAATAAATACCTCAAAACAAACAGTACAAAGAGAATTAATTCTTCTTGTAACACTGGACGAAAATTCATAACGCCGAGGCCAGCACTTCGAGCACACTGAATATCAAAGATTTGAGATCCACCTTGTTACTCACTTTCACTTTTACCTTGGGTTTATCCGTCGTCGAATCTTCAGGTTTGCGTTTCTTCGGCTCGTGCTGAGTGGAGTACGGTTCGACGAAATCTGAATAACTTGTCGTTTCGAATTCGTCGATTCTTTCCACTTTCAGCATGAAATTGACCGATTCGCAGATCGAATTACCGTAAATTCCAATTATAATGGGTCGTCTAAAGCTGCCAAGTAGAAACAGAAACATTACTTAATTAACTGAGAATTTCCACTACAAATCCAAAAATCATAACAAACCTCTTAGGAATATCAATAACATCTTCTCCACAAGTGGCGGCATGTAAATCGTAAGTATCAGGCTCGAAAGTAGGCACTTTAGGATTCTCGGCTATGTACATATCAGCGTCCCCGTCTCTGGATTAAAACGAAATAAACATTTCGACAATTTAATATAACATTCAACACTCACGACGAAAGTAAGGTAAGTCTAAGATCACCTTCATCTTCAACGCTGAAATATACAAACTTTTCCCTTTCGACCACACCGTCTTTGTACATTAACAGCTGGGTATTGCTTCCTTTTTCGGATTTCGTTCGCGTCGAAGAAATCTAGAAGTTCAGTGATGGAAATATTTAGATCGTGAGTATTCATTGCAGTTTGAAGCTCACCCAAATCAGAAGACCAAATGTAACGTACAAAGAAAGTTGAACAATATGCATTATTGAAAATTTACACTTCATCTATTTCATTATGGGAATATCCCTTGTAGTTGCATTTTTTTAATACTGCTTGAATTGCAACCAAAACATTCTTCTGAGTAGATTTTATGACATTCTAGGTTAGGATTCGCGATTCTAAAATTCTAAACGCCCCCTGGCGGCTAAATCCCAAACCTATAAAACGAGTATTGTTTTCGTATTTGACGTGCTTTTAAGCCAGATAGTTTTATTTTATATTCAGGAAACGGGTAGTCGTGAGGTATATTTAGAAATTTTTATCGTTTTCTGAGCAGAGTAATTGGTATTGAAAAAAATTGTCGGTAAGGTATTTATATCAGTGTTATTCAGTTGAAATACGTTCACGAAGTTATTGAATTTTAGGTTACAAGTTTGACTCCTATTTTCTGGGGCAAGTTTGAGTGGTGATTTAGAAAGGTAATTCGATAATTATCAACAAGAGTGTTATGAAATTGATCTTCGTATTTTAAATGACTGTGACTTAATCTTTCTGTAACAAAGAAATTAGAATCATCTCTGAGGTGGAGTTGAAATGACACGATTTTATGTTTAAATAATATATGTACATGAATTTTAGGACATTGGATTATATAACAATGTGTGAACAAAGTTCTAGTACTGGAGAAAAAAACAGTTTACAATTGTAATTGTTGTGTCTTCAATTGCTCCTCGAAGAAAAATCAAAACAGGGCTATACATTCCCATAATTTTCATAAGAAAGATGCCTCAGCAGTTTGTGTCACTAATGCCTTTGGCATAGTGGAAAAAATGGGCCGAGAAAAGCACAAATGATCGACTATTAGGTGTAGCTTCGAAATAATTGAACACTGTCGTCAAACTCAAATAGTGCTCCATTTTTCCTGTTGAATTATTATCAATTTCGATATGATTATGATTGAAAAAATCCAATTTGTTCACCTAACATTAATAAACTTGACAATACACTATCAATAATCCAATTATTCACTATAAATCTTCACAAAATCGAAGGAAAATCCTGAAAAACAATTAAAATAATCCGTTTCACCACAATAAATCCCGAAAAGGTACTCGTTTTCCACCGTGTTTGTTTACATTTCGCAGCGCACTCATCGGCATGAAGTTGGAAACCCGAATAAGTCTTCATTCCCCACCACCTGTGGATTCGAAGTAAACAAATAGATTCTTCGAAATGCCAAGTATGACTCATAATTATTTTATCGGGCGTTTTACCTACCCATTTTCCGATTGAAACTCGCCCTATAAGAAATTCGGAAATAGACTCTAGAGATGGGTAGCGAAATAGAAATCACCGAGACGCCGAACTGGCTGAAAGAATTGGAAGCGAAAAGGGAGAGAAGACTGAAGACGAAGTTGGGTCACGAATTGGGGGCGGGAGCCCCTTGTCTCACCTGCGAAGAAAAGTGTCCGGGGCTCGATTTACATTTCTGGAGGAAAATCTGTAAGAATTGTAAATGTTCCAAAGAAAACCACGAAGTCCAAGACGACGACATCTATGGTTGGGCCCAAGACGAACTTTTAGGAACCAAAGTTAACCGATTGAAGAGGAAAATTGGTGAGTTAGGTAAATTATCGCGAATCCGAATTTTTTTAACGTTTAATTTTTAGTGTTACCCGGGAGGAAAGACAAAGAAGTCGAGTTAGAATGGGCACCGACCGGCCAAAAAGAAACCATCGATAAATACCTAAAAACCGTCCCACCCGAACTACTCCCGATCAAAGGATCCCAAGCGGCTCAGGACCGTAAACAGATGTTAAAAAAACAGATACCCATCCACGACATCGACCCAACCTTATGTCACGAGTTGACCGACGAAGAGTTGAGGAAAATGCAGGAATACGTGGCGCACGTAAAGCAGAGCTCAGTCGGCGTTGGCCATCTGATCCAAATCAACTTCGGCAAGGGCCAGACCCACGTGATGGACAAGAACGACGCAATGTTCTTGATCAATAACGTACCTAAAGGCGTTGTGAGTTCGGAGAACGTTATACTTCACGGAGGGGATAATTCGAAGAATCTAACGAATAAACTTGGCGGTTTGAACTTCAACGATGTTATTCGGAGGAACAATTTGAATCGGGACGTTTTGGTGGTAACCGAAGACGTTCAAGTGCCTCAGGAGACGTGCCTTAGGGATGTCAGTTATTCCTACGACGATCATCCGGGTATCGATGCTCGTTCGGGTCTCCAAAACCCTTCGGCCTTCGTCCCGACCAAGTTTTCTAGTGATTGCTTCGACGAGAACGATCCGAGGAAGGAATTGGACGTGGGGATCGTTAGGGAGTTACCGTACCCGAGCCAGTTCGTAAACGACCGACTGAAATATCAGAATTTACCCTACTACAACTCGGGGAACGTTCACGTCGTCGAGGAGAACCAAAACCAGGCTTATTTCAAACCGATCAAGGACCTGGCTTACTCCACGAGTCAGAACGAGCCCTACGAAGTTAATAGTGCCTTTGCGACTTCTCCGAATCGCAATTCTGTCCGACTTCACCAACCCAAGGCTCAGATTGATAATTTGTCTCATTTCAGCCCTGCGAAGCCGGAAAACCGACAGGAGCCTGCCCAAATGAGGAATTTGAAGGATTTGGCGCACTCCACGTACGACTCGCCACCGGAGGAAGATTTCCACAACCTCAGCGTCAAGGACAGACTGAACGAACTAAAACGGAAGGAATTGTCGGTGTTGGGACCCAGAAATTCCCCCGTATCGGACAGGACCTTGTCGCCCAGCAAATTTACAGTCAAGGACAGGGTGATGAATTTAACTCCTTCTTTCACCAATCGAGGATACCAAAATCCCGACCAAAGTCCAAACCTCCAAGGTTACGGAGCCTCATCCTCGAAGATCCCCCAAGAGGAGGATTTAGAGCCCGAACACATCCCGATCGGGGCGATCAGAGACATCGAGTACCCCGGAAACATCCGTACAGCTTTGTCGAAAGACAACGAGCTATTCGAAGGTTCCAAGCCGAACAAAATCGAACCGGACCTTCACTCCGGGAACCTCCCTTCTTGCCATTACTGTAAAAAGTCCTTCGAGCGGGAAGAACTGGCGATAGCTATCCCCGAACGTTCCAACGCCATCTACCACACCGGTTGTTTCAAATGTCACGGTTGCAATCAGATATTAGCCGATATGTTCTATTTCTACGACAAGGAAACCGACGAAGTTTACTGCGGAAGGGATTACGCCAAAATAAGGGGTATCCCGAGATGTGTGGCTTGCGACGAGTTGATATTCGTTAAAGAGTATTGTTTGGCGGAAAACTCCACGTTCCACGTCAAGCATTTTTGTTGTTTCGAGTGCGATAAACCGCTGGCCGATCGGAATTACGTGATGGAGAACAACCAGCCGGTGTGTATACCTTGTTACGATTCGACGAAGGCTAATAAGTGTTACGCTTGCGAGGAGGTTATACATCCCGATCAGCAGGGGCTGCAGTTGAAGGACGGTGTTCACTTTCATGCGACTGAGGACTGTTTCGCTTGCAAGGTGTGCGAGAAGTCTTTGTTCGGGGCTAAGTTGCTGTTTAGGAACGATCGGCTGTATTGTTCTCACGACTGCTTTAACTCCGATGCTTGAAGTTAGTTCTTATGACGAAAGTATTTTATAGGAAATTTTGATTGTCTCCACCACTAATTTAAAATACTGTGATAAAATTTGCCAGATCGTCATGTACGGTGAGATAATCGACAGCTTTTTATGAACATAGTTGATATTTACAGTTTTATATTCTTGATAATTAGAATGCCAGGTTTACTAGGCAGGGTACTTTTGTAAGCGATTTTGTACCAAATCATTATACTCTATTTTTTGTACAAAGCGAAGCAGTGTCTTTCAGATATATGTAAATCTTCCTCACTTTTACAAAGTACAAAAAGACAGCTTCAATTAGTTTGGAAATTGTGAAAATGTCAATAATTCAATGCTATTGTTAAATTTGTAATGATTCAAAATTCATTATTTTATTTCGATTGTACTTGTAATAGCTTCGTTCCCTTTCGTTCGATTCTTATTGGGATGTGACTCGATGAATATTTTCTTTTGCTTATTCGCATTTATTTTTGAATTTGGCAAATCGTCATGTATGGTGAGATAATCGACTGCTATTTTTATATACATAATCGATATTTACAGTTTTCTATTCTTGATAATTAGAATAAAGCCAGGTTTACCAGGCAGGGTACTTTTGTACACAATTTTGTATCAAACTATTACACTGTAATTTTTGAACGAAGCGAAGCAGTGCCTTTCAGATATATGTAAATCTTTCGTATAATAAAAGCAGATTCAATTAGTTTGGAAATTGGAAAAATGTCGATAATTTCATGCTATTGTTATATTTGTAATGACTCAAAATACATTTAGCATTTTATTTCCATAATTGTAATAGCTTTTTTCGCTTTTGCTTGATTCTTATTCGGATGTGAATGTTTTCTTTTTAAATTTGCCAAATCATCATGTACGGTGAGATAATAGACAGCTATTTTTATAAACATAGTTGAAATTTACAGTTTTATATTCTTGATAATTAGAATAATGCCAGGTTTACTAAGTAGGGTAGTTTTGTAAGCGATTTTGTACCAAATTATTATACTGTAATTTTTGTACGAAGCAAAGCAGTGTCTTTCAAATTTATATTAATCTTACATACTTTCAGAAAGTACAAAAATGCAGTTTCAATTAGTTTATAAATTGCGAAAATGTCGATAATTTCATGCTATTGTTAAATTTGTAATGATTCAAAATTCATTATTTAGTATTTTATTTGGATGTGACTTGATGAATATTATCTTTTGCTTATTCGCATTTATTTTCAAATTTGCCAAATCGTCATGTACGGTGAGATAATCGACAGCTATTTTTATAAACATAGTTGATATATACAGTTTTATATTCTTGATAATTAGAATAATGCCAGGTTGACTAAGCAGGGTACTTTTGTAAGCGATTTTCTACCAAATTATTATACTATAACTAGATGACCCGGCAAACGTTGTTTTGCCATATCTCTCCCTTTTTTCGCAATTTCAAAATTGCTTGAGGCCTTCGACCTCTCGTTGTTCTGGCTATTAAAAAATAAGGGTTGATCGTAGAAGGGTGAAAATTGGGGATTGTATGTATTTTTGTATGTTGTATCATAAAAAAATAGAAATTAGAAATTTTGTCTAAAAAATTTAAAAAAAAAATTTAGGGGTGGACTACCCCTAACATTTAGGGGAATGAAAAATATATGTTGGCCGATTCTGATAGATACCGGATAAGCACAAAAAATTTCATCAAAATCGGTTAAGCCGTTTCGGAGGAGTATGGCAACGAACACTGTGGACACGAGAATTTTATATATTAGATTTTTGTACGAAGCGAAGCAGTGTCTTTCTGATATATTTAAATCTTCTGTATTTTTACAGAGTACAATAAAAACCGCATAAATAAGTTTAAAAATTGCGAAAATGTCAATAATTCCATACTATTGTTCAATTTGTATTGATTTGAAATCCATTATTTAGTATTGTATTTCGATAATTGCTTCTTTCGCTTTCATTCGCATTTATTTTTAAGCTTCGATTTGTAGTTTATGAATGAGATTATCTTTCATTTCAATTTTTATCTATTCTATATAAGAAAAGACAATTATATAAATTCTTTATTCAACTCTTATTTTCTACAGTTGATAATACATAACAACGAATTTTCACAACCTTTTTACGTTTATGTAGCAATTTATTGATTCGGTAACAAATTTATTGTATATCAGTAAAAGTTTGAGCACGAATAGTATTCGAACCTAAGTAACAAAAAACACTATTGGAAGGTTTACGTTAACTTAGTAATCTGCTACGATTGTCTTGAACTCATTTTTTTTTCTACCGATTTCGAAGAAAAGTGGAGCAGAACCGATTCTAAAGCAGGGCTCGGAGGTATTTCAATTTTCATTCAGCCAAATCAGCAAGAGAAGACATTACCTGATAGACTTATCCAATAAAAGCAATTTTTCTTTAGATGAATTTGAACAACCAAGGTTCTTTCAAGATTGTCCATTAATTATTGCTGAAAAAAACTTTTTCCTGTAGATCTTTCACCTTTGGATAAGATTATTCACGACTCGCCAATTGATGACAATTCGTAAAGTAGGTACTTAAATAAACTTCACTAGATCAAATGATTTCCTTTCCACCAATGATGGTGATACCTAAAAAAAGTCTGTGTTAACTAACGACCTCTGATGATTTTTTTTCAATGTACACTTTTCCAAATCGAACGGTACTAGTCTCAATCTCAGGGAACGTTTAGTTTAGGAGATCGAATTTTGTGAGAGTTGCATTCAAATTCGTAAATATTAACATTTTTTATTTGACAGTTAATTTGTGAGTCAGAACTACCAAAATGAAGCACTAACTAAAAAGAGGTTAGGTTGAGTTAGATCAGTTCAAGTTAGCTCAGGTAAAACTTAGTAACTTAGGTAAGGTTAAGAAAGTTAGGTTAGGTCAAATGATCGAAAACTGTTATTATCGGATTCTCAAGTATCGCGAGAGTAACAATTATTAAGTTTGATGGAAAAATCGATAATGAGATGATCCAATGTTGGTAGTTCCGGAAATCTGTCAAACTGTCACTGAAATGTCAAAAATTCCTATGTGTTCACAGAAAAAACATCGAAATCGATTGTCGAAAACCCAGTGAAGTTCATTCCACAACCGACAGAAAACCTCCCTACAAAATGACGCATTTGTTCCTATCCAAAGCGTCCTGTATATTATCTAACATCGGACTCTGATCCCTAGAATCTAAATGATCGATTGTGTTGATCAGCTCCTTGAACACGGCTATCACCTTCCAGTTGTACTTCGCGCTGCACTCTATGTACCCGGACTTCCAATGCTTCTTCACCAGGTTTATGATGTCCCTCCGTTTCTCCTCCACGCCGCTGCCGATCGCCAACTTACCGCCGCCACTGTGGCCCTCCTCGACCGTCACCAGATCCTGCTTGTTCCCGACCACCAGGATCGGCACGTTGGTCATGTTCCTCGACTCGCAGATCTGCTCCCTTATCGTCTTTATGTACTGGAAGGTTTCTATGTTCGAGAGATCAAAGACTAGGATGTAGGCCGATGAGCTTCGCAGACCATAGTATCTGGAAACGACAGTTAAACGTCAAACGAATGACAACTGACACCGATGACAGATGATCACCGGTGCCAACACATCGAAATTACCTGTAGTTCGTCCATTCGTAGTACGAATTGACCGGGAAATATGGAATGACTGGGATGTCCGAAATCTTGATCTCGTACAGTCTGTCGTTGGTTATCACCGAAGGGTAGTAGGTGTGTTTCTTGTCGGTCGGAACGTACTCCTCGTAGAAGTCATTCCAAACGAATTGCTGGAAAAAATTGAATTTCTCGTGAAACTTCGAGCTGGATTGGGATAACATGTTTGCTCATAATTAATTTCATCCCCCCGAACACAAAGCGTAAATACACGTTGGCCAAAGGGTGCTTATGTATTCCGCATCACGTCCCAAACTTGTTCTGATTAAAAGCTGTTCTTCTCGAGTCAACAGCCGTCTACAGCGTTGCGCTTGGAATGTTTTGGTCCTTTTAGAAATTAATTATCCCGCTGTAATTCGAGTGGATGGCGTGGATTCGCCACCAAAAATAAATTAAGTTTTCTTTGAGAGATTTGAGACGTGGATTATTCATATTCATTTGGATCAAAGAAATCTGTAATTTATCATAAGAAAGACACAACATCGTTATGAGGTTGCAAAATTGCGAAGAAACCTTCGGATTTAACCAGCTCATAAATGAAATATAGTGCTTCGAACTGACAATCTTTTATCGTTTTATTTTTCAATGAACACTTTTATTACACCGTGAGGAGATATATGTCGAAATAATTGCGTCTGCAGCTTAGGATAGAAAAGAAAGAAGTTTTCTTCAATAACGATGAGAAATGTTCCCTTGGGTCTTCCACGTATTTTTTTTGCTCTGGTGAATGGGTAGATTCAACATTGTATTTATTAAAACTTCATAATTCGAAAGAATTGACAGATATCCACAAGAGAGGGATTCAACTTTCAATATTCGAAAAATGTTATAAGCATGTGGTTGCAAAATGGCGAAGGAGCAATTTGTACCTTAATTAAATTTTGCAACCACAAGGATTCAACTGTCATTTAAATGAAATTGAGTACATAGAAATGACAATCATTCATCGTTTTATTTTTTAATAAACTTCTTTTTTACATCGTGAACAGATATATCGAAGTTATTACGTCTTAAACTCGAATAGGAAAGAGAGAAGTTTTCTTGAATTTTATATGATGAGATATATTCCCCTGAGGCTTTCACGATCCACTTTATTTATTCTCGTGAATAAGTCGATTCAAAATTGTATTCATTGAACCTTCAATTCGAGGATTAACCTCAACATTCCCAGATTACACCCGTTAAATATCTTTTCATTATTTCGACTATATATTCTAAGGGTTTTGCTTCGATGAGAAGTGAAAGATCTGTATTTATTGGGAGCAACGTAAGTTTTGAATCATCATTCGGATGAGATCCAACATAAGAGAGGGATTTAACTTTCAATATCAAACAAATGTCATAAGCATGTGGTTGCAAAATGGCGAAGGAGCAATTTGTACTTTTTTTAAATTTTGCAATCACAAGGATTCCACCGTCTCTCAAGCAAAACAAAGTACATAGAAATGACAATCATTTATCGTTTTATTCTTTAATAAACACCTCTTTTACACCGTGAGCAGATATATCGAAGATATTACGTCTTGAACTCGAATAGGAAAGAAAGATGTTTTCTTGAATTTCATATGATGAGATATATTCCCCTGAGGCTTTCACGATTCGGTTCAATTATTCTCGTAAACGAGTCGATTCGATATTGTATTTATTCAATTTTTGATTAGTGGTATAAATCCAAAATTTCCAGATTTCACATATTTAATATCTTTCTAGTATTTACACAATATATTCTGAAGGATTTGTTTCGATAGGAAGTTGAAGATCTAAATTCATTTGGAGCAACTAAATCTTCGATTCATAATTATAAAGACTCGCAAAGATCCAATATGAGAGAGGGATTTAACTTTCAATATTTAAAAAATGTTATGAGCATGCAGTTGCAAAATGGCGAAGGAGCTATTCGTACTTTTTTAAATTTTGCAACCATAAGGATTTCACCTTCTTTCAAACAAAATAAACTACTTCGAAATGATAATCATCATCAGCTTATGAATTAAACGAGGTCTTTAACAGAAATTCGATCAAATAACGTTTTTATCTCGAAATGGAGAACGGAGAAACTTGAACGGAATTTATCGTGATTTACAGCAATATTGTTCTGAAATTAGTGAGGTTTAATCCAACGCTTTAGTTAAATCGAAATTAAATTATTGTTTAGATGGTTTTTGATGACTGCACTTGACAGATATGTTCAAAGCTTCCCTGGTGTTTTCCTAATAGTTGGTGGTGTCAAACGGGTTCGAAGTTTCGTGTATAATTTTTGAATTATTAAACTAATCAGGGGTTGGTTCAGAGGACGGGAGTTCAGGAACGATGAATGATTGTCGTTTCTACGTACTCATTCTTATTTAAGAGACGGTTGAATCCTTGTGATTGCAAAATTTAAAAAAAGTCCGAAATGCTCCTTCGCCATTTTGCAACCACATGCTTATAACATTGTTTGAATATTGAAAGTTAAATCCCTCTCTTATGTTTGATATCTGTCAATTATTTTGAATTATGATTCAAAGGTTTCGTTGCTCCCAATGAATATTGATCTCTCACTTCCCATAAAAGCAAAACTCTTAGAATATATTGTCAAAATAATGGAAAGATATTTATCGAGTGTAATCTAGGGTTAATCCACGCATTGAAGGTTCAAAAAATACAGTGTTGAATCGACTCATTTACGAAAATAAACTAATTGAATCGTGAAAACCTCAGGGGATTATATCTCATCATAAAATTCAAGAAAACTTCTTTCTTTCCTATTCGAGTTTAAGACGTAATATCTTCAAAATATCTGCTCACGATGTGAAAAAGAGGTTCATTAAAAAAAAGAGCGATGAATGATTGTCGTTTCTATCTACTTAATTTCATCTGAAAGACGGTTGAAACCTTGTGATTGCAAACTTTAAAAAAAGTACAAATTGCTCCTTCGCCATTTTGCAACCACATGCTTATAATATTTTTTATATATTGGAAGTTATTCAACTCTCTTATCGCTGTCAATTCTTTCGCATTATAATTCAAAGATTTCGTTGTTTCTAATAAATATAGATCTTCCACTTCCTATCGAAGCGAAACTTTCGGAATATATTGTTTTGTAACTCGAAAAATATAGATAGGTGTAATCTGGACGTTTAAAGGTTCATCCTCTAATCGAGAGTCTAACAAAAACGATGTTGACTCAACTTTTTTACGAAAGGAAACGAACTGAAACGTGAAAACCCCAAGGGATCATTTTTCATCGTTATTAGGTTGAAGAAAACTTTTTTCTATCCCTATTCGAAGTTGCAGTCGCAATATTTTCGACATATATCCCTTCACGGTGTAATAAAAGTGTTCATTTAAAATTAGAACGATGAATTATTATCATTTCGAAGCATTTTAATTGATGTATAAGTTGGTAAAATCTTTTTAGTTGCGAAATGATGAAAGCTCCTTCGCCATTTTGCAACCATATGATTTTATTAGTGGAAACTTTTCAGGTGAATTGATATCGAAATCACTATTTACTTTTCCATCTATCAAGAATGTCTCCAATTCTTGCTTCCTCGAGTATATACTAGAAAGAAGGAAGCTTCTTGAAAATCTGCGAAGACGGAAATTCGGTTTGTCGAGGTTTGTTCCTTCCATTTGCCAGTAAAATCGACTGTCTGATAGAAATTCCGAAAAAAGAATTGATTCCGAACAAGAAAAGTCTAAGAACGAGATGAAAGGGTTATTTCTCTAGAAAAGTATGTTTTCACGAGTTCAATCCTGAAATGAAAATTAAATTTGTGTACTCCCAAAAAAGTTATAATTTTCACTTTTTTTTTTCGTATAATATTCTCACAATTCCATTCGCATTTTCTTCAACGAAGTAGACGATTTTCTCGAGTGAAGCAAGTTTTTTTCGTATTCATCGAATATTTACAAAGTATCGCTGAGAAATTGGCGAAATGAGGAATCCTCGAGAAGTTTCACTTCGAGAAAGAAATTCTGCGACGCGAAACTTTTCCAATATCGGGGAATATTCATAATTATGTTCCCTTCCGATGAACTACCTCAGTTTTCCACGTTCGGAGTCACTTTTCCAAACGGAAATTCGAATTTCCCCGGATTCATCGATACAAAACGAGTCGAAATATTAAAACACGTCGAAAATAAATCATTTAAACTTTTTTGTACCCCACGTTTTATCGATTTTCCCTGTAATTGTTTATAGGAAATATTGGACGGTGAACTGAACAAAATAATCATCCCTTAATTGAACGAATCCACGTTGGAGGGTCGCGGTTATTTCGTTGCATTCAAAGGGTAGCGCAATTTACCACCCACATTTCGAATCAATTAATCGCGTATAATTATTTCGCTTCAATTAGTGGTAAATTTCGAACTCGACGTTAATTTCGGACCAGATTTGGACGGTCTCGACGATCGGATTGGAGAAGAGAGAGGGCCGAACGAATATAAATCGATTAATTTGGAATTCCAGAGGCGGCAAAGAAATTAATTGGAGGCGAACCTCGAGGAAAACATTGTTTTTTCAACGAAATCGAGGAAATTCGAAGTCATCCCTCTCGATTATCCCGAATTTCAGCGGAAAAATTAGAGGGCGTCGAAGGAAATTAACGGATTCTTAAATTGGGGATTTATTTAAATGGTTCGTTGGGAATAATTGAGGAAATTGAGGGGGAACGAAAGAGGGGAAGATTAAATGAGTTTTCTCTCTCCTTTTCTCCAATAATATTCGGTTCATTTGAGGAAATCGTTTATTTCAGAAGGGTTGTACCCAGTTTTTAACTTTAAACGGACAGAGGGAAATCCAAAAATTGGATGATCATGCAGGATGAAATTAAAGGAAAATATTAATTTCGTAACCCTGCACGTCACCCTGAATTCAACCCTGAAATTCTCATTCGGATAATTCCATAAAAAGTCCGAGGGATGAACTCGGCTCGCAGAAATATCAAAGCGTAGATCTGTAAAAAAAATGACGAGACTCCGATATTTCTGGACATCCTGACCCGTCTTATCCCAAATTTACACCCTTTTCAACTTTTCACGTCCTCCCTCCGACATCCCAGTTCATCCCCAACCCTTATCAAACACGAAAATCCCCTTAAAAAATTCACCAAACATTTCGTCCTTTCTCGAGGTAGGAAAAGTGGAGAAAAAAGTATAATGGAAAGTTTGATAGCCTGTTTCTTCTTCATATTAATATTTCACATCGATGAGAGCGGATTTTCCAGGAATAATCCCAAGAATTTCCACTGGAAAATCGTCGAAATTCATCGAAAACCGGAGGAGGATTAGAAGTTTTGGAATCTCTCCAAGCTGTTTATAATTGCCGACTTGATTTGCATTTTATCGACCTTCAACTCCGAAACTGCTGAAATATTCATGGAATAGAAAATTCGTAAACAACATTTGCATGGTATTAAGGATCTGGAAGACTCGTATGTTCCCCCCATAACGTCCTATTTTCATTTCGCTCAACCGTGCTCATTTTAATATCTGTATAAAAACACCTAAAACGTCCAAGGAACCAAACAGATCACTATTTACGAAAACGAATAAAAAGACAGTTTTGGTTGTCTAAACTATAGAAAAAGTGCTCCACATACGTTTATTCAACTACAACGAGCAATTTTCAGGAATTTCCCATCAATTTCGGTGAGATTTTCGCGAAATTCTGATGACGTCAAGAGAGTTTCACGCATTCTAGTGAGCGTAACTGGTTTTGAGTGGAAATAAGGGTGAATACAGATGGAAATAGGGGTGGGCAATGATTTTTCCGAAGATTTACCAACTTAATTTTTTTCTCGAAATTCCGAAGATTTCACGAGAAATTCGATAAAATCTAAGAGCTCCTGGGGATCTAGAAATCTACGTTTAATTATCGAAAAATAAACCGCTTCGTGGTCCGAAATGATGTAAATACTATTAAATACATTGTTTTTCAACTTTACCACTCCACTTTTGGAGGTTTTCGATAACTTTCAGGGAATGACGAGCGAATTTCGGTACATGAGAAAGTTCACTAATCACAGAATCAATCTGATGTTTATCAAGGTCAGTTAAATCGCCGTTAAATCAGAAAATGTCTCCGACATTAAAAAGACAATTTTAAGTGTCTAAACGAATAAAAAAGTACTCCTTATACGTTTCTTCAACTACATCGAGCAGTTTTCAGGAATTTCTAATCGATTTTGGTTGAGATTTTCGCGAAATTCTGATGACGTCAAAGAGTTTTCACGCATTCCAGCAAGTTGAGCTTGTTTGAAATGATATTAATGGTGAATACATGAATAAATAAGGGTAACAAATGATTTTTTCCAAAGATTCACCAGCATCACTATAACTTTTTTCCAGGCCCGCTTTTCCAATGAATATTGACTAAATTCCCACAACCTCTTTTTATTTTTTTATTGGAAAAGTCAGTGACGAGAGGCTTCTTCTTCTTCAACGTTATCCTCGAACTAAACGGGGCGTAAATTCAAATGAACATCCCCATTTCATCCCGAAGCAATTGGACCACAAACTTCCCCTGTCGTCTTAAGACGAAATCCCTCAATTATCTCTGCTAAACTCAGATGATAATCTCGCAAGATTACAAATCTCTCAGACTTCGATAATTGTAGTCCTGTCTCTCCCCGCCCACCCCGCATTCGTGACGGTCCAACGAAAGAATTCGATGAAATTCCTCTAGGCAGCGTCTCAATTGAAGACGCGACTGGCACCGTAATCGCTTTTACGCTTACTTCCGGACGTCATTAAAATTCCGGCCCTCATTCCTGAGGACCGATCGGATGTTTTTATATTTTGGAATTCGCTTGATGACGATTTGTTTGGGGACGCCAGATTTCGTTCTGAAAGGAAGGACAAGAAAACCCAAGAAGAAGAAATGAATTCTATGGTCCTGCGTCAACTCATCACGATTAAAGATGATGGGGAGTGTTTATCTTTAGTCCGACCCAAATTTCGAACCGAAACGGCGAAGAAACCTCGAGGGACCTACCCTCCTTTAATAATATTTGATAACCCGGTTTTATCCACCCCCGACAACTTGACAAGTGAATATATGATTCTCTGGGGTTTCTATTGATACGTACAGTTGGATGAATAGGCAGACAAGATGGAGATAACAATTTATATCCCAGATACCCTACTATTTTATGCTCGTCCGCAGTGAAACTGGTTTGGAATAGAAATTGATACAAATAGAAATAGGGGTGAGCGACGATTTTTCCAAAGATATTTCAAACTTCAGTTTTTACCCGAGATTTCAAGGATTTCACAAGAGATTCCTCAAAATCTGGGTGTCTAAACGAATGAAAAAGTAATCCTCATACTTTTCTTCAACTACATCGAGCAGTTTTCAGGAATTTAGAATCGATTTTGATTGAGATTCTCGCGAAATTCCTTCGGTGTCATGAGAATTTCACGCATTCCAGGTAGTGAAAGTGGTTTGGAATAGAAATTGGGGTTGATACTGATAGAAATAGGGGTGAGTGATGATTTTTCCAAAGATTTTTCAAACTTCGGTTTTTTTCCCGAGATTTCAAGGATTTTCCAAGAATTTCCTCAAAATCTGGGTGTCTAAACGAATGAAAAAGTACTCCTCATACGTTTCTTCAACTACATCGAGCAGTTTTCAGGAATTTAGAATCGATTTTGATTGAGATTCTCGGGAAATTCCTTCGGCGTCATGAGAATTTCACGCATTCCAGGTAGTGGAAGTGGTTTGGAGTAGAAATTGGGGTTGATACTGATATAAATAGGGGTGAGTGATGATTTTTCCAAAGATTTTTCAAACTTCGGTTTTTTTCCCGAGATTTCAAGGATTTTCCAAGAATTTCCTCAAAATCTGGGTGTCTAAACGAATGAAAAAGTACTCCTTATACGTTTCTTCAACTACATCGAGCAGTTTTCAGGAATTTAGAATCGATTTTGATTGAGATTCTCGCGAAATTCCTTCGGCGTTATGAGAATTTAACGCATTTCAGGTAGTGGAAGTGGTTTGGAATAAAAATTGGGGTTGATACTGATAGAAATAGGGGTGAGTGATGATTTTTCCAAAGATTTTTCGAACTTCTGTTTTTTTCCCGAGATTTCAAGGATTTTCCAAGAATTTCCTCAAAATCTGGGTGTCTAAACGAATGAAAAAGTACTCCTCATATGTTTCTTTAACTACATCGAGCAGTTTTCAGGAATTTAGAATCGATTTTGATTGAGATTCTCGCGAAATTCCTTCGGCGTCATGAGAATTTCACGCATTCCAGGTAGTGGAAGTGGTTTGGAATAGAAATTGGGGTTGATACTGATAGAAATAGGGGTGAGTGATGATTTTTCCAAAGATTTTTCAAACTTCAGTTTTTTCCCGAGGTTTCAAGGATTTCACAAGGAATTCCTTAAAATCTGGGTGTCTAAACAAATGAAAAAGTACTCCTCATACGTTTCTTCAACTTTATCGAGCAGTTTTCAGGAATTTAGAATCGATTTTGATTGAGATTCTCGGGAAATTCCTTCGGCGTCATGAGAATTTCACGCATTCCAGGTAGTGGAAGTGGTTTGGAATACAAATTGGGGTTGATACTGATAGAAAAAGGGGTCAGTGATGATTTTTTCAAAGATTTTTCAAACTTCAGTTTTTTCCCGAGGTTTCAAGGATTTCACAAGGAATTCTTTAAAATCTGGGTGTCTAAACAAATGAAAAAGTACTCCTCATACGTTTCTTCAATTACATCGAGCAGTTTTCAGGAATTCAGAATCGATTTTGATTGAGATTCTCGCGAAATTCCTTCGGCGTCATGAGAATTTCACCCATTCCAGGTAGTGTAAGTGGTTTGGAATAGAAATTGGGGTTGATACTGATAGAAATAGGGGTGAGTGATGATTTTTTTAAAGATTTTTCAAACTTCAGTTTTTTCCCGAGGTTTCAAGGATTTCACAAGAAATTCCTCAAAATCTGGGTGTCTAAACGAATGAAAAAGTACTCCTCATACGTTTCTTCAACTACATCGAGCAATTTTCAGGAATTTAGAATCGATTTTGATTGAGATTCTCGCGAAATTCCTTCGGCGTCATGAGAATTTCACGCATTCCAGGTAGTGGAAGTGGTTTGGAATAGAAATTGGGGTTGATACTGATAGAAATAGGGGTGAGTGATGATTTTCCAAAGATTTTTCAAACTTCGGTTTTTTTCCCGAGATTTCAAGGATTTTCCAAGAATTTCCTCGAAATCTGGGTGTCTAAACGAATGAAAAAGTACTCCTCATACGTTTCTTCAACTACATCGAGCAGTTTTCAGGAATTTCCCATCAATTTTGGGTGAGATTTTCGCGAAATTTTGATGACGTAATGGAGTTTTCACTCATTCTAGCTAGGGGAACTGGAATTAGAAAGAGAGGTGAATACAGATGGGAATTGAGGTTATATAGCGATGATTTCTCAAAGATTTCACAGTCCCACGATCCCTTTTTTTTCTGTGTTTTACGAGAAATCTCTGGGGCAAATAGATATATTCCTCTCTGGTTTTCCCAGGGCATAAACAGGCTAAAAGTTCAATAATGACATGGTCGACGTCAACCCAATTACCCAGCCAGGAAGTTCAATTGATGGAAAATTATGGTTCAGATTCAGCCTTCACAAGGGATTACGTCCGGTTACGTTCATCTCGGAGGGGGGGTTGGGAATCAGTATCAATTTATTCTACCGCCGAACATCGACACGCCCCTTCCTCCCCCCGTTTTTTATACAGATTGAACGTCGGTTAACTCGATTGCCGGCCGGTCGTTCGGTGGATCGCAAAAGGTAGGGCTTTTAGCGGAATTTATTCCCTGATTCTGATTGCTACGAACGGGCTGGAAAGCGTTTGGAGTGATTGAAGATCCTGGTTGAACAGGGTCGTGAACGAGGGGAGGCCACTTCAGAAATTAGGCTGTGAGTTTTTGAGGGTGAAGAGGTTGTGGGATTTTGGTCAATATTCGTTGAAAAAGCGGACCTGGAAAATAGTTGTCGTGATGCTGGTGAATCTTTGGAAAAAATCATTTGTTACCCTTATTTATTCATGTATCCACCATTGATATCATTTTAAACAAGCTCAACTTGCTGGAATGCGTGAAAACTCTTTTACGTCATCAGAATTTCGCGAAAATCTCAACAAAAATCGATTAGAAATTCCTGAAAACTGCTCGATGTAGTTGAAGAAACGTATAATGAGTACTTTTTCATTCGTTTAGACACTTAAAATGGTCTTTTTAATTTCGGAGACATTTTCTGATTTAACGGCAATTTAACTGACCTTGATAAACATCAGATTGTTTCTGTGATTCTTGGACTTTTCGATGTACCGAAATTCGCTCGTAATTCCCTGAAAGTTATCGAAAACCTCCAAAAGTGGGGTGGTAAAGTTGAAAAACAATGTATTTAATAGTATTTACATCATTTCGGACCACGAAGCGGTTTATTTTTCGATAATTAAACGTAGATTTCTAGATCCCCAGGAGCTCTTAGATTTTATCGAATTTCTCGTAAAATCTTCAGAATTTCGAGAAAAAAAATTAAGTTGGTAAATCTTCGGAAAAATCATTGCCTACCCCTATTTCCATCTGTATTCACCCTTATTTCCACTCAAAACCAGTTACGCTCAATAGAATGCGTGAAACTCTCTTGACGTCATCAGAATTTCGCGAAAATCTCACCGAAATTGATAGGAAATTCCTGAAAATTGCTCGTTGTAGTTGAAGAAACGTATGTGGAGCACTTTTTTAAAAGTTTAGACAACCAAAACTGTCTTTTTATTCGTTTTCGTAAATAGTGATCTGTTTGGTTCCTTGGACGTTTTAGGTGTTTTTATACAGATATTAAAATGAGCACGACTGAGCGAAATGAAAATAGGGCGTTATGGATGGAACATACGAGTCTTCCAGTTCCTTAATACCATGCAAATGTTGTTTACGAATTTTCTATTCCATGAATATTTCAGCAGTTTCGGAGTTGAAGGTCGATAAAATGCAAATCAAGTCGGCAATTATAAACAGCTTGGAGAGATTCCAAAACTTCTGATCCTCCTCCGGTTTTCGATGAATTTCGACGATTTTCCAGTGGAAATTCTTGGGATTATTCCCACAAAATCCGCTCTCATCGATGTGAAATATTAATATGACGGAGAAACAGGTTATCAAACTTTCCATTATACTTTTTTCTCCACTTTTCCTACCTCGAGAAAGGACGAAATGTTTGGTGGATTTTTTAAGGGGATTTCCGTGTTTGATAAGGGTTGGGGATGAACTGGGATGTCGAAGGGAGGACGTGAAAAGTTGAAAAGGGTGTAAATTTGGGATAAGACGGGTCGGGATGTCCAGAAATATCGGAGTCTCGTCATTTTTTTTTACAGATCTACGCTTTGATATTTCTGCGAGCCGAGTTCATCCCTCGGACTTTTTATGGAATTATCCGAATGGAAATTTCTGGGTTAAATTCAGGGTGACGTGCAGGATTTTTAAATTAATATTTTCCTTTAATTTCATCCTACTCGGTCATCTAATTTCAGAATTTCTCTTTGTTCGTTTAAAACTAAAAGCTGGGTACAACCCTTCTGAAATAAACGATTTCCTAAAATAAACCGAATATTATTGGAGAAAAGAAAGGAGAATACTCATTTAATCTTCCCCTCTTTCCTTCCCCCCCAATTTCCTCAATTATTTCCAACGAATAATTCAAATAAATCTCCAATTTGAGAATCCGTTAATTTCCTTCGACGCCCTCTAATTTTTCCGCAGAAACCCGGGATAATCGAGAGGGATGACTTCGAATTTCCTCGATTTCGTTGAAAAAACAATGTTTTCCTCGAGGTTCGCCTCCAATTAATTTCTTTGCCGCCTCTGGAATTCCAAATTAATCGATTTATATTCGTTCGGTCCTCTCTCTTCTCCAATCCGATCGTCGAGACCGGCCAAATCTGGACCAAAATTAACGTTGAGTTCGAAATTTTCCATTAATTGAAGCGAAATAATTATACGTGATTAATTGATTCGAAATGTGGGTGGTAAATTGCGCTACCCTTTGAATGCAACGAAATAACCGCGACCCTCCAACGTGGATTCGTTCAATTAAGGGATGATTATTTTGTTCAGTTCACCGTCCAATATTTCCTATAAACAATTAACGGGAAAATCGATGAAACGTGGGGTACAAAAAATTTTAAATGATTTATTTTCGACGTGTTTTAATATTTCGACTCGTTTTGTATCGATGAATCCGGGGAAATTCGAATTTCCGTTCGGAAAAGTGACTCCAAACGTGAAAAACTGAGGTAGTTCATCGGAAGAGAACATAATTATGAATATTTCCCGATATTGGAAAAGTTTCGCGTCGCAGAATTTCTTTCTCGAAGTGAAACTTCTCGAGGATTCCTCATTTCGCGAATTTCTCAGCGATACTTTGTGAATACTCGATGAATACGAAAAAAACTGGCTTCACTCGAGAAAATCGTCTACTTCGTTGGAAAAAATGCGAATGGAACTGTGAGAATTTTATACGAAAAAAAAAAGTGAAAATTTTAACTTTTTTGGGATTACACAAATTTAATTTTCATTTCAGGATTGAACTCGTGAAAACATACTTTCCTAGAGAAAATAACCCTTTCATCTCGTTCTAAGACTTTTCACGTCCGGAATCGATTCTTTATTCGGAATTTATATCAGAGAGTCGTTTTTACTGGCAAATGGAAGGAACAAACCTCGACAAATCGAATTTCCGTGTTCGCAGATTTTCATGAAGCTGCCTACTTTCTAGTATATACTCGAGAAAGCAAGAATTAGGGACATTCTTCATAGATAGAGATGAAAATAGTGATTTCGAAGTCTATTATCCTGAAAATTCTCCACTAATAAAATCATATGGTTGCAAAATGGCGAAGGAGCTTTCATCATTTCGCTACTAAAAAGATTTAACCAGCTTATACATCAATTAAAATGCTTCGAAATGATAATAATTCATCGTTTCAATTTTAAATGAACACTTTTATTACACCAGGAGGGGATATATGTCGAAAATATTGCGACTGCAGCTTCGAATAAGGATAGGGAAAAGTTTTCTTCAACCTAATAACGATGAAAAATGATCCCTTGGGTTTTTCACGTTTCAGTTCGTTTCCTCTCGTAAAAAAGTTGAATCAACATCGTTTTTGTTTGACTTTCGATTGGAGGATAAACCTTGAAACGTCCAGATTACACTTAACAAATATTTTTCGAGTTACAAAACAATATATTCTGCAAGTTTTGCTTCGATAGGAAGTGGAACATCTATATTTATTAGAAACAACGAAATCTTTGAATTATAATTCGAAAGAATTGACAGCGATAAGAGAGGGATTTAACTTTCAATACCAAACAAATGTTATAAGCATGTAGTTGCAAAATGGCGAAGGAGCAATTTGTACTTTTTTTAAAGTTTGCGATCACAAGGTTTCAACCGTCTTTAAGATGAAATTAAGTAGATAGAAATGACATTAATTCATCGCTTTATTTTATTAAAAACCCCTTTTTCACATCGTGAGCAGATATTTTGCAGATATTACGTCTTAAACTCGAATAGAAAAGAAAAAAGATTTCTTGAATTTTATGATGAGATATAATTCCCTGAGGTTTTCACGATTCAATTAGTTTATTCTCGTAAATGAGTCGATTCAACACTGTATTTTTCGAACCTTCAATGCGAGGATCAACCCCACTCGATAAATATCTTTCCATTATTTTGACAATATATTCTGAGAGTTTTGCTTCTATGGGAAGTGAGAGATCAATATTTATTGGGAGCAACGGAATCTTTGAATCATTATTCAAAAGAATTGACAGAAATCAAACATAAGACAGGGATTTAACTTTCAATATTCAAACAATGTTATAACGATGTGGTTGCAAAATGGCGAAGGAGCATTTCGGACTTTTTTAAATTTTGCAATCACAAGGATTCAACCGTCTTGTAAATGAAATTAAGTACATAGAAATGACAATCATCAATCGATATTAGATATATCGAAGATACTACGTCTTCAACTTCGAATAGGAGAGAAAGAAATTTTCGTGAATTTTATATCGTGTAAAGATACATTCCTAGGAAAAAAAAAACCCTTTCATCTCGTTCCAAGACTTTTTTACGTCCCGAAAAAATTCTTTATTCGGAATTTTTATCAAAGAGTCGATTTTACTGGCAAATGGAAGGAATAAACCTCGACAAATCGAATTTCCGTCTACACAGAATTTCTTACCTTTCTAGCATATACTCGAGGACGCAAGAATTCAGAACATTCTTCATGGATGGAAAGGAAAAAAGTGATTTCGATACCCATCCTTCTGGAAAGTTTCCCCTAAGAAAATCTGATGGTTGCAAAATGGCGAAGGATCCACGCGTGGTTCCTTCGCCATTTCGCAACTATACGATTTATTCAACTCAGTAAGTAAAATAAAAAAATAAAATACCTCAAGGCAACAATTTGAGATTTCATGAGGGTCTTTCATTGAAACAAATGGTCTAAGGGAGGCAGAAATTCGCGTAAATAAAGTTTGAAAAATCTCCACGTCACTCGCATAAACCTAGAGAATTCAGATTTCCCATGAAATATTCATCTTATTTCCACACGTTTGAAGATGAGATACGTCCGCACCTCCACCATGCGATATTCATGCCGTAATCCTCTCGACAAATCGTCTGAAAACGGCATAACGAATAAGGCGGGGATCCCACTGAATAATTCGAAACTCCTCGAGTTTACGAAAAAAAAAAATGTTTACCTGAATTATGCTGGTCTTGCCGACGGCCGATGCCCCAAGTAGAACGACCTTAATCCTATCGATGGAGTCTGGACTGATCTCGATGGGACTTCTTGGACATCCGATGTCGCTGTTTGGTCCTGCATTGTGCTTCTTTTCCAAAAAATCCAGATCCAATTCTGAAAAAGGAATAATTTGTTATAATCTATGCTAAATCGGCAGATTGGAGCGTCTAAACGAGTGAAAAAGTGCTCCTTATACGTTTCTTCAACAACATCGAGCAGTTTTCAGAAATTTCCTATCAATTTTGGGTGAGATTCTCGCGAAATTCTGATGACGTCATGGAGTTTTCACGCATTCCAGCTATTGGAAATGATTTGGAATAGAAATTGTGGTGAATTTAGATAGAAATAGGGGTAAGCGATGATTTTTCCAAAGATTTTTGATTTTTAGTTTTTTTTTCAGATTTCGAGTATTTCACAAGAAATTTCTCAAAATCTGTGTGTCTAAACGGATAAAAAAGTGCTCCTTATACGTTGCTTCGACAACATCGAGCAGTTTTCAGAAATTTCCTATCAATTTTGGGTGAGATTCTCGCGAAATTCTGATGACGTCATGGAGTTTTCACGCATTCCAGCTATTAGAAATGGTTTGGAATAGAAATTGTGGTGAATTTAGATAGAAATAGGGGTAAGCGATGATTTTTCCGAAGATTTTTGAACTTTAGTTTTTTTTTCAGATTTCGAGTATTTCACAAGAAATTTCTCAAAATTTGTGTTTCAAAACGGATAAAAAAGTGCTCCTCATACGTTTCTTCAACAACATCGAGCAGTTTTCAGAAATTTCCTATCAATTTTGGGTGAGATTCTCGCGAAATTCTGATGACGTCATGGAGTTTTCACGCATTCCAGCTATTGGAAATGGTGGAATGGAAGTTGTGGTGAATTTAGATAGAAATAGGGGTAAGCGATGATTTTTCCAAAGATTTTTGAACTTTAGTTTTTTTTTTCAGATTTCGAGTATTTCACAAGAAATTTCTCAAAATCTGTGTGTCTAAACGGATGAAAAAGTGCTCCTTATACGTTGCTTCGACAACATCGAGCAGTTTTCAGAAATTTCCTATCAATTTTGGGTGAGATTCTCGCGATATTCTGATGACGTCATGGAGTTTTCACGCATTCCAGCTATTAGAAATGGTTTGGAATAGAAATTGTGGTGAATTTAGATAGAAATAGGGGTAAGCGATGATTTTTCCGAAGATTTTTGAACTTTAGTTTTTTTTCAGATTTCGAGTATTTCACAAGAAATTTCTCAAAATTTGTGTTTCAAAACGGATAAAAAAGTGCTCCTCATACGTTTCTTCAACAACATCGAGCAGTTTTCAGAAATTTCCTATCAATTTTGGGTGAGATTCTCGCGAAATTCTGATGACGTCATGGAGTTTTCACGCATTCCAGCTATTGGAAATGGTGGAATGGAAGTTGTGGTGAATTTAGATAGAAATAGGGGTAAGCGATGATTTTTCCAAAGATTTTTGAACTTTAGTTTTTTTTTTCAGATTTCGAGTATTTCACAAGAAATTTCTCAAAATCTGTGTGTCTAAACGGATGAAAAAGTGCTCCTTATACGTTGCTTCGACAACATCGAGCAGTTTTCAGAAATTTCCTATCAATTTTGGGTGAGATTCTTGCGAAATTCTGATGACGTCATGGAGTTTTCACGCATTCCAGCTATTGGAAATGGTTTGGAATGGAAGTTGTGGTGAATTTAGATAGAAATAGGGGTAAGCGATGATTTTTCCAAAGATTTTTGAACTTAAGTTTTTTTTTCAGATTTCGAGTATTTCACAAGAAATTTCTCAAAATTTGTGTTTCAAAACGGATAAAAAAGTGCTCCTCATACGTTTCTTCGACAACATCGAGCAGTTTTCAGAAATTTCCTATCAATTTTGGGTGAGATTCTCGCGAAATTCTGATGACGTCGTGGAGTTTTCACGCATTCCAGCTATTAGAAATGGTTTGGAATAGAAATTGTGGTGAATTTAGATAGAAATAGGGGTAAGCGATGATTTTTCCGAAGATTTTTGAACTTTAGTTTTTTTTTCAGATTTCGAGTATTTCACAAGAAATTTCTCAAAATTTGTGTTTCAAAACGGATAAAAAAGTGCTCCTCATACGTTTCTTCAACAACATCGAGCAGTTTTCAGAAATTTCCTATCAATTTTGGGTGAGATTCTCGCGAAATTCTGATGACGTCATGGAGTTTTCACGCATTCCAGCTATTGGAAATGGTGGAATGGAAGTTGTGGTGAATTTAGATAGAAATAGGGGTAAGCGATGATTTTTCCAAAGATTTTTGAACTTTAGTTTTTTTTTTCAGATTTCGAGTATTTCACAAGAAATTTCTCAAAATCTGTGTGTCTAAACGGATGAAAAAGTGCTCCTTATACGTTGCTTCGACAACATCGAGCAGTTTTCAGAAATTTCCTATCAATTTTGGGTGAGATTCTCGCGATATTCTGATGACGTCATGGAGTTTTCACGCATTCCAGCTATTAGAAATGGTTTGGAATAGAAATTGTGGTGAATTTAGATAGAAATAGGGGTAAGCGATGATTTTTCCGAAGATTTTTGAACTTTAGTTTTTTTTCAGATTTCGAGTATTTCACAAGAAATTTCTCAAAATTTGTGTTTCAAAACGGATAAAAAAGTGCTCCTCATACGTTTCTTCAACAACATCGAGCAGTTTTCAGAAATTTCCTATCAATTTTGGGTGAGATTCTCGCGAAATTCTGATGACGTCATGGAGTTTTCACGCATTCCAGCTATTGGAAATGGTGGAATGGAAGTTGTGGTGAATTTAGATAGAAATAGGGGTAAGCGATGATTTTTCCAAAGATTTTTGAACTTTAGTTTTTTTTTTCAGATTTCGAGTATTTCACAAGAAATTTCTCAAAATCTGTGTGTCTAAACGGATGAAAAAGTGCTCCTTATACGTTGCTTCGACAACATCGAGCAGTTTTCAGAAATTTCCTATCAATTTTGGGTGAGATTCTCGCGAAATTCTGATGACGTCATGGAGTTTTCACGCATTCCAGCTATTAGAAATGGTTTGGAATAGAAATTGTGGTGAATTTAGATAGAAATAGGGGTAAGCGATGATTTTTCCGAAGATTTTTGAACTTTAGTTTTTTTTCAGATTTCGAGTATTTCACAAGAAATTTCTCAAAATTTGTGTTTCAAAACGGATAAAAAAGTGCTCCTCATACGTTTCTTCAACAACATCGAGCAGTTTTCAGAAATTTCCTATCAATTTTGGGTGAGATTCTTGCGAAATTCTGATGACGTCATGGAGTTTTCACGCATTCCAGCTATTGGAAATGGTTTGGAATGGAAGTTGTGGTGAATTTAGATAGAAATAGGGGTAAGCGATGATTTTTCCAAAGATTTTTGAACTTAAGTTTTTTTTCAGATTTCGAGTATTTCACAAGAAATTTCTCAAAATCTGTGTGTCTAAACGGATAAAAAGTGCTCCTCATACGTTTCTTCAACAACATCGAGCAGTTTTCAAAAATTTCCTATCAATTTTGGGTGAGTTTCTCGCGAAATTCTGATGACGTCATGGAGTTTTCACGCATTCCAGCAAGTGGAAATGGTTTGGAATGGAAGTTGTGGTGAATTTAGATAGAAATAGGGGTAAGCGATGATTTTTCCAAAGATTTTTGAACTTTAGTTTTTTTTTTCAGATTTCGAGTATTTCACAAGAAATTTCTCAAAATCTGTGTGTCTAAACGAATAAAAAAGTGCTCCTCATACGTTTCTTCAACAACATCGAGCAATTTTCAGGAATTTCCCATCAATTTTGGGTGAGATTTTCGCGAAATTCTGATTACGTAATGGAGTTTTCACGCATTCCAGGAAGTGGAACTGGTATGGAATAGAAATTGGGGTGGATACAGATAGAAATAGGGGCGAGCGATGATTTTTCCAAAGACTTTTCGAACTTCAGTTTTTTTTTCCAGATTTCGAGGATTTCACAAAAAATTTTTCAAAATCTGTTTGTCTAAACGAATAAAAAAGTACTCCTCATGGGTTTCTTCAACAACATCGAGAAATTTTCAGGAATTTTCTATCAATTTTGGGTGCAATTTTCGCGAAACTCTGATGACGTAACGGAGTTTTCACGCATTCCAGCAAGTGGGAATGGTTTGGAATAGAAATTTTGGCAGATACAGACTGAAATAGGGGTGAGCTATGATTTTTTCAAAGATTTACCAACCCCACCTGGTTTCGAAAATTTGTCGAATTCGAAAAATTCCTGGGTACCTGGAAATAGACTCAGAGATGAGACTTTCCATATTTTTCTTCTTCAAACAGTGTTCTATGAATTTTTTTGCAGAATCCACAGAACATAAAATTCCTCATTAAAATTCATTTCAATGACTCAATCTCATGCAGATTTGTTCCGAGGGAAGGTGGAGGATTTTTCGACAAATCCGAGGACATTTGAATAATTCATCGGAAATTCGTCGATGTCGAGCTTGCTGCATAATTAGTCGGGTAAAAATTGGAAGATTTGAATAATTGTTTCGAAAACATAAAACCGGCAGCGATGTCGTTATAAATCACGAAATCACCCTTAAAAACTTTCTTCCCTCCACAATACAGAGCTCTTAATTTCCCGGGAAAAAGTTTCCCGAAAGCCCGAGAGTTGTCATTAATCCCCGAGACTTTCGCGTGGTCCGAATTCTTGAGGGGGTTGCGTGTTCCATTCTCCACCGAGCGGATTGGAATAGGGGAGGAACTTCAGCTTTTTCTGAGTTGGGGGATGGCGGTTTTTAGGGGTTGAAAAGATGAAAAAGTGCTCCTTGTAGGTTTCTTCAACTATATCGAGCAGTTTTCAGGAATTTTCTATCAATTTTGGTTGAGATTTTCGCGAAATTCTGATAATGTGATGGAGTTTTCACGCATTCTAGCGAGTGGAAATGGTTTGGAATAGAAATTGGGGTTGATACTGATAGAAATAGGGGTGAGCGATGATTTTTCCAGAGATTTTTCAAACTTCAGTTTTTTCCCGAGATTTCAGGGATTTTACGAGAAATTCCTAGAAACCTGGGTGTCTAAACGAATGAAAAAGTACTCCTTATACGTTTCTCCAACTACATCGAGCAGTTTTCAGGAATTTCCCATCAATTTTGGGTAAGATTTTCGCGAAATTCCGATGACGTAATGGAGTTTTCACGCATTCTAGAGGGTGGAACTGGTTTGCAATAGAAATTGGGGTTGATACTGATAAAAATAGGGGGGAGTGATGATTTTTCCAAAAATTTTTCAAACTGGGTTTTTTTTCCCGAGATTTCAAGGATTTTCCAAGAATTTCCCCAAAATCTGGGTGTCTAAACGAATGAAAAAGTGCTCCTTATACGTTTCTTCAACAACATCGAACAGTTTTCAGAAATTTCCTATCAATTTTGGGTGAGATTTTCGCGAAATTCCGATGACGTAATGGAGTTTTCACGCATTCTAGCGAGTGGAACTGGTTTGCAATAGAAATTGGGGTTGATACTGATAGAAATAGAGGTGAGTGATGATTTTTCCAAAGATTTTCCAAACTGGGTTTTTTTTCCCGAGATTTCAAGGATTTTCCAAGAATTTCCTCAAAATCTGGGTGTCTAAACGAATGAAAAAGTACTCCTCATACGTTTCTTCAACTACATCGAGCAGTTTTCAGGAATTTCCCATCAATTTTGGGTGAGATTTTCGCGAAATTCTGATAACGTGATGGAGTTTTCACGCATCCCAGGAAGTGGAAATGGTTTGGAATACAAATTTTCGCTGATTCGGATAGAAATAGGGGTGAGCTATGATGTTTTCAAGTATAAAACCCACGGTGAGTTCTTTTTTTGTTTGTTGAATTTCACGTCGAAATATGACATCTCCTGAAAAACTCCCCCATTGACATCCTTCCTCCCAGCCGTCTCATTATCCATCCACGCTAACGACCCAGCCGCCACAATTCCAACACAATCCTCCCCGCAATTTCTGCTTTTTCGCATCCACCTCTAAATCCCCATTTGTTCCGTTTCCGCGCTCAGTTAAAATTACCACCTGTCGGTCGCCACCGATCGCGGTGGGGGGGGCGCTGTGATCGCCGCGAGAAATGGGAGCAGCAGAAGGTCGTAAATTCTTAAGCGCCACTTCCGTCGTTTCGCTAACTGGAGATGCGGGAATTTATCGCTTGTACCGGTGTTTTTTGACGGACGAGGGGCACTTCCAACTTTTTTTATGGATTCGAAGCGGTTCCAGTGTTATTTTACGATTAATTACCGGGACTACAGTTTAGTTCAGTTCCTAGAGGACTTTCCCCTTACACTTACAAACCACAGATTCGGCACACAGAACAACGTCCAAAATTAATGAATTTCTGAGTAGTGCGAATGACAAGTAGTTACGATAAACCAAGCAATTAGTTCCAAGGACGAACCGCGCGAATAACAGGCGTATAATTAATTGCCTATTACGAGTTTCCCCGCCGGAGCACGCTATAGGGTTGTTAACGTAGGGAGAAATAACGTTTAACCGAAAACAAGACGAGAGAAGCACGTAAAGTAACCTGAGGCTCTTACGAACACGCCGTGTTTGCAGAAGCAAATTGAATTACGAACTTACACCAATCCGGCAAACACCCCATTTCGACTCAATCAGGTGAAGATTGATTAGGCTTGTGCCAGCCACGCTTTATTATAGAGCAAACACGGTTGGGCGTTAATTGGGACGAAGAAGAAGAAAATAGCTGGGAATTCTATGGTGTGTTTAACATGAGACTCGCTGAGGCGAGATTGCATCTAGAAATGGCTGATCGAAAGAAAGGAACCTGTAATCGGTAGAAGGAACCTGTAGTAGGTGAAAAGAAATCTGTAATTGGTAAACATTCATTTCTAGCATTTTTATTGAAGAAATAGTGTTAGACGATATGCATCATTTGATCGTTCTGTTTCTTCGTCGAATTTCCCGACACTCGGAGGAAATCGAACGAATTTACGATCGAAAATAATTTCCCGAAGACTCCCACAACGTCTCAATCAATATTCACGTTGGTTTCATAACCTAATAATCCCGCAGGAACTTGTTTACCCACCTTTTCCTGCGAGGGCGTCTGTTGTCTGGAAAAGTTCGAAGTCGGCGGATTTCCCGATGGAAATAACGACGGAAAATCCGCAGGATCGATGCGTCGTTTTTCACGCCGATAAGAAATGAGATTTACCGGAAGACTGTCTGACTGATGTTCCCTCAATCTCGTTCGTCTTGTGTTATCTGTGGAACAGTGGAAATGCATCGGTTCACGGGAACTGACGTGAACATTTGTACAGTTCTGACGTAGCTGGAGGCTCCCATTCGTCTAACTCATATATTCAAAGATGCATATCGTCTAACACTATTTATCGATGCATATCGTTCATCATTGAAATGATACACGTAAGTTTAATAATAGTAAAAAAACTCGGGTTGGTGAACGAATAGTTTATTTCACAATAATCAATATCGCTCGATTCACACGTGGTAGTATTTACTAACAACAATGGCACGCCTGTTACATTCAAGTTTCAGGTTAAGATATGAAGTAATAATAATGGCGGAATGACGCTAAGCTCCGAGGCGATGGACCATAGATCCCATAGATCATAGACCAAGATCTACTCTTGACTTTGAAGTACAGAGCCTCAGCCTGTTATAATCATAATGTCAATTTCTAGAGGAATCAAATTTAAGAATTGCTTACATACATATCTCGTTTGTGTTTGTAAAAAACATATTAGATCCTTTGCTAAGATAATTCGACAAATTTTTGTGTGATGCTTACCCAAGTGCCTTCTGGAGCTCGGTGTCAGATCGAAGGCCGGTCGTTGAGCCACTTTGACGAGTTGCAAAAGCAAATTTTCGCTCGACGGGTTTGTCCCTCGGACTTCCGGGAAACTCGAGTTGCGAAAAAACACTCCGGTGAAGTTTATCACTTCATTTTTCGAGAGTTCGGGGTTTCTTCCCTCACTGCAAAGTTTCGTCCATGTCACTCCTTTATTGCGACGAGTTTCGGTCTAGATGGGAATGCCGAGACGCCGCGGTTTTAATCCGAAATAGATTGAGGGGGGGTTGGGGTGGGGGTGAGTCGGAGTTGGGGGGTTTTATTACTTTCCGCAATTTTTTCATACTGGCTCTTTGTATGGACTTCGCGTTGAAGCCAACTTC
This sequence comes from Aphidecta obliterata, assembly GCA_963966015.1. NCBI lineage: Eukaryota > Metazoa > Arthropoda > Insecta > Coleoptera > Coccinellidae > Aphidecta > Aphidecta obliterata. Next base: position 688,565 of record OZ014434.1, on the reverse strand, counting down.
TTCAATTATTTTTTTATTTTCAATTCGAGATATGAGATGTCGTTAAAGTTAAAAAAAGAAAATTTCAAGTCAATACTTTCTAAACACAGATATATTTTTCTGTGAAATTTCACGCTTCTACTTCAAAACCAATGAGATGCCTTCATTATCGACCAGAAATAAATTCGGCCATTTTTTTGAACGTCGGAGGTTGCTCCAGCACTTGGGTGGATTTTTGAAAAAAAAAAAGACCGATTCGAGTGTCTAAACGAATAAAAAAGTGCTCCTCATACGTTTCTTCAACTACCAAGAGCAGTTTTCAGGAATTTCCTATCAATTTTGGGTGAGATTTTCGCGAAATTCTCCTAACGCCGAGAGAATTTCACGCCTACTAGCCAGTGGAACGGGTTTGAATTAAAAATAGAGGTGTATTCAGATGGAAATAGGGGTGACCAATAATTTTTCAAAGAAAAAACCATAAAATTAATATCTGATAACAAACAACCCCTAAACTTCGCCTAAGGGTGGAACTGCCTATCTGGACTAATTAATTCGAAACCGGACCATTAGAACATACCCTGCTATGAGTAATTAAAACGGGAGGTTTTCCCCCAGAGATATACAAATTTGGATGGCGATATTGCCTAACGGAACAAGCCGGTTATTTATGTTTTTTTTTGCGGAATACCCTCTAGGCCTTTCCGAACGGGTATGGCAGAGATACAAAACTCGATTTTATGTTTCATTTCGCCGTGTATGAGGACACAGTAACAACCAGAACTCTCACAAGCAATCATAAGAATCCAATTGAAGCACGAAATTGTTGTGAAGTTTTGCTGGGCATTTCAGTCAAATTTCACCTGTCGCCCCTTGACAATCATCTAATTCCGCTCGTGCCTCGCAAAACTTCGCGGAGCAACGTCAGATTTCCGTCATAACCGCTGATACAATTCAAACAAAGGGGAAATGTACATTTGCATCCCAAATTCTCCCAAGTTTCCGGTTATAATAGGAAAAGTTACTCGACTGGGTATTCTCATCTGACACAGACCGATTTTTTTCGTTGAAAGCTTCAGGGGATCATTTCAATGGAACATATCCCTTATCGATGATACTCGATAAATTCTATGTCTATGACCTAACCTAATGGAATAGAAAGGCACGATTGATGAAATTATAAATAAATTGATTGTGAAACCAGTGTTCATTATGGAATTCGAAATAATAAGAGCCCTAAACTCAACAGATGTTAGTTTTTTTGTACATAATCAACATCTTCGTACTTACGATGGACCAAGAAAAAGTGACTTCCCAGAGTACAAATTCAAGTGAAAACTCTAGAAAGATTGAAAAGAACCCCTGTTAACATGTATGAAAAGTTCTTGAAGATAATTGACGCTTTTTAAGTCTTTGGAACTAGAAAATCCTGAGTTTTGAGTATCAAGTATCGATATTTTTTGAGTCTTTGTTCAATTCATTGTCCACCTAAGATCTTACGGACGATTGTTTCTCAGGTGCAATTCAGGAAGAAAAAACAAATGGTAGCATTCTATATTTCAGGAAACTTCTACTTTAGATGTGATTTTTTGAAAGTAAAACTTGACATTTCAAACCATATTTAGGTTAGGTGGAATGATCGAATTTTTTTATTGTTGAAATGGAAACAACGAAATTCTGAAGAATATTGTATGAAATTCGAAAAATGGATGGAATTATTCAGAAAGTGCCATTATGAAGTGGCCCAATATTAAAAAGAACATTCCATGAACTATTCAAATCTTTTAGAAAGATTGAAAAGAACCCCTGTTAACATGTATGGAAAGTTCTTGAAGAAAATCGACACTTTTTAAGTCTTTGGAACAAGGAAAACCTAAGTTTTGAGTATCAAGTATCGATATTTTTTGAGCCTTTGTTCACTTCATTGTCCACCTAAGATCTTACGGACGATTTTTTCTCAGGTGCAATTCAGGAAGAAAAAACAAATGGTAGCATTCTATATTTCAGGAAACTTCTAGTTTAGATGTGATTTTTTCAAACCATATTTAGGTTAGGTGGAATGATCAAATTTTTTTATTGTTGAAATGGAAACAACGAAATTCTGAAGAATATTGTATGAAATTCGAAAAATGAATGGAATTATTCAAAAAGTGCCATTATAAAGTGGCCCAATATTAAAAAGAACATTTCATGAAACATTCAAATCTATCACTGAATTACATCGGTAGGTTAAAAACAGTCGATTTCCAACCAATTTTAAGAAAAATCACAACTCCTAATATTGAAACTGGTACCATTCGGTTCCTTATGAGGAAATGTGCATACAAAAAAAAAATCATCAGAATTGGAGGTGGGTGCTGAAGTGAACTTGAACCCCAACCCTTCCTCGGTAAGTCTCACTGAATAATATCTCAGAAAATCCCTCGTAAAATCTCTTATGTATTCCCAAATGGCAAAGTCGACTGAAACTTTCCTACCAAAACGAAAACACTCGCGCAACTTTCGTGGACGGGGCGCAGCGAAGCTTCCTGCGGGACTGCCGGGATAGAACTAACCCCGTCGTCGTCGGGGCGAGTTTTGATCGACGCCGCCCGCCACAAGTGGACAAGGCGAAATGGGACGCATGAATAGGGAGGTTTTCGAGTTATTTTCACCGCTTCGTATTCACAACGAGGTTCGTTCCTTCGGGGGATTTTACCATTAAGGGATGAAAGGAATAGTGCCCTAGCATTCGATCAAATTCGAAGAGATTGATTTTGGTTCATAATTGAAATTCAATGTATAATTTTTTCGTTTATTGTTGAAATAAATCCAGAATTTTTTTGTGGTTTTATTTTATTTGAGACTGAAGATTTTGATACCCTGAAATATCTAACAAAAGTCCCAAACTAGGCATTGCTCATTAGGGCTGCAATTAAGACAGATGGGCCTTCCGTAAACGCTGGAAGGAACGAGAGAAGCCATTTATTCAAAATTCGGATGATTAATTGCAGTTTCCTACCCCCCATAAATCTGAGCGCCCCTGAATTATCAAGGGGGGGATGGGGGAGCACAGACAATATCTTCGAATAAGGGGCGAGGTGATATTTTATGGCTTAAATCTCGACAGTGAAATATGATCGAAACCTGAGGTTCCTTCAACGCCCGAATCGATGAAAATCCACGAATAATGTAGCTGGTTCAACTGAAAGCTTTATTGTTTTCAGTTTTTTATATTTTGAATTTAATAAAAACCACTGGGTTTTCAATCACTTTTTCACTCTTTACGAAGTTCACTTATGTAGAGGATACATTAAAAGTAAAATTGGCACAAGAGTTACAGTATGCCGATGTAAAGCAAAAACCTGACCTGCGCGCTAGTAGGCTTCTCTTGGTAGCGCCAACATCTGATTTTGACACTTTGAACACTCCACTGTTTTCTGTGGCCGGTCAGAAATAGAGTTCGAAACGTAAACTTACCAATAGAAATCAATTAATTTCTCATTAAAATATTTCCACATGTATTATCAAAACTATAATAAACAATAGAAAGTTTTGTGTCTGCCGTGAGTGAATTAATTGAAAAGAAATTTTTTTCCATTTTATACCAAGAAAAATGTAGTGGTTATCAGATGAAATCATCACCCTATTCATTTTCAGCTCTAACGTTATAAACCTTTAGTATAATAGTTCAAATTTTTCTTAATGTGGAAACCTACAACTGAGAAACATTCCTCGAAATATTATTTGCTCTTTTCATGTAGAAATTATAATTTCAACTAAAAGAAATTTGACTTGTATTATCTACCCAATTATCATATTTCCCATGTTTATTTAGCAATTGAAGAGATTAAGAATTTCTTCATCAAATAGTAAGGTGTATTGGCTACCCATTTATAATTTTTTTTCAATTCATTTCGCAATAGAAGAAATTAATATGATTTTGTTCCATTTTAAGCCCCGAGATTGGGATTTCATTGTAGAATTCAAAATAAAAATGTTTCATTACTTTTATTGTAATACAAAATCAAACAAAAAGTGTTAGCTGAGGTTGGTGCAATGGGGTACTATACAATTCTGCCTATAATACAAGAGCTCAGGGAAAAACCTCAGCAGAAAAAACCCTGCCTCCTTGTAGTCCTTGTGAGTGTTTACAAAATTTAATAGACGCTGAATAAGACTAAGCAGAAAATCGAATTAGTACATATTCTCGTTACAATGATTTTACTCTGTTGTTGTATGGGTCTCTTGAAAAATAATTATCTGGTCATCATGCTTGTTTAAAGATTTCCTGAAAGAAGATTTGAAATGATATGCTCGATAAAAATCTGAAAATATTCTACCACTTCAGTTGAAGAAATTAAAACACTTCATTCAACACATATTCAATTTTTCCTAGGATAATAGGTTTGTTTTTCTATTCCCCTTTTTTGGCATATCTCTCTTTGGCTTTCTGTGCATGCCTCCAGCCATCTGTTCAATTCCTTTCTTTTTTCCTGGTCCAACAATTGAATTTTCTTCAGTAATTCCTCATCAGAAGGCTATAAAAGCACCATCAAAATATTCAAGAGAAAATATCAAAACACAGCTTGAGCTACATTACATTTTCATCGTAACGATTGAATGATGTTGAACTTTCTGGTTTGGATGCCGATTCTTCCATGAAATATTTAACATCATCCTGGTATGCCATTCGACTGGTTGTAGGTTCATTTATATGTAAGCTTGTAGCTTCATCAGAATCTCCATCTGAAACAGAATCGCTTCTCCGACCAAACATAAATGCAGCATGTATATGCTTACACAATATGGTTTTTATACTGTTACTAGAACAGTCACATTTATATTGGTGTAAGCATATTTTACATTCTGCACAATATCCCATTCGGCAATCTTCATCACAAGAAGTGATGATCGAAACATTATAATATTTATCTTCGTATTGAGATTTCACTCTAAAACAATTCTTACCAACATTCTCCACATTTTCTTTCATCATGAGGGATTTACAATGTGCTTCCACAGTAACCCTATGATAGTAGTTGTTAGCATTTGGTCTTTCCCTGAGAAGAATTTGTTTCCACATCTTCTCATCCACTATTTGGTCAAAAAAATCCAATAGCTTTTCTACCCTGGAATAAAGTTAAATTTAATGAGGATTTCAAATAATAACTAGATAAATACCTTATATTCTTTTTTCCTTCCATTTTATTGTATTTCAAATATTTATTCAGACTTTCTATTGCCATATTGGTATTTATTCCAGCCCCTTTTCTATAGCAATAGGCCCACATCATAATTCTCTCCTTATTCTGGAAATAATAGCTGAAAAAACACAATCAGTTAAAGCAGGCTAAAATCAATCCAACAGTAATTGAACTTGATCTTCGATTTGTAAGGCAAGATTTCTATATTAAGTGAATAATCAAACCTGCACAAGCCTATGGAATAAGAATTGAATTTCTTATGTAGCTTCTAAGAGTTTTTTGTCGAAGGAGAATATACAGGATATGAATGGAAAGAGCATTGCACTCACGTTTTCAAATAACTCAAAAAACCATTTTCATGATTCTCTTCCAAGCGTCCAAAATAGTTGTTTACTAGACTTTCAAATTTAGTTTCATCTAATTCTTGATGGATTTTCCTCAATTCCATCTTCATTTCCTTCCTCATTTTGGGGTCCTGAAGCTTTCTGCGGCCTTGGATGTTCCAATTTTTGACTATATGCCAGCTGCATAGAAGTCTTCTCAATGGCTTTTCGGGTTGCATTACTTTGATCCATGCATTATAGTATTTGGGATCATCATCGCTCATAAGGAAATCAGCCTCTATGGATCTACCTAGCCTAGATTTAAATGCTGTAAAAAAAATTTCTTGAATTATTTGATCTTTTCTATTACTAATGAAGAATGCTACTGGGAATCCAGTGTTGCTTTCACCCTTCACCAATACTATAGTTAATTCCCAATTTCTCTGATTGGTGCCATGTGTGCCATCTATACATATAATGCTTCCATGTTCTTTCAATTTCTTTTCCATCACCCCATTCATAAAGCCAACAGCGAAATCTTCTTCCAACAAACCAGGATAACTATCCCCTGGAATTAAATAAGCACTATTTTATCCTAACTAACATGCACCCAATACACGATGATCAAGTCAAAAATATTAAGATAATGAATCGAGTCGATCCATATCTCTACCTAATACCAACTAATAGTTAATAGTTTGAAAAGGGGGTTATATTTCACTGCGACCGCAAGGTCTTATGATATCTAATGGTATCTGGTATCTAATACCAGCTATCTAAATATTCTTAAAATCTACACTACGTTACGACTTGAAAACAAACCCTCACCAATATTTTTAAATAAAAATGCCTGATTTCGACCTTGTTGATTCCACTCTTGAATTTTCAATGAAGTTGCTACCATGTCATCTTTATGCCTTCGATTATCTATATTAAATTTCAATCTGATGTTTATCAAGTCCTGTGGTGTCAATACATTCATTCTTGTTAAATTCTCATCTGCTATTTTTCTTGCATCTTGGAGAATTCTGTTGTTGGGAACACCTTCTTTCAACTTCTCCACAATCTGCAATTCCTCTGTTTTTTTCAATCGCTTGGTACGGAGCTCATCCTCATGTCCTATATGGGTTTCTATAAAATCAGTGGTAACCTGCCCTATAAAGTGAAAATGATCAAACGGTTAAAATTAGATCCCGCATTTTCAAATATTCACCATTAATCAGAATTCTAGCTTCGATTCTTGATGGACACACTCCTTTAATCTTTATAGTACCCCCAATTTTACGCTTACGATCTTTGCTATTGGAAATATATCCTTAAAAAAATTCATCATATATATAAGATTCTCCCACATTGTGAATGCAAAAATTATACCTTTTGTGTCACTTCTATTACAATTATAAATAATTATTTTCTCTCCTTTCTTATCTTTTCTGGTTGTCTGGCAAGCATAATCCACTTCCCTGTTTCCTAGGTTTCTCCAGACTGTGAATTCTTCGAAATTCGAAAATTGCTGACTGGATCGAGTTATCTCAACTTCGTGAAAATCTTTTAAATGTTTCAAGAGTAATCTATGGAACGAAAATCCTTGCACATTCGTACACAAAGGGCAGATGATGCGCTGTGCCGAAATTTTTCTTGATGAAGATTCTGCTACCCTACAGATTTCATATTTTCTGTACATACACTTAAAACTTAAAGTGGATGTTAAAAGATTTATATTTCACTGAGTACTTACATTTCTTGTTCTGCCATTTTCCTCTAAATTACTCGATAAATTTGAGAATAATAATAAGCACAAATGAGATTTTATTCAACTTCAAAAAGTTCAATAATTCGTTCATTCACCGAAAAATGTAATAGCAGCTAGGACAATGGACAATGTTTACATAAACAATGTGCGCCGCAGAGCCCGCAGATCGAAGTTACGGAATTTCCAACTCGGAGATCGGAGATCCACGAACCGGTACGAACCTTGCCGAAACAAATCTACTTTTAATGTATCCTCTTATGTAGCCATAGATCAACTCTATGATGCCATAAGGTAAGGTCATAGAATTTATCAACTTTAAAGGGATATGTTCCACGAAAGTGACCAAACGTCACCAAAAATAAATGAAAGAGTCGATCTGACTCAATCCAGGCGGAAAATGCCGCGTAGCACCTGCATAATAATCAAAGTGAGTTCCTTTCGCTCGGTCGAAATCCCATTCGGGCAACAGTGCAGAGTATGTTGATCAACGTAATTGAATCCGAACATACACGCCGACTACGACATGCATAGTCGTCGAGCCTAGAGCCATCCACGGCTCGCCGGATTTATTGTTCTCCGTTCAATTAACGGAAATAAGCCCTTTGAAGCGCTGTGTTCGTGCGACAGAAATCTGTTTGGGAACTTGTTCATGATGTGAGCGATGCTAATTTTCGATGAGGGTTATAGTTGTATCTATGGTGACTCTTTAATACTCTATGGAGTTTTGGAAATGACAGTATCCATAGAGATAGTATGTTTGTTGTGTGACAGTATCATATTTTACACAAAAGGAAGAGGTCAATTCTAGACAAGGGATGAAACGATACCACTAAGGTATCGATACTTTTACTCGATACTTTATCGGTCGTCTAGTATCGATACTTACTTGGTATCATTTGAAAAGTATCGATACTTCTCGTATCGAATAGTTTTTGGAAAATTAGAAGTAAAAACACAAAAAACTATAAGTATCGGTAAGTTTTTGGAAAATTAAGGGTAGAAACACAAAAAAAATAAATATTAGTATTCTATATTTTATAATAACAAAATTAATGAAAAAAACACAAAACAAAACTGAGACAAAAAAAAATGGTAAGTGAAGAACGAATGCGTTCAAAAACTTCAGTTTGAGATATACCTACAATTTTTTTTTTATCAATGTTGAAATGAAATAGTTACATTGAAATATTATACCTCACTTCAATAGTGTAACAAGTCCAAAACTTCAAGTTTGAGTAATTACACGCATAACGTTCCTAATACAACGTTCTATCAATTTCAATACTGAAACAACACCTCTTTTATATCTTACTAGCGAAGGATAAGCGGTTAAGACGATTCTATGACTTCAACGCAGAATTCAATTCTATGAACAAATAATAATTTAATGTTAATAAAAGTTCTATGGTCTCGATAAGGACATTAATGAAATGGAAGCATAGAACAAAATTTCAACAGGACTCTTTGGTTCGTCAGATATTTATTTTCGTGCTCAGGCGGAAGTCAGGGGATTCTACGACACCACCATAGAACTTTGTTGATGTGAATCATATTCTCACCTGAAAAAAATGAAAAACACAGAATTTGGGAAGAAAACTGCACTCAACACTTTCTTGGTCGCGAAATTTTTGAGAATTTCAATTGGTACTTTCTAGTTTTTACGATATAATCTTGATTTTTCTACTAAAAAATATGGAAGTAATATGATTTCAAAATATTTATCATTCCAACTGACATCTCTTTATTAAAAATCTATGATGAAATTCATTATTCCATAAATCGAAAATAATCGATTAATCTTCAAATCTCTAGGATTTCAATAAAAAACATCAGGAATAATCTCATGATCGAACTAAAAAGGAATTTAAATTTCTATGACCCCAACAGAAAACACATAATTTTTTGAACGAATTTGAAAGAAGACGAAGATTCTATGACTTCAACACGGAACTGAATCCATTTTTATTCTATGATCCAATAACTTAATGATCACAATATTTCTATGGTCTGGAGGTAGAACTTCATATCTCAAAATGTCTAATGGAATTTTTCAAGAATTAAAATTATTCAAACCGAACACTATGTACATATTATAAATCTATTTATGAACTTCATAATTCTATGGACCAATCAAAGAATATCATAAAAATTGAGTAAACTCTATGTTTCAAACAGAAAATCATCGATAATTATTCTAAGAATTGAATCTTATGATCGTACTAAAAAATTATTGAAATTTTCTATGACCCCCAAGATGAATCTCATGTAATTCTATGAGAGAGCTGAGAAAAAATGTAAATTCAATGACTTCAACACAAAACTTAATCCATTTCGTTCTATAATCTAATGGCTATACGATCTCAATAGTTCTATGATCTCTATGGTTAATATCAACACTATCAAAACAGCCGGAAATTTAGATTAGATACGAAATAGGAGTTGTTTCAGTATTGAAATTGATAGAACGTTGTATTAGGAACGTTATGCATGTAACAACTCAAATTTGAATTTGTTACACTATTGATCTGAGGTATCGATTACTGTATGGGTACTTTCGACCGATACCTACTCGATACTTAACTTCAAAGTATCGATACTAAAAGTACTTTGTATCGGTGAAAAGTATCGAGTATGTACTTGTATTTACCCGTATCGTTTCATCCCTATTCTAGACGAATTTGTTAAACCTGTAAGCACAAATTTATAATAGTTGCTGGTAATAAATGACCTTATGAGAAAAATATTAGATATGAGGTAATTCTGACACAAACTAAGCATATCTCACAGGAAAGGATTGTTGTACGTTTTCTTATGTAATTTCACCTTTTTCCAGGAAAGATATTTGTAAACATTAGTGGGTTTTAACACCTACCAGAAATGTCATGAAAAAATTTCAGATATTGGATTGGATTGACAAGATAAATTGTGATGTATATTTGACGATGAAATTATGATTTGTAATTAATGTTTCTGAGAAAATTCTATTTTTCTAGTATTAAGAATACATATTCGATTTAATGAGTGATTAAAGACAATTTACGAATGTTTTATTCATATCATTTTCCATAAATCCAAGGTACCTCCACTAATTGTTCGGGATAAGTAATCTTTGTCGAATACCTAAAACAATGAAAGTAATTTGGATATAATAGAAGCATTCCAACATCATATTTCTTTTCAAATTTTTCTTCAAAAACTTCGGTCAAATTTCCTCATCGAAAACAATTTTTCCTTCGACATTATCAATTTTGGCTAATACAAAAGTTAAATTCCACTCGAACCTTTCGAAAATATGATCCAATCCATCGTTTTAGTCACAAGGTACCAATTAACCGGAAACCTAATGAGAGAACATCTCTCGTATGTTATACAACCTGATCTTCCTTTGAAGATATCTCGAGGAAACATTCCTCATTAAAATGATTTATATTCATGAGCTCTTCTCGTATCTGGAACGCCTGGAGAGAACTGTAACTCAGGTATTCTTCGGGACCAATTTAGCGTCTATTAACTACGAGCTTGGAAGTTTCGTCTTCGGAATCCGGACATTTTAAGGCCTTTACATCTGAAACGAAATAACTGATCCTTATACCTTATAGAATTATTCAGTTATTTCTGAACGTTTTAGTTCGACACAGTTGGATTAGAGAAGTAATTTATTTAGGTTGGACTTGGACCATAACATAACCCAAGATTAGATTGGTTACTCTGTGATATAACGGTGTATTAAATTCATAGATAAAAATTACGATAACGGTGTATTTAATTCATAGATAAAAATTCATTCTTCTATGAATTAATTCATATTCCTCACAACACAGCGTCAAATTACCTGTTAATATTCAACTCAACCATATGAATATAGCCGCCGGATAGACCACATTGAATTTTCCGCTGTAAAGTGGTGATAACACAATAAAGGGATGACTTATGCATGGCTGGAACCCTCTTAGGGGTTCGTGCGACGTACCTATTCGAGGCGGATGAGGGTTTTTTCATCCCCTTGCACTGCTGCAAGACTCTGAGATATCCCCAAGCATGGGGACGAAGGGTCAGTACGTGACAATTTTTCAAACGACGACGCTCCATAGAAAAAAATTGCAGAGAATTCGAATAGCGAATTCATCTGACGTTTAACAAGGTTAGTCAAATCGTCTTCCGTCTTAATCACAGAAAGTCTCAGAAATCGAATAAAAAAACTGTTTTAGGGGATGAAATGAATGAAAAAGTGCTTCTCATTCGTTTCTCTAACTGCAGCGCGCAGTTTTCAGGAATTTTCTATCCATTTTGGCCGAGATTTTCGCGAAATTCCGATGTCGACAGGGAGAGGGAATTTCACGTATTCTAGTGAGTGGAACAGGTTTGAAGTGGAAATAGAGGTTAATACAGATGGAAACAGGGGAGAGCGATGATTTTTCGATGTAATTCCAGCCTTACAATAAGTTTTTCTCCAGATATCGAGAATTTTGTCGAAATCTGAGAGCTCCAGGGGTCCTGTCATATTTTGGCGACGTTGCCAGATATAAGTTGAGTGAAACTTGAAACTACACAATAAATTTAAAAAACCAAGGAAATATATAACATTTGAAACTTTCCTTCAACAAAAAAAAATTCCTTTCCTCACCTTGTTTTTTCTCCAACCAAAACAATCCACAGCACCTTCAAAAAACCATGAGCAGACTTCGAATTCGAAAATTCTTATTGTGTGTTATATTGAGCAAGGAAAATCGAATCAACAGATCCTTATCTGTTGACTTTTGAGCACTTCAACGACCGCCACGACGACGAGTTACAAAAAAATATACTTTTCGTTTTTGGGAAATATACGGTTTATTGCTTGGATCACTTCGTATAAAAATAAGTTATTGCACGGCGTTTGCTCGTCTTTTATTGTTTTGTGTCCTTCTGAAGGGACCCGCGAGGATTTGGGCCACTTACAGCTGCCAAGGGCGGGTCGGGTTGAAGACGCGACCGGTAGATGGCGGGTTCGATCGGAGGAGTCCCGGGTGCACTTATCGATTCCGCCTCGCGTCCGGGATATTCAGGATGACCTCTTTTGTCGAAAATTTACGGAACCCCGAATCGGATTTGTCCAGGAGGTGGAGAAGGTAGCAGCGAGCAAACCATTGTCGATACAACATTTTATTTGATACATCAAAAACAACAACTTGATAGACTTTGTTACAACTTATCATGCAAGTTAGATAATTTACAAAGTGAGCTTTTGAAAGACACTTCGGAATGCCACAATTCAAATTAAATTAAATTGAATATACGTGGAACAACACCACCACAATAATTTTCTTATGAGCAATATCATAACTTCAATCCTCATTAGACCCCAATTATATTTTTTCTCCAAACGTCATAAAAGTTCAACTATGTACAATACAAACCTGATGTTAGGCAACCCCAGTCGCAATAAATTACAGTAAGTGTTGCTCAACCTTTCACTTCGAAATTCGTTCACCGAATCGAGGAAATTAGTCGAGTTTTGAAACTTTTATATTGAACCATCGAAATAATTTCGTGAGTTTTTGACAGCTACCTGGAACCTCTCGCAATTAACGTTAATAAATCAAAGAATACATGTTTCGGGGTCTGAAATCCGATAAAAACGATTGAATAGGTCCTTTTGCATCGAGTACATATCGAAGAATTATATGAAAAAGTGCTCTCCATACGTTTCTTCTTCTTTTTTCAATGATTCACCAGCCTAACCTTGAGTTTTTCCGGGTTTCTAGAATTTCACGAGAAATTTGTCGAAATATGACAGTTTGGGTTGTCTAAACGAATGAAAAAGTGCTCCTTATACGTTTCTTCAACTACAACGAGCAATTTCCAGAAATGACCTATCGATTTCGGTGAGATTTTTGCGAAATTATGATGACGTCATGGAGTTTTCGCGCATTTTAGCAAGTAGAACTGGTTTGAAGTGGGAATAGAGGGGGATTCAGAGGGAAATAGGGATGAGCGATAATTTTTTCAACGAATCACGATAGGTTTTTCCGAGTTTCTAGAATTTCACGAGAAATTCGTCGAAATTTGACAGTTTTGGTTGTCTAAACGAATAAAAAGTGCTCTTCATAGGTTTTTGCAACTACATCGAGCTGTTTTCAGGAATTTCTAATCGATTTTGAGTGAGATTTTCGCGAAGTTCTGATGATGTCATGAAGTTTTCACGCATTTTAGCAAGTGGAACTGATTTGAAGTGGAAATAGAGGTGGATACAGATGGAAATAGGAATAGCCGATAATTTTTTCAATGATTTACGTTATGTTTTTCCGAGTTTCTAGGATTTCACGAGAAATTTGTTGAAATCTGACCGTTTTGGTTGTCTAAACGAATGAAAAAGTGCTCCTTATACGTTTCTTCAACTATATCAAGCAGTTTCCAGGAATTTCCTATCCATTTCGGGTGAGATTCTCGCGAAATTCTGATGACGTCATGGAGTTTTCACGCATTTTAGCAAGTGGAACTGGTTTAAAGTAGAAATGAAGGTAGATACAAATGGAAATAGGAATGGGCGATAATTTTTTCAATGACTCACGATAAGTTTTTCCGGGTTTCTAGGATTTCACGAGAAATTCGTCGAAATCTGACCGTTTTGGTTGTCTAAACGAATAAAAAAGTGCTCCTTATACGTTTCTTCAACTATATCGAGCAGTTTCCAGGAATTTCCTACCCATTTCGGGTGAGATTTTCGCGAAATTCTGATGACGTCATGGAGTTTTCACGCATTTTAGCAAGAGGAAGTTGTTTGAAGTAGAATTGAAGGTGGATACAGATGGAAATAGGAATGGGCGATAATTTTTTCAATGACTCACGATAAGTTTTTCCGGGTTTCTAGGATTTCACGAGAAATTCGTCGAAATCTGACCGTTTTGGTTGTCTAAACGAATAAAAAAGTGCTCCTTATACGTTTCTTCAACTATATCGAGCAGTTTCCAGGAATTTCCTACCCATTTCGGGTGAGATTTTCGCGAAATTCTGATGACGTCATGGAGTTTTCACGCATTTTAGCAAGAGGAAGTTGTTTGAAGTAGAATTGAAGGTGGATACAGATGGAAATAGGAATGGGCGATAATTTTTTCAATGACTCACGATAAGTTTTTCCGGGTTTCTAGGATTTTACGAGAAATTTATCGAAATCTGACTGTTTTGGTTGTCTAAACTAATAAAAAAGTGCTCCTCATACGTTTCTTCAACTATATCGAGCAGTTTCCAGGAATTTCCTATCCATTTCGGGTGAGATTTTCGCGAAATTCCGATGACGTCATGGAGTTTTCACGCATTATAGCAAGTGGAACTGGTTTAAAATAGGATTGATGGTGAATACATATTTAAATAGGGTTAGGCAATGATTTTTTCGATGATTTACCAGCATCGCGATAACTTTTTCGAATCTCAAAGCTCCTGATGGGAACCTGATATTTAAGTTTTTTTCATGTTTGAACACGTTTGGAGAAAAATTGCGCGTTGCATTCGGAGTAGAATCACTTCAGCACAAAAAAAAAACTATACATTCTACCCCTAATACTTCGAGAAGCGTAAAATTTCCCCAGATACTCTTCGAGCCTTCGCAAATAACATCCTAAAGAACTACTTGAGTTGCACCAACACCATGAAGTAGGTAACCACCGCTCCAAGAACCTACAAAAAAAACCATAAAAAACGCGACCAACTCGACCCGACTCACTCGGACTCACCGAAGCGAAAAGATCCAACGAAATGGTGAAGAACTTCGCCCCTGATATGGACAGCGCCTTCTGACACTGCTGGCAGACGATCTGGACGAAGGTCTTCGCCTCCTCCGAACCGTCGTACCAGTGACAGCTGTACGCCGCCTCCATCACCGAAGAACTCTCCTCGATCAGCCGGTTCCCGAAGATGCAGAAGTGGAACACTTGGGCCAAGGCGTAGATCAGGTAACCCAGGGTGGAGGCAGCATACACGTTCAAACCGTCGATCTGAAGATGCACCAGAAGGATTAAAGCCTCTTGGTGGACCTTTCGGTACTCACCTTCGTCGCCTGGTAGGCCAGGATGGTCAGCATGATGGTGGCGGTCAACATGTGAAGGAGCAAAGCCACGCCGTAAGCATCCCCGATGGCTGTGACTAACCTGGAAGGAAAGTGTGAGACCAAGAGTAGATTCCTGGGGATCCCCATGTATACCTCACGACGTGTTTGTGTCTCTCCACCCAATACTTGATGGCGGAGCGCACGAGGAGTTCCTGTTTCTTCGTCAGACCGTTTGGACCGACGCCGCCGCCGCCGAGGCCGAAGCTCTGCAAAGCCCCCGATCGTATGTGGGCACCGAGTTCCTTCTTGGCGTCGTAGATGGTCTTCAAGTTGAGCTCCTCGTTTTTCATGTTGTTATCTGGAAGAACACGGAGGTTACCTGAACGGTTTCTTCGTCTCGCCACTCACCATAGTCGTTGTGGTCTTGACTGGAGGCTCTGAAGAGGTCGCTGCTCTTCGGCACGTACGTGTCCAGGGTCGCTGAGAGTTCCATGAGGGGCTTCATGATCTCCTTGAGGTGCTGCAGTTGCTCGCACGCGAATATGAGCCAGGAGCAGAAGAGGGTGTCGCTCAGGTTCGCTTGGAACATGGAGAAGGCCACGTAGTACATCTGGAAGGCCACAGTTATGTAGTAGGTCATACCGGACATGGTGTCCCAAGGGTACCAGGCCCTGACCAACAACCTCGGCAGCTCCTCCGTGATGGTCTCGTTCTCGTTCTCCGGGTCCTTGATCGTGTGGTTGCTGGGACCAACGAAGGTTATCGCGGTCCAAGCTGAAACAGTTCGATGGTTCGGGATCGGAGCCTTGGGGAACCCCGTCTACTCACCCATGGCGCAGAAACCGGTGAAGGAACACACGCAGATCAGCAGCGTCCTCATCTTCTTCAGGGAGATGGCGTGGAACCGGTTGTTGGACTCGATGAACAACGGGTGGCTGTTGGACTGGTTCCAGATGCCCAGCGTCCTGAAATTGGGGTGGTGAAATCGTATCGAATTCGGAGGATTTACTACCTGTAGTATAACTTCATCCTGATCGCCGAATAGGAGTATTTGGTGACGCAGTGGAGGAAGAAGAGTATGGTGACGGTGTTCGCCGCCAGGTCGTTGACGTCGTTCCTTTGTAGGACCATGTTGATGATGTTGAGCCTAAGAAGGGTAGATACGATTGAACACCCTAAAGGACAGTTTTTGTCGTCTAAACGAATAAAAAAGTGCTCCCTATACGTTTCTTCAAAGGAAACTAGCAAATTGCAGGAATTTCATATCCATTTTCGGTGAGATTTTCGCGAAATTCTGATGACGTCAAGGAGTTTTCACGCATTCTAGCAAGTTGAACTTATTTCAAGTGAGATTACTGGTGGATACATGAATAAATAGTGGTAAGCAATAATTTTTTTCAAAGATTTACCAGCATAAGTTCATTCGCCATCCGTCGGGTTCAGAAAGTGTCTCCGAAATGGAATGAAAATTGTCTAAACGAATGAAAAAGTGCTCCCCATAGGTTTCTTCAACTATAACCAGCAGTTTCCCGGAATTTCATATGCATTTTGGCTGAGATTCTCGCGAAATTCTGATGAGGTCATGAAGTTTTCACGCATTATAGCTAGTGGAACTTGTTTCAAGTGAGATTACTGGTGGATACATGAATAAATAGGGGTAAGCAATAACTTTTTTCAACAATTTACCAGCATAAGTTCATTCGCCTTCCGTCCGGTTCAAAAAGTTTCTCCGAAATGGAATGAAAATTGTCTAAACGAATGAAAAAGTGCTCCCCATAGGTTTCTCCGACTATAACCAGCAGTTTTCAGGAATTTCCTATGCATTTTGGGTGAGATTCTCGCGAAATTCTGATGAGGTCATGGAGTTTTCACGAATTATAGCTAGTGGAACTTGTTTCAAGTGAGATTAATGGTGGATACATGAATAAATAGGGGTAAGCAATAATTTTTTTCAAAGATTTACCAGCATAAGTTCATTCGCCATCCGTCGGGTTCAGAAAGTGTCTCCGAAATGGAATGAAAATTGTCTAAACGAATGAAAAAGTGCTCCCTATACGTTTCTTCAAAGATAACCAGCAGTTTTCAAGAATTTCCTATGCATTTTGGGTGAGATTCTCGCGAAATTCTGTTGAGGTCATGAAGTTTTCACGCATTATAGCTAGTGGAACGTGTTTCAAGTGAGATTAATGGTGGATACATGAATAAATAGGGGTAAGCAATAATTTTTTTCAAAGATTTACCAGCATAAGTTCATTCGCCATCCGTCGGGTTCAGAAAGTGTCTCCGAAATGGAATGAAAATTGTCTAAACGAATGAAAAAGTGCTCCCTATACGTTTCTTCAAAGATAACCAGCAGTTTTCAAGAATTTCCTATGCATTTTGGGTGAGATTCTCGCGAAATTCTATTGAGGTCATGAAGTTTTCACGCATTATAGCTAGTGGAACGTGTTTCAAGTGAGATTACTGGAGGATACATGAATAAATAGGGGTAAGCAATAATTTTTTTCAAAGATTTACCAGCATAAGTTCATTCGCCATCCGTCGGGTTCAGAAAGTGTCTCCGAAATGGAATGAAAATTGTCTAAACGAATGAAAAAGTGCCCCCTATACGTTTCTTCAAAGATAACCAGCAGTTTTCAGGAATTTCCTATGCATTTTGGGTGAGATTCTCGCGAAATTCTGTTGAGGTCATGAAGTTTTCACGCATTATAGCTAGTGGAACGTGTTTCAAGTGAGATTAATGGTGGATACATGAATAAATAGAGGTAAGCAATAATTTTTTTCAAAGATTTACCAGCATAAGTTCATTCGCCATCCGTCGGGTTCAGAAAGTGTCTCTGAAATGGAATGAAAGTTGTCTAAACGATTGAAAAAGTGCTCCCTATACGTTTCTTCAAAGATAACCAGCAGTTTTCAAGAATTTCCTATCCATTTTGGGTGTGATTTTCGCGAAATTCTGTTGAGGTCATGAAGTTTTCACGCATTATAGCTAGTGGAACGTGTTTCAAGTGAGATTACTGGAGGATACATGAATGAATAGGGGTAAGCAATGATTTTTTCAATGAATTTTTAGCATCGCAATAATTTTTTTTTGGACGTGCTCACGCAACCACCACGATAAACGGAGGAAATTGCAGAAATTAAAATTTAATACAGTGCATAATTTTATTTCATATAGGTTTCGAAGACTTTCTCCCCGCAATCGCATGTGCCAGGCACGCAATTGAAACTCACCCGAACTGCAGCAAAACAAGGAACAGATTGATGCAGCAGTAGCCAAGTCTCAGGGTGTGCAGGGCCCCCGAATTGTCGTCGTGGTAGTTCAGGATGAAATGGCCGAAGAACTGCATTATCCTGATGTTCGGCATCAGATCAGCCACAAGCCCCTGGGGCTTGAAGTTCATGTTCAACATCTGCAAGATAGTAGGGGTCGATGAAAAAAATTTCAAATTCGAAAAAAATATCGAATACCTCGAGACAGGTTTTGGTTTCCACTCGAGGATTACATGACAAATCCGCAGCACCCTCTGCAACCGCCGCTCGAGTACAATGAAAGCCAAAGTTTAATTACATCCCCATCCCTCCACAGAAGAATAAAATATTCAAACTATAATATGGTGGAATTAAGAGCCACCCCACCGTGGACCAATGGGAGCATCAGTTAGTGTACAATTTATCGGATTTCAATTTTTGTACGATATTATAACTTTGTGGACTATTCCACCCCACCGGTATCTGCGAAGTTTCCCTTAGTAGGTCTTCGATGAATTATTGATGGTCTCGTCGACCTTGGAGGACTGATGTACCCGAGATGATGACAGGGCATTTATCATTGTCCACGAATATTTTACTTCCATCCCAAACGTGACAGATGTGGTACATTAGATCTACTGGGTGACAGGAACGTCATAGAAAATTAAAATGTTCTTTAACCTAAAAGAGTCAATTACAAACTAAATTTGTCACTCTGCTTCTTGAACTGTCAAAACGAATCACAAATTTTCGAAGTTATGTAAATTTTTAGGTTATATTCGCGTCAACTGTCACCAATTGTCTTAGGGTGACACTCAAATCGAGTAAATCCATAGATTTCTTAGTTTTATGTAACACTTAACCTAGAAAGAGTGATATGACACTTGTCTATCATTTTTCATGACGAATCTAGTGAAACTAAACAGTTTCAGAATTCTCGTTGATTTTTCATAATCCTTCTATGGTCGATCCATTTGGTTTAAATTGAAGAAAGTCCATTTCATGAAACGTCAGATTGAGGGAACACACCTCCAGGCCCTGCACACAGAATGTCATCGAGTGATTTGCTTATCTTGATAATTTTTCGTTTTGTGTGACAGTTAACCAAGAAATAGTGACAAATCACTAAATTTATCGATTTGAACTATAAAAATTAATGTCTTTGTTGTAGTCATAGAAGCTTCGTCGAATTTTTCAGCTGGTTCATAGATTTATATGTGATTTCTGTTTGGGGTCATAGAAATTTAAATTATGTTTTAGTTCGATCATAACTTTATTCATGATGTTTTCCATTGGAATCATATAATTTCAAAAATCATAAGGTTATTTTCAATAAATAGAAATATTATTGACGAATCTTTGTGGGGTACATAGACAATTTGAAGTGTCAAAACAAATAACAATTCGTTGAAGTATTGAAAATTTAGAGGTTATATTCACGTCAACTCTCAAGAATTGTCATCGAGTAGATTTGCTTATCTTGATAATTTCTCGTTTTGTGTGACACTTGACCTAGAAATAGTGACAAATCACTAAATTTATCAATTTAAACTGTCAAAATTAATGTCTTTGTTGTAGTCATAGAATCTTCGTCGAATCTTTCAGCTGGTTCATAGAATTATATGTGATTTCTGTTTGGGGTCATAGAAATTTAAATTATGTTTTAGTTCGATCATAACTTTATTCATGATGTTTTCCATTGGAATCATATAATTTCAAAAATCATAAGGGTATTTTCAATAAATAGAAATATTATTGACGAGTCTCTGTGGGGAACATAGACAATTTGAAGTGTCAAAACAAATAACAATTTTTTGAAGAATTGAAAGTTTCGAGGTTATATTCACGTCAACTGTCAAGAAATTTCATCGAGTAGATTTGTCAGATTAAGGGAACACACCTCCAGGCCCTGCACACAGAACATCCCGACCAATCATCGAAAATAATTTTATTCATCCGTCAATAGTGATAATTTTATATTTAGGTATTCGAGTAATTATTTATAATTAGCGGTGATGAATCTTCTAAATCGGGCATAATATTGATGGTCAAAGAGATCTCAAGCTGAATGTGTGTGCGTTTCAATTACTATCAATCAGGAAAAATATGTTTGGTTCCATCGTCCAGCTGAGTATTATTGAGGAAAATTACGGTGCTTGGAGTTATTATTGTTTGTTGAACCTTGTAGGAAGAAATATATGGTTTTTCAAACTTGAAGTCGTAGAAGAATTTTCAATGCCACACATCAGTGTTGATTCGTCATCTTTGTTGAAACTTATCGAAGAGGATACTTCTAATCGCATTAAACCTCATTTTTTTTTGGACACTACAGTTAGACGTTTCCCAATAAGCAACAAATGACAGTATATCGTGCTTGTTCTAAGAGAAATCATGAATTAGAACATGGTACTCGATACCAAATTATTAATTTTATTCAATAATAACTGACCACCGTTCCGTGACGATGAATCGAAGTGGGTTTATGTAAGTTTTTCGTGGATTTCTTTTCCTTAATTGAGGAATAAATTCGAGATTTCATAGATAACGTCTCTATGAAATATGTATAAGGCATTCGGAGTCAACTAGGTAGCGAAAAAAAATGTTATTTTCGTTAACATTAGTAAATAGCCACGTCTGTCAAATAAATGACAGATGTGGTACATCATATCTATTGTGTGACAGAAATGTCGAAAATTTAACGCTCATAACCTCAATTTCCTCCTGTTTTGATTAGTGTAAAAGCTCGACTGGATAAAGAAAAAAAGGATGGAAAAGAAATAAATGATTTTCATTTATTGATTGAAATAATATATGATGTATTGTGAGAGTTGGTTTTATTCCTTGAAATATTTTTGACACAAATTTAGCCAGTACACATTTTTGGGGTTGAAGTTCTTCGTCAAGACCATAGAACTATTGGGCTCATTAAGTTATTGGTTCATAGAATAAAAATTAATTAAATTCTGTGTTGAAGTCATAGAATCATCGTCTGATTATTTAGCTCGGTCATAGATTCATATGTTATTTTCTGTTGGGATCATAGAAATCTATTCTTCCGGAATCACAGTGTTCGGAGGATCACTAGGTTATTTTGGGGAACATAGACAATTTGAATTTTTTGAAGTATTGAATATTTCGAGGTTATATTCACGTCAACTGTCAAGAAATGTCATCGAGTAGATTTGCTTATCTTGAACATTTTTCGTTTTTTGTGACAGTTAACCAAGGAAAAGTGACAAATCACTAAATTTGTCAATTTGAACTGTCAAAACTAATATCTTCGTTGAAGTCATAGAATCTTCGTCAGCTCATTCATAGATTTATTTATGATGTTTTCTGATGAAATCGTAGAGTTTTAGTAATCATTAGGTTATTTACAATTCATAGAAATATTATTGATGAGTCTCTGTGGGGAGCATAGACAATTTGAAGTGTCAAAACAAATAACAATTTTTTGAAGTATTGAAAATTTCGAGGTTATATTCACGTCAACTGTCAAGATATGACATCGAGTAGATTTGCTTATCTTGATAATTTTTCGTTTTATGTGACAGTTAACCTAGAAATAGTGACAAATCACTAAATTTGTCAATTTTAACTGTCAAAACTAATATCTTCGTTGAAGTCATAGAATCTTCGTCGAATCCTCCAGCTCGTTCATAGATTTATATGTGATTTCTGTTGGGGTCATAGAAATTCAAATAATTTTTCAGTTCGATCATAACTTTATTCATGATTTTTTCTGATGAAATCGTAGAGTTTTAGAAATCATTAGGTTATTTACAATTCATAGAAATATTATTGATGAGTCTCTGTGGGGAGCATAGACAATTTGAATTGTCAAAACAAATAACAATTTGTTGAAGTATTTGCTTATCTTGATAACTTTTCGTTTTATGTGACAGTTAACCTAGAAATAGTGACAAATCACTAAATTTGTCAATTTGAACTGTCAAAACTAATATCTTCGTTGAAGTCATAGAATCTTCGTCGAATCCTCCAGCTCGTTCATAGATTTATATGTGATTTCAGTTGGGGTCATAGAAATTCAAATAATTTTTCAGTTCCATCATAACTTTATTCATGATTTTTTCTGATGAAATCGTAGAGTTTTAGAAATCATTAGGTTATTTACAATTCATAGAAATATTATTGATGAGTCTCTGTGGGGAGCATAGACAATTTGAATTGTCAAAACAAATAACAATTTGTTGAAGTATTGAAAATTTCGAGGTTATATTCACGTCAACTGTCAAGATATGTCATCGAGTAGATTTGCTTATCTTGATAACTTTTCGTTTTATGTGACAGTTAACCTAGAAATAGTAACACATCACTAAAATTTATCAATTTGTACTGTCATTATTAATGTCTTTGTTGAAGTCATAGAATCTTCGTCGAATTCTTCAGCTCGTTCATAGATTTATGTGATTTCTGTTGGGGTCATAGAAATTTAAATTATTTTATTAGTTCGATCATAACTTTATTCATGATGTTTTCAATTGGAATCGTAGAGTTTTAGAAATCATTAGGCTATTTTCAATTCATATAAATATTATTGATGAGTTTCTGTGGGGAGCATAGACAATTTGATGTGTCAAAACAAATAACAATTTGTTATTCGAGGTTATATTCACGTCAACTGTCAAGAAATGTCATCGAGAAGATAAACCCAAAAATAGTGACAAATTTGAAAGTTCGAATCATCAAACGATAAAATGAAGATTCACAAAAGAAAATACGTCAATTTTTTTTCGAATTGCTAATCCGACCACTAATGATATAATCCGGTGTACCCTAACAAGATACCAAATACCCAAACCGTACATAAATAAAACATAAAATCGCCGAAGCATCCAAAATGTTCAAGAAAGTAAAAAAAATAACACGTGATCCGGGTTCTGGCCGAGGATTGGCGATGTAATTCACGTCTTGAAGCTGCATTGGCCAGACGTCGATCTTGTCGCAGAAGAGAGGTTCTTATAAAACACGTTCGGCAACTTTCACAGACCAGGCGGTACCAACGTAGTGCACCGAAACGACCTTCCAGAGTGCGCGGGTTCACCAGTGATTATTTCTGAGATTTTTTTTTTCGTGTGTGGATTATCCTTCAATTCGAACTACCCCGTAAGTGTGAACGCAGCAATAACTGTTGGATTTTCGAGAAATTCATTTCTTCTCTTCATTTTGAAATAAATCTCATATTTCGAAATTAGTTGTATGAGCTTCGAGGGAGATATTACTTAATTAGTTTTTTATATTTTGCAATTTTTCAGTAGTTGAAAGAATAATTTTGTTCATAACTGTCTCAAAATTGTCTAAAACACCCAAAAGTAGTATGGGAAAGTTGCAGTTGAACATTTTCAATAGTTTTCACCTCATTTTAGACATTTTAACGATTTTTGAACGTAAGTTTGAAGGGGTCATGGGTAGCTGTCAGAGTATTTCGAAAAATCATTGTTCACCCCTATTTCCATCTGTATTCACCATTATTTCCACTTTAAACCAGTTCCACTTGCTAGAATGCGTGAAACTCTCTCATGGTCATGGGAATTTCGCAAAAAACTCACCGAACCCGTTGGAAAATTCCGGAAAACTTCTCGTGGTAATTGGAGAAACGTATGAGGAGCAGTTTTTCATTCGTTTCGCTCCTCGAATCGGTCAATTTACGACGAAATCCGCAAATTATGGTTGGAGACTCCAATAAGCGGTTAAGAAAGAAACCTAACATTTTAGACATCGAAACCTTTTTTGAACGTAATTTTCAAGGGTTGCAGATAGCTGTCAGAAAATTTCGAAAAATCATTTTTCACCCCTGCTTCCATCTATATTCACAATTATTTCCACTTCAAACTAGTTCCACTTGCTAGAATGCGTGGAAACTCCATCACGCCATCGGAATTTCGCGAAAAACTCACCGAAACCGATGAAATATTTCGGTAAAATTCTCGGGATAGTTGAAGAAACGTATGAGGAGCACTTTTTCACTCGTTCCGTCCCTCAAATCGGTCAATTTACGACGAAATTCACAGATTATGGTTGGAGACTCCAATAAGCGGTTAAGATAGAAACATTTTTTTTATCGACGGTTTCAATTTAAGATTACAAAACGCTCATCTTCTCATTCTTGTTCCTATCTCAGTTGCGCAAATACGTTTTGCTTGGCCAACAACACTTTCGTTGACCCAAATTCGCTTATGTCGTTACGGAAATCTCTAATATTTTACGGAATTTCTCCAATTTTCAAGAACGAACGTTGGTGGAACAAAAGTTGGAACTCGTGAAAGTTCAACGATCATAAAAAGATTAATATTAACACCGTTACGGTTTGTTGGTCGGTGGATTATTGCTCAAACGTGAATCATTGATTTCCGGTCCGCGGGAAGTTGTCTGGCGTTTCTCCGGCGTTGCGAGGCCATTGGCGTACATCGAGATAGAGTTTAGATTAACAAGTTTTGAGAATTATCGAAAACTCTTGAAAGTGGCGTGGAAAAGTTGCAAGATTAATTTAATCTATTCGAGTTTTGACAGGTTCCAAACGAAATCGTGGTGGAATTTCGTTCATTACTGCCTGATGAAATGATTGAAAACCCCCAAAAGTGGTGTGGAAAACTTTCAACGAAATTTGGGAAAAACTTCGAAAAATCATTGTTCATCCCTATTTCCATCTGTATCCACTATCCTTTCTACTTTGAACCAGTTCCACTCTCTAGAATGCGTGAAATTCTCATGTCGTCTAGAGAATTTCGCGAAAATCTCACCGGAGTCAATGTTAAACTCTGGAAAACTTTTTGTGGTAGTTAGAGAAACGTATAAGGAGCACTTTTTTATTCGTTTAGACACTCAAATCGGTCTATTTTTCCGACAATCCACTTTGGACGAAATTTGGAAAAAACTTCGAAAAATCATCGTCCACCTCAATTTCCATCTGTATCCACTATTTTTCATACTTTAAACCAGTTCCACTCGTTAGAATGCGTGAAATCCTTATGTTGTCTAGAGAATTTCGCGAAGATCACACCGGAGTCAATGTTAAACTCTGGAAAACTTTTAGTGGTAGTTAGATAAACGTATAAGGAGCACTTTTTCATTCGTTTAGACACTCAAATCGGTCTATTTTTCCGACAATCCACTTTGGACGAAATTTGGAAAAAACTTCGAAAAATCATTGTCCACCTCAATTCCCATCTGTATCCACTATTTTTCCTACTTTGAACCAGTTTCACTCGTTAGAATGCGTGAAATTCTTTTGTTGTCTAGAGAATTTCGCGAAAATCTCACCGGAGTCAATGTTAAACTCTGGAAAACTTTTTGTGGTAGTTAAGGGAACGTATAAGGAGCACTTTTTTATTCGTTTAGACACTCAAATCTGTCTTTTTTTCCGACAATCCACTTTGGACGAAATTTGGAAAAAACTTCGAAAAATCATCGTCCACCTCAATTCCCATCTGTATCCACTATTTTTCCTACTTTGAACCAGTTTCACTCGTTAGAATGCGTGAAATTCTTTTGTTGTCTAGAGAATTTCGCGAAAATCTCACCGGAGTCAATGTTAAACTCTGGAAAACTTTTTGTGGTAGTTAAGGGAACGTATAAGGAGCACTTTTTTATTCGTTTAGACACTCAAATCTGTCTTTTTTTCCGACAATCCACTTTGGACGAAATTTGGAAAAAACTTCGAAAAATCATCGTCCACCTCAATTCCCATCTGTATCCACTATTTTTCCTACTTTGAACCAGTTCCACTCGTTAGAATGCGTGAAATCCTTATGTTTTCTAGAGAATTTCGCGAAAATCTCATCGGAGTCAATGTAAAACTCTGGAAAACTTTTACTGGTAGTTAGAGAAACGTATAAGGAGCACTTTTTTATTCGTTTAGACACTCAAATCTGTCTATTTTTCCGACAATCCACTTTGAACGAAATTTGAAAAAAACTTCGAAAAATCATCGTCCACCTCAATTCCCATCTGTATCCACTATTTTTCCTACTTTAAACCAGTTCCATTCGCTAGGATGCGTGAAATTCTCATGACGTCAAGGGAATTTCGCGAAAATCTCACCCAAAATGGATAGGAAATTCCTGAAAACTGCTAGGGGTAGTTAGAGGAACGTATGAGGAGCATTTTTTCATCCCTTCAGCCCCTAATATAGTAAATTTTTTGGTTGTCCTAGTAACCACTCAAAATGAAGTAAATTTTTTTTTATGAAAAAAAATACCAAAGAATTTTTTTCCTCTATATCTTAATTTTTCCCAAATCTAAATGGGTCAAGTTCTCATCTGAGACGAACTCGAAGACGTCCATGAATATTTCACGACCTGTCATCGATTCTCCCCGTTCCAATCCAATATTTATGCGGGGAAAATGGCCGCCGAGTTAACGGGACATCAGTCCGATCGATAATAATTGATCCCGGGCAAAAACTCGAGACCGCGCTCCGATAATAACATTCCATACGCGCGACACGCTTCGTTTCGACCGGCGAAAGAAACCAATTTAGCCAACGCAAGAATAACCGTAACCGATTATTAGAAAGTATACGTTCTCGTATTGAGTAACTGACGGGATTATTATCATCATCATCATCATCGAAATGAAGAATGTTAGAATTGTAGCCATTGACCATTGGGATGACTCACGAGTGCGCGAATCTTGACCTAGATGTAAGGAGAAATTTCTTTTTGGTTTTATTCATGATTTTTCTGTGTAGATCAGGATGACTCTGGTCCAACCAAGCTTAATTATGGTTTACAATGTTAGAATTGTAGCCATTGACTATTGGGGTGACTCACGAGTGCACGAGTCTTGAGCTAGATGTTAGGAGAAATTTCTTTTTGGTTTTATTCATGATTTTTCTGTGTAGATTAGGATGACTCTGGTCCAACCAAGCTCAATTATAGTTTAGAATGTTAGAATTGTAGCCGTTGACTATTGGGGTGTCTCACGAGTGCACGAGTCTTGAGCTAGATGTTAGGAGAAATTTCTTCTTGGTTTTGATTTATGATTTTTCTCTGTAGGTCAAGATGACTCTGGTCCAACCAAGCCCCGAGCTCCAAATCAACATCAGGAAGGAGCTGAACGAAGACATCAACACCAGAGACAGGGACCTCCAGCACATCAAGGAGTGGTTGTTGAAGCAACCCCATCTCCCCGACACTTGGGGTAAATATTTCCAACTCCCTCCTCGACTAACCTTACCTATAAAACTATCCCTTCAGATGACACCCGCCTAATGACCTTCCTGCGTGGCTGCAACTTCTCCCTGGAGAAATGCAAGAGGAAGCTCGACATGTACTTCACCATGAGGGCGGCCATCCCGGAGTTCTTCACCAACAGGGACATGAACAATCCGGAGCTCGAGGCCCTCAGCAAGATCGGGCAAGGACCACCCTTACCCGGTCTGACCCCGGAGGGTCGAAGGGTGACCATCATGAGGGGCTTGGACAAGAACATCGAGACCCCCAACCTGGCCGACCTCATGAAGATCGCCCTCATGGTCGGCGACATCCGTCTGGAAGCCGAAGAGGTCGGAGTCGCCGGCGACGTTTACGTCCTCGACGCCAGCGTGTTATCCCCGCAACATTTCGCCAAAGTCAACCCCACCATCGTGAAGAAGTTCCTAGTCTGCGTCCAGGTAAGAACTAGGACCTCTTCAGGTACCCCAACACTCCAATTTGGTCTTTACAGGAGGCGTATCCGGTCAAACTGAAGGAGGTGCACGTCGTCAACGCCACCCCTCTGGTGGACACCGTCATCAGCTGGGTGAAACCCTTCCTGAAGGAGAAGATCCGCAGCAGGATCCACGTCCATCAGAACCTGGAGTCGTTGTACAAAGCCGTCCCTCGGGATATCCTCCCCGAAGAGTACGGTGGTACAGCCGGTAAAATGTCGGACTTCAACGGTAAGGTTATCGTTTTGAAGGAATCCCACAAGGTTCTATTCTTGAAATGATCGTAGATCAATGGATCCAGAAGCTGAAGGACTACACCCCTTGGTTCAAGGCGCAGGAGAGCGTGAAGGCTGAAGAGTCGAAGCGTCCAGGAAAGCCCACCAATTACGAGGACCTCTTCGGTTTGGACGGAAGCTTCAGGCAGCTCACCATAGATTAGGGTTGGGGGAGTTTTTGATGGAAGATTGCTGTTCTGTGTTGTTGTACCTTCGTGATTTTTCTAGTTTTTAGTTTTTCTACGTACTTCGCTCATCTTTTTCGTCTTGCATGTCCTCATTTTTCGTTTTGTAATAAAGATGTTTACCACATATTTTTGTTTTTTTCTTTATTTTCATCAAAATTCGTGAATTGTAATGGAAATATTTGAAAAATTATAGTTTACCACTTTTTCTTCTGTATTCCCCTCTTTTTCTACTTCAAACCACTCCCACTAGCTGGAATGCGTGAAATTCTCATGTCGTCTAGAGAATTTCGCCAAAATCTCACCGGAGTCAATGTTAAACTCCGGAAGACTTTTAGTGGTAGTTAGAGGAACGTATAAGAAGCACTTTTTTATTCGTTTAGACACTCAAATCGGTCTATTTTTCCGACAATCCACTTTGGACGAAATTTGGAAAAAACTTCGAAAAATCATCGTCCACCTCAATTCCCATCTGTATCCAGTATTTTTCCTACTTTAAACCAGTTCCACTCGTTAGAATGCGTGAAATCCTTATGTTGTCTAGAGAATTTCGCGAAAATCTCACCGGAGTCAATGTTAAACTCTGGAAAACTTTTTGTGGTAGTTAGAGAAACGTATAAGGAGCACTTTTTTATTCGTTTAGACACTCAAATCGGTCTATTTTTCCGACAATCCACTTTGGACGAAATTTGGAAAAAACTTCGAAAAATCATCGTCCACCTCAATTCCCATCTGTATCCACTATTTTTCCCACTTTGAACCAGTTCCACTCGTTAGAATGCGTGAAATCCTTATGTTGTCTAGAGAATTTCGCGAAAATCTCACCGGAGTCAATGTTAAACTCTCGAAAACTTTTAGTGGTAGTTAGAGAAACGTATGAGGAGCACTTTTTTATTCGTTTAGACACTCAAATCGGTCTATTTTTCCGACAATCCACGTTGGACGAAATTTGGAAAAAACTTCGAAAATCATCGTCCACCTCAATTCCCATCTGTATCCACTGTTTTTCCTACTTTAAACCAGTTCCACTCGCTAGAATGCGTGAAATTCTCATGTCGTCTAGAGAATTTCGCGAAAATCTCACCGGAGTCAATGTTAAACTCTGGAAAACTTTTTGTGGTATTTAGAGAAACCTATAAGGAGCACTTTTTTATTCATTTAGACACTCAAATCGATCTATTTTTCCGACAATCCACTTTGGACGAAATTTGGAAAAAACTTCTAAAAATCATCGTCCACCTCAATTCCCATCTGTATCCACTATTTTTCCCACTTTGAACCAGTTCCACTCGCTAGAATGCGTGAAATCCTTATGTCGTCTAGAGAATTTCGCGAAAATCTCACCAGAGTCGATGTTAAACTCTGGAAAACTTTTAGTGGTAGTTAGATAAACGTATAAGGAGCACTTTTTTATTCGTTTAGACACTCAAATCGGTCCATTTTTCCGACAATCCACGTTGGACGAAATTTGGAAAAAACTTCGAAAAATTATCGTCCACCTCAATTCCCATCTGTATCCACTATTTTCCCCACTTTAAACCAGTTCCACTCGCTAGAATGCGTGAAATCCTTATGTCGTCTAGAGAATTTCGCGAAAATCTTACCGGAGTCAGTGTTAAACTCTGGAAAACTTTGTGTGGTAGTTAGAGGAACGTATAAGGAGCACTTTTTCATTCGTTTAGACACGAATTAAACATTTTTCCGAAAATCTACTATGTTTTAGACGTCAAAATAAATTTTCACTATAAACGTCAGACGAACTCTGTGGTGGTCGGACATTTTAAAATGGAAAAATTCGAGCTAGAATTGTGTTCATAACAGTCTGAAAATGATCTAAAACCCCTCAAAAGTGGCATGGAAAGTTTCCAAGGGGTTTCAGATAAGTGTCAAACAATTTAAAAAAAACCTTCGTTCACCTCCATTTTCATCTGTGTCCACCATTATTCCTACTTTAAACCAGTTCCACTCGCTAAAATGCGTGAAATTCTCATGTCGTCGACGGACTTTCGCGAAAATCTCACCGAAATTGATAGGAAATTCCTGAAAACTAGTCGATATAGTTGAAGAAACTTATAAGGAGTACTTTTTCATTCGTTTAGACACTCGAATCGGTCTATTTTTCCGAAAATCCACTCAATTTTAGACCTCGAATTGATATGATAAACGTCAGACGGAATCTTTGGTCTTCGGACTTTTCTAGAATTTCGTTCAATACTGTCCAAAAATTATCGAAAACCTTCAAAAGTGGCGTGGAAAAGTTGCAGGATGGTCGATTCAATCGTGTTTACCTCATTTCAAATCTCTAAAATGTCCAAAATTCTATTTTTGAACGTCGATATGACAACATGCAAAAAAATTTGTTGCTCCTCTTTGACTGACCGTCAGAGTTTTCTTTCAGTCGAACCTACGTAGATCCATCCAAGGTTAAATGGTGTTTTAATCTAATAAATACCATGAACTAATGATTATTAGCCAAGATCGTCCAAACTACTTTTCGCGCAGTTACCTAATTTGTTATGAATTATTCTTAAATTAATCTTCGAACCGTTGACTCAACTTTCTATGATTATTAGTTGCTCGGTCGTCGGTGTTTGTGCTAGGGTGTTCTATGAATTTTAGTGCAATTCTTTATACAATAATTTTTCATTGGTGAGTATTTTTAGAAGTTTTCTTGAGTTGAAAATAATTTGGTGCAATTGCCTCTATGAACGTCATATGAGTTCTGTGATTCTCTGTGAATTCTTTAGCTATCGAATTTCGCTTATAACTTCCTGAAAACTTCTTTCCAAGATTTTCGGTGAAAAATTATAGTTTACCCCTATTTCCATCTTTATTCACCTCTATTTTCACTTCAAACCACTTCCACTAGATAGAATGCGTGAAATTCTCTCGACGACGAGGGAATTTCGCGAAATTCACACCGGAAATGGATAGGAAATTCCTGAAAACTGCTCGGGGTAGTTGGAGAAACGTATAGAGATCACTTTTTCAATAGTTTAGACGCCCAAAACAATTTTTTTATTTGATTTCGGAGACACTTTCTGACCTCGACGGAAGACGAATCTCGACGGCCTCGTTAAACGTCAAATGAATATTGAATTATGCAAATATTGTTATTCTTATGTTGTTTCTATATTTCGGGCAATTTGAGACGAATTAACTCAGCAAATAAATTATGCCAATTAGAAGTGAAAGTTTTAACTAATCGCTAAAAAAAATTCTCGAGTGAATTCCTCGAATTTTTCTGAAAAAATTTTCGATTTGTTTCATAAATAATATTCTAGGATCACGATCTCCTGAATAAAATCCATCACCTTGGACGTACGACGTACAATTCGTTCAGTTTATCATTAAGGTTTAACCGTTGATCCTTCCAATTGATATTGAACATATTAATAGATCAAGGTTTCTATGGTGCAATTTCGATGATGAAAACTGTTCCTCTATATTTGAACGTAAATTCTATGTCTTCAGGAACTGTCAGATTATAACAAACTCCTCGTGAAATTCTCGAAACCTGCTGGGAAAACTGCGAAAAATCATTGCTCACCCCTATTTCCATATGTACTTACCTTTATTTCCGCTGAAAACCACTTCCACTACCTGGAATGCGTAAAATTCTCGTGACGCCGAGGGAATTTCGCGAAATTCTCACCGAAATCGAACGTGAATTCCTGAAAACTGCTCGATATAGTTGGAGAAACGTATGAGGAGTACTTTTTCATTCGTTTAGACACCCAGGTTTTGAGGAATTTCTTGTGAAATCCTTGAAATCTCGGAAAAAAACTGAAGTTTGGAAAATCTTTGGAAAAATCATCGCTCACCCCTATTTCTACCTGTATCAACCCCAATTTCTATTCCAAACCACTTCCACTACCTGGAATGCGTGAAATTCTCATGACGCCGAAGGAATTTCGCGAAAATCTCACCCAAAATTGATGGGAAATTCCTGAAAACTGCTCGATGTAGTTGAAGAAACGTATGAGGAGTACTTTTTCATTCGTTTAGACACCCAGATTTAGAGGAATTTTTTGTGAAATCCTTGAAATCTCGGGAAAAAACTGAAGTTTGAAAAATCTTCGGAAAAATCATCGCTCACCCCTATTATTACCTGTATCAACCCCAATTTCTATTCCAAACCACTTCCACTACCTGGAATGCGTGAAATTCTCATGACGCCGAAGGAATTTCGCGAGAATCTCACCCAAAATTGATGGGAAATTCCTGAAAACTGCTCGATGTAGTTGAAGAAACGTATGAGGAGTACTTTTTCATTCGTTTAGACACCCAGATTTATAGGAATTTTTTGTGAAATCCTTGAAATCTCGGGAAAAAACTGAAGTTTGAAAAATCTTCGGAAAAATCATCGCTCACCTTCTTTCTACCTGTATCAACCCCAATTTCTATTCCAAACTAGTTCTACTCGCTAGAATGCGTGAAAACTCCATCACGTCATCAGAATTTCGCGAAAAACTCACCCAAAATTAATGGGTAATTCCTGAAAACAGCTCGGTGTAGTTGAAGAAACGTATAAGGGGCACTCTTTTATTCGTTTAGACAATTTTCCCGCCCTTTTCATTCGATTTCGAAGAAACTTTCCGACCCCGACTGACGACGAATTAATTTGCCCCGATAAACGTCAGTTTTCATCTATTTATCCCCTAGAAAATGGCCTTAGTCCTTCCCACCCCCGAGCAAAGGGTCTTCATTTGGAAAGAACTAAACGAAGACGTCAAGACTAGAGACCGAGACTTGGAGCACATGAAGGAGTGGTTGCTGAAACAACCCCACCTCCCAGATACTTGGGGTGAGTATTCCACTATTCCACACCACTTGGACCATAACCTCACCTTCCAAATTCCAGAGGACCAACGCATACTCAGCTTCCTCAGGGGCTGCAACTTCTCCCTCGAGAAAACCAAGAAGAAACTAGACATGTACTTCACCATGAGGGCGGCTTTGCCCGAGTTCTTCACCAACCGGGACATAACCAGACCGGAGCTCAGATCCATCACCAAACTGGGGTGAGTGAGGGGATCCCCATGGATCCCGTCCGGGTCCCTCAATTTTCTTATTTTTATAGCCAAGGACCTCCGTTGCCGGGTCTGACGCCGCAAGGTCGAAGGGTGACCATCATCAGGGGCTTCGACAAGAACATCGAGACTCCAAACATAGCAGACGTGATGAAATTAGCTCTGATGTTAGGGGATATCAGGCTGGAGGTCGAAAAATACGGGGTTGCCGGAGACGTTTACATCCTAGACGCCAGCGTCTTGACTGCTGGGCATTTCGCGAGAGCTGCCAATCCTATTTTGGCCAAGAAGTTCTTGGTCTGCGTCCAGGAAGCCTACCCGGTGAAAGTTAAGGAGGTCCATATTGTGAACGCCACTCCTCTGGTTGACACGGTGGTGAGCTGGGTGAAACCCTTCGTCAAGGAGAAACTGAGGAAGAGGGTCCATTGTCACACTTCGTTGGAAACGCTGTACAAGTTCGTGCCGAAGGATGTCCTTCCGGAAGAGTATGGTGGTACTGCTGGAACGCTCGCAGAGTATAATGGTAAGTCTTTAATTCGATCATTTTGGATTCGTTTATGATTTTATCACTTTTAGAACCCCATAAATAATAGTTTCTTAATTTTTTATGCCAACAAAACAATTCATGTATCCCAGAGACCACCAAATTTATCATTCGCACCTGTAGACCGGTTTCGATCCATATCAGAGCTCGTCAGTACAGTTAGCGAAATGACAAATTCGATGTGAGGAACAGAAAACCTTTAAAACATAAGGCAAAGGTGATCAGAGGAAATTTCCCAAATCACGCCACCTGTCCGTTCCAAAAGCAACTGTCTCAAATATCTGTAGATCATGAATCGCCTTCTCAACTCCCCAAGACAAAGACACATGTGTGAACCGCCGTAAACATTACGAGTTACACATGGAAATTACGGATTCAAGCTTCAACCTTATCGTCTGAATAATTGACTGAAATCATATAATGGCTGTTTATCTGAAATTATCAAATTCAGTTATGAAATTAGAAAAATTATACTAGATGAAGTAATAGCAAGCCAACAAAACAATTCATGTATCCCAGATACCACCAAATTTATCATTCACACCTGTAGACCGGTTTCGATCCATATCAGATCTCGTCAGTACAGTTAGCGAAATGACAAAGTCGATATGAAGAACAGAAAACCTTCAAAATAAGTTTGAGTCCAATTTTTTGGGGCAGGTTTGAGTGATTTCAAAATGTAATTCAATAATTATCAACAAGATGGTTATGAAATTGATCTTCGTAATTCAAATCAATGTGACTTAATATTTCTGTAAGAAAGAAATAAGAATCATCTTTGAGGTGAAGTCTGAATGAAACGATTTTATGATTTAATAATATATGTTCATGAATTTTAGAACATTGGATGATATAACAATGAGTGAGAAAAGTTCTAGTACTAGAAAACAAAAAGTTTACAATTGTAATTGTTGTCTTCAATTGCTCCTCGAAAAAAATCAAAACAGGTTTATACATTTCCATAAATTTCATAAGAAGGATGCCTCAGCATTTTGTGTCACTAATGCCTTTCGCATAGTGGAAAAAATGGACCGAAGAAAAGCACAAATGATCTACTATTGAGTGTAGCTTCCAAATAATTGAACACTGTCGTCAAACTCGTGCTCCATATTTCCTGTTGAACTATTATCAATTTCGATATAAAAAAACCAATTGGTTCACCTAAAATCAATAAACTTGACACTAAACTATCAATAATCCAATCATTCACTAAAAAGTCTTCACATAAAACACCTAAAATAATCCGTTTCACCACGATAAATCCCGAAAACGTTTTCGTTCGCCTCCATATTTGTTTACATTTCGCAACGCCCTCATCGGTAGTTGTTGGAATCGCGAATCGACAAGGGATACGTTCCACGCTAGAATTGACATCCGAACCACATTCTAGATTCTATGAACAGTTCCCTATCTGATGTAATTAATTTTGCAGAGAAGTGGATCAAGAAGATCGAGGAGTACACGCCCTGGTTCAAGGACCAGGAAAGGTTCAAAGCGGACGAGACGAAACGACCAGGCAAACCGACGAATTACAACGACTTGTTCGGTTTGGAAGGGAGTTTTAAACAGCTCAGCATCGACTAGGATTAGTGGATTAGACTGTGGTGGAAAATTCAGGATTCGATTCATAGAATCTTGAAGTATTGTATTGTTAAAAGAATGACGTTGAAATAAAAGATAAGTGTTTCGGATACTAGTTCTTGATATTGCCTTCTACCAATAGCATTACAGGGATTCATTCCTTCCCAACATAAGGGCGGAGCCAAAACGAAAAAAATTAAACACTCAATATATAATTTATTTTTCTTCAGTAAAATCTCAACAATCATATCTACTTCCTTTATTACCACAAGATGGCGGAAGAACTGAACAACAATTCCTCAATTCTCATCCAAATCCTCTCAATCGATCGTCAGTTGTTTGAAACTTCCATCCACGCCAAAGAGATCGTCATAGTTTGTTGGTTTTCCAGGTCTCTTGGTCTCGTCCGCTTTGAAATTCTCCAGCTCCTTGAACCACTCCGTATGTTCCTCCAGTGTTTCAATCCATTGTTCTGATAAAGTTCGAGTTGACATTTGACACTTGACATTCGTCTATGATCTTACCAGTAAGTTCCTCCAAACTGCCGGCAGTGCCGCCGTATTCTTCCGGAAGAACATCCTTCGGGATGTAATCATACAACGTTTCCATCGAGGTGTGTACGTGCACCAGTTGTCTGTACTTCTCCTTAACGAACAGCATGATCCAATTGATCACGTGGTCGACCATCGAAGTGGCGTTGACCACGTGGATTTCCTTCACCCTCACTGGGTAAGCCTGAAAACCGAGCCCATAAAAAACAGTCACGAAGAACGAATTAAGTCCTCACCCTGAGACATACGAGGAATTTCTTCAACAAAACAGGGTTCGCAGCCCTAGAAAAATGACCAGCGGTCAGAACGCTAGCGTCGAAAATATAAACGTCTCCGGAAACTCCGTAAGGTTCCTTCCCCATCCTCAGATCGCCGAACATGAAGACTATCCTTATGAGATGGGTGACGTTGGGCGTTTCCATGTTCTTGTCGTACCCCCTCAAGACCATCACCCTTCGACCCTCCGGCGTGAGGTTGGGCAAGGCGCAGGCTTGTCTGGAAAAAAACTCACGGTACTCTATGGAAACGCGCATGACGGAGGTTAGACTCTGTGCGCATGGCGTGATCACCTGATCGAAAGATAGTCGTTATTAGTGAAAGATTCCAATGATTATTGTGTATTTCTTTTGTGTTTAAACACATAATTATGGAAATAATCACTATGTAAACATTGTTTTTCGTGAAAATGACAAATTCTGCTATTTTGGGTAGTAATAACCCTAACAGAATGAAAGATAAATGTGACATTAAGTTTTATTCCTAATGGGACTATCCATTCTTTTCAGAGAGAAATATGAAACAGAATTTATTCTTACCTTTATATGGATTAAATCAGGATGTCTTGGGAAAATTATTCATGCATAAGAACCGAAAAAATCAGGGAGTCTTATTGTTTGATAGTATAATCAGGCATAAATAATACAGTGGAGGAAAATGCCCATGTGCCACAAGAATTTATCCAGCACATTATACCAGAATTTCGAGACAAATATGACTAAACAATGATATAAATACCCAAAATTTGAATTAATCGCTCAGCTGGTCTCCTTCCGGTGTGAATTGTCGACGAAGTCGAATAACTCACCCTACTCGAGTTACAGCCTCCAATTCGGGACTTCTTATGTCCCAATCCTTGAAAAACTCAGGTAAAGCTGTTCGAACTGTGAAATACTTGTCGATTTTCCTCTTCGTCCTCTCGAGGGAAAAATCACATGACCGTAAAAAATTCAGGAGTTGCACGTCACCTGAAAACGTTTCTATTCGACACCGTCAGGATTATAGAGTGAATTCTTACCCCATTCGTTGGGAAGATGAGGTTGCTTCCTTAACCAGTCTTTGATGTGTTCCAAATCTTCGTCTCGTGTTTTCAAATTTTCGTTCAGATCCTTTCGGATGGTGATTTGAAGTTGGGGACTTGGTAAGTTTAGAGTCATTTCGTAGACGATTCAGTTCTCGCACAAACACGGAATT
Organism: Aphidecta obliterata; assembly: GCA_963966015.1. NCBI lineage: Eukaryota > Metazoa > Arthropoda > Insecta > Coleoptera > Coccinellidae > Aphidecta > Aphidecta obliterata. Next base: position 650,743 of record OZ014434.1, on the reverse strand, counting down.
GAGTGTCGACGTTTTATTTAATATATTGCAATAAGTGTGAGTTTTTTTCGTTAATTATTATTATGTGGTGAAAAAAGTTGTGCATTGGTTTTAATTAGGTTTAAACGTCTTGTCTTCAATTTCGAGATAAATATTGTCGGTATTGCTCATTCTCACGAAAGGGAGACTATTAAGAGTTTGTGGAAAACTTGTTTTTTCGCGAAATGACTCACTCATGTTTGACGTGAATTCAGGAGTTTTGACGAAATAAAGAATAAATATTTAATTGTGATGATTATAAATAAGAATCTACTAACATATCAATCAAAATAACATATTATCCATGAATTTCCTCCTGGAACGTGAAACCTGCAAAATAACAATTTTTCATTATCACCATTTACAAGTCGCAGACAATACCTGATTTCGCAACTTTTTTCCACGACCACCGAGAGTCGCCCACGATTACGCAGATATCCATCGCAAATCCACCATAAACTGAATCCCATTCACAATAATCAGCCCGCTATCTAGCCACTCTTGCTTTCGTTTCGCAGTGGTTTTCTGTCTCCCGATCGGTCCAGTTGTTCTTGCGGAAGAGATCACAGAGTCCAACGCGAGTGTTCTGTGGTTAGGTTTCATTGATGTTCTGGTCTGAGAGTTGACATAGAAAAAAAGGTGAGTCGATTTGGTGGTTTTTACAGGTTGAGCATAGAAAATTTTGAAGCAAATATATATTTTTTTATTTTCGAATGATGAGATAAAGGTAAACCGACTGAATATTCGGAATCAGCTTATATGAGAAATTTCTAGGCGATGAGCGAAAAATAAATTTATAAAAAGAGGAAATTTGCCGAAACGAATTATTCAATACGGGGGAGAAAAACATGTTATCAATATAATTCGAGGGTGTAGATTCCGAATGTCTTGAGGAATATTTTTTTCTACTGGACTTAGAACCTTTTTATTCTCTCATTTTTCAATGTTAAAATTGTTGTATACCAAAAAACCTTAAAGTCGAATTAGTTCATATCAGGAATTCCTTAACGATAGAGGAAAAAAATAATGTCAACAAAAGTTATAGAAAAATTTATTTTCGACATAGAATATAAATACATTTTATCAATACAACTCAAAGGAACTAATTAAAAATAATTTATTCAGTTCTATGTTCTAATTACCTGACATCTCGTTCATTTCTTTCGGGAACAGTCCAAAATAGCAAAAATATAACTTTCTCCTCAGACAAACCGGTAGAACTAATTCTATTCCTGCTTAATTGAACTTTTGCATGCGTTCACCAGCGTCATTAAATCATTTCGATATTGTCGCCAAGAATTCACAGGAAACGTTTCTTTTCCACTGTTTTGTCGTCGTGGAATCCGATACAGATCTGATTTTTTCTTCCCAGTTGTAATGACATCGTTAAGGACTGGACATCTGAAAAAGTTATGGAAGTAATAAGATTATTATAATAATTTTGGATGTAATAATAAACAGTGGTTAAACAATAACATTATTTATCATTTGTTACGATGACGTTTGTTGCCATAAGGTTAGGTCATAGAGAGTTTCGATCATCATAAATAAGGGATATGTTCCATTAATATCCTAACAATAGTTTTTCTTCCAACCAGCAATATCATTTTCTGCTCGTACATCCTTTATATTAAGGAATGCCTTCAACGATATAAGGAAACTATCAGTTCATTTCATATTGTTTTGGCACGTTGTGAGCTCGGATAGCTTATGGTGGCTTATGCTGTCTCTTTCGTTATGTTTACCGGGATCAGGCGGGAGAAAAGAATTCTAGACGAGTTCGTGAGTAACTTTTGGAAAAGATTGCCGTCTGAGGGTTTATTGAATTTCTGGGGAAAGTTTTAGGTTTCGCGAAGGGATATACGGGTTGGTTCGAGCAAAAAGTTTATTATTTCCAATGCAGGAATCCCTTAAGGAAAGGGTAACTCATATCTGGCAACGTCTGTCAAATAAATAACAGATGTGATACATAAAACCTACTGTGTGACAGGAATGTCAAAAATATTATCCTCATAACTTTCAACCGACTGTTTCGTTAATACGTGGAATCTGAAAGAAAGATTTAGCTGATTTTATTCTGAGCTTGCTCAAGTCCATCATAGTCAAGGTCTGCTCTATTCCTCGTAGGGTTAGAAGTCGACCATCAAGAAATGTCATCGGGTGAACGGTATATTTTCTCCGCTTAAATATTTGACACTTAACCTAGAAATAGACCGTGCAAACCATAATCGCCGAAGATAATGAACCTCTGCGGAAAACCAGTGGTTTCGGATAAAACTTCCCGATTTCTCTGATTTATCATTAATTTACCATGAGAAAACCAAAATGTCCACGAATTATTATCATTTCCTCTGATCTCAAACCAAAATTACATTAATTTCAATTCCAATTAATCTAATAATTCTGTGGTTCTGCCTTTTGACGTGGTCTTCTATGCGACGTCTAAATTGTCTGTAATTTTGCACGACACAAAGCAATTACATGTACGTTTAATCGTTAATTTCGCTTTTTAATTAAATATGATATGATGAATCACGTTTTAGTCGGAGAAGGACGACTTGCTAATAATATTACTCGTGCAATATACTCTGTGGATTCGGCGTGACAAAAACTCGAAGGTTACATCGAAACTCTCGAATACCAAAACTCATTTCCACACGTGGACCAAAGAATGTAAATACAAGTCCAAGTCCACAGATAATAACTCTTTATGCTCTCCTACAATGCCAATTAAAGGAATAACCATTTCTATTGTGAGTTTTTACTTTCTCCGATTGTTAATCGTCCGACATTTCCTTCGATTGCAACGTGAAGAAGTATCATCGAGATCTAGCAGATGCCAAAACCGAAAAGGTACCTTGTTCCACTTTCGAAGATGCTACATCATGAGGCAGCATAATTCGTTATTTTCATCATAAGATCCTATGTTCGATTGAAATCAACATTTTTATCGCACATACTATGGAAGGTTGAACTCTTTATACTTTCAAATGAGTCACCACGTCTCATTGGCGCAGTGGTGAAGTGCGTTTGACCCGTGACCTAAAGGTCCCAGGTTCGAATCCTCCGGTCGAGAAAAAAATTTCTGATCAGGGGGATCTGGATAATTAAATGACAACTGTGCTGTGCCTCAGGTGACATAAGGGCACAGTAACAAAACCTACACTTCAATGTGATTCGAGTCTGGGAACCCATAGAGAACAAAAGATGTTGACCTTGGAAGAAGTTAACGGTTGAGAGAACATCGACTTGGACTTACTGACCGCATTAGTATAAGATGGTTATTAACGCTGTCTTTACACGGTCCAATAATTGAGATTCAACGTATTCACATGAAGTAGAGCAATAACTAATCGTTTCTTTATCAAAGATAAAGAACACCCTCTATGGTTCGGTATTCGTCCCTGAGGTTTCCCAACAAAGACCCAGATCTACCATCGCGAAAACGAGAATAATTCGTCGTAATGCAATTCTAAATTACCCAATCTCGAAGACAATGGGACGTTATAACCCGCGAATTAACTCGAGCGATAAACCGAACCGTGTAAAAATGAAGAACAATTTCTATGAAACGGAAGACTTTGACGATAAACACCGTCACGTTCTTACTATAACGTAATCGGCGATTTTCATGAAAGAAGCAAAACAAAACCGAAATGCTCTATGCTCTGTTGCAACATGTTGAATCCTGTGATCCGCATTTTTCCTTTCTTCCGTATCGATTTATATTTCTCAATAAGTAAATTACTCTACTTGAATTTATATTCATTATCATTACTTGTAACATTTTGAATTATAAATACTGTCAATATGCTCTTCCATAGATCTACTAAGTCATTCATCCATAGAACTCAAAACAATGTTATCATTCTTACCTACTTCACCATTGAAATAGTTTTCAACGTATTCTGAAATCTTTCAGATTTGTCTTTTAGAAAGCTCCACAAATGAATCATCAGAGCCGATGATCGATGTTCCAAAAACACCACCGAAATACCAACCCATAATTATATAATACACGTGATTACATCCAAGTAGATAAAAATCTAGTCCAAACACATATGAAACTTCATAGGTTTTGAGGAGCCCTGGGCGTTTATTACATTTATTAGCTGCCAATCCACCAAATGCCATTCAGAAAGTTCATATTTCGTTCTAGATCATTTCGCAATTAGACTTTTGATGAACTATGAGGAAATTAGTGAAATTAATCGAACACCTGTTAAATTGCGTAACGCTTTTATCTCGATATCGAGGAAAATTAAGGGCGTTCGCCAGTTATTGAACCATCGACTTATGTCATTAAATCTATGGCAAAAATAACTTTGTTATTGCTTACAATAATTCCAGCTTACTTTCCAATAATTGTGCTTATTGTTAAACTGTCAAGGCATATGGCAAGCGTTGTATAATTTTTTTTAAATCGTGACACAAACATTTATTTCACGAGTCGAGTTAGCTGGGAATGTGTTATGTTTGTTTATCGAAAGATGAACACTTCACTTAGATAAAATAATGTAAAGGCATCTTGATTTAAATTTAATAATGAGCACTGGTTTCACAATGAATTTATTGACAACACACTTGTTGTATCTTGCAGAGATTAGGGTTATGTTGTTGTTCTGTAACCATAGAGGTTGCATAGTGACATGAAGTAAGATATAGAATATATTAATTGTCATTGATAAGGGATATGTTCCACTATTTGAAAAAAGAAAGTATTTGGGAGGCCATGACGTAAATTCAGGGTGAGATCGTTGTTCAACGGGAATTGTACAGAGATTCGAGACGCCTATTAGAATTCATTGCGGTCATTCTACCGCCGTAAAAAAGCGTACCGAAAATCGATAAACAATTCCGGTGCCAATTCGAGAACGACCAATCGAAGGTCATTTCTTGTGGAATAACAGTCTCCCATCCGATTGCACTAGATTGCAACATTTCGGATAGTTCAATGCGACCTGAAATGTCAGGAGGATTCACGCTTTGAGAGAATCTTCCACGGGCGTTTCGCAATTGAATTGATGCTCTGGTTCTAGACCGAAGTGAAAGTATCATCTGCGTGACGTTTGACAAACGCAACAATTGGAAAAAATGATTGAAATTAGCGTGATCAAAGTACGACTTTACCTAGTGGGTAATGTTTCAATTTGTCGAATTCCTAATTGAATCAAACTAAATCATTCGAGGAATTATCGTCGTAAAAAACCCGTTTTATTACCTTCTGGTTTTGTTATTGCTGCAACTGGAACATAAACACAACATAGTATCAATCAACATAATAGATGTATTTCTCATTGCGAGATTTTACCTGTCCGTCGGCAAACGCAAAGACCATCCAAATTTGTTAAGTGGCTCAACGTTGTGTTATATAAGCGGAAATTTGGACAAGATTGATTTTGAGATTACGTTATTTCTAATTGGAAGAAATTTTGACGTATGACATCTGTCATATTTGGGCGACGTTGCCAGATATAGTTGAATTTCTGTTTATATGCATATGGTCGATCTAGGTTACCTGATGCAATTCAGTGGTCATCTCGATGTCCAGTTTTAAAGATCATCAGAACTCGAATTTTCAACCTTTGATGCGTTATCAAATCGCCACTAAAAACAACAATGAAAACTGCTCCATTTCGTGAAAGTGAAGGTACTTGGGTAGTTCCAAGGTGGAGTACCTGTCAAGAAATATTAACAACTATAAAAATCCTGTCACGATTAAATAACGGTTTTATTCAACGTTCAACGTCAGGTCTTGATCGACTGTTAAATTTTCACAGATGGCCTGCAATTGTCCAGGGACCCAACCGGGACCCACCCTAGCCTCGACGTGCGGAGGTGTTCAATTCATGCTCTTCATGGGGCTGCTGGAGGTGTTCCTAAGGTCCCAATGCGACCTGGAGGATCCTTGTGGTAGACCCCACACCACTCCCCTGCTACCAGAGTATGATTTCATAGTGGTTGGAGGAGGAAGCGCTGGGGCTGTCGTCGCCAGTAGGTTGTCGGAGGTGCCGGAGTGGAATGTTTTACTGGTAGAAGCTGGTGAGTTCTTCATATATTTCCAAAAATTATATTTTAATGCACCCACGTGCTTTAGGTAACGATGAACCAACTGGAACCCAGGTACCATCGATGTTCTTGAATTTCATCGGGTCCTCCATCGACTGGGGGTACCAGACGGAACCGGAGCCGGAAGCTTGCTTGGCCGAGAAGGAGAGGCGATGCTACTGGCCTAGAGGAAAGGTAAGCTGGGAGAGTTAAGTTGTTTTTTCCTGTCGATGATGTCCAATTTCCTCCAGGTCTTGGGTGGAACCTCCGTGATGAACGGTATGATGTACATACGTGGTGCCAAGAAGGACTTCGACGACTGGGCCGCGGCCGGTAACCAGGGGTGGAGCTTCGAAGAGGTTCTGCCCTTCTTCTTGAAGAGCGAGGACAACAAGCAGATGGAGAAGATGGACCAGGGTTACCACGCTACGGGAGGCCTGCTCACGGTTTCCCAATTTCCTTACCATCCACCGCTATCTTCGGCTATTCTTGGTGCAGCCCAGGAGTTAGGTAGGTACTTTTTATCTAAATCCTTCCAGGAGCCACCAGGAGGTGGTGAATACTAAATAATTCGGAGGTCTTGGATATGTTCTCTTATTGAGGCCTGAGATATCACAATGTGAATTTACACCCAACTACAGATCAGAAAATTTTTTGCCCGACCGGGGATTCGAACTCGGGTCGTCCGCTTACGAGTCATGCGCACTACCACTGTGCCAATGTCACTTACAGTATTTTTGCGAGAAATTCGAATACTTCTCCAATCCTAGCTCAAAATAACATGTGAGCGAATGATAAACAACAGAAGAATATGTTTTATTCAAAGTCAGTTTCCCAATCTTCACATGGAAAAAACAATAGTTGCGTAAAACCAAAAACACTTGAGCAATTTTCTACAAGGTGACATTGTGATGAATATTCAGAACGAACAAGAGTGAAACATTGATTCTACCTAGAATTCTCATGTACTGAAGTTGAGTTCATTGGAATAAAAGGACACATTTTCAAGCAGGGGAAATCTACCGTTCCCAGTGTCACCCGATGACATTTCTCAAAACATCAAATTATTTTTTCTCTTGACAGTTCGAAGTGGCAAATTGAGTTTGAACTCAAAATGAATAGATCACAAAATATCCGTTAGCATTTCTCTATATCTATATCTTATTCGCGAGAATATCAATTATTATAATTCGAAGTAAAAAGTATTTTAACTCTATGATGAACTTCATTATTCTATGAACCTGTCAAAGACTAACAAAATAATTGGGTGAACTCTATGTTCTCAACAGATAACCATCAATGATAATTCTATGAATTGAAAATAAACTAACAATCTTCAAAACACTACGATTCCAATAGAAAACATTACGAATAATCGATGAATGGAATCCACCAGTCCATTCATTGATTCAATTTTGGTACCCTAACCTTCAACGGCGTGAAACTTTCATTTTATTATCGAACATAAAAATAACTTACATTTCTATGACCCAAACAGAAAATGACATATAATTCTATGAACGACCTAAAAAAATTGAACGAAAATTCTATGTCTTCAACACGGAACAAAATATATTTTTATTCTATGAACCAACAACTCAAGATCACAATGGTTCTATGGTCTCGACGAAAAATTTCAACACCAAAAATTGAAAAAATTCCAGGCTACCCAATCAGGGACCTCAACGGCAACTACCACACCGGCTTCAACATAGCCCAGACCACGAACAAGAACGGTTCGAGGCTCAGCACCGCCAGGGCCTTCTTGAGGCCCTTCAAACACCGCAGGAACCTCAACGTCCTGATGAACTCGACGGTCACGAGGATCCTGATAAACACCACCACCAAACAGGCCTACGGGATCGAGGTCGTCAACAACGGGGTCAAGCAGGTCATCTACGCCGGCAAGGAGGTCGTGGTGTCCGGAGGTAAGTTCGAATTGTCGAAATTTCATCGAGTGAATTGATACTTTACGAGGAGTTGTTATAATTTATTCAACAAGGAACAATAAATAATATGAATGACAGTATTAATATTCATGATTTATTGACATGCTCAAAGTGAATGGAACAAGGAAAAATACCTTTGAATTTTTTTTATGCCATTTCCACGTTGGGAAGGTGGAATAATATCAGAGCAAGAAGTCCAAAAGCATTCATAAGATGCTTTATGCATCTGGAAAATGGTCCTTACTGTAATGTTCAGTGTTCTTGTTATTTCGCATTTGATAATAAACATAGTAACATAGATTTCACAACACTTAATCACTTGTCACCATGACGTTTTGTCGTTAAGTCATAAATGATATCCTAAGGTTAGGTCATAGAACATATAAATTGTCACGAATTCTATGAACTATCTTTATTAATTTTGAAGGGATTGAAATGACAAAATTTTCCAAATAAAAAAAAGTCGTTGTGACTGGAATCGATTCAATTTCTTTTAAAATACTTTGTTCGCAAAAAGAGCATAAAAATCTTAGATCCCCATATTATGATGTATCCTTTCTATGCCTTAAGGTAAGGTCATAGATAACGTCATTGTAGGGAATGTAGGGGTATGTTCCACTATTATCCTATGATAAGGACCCCATAAATTCCTTCAAAGCACCCATAAACCTACCCCTTCTCATGTGCTATCAAACAACCCGATCTCCACACAATGGGGGCGGAAAAAGCGACAGACCCGAGAGTGATAGATGCCTGTACAGTTTATAATAACGAAAAAGCCTCCGAGGAGAAATTGGAGTTATCTAGTGTAGCAAGTGCCGAGGATCAATAATCGAACCCTAATGAAGTTGTAACAATCGGGGTGAACAAAGGGTATCTCTTGAAAACGTCGAAGAGACGGATGGAAGGGCTCGCGAAAATGAGAACGGGACTTGACCGGAGATTATTTGGTTAGAATCGTTTACGTTCGAATTTGTGTGATCTTCGACGAACTATTTTATGGTTTCTCAAGAATCACGACAGTCTTTGAATTACCACAGAAAACAATGAACCACGTCAAGTCATAACTATGAGATAAATTCCCATGTCTGTCTTGATTGAGTAGGTAAATTATGGCAATCTCACGGGAGATTAAACTGTGTCAACGCAAATTTTTATCCCACGACTAGAAGATAAGTTTTCTCTATATAATGGTGAAATGGGTATAAGTTTACTTTAGTGCCTACCTGATACTTTGATGATTTCTTTCAGTAACACACACTTTTCATGGGCACCAGTCACAACCACAGGAAATTTTGACATTTCAGTGTCAGTTTGATTGAAAATTCACAACCTTAACTACACATATGAACATTAACTGTAGAATATTTGAATATTTAAGAAATTTGAGGTGGGTCGTGAATTAAACGCAAGTCATGCTCTCTACTTATCAGGGTTAGATCATAGAATATATCAACTGTCATTATTATGGGTCGTGTCCCACTAAAATCAATTTGGCAAGAAGAAAAATGAAAATTTATTTGGCCATTTCCATCATCTATTTTGAAAAATAGCGAAAGGGATAGAACGAGGGAATATATTATTGAAAAACTTGTTCGTTTATTCCATTTTACCCTCGATTTTCACTAGACATATGAGCATAAACTGTAGAATATTCGAATATTTCAAGGAATTTGAGGTGGGCCGTAAATTAAACGCAAGTCATGCTCTCTACTACTTTGGGTTAGATCATAGAATATATCAACTGTCATTGTAATGGGCCATGTTCCACTAGAATCAATTGGCAGGAAGAAGAATGATAATTTATCTGGCCATTTCCATCGACTATTTTGAAAAATATCGAAAGGCATAAAACGAGGGATTATATCATTGAAAAACTTGTTTATTTCCTCCATTTCACCCTTAATTTTATTCTCAAAGGCGCTGTGAACTCCCCCCAGCTCCTTCTTTTATCAGGAATAGGACCAAGCGAAGACCTACGAAAGGTAGGTTTACCAGTCGTCCAGGACCTTCCAGGAGTCGGTCGCAACCTCCACAACCACGTGGCCTACTTCGTCAACTTCAACATCAACGACACCAACAGCGCCCCCCTGAACTGGGCCACCGCCATGGAGTACCTCCTGTTCAGGGACGGCCTGATGAGCGGCACGGGCATCTCCGAGGTCACGGGGTTCATCAGCACCAAATTCAACGACCCCAGTAAAGACCACCCCGATGTTCAGTACTTCTTTGGTGGCTTCTTGGCCAACTGCGCCAAGACCGGTCAGGTTGGGGAGAAGTTGGACAATAACACCAGGTCTATCCAAATCATACCCGCTGTTTTACACCCGAAGAGCAGGGGTTATTTGACGTTGAAGGATAGCAACCCTCTGAGTCACCCTTTGATCTTCGCGAATTACTACACGAACCCGGAGGATGTTAGGGTCATGGTGGAGGGGATAAAGTTCGCTATAAAGCTAGCGGAGACCAAAGGTAATAATGGTTTGGTGTTTGGTGCAATGGTTTTATCTAGTTCCTCAAATCCACAGCTTTGAAGAGGTACGGTTTCCAGCTGGATAGGACGCATACCCCAGGGTGTGAGAAGTTCAAGTTTGGCACCGACGACTACTGGGCTTGCTCGGCTAAGCAGATGACCGGGCCGGAGAACCACCAGGCTGGTAGCTGCAAGATGGGACCTCACTCCGACCAGATGGCGGTGGTGAACCCCTTCCTACAGGTAAGTTTTCTTCTTTGGTCTCAGCTTTTGGCGTATAACCAAGGTTTCTAGGTCTATGGCATCGACAGGCTGAGAGTCATAGACGCCAGCGTGATGCCCAAGGTGACCTCTGGCAACACCAACGCCCCCACCATCATGATAGCGGAGAAGGGCTCGGAGATGATCAAATCGAGGTGGTTGACTCCTGAGGCCGGCTTTTTTTACACCAACTTCCCCCAGCAGAGGATAGACAGGAGGTGGGATTTTAGGTATTGACCTTGTGGTGGTCCAAACGAAGAAATGGCAGGGTTTTATTGATATTTATTCATAATATTTATGACGAAATCCATTGAAAATAGTTCAGATAGAAAAATATCGAGACAAACAATGGTCCATGAATAACTCCATCGTTCCCACGACGCCTCTTGGTAGCTATGGTAACGTGTGAGTTGCTGTTATTTCAAGTGAGGAACAACACTATGCCATAAATTCAATACTGTAAATAGAAATCAGGTTGTTTTTCTTTCAATAATATATAGTTAGTCTAGTCCATTTAATACTTTTTATTGTATCTGAATGTTTCAATACAATAAAATGATTCCAAACTGATTGTGCATGTTTATTTTTTCGTCGGAGGTAAATTCAAGACTTCCGTCTTCACCCTCTGCGATATGTTCTGGAGGATCTCGGCGAAGTCCAGGCCCTTCTCCAGGACGTCGAAGCCGGCGTCTGGGGACGAAAAAAAATTAATTCGACGAAGTTTGCATAAGGGGACGATCGTACTCATCATATACTCGCTCATTTTTTCCCTCAACTCTTCCAGATTTTCGGTGAAGGGTCGTCTGTGTTCGTCTATTATTTTCCTCATCTGATCCCTCTTTTGTGCGACTCCGGGCCAGATCTGAGTGTTCAAGGTGCTCATCAAGGAGCCGAGGCCGCTCGCCACAGGTCCAGGTACCTTTCGAAAATTCGGTGTAATTTATTGTTACTGTGTCCTCAAGCCACTTGAAACCATATTAAAATTGGTACCCTAACGACACGGAAAATTTTTTACCCGACCATCGGGTTTGAACCCGGGATCTGTGGCTTTCAACTCCTACTCTCTAACCAAATCGCCAAACACCCCTTATAAATTAGCAAAAAAAAGTTCTATAAATGGTACATATTTACATTGAGTCATATTTAACCAGAAGAAATAAATCGAATACTGAAAAATAACATAGAAAACCGAGTGAAACAAAAAAAGTCTTCTTCTCAACCACCTCACCTTGTCATCCTTTTGGGCGAAAACCACCAAGAGAGACGATAATAAGACCAACACAGCTGAATCGAACTTCATTTTCACCAATACTTTTCCTTGGAGAAAAATAAAATATCGACCATGGGAAATATAGATATAACTCGAAGTGCATTTCATGGATCGCATATCGCGATCATTTCACGCCAATTAAAACTAGATTTCCCGAGAGAAATCAATGAAAATTCAACCATAAAGGAAACTGCGAATTGGTTAAATTCAACGTTGATGGATTCGTTCGACTACTTGGTATTTATACGGTTTTTCGTACGTCTTTAAGTGGTTCAGAAAATTTCGTGGTCGTAGAATTTTCTATGATTGTATTGGCTATTTAAAAAAAATAGCGAAAGGGATGAAACGAGGCAATATTTTATTAAAAAACATATTCGTTTATTTCATCTTACCCTCGATTTTCATTAGACATATGAACATAAACTGTAGAATATTCGCACATTTCAAGAAATTTGGGGTTGGTCGTAAATTAAACGCAAGTCATGCTCTCTACTTCTCGAGGTTAGATCATAGAATATATCAACTGTCATTGTTATGGGTCATGTTCCACTAAAATCAATTGCCAAGAAGAAGAATGATAATTCATTTGGCCATTTCCATCGTCTATTCCAAAAAATAGCGAAAAGGATCAAACGAGGCAATATATTATTGAAAAACTTGTTCGTTTATTCCATTTTACCCTCGATTTTCACTAGACATATGAACATAAACTGTAGAATATTCGAATATTTCAAGGAATTTGAGGTGGGTCGTAAATTAAACGTCATGCTCTCTACTACTCAAGGTTAGATCATAGAATATATCAACTGTCATTGTTATGGGTCACGTTCCACTAAAATCAATTACCAAGAAGAAGAATTATAATTTATTTGGCCATTTCCATCGTCTATTTTGAAGAAATAGCGAATATGATTGTATGTCATAAGCATAGATCTAGTGATACGAATGACGAACTAGTGCCCGATAGGTCCCGAGTTCGAATCTTCCGGTTGGCAACTAATTTTCTACGAAATTTCGTGGAATAATCTCTCATAATTTCCGGTGGTTTCTTCAACGATTCTAGGAATCAATCATGGGCATCCCCTGCATTTAATTTATCAAAATTCTTATCTACTCAACGTATTCAGTCTTCAATTAAACTCAAATTGGACTTATTCCTACGAGATAGATAATTTTAATCTTTGTTTATGAGACCCGATCCAAAAAGGTCAGTGTTACGACCGGTATTGTGAAAATTAATTTTTGATGATTCACATTTAATTTCAGCAAGTTCAGTCAGACGAGAATTCACGAAAAAGTAAAAAAATCACTGTTACTGTGTCTAAGGTGACGTAAGGACACAGTAACAAAGCTTCTGATGGGTCACAGAGTCCTAGGACGGCACGAAAACCACAGAAAATCGAACAAGCTAGGTTATAATTTCCTGAAAATAATTTCTGATCTCAGGTAATTTCGAAGATTGAAAACTTTGGACTCAATCCTGACGTCAGACCATAAAACGAATAATTTTTCCAACCAAAAGTTATAATGTATGATTAAATTATCATATTGGCATTACTGCATCTCCGATAACGAACGGTTATCGTCTAAATTTCCAAGAATTCCTCGAAAACGCCAACTCTTTTGCTGAAAGGTCATTGCAAGATAAAATTCCGAAATGTAAACATACAGAAGTCGAAAACAGCCAGCAGTTCAAAATCGTACCAGTCCAAATTCGCGGAAAAAGAGTTCAATGTCCAATCACAGACACAAAAACCCAGAACTGTCACAGTATAGAAATAAATACTAATATTAAGTTAGGTTAGATATGCTTCGAGTTGTGGTTTATTTATTCCCGTAGAGAAAGAATTATAACAAATAACATTCAAAGTTTTCAATTATACAATGTCGATTCTCAAGAAGTTTTCAAAGTTTTTCTTGTATCGACTGATGAGAAACCGATAAAGTTCCTCCACTAATGGAATATTTTAAGGGTCGGTAAATATTTGGGGTCCACAATGAGGAACTCTAGGAAACAAAGGCGAGCAGCTGATGAATTGATAACAGAGATCAAGGTCCCAAAGGTCCGGGATAGTTTGATGTTATATAAAGACAGGAACTTAAAATTACCAGGCACTTTGTGACTAGCGACGAACAAATAGCGTCTTCAAAATGGTCAAATACTTCGCTGTTGCTCTTCTTGCTCTCATCGCCCTCCAGGTTAGTTATCTCTCATTTTTATCGAAGGTCGATATATTTCTATTTTTTATTCAGTGTTCCTAATGATTATTTCGGTTGGTCGATGGTTGATATATTTTTATTTTTTATTCAGTGTTCCCAAATGGTTATTTATATTTTCGATTGAGTTTTTACGACCGTTACTCAAAATATTGATTAACGTTTTGGTGCAATCATTTTTTCAATCATGTTTCCAGTATTCATTCGTCAATTATTAATTTCGTATAAGATGCGAGTTATTTCTTCGAAATTTATAGTATTAATTCGGATTTTTTTATTTCAATCGTAGCAATTTTATTTTCTATGAAATTCTCTATTTGTATTTTAATTCATCACGTATTCGGTTATGAGTGTAGTTTCCATTTATTTTGCCTCTCATCTAACTGTTTGTATTATATGATAAGTTAGGTTAGTTGTGTGGAATACTGAATTATGAAGTCCAAAGTTCACACATATTTTCTGTAATGTTGTATCGATCATCGAATATCTTGCTTATTTTTCAGCGTAGGCCGCAAAACTACTAAAATAATTTAAAAAATCACAAAAAATTATGACCATCTATGTAAATCCATAGAATTTGAACTACAATTTTTTTTTTTAGGCCTCTTTGGTCTCGGCCAGAGCTACCGCCCCAGTCGAACCAAATGTCTTCGACACCCTCGCCGCAGACGCCCGCAAGGCCGTCAAGGACTTCGCCGACGCCACTGGATTGAGCGGCCTGACTTCCGAAAAAGTCATCAACACCATCGAATCTGACGCCAAAACCGTCGCAGCCAACCTCGATGCCTTCGTCGATAAATTGAAGAAAGACGTGAGTGAGAGGGTAGACAAAAAACAACAGAAAAATGGCGTTTAATAGCAAAAAAAAATAATACTAGTCAACATTAAGTTGCAACACTGCCAATTATAATACTAATTTCATGTTGTATAAATCCCGATTCATTAAATTGTCACGATTATCTTATTCTTTTATTGAAAACTTCACTTCACAAGTGACATTTGTCGACAAATCAGAACATAAAACTCCAACTTCTTCTTTTTCGTTCAGATCGACGCCAAGAAACCCGACGTCGAGAAGGCGCTTAAATCCGTCGAAGCCGAGCTGACCAAAACTTCCGAATCGCTGAAGAAACTGGTGGGACCCGACACGACCAAAAAGGCCGAGGAACTCAAGAAAATCTTCGACAAGAACATGGCCGAGGCCGTCGAACAAGTCAACAAGGTCGTCAAAGCCGTCCAACCTGACGTAGAAAGTTAGTGGTTGTTATTCTATGATCCGCGATCGCGAGAATTAATCGATTATTTTACAGAGTTGAAGGGTGACATCGAAGCCAGCGGCAAAGTTGTTTTGAAGTCGATCGTTGATGGAACCAAGAAGATCGAAGCGGCCGTCAAGGAATCTGCGAACAAAGTTTGAACATTCGCCAAATGTGAAAATTCAATAAATTTATTCTCCTAACAATTCGCCTGTTTTATTCCACTCCAATCTATCATAAAATAATATTAGTATAAACCAATTTAATTGTTAGGTCTAATATTTCCGTAAGAAAAAAGTCAATTATTTAATTCTGTGAAAACTCCATCTATGACCGATGTTGACAGTTCAATCCAAAATAAGCAAGCAAGAGATGTCAGAGGCTAGGTACGATTTTACTAAAATTCTGTTACAATTCTCCATTTTCGAAGAATTCATTTGAAAGGCACCTTCCTCCTCTCATCCATGGCCATCACATCGAAGACGATGAAGAATTAAGACGAGTCGCCGCTTGTGAGTAAACATAAGGGACGATGTTATGATTTGAGGTTATGTATTCTCGTATTCCAGCAATTAATTTATTAAAAAAAACTAATCATGGAAGAACAGAACGACATGGAAGAACATCTGAAATCCCCCCATCCCATCAGTATCTTAAGACACAACACGATGAAGTTACTCTCGGGGATGTTAAATCCGTCCAAATGTTTCAACACAAGTGAAGGTCTTAGCAGGTGAGTCCCATGACCCGTCACGATCTTGGGTGTAACGCGGGATTTTTCAGGAATTGGAAAGGACTCGCTGAATTGTGCTCGATCGAGTCTTATTTGATATCGAATTGGGAATTTAGTACGGATCCGACGAAGGAAGTTTTTAAGATATGGCAGGCGAAAGGGGACGAGGCTACGATTTGTCGGTTGGTCTTCTTCCTGGATAAATTGGATCGTGGGGATGTCATAGAGGATATCAGTGGTCTTATTGGTGAGTTCGATTATTTATTGGGTGGAGTTTTCGGAATGTTTTCGAAATTCGGAATATGTGTTTTTAATTGCATATTTTAAAATGCATTTGATATCAGTTTCTGATAAGGACTAGATTTCAGTCAGTTTTCATTTAATATGAACATGGCACTTAGTGAATTGCGGGAAAATAAGAATAAAACGTTAATAGGAGATGTTTTTCTTCAAATTCCGAAAAATTCACCCAGTCAAACCGTTATTTTTCCAGCTGTCCTTGTATAGATAGACGGTCGCAAATTCGTCTGCGACAAGCACTAAATTAGTCCCCCTTTTACAGGAAGTTCAATTGTTCAATTGTAATCATCGCATTTTGTCTAATTAGAGTTTGTACGTTTCGTGTTTGTCGTTAATTTTTCCGCAGGACGTCGGGAATTATACGGTGGTCGTCCAGAAATCTTTCGACTTCCACAACCGTAAAAATAATTAAATTTTTCAGCGGAAGACATCCAGTTCCACGTGGAGCACCCGAAGGACCACAAGAAGCGGTCCCCGCTCTACCAGGACCTGGACAGTTCGATCCTGACGGTGGACGACGTCGAGTACATCGAGAAGAACATGCAGCTCATCCAGTACGACGCGTTCGTGCTGTTCGCCGACGACGACATCGATTTCGCCACCGAGGTGATCGAGACGATGGAGAAACTGTACAAGCTCAAGTTCTGCGTCAAGGACTACCTGATCGGGGGATTGTTCGAGCACGAGGCCATCATCAGGCTGATCTCGCAGCGTTGCGAGAAGCTGATCGCCATCCTGTCGCCCAGTTTCTTCAACAGTCCGATGAACAAGTTCTTCCTGAACTTCACGCAGGCCATGAGTCTCGGTATGTGTTTCGAATGTATAGTCATTTAAGAATTATTGACATCGAAGCAGGCCGTGAACGTCCAGTCGAGGCTTTATTTCTGGTTACAAAAAAGTTACTCAATTTCATCATAGAAATAAAACATAAATATAACCTAGAAAAGTGTTGAGTATATGAATTATCGGAAAATTAAGCCGGAATATTTCGATTGCAGTTCAACCATGGGAATTCAGGTTTGAAAGCGCAAAAATATCGTGGAATGCTTTCATTTGAAATTATCTGAACTTATCGTTCATATAAAAGTCAACCATGGAAAATTGAAGATCTTTCAAATAAATATTTATTTTCACTCAGGACCATGCAATATTTATTGGTATTGGAAATCTTGCAAAATTCTAACCATATACCTATAAGAGTACCATTTTATGTCAGGATTCAAGAAGGATAATTAATGGAATTCTAGCAGGTAGCTAGTGGTGCAACAGAAAAAAAATTTTGGATACTTCGCAAGCACAGGGCCGAAAGAATGGATTGGAAAAA
Source organism: Aphidecta obliterata (assembly GCA_963966015.1). NCBI lineage: Eukaryota > Metazoa > Arthropoda > Insecta > Coleoptera > Coccinellidae > Aphidecta > Aphidecta obliterata. Next base: position 632,894 of record OZ014434.1, on the reverse strand, counting down.
ACGTTAAAATGTTTAAAGAAATAAGAGAGAAACAAAAATTAAGAATCTATGTAGTACATGAAGAATTTTGACATGAAATTTGTACCGAACTATCGATATATGAACCAATTTGTGAATTATTCATTGCTCGGTGTTGAATACTTTAAGAAAGTCCATTTTTATTTTCATTCATTGAAACTGTCCATGAATTATTGAAAATATTATAATTGATGAGCAATTTTACAATTATTCAGTATACTTTTGAATTGGGAACAATTTAGCATGTGTATTAGCAGAGGGAATGTGAACAGGATACCATACAGTATAAGTATAATAAATAAACTCCAAAATATCTATGAATGATACAAGAGCAACGATAAAAATATTGAAAACTTTGTTTCCACGTAGTGTAGTGATTTGGATGTGTTTATTGAATAAGCTGACATAATCCTATTGATGGGCATCCTTTTGCAGGGAAGGTTTCAATATTTCAATAACCCATCTATGAAATAATTCACCATTCATAGTAATCCTTATCATTAATACCACTGTCAAGAATCGGATCACATCCAGGTAAAAATCCATCAATTGTTCCAGCATTCAAAATAGTGCACCTTCTGCCTTTACCGTTGAATATGCTCGGCATACCTTTTGGATTATTTTCTAGTGTCCACTGACGAATTTAAATACCGTTTTCGAATATCCAAATTTCATCTAGATAAATGAATTTTACGTTTTGTTCCATGTATTCTCGGTATTTATCACAATATTGTATTATTTTTATTATATTTTTCTGTTTATCAGTAGGAATTTTCCTTCGATCAACTTTTTTGTATTTGTATCCATTTTTTTTATGATATAATATAATGTTGACTTTGATCAATTGAAATCTAGGTGCTCTTTGGCCAGTTCGAAAAGGATATCTAAACTGATATATTCATTGTTTTTAATTCTAGCAAAAACAAAGTCATTCAATGACTCTTTGAAGGAATAATCGTATCGCACAGGTTTTCTTCCACTGCTAATTCCAGGCTATAATAACATGCTAATATTCTACGGACAGGGCTTGGAGAAATTTGAAAATTTAAGAGACATTGATCAATCAGAATACACTTTGAGTCGGTGAATAACAGTTTGCCTGAAACACTAGCGGAAATATATGCCAAATCTTTGAAAAACTCGAAGTAACACCGACAAACTGCCTGGCGTTCTCTTGTTAGGCGCGATGTATCCTAGTCAATTTCAGCCATTTCAATAGCATAAGACAAAAAATACTCAAATTCAGAGCAAATTCTTATAATTACATATTCACCAATATCTTCGATAAAATCATCAAAGCAAGATTTCTATGGGTAATGTTAGTGTTATTCCTATACCAACCTGAATTCAGCAACCCAAAATATCACTGAATAGTCTATTACTAACTTAAATTCGATTTTTCACAGCCAACCGAGATGTCAATAATTCTTAAACGGAGTATAATCGAGTTATCGTTGAATCGTTTTGCTTGTAGAAAAGAGGAAGATCATACCGTGTCTCTACAAACCCTGTCCGATGATGCCCCCGGAGATCCGGTGTTACTTCATGCTGGACTACACGAAACCCAGGATCTTGTGGAACTTCTGGGACAAGATGTACGAGTCGATCAAGACGAAGAAGGCTCCGGCCAACGCCTCGAACAGGTAATCCGACGTTTGGAGGTTAACCCCGCCCCCTCTACCCTATTGGTTTTCAGGGTCGCGAGGAGGGACCAGGCGCCGAGACAGTTCATAATCAAGAACAACTCGCAGAGGGACGCGGATTTCAGGTTGAGGGCGCCGAACGTGACGGTCAAATCGAACAGTCTGGTGGATCTGAGCAAGACGGACGCGGATCGCATCCTTCCCGAGGTCAATCTGATACCGAGCACCAGCGCTAACAGTCTGGGTGTCGGTTACGCCGAACCGGAGAAGAAGATCAAGCAGAAGAGGTACGGTTGGTTGAAGAAACTGTTTCCGAAGCACATGAAGAACCAGGAGAATCTGCAACGTATCGAGACGAACGGGGAGATCGAAGGGAGCCGGGAGAAGAAGAAGCTGTGGAGCAAGTACGTGAAGAGGAAACCGGTGGCTGCCACTTAGGACTCCGTTTTTTAAAAGGTATTTACAAGTACATACTCGATACTTTTCACAGATACTAAGTACAGTAGAACCTCAATTATCCGAACGCTGATCAGTTTATCCGAACATTCAATTATCCGACAAATAGCATTTCGACAGTTGAAAATATTAGACTATTTTGTGAAAAAAGATTAAAGTATTTAATGTACATACCTATTTCACTGTTTTAATAGTTGGATATTTGAATGTTTATTTATATATTTAAAATTTTAATGAACTCACCGGTTCTTATAATGTTCTTATCTCAAAAATCCGACATTTTGATTATCCGAAATAGTCCCGTTCCCAATTAGTTCGGATAATTGATGTTCTACTGTACTTTGAAATTAAGTATCGAGTAGGTATTGGTCGAAAGTACTCAAATCGGTACATCGATACCTCAGATCGATAGTGTAACAAATCCAAAAATTCAAATTTGAGTTGTTACATAACCAAATACAACGTTCTATCGATTTCAATACTGAAACAACTCCTATTTCGTATCTAATCTACCGGCTGTTTTGATAGTGTTGATATTAACCATAGAGATCATAGAACTATTGAGATCGTTTAGCCATTAGATTATAGAATGAAATGGATTAAGTTTTGTGTTGAAGTAATCGAATTTACTTTTTTCTCAGCTCTTTCATAGAATTACATGTGATTTATCTTGGTGGTCATAGAATATTTCAATAATTTTTTAGTTCGATCATAAGATTCAATTCTTAGAATAATTATCGATGATCTTCTGTTGAAAACATAGAGTTTACTCAATTTTTATGATATTCTTTGATTGGTTCATAGAATTATGAAGTTCATCATAGATTTATAATATGTACATAGTTGTCGGTTTAAATAATTTCAATTCTTGAAAAATTCCATTAGACATTTTGAGATATGAAGTTCTACCTCCAGACCATAGAATTATTGTGATCATTAAATTATTGGATCATAAAATAAAAATGGATTTAGTTCCGTGTTGAAATCATAGAATTTTCGTCTTTTTTCAAATTCGTTCAAAAAATTATATGTGTTTTTTGTTGGGGTCATAGAAATTCAAATTCCTTTCTAGTTCGATCATGAGATTATTCCTGATGTTTTTTATTGAAATCCTAGAGCTTTGAAGATGAATAGCTTATTTTCAATTTATAGAATAATGAATTTCATCATAGATTTATAATACAGAGATGTCAGTTGGAATGATAAATATTTTGAAATCATATTACTTCCATATTTTTTAGTAGAAAAATCAAGATTTCATGGTAAAAACTAGAAATTACCAATTGAAATTCCCGAAAATTTCGCGATTAACGGCCCTCAACCAAGAAAGAGTTGGGTGCAGTTTTTTTCATAAATTCTGGGTTTTTCATTTTTTTCAAGGTGAGAATATGATTCACATCAACAAAGTTCTATGGTGGTTCCATAGAATCCACTGACGAACCAAAGAGTCCTGTTAAAATTTTGTTCTATGCTTCCATTTCATTCGATACATTTCCTTAACGAGATCATAGAACTTTTATTAACATTGAATTATTATTCGTTCATTGAATTGAAATCATTCAAGTTCTGCGTTGAAGTCATAGAATCTTCTTATCCGCTTATCCTCAGCTAGTCAGATATAAAAGAGTAGTTGTTTCAGTATTGAAATTGATAGAACGTTGTATTAGGAACGTTATGCATTTAACAACTCAAATTTGAAGTTTTGGACTTGTTACACTATTGAAGTGAGGTATCGATATGTTAATGTAACTATTCATTTCAATGTTGATAAAAAAAAATTGTTGGTAAATCTTAAACAGAAGTTTTTAAACGCATTCGTTTTTCGCTCTTTTACTTCTAATTTTCCAAAAACTATTCAATACGAGTAAGTATCGATACTCTTCAAATGATACCAAGTAAGTATCGATACTTGACGACCGATACAGTATCGAGTAAAAGTATCGATACCTCGATGGTATCGTTTCATCCCTCAAGGGATATTCCGAGCTGTTAACCACCACTCGAATTATTTTCAGGTATGAACAGACGATAAAAAGTGCCTAGAACCACACCGTGCCAGTTTGACCTTTCATACCTTCACCATCGTTGATTTAGTGTTCGTAGTTAATTCGAGGATGTTTTCCTCAACTTGGAAAATCAAATCTTTTGTCGTCTCGTGCTGGGATGTTTTCGAGTATTGTTTTTTGAACGATGACTGGTTTTCACGAATCTTCGTTACTTTTTCGTTACGGGTTTTCTCAGCGTATGTTGTTTTGTTATAAGTCGAGTGAAACTTGATTTTCTCTAGTTTTCGATAGGAAATTTCGTGGACCAACTATGATATCAATTGAATTTTGAAGTTCAAAATTCAGATTTTTCATATCAGAATTTCGCAATCGGGGAACTGTTGTCGTTTGGGTTTTTAGACCGACGTAGACAGTTGCAATTGAGTGGGAACGATATTTTCATAATATTTTAGTGGAATATTTTTTCTTCAAACGGATATAATATGTGATGTTTTTTTTCCTTCCGTAAAGATGGATATTGTGAAGTGGATTGATTTTTGAAGCTTGATCTTATTTATGCTTGTTCGATAATGATATCTAAGTACAAAGTTATTGCACAATTTTGCTCTCATTATACTTCATCTATTGTCATCTTGAAATCACTAAAGTTTTTTAAATAAAATTGTATAAATCGATAATTTTCTTATTTACGGAGGAAGATGTCAAAGGAAAATTTGAAGAGCACTGAGGTGAGGAGATTCTGCACGCTGTTTCTGTGTTCATTGTCAGTATGACAAGTAGTGTCATTTTATTTTCTTGAACTTTGATAGATGGAATCACAGAGTTATATTGAATGTATCAGAAAAATTATTTTTTCTCTGTGTACCAAAACGGAATTCAGTTTTTATTGTGAGTATGACGAGTACTATCATTTTATTTTTATGATCTTCGATAGATGGAATCACCAAATTATATTGAATATATCAAAAAAATATTTTTTTTTCATTGGTGTCCCAATTTTCTTATTTAAGTAATGTTATGGCGACATTACAACAACTCTAGAAACGTAAAATTTATTTTTATGAACTTCAAAAGATGGAATCACAGAATTATATTGAATATATATCAGAAAATTCAATTCTTTTTCTGTTTACCAAAACTGCTATTTTCAGTGTACATTGTCAATATGACAGATACTGTCGCTTTTTTTCTATGATCTTCAAAAGTTGAAAGCACTGAATTATATTGAAAATATATCAGAAAATTCAATTCTTTTTCTGTGTACCAAAACTGCTATTTTCAGTGTCCATTGTCAGTATGACAGATACTGTCGCTTTTTTTCTATGATCTTTATCTTCATCTCTCGTTCATAGAAACAAGCGCAACCAAAAGTTAGAGACAAAGAAAAGTCACAATAAAAATTAAATATATTAAAAAATAAATAACTATATACAGAAATACACTAATCCGCCTCGAAACAATCTATCTCGGAAGCTTCTTCTCATTTTCTCTGCTCTTCGCAGTCGTCGGAAATATGATCTTTTCTACCGTGATCATTGGAGATTCGAATAAGAGACTGAAAAATACGGAAATTACCAACGACAAGATAAAATAAGTGAAGAAATAGGACATGATGCTGAAATTGGAAAAGTGCAGTTTGGTCCTCGATGCGCCATTCACGCATGTTATCACAATGTAATGGACCAAGTACATGGAGTAGGTCAGTTTCGCCGTCACGTTGAACACGGGCAACGACAGGAACTTTTGGATCGGACCTAAAAATCACAGAGGGTTTATCATAACTGTCACTTCTACTGGTTAAATCGCTCACCTCCGTAACCAGTCGAACACAAGAATATCAAAAGTGAAATCGATAAAGCCCACAAGGGCCTGTTTAAACCCATATAAACACCGTCGATCAACGCTTCATCGTAGTCGTAATGTTTGACCAACTTGAACCCATCGAATATACATCCAACGATACCGGTCAGTACTAGCAACCATAGAAAGACTACGGACCACTGAAAATGAACTATTAGGATCGACTCCTGGATCGGATCTAGAAACTCACCGTTCCGAGTTTGAACGGTCTGGACACTTTTTTGGCCTTGTGGATGTAGTAGCCGGCGATCATGCCGATAATGTAGGGAGCGAATCTTGCATACGTCGCGAAGTAGTACTTGGGTCCGAAACCAGGTTTCGCTTCTCTGGAAATATGAGAAGTTTGAAACCAAACAGTTTAAGTTTGTTATTCTTTCCTTACCCCAAACCAACCCCACCGTATTTGTTCGTGTATCCAATGAGGAAAGGTATAATAACTCCCAAAGCGGCGAGAGAGAACCAGGCTGGCATTACGTACCTGGGCCATTTCCTCAAGGGTATCAAGAGGAATGGGGTGATGAGGAAGAGTTGAAAATCGACGGCAAGGTACCAAGTTTGGGGCACGCACTGAAAACTTGAATATTCGAAAAATTCTCCAGGCCTAAACCAGATCGGGACTTACCATTTCCGAGTAGTAATTCTGCACGTACAACAGCGCCGCCCACCAATGTTTCTTGCACTTCTCTATTTCAGTATCCAGGGTGTACCATCTTGGCCCGTCGCCGACGTACCTCAAAAGACCGGAGGCGTATATGAGTACCATCATGGCGAACGCTGGTGTCAGTCTGAGGTACCTGTGTAGATACGACGTGGGTATTCTCTTCAACCCCTCCTTGGGTTCGATCGGGGGCGATCTCATGGAGACGTACACCGTTAAAAGTCCCCCGATGACGAAGAACGTATCGACGGAAAGGGTTCCCGATAATACGAGCATGCTGGCCAGATTGTCCGCCCACTGAGAAAAAATATGCCGTCATGAGGACATCGCGGAAAAACGCCGTGCGCATCGCTAAAAAACGACTCGAAGAGGCGGGGCTTCGACGATATTTGACATTTCTCTTTCATTGTTTACATTTTAGATGGTGAATTTTGTGAATTACATTAAAATGCTTACATCGATTACGTAGAGGATGTTGTCGACTGGAGTTTCGAACATCTTGAGGTAGCTATGTCCCAATACGACCCAAACCATGCTGAGAACTTTCAGACCGTCCAAACAACTGAGCTGATCCGGAGTTGTCTGAGTTGTTAGCAGCTTTTTCCCGTTGGTGTACATGGAGAAAGCTATGAGAATCGGGTTTTTCGGTTCTGGAATTTATCATTTAGTAATTTCAGTAAGTTTTACACATTTATTCAACACTCACTCATCGACAGTTTCTGAATGATGATATCGTAGAACGTGGAAACGACGGCTATAAAGATGATAACGTACAGTATGATCCTAAAATAATCATATTAAGTTGGGAATCGTTCTAAAAAACATATTAACTTACAAAGCAGCGAATGGGAAAACGTCCATTTCGTTGTTGGTGAATTTGGTGGAACATTTCGCCTCGTCTATTTTGAGAAATTCAATGTTTTTTGGGGTGCATTTGTCTGGTATACAGATGCCGAATTTGGCGACTGCTGTGTAAAGCTCCCCTAACAAATATATTTCATTTGCGTATTTGTCCATTTTCTGAAACGATGTGTTTTAGTCTAGTTTTTAAAAACGGTAAGTACCTAGATTCTTACTGTTTGAGTCTGGTGAAGTAATGGTGAGATGGCATTTCCTTCAGCTGAGTTTAACGCCGAAAAATATTTATTTATATCGACGGTGGCTAGGCAGTATTTACCGTAGATGTTGTTGCTTTCATCCTCGATGGAAAGACATTCGTCGAAATCGCCGAGATCGACGGTATTACCTTCCAATAAACCACTAGTTATCAATTTTGAGCTGGCATCGAGCACTGAAGAAATATTAAGTAAGAATATGTGGTTTTAAGAATGAAATCTGTGGTTTGGTGGCTAGCGCGAAGGACTCTTGACTGATAGGTCTCAGGTTCGAATCCACCGGAATCGAAAATAATTTATTTATAAGATTTCTGAGCCTTGGTGGTATAAGGACACAAGTAATAAGCATCAGGATCTGAGTCATTTAAAATTTCAATTAATTTTCCAAATTTGAACTCACTTTTCGCTTTGACCAGGAGACTGGAACTGTTGAACACTTCAACACATTGTAAAGACAAACCGTCCGGAAAAACACCATGAAACCCAAATTGGGCCGAAGAAAAACCATGCAATAGCAAGAAACACAACCAAAACCCGATCATCCTACGTTGGTAAGCCGTACCGATCTCTTCGAACTAGCAGATGATTATCATTAATTCTAGACCATCAGATCTATTTATCAATGATTTTATCATAGTTCAATCATTATTCAACATCTGGTGTGAAAAATCAGTGTCATTTATCGTGTTTCATGATCTTGGAAAATCTTTCCTATTGGCTGAGTGGCTCAGACGACCGGTGTTCTACAAGGGCCGGTTCGTGGACTTTACACTCGTTCCATTATTTCCGGTTTCGAATTGAGTCACGAAAATTTTGGAGATTGTTTAATATTCTTACTATTTACTATTCCTACTATTTCGATCTAGTACTATAGAAGTAGTAGTGAAGGAAGGACTTTACGTTTTGTGGATACTCTGTCGTACCCTTAGAAATGGTGGGGAAGTTTTATGGAATTCAAACCCAAATAACAATCGTTTATTGGTTCAGTTGGAAACAGCTCCCAACTTCGGGTCAATATTATCCGTTCAAGATTTATTAACTTCTCTGGAGGCTGGGGAAGATCGACATTAAACCAGGAGAGGAAAATCGCGCATCCACCAATTTACATTAAGGTATCGCCATCTATGTTTTGGTAGTAAAACTGTCATTCCCCTCAGCAGTTCGAATGTTAAACGAAAACTACCGATTTACATAAACTTATCCTAACTTATGTAATCACCTGTCAAGACAATACAACCACTAATATTCAATTCGTAGGATGGATTTGTTTCAAGCAATCCTACAGTTTCTAGGATTAAATGAACAATAAACGTTATAATTCTTCCACGCCCAAAAATTCCCAACGTATGTACGAAATATTTTCATTAATTCAAAACAATAATTACCCTGGGAAGGGATCTTGTTGAATTTTTATCAAGAAATAGTCGGAATGACGTTAAACCAAAAGCTGCAAATTTCGCATCCACCAATTTACATTGAGGTATCGCCATCTATGTTTCAGTAGTACAACCGTCATTCCTCCCAGTAGTTCAAATGTTAAACGGAAACCACCGATTTACATAAACGTAACCTAACTTATGTAACCACCTGTCAAAACAATACAACCACTTATTTTCAATTCGTAGGATGGATTTGTTTCAACCAATCTTACAGTTTCTAGGACTAAATGAACATTAAACGCTGTAATTCTTTCACGCCCAAAAATAACCATGTATAGGTACTTTGCTACCGCAAGAGTTCTACTAACATTCCTCCCGTTTATGGGCTATATACACCCGGATGAATTTTTCCAAAGCGTGGAAGTTATAGCAGGTGAGGCGTCGAACCCCTTTCACACCTAAAACCACCAAAATTTAATTTGCAGGTAAATTCTTGAATGTGGAACACAAACTAACATGGGAGTTCAACACAACCTCTCCGATCCGAAGCATGGCCCTCCCATACTTCACTCTTGGAACGTCTTACAAAGCCCTACTCGGAATCGACTACGTACTTAAGTTATTGTTTGGAACCACAGTTTTAACCCCGTATTACGTCGTTTTGATCCCAAGATTATTCATGTGCATATCTTCCTTTGTTGTCGACTTCTCCTTGTACAAAATATGTAGAAACAACAACGAGAAGTGTAAATCTAGACTTATCGTCCTATCCACTTCGTACGTCATCTTCACCTACGGAACACGAACCTTCTCGAATTCCTTCGAGATCTGTTTGTTTTCCATGCTTTTGTATTACGTTTCAGAAAGTTTAACCTTCTCCAATCAGATTTTGCGTAAGAAGGAATACGTTCACTATCGGTATTCTAAAACGAAGAGCGTTCCGGAACGAGCCAAGTTCCACAAGTTAAATCTGTATTTGAAGACCGACTCGTTTAGGAATTGTTTCCAGATAAGTTGTATCGTAGTTGTCGGTTTGTTTAACCGTCCAACTTTTTTGGTGTACTCCACCATGCCCATATTTTTCTGGCTGTATCGAGGTATCGGTAGTCGAGTTATCAGCAACATTCATTTCCACTTCAGGATTTTAGCGCTTATACTTTGTGCCCTTCCAGTTTTACTGTTCGTTATCCTAATGGATTCTTTTTATTATGGGTATATAACGTGGGGTGAGATAGGAATGTTGGACGTCTCGATAAACAGCTTCGTTTTCACCCCTTGGAACTTTTTTAAGTACAACATGAATGTCCAGAATTTAAGCGATCACGGCTTACACCCTAGATATTTACACTTACTAATCAATATGCCCTTATTGTTTAATATTTTAGCCATCATGCATCTTTACAGCCTCGGATTTTATTTCCACAGGTGAGAAAAACCAAGTCCTTCTTCGAAGATTTGCATGAGTAAGGATAAGTTAATCGTGAGGAAATACTGTAATACGTACTTATTTTTCAGGCTCACGCAAAGCAAATACGGCTACCTTCCTTCGATTCGAAGCATTAAGGGACTCATGACAGTCTCCACCGTTCTACCTTTATCGCTTCTCTCTTTATTCCCACATCAAGAACCTAGATTTTTGATTCCTTTACTTCTCCCCTTAGCCTATCTTCACGGCGCGAACATCCTACCAGAGAAAGAAAGTGGAATAATCAAAGCGGATCCAAACTCGTTCAAGTCTACGAACGTCAAAAAGGCATCTAAAGTTCTCTATGCTACATGGGTGGCGACCAATCTACTCCTAACGATTTTCTATGGTTACCTACACCAAGGAGGCGTGGTCTCCGCCATGTCCCACCTCTCCAACGTTGCCAGGAGGTACGACAGAACCATAGACATACATCTGTTTTCTAGTCACAACTACATGTTGCCACAATCGTTGTTGCTGCAACGTAGGACAACCAGGAAGATCGACGAGTTCGTAAGCGATACCGAAGGTTACAAAAAAAGGGTGCACATTTATGAGGAAGGCTCGAAAGATCTAGAATTTGTAACGAAGAAGATACAAGTTGTTTACAACGCTCAGAAGAGATCGGGGAGGAAATTTAAAATGTATTTACTAATACCGAACAGCATCGATATGTACAGGTTTATCGGGCATACCAATTTGGGTTTAACGAAGATTAAGGCTTTTTATCCGCATGTTGTTGTTGAAGCCTTGTCGGGGATTGGAGATTATTATTTTGATCTCGTCGGGGTTTTAAATTACGAAATACTGAGTGATATGTCTAGAATTAAGGCGTTTTTGGGTGGATTTGTTGAATTTTTTGGGTTGGGGTTGTACGAAGTTTCCGAAAAGTATGTTGTTCATAGCGATAAGATGATCTCCGTTGAAAAAAGATAAGACAATTCAACGATTTTATCGGAGAACTGTTATAGGCTTCACAGCAAATATTGAGCTCTTTTAATTATTTATTCTTTGCGATTTGAATTTATTCGACCACCACGTTTATACTTGTACAAATATACAGTCAACTATGTTAAAATGTCTTAATGTAATAAAAAATAACGTATTTATATTCATCGATTCAGTTTGGTATCCATAAAATCCTTCACGATAGGTATTATCTGCTTCCTAGATTTCTCAATGTTATTCTGTCTCAAAACAGTCAAATTCGTCACTCCGCAAGCTAATTCGACGAATTTGAAATCCTCGTGACTTTTCAAGTCGTTCACAAGGCGATTCCTAAGTTCTGTATCGTTTCGAACGAGGAAAATCCCAATATCTCTCTTCACGTCAGGATTCGCTTCGATCCCAACCAGTATTATAAAAAGGGCCTTATTTTTATCGCCCATTCTTTCTAGACTCGAACTAACCCCTGGAAGCTTCGAAAACGTTTCTACCAACATTGGAAGTCCAGGTATTGGCGTGTTGCCCACAAATTTCAAGTCTCTGATTAGAAGCTGATCGACGGTTAAATTAGAGACGTCTTTGTGAAGATCCACTATTTTATGGAATAGTTTCAATCTATTCTCCGTGAAACCATACTCATCCTCTAGTTTCTTCGCTATTTCCACGTCTAAAAGAGTAGCTTTCTTATTTTCCGGAAGAACCGCTAACGTGTCAAATACGATTGTACCTAAAAGAAGGAATAAATATCTGGCTCTAAAATAAAAGATTCTCACTAACAATAGAGCAGATAAGCCAATTCCTTGAATAAAACCCCTTTTTCTTTGAGCAGTTCATCGGCAATCAGGGTAGCGCAAGATCCGACCGGTTCGATCCTCAACTCGGTATTCGAAGACCATTCCGAGCTTTTATCCAAAGGACGATGATCGAAGATTTTATGTACTGTGTTTTTGAGTAACTCATCGTTTTTGTTCAATACATGATGATCCACCAGGTAAGTTTTGACGCAACTTTTTTTCTCAGCGATGATTTCTTCGATGTTAATCTCGGATCTGTATATAAGTTTTTTGAGATCTACGTCGATATCCCTCAACAAAGAGCAATGTTCAGTTCTTATAGGGAATTCTTCGGAATGAACGTTCACTATGGGAAAAACAGCAACGTCAGGACAATTCTTCACGTTGAGTTTTTCCGATAAATAGAAACCATACGCGAGTGAACACATAGTCGAGTCCAGATCGCAAGATTCGTTCCCAAGTACAATGTGTATGTTTTGAAAGTCCCTCCATCGTTTCTGTCGAGAAAATAACAAAAATATATATGAGACGTTTTTTTCTGGATTATACTCACAAGGGAGTTGAATGCTTCTTCCAAAAAGGTTTTCAATGTACTCATCGCTTAGAATTTATTTTACAGTCCCCTAAGCAATTTCAAATAAAATAAGAACTCGAATATTCTTTATAACATAACTGAAATAAGAATTAACTCGATTTCAAATATTCTTAGGTTATATTCATTCGAGTAGTTCGAATGTCCAATAGATCAAAGTCCTCATTTTCAACTTGTTTGAAAAATTCAACCTCAAATATATCGATGTGTATTTGATTTCTATTCATCTTCAAACTTTCAATTCACTCCAACATAACTGAAATAATTTAATTTCAAATATACTGAGGATATTTTTATTCGAGTAGTTCAAATTTCCAATAGATCAAAGTCTACTCATTCGAGTAGTTTAAATTTCCTATAGATTAAAGTCCTAATAACCTCACTTAATTTCCACTTGATTCAAAAATTTCAACCTCAATTATTAAATTTGGTTCCTATTCACCCTCAAACCCTACAAGATGTTCAGAAGTATAAGGCAATTAACAAGAATTCACACCTTCCAAAACGACTTAAATACTATCCAAAAAAGATTCGCAGGTCATTCGAAATGGGCCAACATCCGACACATAAAAGGCCTCAAAGACGCCGAAAGGGCGAACTATTTCATGAAACTGACCAGACAGATGAGAGTGGCCATTCTAGGTAATCGCAATTCCCGAGAATTCAATAAAACTTACGCAACTTTTCAGAGGGGGGTTCGATCGATCCTGCTGCCAACTTGAAACTTTCCCAGATCATCGATCAGGCCAAGAGGGGCAGCATGCCGGCCGCCACGATTCAGAGCATCTTGAAAGGTTCGCAATCTGATAAGAGACAGTATAAAAGGCATCTTTTGGAGATTAAGTAAGGAGTTTTAGGTGTGAATTGGACAGAATGATAGTTTTTATTTTAGGGGGCCTGGAAGTTGTTTGATGCTCTGTGAGATTTTCACTGATAATACTCATATGACCAAGCAAGGTATAGCTACAATTTTGAGGAAAAATGGGTAAGTATTCAAGTTTATTACTGGATTATTCACTCCCCCAAAACTATTTTCCAGTTCCAAATACATAGAAAATATAACCAGTTTGTTTACGGAGAAAGGGATTATCGAAGCCGAGGTGAATCCTTCAGAAAGTATCGATAAAATATTAGAAAAAGCAACTGACGATGCGATCGAAGTAGGAGCCGAAGACGTAACAGACGTTGGAGATAATATCATACAGTTCGTTTGCGGAAACACCAATTTGAAAACTGTTACCGCGGGGTTGGAAGAAAGAGGATATAACGTATTGAGTTCTACCGTTGAATATTTGCCTCTGAAATATCAATCTTTGAACGAGAAAGATATGGAGACCTATTGTAAATTACACGATAAGTTGGAGAGTATACCTGAGGTTGTTAGGATTATTAATAACATAGAAGAGGAGTGAGAAAGAAATAAAACTAGTTAAGATTCTCTTTATTTAGTAATACAAAGTTTTCCTTTCGATATTTGTTCAATTAATAATATTTCTGTCAATTTTGACAGATTTCAAATTGAAGGAATTTCAAAACTAGGTTAGGTAAGGTTAGTTTTGAAATTTTCTCAATTTATAATTTCCATCTCTGGCTTCAAATGGGAGGTTTTCGTCCTCTTTCGAGAACCACCCAGTCCTTCAACTGACTGACCACCATACCGCCAAGAATGATCTGCATCGGGTGATAAACGAGTAACGGCAAACTGATCTGACTCAAATGCGAATACCCCTGAAACATTATTCTCAGAATTGGGATACCCAAAGTTAAGGATTTGTGAGTCGAACAAAAAACTATAGAAACGATATCCGCTCTCTGGAAAGTACCGGTGAAATATTGAGACAAGAAAAAACTTATCGACATAAAAAGAATCTGAAGGAACAACACGGTTAAAACTGTGATTAAAACATCGAAAGCGCTTAGACCTGTTTCGGAAACTAAGAAAGTGTCACAGAAAGTAGTGTAAATCACGAACAACAACGCAGCCTGTCCGATGGTGTTCAAAGGGAATTTGTGCTCTTTAAAATTCGTAAAATTCCTTATTATCTGTCCTAACATCAACGGAATCAACACGGTGGTTGTGAGTTGGATAACCGTACCCAAAAGTGGTACAATAGTCGTCGAACCGAGGTTAAAAAGTAGGAGGATTGGAGTTACGACGATCCCTAAAAAACTACCTAAAACGGAATTGAAAATAGAAGCAGTTTCATTCCCTTTGGCTGTCCTAGTTAATATCACAGCGCTAGATACCGGAGGTGGCATACACGACACAGTTATCAACCTGGAAAACATAAATTAGTCCCTAAATTCCATTGGGAATCATAACTTACCCCCTCAATATCCATGCGTTGACTGCGAATAAATTGAGGAATTTCACGAACACCTGGGTTAATACAGGGATCAAAATAAAAGTGAAAGTCTGAATGAACAAATGTAATTTATATTGTCGGAATGTATGAAAAATACTGCCCGTTTTCAATGTTAGACCACTTATGAAGAAAATCGTGCATATAGCGCCATACTTGACGGAATACTGAGTGTGTAGAGGTCCTAAAATATAAAAATTAGGGGTAAATCAAGAAAACACTCAAACAAACCTTCTTTGGATCCAAATTCGGGATGTATACTCGCTAAAAATATACAGGTTAAAATAGCAACCAGAAGCCAGTTACGTTTTATATATTCTCTGGGTGTTACCCTGTGTTTTGATTTCGAAAACATTTTCTTATTTCCATTTGTTTGTATTGATTATTTACGTTTCAAGCGATAACATACTGTATAGTAGTTCTATTGGCCTATTCGCGATTCCAAAAGTCTAAACGCCCCCTGCCGGCTAAATCTCGAACCTAGAAAACGAGTATTGTTTTCATACTTACCGCTTTTAAGCCAGATAAATTCATTTTCTATACAGGTATTCGTGAGGTATATTTAGGAATTTTCATCGTTTTCTGAGTAGATTAATTGGTATTGAAAAAAATAGTGTTAGTCAGTTCGAATACGTTCACGAAGTTATTGAATTTTAGGTTACAAGTTTGAGTCTAATTTTCTAGGGAAGATTTGAGTGGGGATTTAGAAAGGTAATTCAATAATTATCAACAAGAGTAGATTGAGCTTCGTATTTCAAACGACTGTGACTTAATCTTTCTGTAAGAAAGAAATTAGAATAATCTTTGAGGTGAAGATTTTATGGACATTGGATTATATATAACAATGAGTAAACAAAGTTCTAGTACTAGAAAAAACAGTTTACAATTGTAACTGTTGTCTTCAACTTCTCCTCGAAAAAAAATTAAAACAGAACTATAAATTTCCATAAATTTCATAAGAAAAATGCCTCTGCAGTTTTAAGCTTCCAAATAATTGTCGTCAAACTCAAATAGTGCTCCATTTTTCCTGTTGAATTATTATTAATTTCGATATAATTAATATCGAAAGAACCAATTTGTTCACCTAAAATTAATAAACTTGACACTAGACTATCAATAATCCAATCATTCACTTAAAAGTCTTCACATAAAACTCAGATAATCGAAGGAAAAACCTGAAAAACACCCAAAATAATCCGTTTCACCACAATAAATCCTGAAAAGGTACTCGTTTTCCTCCATGTTTGTTTATATTTCGCAGCGTCTCCATCGGCAGATGAAATCGCGAATTGTGGTCCATATGTATTGAATGCTCTCCTGGTAAAAATAGTTGAGTTAGCTCACTAGAACATTTTTATTCAAGCAATTTTTTCTGAAACGTCTAAAAAAGTTTATATCATCATTTCATGGATCGATGTTTAGTTCAAACGGACTGTAGATCACAAAACTGTGAAAGTGACAAGTACATAAAATTATATAAAAAAATACTATGATCTCAACGGTTTTTCAGTTTTGAATCAAATGAAAATGGAGGTAAGGCTACGTAAGCTACACACAAAATCGAAGGAAAAACCCCTAAATAATCCGTTTCACCACGATAAATCCCGAAAGATACTCGTTTTCCTCCATGTTTGTTTACATTTCGCAGCGCCCTAATCGGTAGTTGAAATCGCGAATCGTGGTCCATATGAATTGAAATTGATGGGACAGCTGACGTCCTGAGTCAGTGACCGTCCCGGATCTATGGGCGATCCCGAAGTCGAAAATTTGAATTTCAGAATGCCCGTTTTTCGAAATATATGGTAATGTAATCGAATTCTTCAATTAAAATGCAACTAACCCCGATCGATTGTAACGAAGACGGTTCTGTTCGGTGCGTAGATGATTTAATGGGCCGAATTAGTTAAGTGCCTTTTGTTGGTTATGTTCAGTGTTTAGTCCACAAAAAATACTCCTTAGTTTAGTACCGATAGTGTTGTTGTGTTTGAGGAATTCAAAATTGGAAATTGGTTCCGTAAGCATTTTTCAGTTCATTTACTTGTGGGCACCTTAATGAACGTGCTACGACATAAATTCGATTCTTGTTTACATAAAGGAAGTTAATTTCTTAGGTATAGACGAATCTTAATCAATGTCTCTGTTTTTTCTGCGGGTTTTCCATCAAAATTTACCTCATTTGAATTTCCAATACCGAATCGAAGGTGAACATATATATAATATTCCAGGTAAAATTTTCGAAGTTAAAATATAGGTATGAGCTGATATCAGCGATTCCTAATGAATTAATCCTCGTCTAAGAAAGAGACAATTATTCATTGTTGAATCTAAAACACCTGTTTAAATAATATTAATGATAGCCGACGACTGGAACAATTACCTTGGGTGAGTTTGAACGTAATGGTTATAAATTGCGATAAACCTTTTCTTTGAATAATTCATATTATTTTATTCAACGCTTAATGAGCACGATTATTTACTCTCTCCGTGATTTATCCATTGTGTTATTATGGACGCATTTTAGTGCATTATTTGATTTTTCGCCAATTTTTCCCCCCTCCCGAAATCGTTGAAAGTCAAGGCGCCGAGGTCAAAGCTCATTCGCCACGAGGGATCGCGTGATCGTCGCGCTATTGGTCGGGAGCGCACGTGGTCAGAGAATTTAATCAATGACTTGATTAACTTCGGAAAAAATCGCCTGACGAGAAAACTTGCTCTTTGTCCTTTGCTCTTTCTCTACTCTTGGACCCATCTTCCTCTTTTTCCTCGATTTCGACTTCAAATGGAGAAGGACTGAATTTTTGTTGTCATAGGAGATTCTATGGTTGGGAGAACACTGAAATAGAAGTGGAATACAGAGAAATGAACAAAACTCGGAATTCAGTCTAAATTAGGTAATTTACATTTTTGCATAAACTTAGCGGGTTCTTTCCACTTCAGGGCCGACGCTGTATAATATTAAATCATTGTTATCCATAAAACGTCTTGGTTTGTTCGAATTCGGCGGATTCAAGTCACCGCCGACTAAATTCGAATCCTCAAAGTGATTTATCCTCGCCGTGAAATTAAATTGATCTCTTCATGAATAATGGGATAATTTGATAGTTAACACTTATATTATTTCTTCGGTTCGATTGAGATTCTATGCTCTGTCGGAAACATTGAATAGGATTATTTAGAAATTCGGTGTGTCCATAGATATGAAAATAGTGGAATTTAAATAACACTTGTATTATTTCTGTGGTTCGATTGAGATTCTATGCTCCGTGGGGAACATAGAATATGATCTTGGAATATAGAGAAATAAACAAAACTCGAAATTGGGTAATTTACGCGTTGACGAACATTTTTGCATAAACTTGACGGGTTCTTTCCACTTCAGGGCCGACACTGTTTGATGAATAGTAAATTATAGTTTTCCATTTCTTTGAATTCGGCGGATTCCATTCAATTCACCGCCGACTAAATTCGAATCCTCAAAGTGATTTATCCTTGCCGTGAAATTGAATTGATCTCTTCATGACTAATGGGATAATTTGATAGTTTAGAGCGGCGTATTTTATTCCTCCGAGTGACTCTTTCGTTCGAAGAAAAACAACATAGAAGTTTCGGTGTGCGATGATTTCTCTGTGTGCGAGTGTTCGATATGTGATACCCAGATCGAAACACGGCGATTGCTGAGATTTATCTCGTAATTGTCGATAGCAATCCCCCTTTCAGATATAATTTATCTTTTATTAATTCGTTCGGATCAGTTCAGAAACGGCCTTTGCCGGATCATAGCATGACCGTATGAATCTTTTACATTTTTCTCTGTGCTCGATCTTGGTACTCTGTGTTCTTGGCGTAGTGCGTTCTATTTTCTGTGTCCTGAGGAGGTTCAGCGGTTCTAAAAAGTCAGGTGAATGTTTCGATCATTGAAGAATATTTGAATATTTCATTTTCTCAGATAATGTGGAGAATTAATTTTCCGAGAATCACCTTCAATCATTTTCTAACAATATTTGCTATTGTGTACAGTTATTTGCGAAGTAATTAAATTATACGACTTTTTTGAAAATATTGACTCTGATTATTTGGTGACCTTTAAAATTCGTTCTTATTACGTTTTTTGATATTTCAAGTCCAAGGCAGTTATAAAATGATTTTTCTTTTTGACTTTCCAACATATCGAGGAAAACATGGACCAGGTCCAAATATTTATATTTCGATATTTGTATATCAAACGATCGACCTTCCAGATTTGCGCTGAACTGGTCTGCAAGGTCAGGTTAGATTTCGATCTTTTCAAAGTCAAACTCTGCGCCATCGGTCAAACCGAACGACTCTCCCAATAACCCCAGTACGGAAGAAGAGATAATTTCTAGTATTTAAATGATCAACTCGGTCGTCCAACACTCAAATGTGGTGTCACAAATTCCATTCTCGAATTAATAGGAAGTTGGTCCGGTTCATTAGGTATTACTGTTTTTTTTGTTTATGCATGCCTGATATTCGAGGACTCACTTTATTTCTCTGGTTCGATTGGAATTCTATGCTCCGTCGGGAACATAGAATAGGATTATTTGGAAATTCGGTGTGTCCATAGAAATAGTGGAAATTAAATAACACTTTTATTATTTTTGTGGTTCGATTGAGATTCTATGCTCCAGAATAGGATTATTTGGAAATTCGGTGTGTCCATATAAAAATAGTGGAATTTACCTCTCGTACGAATCGTTGATTTTCCTCAAATATTCGAATTGACTGATGCATTATTAATGATTTGTCGGAAACGGTTTTTATATGGTTATTATTCGAGGGCATTCTTCGAAAACTAGTTTTTCAAGTAAATTTTTATTTAAGTGATTTTTCAAGGGAATGTTCCAATTCAGTAACGGTTTGGCAGTTAGTCTTGTTGCACCTGTGGTTGTTTTTATTTTAGAGTGCATGTGCAGAATATCGACCTTAAAATGGGGCAGAGGTTGGACAAAGGTCAGGAACCCTAACTTCGTTTATTACCTTTACTTCCCATTTTTTTTATTGTTTGTTTTTATTCTGGTTCGCCCGAATGCCAGTTATAATTAATGTACTGTGTATTATTATTATTAACTACTTGTTTCCTACGCAATTCTTAAATATTGACCTATAGGTGGCTCATAAAATTTCTTTCCGACAAGGGGGGATTCGAACCCGAGATCTAGCGGGCACGAGTCCTTCACCCTAACCAACTCGCCAGAGCCCAATTGATCGATAATTTCGGAATTGCCGTTTATCCGTTTATTTAGCGAACACGATAAGGTTGCGAAAAGTTTTTCCTCGTTATATCTATTATATTCGCATTCATTCAGTATGAATTGGGGAAATGAAGGCGTACCTCAGGGATTTAGTGCAGCATTGTTGTATCGCGAGTGAACATGAGAAAATTACTAATAAATCGCCTGGTGGGTCCTTGATTTATCGCGATTGTTGTCCATCTAGAAACAATTTGAGAATTCCGTAGATTCCACGTATATATCAGCCGACGAATTCAGTGCAGTCCATAGTTCGTTTCCTGTTCGGACCATTCAATTCAAATCAGATCGATGCCTACCTTCTCTTTTAATTTCCCATCGAATTTTCTATCAGTAATGACGGAACTCTGAATGAAATACCAACCTATTCCCGAGAAAAATAACACCCTCCTTCTATGGTTTCCGCGACGATATATGACTGAACTGTTCTATGTTCCAGAAAAGGAATCCGATACCGAGAACGTATCGGATAAGAAAAAACGACCCCGCCTAGTGGAGAGATCGATATCGGAAGAAGAAGAGTTCGGCGTGAGATTGGCACAGACCTTTCCCCACAAGCACAGACCCACTTTGGAGAACATGGCCGAGGAGGAGGCGGCGAATCCGGTGCAGTTCACCTTGGGCGAATCGGAAATGAACGAACAGGACGATTTCTTCCCGCAGAACGACGGCGAGACGAACGGGATGAACCATCCCCTGATCACCCCCTGCAGGAGTCAAGGGGGGTTCGCCACGGACTACCAACTGGCCTTGGCCGAGAGGAGGAAGACCTTAAGGTACGTAGGGTTTTCTGTGATCCCCGAGGAACGTCAGTTCATAGATGAATAAATAAAGGAGAAACCTATTTATTCGTTCTTTCAACGGCGGAGTAGGAACATAGAGCGACGTCATCGATTACCTCCGCTTTCGTTCGGTAGAAAGAGATGACGTTCTGTAATTGGCGGTTACGCCTCGCGATCGTATGTTCTATGACGTAGAACGAGCCGCGCGGTAGTCGCTTCGAAAAGTACGATCTTACGCGGTATTTCCGACGTGATTTCGGCCTTACTCCGTCGAAATATGTTCCTCGGTGTGTTTCTCGCTTAACCTGGTCGTTTTCGGAAGAGTGGAATCGTAGGGAGTGAATCGTGTTTACGTGTGAAGGGATTTTTAGGTTAAGAGGAGTTGTCAATTTTTCATTCGTAACTGGTAATGAATAATGATGAACACCAATTTTGTTGTCATTAGTATGAAGGTTTCAACCTGGGGAATTTAGTCTAAATTAGCGGTATGAAATTAAAGTTGTTTACTTACTCAGACTGAAACTGCCCGCTAGTTGGTAGAAATTAGGTCGAGGCCAAGTTCAATGACATTATTTCTATGTCGAAACGTAGTCCGTGGAATTTCTCTGGTCTTTAAACGTCATGTTTTCACTACAGAAATCACGACAATACCTCGCTCGGTTCATCGAAATTCTTGAACTGTCACAATTATTTCACCAACATAAGCAATCGTTCGAGAAGTATTCTTCCACTGTGCGTCAGAAACTTCAAAATGGATTTTTGGTTGAGCAATTACTGTAATAATTAACCATTCTCACCTTCATTATCACAAACTGGTTTTCGGATGTACTTCGGGGCGACCGCGTTTATGGAGGCTTCAACGGAACTCGAAATAAAAATGATTTTGTTTCGCGAAATCGGTCTATATTGACTCCGGAAACTAATTCCGATTTTGGGGAAACTAATTTTTTGACTACGCGTCGATGGGATCATCGTGAACGGCTGGGAATTAGGTTTTTGATGTTTCGATTTTTTCAAAAGGGTGTTCTCAAACCAAGTCTACGGTTGTTGTTTTCTGACAAGACGTTGTAAGTGCAAAATTGATAGTCGTCCATCGGAATTATACGTCTCTAACTGTGTTGTGCAGTTTTTTCGTTTTAGTAGCCGGGAACGGTTGGTTCTACAGTAATCAAAATATGAGTTTTGTCCAGATTAGTTGTGGTTTTTAGTTGGTACTTTGGGATCAGGGAAGGATTCTTCGAAATCCATAGAAGATAATTCGGTTCTGGTGCTCATCTCAGATCTGTGGATTTAACCGAGTGACCCTCTATGATGGCGCTTCTCTGTGGATGAGAACGCTGAAAGACTACGTCCGGCAACTCCTCCGATTTCTCTTTTCTCCCGACCCCGCGCCCCAACCGGCAACGATGTCGCGACCGACGGACCTACCGAAAGCCCTTTCGGGAGCTTCCGGCCCGCCCCCCGACATAACCGTCGCGGATTTCGACAAGAGGCTCGCGCTGAACAAGAAAATGCTGGGGCGTCGAAACTCGAAGAGGTTCGTCATCGGCGACGACGAATCGCCGGCCACCACCCCGGAAAGCCCGATGTTCCCGAAGGTCGACTCGGACAACAACCTCCACATCCCCAGGGAGTGGTACATGAGGGCCAGGAATCTCAAGGTCGGCGAACACCTGACGTAAGTAACGGCAACGTCGGGAAATTTGCGAACATAGAATTTCGAACTACGTTAATATGTACTCTATGCGTAGAACGCCCTCTGTGCATCTAGCATGGACTTCAACCATAGAATGATTGAATCTTCAACCGTAGAATATACTGATCTATGTCTACTCGGAACATAAAATGAAAAATTGGAACAATGGAATTTTTAAAAATGTCAACCATTGAATTTTAAAAAAAATGTCGACCATAGAATTTGAAAAAAAATTTCAACCATAGATTTTCATAAAATTTCAACCATAAAATTTAAAAAATTTCCAACCATAGATTTAAAAAAAAATTCAACCATAGAAACTAAATCCAACTATAGAATAAAAATTCAACTATAGAATAAAATAATTGCATTCATAGAATATACGAATCCCGTAAGAGGTTTTTCTCCCAATTCGACTTATTTACGGAAGGTTAGACAACGCCGTTGGCCGCCTTCGCGTTGTGGTTTATTTTTAGAACGATTCCGGCGTTTTTTCTCGACGCCCATAGAATCGCGGTATTTTCCCCAGATCGATTTTGACGTAACCATGGCGACGATTCCGTTCGAAAATGTGCAGGTTGTCTAGGTTTTTGGTGGGACGGGCCCAGTGGCGTGCGTTCCGACTGGGCCGTTTCGCCGAGGAAAATTCCCCGATGTTGGAAATTTACGATGTTCCCGATTTTTTCAGGCCCAGCATGTCGCAGGGAACCGTGGTGCCGCACAACAGGCTCCAGGAGAAGGACTTCACCGTCGCGACGCCCGAGGAGTTCGTCAGGAGGTTCAACGGGACCAAAGTTATTAACAAGGTAAAGATGGTTTATGTGGAATACGAAACAAAAATATAAACAAGCCAAGGTCTCCAACGAGTATTTAGAGATATATTTTACGACGTGGAAATTGCAATTACTTCAAACAAGAAAAACAACTCCTTGAGATTTATTAATTTTTAAATGGACACATTATGTTTTGTGCTTTCCGAAGTGTACTTTAGATTCTGATAAGCAATCCATTTTCTCTCCTGAATTATTGTTGTCGTAATGCTAAAAATTGTACCGAATCGAAATCCAGTTCGTTCTTGGAACTTTCACCCAACAAAGAACCGATAATTTCCTAGAAAGTAACATTTCGATAGAAATCCATGAGTCCTTGTCGATGCCGATACTAAAAATTCTAAAGACACATTATGTTTTGTGCTTTTCAAAGTGTACTTTAGATTCTGAAAAGCAATCCATTTCCTCTCCAGAATTATTGTTGCCATAATGCTTAAAATTGTACCAAATCGAAATCCAGATCGTTCTATAAACTTTCACCCAACAAAGAACCGATAATTTCCTAGAAAGTGTAACATTTCGATAGAAATCCATGAGTCCTTGTCGATGCCGATACTAAAAATTCTAAAGACACATTATGTTTTGTGCTTTTCAAAGTGTACTTTAGATTCTGAAAAGCAATCCATTTTCTCTTCTGAATTATTGTTGCCATAATGCTAAAAATTGTACCGAATCGAAATCCAGATCGTTCTTGAAACTTTCACCCAACAAAGAACCGATAATTTCCTAGAAAGTAACATTTCGATAGAAATTCATGAGTCCTTGTCGATGCCGATACTAAAAATTCTAAAGACACATTATGTTTTGTGTTTTCCAAAGTATACTTTAGATTCTGAAAAGCAATCCATTTTCTCTTCTGAATTATTGTTGCATTATGCTAAAAATTGTACCGAATCGAAATCCAGATCGTTCTTGAAACTTTCACCCAACAAAGAACCAATAATTTCCTAGAAAGTAACATTTCGATAGAAATCCATGAGTCCTTGTCGATGCCGATAATAAAAATTCTAAAGACACATTATGTTTTGTGTTTTCCAAAGTGTACTTTAGATTCTGAAAAGCAATCCATTTTCTCTTCTGAATTATTGTTGCCATAATGCTAAAAATTGTACCGAATCGAAATCCAGATCGTTCTTGAAACTTTCACCCAACAAAGAACCGATAATTTCCTAGAAAGTAACATTTCGATAGAAATTCATGAGTCCTTGTCGATGCCGATACTAAAAATTCTAAAGACACATTATGTTTTGTGTTTTCCAAAGTATACTTTAGATTCTGAAAAGCAATCCATTTTCTCTTCTGAATTATTGTTGCCATAATGCTAAAAATTGTACCGAATCGAAATCCAGATCGTTCTTGAAACTTTCACCCAACAAAGAACCGATAATTTCCTAGAAAGTAACATTTCGATAGAAATCCATGAGTCCTTGTCGATGCCGATACTAAAAATTCTAAAGACACATTATGTTTTGTGCTTTCCAAAGTGTACTTTAGATTCTGATAAGCAATCCATTTTCTCTCCTGAATTATTGTTGCCATAATGCTAAAAATTGTACCGAATCGAAATCCAGATCGTTCTTGAAACTTTCACCCAACAAAGAACCGATAATTTCCTAGAAAGTAACATTTCGATAGAAATCCATGAGTCCTTGTCGATGCCGATACTAAAAATTCTAAAGACACATTATGTTTTGTGCTTTTCAAAGTGTACTTTAGATTCTGAAAAGCAATCCATTTTCTCTTCTGAATTATTGTTGCATTATGCTAAAAATTGTACCGAATCGAAATCCAGATCGTTCTTGAAACTTTCACCCAACAAAGAACCAATAATTTCCTAGAAAGTAACATTTCGATAGAAATCCATGAGTCCTTGTCGATGCCGATAATAAAAATTCTAAAGACACATTATGTTTTGTGTTTTCCAAAGTGTACTTTAGATTCTGAAAAGCAATCCATTTTCTCTTCTGAATTATTGTTGCCATAATGCTAAAAATTGTACCGAATCGAAATCCAGATCGTTCTTGAAACTTTCACCCAACAAAGAACCGATAATTTCCTAGAAAGTAACATTTCGATAGAAATCCATGAGTCCTTGTCGATGCCGATACTAAAAATTCTAAAGACACATTATGTTTTGTGCTTTTCAAAGTGTACTTTAGATTCTGAAAAGCAATCCATTTTCTCTTCTGAATTATTGTTGCATTATGCTAAAAATTGTACCGAATCGAAATCCAGATCGTTCTTGAAACTTTCACCCAACAAAGAACCGATAATTTCCTAGAAAGTAACATTTCGATAGAAATCCATGAGTCCTTGTCGATGCCGATACTAAAAATTCTAAAGACACATTATGTTTTGTGCTTTTCAAAGTGTACTTTAGATTCTGAAAAGCAATCCATTTTCTCTTCTGAATTATTGTTGCATTATGCTAAAAATTGTACCGAATCGAAATCCAGATCGTTCTTGAAACTTTCACCCAACAAAGAACCAATAATTTCCTAGAAAGTAACATTTCGATAGAAATCCATGAGTCCTTGTCGATGCCGATAATAAAAATTCTAAAGACACATTATGTTTTGTGTTTTCCAAAGTGTACTTTAGATTCTGAAAAGCAATCCATTTTCTCTTCTGAATTATTGTTGCCATAATGCTAAAAATTGTACCGAATCGAAATCCAGATCGTTCTTGAAACTTTCACCCAACAAAGAACCGATAATTTCCTAGAAAGTAACATTTCGATAGAAATCCATGAGTCCTTGTCGATGCCGATACTAAAAATTCTAAAGACACATTATGTTTTGTGCTTTTCAAAGTGTACTTTAGATTCTGAAAAGCAATCCATTTTCTCTTCTGAATTATTGTTGCCATAATGCTAAAAATTGTACCGAATCGAAATCCAGATCGTTCTTGAAACTTTCACCCAACAAAGAACCGATAATTTCCTAGAAAGTAACATTTCGATAGAAATTCATGAGTCCTTGTCGATGCCGATACTAAAAATTCTAAAGACACATTATGTTTTGTGTTTTCCAAAGTATACTTTAGATTCTGAAAAGCAATCCATTTTCTCTTCTGAATTATTGTTGCATTATGCTAAAAATTGTACCGAATCGAAATCCAGATCGTTCTTGAAACTTTCACCCAACAAAGAACCAATAATTTCCTAGAAAGTAACATTTCGATAGAAATCCATGAGTCCTTGTCGATGCCGATAATAAAAATTCTAAAGACACATTATGTTTTGTGTTTTCCAAAGTGTACTTTAGATTCTGAAAAGCAATCCATTTTCTCTTCTGAATTATTGTTGCCATAATGCTAAAAATTGTACCGAATCGAAATCCAGATCGTTCTTGAAACTTTCACCCAACAAAGAACCGATAATTTCCTAGAAAGTAACATTTCGATAGAAATTCATGAGTCCTTGTCGATGCCGATACTAAAAATTCTAAAGACACATTATGTTTTGTGTTTTCCAAAGTATACTTTAGATTCTGAAAAGCAATCCATTTTCTCTTCTGAATTATTGTTGCCATAATGCTAAAAATTGTACCGAATCGAAATCCAGATCGTTCTTGAAACTTTCACCCAACAAAGAACCGATAATTTCCTAGAAAGTAACATTTCGATAGAAATTCATGAGTCCTTGTCGATGCCGATACTAAAAATTCTAAAGACACATTATGTTTTGTGCTTTCCAAAGTGTACTTTAGATTCTGATAAGCAATCCATTTTCTCTCCTGAATTATTGTTGCCATAATGCTAAAAATTGTACCGAATCGAAATCCAGATCGTTCTTGAAACTTTCACCCAACAAAGAACCGATAATTTCCTAGAAAGTAACATTTCGATAGAAATCCATGAGTCCTTGTCGATGCCGATACTAAAAATTCTAAAGACACATTATGTTTTGTGCTTTTCAAAGTGTACTTTAGATTCTGAAAAGCAATCCATTTTCTCTTCTGAATTATTGTTGCCATAATGCTAAAAATTGTACCGAATCGAAATCCAGATCGTTCTTGAAACTTTCACCCAACAAAGAACCGATAATTTCCTAGAAAGTAACATTTCGATAGAAATTCATGAGTCCTTGTCGATGCCGATACTAAAAATTCTAAAGACACATTATGTTTTGTGTTTTCCAAAGTATACTTTAGATTCTGAAAAGCAATCCATTTTCTCTTCTGAATTATTGTTGCCATAATGCTAAAAATTGTACCGAATCGAAATCCAGATCGTTCTTGAAACTTTCACCCAACAAAGAACCGATAATTTCCTAGAAAGTAACATTTCGATAGAAATTCATGAGTCCTTGTCGATGCCGATACTAAAAATTCTAAAGACACATTATGTTTTGTGCTTTCCAAAGTGTACTTTAGATTCTGATAAGCAATCCATTTTCTCTCCTGAATTATTGTTGCCATAATGCTAAAAATTGTACCGAATCGAAATCCAGATCGTTCTTGAAACTTTCACCCAACAAAGAACCGATAATTTCCTAGAAAGTAACATTTCGATAGAAATCCATGAGTCCTTGTCGATGCCGATACTAAAAATTCTAAAGACACATTATGTTTTGTGCTTTTCAAAGTGTACTTTAGATTCTGAAAAGCAATCCATTTCCTCTCCAGAATTATTGTTGCCATAATGCTTAAAATTGTACCAAATCGAAATCCAGATCGTTCTATAAACTTTCACCCAACAAAGAACCGATAATTTCCTAGAAAGTGTAACATTTCGATAGAAATCCATGAGTCCTTGTCGATGCCGATACTAAAAATTCTAAAGACACATTATGTTTTGTGCTTTTCAAAGTGTACTTTAGATTCTGAAAAGCAATCCATTTTCTCTTCTGAATTATTGTTGCCATAATGCTAAAAATTGTACCGAATCGAAATCCAGATCGTTCTTGAAACTTTCACCCAACAAAGAACCGATAATTTCCTAGAAAGTAACATTTCGATAGAAATTCATGAGTCCTTGTCGATGCCGATACTAAAAATTCTAAAGACACATTATGTTTTGTGTTTTCCAAAGTATACTTTAGATTCTGAAAAGCAATCCATTTTCTCTTCTGAATTATTGTTGCATTATGCTAAAAATTGTACCGAATCGAAATCCAGATCGTTCTTGAAACTTTCACCCAACAAAGAACCAATAATTTCCTAGAAAGTAACATTTCGATAGAAATCCATGAGTCCTTGTCGATGCCGATAATAAAAATTCTAAAGACACATTATGTTTTGTGTTTTCCAAAGTGTACTTTAGATTCTGAAAAGCAATCCATTCTCTTCTCCTGAATTATTGTTGCCGTAATGCTAAAAATTGTACCGAATCGAAATCTAGATCGTTCTTGAAACTTTCACCCAACAAAGAACCAATAATTTCCTAGAAAGTAACATTTCGATAGAAATCCATGAGTTCTTGTCGATGCCGATACTAAAAATTCTAAAGACACATTATGTTTTGTGTTTTCCAAAGTATACTTTAGATTCTGAAAAGCAATCCATTTTCTCTTCTGAATTATTGTTGCCATAATGCTAAAAATTGTACCGAATCGAAATCCAGATCGTTCTTGAAACTTTCACCCAACAAAGAACCGATAATTTCCTAGAAAGTAATATTTCGATTGAAATCCACGAGTCCTTGTCGATGCCGATACTAAAAATTCTAAAGACACATTATGTTTTGTGCTTCCCAAAGTGTACTTTAGATTCTGAAAAGCAATCCATTTTCTCTTCTGAATTATTGTTGCCATAATGCTAAAAATTGTACCGAATCGAAATCCAGATCGTTCTTGAAACTTTCACCCAACAAAGAACCGATAATTTCCTAGAAAGTAATATTTCGATTGAAATCCACGAGTCCTTGTCGATGCCGATACTAAAAATTCTAAAGACACATTATGTTTTGTGCTTCCCAAAGTGTACTTTAGATTCTGAAAAGCAATCCATTTTCTCTTCTGAATTATTGTTGCCATAATGCTAAAAATTGTACCGAATCGAAATCCAGATCGTTCTTGAAACTTTCACCCAACAAAGAACCGATAATTTCCTAGAAAGTAATATTTCGATTGAAATCCACGAGTCCTTGTCGATGCCGATACTAAAAATTCTAAAGACACATTATGTTTTGTGTTTTCCAAAGTATACTTTAGATTCTGAAAAGCAATCCATTTTCTCTTCTGAATTATTGTTGCATTATGCTAAAAATTGTACCGAATCGAAATCCAGATCGTTCTTGAAACTTTCACCCAACAAAGAACCAATAATTTCCTAGAAAGTAACATTTCGATAGAAATCCATGAGTCCTTGTCGATGCCGATAATAAAAATTCTAAAGACACATTATGTTTTGTGTTTTCCAAAGTGTACTTTAGATTCTGAAAAGCAATCCATTCTCTTCTCCTGAATTATTGTTGCCGTAATGCTAAAAATTGTACCGAATCGAAATCTAGATCGTTCTTGAAACTTTCACCCAACAAAGAACCAATAATTTCCTAGAAAGTAACATTTCGATAGAAATCCATGAGTTCTTGTCGATGCCGATACTAAAAATTCTAAAGACACATTATGTTTTGTGTTTTCCAAAGTATACTTTAGATTCTGAAAAGCAATCCATTTTCTCTTCTGAATTATTGTTGCCATAATGCTAAAAATTGTACCGAATCGAAATCCAGATCGTTCTTGAAACTTTCACCCAACAAAGAACCGATAATTTCCTAGAAAGTAATATTTCGATTGAAATCCACGAGTCCTTGTCGATGCCGATACTAAAAATTCTAAAGACACATTATGTTTTGTGCTTCCCAAAGTGTACTTTAGATTCTGAAAAGCAATCCATTTTCTCTCCTGAATTATTGTTGCCATAATGCTAAAAATTGTACCGAATCGAAATCCAGATCGTTCTTGAAACTTTCACCCAACAAAGAACCGATAATTTCCTAGAAAGTAATATTTCGATTGAAATCCACGAGTCCTTGTCGATGCCGATACTAAAAATTCTAAAGACACATTATGTTTTGTGCTTTTCAAAGTGTACTTTAGATTCTGAAAAGCAATCCATTTCCTCTCCAGAATTATTGTTGCCATAATGCTTAAAATTGTACCAAATCGAAATCCAGATCGTTCTATAAACTTTCACCCAACAAAGAACCGATAATTTCCTAGAAAGTGTAACATTTCGATAGAAATCCATGAGTCCTTGTCGATGCCGATACTAAAAATTCTAAAGACACATTATGTTTTGTGCTTTTCAAAGTGTACTTTAGATTCTGATAAGCAATCCATTTTCTCTCCTGAATTATTGTTGCCATAATGCTAAAAATTGTACCGAATCGAAATCCAGATCGTTCTTGAAACTTTCACCCAACAAAGAACCGATAATTTCCTAGAAAGTAACATTTCGATAGAAATTCATGAGTCCTTGTCGATGCCGATACTAAAAATTCTAAAGACACTTTATGTTTTGTGTTTTCCAAAGTGTACTTTAGATTCTGAAAACGAATCCATTTTCTCTCCTGAATTATTGTTGCCATAACGCTAAAAATTGTACCGAATCGAAATCCAGCTCGTTCTTGAAACTTTCACCGAACAAACCACCAATAATTTCCGAGAAAGAATTGTTCCGATGGAACTCCATCGATGCCAATACTAAAACTTCCCGTACCTCAGGTCCTGATCGCCAACAACAGCATAGCCGCAGTGAAATGCATGAGATCGGTGAGGAGATGGTCCTACGAGATGTTCAAGAACGAGAGGGCCATAAGGTTCGTGGTGATGGTGACGCCCGAAGACGTGAAAGCGAACGCGGAATACATCAAGATGGCCGATCATTACGTGCGCGTTCCCGGCGGCACCAACAACAACAACTACGCCAACGTGGAGCTCATCGTCGACACCGCCGTCCGACAACAGGTCCAGGTAACGTAGATATTCTAAACGTTCGCTTTGGTCTTCGTTTACCCAAGTTCGTTACAGGCAGTTTGGGCTGGATGGGGCCACGCTTCCGAGAACCCCAAGTTACCGGAATTACTTCACAAGAACAACATATCCTTCATCGGTCCCAACGAGAAAGCCATGTGGGCCTTGGGGGACAAGATAGCCTCTTCGATCGTCGCCCAGACCGCTGAGGTACCAACCCTACCCTGGTCTGGCTCCGGTAAGTACTTCATCCACCACTTCAACCATCCTAAGATAATACCCAACCTTCTTTTTATCAGAATTGAAAGCCGAATACTCCGGCAAGAGGATCAAGATATCCTCCGAGCTGTTCGCAAAAGGATGCGTTTCCACGGCGGAAGAAGGTTTGAAAGCCGCCCAGAAAATCGGGTTCCCCGTAATGATCAAGGCTTCGGAAGGCGGAGGCGGTAAGGGCATCAGGAAGGTCGAGAACGCGGAAGATTTCGCCCAGGCCTTCAGGCAGGTGCAGGGGGAGATCCCGGGCAGTCCGATCTTCGTGATGAAGCTCGCCAAGTGCGCCAGGCACCTCGAGGTGCAACTATTGGCCGATAATTATGGTATGTACAGAAAGATTAAAAAAATAAACTGCTAATTTCATCCTTGAACTTCAAGGCAACGCCATATCCCTGTTCGGTCGCGATTGTTCCATCCAGCGCAGACACCAGAAGATCATCGAAGAGGCGCCCGCCGTGATAGCCTCTCCGGATATCTTGGAGGATATGGAGAAGGCGGCGGTTCGTCTGGCTAAAATGGTGGGTTACGTCTCCGCCGGTACTGTGGAGTACCTTTACGACCCGTCCGGAGCCTACTTCTTCCTCGAGCTGAACCCCAGACTTCAGGTGGAGCATCCCTGTACCGAGATGGTGTCCAAGGTCAATCTTCCCGCAGCTCAATTGCAGGTGGGGTTCCGTTATGATGTAATGATATCGATATGGGTCGCAAAATTGTATTCGTGCTTTTTCAATTTCAATGATATAAGATAGTGAATATTGAATTCATCGAAATCGTCGATGATTGTGATATAATGATGATATCGATATGTGTCCATGCTTTTTCGAAAAGAACCGATTGAACCATATTTGAATAGAATTGATCGCATGAGGAAAATGTAGGAGACTCAGACATTTGGATAAAGTCGAGGAATTTAACATTTAAGATGATTTATGTTTGCGTAGATCGCCATTTTAATATAATGGTGATATCGTAATGTGTCACAAAATTGTATTTGTGCTTTTTCGAAAAGAAGAACTTGACCGATTTAACCATTTTTGTACAAATAGATCAAAACGTATGAGAAAAATATAAGAGACTCGAAGATATTTGTTATGGTATAATAATGATATCGTAGTGTGTTACAAAATTGTATCCGTGCTTTTTTGAAAAGAAGAACATAACCGATTGAACCATTTTTAAATAGAATTAATCGCATGAGGAAAACATAGAAGACTCAAAGACATTTGGATAAAGTCGAGGAATTTAACATTCAGGATGATTTATGTTTGCGTAGATCGCCATTATAATATAATAATGATATCGTAGTGTGTCACAAAATTGTATCCGTGCTTTTTCGAAAAGAAGAACTTAACCGATTGAGCCATTTTTGTACAAATAGTTTTAAAAGCATGAGACAAATATAAGAGACTCAAAGATATTTGTTATGATATAATAATGATATCGTAGTGTGTCACAAAATTGTATCCATGCTTTTTTGAAAAGAAGAACTTAACCGATTGAACCATTTTTGAATAGAATTAATCGCATGAGCAGAATGTAGGAAACTCAAAGACATTTGGATTAAGTCGAGGAATTTAACATGTAAGATGATTTATGTTTGCGTAGATCGCCATTTTAATATAATGGTGATATCGTAATGTGTCACAAAATTGTATCTGGGCTTTTTCGAAAAGAAAAACTTGACCGTTTTTACCATTTTTGTACAAATAGATCAAAACGCATGAGTGAAATATAGGAAACTCGAAGATATTTGTTATGATATAATGATGATATCGTAGTGTGTCACACATTTGTATCTGTCCTTTTTCGAAAAGAAGAACTTAACCGATTGAACCATTTTTAAATAGAATTAATCGCATGAGGAAAATATAGGAGACTCAAAGACATTTGGATAAAGTCGAGGAATTTAACATTTAAGATGATTTATGGTTGCGTAGATCGCCATTATAATATAATGGTGATATCGTAATGTGTCACAAAATTGTATCCGTGCTTTTTTGAAAAGAAGAACTTGACCGATTTAACAATTTTTGTACAAATATATCAAAACGCATGAGAAAAATATAAGAGACACAAAGATATTTCATATGATATAATGATGATATCGTTGTGTGTCACAAAATTGTATCCGTGCTTTTTTGAAAAGAAGAACATAACCGATTGAACCATTCTTAAATAGAATTAATCGCATGAGGAAAATATAAGAGACTTAAAGATATTTGGATAAAGTCGAGGAATTCAACATTTAAGATGATTTATGTTTTCGTAGATCGCCATTTTAATATAATGGTGATATCGTAATGTGTCACAAAATTGTATCTGTGCTTTTTCGAAAAGAAAAACTTGACCGTTTTAACCATTTTTGTACAAATATATCAAAAAGCATGAGAAAAATATAAGAGATTCGAAAATATTTGTTATGATATAATGATGATATCGCAGTGTGTCACAAAATTGTATCTGTGCTTTTTCGAAAAGAAGAACTTGACCGATTTAACAATTTTTGTACAAATATATCAAAATGCATAAGAAATATATAAGAGACTCAAAGATATTTGTTATAATATAATGATGATATCGTAGTGTGTCACAAAATTGTATCCGTGCTTTTTTGAAAAGAAGAACATAACCGATTGAACCATTCTTAAATAGAATTAATCGCATGAGGAAAATATAAGAGACTTAAAGATATTTGGATAAAGTCGAGGAGTTCAACATTTAAGATGATTTATGTTTTCGTAGATCGCCATTTTAATATAATGGTGATATCGTAATGTGTCACAAAATTGTGTCTTTGCTTTTTCGAAAAGAAGAACTTGACTGTTTTAACCATTTTTGTACAAATAGATCAAAACGCATGAGAAAAATATGAGAGACTCAAAGATATTTGTTATGATATAATGATGATATCGTAGTGTGTCACAAAATTGTATCCGTGCTTTTTTGAAAAGAAGAACATAACCGATTGAACCATTCTTAAATAGAATTAATCGCATGAGGAAAATATAAGAGACTTAAAGATATTTGGATAAGGTCGAGGAATTTAACATTTAAGATGATTTATGTTTGCGTAGATCGCCATTATAATATAATGGTGATATCGTAATGTGTCACAAAATTGTATCTGTGCTTTTTCGAAAAGAAGAACTTGACCGATTTAACCATTTTTGTACAAATATATCAAAACGCATGAGAAAAATATAAGAGACTCAAATATATTTGTTATGATATAATAATAATATCGTAGTGTGTTACAAAATTGTATCCATGCTTTTTTGAAAAGAAGAACTTAACCGATCGAACCATTTTTAAATAGAATTAATCGCATGAGGAAAATATAGGAGACTCAAAGACATTTGGATAAAGTCGAGGAATTTAACATTTAAGATGATTTATGTTTGCGTAGATCGCCATTATAATATAATGGTGATATCGTAATGTGTCACAAAATTGTATCTGTGCTTTTTCGAAAAGAAGAACTTGACCGATTTAACCATTTTTGTACAAATAGATCAAAATGCATGTGAAAAATATAAGAGACTCAAAGATATTTGTTATGATATAATAATGATATCGTAGTGTGTCACAAAATTGTATCCGTGCTTTTTTGAAAAGAAGAACATAACCGATTGAACCATTTTTAAATAGAATTGATCGCATGAGGAAAATATAAGAGTTTGTCGATGCCGATACTTAAAATTCTAAAGACACATTATGTCTTGTGTTTTCCAAAGTGTACTTCAGATTCTGAAAAGCAATCCATTCTCTCTCCTGAATTATTGTTGCCATAACGCTAAAAATTGTACCGAATCGAAATCCAGCTCGTTCTTGAAACTTTCACCGAGCAAACCACCAATAATTTCCGAGAAAGAATTGTTCCGATGGAACTCCATCGATGCCAATACTAAAACTTTCCGTACCTTAACTGATTGAACCATTTCTGTACAAATAGATCAAAACGCATGAGAAAAATATAAGAGACTCAAAAATATTCGTTATGATATAATGAGGATATCGGAGTGTGACACAAAATTGTATCTGTACTTTTCTGAAAAGAAGAACTTAACCGATTGAACCATTTTTAAATAGAATTAATCGCATGAGAAAAATATAAGAGATTCAAAGATATTTGGATTAAGTCGAGGAATTCAACATTTAACATGATTTATGTTTGCGTAGATCGCCATTATAATATAATGGTGATATCGTAATGTGTCACAAAATTGTATCTGTGCTTTTTCAAAAAGAAGAACTTGCCCGATTTAACAATTTTTGTACAAATATATCAAAACGCATGAGAAAAATATAAGAGACTCAAAGATGTTTGTTATGATATAATGATGATATCGTAGTGTGTCACAAAATTGTATCCGTGCTTTTTTGAAAAGAAGAACTTAACCGATTGAACCATTTTTAAATACAATTATTCGCATGAGGAAAATGCAGGAGACTGAAAGACATTTGGATAAAGTCAAGGAATTTAACATTTAAGATGATTTATGTTTGCGTAAATCGTGACCATTTTGATATAATGGTGATATCGAAATGTGTCACAAAATTGTATCTTTGCTTTTTCGAAAAGAAGAACTTGACCGATTTAACCATTTTTGTACAAATAGATCAAAACGCATGAGTAAAATATAAGAGACTCGAAGATATTTGTTATGATATAATGATGATATCGTAGTGTGTTACAAAATTGTATCCGTGCTTTTTTGAAAAGAAGAACTTAACCGATTGAACCATTTTTAAATAGAATTAATCGCATGAGGAAAATGTAGGAGACCCAAAGACATTTGGATAAAGTCGAGTAATATAACATTTAAGATGATTTATTTTTGCGTAGATCGCCATTTTAATATAATGGTGATATCGTAATGTGTCACAAAATTGTATCTGTGCTTTTTCGAAAAGAAAAACTTGACCGATTTAACCATTTTTGTACAAATAGTTTCAAAA
The DNA here is from genome assembly GCA_963966015.1 of Aphidecta obliterata. Taxonomy (NCBI): domain Eukaryota; kingdom Metazoa; phylum Arthropoda; class Insecta; order Coleoptera; family Coccinellidae; genus Aphidecta; species Aphidecta obliterata. The sequence goes on along the minus strand of OZ014434.1, from coordinate 595,872 downwards.
GCATCAGACAAATATAAGAGACTCAAAGATATTTGTTATGATATAATGATGATATCGTAGTGTGTTACAAAATTGTATCCGTGCTTTTTTGAAAAGAAGAACTTAACCGATTGAACCATTTTTAAATAGAATTAATCGCATGAGGAAAATGTAGGAGACCCAAAGACATTTGGATAAAGTCGAGTAATATAACATTTAAGATGATTTATTTTTGCGTAGATCGCCATTTTAATATAATGGTGATATCGTAATGTGTCACAAAATTGTATCTGTGTTTTTTCGAAAAGAAAAACTTGACCGATTTAACCATTTTTGTACAAATAGTTTCAAAAGCATCAGACAAATATAAGAGACTCAAAGATATTTGTTATGATATAATGATGATATCGTAGTTTGTCACAAAATTGTATCCGTTCTTTTTTGAAGAGAAGAACCTAATCGATTAAACCATTTTCAAATAGATATAAACGCATGAGAAATATATAAGAGATTCGAAGATATTTGGATAAAGTCGAGGAATTTAACATTTAAGATGATTTATGTTTGCGTAGATCGCCATTATAATATAATGGTGATATCGTAGTGTGTCACAAAATTGAATTTGTGCTTTTTCGAAAAGATGAACCTAACCGATTAAACCACTTTCAAATAGATATATAATAGAGATAATGAGAAATATATAAGAGACTCGAAGATATTAGGATAAAGTCGAGGAATTCAACATTTAACATGATTTATGTTTGCGTAGATCGCGATGGGTCTTCCACTCCACTACATCAAAGACATCCGACTACTGTACGGAGAATCTCCATGGGGCACCACCGAAATCGATTTCGACAACCCGAAACAGAAACCTCAACCCTGCGGCCACGTGATAGCCGCCAGGATCACCTCGGAAAACCCCGACGAAGGTGAGAAACTCTCGCATATCCTTCCGTTTGAATTCTCGCATTTTCCCTCGCAGGCTTCAAACCGAGTTCCGGAACGGTCCAAGAGCTCAACTTCAGGTCCTCGAAGAACGTCTGGGGATACTTCTCGGTGGCGGCGTCGGGCGGCCTCCACGAGTTCGCCGACTCCCAATTCGGGCACTGTTTCTCCTGGGGCGAGGACAGGGAACAGGCCAGGGAGAACCTGGTGATCGCGCTGAAGGAGTTGTCGATCAGGGGCGATTTTCGAACGACCGTCGAGTATCTGATCACGCTTCTAGAGACGAAGAGCTTCCAGGTTCGTATCTTGTTTCGATCGTTTGATCGGTTCTAGAATTGTTTGATCGTTTAGGATAACTCGATGGATACCCAATGGTTGGATGTATTGATCGCTGAAAGGATGACATCCGAGAAGCCGGATATTATGTTGGGAGTCATCTGTGGGGCGTTGCACATAGCGGATAAGACCATAAGTACTTCCTTCGACGAGTTTATAACCTCCTTGGAGAGGGGACAGATCCAAGCGTCCAACACCTTGACCAACGTTGTGGACGTGGAGTTGATACATGAAGGGTGAGAGTGCAATACAAAAAAAAATAGCTACATTGAGTGTAATTATTCCATTTGATTTTTTAACGCCATTGATCGTTTTTAAATTAGTACTGTTAGAGAGTCTGGATTCTTTTTCATTTATCTTCAACAACTTTGAATTTAAATATTGAAATATTAGAGAGATGGGAAAGTTTTCCTCATTCCTGAAGAACATCAAACAGTTTCACTAACCACGAAAACCTTCGGTACAGTGAAAAATACATTGAAAAGAAGAAATCAAACTAGAATTGTTTGGATAACAACAACAGAGGATATTGATATGGGAATCAAAACATAGTTATTTTTTTTTATGATTTAAGGACAACAAATGATTCACCAAATATACATGAAATTTGAAATGCCTTATAAAAATAAAAGCTGAAATCATAAAATTAAATTCTCCGTAAGATCCAATAATAAATGAAGAAAATATATTTCGATTTTTTAGTCCATTCAGGAAATTTAACCCACCAAAATCAATTACTTATAAGATTATTTTATTTCCAAAGGGGGTTCATATAATAAAAAATATGGATTGTTAAAATTATTAATTATATAGTATTTAATTAGAATTTATGTGAGAAAATTTGTAAAAATGCAATTTGGAATCATAAGCCGGACAGAGTGAATAACGGAAAATTTGTTTGAAAAATTAATTTAAAAAGTTGTGACAATTGATCGAAAAACGTGAGTGGAAATTAATCCTTCAGATTAGTCAAGTCAAAGTTAAAAGTGACTTTATAATTCCTTTAATTTAACTGAAATATACAACTATTGTAGCAGATATATCAGTTCCAAGAAAATTTCAAGTCAAAGTTGAAAGTAACTTTATAATTTCTTCAATTTAACTGAAATATATAAATTCTGTAGCTGATATATCACTTCCAAGAAAAATTCAAGTCAAAGTTAAAAGTGACTTTATAATTCCTTTAATTTAACTGAAATATACAGCTTTTGTAGCAGATATATCAGTTCCAAGAAAATTTCAAGTCGAAGTTGAAAGTGACTTTGTAATTTCTTCAATTTTACTGAAATATACGAATTTTGTAGCTGATATATAATTTCAAAGAAAATTTCAAGCCAAAGTTAAAAGTGACTTTATAATTTCTTTGATTCAACTGAAATATACAAATTTTGTAGCTCATATATAATTTCCGAGAAAATTTCAAGTCAAAGTTGAAAGTAACTTTATAATTTCTTTAATTTAACTGAAATATACAAATTTTGTAGCTGATATATAATTTCAAAGAAAATTTCAAGCCAAAGTTGAAAGTAACTTTATAATTTCTTCAATTTAACTGAAATATACAAATTTTGTAGCTGATATATAATTTCAAAGAAAATTTCGAGCCAAAGTTAAAAGTAACTTTATAATTTCTTCAATTCTACTGAAATATACAAATTTTGTAGCTTTTGTAGCAAATTTTATAGCTGATATATAATTTCCGAGAAAATTTCAAGCCGAAGTTAAAAGTAACTTTATAATTTCTTTAATTCAACTGAAATATACAAATTTTGTAGCTGATATATTAGTTCCAAGAAAATTTCAATTCAAAATTGAAGGTGACTAAAATTTTTTCAATTTAACTGAAATATACAAATTTTATAGCTGATATATAATTCCCAACAAAATTTAAAGCCAAAGTCAAAAGTAACTTCATAATTTCTTTAATTTAACTAAAATATACAAATTTTATAGCTGATATATAATTCCCAAGAAAATTTCAAGCCAAAGTCAAAAGTAACTCCATAATTTCTTTAATTTAACTGAAATATACAAATTTTGTAGCTGATATATTAGTTTCAAAAAAATTTCAATTCAAAATTGAAGGTGACTAAAATTTCTTCAATTTAATTGAAATATACAAATTTTATAGCTGATATATAATTCCCAAGAAAATTCCAAGCCAAAGTCAAAAGTAACTTCATAATTTCTTCAATTTAATTGAAATATACAAATTTTATAGCTGATATATAATTCCCAAGAAAATTTCAAGCCAAAGTCAAAAGTAACTCCATAATTTCTTTAATTTAACTGAAATATACAAATTTTGTAGCTGATATATTAGTTCCAAAAAAATTTCAATTCAAAATTGAAGGTGACTAAAATTTCTTCAATTTAATTGAAATATACAAATTTTATAGTTGCTATATAATTCCCAAGAAAATTTCAAGCCAAAGTCAAAAGTAACTTCATAATTTCTTCAATTTAACTAAAATATACAAATTTTATAGCTGATATATAATTCCCAAGAAAATTTCAAGCCAAAGTCAAAAGTAACTTCATAATTTCTTAAATTTAACTGAAATATACAAATTTTGTAGCTGATATATTAGTTCCAAGAAAATTTCAATTCAAAATTGAAGGTGACTAAAATTTCTTCAATTTAACTGAAATATACAAATTTTATAGCTGATATATAATTTCAAAGAAAATTTCAAGCCAAAGTCAAAAGTAACTTCATAATTTCTTCAATTTAACTAAAATATACAAATTTTATAGCTGATATATAATTCCCAAGAAAATTTCAAGCCAAAGTCAAAAGTAACTCCATAATTTCTTTAATTTAACTGAAATATACAAATTTTGTAGCTGATATATTAGTTCCAAAAAAATTTCAATTCAAAATTGAAGGTGACTAAAATTTCTTCAATTTAATTGAAATATACAAATTTTATAGCTGATATATAATTCCCAAGAAAATTTCAAGCCAAAGTCAAAAGTAACTTCATAATTTCTTCAATTTAACTAAAATATACAAATTTTATAGCTGATATATAATTCCCAAGAAAATTTCAAGCCAAAGTCAAAAGTTACTTCATAATTTCTTAAATTTAACTGAAATATACAAATTTTGTAGCTGATATATTAGTTCCAAGAAAATTTCAATTCAAAATTGAAGGTGACTAAAATTTCTTCAATTTAACTGAAATATACAAATTTTATAGCTGATATATAATTTCAAAGAAAATTTCAAGTCTTAGTTAAAAATGACTTTATAATTTCTTTGATTTAACTAAAATATACAAATTTTGTAGCTATTATATCAGTTCTGATGAAATTTCAAGTCAAAGTTGAAGGTGACTTAATAACTTCTTCAATTTGATTTTAAATATACAAACTTTGTAGCAGATAAATATTAGTTCCAAGAAAATTTCAAGTCAGAGTGTAAACTGACTTCATAACTTCTTTAATTTAATTTTGATAAGGAAAACTTTCCCATCTCATGTGGCAATTGAGATTATAGCGATAAAGTTTGACTTTCCGTCTATTGTTGGTTTTACTTTTTTCCCTTGCAATAAATGTCGTTTTATAAGTTATTTTCCCAAATTCCTGTTATCTAGATGACACAGTCAATCAAACATCATTGAGTTTCTTTATAAAAAAGATTTATTATGTTTATTTTACATGAAAACTAGTAACAAAACCTTACATACCTTTAAGACAAGAAACGACATTTAATGTTATTAATAACAATGTTAGTTCCTAACCTAACAGTTAGAATATCCTTCTGCGTATTCAATTAACAAGGATATTTATTCGACAAATCGTATCCAGGTACAAATACAAGGTCCAGGCCACGAAGAGCGGTCCCAACACCTACTTCCTCCTGATGAACGGATCGTTCAAAGAGATCGAGGTGCACCGGCTCAGCGACGGCGGCATCCTCCTCTCCGTCGACGGCGCCTCCTTCACCACCTACATGACGGAGGAAGTCGACCGCTTCCGGATAGTCATAGGCAACCAGACGTGCATCTTCGAGAAGGACACCGACCCGACCGTCCTCCGATCCCCGTCCGCCGGCAAGTTCATGGGCTTCCTGGTGGAGGACGGCGCGCACGTCGAGAAGGGCCAGGCGTTCGCCGAGATCGAGGTGATGAAGATGCTGATGACCCTGACGGTGAACGAGACGGGGACGTTGAGGTACTCGACGAGGGCGGGCACGGTGTTGGAGCCGGGCAGCGTCCTCGCCAATCTGGACCTGGACGATCCGTCGCTGGTCACGAAGGCGGTGCCGTCCATCAGTTCGTTCCCCGAGCCCGACGTTTCCGTGTCCATGAGCTCCGACAAGCTGAACCACATCCACGTGGGGTACAGGGTGGTGTTGGAGAACACCCTGGCCGGTTATTGTCTTCCGGAACCCTACCATTCGGCCAGGCTCAGGGAGATCATCGAGAACTTCATGGCGAGTCTGAGGGACCCCAGTCTGCCGCTCTTGGAGCTCCAGGAGGTGATGGCTTCGATCTCGGGGAGGATACATAATAGGGTCGAGAAACCCATAAGGCAGCTCATGTTGCAGTACGAGAAGAACATAACTTCGGTCCTTTCGCAGTTTCCCAGTCAAGAGGTGAGTCGATCGAGCTTCAACCTAGAGCAAACTTATTTGAGCGCTCGTAATACTCATTTCGTCACGATGTCTGTATTTTTAGAATTTTGAGCTGAAAATGGTCTCAAACGACTATGTTCGACTAATTCGTTATTGGGCGTTCCGTAAATATGGTTGTTTGAAATTTTGTTTTCTCAATAATTTCGAAATTTAGGATTCGATCGTGACAAAATTTTGCTGGAAGATAATATATTCAAGGTACATGCGAAATTGTGTCCAGATCGCATGACCAGAATCATAGAAATCATAATTAATTACTGAAATATAAAAATTCTGTAGCTGATATGTCAGCTTTAAGAAAAATTCAAGTCAATGTTAAAAGTGACTTTATAATTCCTTTATTTTAACTGAAATATACAACTTTTGTAGCAGATATATCAGTTCCGAGAAAATTTCAAGTCAAAGTTGAAAGTGACTTTATAATTTGTTCAATTTAACTGAAATATACGAATTCTGTAGCTTATATAGCAGTTCCAAGAAAAATTCAAGTCAAAGTCGAAAGTAACTTCATAATTTCTTCAATTTAACTGAAATATACAACTTTTGTAGCAGATATATCAGTTCCGAGAAAATTTCAAGTCAAAGTTGAAAGTGACTTTTTCAATTTGATTTTAAATATACTTAAAAATTTTGTATTTTGCTGGAAGATATTCAAGGTACATGCGAAATTGTGTCCAGATCGCATGACCAGAATCATGGAAATCATAGATAATTACAACTTTCGAACGGAAAGACCTAAGGACATGAAATTTTCAGGGTAGGTTCGAATCTCGAATACCGCGGTTAACTTCGTTATTGGGCGAAATTCGACCAGGGGTTCCGTAAATATGGTTGTTTGAACTTTTGTTTTCTCGGTAATTTCGAAATTTAGGATTAGATCGTGACAAAAATTTCGTATTTTGATGGAAGATAATATATTCAAGGTACATGCGAAATTGTTTCAAGATCGCATGACCAGAATCATAGATAATTAAAACTTTCGAACGGAAAGACCTAAGGACATGAAATTTACAGGCTAGGTTCGAATCTCGAATACCGCGGTTAACTTCGTTATTGGGCGAAATTCGACCAGGGGTTCCGTAAATATGCTTGTTTGAAATTTTGTTTTCTCGATCATTTCGAAATTTAGGATTCGATCGTGACAAAATTTGGTATTTTGCTGGAAGATAATATATTCAAGGTACATGCGAAATTGTGTCCAGATCGCATGACCAGAATCATGGAAAACATAGATAATTACAACTTTCGAACGGAAAGACCTAAGGACATGAAATTTTCAGGGTTGGTTCAAATCTAGAATACCGCGGTTGAGTTCGTTATTGGGCGAAATTCGACCAGGGGTTCCGTAAATATGGTTGTTTGAAATTTTGTTTTATCGATAATTTCGAAATTTAGGATTCGATCGTGACAAAATTTCGTATTTTGATGAAAGATAATATATTCAAGGTTCATGCGAAATTGTGTCCAGATCGCATGACCAGTCAAGCTGTAACTTAAAATAGATAGATAGATAATTTTTTTATTCGAGATAAATTACATAAGCATTACATACAATGTACCCACACAATTTAAATGAAATGATGTCAGGTTTGCATCTTTTAATCAGATTTTTCAAAACACTCTGCTAGACTATACGGCTCTAATCTTATCAGCAGTTTTCTAATTTTGCATTTAAATATTTTGTATTCGGACAAACATTCAATTTCATTTGGAAATCCATTGAAAGCTTTTATGCTCATGTATGCAGGACTTTTTTCTGTTAATGTTAACCTGTGTAAAGGATATGGTATATCTAAAGACCTTGTATTGTGTGCATTTTCATTTTCCCTATAAATAAATAAGTTTCTTTATTTCTAAGAGTTACATTCTCAAGGAGCTTGAAACTGCATGAAATTGTGTCAAAAAAAACATAGATCCGTAATTTAATTTGAATCCCGAAATTCTTGCATTGTATAGGGTTCTAAGCCTGTTTTTTTCTCCTTATTTAGAATTAGTTGATTTGTGTTGAACCATTTCTCAATCTCGATGAAATATTGACTTGCCTTGTTTATGGTATCTTCTACTGTGTTTTCCCAGGTTAAGATGTTTGTATCATCTGCATGTTGAGTCAGGAGGGATTCTGTATTCTCTTCCGTGTTGATTATTTGTAAGTTAATGGGATTCCCTTCACATTCCAGTTCCTCCATTTCATGTTGTTCTGTTAGATAGTTCTCCGTTTACATAAGTCATGAACAAGAAAGCCCCCAATATGCTATTTCATAGCTATTTGTGAGAACCCTTTTATTCCATCTTTCTCCACTGCTACATATTGTCTTCTTTCCTTCAGATAAGTTTTTTCAATAAAATCTCGATAGATCTCTTTGATAGATCTAGAAGCATTCCCAATACATAATTTCCTTTCTCTATCTATACTTTTGCCTATTCTTATGCAAGAATAACAAACATTCGAACAAATATATACCGTAAACAGTGAACATGTTTTTTCTAAAACTTAACTTAAACATTATTCGTATTGCCCTCTTCTGAATCAAAAATATTTTATTCACATTTTAAGGCAAAACATATTTGACTCGATTTCTTCGATAAAAATTCAGTGCGTCGACGCCAATAAAATAATAAATAAAATAAGACTTATTCAACCCTCTTTTAGATCGCCGCAGTGATCGACCAGTACGCCGCCACCCTCTCGAAGCGGGCGGATCGCGACAACTTCTTCCTCGCCACCGAGGGCATCATCCAGCTGATCCAGAGGTACCGCAACGGCATCCGCGGCAGGATGAAGGCGGCGGTCCAGCACCTGATCAAACAGTACTACGAGGTGGAGAGCCAGTTCCAACAGGGCAGCTACGACAAGTGCGTCGCCCAACTCAGGGAAAAGTACAAGGACGACATGACCCAGGTGTCCTCCACCATATTCTCCCACAGCCAGGTGCCCAAGAAGAACCTCCTGATCACCATGCTCATCGACCATCTGTGGGGCAACGAGCCGGGGCTCACGGACGAACTGGCGCCCGCCCTGAACGAACTGACGACCCTGAACCGTTCGGAACACTCCAGGGTGGCCCTGAGGGCCAGACAGGTGCTCATCGCCGCCCACCAGCCGGCCTACGAGCTCCGACACAACCAGATGGAGAGCATCTTCCTGTCCGCCGTCGACATGTACGGCCACGAGTTCCACCCGGAGAACCTGCAGAAACTCATCGTTTCCGAGACCTCCATCTTCGACATCTTGCACGACTTCTTCTATCACAGGTGAGGGGTTCGGAGGGTACGATCGGTGGTTGAACGTTTGAATTTGCAGCAACCGCGCCGTTTGTAACGCCGCCTTGGAGGTCTACGTGAGGAGGGCGTACACCAGCTACGATATTTCGACGTTGCAACACTTGGAATTGAGCGGGGAGATCCCCATCGTCTACTTCCAGTTCATGCTTCCACCGTCCCACCCCAGCCGGCTCAGCAAACTGGACGAGTTGAAGGACGCCCAACTCGAGGAGAACGATTCCATAAGAGTGGTCGATAACTTCTACAGAACAGGTAATATTATAGTCCTAACTAGTCCACATAATAGGTAGATTCGACTTTTCCGATAGATTCACCTTTTCGGGTAGATCCACATTTTCGAATAGTTCGGTGAAGAAAACAAAGAAGAAATAATTTTGATTATTGCCAGAAGGGCCAAGAACGGTCCTGTCCTAAAATGTCAATAGAAGGGGGCGGGGCTTAGTTTATCCACGATATACGTTACGAAATTTCCTCGAAACCACCGAAAATTCACGAAAATTGATTTTGAAATATCGAAAGAAAAGTTATTCAATTATATTCACCAAATATTTCCTCAAAATCAGTTTATTTCCATACAAAATTCTTAATAATTCTCCAACGTCAAATATTTCATTCAAAATTCCAGATTCCTTCATTAATTCTTCATCCACCATGGATTATTTTGTTTCCATAATTCTGAAAATAAGAAAGAAGAATAAAATTAGCATGCTTAACAAAAAAGTTATTCTGGAAATTCCATATTTGCTTCGCTCGGTTTGTCGAAGAATGATATTTATTCGATTCAATCAAGACAAAACATCCTAAACCTTCAAAATAGGGGTTGGAATAGCTTCAAGACACTATATTCAATCTGATTCAAATCATTTGGATACCCCCAAGAAGTTTACTACTGATTGTTCCATTTTTGCTGTGATCGGTTTGTCGAACAATGATATTTTTTCGATTCGATCAAGACAAAACATCCTAAACCTTCAAAATAGGGGGTGGAATAATGTTCAATCTAACGTACCTTATAAAGAACCCCTCGAAAGCTATATTCTCAAAATTTCTATTTTCACTTGCTCTGTAGTTGTTTTTCCTCGTGAAATCCTGAAAAATATCGAAAAGTAATGAAACTGTCTCGAAAAAGTTATGAGAACGATTTGGTATATCGTTCTTACCTGCTTTTCATCCCTAATTCGTTGTTCTTTCAGATTTTTGTACGAAGATTTGACCTCTTTTCTTCCTTGGGGGTTAATGATGAATAAATTATCCTAATATTGTCTCACTCAATATACTCTTATAGTGAAAACGGAAAGAGCCTTCCTACTCACTCGCAAACGTTCAATTTCCATATGATTCAACTCCTGCTTCTTCAGTTCCATCTCGTTTTGCCCGATTTTCCAGAAAAAAACGAAGACTTGTTTTGAAAATTTCTACCTATTTCCTTAGTCCAACTGTTTTCTTCATGTCTTTTTGAATTTCGTCGTATACTCTCCGGACTAAAGCAGGACCTATTTATTCGCAATTATTACTTTTGAAACCCTGATCATTGGGACTTTTCCTATAATAAAAGAACGTTTGAAGTGATGTCTTGGAGCTCCAAATTTTTTCGTTATTTACTTTACTGGAATTGAAATATGTATTATTACGATGGAATAACGTTTTAATTACTTACTCACCTAGATTTCTATCTTTCATTATTTTGAATTCATATTTTTCGAGCACTTCCATGAATTTAAACAAATCGGCCATGATTTGGAATGTCAACATTAATCGAGGATGATCGAATTAACTTTCGTCTTTATTCGGGAATTCGAATATTCGTTTAAATTTTGGCGGCAGCGTTAATTTCTTATCCTATTTCTTCAAATTCATCTCGAAATAACTGAGTTTCGAGAAATTTCGACGTCGAGTCACTCATGTCAAAATACGATTTATCAGATACTTCGCGACAAACGTCACGTAATATCTATGCTCCACGTAAATTAATTCGGTTTTCTCGAGGTGTCAAAAATCGGACTTTTTCAAATCGAGTTCTTGCGTAAACCGGTGGATAGAATTTTGTCGAAAATACTTTAAAAAGACCCCGTGTCCTTTGAGATTATAATTCGACCGCTTTCGATCCCCGAGACGTCGCGGATCAAAAGCCTACACAATATCTTGGAGCTAGCTTTTCGCGTTTTCTTCGATTTTCGACCATTTTCGAACTTAATTTTCGTTCGTTTGGAATTCGAAATAGGCAACTTTTCGAGTACCTTAGGAAAGCCCGTTTCTCCCTCTCGAAAACGCGGGGGCGCTTCGCGCCCCCGGTCTGTTTCTTTTTTCGCAATTTCAAAATTGCTCGAGGCCTTCGGCCACTCGTTTTAAATAGTTTTTGTCTTAACATTTCTTAACATTTTCTCGAAAAAATAATTTTTGTATATGGAAAAAAAAATTACGAAAAGCACTACCGTGAAGGCAGGAGCTTTTGAGCGCTCGTACATGCACCTTGTAGGTAGATTCGCATTTTCCAGTTTCAGAAATCAATTGGAGGAATTTTCGACAGCTGTCAAAAGAATTCTGAAACTTCCAGACTTCATGTCAGTGCTTCAGCTGATCAATTTTTTTTCGATAATTCGCTATAATTTTCTACGGTATCTATGGTCTTGGTGGTGCGATCTGGACAAAATCTTGCACGTAGTTTGAATACATTATTACTCAGCAAGGTGCATAATTTCATTCCAATCCGAGCAGTCGTTTCGAAACTATCAGGAAAATAATATTTTCAACGGCCATATTTACGGAGACTAGTTAGTTAGTCTAATTTTGCTCATTGATGAACGTGACTACGATATTCACGATCCATACCCATCCTGAAAATTTCAAGTTCCTAGGATTTTCCGTTCAAAAGTTACAATTTTCTATGGTTTCTATAGTTCTGGTCATGCGATCTTGACAAAATATTGTTTCAATATATCATTCTCGATTAAAATACAAAATTTCATTTCGATAGAATCCGTAGTTTCGAAATGATCGAGAAACCAAAATTTCAAACGACCGTATTTACGGAACCCCTAGTATAATTTTGCTCATAGATGAAAGTGATCACGACAATCGAGATCCACACCTATTCTGAAAATTTCAAGTCCCTAGACCTTTCCGTTCGAAAGTTATAATTTTCTATGGTTTCTATGGTTCTGGTCATGTGATCTGGAGAAAGGTAGCTTGAATATATCATTCTCCATAAGTATACAAAATTTCGTCACGATCGAATCTGTAGTTTTGAAATTATCAAGAAAACTAAATTTCAAACTACAATATTTACGGAACCCCTTGTATAATTTTGCTCATAGATGGACGTGATCACGACATTCGAGATCCACACCTATCCTGAAAATTTCAAGTCCCTAGGCCTTTCCGTTCAAAAGTTACAATTTTCTGTGGTTTCTATGGTTTTGGTCATGTGATCTGGACAAAATTTCACAAGTAGCTTGAACTCCCCATTCTCCATTCGAGTGCCAAATTTCATCTTGGTCGAATCTGTAGTTTTCAAGTAATCAGGGGAACAAAACTTTGAACGGCCATATTTACGGAACCCCTGGTGGAATTTGGCCCATTAACGAACTTAACCGAGGCATTCGGGAACTGAACCCACACTGAAAATTTCAAGTATCTAGGTTGATCCGTTCGAGAGTTATCGTGCTTACGGCCGGACGGACAGACTCGAATTTTCCGACGGATTCGTCATCAGTGAGTCGAGCATAGTCGATTGAGACCATTTTCGGCTCAAAATTCGAAAAATACAGACATCGTGACGAAATGATATAGCCCTCGTGTAAGTTGTACGAGCGCTCAAAAATCAGAAACGTGTCATTATACCTCCAACTCCCTCTTGAAGGAATCATGTCCGCCTTCGACACCGTCCACCAGTTCGAGAAGAACCTGGACGAGATCCTGGACCTGATCGAGGACTTCAACAGCACCGCCCAGGTCTCCATGCGGGATTTGAACGCGCTGGAGAGCGGCTCCGAGTCCAGGAACAACAGCACCTCGATCAACGTCAGCCTCTCCATAGATCCCTCGACCGTCAAACCATCCGACGAGGAGATAATCCTGGAGCCCATCCACATAATGCACATAGGATTCAAGGATAAGGGCGACGCCGACGATTCCGCCATATCCAAGCAGCTGGGGAAGATCTGCAAGAAGTACAAGGACGAGTTGGACAAGAGAGGTATAAGGAGGATAACTTTCGCGGCGTTGAAACACAAACAATCCCCGAAATTCTTCACGTTCCGGGCCAGGGACGGTTTCGTCGAGGACCAGATCTACCGTCACCTGGAACCGGCGTGCGCCTTCCAGCTGGAACTGAACCGGATGAAGAATTACAACCTCGAAGCCCTGCCCACTTCGAACCAGAAGATGCATCTTTACCTCGGAAAGGCGAAGGTGGAGGGAGGTAGCGAGGTTACGGACTATAGGTTTTTCATCAAGACCATCATAAGACATTCCGATCTCATCACCAAGGAGGCTTCGTTCGAGTATCTCCAGAACGAGGGTGAGAGGGTGTTGCTGGAGGCGATGGACGAGTTGGACGTGGCCTTCAGTCATCCGAAATCCGGACGAACGGACTGTAATCATATCTTCCTGAACTTTGTGCCGACGGTTATCATGGATCCTGCGAAGGTGAGACGGATGATTACGGTTTGACGGTTGTTCAATTGGAGTATGCTTTCAGATCAAAGAAGCCGTGACGAACATAGTGATGCGTTACGGAGCGAGGCTCTGGAAGTTGAGGGTGCTCCAGGCCGAACTCAAGATGATCATCAGATCTACCCCCAACAGTCCTACGACGACCATAAGGTTGTGTTTGGCCAACGACAGCGGTTATTACCTGGACATCAACATGTACACCGAAGTCGTGGACAAAGACACAGGAATCGTGAGTAAACTCCGACTATTCTCCACGTATCTCACGTTCGACCTTCGTTTCAGATAAAATTCCAAGCGTACGGAGAGAAGCAAGGACCTATGCATGGCATACCGATATCCACCCCGTACCTCGCGAAAGATTACCTCCAACAGAAGAGATTCCAGGCCCAAAGTTCCGGAACGACTTACGTTTACGACTTTCCGGATATGTTCCGACAGATGGTGGACTTGCACTGGAAGCAGTACCAGGAGAGGAGCTCAGGTATAGTCCATTTAAGAATTATTGACATCGAAGCAGGCTTTATTTCTAGTTACAAAAAAGTTACTGTTTTAATCATAGAAATAAAACACAAATATAACCTAGAAAAGTGTTCAGTATACGAATTATCGGATAATTATTAATTAAGCCGGAATATTTCGACTGCAGTTTAAAAATGAGAATTCAGGTTCAACGTTATATATATTAAGAAATGGAACCCCCAAATAGAAAACTTGAACAGGAAACTCACCACCATAATCTACCACCCTCAATAGTATGAAATCAACCATATCCAACAAGATACATTGAAGCTCCTATACACAGCCAATTTTCAGTCAACCCTTTCATATGGCATTGTTTACTGGGGAAACAGTATATCGGAAAAAAATATTTGTAACACAATCCGAGCTATTTATAGAATGAAATATAGAGAGACTTGTAGAAGTGTTTTCAAAAGGAATAAAATCCTGATGTTAACAGCAATATATGTGCTGAAGTATGTTACCTTCCTACAAAGCCACAGTGAACTATTTGAACCGTTTCTGAACAACAACCCAACTTGGAAAATTGATCCTTGTACATACCCGAGACAACAATTGACACTAGCACAGAATAATGTGCATGTAGATCTACGATGCGTTACCCAAACAGTTTCATTCGATATAATATCGCACCCCTCGTAGAATAAGGAGACAACTCAAAAATTGATTTTGTCGGGAAATCGTATTTGAAATTTTGGTTTACCGAAGTTTTTGTTCTATACTTTTGTGTACTTACTCAATTTAACACGCTGAACATTCGTAATAACTGCAGCAATCCATTTGAACATTATAACTCTAGCACCCAATATTCAATTAATGCAATTTTTCCCATCGTAGTGGAATATTCCACTGTTTTTCCAAAAAAATTGAAATGTTACCTTTTTTCACGAATAGTCTCTTATGTGGCGGAGAGGCCAACTAGAGTTATTCTGATATTGCAGGTAAGAAAAGGGATACTACTGAGTTCAATACCGTCACTAACACAAAATGGACCTTTTTTGAGTTGTCTTCTTAGTCTACGACGGGTGCGATATATATTATTATTAAAATGAGAGAGAAACAAAAATTAAGAATCTATGTAGTACATGAAGAATTTTGACATGAAATTTGTACCGAACTACCAATATATGAACCAATTTGTGAATTATTTATTGCTCGGTGTTGAATACTTTAAGAAAGTCAATTTTTATTTTCATTCATTAAAAATGTCCATGAATTATTGAAAATATTATAATTGATGAGCAATTTTACAATTATTCAGTATACTTTTGAATTGGGAACAATATAGCATGTGTATTAGCAGAAGGAATGTGAACAGGGTATCATACAGTATAAGTATAATAAATAAACTTGAAATATCTATGAATGATACAAGAGCAAAGATAAAAATATTGAAAACTTTGTTTCCACGTAGTGTAGTGATTTGGATGTGTTTATTGAATAAGCTGACATAATCCTATTGATGGGCATCCTTTTGCAGGGAAGGTTTCAATATTTCAATAACCCATTTATGAAATAATTCACCATTCATAGTAATCCTTATCATTAATACCACTGTCAAGAATCAGATCACATCCAGGTAAAAATCCATTCATTGTTCCAGCATTCAAAATAGTGCACCTTCTGCCTTTACCCTTGAATATATTTTGCATACCTTTTGGATTATTTTCTAGTGTCCACTGACAAATTTGAATACCGTTTTCGAATATCCAAATTTCATCTAGATAAATGAATTTTACGTTTTGTTCCATGTATTCTCGGTATTTATCACAATATCGTACTATTTTTATTATATTTTTCTGTTTATCAGTAAGAATTTTCCTTCGATCAACTATTTTGGTATTTGTATCCAATTTTTTTTTACGATATAATGTTGACTTTGATCAATTGAAATCTAGGTGCTCTTTGGCCAGTTCGAAAAGGATATCTAAACTGATATATTCATTGTTTTTAATTCTAGCAAAAACAAAGTCGTTCAATGTCTCTTTGAAGGAATAATCATATCGCACAGGTTTTCTTCCACTGATAATTCCAGGCTATAATAACATGCTAATATTCTACGGACAGGGCTTTGTGAAATCTGAAAATTTAAGAGACATTGATCAATCAGAATACACTTTGAGTCGGTGAATAACAGTTTACCTGAAACACTAGCGGAAATATATGCCAAATCTTTGAAAAACTCGAAGTAACACCGACAAACTGCCTTGCGTTCTCTTGTAAGGCGCGATGTAATCTGGTCAATTCCAGCCATTTTAATAGCATAAGACAAAAAATACTCAAATTCAGAGCTAATTTTTATAATTATTCACCAATATCTCGATAAAATCATCGAAGCAAGGTCTCTATGGGTAATGTTAGTGTTATTCCTATACCAACCTGAATTCAGCAACCCAAAATATTACTGATTAGTCTATTACCAACTTAAACTCAATTTTTCACAGCCAACCGAGATGTCAATAATTCTTAAACGGAGTATAATTCATTTTCCAAACGAAAGGAAATATTGGCGGAGGCGCCAATTCGACGAAACAGTAAATGTCCCTAAAACTTGTATATTTTGCAGCCAACATCAAGAGCCCCGACAAGCTCATGGACATAGTCGAGTTGATTTTGGACCCGGAGAACGAGACCAAGTTGATCGAACAGAAGAGAGTACCGGGAGAGAACAACGTAGGTATGGTGGCTTGGAAACTCGCTCTTTACACCCCGGAGTATCCACAAGGAAGGAACATCATCCTCATAGCCAACGATATCACCCATATGATCGGAGCTTTCGGGCCCAGAGAAGACAAAGTTTTCACGTTGGCCAGCGAAATGTCCCGACACCTCAAAATCCCCCGGATATACATATCGGCCAACTCTGGCGCCAGGATCGGCCTGGCCGAAGAGATGAAGGCGTTGCTGAGGGGGGCGCCGGTGGATCCCGAAGACCTGGATAAAGGCTTCAAGTACCAATACCTCACCCCGGAAGACTACGCCAAAGTCAGCTCCCTGAATTCTTGCAGGGCCGAACTGATCGAGGATGACGGAGAGTCGAGATATAGGATAACCGACAATATAGGTTGGTTTAACTGTAGTACTTGGAGGAGGATGTAACACACTTTATTTTTTTCAGGAAAAGACGACGGGCTCGGCGTGGAGAACCTCAACTACGCCGGTATGATAGCGGGAGAGACCTCCCAGGCCTACAACGAAATCGTGACCATCTCGATGGTGACTTGCAGGGCCATCGGGATAGGTTCGTATCTGGTACGGTTGGGACACAGGTTGATCCAGATCGAGAATTCCACGGTTATTCTGACCGGTTACCAGGCTTTGAACAAGGTGAGTCGGAACGGGGAGGTTTTACGAAATATACGAAGTCATGCCTTGACAATATCTTCACAAATATAGAAACATATAGTTCTGAAGTAATAGCATTTCATATCTCTGATCATAAAGCCCAAAAAATTAATATTCCAAATGCGACTGCTATAAAACCTTATAGAAATTATTGTAGATTTTTCACTGAAGATGCTAAAAATACTTTTGTAACTAGACTTCAACAACAAGATTGGAAATTGGTTTATGATATAGATAGGACAAATGTATGTGAACAATGGAACCAGTTCATGTCAGTATTTCATGGTGTTTTCTGTGAATGTTTTCCGCTTAAAATGGCAAATAATAGAAAGGGGAAAAATATTCCTCCAAATCGGCAAATAAATGAATTGAAAAATCGCTTAGATATTCTTTGGAGATTAAGGAATACGATAGATTACTTAAGAATTTAAAAAGAGAAAATTATGAGATCAGAATAAACCAATCTGACAATAAAAACAAAACCATGTGGGCAGTGTGTAACGAAAGAAGGGGTAAAAACAAACTGCAAAATTATTGTTAAATAGAGGGAGAGCCACAGATTGTCGCGAATAAATTAAATGAATACTTCAATAATATAGCGTTGGAAATGTTGGAAAAATTGAAAGACACACAATTTGATTTTACTCAACTAAAGGAAAACAACCAATCAATGTACCTAAGACCCACTGAACCAACGGAAATAATAGAGTTAGCTCAGTTGTGGAGAAGATGAAATACCAGTTAGTATAGTTAAGATGTCCATCACAAGTATAAGTAGAATATTGTCCTATATTATAAATAATTCTATCAGAGAAGGAATATTTCCCCAACAGTTGAAGCGAGCATTAATAAAACCATTATTCAAAAGTGGTGACCACAAACTCATAGAAAATTACAGGCCAATCTGTTTGTTATCAAGCTTCTCTAAAATCTTCGAGCTTGCACTTTGTTCAAGGGTAATTGGGTTTTATATAAAACCAACTTCTTTGCGTAGAGTCAACACGGTTATTTAAAAAACAGATCAACGCAAACCGCTATCTTTCAGCTTACGAAAAGCATAATTGATTTAATAGAAAATAATCATATGGTATTTGCAATGTTCTTAGATTTATCCAAAGCATATGATTCAATCGATCAGGAATATTTACTGCAAAAAATACGAAAAGCACTGCCGTGAAGGCGGGAACTTTTGAGCGCTCGTACATGCACCTTGTAGGTAGATTCGCATTTTTCAGTTTTGGAAACCAATTGAGGAAATTTTTGACAGCTGTCAAACAAATTTTCAAACTGAGTCGATAATCCAGACTTCAAGTCAGTGCTTTAGTGACCAATTTTTTTTTTCGATAATTCGCTAAAATTTTCTACGGTATCTATGGTCTTGGTGATGCGATCTGGACAAAATTTCGCACGTAGTTTGAATACATTATTCCTCAGCTAGTTGCAAAATTTCATTCCAATCAAATCGGTAGTTTCGAAATTATCAGGAGAAGAATATTTTGAACGGTCATATTTACGGAACCTCTAGTCTAATTTTGCTCATTGATGAACGAGACCGTTAAATTCGCGATCCAATCCCACCCTGAAAATTTCAAGTTCCTTGGCCTTTCCCTTCGGAAGTTATAATTTTCTATGGTTTCTATGGTTCTGCTCATGCGATCTGAACAAAATGTTGCTTCAATATATCATTCTCGTTTAAAATACAAAATTTTATCTCGATCGAATCCGTAGTTTCGAAATTATCGAGAAAACAAAATTAATAGACGACCGTATTTACGGAACCCCTGGTATAATTCTGCTCATTGATAAACATGAACGCCACATTTCAGATCTACACCTATCCTGAAAATTTCAAGTCCCCAGGCCTTTCCGTTCGAAAGTTATGATTTTCTATGGTTTCTATGGTTCTGGTCAGCGGTCTAGAGAAATGTAGCTTGAATATATCATTCTCCATTAGTATACAGAATTTCGTCACGATCGAATCTGTAGTTTGGAATTTATCAAGAAAACTAAATTTCAAACGAACATATTCACGGAACCCCTAGTATAATTTTGCTCATAGATGAAAGTGATCACGACAATGGAGATCCACACCTATCCTGAAAATTTCAAGTCCCTAGGCCTTTCCGTTCAAAAGTTACGATTTTCTATGGTTTCTATGGTTCTGGTCATGCGATCTGGACAAAATTCTGCATGTAGCTTGAACACCTCATTTTCCATTAGAGTGCAAAATTTCATTTCGATCGAATCTGTAGTTTCAAAGTAATCAGGAAAACAAAATTTCGAGCGGCCATATTTACGGAACCCCTCGGCGAATTTTGCCCAATATCGAACTTAACCGCGGCATTCGAGATTCGAACCTACCCTGAAAATTTCAAGTTTCTAGGACATTCCGTTCGAGAGTTATCGTGTATACGGACGGACGGACAGACTCGAATTTTCCGACGGATTCGTCATCAGTGAGTCGAACATAGTCGATTGAGACAATTTTCGGCTCAAAATTCGAAAAATATAGACATCGTGACGAAATGATATAGCCCTCGTGTAAATAGTACGAGCGCTCAAAAACTTGAGATATATGGAATAAGGGGAAAAGTTAATGAGTGGTTCCGATCATATATATCTGAAAGAACACGAAGAGTTAAAATAACTTAAGATGGTCGCACTGTGAAATCTGCTATGCTAGTTAACACAACTGGGATAGCCCAAGGGAGTGTAATTGGACTTTTATTCATAATATATTTAAATGACTTATGCAGAATAATAGAAAATGTTGTAGAGAGTATCGTAAATTTTGCGGACGATACTAACTTAGTGGTAAATGCACGTGAAAAAGATGAATTAATTAGAATCGCAACAGACTTTCTTACTAGAGCAGAAGAATGGTTCTCAGGGAATAAATTGATATTGAATGCAAAGAAAACTAATTTTGTAATATTCAGTACAGACAGAAATAGGAAAGAAAAGCCCAACAACATAACATTACACGGTGAAGAACATCAATTTTCTGAGCACTCAAAATTTTTAGGATTATTTATTGACAACTTTTTAAAATGGAGAGTACGCACTGATTATGTGAAACAAAAACTTGATAAAATTAACTTTGCGATAAGAACAACCAGTAGATACATGAATGAAAAAACCCTGAAAATTTTATATCACGCTAATTTTGAGTCAGTTCTCAGGTATGGGATCATGTTTTGGGGAATGGAATACAACCTGGAGGATGTTTTTGTTGTCCAAAAACGAGTCATGAGAATAATTTATAAGTTACCTTTTAAACAATCTTGCCGAGGCTTGTACAGAAAAAATAATTTTCTGATGGTTCTTGGTTTGTATATACTTGATTGCCTAACTTTTCTAAGTAGAAACAAGGAGAGATTCACAGGGAACACCATGGAATCGTGTTATGATACAAGAACTGTCGATTTCGTCCTACCAATACACCGTTTAACTCTTAACAGAGAAAAATCCTTTATATATGTGCATGAAACTTTTTAATAAACTTCCAAATGATGTTAAAAAGATCAGTAACAGTAAGAAATTTGTCAAAGGGGTGAAAACACTCCTAATAGAAAGAGAACCCTACAACTTGAAAGAGTTTTTCAATATGTAAATTTTGGTTTTGGTTATATACGAGCGATTTTCTTTTTTTTTGTCTGGGTAGTAAGTATTAATATTCAAAGATGTAATATTTGACGCTATTTTGTTTGATGTTTAGCTGTAGCTTTGATGTTATATGTGGAAGATCATTCAAAATAAAGCTTATTATTATTATTAACCGGAGGATTGTTTCAGGTGTTGGGAAGACCAGTTTATGCTTCGAACCATCAACTGGGAGGCATCCAGATCATGTACAACAACGGGATATCTCACAAAACTGAACAGAGCGATTTGGACGGGATTTATACGATTCTCAAGTGGCTTTCCTACATGCCTAAGGATAAACTGTCTCCCTTACCGATAGTGCCTTCGATGGATCCCATAGAAAGATCTATAGATTACCTACCGACCAAAGCGCCTTACGACCCAAGATGGATGTTGGGAGGTCGAAAATCTACAAGTACGTCTTGACCTCTCTCTAAACCGTTGTTTAAATAAATTTTTTTAATCGTAGACGGTGATTGGGAATCGGGCTTCTTCGACAAAGACAGCTGGTCGGAAATCATGCATCGTTGGGCGCAGACCGTCATAACGGGCAGGGCCAAGTTGGGTGGAATTCCTGTCGGTGTGATTGCGGTCGAAACGAGAACGGTCGAGCTCAAACTTCCCGCGGATCCCGCCAATCTGGATTCGGAGGCTAAGGTAAGTGGATATTTCGATTAGGGTTTAATCGTTCAAGTTTCGTATTGTAGACCGTGTCCCAAGCGGGGCAAGTGTGGTTCCCGGATTCGGCCTATAAGACCGCTTCGGCGATCGAAGATTTCTCCAGGGAGGACCTTCCCTTGATTATATTCGCCAATTGGAGGGGATTCAGCGGAGGGATGAAAGACATGTACGACGGAATCCTGAAGTTCGGGGCGATGATAGTGGACGGACTGAGGCAGTACAAGCAGCCGGTTATAGTTTACATACCGCCGAACGGCGAGCTTCGCGGGGGCGCCTGGGCCGTGGTGGCGCCTCTGATAAACCCCGATTACATGGAGATGTACGCCGACACGAACGCCCGCGGTGGGGTTCTCGAAACCGAAGGTAGGTCCCGCGCATTCCATCCGTTTGACTCGAGTGAAACCGTCTGGTTTTAGGTATCGTGGAGATCAAGTTCCGGCTGAAGGACAAGATAAAGTTGATGCATCGCAACGATCCCGAGTTGGTAAATTTGGACAATCAGTTGAAGAATCTCCAACAGAACCAACCGTCGATGGTTATGCGAGAGAGGTCCTCCAGCATCTCCCAAAACGTGGAACGTCCCAAATCTCAAGAAGTGCTCGATCTGGAGGCCAAGATAGAGGAGAGGGAGAAGAGGCTGATGCCTGCGTATCACCAGCTGGCGCTGGACTTTGCGGATCTGCACGATACTCCTGTTAGGATGCTGGAGAAAGGGGCAATATCGGTAAGTTGATGAGACTCGTCTCCGTTTCAGACGTTGAAGTTTTGGTTCTCTTTCAGGCAATAGTGCCTTGGAATGAGGCTCGTAAGACCCTTTACTGGCGTTTAAGAAGGCTAATTTTGCAACATAGGGTGCTCAAGACCTTGACTGCAGCACAACCGAACCTCACGATCGGTCAAGGTGAAGCTATGCTCAGTAGGTGGTTCCTCGAGGATCTCGGAACATCCCAGGTAACAAACAACTTGAAATATTCTTAGAAAAGACTAAATATTCGTTTTGCAGGGTTATAAACAATGGGACAACAACGAAGAAGTCACAAAATGGATGGAATACCAGACCGATGAACCCAATTCGTTGTTGAAGAGGAATATAGCTGCGATTAAGGTAGGCTCGACAAAAACGTAGATCAGAAAATATTTAGAAGTGAGATTAAGCTCAACTTAGCATTTTACACATTTTGTTCTCGTTTTTTAGAAGTGCCCGGGTATTTCCGTGGACGCCGTGATGGATATAATCCAGAACATGGAGGATCATCAGAGAACGGAGATCTTCAAGAGGATGTCCAAGAAATTCTAACGAAAACCTCGTTGTTTTTGCCAACATTCCAATTTACCTCAATGAATTTCCTCATTCCTGTATATATTGTAGTGAGACTGTTATCAGGTTTTTGGAATACTGGTTATTTTTGTAAGATTTACTGGGGAAAACTGCTTGTACATATCGAGGTAGGGTTCGATAATTTTTAGAGAGTTTAAAAGAAATAAAGACAGATTTTTCTATTGGCCTTTTGTACAAATTTTATATAAAGAATGTTTGTTTATTTATTTAGATAATTATGAGTACCATTGTTATTTCGTTGAAATACATTACTTTAAATGAATTTCGTTTTTTTTCTTGTATGAAAGAATACACGCATTGGAAAAGTCTTATTAATTTATTACAGTTATTTAAGCTCGAGACAACTTCATTCGGAGATTATAAAGTGAGGATTTCGCTCGCTTTGTCCTCCAACAAATTCTCCATAGTATTAACGTGTTTGCACCACTCGTTCAATTTATCAACCATCGTTGTAATCTGTTTTCTATCGAGAACTCGTGGTTGTACCCAAGTCATATTTACTGTATTTGCAACCTAAACAAACAAAAATTATTACTAATAAGAGCAAAATCTACCAGCCGATAACCCACCTGATCTATAGCACCCTTGACTAATTTTTGAGACAATGCTTTCATAACTAGCAACTCGATTTCATTGAGCGGTAATTTAGTTTCTCTCGATATCTCCTCGAAAGTCAACTGGCGATTGTGAGAAGGCCTTTTGAAAGTCATCTAGAACGAAAGTATAAAAAAAACTAAAATATCTGCGTCTAAATAAAACTTCTTACCTCCATTAAACACAACAGCGATATCTTCTGCCTCAGAAACAGTTCCTGAGCAGCCAAATCTGCAATGGTAGACCATTGCGGTTTCATCGCCTCGAACTTGTTAATATCCCCCGAATTGAAAGCGAAAAGCAACTCGACGATCCAAATATTCTCGGTTCCCTTCAAAGAATCCAGAATAGGGTGAGCCAAAAGCTCGCCCAAATTGTAGACGCCTTCTCCGAGAAGCGCCGCCAAACCCAAGAAAAACGCATGTTGATGTTTGATTTCCGTCGTTAGGGTGTCTAATTCGATACATCCCAAGTAACGGAGGGCGGTTCTATAATACTGAGCGTGATCTCCTTGTATCCTGCAAGTTTTTGAAATTATTCTTCCATATTGTGCTTTTCATGTCATGTTATACCTATAATATTGAGAAGCTAACAAATAGAATCGGCCATGAACTGGTGTAACGCCATCAGCGTTATCTAGTGTAGCTTCAACTTCTTCAATTATTTTCTTTGTAGCGTCTAAATTGTTCAACTTCTCCAGCTGGATCTGCCCAATGAGCACCTTACATAAATTCTGTGCATCTGGATTTATTTTCACCTTGGGCTCGGTTTTTTCTAAGAAAGCAACTGCTTCCAGTGGATCTTTAATTTGTTCGATGGAAATAGCTATGATTTCTACTAGAGACAATGGATTTATCCTAAAAAGCAATTTTCCAATAAACATAGAACACTTCGAGGTTATGTCACAAACGATGACTTACTTGTTTTCGAAGGTCTGAATAAAATTCGAGTACAACTGAATTAAGTTGTTTCCCTGTTGAAGCTCTGGGGTTTTGATGAATCTCATCAGTTTGAGAGTCAACTGGTGCCATAATCTAAAAAGATTCTCTTGAATGAACAGATCGAGAAAGAAGTCTTACTTACTTTTTGTTATGTAGCTCTTCGATTTCTGCCCAGTCCGCTGCTAGGTCTTTCGGGCACTCTTTCTGTTTTTTCGAAAGAAAATCGGTAACATTTGTAGACTGATAGACTGCTGTAGCCATTTTTGACGAAGTTTTTGTTTATAGACTGAAAATGAATACGAAGATTATTAACAGGCTATTCCGAAAACGAAGCTGACATTTCTGATCACAAATTTTTGCACTGTTGCCATAGTTTTCACCAGGAAAATAAATGAACAAATAAAAATATAATATTTCAACAATATGCCCGATCACTGATTGGAATAAATTACCTAGAGACTTCTGTTTTGTTTATGTATAACTCATGGTGTTAATAAGCAATAATATATATAGATTTTATTCATTTCATACAGAATGTGGACTCGATAAGAAAATACCTTCATTGAATTTCATACTTTCATTTGATAACGGCAACCATGTGAACATTTGAACTAATCGAAACTCCATAGAATAAAAATATATAATTGGTGCCATTGGTGGTGTTCTATGGTTAGATTCTAGTTCAAAACTAACCCAGGAATAATTCAAATTTAAAAAAAAAACGTTAACATACATTTTTCTGAGAAAAAAATTACCCATAAAAAGTTGCTTATATCATTGCTCAGTTGAATACATTTTGGTTTGACTTCATTAGGAAAATGGATGTTGATAATGAAACGAAATTGGAGATTTTCATTAAGGAGGAGAAAATTACGATTGAACAAGAGAATTCGGAAGAATTGTGAGAGATATCTCGGAAGAGTCGATATTATTTAAATTTTTGAATTTCAGAACGGACGATAAAGCCGGTATCGTGAAAGCTATAAAAATTGAAGGAAAATCGTCGGACGCAGATTATATCTTGAGCGACTCGAGATCGTCATCAGAGGATGAGGAAAGTTCAGAATCTATCCATTTTTGTCAATATTGCGAATTCAAAACGAAATACAGAGGTAACCTAAAACAGCACCAAAATTCAATACATTTAGGAAAAGTTGAACTTTGCCAGATATGTGGAAGGAAGTATAAAGATCCAAGTAATTTGAACCGTCATATTCGAATAAGACATAACGATAAGACACATAAGAAATTTAAAATATCCCTTCAAACTGTACAGATACATAATTGCATCTACTGCGATTTTACTACCACTAGGTTTGTTATGATCCTAAATGGAAGATGGGGGAAAAATTGTGTTGATGTTTGTGCATTTTACTTTTGTGAAGTCGGTATGTTTCTGTTGCCGTTGAAAATCCAGAATAATTCATCAAATCGGAGCACTTGGACTTTGGACAATACGTGAATGAAGTATTTTGAAATATTCAACGACAAAAATTCCATGTCCATACTGCTCCGATTTAATGATTACGTGTTGTGAATAAATCGATATTCCCAAATTTACGATCGATTTTCTAGGAAAGAAAACCTCCAGACTCACATGAACTCGTTGCACCTCCTAGAGAACATATACACTTGTGAAATTTGCAATTACATAGGAACCCGAATAGACTCCTATCGTAGACACATGCAAGCCATCCACGGTCCGAAGAAGAAACATTACGAGTGTAGACGTTGCAGTTTCAAAACGTTGAGGAAAGATTTCTTCGATTCGCACTTCAAAGAGAACCACATCGAGTTCAAGAACTTCCCGTGCGACTTCTGCGAATACAGGGCCACTTACGCCTGTAATCTGAGGAGGCACATCATCCGGAAACATTCTCGATGATGTCTTCGTTATTGTTACCAATTGGTTGTATTTTGAGTTGAGATTATTATGAAATGATATATTTTATTTGGTTTTACATGTAAAACTTCAAAACATAAGTTATGTTATGCAAATTTGTTGCTAGTTTTTAACATACAGTTTCAAGGAAAATTGAATAGTATTTATTTCTCATTAAATTGGTCAATCTATCATTTCTATCCTGTAAATACAAACAAATGTGAAAAACGCATTCATGTTCCATTAAATATGACAGGAGAATTAATTGTTGTACTTTGAATATTTTCAGAAGATGTTCCAATCGTTTGGAAGAAGGAACCGTTCTCTCATGGACCTCTACGTTAACGTGTCAGTAACGACGAACACAAATTATATATAAAAAAACTAAAAGTTATACTCTCGATCTGATAGTAGAAGAACTTCTTCCAAATACGTTAATGAACACAAAGGACACTTCGACAATTACTACAAAATAATTTTTGAATCCAGTATTCAGTAGTAGAATTTTCATACAATATACATATTGTACTATTCTTACAGTTGGGATCAGAAACAGAATATAATGAGGAGTAAACAGAAATTGAGAGGAAAAGATGTTTATGTGGAAAATGATCTAACAGCAAAGGAAAGACAAGTTCAAAATCAGATTCTCGAAATAAGTAGAGTAAAAAAAAGTAAGGGGAGAAGTGTGCGAGTTGGATATAAGAAGATATCAATAAAGGAGAAACTTTTTGTTTGGGATGACAACGAACAAGGGGTGAGAGAAAAAGAAGAAGCAAGCATATATAGTTCAAAAAACTAGTATAATATATAAAATGGGAAAGACATTATGTTATTGGCTTGTTCAGTTGGTCGTATTCCATATAATTGTCAGGTTCAGAAGTGTTCCATCCACGCTTCAGATATTCAAAAAGTCTGGGGATATCTTTCAAAATAGGAGGTACTGTACTGGTACTTTTGAAATGATAAACTCTTACCGACATTACAGTTTTCTATTGAAAACCGTAAAGAACTAGAACTCTACCTTACAGGCGTTCCTTTTAACTTGCTAATATTACTCTAGATAATCTTTGACCAAGATCGTGATCGTATAGTGGTTTTAAAAGGACTCTACGTTGTCTATGTAAGTATGCAACCCAAATTACGCTTGATTCAATAGAAGAGATTGACGGGAAAATAGGAAATTTAAAACACATATTTTTAGCACTCGAAACAAGAAAATAGTAAGTTTATTTCAGAGTGCCAATTTTGAGTTGAGATTATTATGAAATGATATATTTTATTTGGTATTACATATTATAAAACTTTCACCTATAAGTTACGTTGTGCTAATATGTTGCTAGTATAATAAATAGTTTTATCAGATCAGTAGAACAACGGTGGTTCGAATGGGAAAGACATAATGTTATCAGCGTGGTTCAGTTGGTCGTATTCCATATAATTGTCTGGTTCCGAGTGTTTAATCCACGCTTCCACGTCCTCTTCAGGTACTCTATCCTGCCAATACTAAAAGAAGAATTAATTTTTCGAAAATGTTAAATTTCACACACACACCGCTTCCAGGAAATCGATATGCCTCTGCTGCAGCAGATTCTCGTGCTTCACCGCGAACTTCCTGGACCTCCTCAAGCACCTCCGGGTACTCCTCTCGTTCTCGTAGATGACCGCCTCGAAGGCCTTCAACATGTACATCCTAAAACAGGACAAAACATTTTGAAATTGCGAAAAAAGAAAGAAATAGGCGGCGCGAAGCGCCCCTGCGTTTTTGAGAGTAAGAAACGGGCTTTCCTAAGGTACACGAAAAGTTGCCTGTTTCGAATTCCAAACGTACGAAAATTAAGTTCGAAAATGGTCGAAAATCGAAAAAACGTGAAAAGTTAGCTCCAAGATATTGTATAGGCTTTTGATCCGCGACGTCTCGGGGAACGAAAGCGGTCAAATTATCATCTCAAAGGACAGTAGGTCTCCTTAAAGTAATTTCGACGAAAATCCATCCACCGGTTTGCGCAAGAACTCGAATAGAAAAAGTACGATTTTTGACACCTCGAGAAACCCGAATTAATTTACTGGGAGCATAGATATTTCGTGACGTTTACCCCGTATTTCGTGGATAAAGCCCCGCCCCCTTCGATTGACATTATAGGACAGGACCGTTCTTGGCCCTTCTGGCAATAATCAAAATTATTATTTTTTTTTTCTTCACCGAACTCTTCGAAAAATAAAGGAACAAAGGACCTGGACTTGATGAGCGGCACCACGTCCATGCGACTCTCCATGAACTTCCAGTAATACGCCAATTTCGCCTTCGTCTTGGACTGGCCGTAGATGTTCCTCTTGTTGATCATGTACACCAGGTTCAAGAGCTCGTACTCCACCTCGTAGAGCATCTGCAGGCAGCTGCTCATGTGGATCGTTATCTCGGTCAGGTCCCTCTTCGGCTTCACGATCACCAGCTGCTTGCTCACTATCTTCGCGCGCTCCCACTGGTTGGTCCGGCTGAACCTGATTCGGACGACATGATTTGACTCTCGTGGCGCATCCGCCGTAACACTCACCAGGTCCTGAGCAGCATCAAGAACCTCCTCTGCGGTAGATGGGGGGACATGGCGAACTCCCCTATGTAGTACTTCTCGATGTCTCTGACCGGCAACAAGTTATAGCCGGTTTCTATGTGGAAGAACAAGGCGCAAGCGTAATACTCCGACGTCACTTCGGGATCGTCGGCGTCCTCCATCACGTAGAACAACTCCTGCATGATCGTGATGTACTCGGAGAGGTACAGCTTGACGAGCAACATCAACGTTATCCTGGAGAAAACGGTGACCGTCGCGATCGTGTCGCTCACGGCTATCGTCAACCTGCACAAGATGTACCCGATCTGGAGGGAATCGTCGAATTCCGCCCTCGCCAACCTCGTCTCGAAGATGATGGCGTACAACTTTATAACAGCCCTCAATTCCGGTGGGTCTATACCGTACTTCTTCTTGTGGCAGAACCGGAGCGCGTGCACCTCCAACACCAACCCCCAGAACTTGTTCTTCTTGTAGTTGGCGATCAGGATCATGTTGCTGAAGGCGGAGCACACCTGGAAGAGGTTCTTGCCGGCCTCCAGCGCGCGGGTCAGGCTCCACACGGCCGTCAGTTCCGCCTTCTTCAGGGCGCCCTGTTGCTGTGTTGAAGGTTGGGGGGGGTTGAAGCTTCGGATGGTTCGGCGGTTTACTCACCAGGAAGATGCCGAACATCTTGTTCAGGCAGCAGGAGATGCTGTCCACGACGTCGTTGTCCTCCTTGCTGAGGGTCCTGTCGTAGAAGTTGTCGGGGCAGAGGTACATGCGTAGTTTCTGCTTCAGTCTCTTCAGCCAGAGTCGCAGGTGGAGGGTGAACTTGCTCTGGGGGAAGGGATAACCTGCGAACGGGTCGCGTTAATATTCTCTTTGATCATTCGAGTTGAAATCGCATCCGCCGTAAATTTAATAAAATCCGAAATGGTTTTCTATTAGAGTTCCATTTCGCAGTCAAATAAGATCGAATGAACTGCAACGACCCGTTCTTCAGATTCTAGTGTTTACCGAATTTCCAAAATAATTTTCAACATTGATATTTGGCCTGGAGGAATCCGATCTCATGCATCGCATCCGCCATAAATATAATAAAATCCAAAATAGCTTTCTATTCGAATTCTTTGGGTAACGGAAAAAATTATTCGGGAGTTCTTAGAGTGTTTTTATAAAATTTTATGATTTTTTTCGACAAAAAACAAATTTTTTCGAAAATTTCGCCGTGTGTTTCGAGGAAACGAGCAGGTTTTTGAAAAAAACCGACTGATTATTAGAAATACACGTGGTCACATTCAGTAATCGAAAAAATTTCAAGAAGATTGGCGCATAAAATTTTTTCAACAAAAGATGTAACAAAATGTAATAAAGAAGATTTAGTAACAAATCAATTCTTCAGTATGGCAAGAAAATATATGCTATCTATATAAGTTGAAGATGAAGATTTTAAATAAGTACTTTCTTTTCACGAGAAATAATTTTTCTGATCGCTATGGGACTTTGAAGTTGGAAATTTTTGAAATCCCATATTTCAAATGACCAAATTTGAGGTTTTTCTATGTGGAAATGGATGGACCCTATGGTTTGTGGATTTTTGTCCATTTGTCTACATGCTTTGGGTAGCGAAAAAAATTATTCGAGAGTTCTTGGAATGTTTCTTTAAATTTTATGATTTTTTAGCCAAAAATCTCATTTTTTCGAAATTTTGAACGTTTGCTACAAGGAAACAATGAGGTTTTTGAAAAAACCGACTGAATATTCCAAATACACATGGTCGCATTCGGTAATCAGGAAAATGTCAAGGAGATTGGCGCATAAGATTTTTTTTAACAAAAAATTTCAACAATGTATATAAAGAAAATTTGGTAAAAAATCAATTCTTCATTATGGCAAGAAAATATATGCTATCTATACAAATTGAAGATGAAGATCTTAAATACGTTCTTTCTTTTCGCGAGAAATAATTTTTCTGATCGCTATGGCCTTTTGAAGTTGGAAATTTATGAAATTTCATATTTCACATGTCCAAATTTGAGGTTTTTTTATATGAAAATGGATGGACGCTAAGAGTTGTGGATTTTCGTCCCTTTGTCTGCATGCTTTGGGTAGAGAAAAATATTATTCGAGAGTTCTTGGAATGTTTCTTTAAATTTTATGATTTTTTAGCCAAAAAACTCATTTTTTCGAAATTTTCAACGTTTGCTACAAGGAAACAATGAGGTTTTCGAAAAAACCGACTGAATATTCCAAATACACATGGTCGCATTCGGTAATCAGGAAAATTTCAAGAAGATTGGCGCATAAGATTTTTTTTAACAAAAAATTTCAACAATGTATATAAAGAAAATTTGGTAAAAAATCAATTCTTCATTATGGCAAGAAAATATATGCTATCTATACAAATTGAAGATGAAGATCTTAAATACGTTCTTTCTTTTCGCGAGAAATAATTTTTCTGATCGCTATGGCCTTTTGAAGTTGGAAATTTTTGAAATTTCATATTTCACATGTTCAAATTTGAGGTTTTTCTATATGAAAATGGATGGACCCTAAGAATTGTGGATTTTTGTCCATTTGTCTGCATGCTTTGGGTAGCGAAAAATATTATTCGAGAGTTCTTGGAATGTTTCTACAAAATGTTATGACCTGTTCGCCAAAAAACTAATTTTTTCGAAATTTTCACGTTTGCTACAAGGAAACAATGAGGTTTTTGAAAAAACCGACTGAATATTCGAAATACACGTGGTCACATTCAGTAATCGGAAAAATTTCAAGAAGATTGGCGCATAAAATTTTTTCAACAAAAGATGTAACAAAATGTAATAAAGAAGATTTAGTAAAAAATCAATTCTTCATTATGACAAGAAAATATATGCTATCTATATAAATTGAAGATGAAGATCTTAAATACGTTCTTTCTTTTCGCGAGAAATAATTTTTCTGATCGCTATGGCCTTTTGAAGTTGGAAATTTTTGAAATCTCATATTTCACATGTCCAAATTTGAGGTTTTTTTATATGAAAATGGATGGACCCTAAGAGTTGTGGATTTTTGTCCATTTGTCTGCATGCTTTGGGTAGCGAAAAATATTATTCGAGAGTTCTTGGAATGTTTCTACAAAATGTTATGACCTGTTCGCCAAAAAACTAATTTTTTCGAAATTTTCACGTTTGCTACAAGGAAACAATGAGGTTTTTGAAAAAACCGACTGAATATTCGAAATACACGTGGTCACATTCAGTAATCGGAAAAATTTCAAGAAGATTGGCGCATAAAATTTTTTCAACAAAAGATGTAACAAAATGTAATAAAGAAGATTTAGTAAAAAATCAATTCTTCATTATGACAAGAAAATATATGCTATCTATATAAATTGAAGATGAAGATCTTAAATACGTTCTTTCTTTTCGCGAGAAATAATTTTTCTGATCGCTATGGCCTTTTGAAGTTGGAAATTTTTGAAATCTCATATTTCACATGTCCAAATTTGAGGTTTTTTTATATGAAAATGGATGGACCCTAAGAGTTGTGGATTTTTGTCCATTTGTCTGCATGCTTTGGGTAGCGAAAAATATTATTCGAGAGTTCTTGGAATGTTTCTTTAAATTTTATGATTCTTTAGCCAAAAAACTCATTTTTTCGAAATTTTCAACGTTTGCTACAAGGAAACAATGAGGTTTTTGAAAAAACCGACTGAATATTCCAAATACACATGGTCGCATTCGGTAATCAGGAAAATTTCAAGGAGATTGGCGCATAAGATTTTTTTTAACAAAAAATTTCAACAATGTATATAAAGAAAATTTGGTAAAAAATCAATTCTTCATTATGGCAAGAAAATATATGCTATCTATACAAATTGAAGATGAAGATCTTAAATACGTTCTTTCTTTTCGCGAGAAATAATTTTTCTGATCGCTATTGCCTTTTGAAGTTGGAAATTTTTGAAATTTCATATTTCACATGTTCAAATTTGAGGTTGATGGACCCTAAGAATTGTGGATTTTTGTCCATTTGTCTGCATGCTTTGGGTAGCGAAAAATATTATTCGAGAGTTCTTGGAATGTTTCTACAAAATGTTATGACCTGTTCGCCAAAAAACTAATTTTTTCGAAATTTTCACGTTTGCTACAAGGAAACAATGAGGTTTTTGAAAAAACCGACTGAATATTCGAAATACACGTGGTCACATTCAGTAATCGGAAAAATTTCAAGAAGATTGGCGCATAAAATTTTTTCAACAAAAGATGTAACAAAATGTAATAAAGAAGATTTAGTAAAAAATCAATTCTTCATTATGACAAGAAAATATATGCTATCTATATAAATTGAAGATGAAGATCTTAAATACGTTCTTTCTTTTCGCGAGAAATAATTTTTCTGATCGCTATGGCCTTTTGAAGTTGGAAATTTTTGAAATCTCATATTTCACATGTCCAAATTTGAGGTTTTTTTATATGAAAATGGATGGACCCTAAGAGTTGTGGATTTTTGTCCATTTGTCTGCATGCTTTGGGTAGCGAAAAATATTATTCGAGAGTTCTTGGAATGTTTCTACAAAATTTTATGACCTGTTCGCCAAAAAACTAATTTTTTCGAAATTTTCACGTTTGCTACAAGGAAACGATGAGGTTATTGAAAAAACCGACTGAATATTCGAAATACACGTGGTCGCATTCGGTAATCAGGAAAATTTTAAGGAGATTGGCGCCTAAAATTTTTTCAACAAAAAATGTAACTAATTTATATAAAAAGAATATTCGAATCATAAATAAAAACGTAATATTCTGGAATGAAATTAATGGGGAATTTCCAAAATAATTTTCAACATTAATATTTTGCCTGGAGGAATCTGATCTCATGCATCGCATCCACCATAAATTCAATAAAATCAAAACGTCTTTCTATTCGAATTCCATCTCGCACTAAAATAATATCAAATCTTCCACCGTTTACCTAGTTTGTTCATCGAGAGATAGAAAGTCTTCAGGGCCTCCTCCTGCTGATCCTGGGACAACAAAATCGCCCCGTACCAGATGTACAGCTTACCCTCGTAGACCGGTATCCTCCAGTTTGGCTCCCCTATGGTCTCCCCGGACGTCTACGAAACAAACTTATAACAGCGATCTCGAAGAACGAAACCTCCCTCACCGCCAAAAAGTCCAAGGCGCTCCTCACGCAGTTCAACGCCTCCGCGAAGTTCCTCTCCACCACGCTGACCTTCGAGTACTGGATCATCGAGTTGATCATGTCCAGCCACTGGCCGGCGCCCCTGTAATGGCGCACCAGCTGGTTGTAGAAGAACGACAGGATCAGGTGGCAGTAGCACGTCTGGAAGTCGGCCCTCGTGAACTGCTTGGTCAGCGAGTAGTTGTCCTTGTAGCGGAGCACCTTGAACGGGTTCAGGATGCCGAAATATTGGGCGTCTGGAACAGAACGGAAACTCAAAGGGTAAAACTCGGCGACTTGTAACGGGTTAACGGTCCTCCCTTCGAGGCGCGAAATTCTCTCACGGTAAGTCTTCCCTATTGTCCACTAAGACATTTTCTGGAATAATTCACAGGGACTGTAGATATTCTTGTGCGCGTTTTTTAGGTTGGATCCACGGCTGACCTCAAGTATTGTACTGTACTGGAACTTTTTGAAATGATTAACTCTTACGACATTACAGTTTTCCATTGAAAACCGTAAAGGACTAGAACTCTACCTTACAGGCGTTCTTTTTAACTTGAAAATATTACTCTAGATAATCTTTGGCCAAGATCGTGATCGTATAGTGCTTTCAAAAGGACTCTACGTTGTGTATGTAAGTATGTAACCCAAATTACGCTTGATTCAATAGAAGAGATTGACGGGAAAATAGTAAATTTAAAACATATATTTTTAGCACTCGAAACAAGAAAATAGTAAGTTTATTTCAAAGTGCCAAAAGGTGGGGAGGATAAAAAAAACTACCCAGACGGGGAAGAAAAAAATAAACCTCCCTCCTTTTCTCGTTCATATACCATTAACTCACAAGTAAAAGAATATTCATATACAGGTTGACCGGTGAGAATTCTCTCAAATGGTGTTTTAAAATGATTGAGTAGATTAAAGGCGGTAAATTGAGAGTTTTACTTCGCAGGGGTCAAACTATCATTTGACGATTGATGATCTCCCACGTTGCAAGGAGACGGGAATGCGACAGTGTCCTTGTTATATATATTTCCAATCGTTGGGCGAAGCCTTAATTAATTTTTAGGTTGCGTCGTCCGATAGTTGTCTCCCTGGTCAATAATCCCATCAAGTATTAGATAAACCATATTAGCAGTAATCGATATATCCAGTCAATGTTATAGACAGTAAACGAAATAAACAATAAACGATATAAGCAGTGGATGATATAGATAGTAAACGATATAAGCAGTCAATCATATAAACAATAAACGAGGAGTCATAACGGATTATAATGCGTGGAGAGTAGCTTTTTAAAATGCTCAATCAATATAAGGTGATGAAACATAATGCCGACAATGGTGCTTATGGATATCCTTGCTATTTGCTGCAAACTACAACGATTACATAGTATCATTTGAAGAATATTGCAAAACCTTATAATTAAGGTGATTTTTAAGCATTCATTTTACATTCAAATTCTTTTGTGAGAAGCACTTGGGAATTTAATACATATGGTCAGTTAGAATCATTAAATAATATTGAAAAGACTTGATAATGAAGTATGAAAAATGGATACAAAACAATACACAAGAAGCAAACCTACATGGAAAAAAAATACGTTGAGTAGGAGCAAATGGCCTCTTGTGAATTGAGGATAAATGATATGAGATAAACATGGGGTAAATAATGGACCCTGTTGAAGACAAGTGTAGCAAATTAGGAGAATATCTGAATGATAAAGTTGTAATTATAAAATATTGTTACTCACATGACAATACCAAAGTATCTCTTCCACCCTCGAAAGTTTGAGATCAAACTAACTCACAATCCTACCCTCGTTTTTCATGAAAAACCGAGCAGCAATCCGACTCCCTAATGTACATGATAATGTGGATTTCTGTACGGATAATGGAAATGGCGGGCGCAGACGCCAGATCGGTTCAGTATCTATCTTATATTTTTCATTTTCTTTGCCTGATAGTTGTATTTTTATTATTTCAAAGCTTCCTTCAGGTTACAATTTATCTTTTCCGTAAATTTTGGTTCCTTTATTGACGTATTTAGACCTGAAGGAATGCTTGGGAAACTGTAACTTTCTCTAATGAATTTCAAACAATTCACAGCTCTTTCCCTGTGATTAGAAAGGTTCTTCCCCAGGGATTCGAGAATTGGTTCCTTTGGGATTTGAAGATTTTCTTCCTCTGAGATTGGGACATTTAGCAGCGCTTCATCAAGACTTCCAATCATTGAATATTTCCGATGCTTTATGGAGGAAATTCCCCTAAAGAATTGGGGTTAAGGAACACTAATATTGTATAAATTCATATGTTCAGAGGTCGATTTCAACTTGTTGTAGACAATTGTAGATTTGAATTTTTATCATAATTGTAAAACCTGAAGGGAGTTATTAATTCGGTCAGGAATCTTGAGATTCAGATTTTATTGCTCATTAAGATTGTACCTTTCGTAACGAAGTAGGTCAGCGCAAAGATAATGTCAAAGTAAATAACAGACTACTTACAGTTACGTTGACTTTATACAAGACAGTGGCGACAATAGATGTCCACTTTTTGATTGATTATCCCCGTCACGTGGTATAAATCACCATGTTGCGTCAAAATATTTGATGTTTACACAGTGATTTGTGCAGTTTAGGTTTTCTCGAAGATAAACGTTCATTTGACTATGAGAAAACAAGGATACGTAATATCCATCTCAGCTCATTGCATTCGAAATATTACCAACAAAGCCAAAAAAACCAAAAAAAAAAATTAGGAAAAGCACTGCTGTGAAGGCAGGAGCTTTTAAGCGCTCGTACATGCACCTTGTTGGTAGATTCGCATTTTCCAGTTTTAGAAATCAATTGAAGGAATTTTCGACAGCTGTCACAAAAATTTTGAAACTTAGGCGAAACTCCAGACTTCATGTCAGTGCTTTAGGTGACCAATTTTTTTTCGATAATTCGCTAGAATTTTCTACGGTATCTATGGTCTTGGTGGTGCGATCTGGACAAAATTTCGCACGTAGTTTGAATACATTATTCCTAAGCTAGGTGCAAAATTTCATCCCAACCCAATCAGTAGTTTCGAAATTATCAGGAAAAAAATATTTTGAACAGCCATATTTACGGAACCCCTAGTCTAATTTCGCTCATTGATGAACGTGGCCGCGATATTCGCGATCCAAACCCACCCTGAAAATTTCAAGTTCCTAGGCCTTTCCGTTCAAAAGTTACAATTTTCTATGGTTTCTATGGTTCTGGTCATGTGATCTGGACAAAATTTCACATATAGCTTAAACATCTCATTCTCCATTTGAGTGCAAAATTTCATCTTGATCGAATCTGTAGTTTTCAAGTAATCAGGGGAACAAAACTTTGAACGGCCATATTTACGGAACCCCTGGTGGAATTTGGCCCATTAACGAGCTTAACCGAGGGATTCGGAAAATGAACCCACACTGAAAATTTCAAGTCTCTAGGTTGTTCCGTTCGAGAGTTACCGTGCTTACGGCCGGACGGACGGCCGGACTCGAATTTTCCGACGGATTCGTCATCAGTGAGTCGAACATAGTCGATTGAGACCATTTTCGGCCCAAAATTCGAGAAATACAGACATCGTGACGAAATGATATAGCCCTCGTGTAAGTAGTACGAGCGCTCGAAAAGAATTTCAAAAATAGTTTAATGTTCCGAAGAATCTAATATTCCCTAAAAAAACATCCCATTTCCTTCTATAATAATGAAGATTTCGTTTCACTGATATCTGATGTTATAATTTTGAAAATTGCATCGTTGCTGCCGGGTCAAAAAATTTTACAAAATTTACTCAACCTAAAATGTAAAGAGGCTATTCATTATTTTTTTTAGAAAAAGGCATTGTTTTGGAACTTTTCAGACATGGAGGCTACCTTAAAACAATATAAATCAGTTCCACTCAAAATATGAATATTGAAAGATTGTTGTCTTTGCGATAATATACCTTATTTTCATAAATTGAAGAGTTAAATTATCAATAAGAATCTCAGTATAATCATCAGATAAATTCTGTATACAATGGTATAATCATACGATTATTCGAAAGTACCGTCAAAGGATCAGCGAATATGACGGTCGTTGCACATTTATTTCAGATATTCAGAGTTTAATTTGAATAGTTTCTTTATTAAAAGGCCATGATTGAGTAACCATTCAAATTATAAAACAAGTAGCAGATCAGAATTCGAAGGTATGCAGTTTATATTTGAATATTCCGTTGAAAGCTATTCCAGTACTATTTCATTCGAATTTGAGCTTATATCCCTATTTTCGCCACTGTCTTGTACAAAGCACAGCCGTCTTTATTAGAAGTCTGGAACGAGAGAAAACTGGCAACGTTGGACGGAGGGATATGGAACTCGGGGGCTTCGCATAATCGAGTTTTCAGTTCAACAAGTCGTAATAGGTTATGCACGTGTTATTGTTTGTGTTTTTGTGAATTAAATAAGTGTAATAAAGTTCAAACTGAAGTGTAATAGTGATTTAAGTGAAGTGAAAGTGTTGTTTTCAGTAATTTTGGTGGGTATATTTGAGATCATCTACTGAGAATCAAGATGGTACGATCGTGTTGTGTTCCAAATTGTAGAAGCAATTATTCGTATCAGAAAGATAGGAATTATGTAAGTTGTTTTAAATTTCCCAAAAATGAAGAGCTGAAGCTTTTATGGATGAAAGCTATCCCAAGAAAAGATTTTATTCCGACCTCTTCTAGTTCAGTTTGCGAGAAACATTTCGAAGAAAGTGATATTATTAAGACAGATAAATTTTTAAAGCCAGATGGAACCATTCAATTGTTATCACTAAAATATCCTAAATTAAAAAAAAACGCTATTCCCAAAGTTTTTCCAAATTTACCGAAGTATCTCACAAAATCAACTCCAAAACCGAGGACCGATCCCCAGCTTAGAAAAAATGAAATCATTTCTCGGCAGAATAATGAAATAGAAGCCTTTTTGAGTTCGGACATGATTAAAGATTTCGATGACCTAATCAATAATTATTCAATCAAAATTGATGTATCAGGATGGGAGATTAAGAAATTCGATGAAGATTCATTTTTATATAATTAATTTCGAAAAATCATTATCTGTGGATGTTTCAGTTCAAATAGATAGAGACCTTAGATTAAAATTATTTATTAAAAATATTCAGATCTCTCAAAATGATTCAAAATGGATTCTTCCGTACGATCTAACACTTAGTAGGTGGTCTCAACTTACAAATTTACTTTCTCGTTATAAAAATGTAAATAATGAAGATGCTGTACCTGAAGAATTTATGTTAGATTTATTGAAAAGTTCTTTAGCTTCCTTAGAGTTATTTTTAGCTGATAGAAATAATGAAAATTTTGACAAATTCAGACAGGTAGAAATCATTACAGACCAATTACGACAGGTCATAGCAAAAAGAATTAAATATTCATCAAGTACTATAATTATGTCATTTATATTATTTTCACAGTCATCTTCATGTTATGAATTAATGAGAAAATTTTTTATTTTGCCTTCTAAAAGGTATTTGAGATCAATTTCTTCGTCATTAGAAATATCCCCTAATTCTGACAGTGGAAATAAAAACTATCTCTCAAATGTATCTCATAACTTGCCATTATTGGATCGTGTAGTAGTTCTTTTAGTTGATGAAATTTATATCAGTTCCCGTCTAGATTATAGATCAAAAAATATTATTGGTAGCGCAATTAATTCTTCCAACGATTTAGCTAAAACGGTACTATCATACATGATAAGTTCAGCTTTTGGAAATATAAAAGAAATAGTGAAATTGTTACCGGTTCAGAAAATAAAAGGTACGGAAATGGTAGACATAACCCAAAATATTATTTCTTTCGTTCAAAATTGTGGTTTTGAAGTTTTGGCCGTAATAACGGATAATCATTCGATTAACAGAGTAATGTTCAACAAATTTTCTGATTCATTCAAAATTAAAAATCCGAACGACGATGAAAAACGAATTCTCTTGACTTTTGATCCAGTGCACATATTCAAAAACATTTGGAAAAATTGGTTGAATCTAAAAAACGTTGATAAAACTTTCACGTTTTGCGATTGGGATGACTTAGAAACGGTTCGATATGCGAAATTTCAAAATTTAATCGATATCTATGAAAAAGAAAGAAACGCTCTTGTAAAACAAGCTTTCAAACTCAACCACAAGTCTCTCTTCCCTTCAGTCTTCGAAAGACAAAAAGTCATATTAGCAGATAATATTTTTCATTATTCCACAATATCTGCCTTGAAGACCAATTCAATGAACGATACGGCTCAGTTTGTCGAAATATTCAGAAAGTGGTGGGATATATTCAATACAAATTCATATATGAAGGGTATAATAAAAAGGAATGAATTTTCAACGCCTTTCGAGAAGGATAGTTTCGAAAATGACGTGAAATTAAATTTTTTGAAAAAATTCATTATTTGGTTGGATAGGTGGCATAAACTTTCGGGATTTAATTGAAAACTTTCAAAAGAAACATATGCTGCTATTCGACAATCCACAATAGTTCTGATAGAAATGGTCGAATATTCTTTCAAAATTTATAGGGAATTGAAGTACATATTAGCGGGAAAATTTAGCACCGATAATTTAGAAAAAAGGTACGGTTTTATATAGATCGCTTCAGGGTGTAATTATAATGTTTCTTTCGATGACATTTTAGGAGCAGAAAAAAAAATTAGAATCAAGAAAGTTTTCAAACGATCGGAAAAAATGTATACACTTAAGGAAATTAAAGAAAATTTCAACTCCGAGGACTTCATATGCGAGGAAAAATATTCGGACGATAATAGCAAAATAATTTCAGATTTTTTGTTCATTTTAGATTCAGATTATCTCCAAAATAGTGACATAGATAATTCCGCAAAAATTTATGTTTCAGGCTATGATGCGCATTCAATTTCTAAAAAACTTTCATGTCACGAGTGTATTTCATTAATTAGGGCAGCAAAGGGAATCAAAATTAATAATGAATATTTCGACAATCTGCAAAGAAACGGCTTGTCAATCGCCACCGAATCAGTTAATTTCATATTTGTTCATATGTGTTCGATTTTGGAATTCATTTTAAATGATGAATCAACTTTATCAAGATTTCTACATATTTCAAATCAAAAAATGATTTTATGCGAACTTACTATTCGTAGCATTGAATTGGACTTCTTTTATTCAGAATTTACAGAAACTTGTAGTTGTGGTTCGAATGCAAAAAACATTTTAAATTCACTCTGCTCCATTTTCGCGAATTTACTGCTCAAAAATTATGTGAAAAATAGAAATAATGATTCAAAAGTCGAGCAAATGGAGAAGAAAAGAAAACATTTAGGAGATAGCAAAAAAAAACCATTTAAGAATAAAATTCACTTTGTTATGAGTTTTTCGAAATTTTCATTACTTAATATATTTCTATATTTATTCATTTATTTGTTATGTTTGAGAGTTTATATTTATGTTGAGAATTTTATTTAAGTTTTTTTTTGGCAAGAGATGACCTTACACCTTCCCGTGGTTCTTGCTGAACAATAAATTGAATAAAAATTCAGAGAAATATCATTTCAATATCAACTTTATCATGAGATTATTGTGCAAAACTTACTGAGATATTCAATTTATTGACTAAGTAGGGTCTTATGTTCCTTTT
Source organism: Aphidecta obliterata (assembly GCA_963966015.1). Lineage (NCBI taxonomy): Eukaryota > Metazoa > Arthropoda > Insecta > Coleoptera > Coccinellidae > Aphidecta > Aphidecta obliterata. The sequence goes on along the minus strand of OZ014434.1, from coordinate 553,662 downwards.
TCTTTCAGCAAAAAATTAATTTGATGACTTGACTAGTGATTTGAATGTGAAACTAGTAAGCCGGGAGATCCACATAATAGGTAGATTCGACTTTTCCGATAGATTCACCTTTTCGGGTAGATTCACATTTTCGAATAGTTCGGTGAAGAAAAAAAAAATAATAATTTTGATTATTGCCAGAAGGGCCAAGAACGGTCCTGTCCTATAATGTCAATCGAAGGGGGCGGGGCTTTATCCACGAAATACGGGGTAAACGTCACGAAATATCTATGCTCCCAGTAAATTAATTCGGGTTTCTCGGGGTTGTCAAAAATCGGACTTTTCGAAATCGAGTTCTTGCATAAACCGGTGGATGGATTTTCGTCGAAATTACATTAAGGAGACCTTGTGTCCTTTGAGATGATAATTTGACCGCTTTCGATCCCCGAGACGCCGCGGATCAAAAGCCTATCCAATAGTTCGGCGTCAACTTTTGGCGTCTTTTCGAGTTTTTGACCTTTTCCGTTCGTTATTTTCGTTCGTTTGGAATGGGAAGTAGGCAACTTTTCGTGTACCTTAGGAAAGCCCGTTTCTTTCCCTTGAAAACGCGGGGGCGCTTCGCGCCCCCGGTCTTATCTTTTTTTCGCATATTAAAATTGCTCGAGGCCTTCGGCCTCTCGTTTTAAATAGTTTTTGTCTTAACATTTCTGTGGTTTCGAATAAATAATTTTACGTTCGGATGCGACGATGCCAGACTTCGTTCCAGGCTATCTATAAAGACGGCTGTGTACAAAGTCACTGTACTCACAGTAAGAACCGTCCTCGCTCTCCTCCAGGGACGGCGCCAGGGCGTGACCGAGGGAGGCCCCCATCCCCATCGACTTGTACCCGAACGACCTGCCCAACACATTGCTCCTTTTACCGGAAGACGAGATGGTCGTGTGTTCCGACCTCTCCGTGTACCCGGAGAACATGGAACCCCCGTGGAGGCTGATGGAGTTCTCCGAGATGTCCAGCGACGTCAGGGACTTCCTCGTGGAGTGCTTCGGTCGCGCCCGGTTCTCCTCGACCAGACAGTAACCGGCCAGGTCGAAGTAGGCGCCGCCGCAGGAGGTGCACTTCCTCGTCTCCTTCAGCAGGTACTTGACGGCCCTCGCGTGGAACGTCTTCTTCTGCGCGTCGGTGAGGAGGTTGTACGTCGTCTGGCGGAACCGGGACGAGATGAAGCGGATGTAGCCGCAGGAGGCGTACTTCGGGAGGTCCCTGACCTCGTCGCACACGTATATCCCCACGCAGTAACACTTGACCCTGTGGTCCTTGCCGGGATCCGGCATCTTGTCCCTGATCAGGAGGTAGTCGCCGCCCTCGCTGAAGTCGGCCTTCGCGCAACACAGCACCCTCTTCTCGAACAAACTCTTCACCACTGGAACCGACGGGAGTTCACTATTAACCCCTTAAAACTAGGGATGGAACGATACGAGTAAATACAAGTACATACTCGATACTTTTCACCGATACAGAGTACTTTTAGTAACGATACTTTGGATTAAGTATCGAGTAGGTATCGGTTAAAAAGTACATATATCGAAATTGTTACATGCATAACGTTCCTAATACAACGTTCTATCAATTTCAATGCTGAAACCACTCCTATTTCGTATCTTATCTTGATATTTGAGGTAGTTCCCTGGAACAGTTAATAAGAACCAGTTTACAGAGACAGTTCCAACACATTCCCAAATGTTTCACGTTTGAATTTTCTTCGCTAAAAGATTGGTCTCATTATTTGGGGTAGTTCCCTCGAACAGTTAAATATAACCAGTTCCAACGGTTTAGAATTTTATTCGCGAAAAGGTTGATCTTCATATTTGAGCTAGTTTTCTGGAACAGTGGATTAGAACCAGTTCCCAAGAACAGTACTAACACATTGCCAAATATTCTACAGAATTTTCTTTGCGAAAAGATTGGTCTTGATATTTGAGGTAGTTCCCTGGAACATTTAATTAGAACCAGTTTACAAAGACAGTTCCAACACATTCCCAAATGTTTCACGTTTGAATTTTCTTGGCTAAAAGATTGGTCTCATTATTTGGGCTAGTTCCCTCGAACAGTTAAATATAACCAGTTCCAACGGTTTAGAATTTTATTCGCGAAAAGGATAATCTTCATATTTGAGGTAGTTCTCTGGAACAGTGGATTAGAACCAGTTCCCAAGAACAGTACTAACACATTGCCGAATATTCTCCTACAGAATTTCTTTGCGGAAAGATTGGTCTTGATATTTTGGGTAGTTCCTTGGAACAGTTAATAAGAACCAGTTTACAGAGACAGTTCCAACACATTCCCAAATGTTTCACGTTTGAATTTTCTTCGCTAAAAGATTGGTCTCATTATTTGGGGTAGTTCCCTCGAACAGTTAAATATAACCAGTTCCAACGGTTTAGAATTTTATTCGCGAAAAGGTTAATCTTCATATTTGAGGTAGTTCTCTGGAACAGTGGATTAGAACCAGTTCCCAAGAACAGTACTAACACATTGCCGAATATTCTCCTACAGAATTTCTTTGCGGAAAGATTGGTCTTGATATTTTGGGTAGTTCCTTGGAACAGTTAATAAGAACCAGTTTACAGAGACAGTTCCAACACATTCCCAAATGTTTCACGTTTGAATTTTCTTCGCTAAAAGATTGGTCTCATTATTTGGGGTAGTTCCCTCGAACAGTTAAATATAACCAGTTCCAACGGTTTAGAATTTTATTCGCGAAAAGGTTAATCTTCATATTTGAGGTAGTTCTCTGGAACAGTGGATTAGAACCAGTTCCCAAGAACAGTACTAACACATTGCCAAATATTCTCCTACAGAATTTTTGCCGTCTTGATATTTTAGGTAGTTCCTTGGAACAGTTAATAAGAACCAGTTTACAAAGACAGTTCCAACACATTCCCAAATGTTTCACGTTTGAATTTTCTTCGTTAAAAGATTGGTCTCATTATTTGGGGTAGTTCCCTCTAACAGTTAAATATAACCAGTTCCAACGGTTCAGAATTTTATTCGCGAAAAGGTTGATCTTCATATTTGAACTAGTTTTCTGGAACAGTGAATTAGAACCAGTTCCCAAGAACAGTACTAACACATTGTCAAATATTCTCCTACAGAATTTCTTTGCGAAAAGATTGGTCTTGATATTTTAGGTAGTTCCCTGGAACAGTTAATAAGAACCAGTTTACAAAGACAGTTCCAACACATTCCCAAATGTTTCACGTTTGAATTTTCTTGGCTAAAAGATTGGTCTCATTATTTGGGCTAGTTTCCTCGAACAGTTAAATATAACCAGTTCCAACGCTTCAGAATTTTATTCACGAAAAGGTTAATCTTCATATTTGAGCTAGTTTTCTGGAACAGTGGATTAGAACCAGTTCCCAAGAACAGTACTAACACATTGCCAAATATTCTCCTACAGAATTTTCTTTGCGAAAAGATTGGTCTTGATATTTGAGGTAGTTCCCTGGAACAGTTAATAAGAACCAGTTTACAAATACAGTTCCAACACATTCCCAAATGATTCACGTTTGAATTTTCTTCGTTAAAAGATTGGTCTCATTATTTGGGGTAGTTCCCTCGAACAGTTAAATATAACCAGTTCCAACGGTTTAGAATTTTATTCGCGAAAAGGTTGATCTTCATATTTGAACTAGTTTTCTGGAACAGTGAATTAGAACCAGTTCCCAAGAACAGTACTAACACATTGCCAAATATTCTACAGAATTTTCTTTGCGAAAAGATTGGTCTTGATATTTGAGGTAGTTCCCTGGAACAGTTGATCAGAACCAGTTTACAAAGACAGTTCCAACACATTCCCAAATGTTTCACGTTTGAATTTTCTTCGTTAAAAGATTGGTCTCATTATTTGGGGTAGTTCCCTCGAACAGTTAAATATAACCAGTTCCAACGGTTTAGAATTTTATTCGCGAAAAGGTTGATCTTCATATTTGAACTAGTTTTCTGGAACAGTGAATTAGAACCAGTTCCCAAGAACAGTACTAACACATTGCCAAATATTCTACAGAATTTTCTTTGCGAAAAGATTGGTCTTGATATTTGAGGTAGTTCCCTGGAACAGTTGATCAGAACCAGTTTACAAAGACAGTTCCAACACATTCCCAAATGTTTCACGTTTGAATTTTCTTCGCTAAAAGATTGGTCTCATTATTTAGGGTAGTTCCCTTGAACAGTTAAATATAACCAGTTCCAACGGTTTAGAATTTTATTCACGAAAAGGTTGATCTTCATATTTGAGCTAGTTTTCTGGAACAGTGGATTAGAACCAGTTCCCAAGAACAGTTCTAACACATTGCCAGATATTCTACAGAATTTTCTTTGCGAAAAGATTGGTCCTGATATTTGAGGTAGTTCCCTGGAACAGTTAATTAGAACCAGTTTACAAAGCAGTTCCAACACATTCCCAAATGTTTCACGTTTGAATTTTCTTGGCTAAAAGATTGGTCTCATTATTTGGGGTAGTTCCCTCGAACAGTTAAATATAACCAGTTCCAACGGTTTAGAATTTTATTCGCGAAAAGGTTGATGTTCATATTTGAGCTAGTTTTCTGGAAAAGTGGATTAGAACCAGTTCCCAAGAACAGTACTAACACATTGCCGAATATTCTCCTACAGAATTTCTTTGCGAAAAGATTGGTCTTGATATTTTAGGTAGTTCCCTGCAACAGTTAATAAGAACCAGTTTACAAAGACAGTTCCAACACATTCCCAAATGTTTCACGTTTGAATTTTCTTAGCTGAAAGATTGGTCTCATTATTTGGGCTAGTTCTCTCGAACAGTTAAATATAACCAATTCCAACGGTTTGGAATTTTATTCCCGAAAAGGTTGATCTTCATATTTGAGCTAGTTTTCTGGAACAGTGGATTAGAACCAGTTCCCAAGAACAGTACTAACACATTGCCAAATATTCTCCTACAGAATTTCTTTGCGAAAAGATTGGTCTTGATATTTTAGGTAGTTCCCTGGAACAGTTAATAAGAACCAGTTTACAAAGACAGTTCCAACACATTCCCAAATGTTTCACGTTTGAATTTTCTTCGTTAAAAGATTGGTCTCATTATTTGGGGTAGTTCCCTCGAACAGTTAAATATAACCAGTTCCAACGGTTTAGAATTTTATTCACGAAAAGGTTGATCTTCATATTTGAGCTAGGTTTCTGGAACAGTGGATTAGAACCAGTTCCCAAGAACAGTACTAATACATTGCCAAATATTCTCCTACAGAATTTTCTTTGCGAAAAGATTGGTCTTGATATTTGAGGTAGTTCCCTGGAACAGTTAATTAGAACCAGTTTACAAAGACAGTTCCAACACATTCCCAAATGTTTCACGTTCGAATTTTCTTCGCTAAAAGATTGGTCTCATTATTTGGGGTAGTTCCCTCGAACAGTTAAATATAACCAGTTACAACAGTTTAGAATTTTATTCGCGAAAGGGTTGATCTTCATATTTGAGCTAGTTTTCTAGAACAGTGGATTAGAACCAGTTCCCAAGAACAGTACTAACACATTGCCGAATATTCTCCTACAGAATTTCTTTGCGAAAAGATTGGTCTTGATATTATAGGTAGTTCCCTGGAACAGTTAATAAGAACCAGTTCACAAAGACAGTTCCAACACATTCTCAAATGTTTCACGTTTGAATTTTCTTCGTTAAAAGATTGGTCTCATTATTTGGGGTAGTTCCCTCGAACAGTTAAATATAACCAGTTCCAACGATTTAGAATTTTATTCACGAAAAGGTTGATCTTCATATTTGAGCTAGTTTTCTGGAACAGTGGATTAGAACCAGTTCCCAAGAACAGTACTAACACATTGCCAAATATTCTCCTACAGAATTTTCTTTGCGAAAAGATTGGTCTTGATATTTGAGGTAGTTCCCTAGAACAGTTCATCAGAACCAGTTTACAAAGACAGTTCCAACACATTCCCAAATGTTTCACGTTCGAATTTTCTTCGCTAAAAGATTGGTCTCATTATTTGGGGTAGTTCCCTCGAACAGTTAAATATAAGCAGTTCCAACGGTTTAGAATTTTATTCGCGAAAAGGTTAATCTTCATATTTGAGGTAGTTCTCTGGAACAGTGGATTAGAACCAGTTCCCAAGAACCGTACTAACACATTACCAAACATTCTCCTACAGAATTTCTTTGCGAAAAGATTGGTCTTGATATTTTAGGTAGTTCCTTGTAACAGTCAATAAGAACCAGTTTACAAAGACAGTTCCAACACATTCCCAAATGTTTCACGTTTGAATTTTCTTGGCTAAAAGATTGGTCTCATTATTTGGGGTAGTTCCCTCGAACAGTTAAATATAACCAGTTCCAACGGTTTAGAATTTTATTCGCGAAAAGGTTAATCTTCATATTTGAGGTAGTTCCCTGGAACAGTGGATTAGAACCAGTTCCCAAGAACAGTACTAATACATTGCCAAATATTCTCCTACAGAATTTTCTTTGCGAAAAGATTGGTCGTGATATTTGAAGTAGTTCCCTGGAACAGTTAATTAGAACCAGTTTACAAAAACAGTTCCAACACATTCCCAAATGTTTCGCGTTTGAATTTTCTTCGCTAAAAGATTGGTCTCATTATTTCAGGTAGTTCCCTCTAACAGTTAAATATAACCAGTTCCAACGGTTTAGAATTTTATTCGCGAAAAGGTTAATCTTCATATTTGAGGTAGTTCTCTGGAACAGTGGATTAGAACCAGCTCCCAAGAACAGTACTAACACATTGCCAAACATTCTCCTACAGAATTTCTTTGCGAAAAGATTGGTCTTGATATTTTAGGTAGTTCCTTGCAACAGTCAATAAGAACCAGTTTACAAAGACAGTTCCCACACATTCCCAAATGTTTCACGTTCGGATTTTCTTGGCTAAAAGATTGGTCTCATTATTTGGGGTAGTTCCTTCTAACAGTTGAATATAACCAGTTCCAACGGTTTAGAATTTTATTCGCGAAAAGGTTAATCTCCATATTTGAGGTAGTTCTCTGGAACAGTGGATTAGAACCAGTTCCCAAGAACAGTAGTAACACATTGCCAAATATTCTCCTACAGAATTTCTTTGCGAAAAAATTGGTCTTGATATTTGAGGAAGTTCCCTGGAACAGTTAATTAGAACCAGTTTACAAAGACAGTTCCAACACATTCCCAAATGTTTCACGTTTGAATTTTCTTAGCTAAAAGATTGGTCTCATTATTTGGGGTAGTTCCCTCGAACAGTTAAATATAACCAGTTCCAACGGTTTAGAATTTTATTCGAGAAAAGGTTAATCTTCATATTTGAGGTAGTTTTCAGGAACAGTGGATTAGAACCAGTTCTCAAGAACAGTACTAACACATTGCCAAAAATTCTCCTACAGAATTTTTATTGCGAAAAGATTGATCTTGATATTTGAGGTAGTTTTCAGGAACAGTGGATTAGAACCAGTTCCCATGACCAGTACTAACACATTGCCAAATATTCTCCTACAGAATTCTCTTTGCGAAAAGATTGGTCTTGATATTTGAGGTAGTTCCCTGGAACAGTGAATTAGAACCAGTTCCCAAGAACAGTACTAACACATTGCCGAATATTCTCCTACAGAATTTCTTTGCGAAAAGATTGGTCTTCATATTTTAGGTAGTTCCTTGGAACAGTCAATAAAAACCAGTTTACAGAGACAGTTCCAACACATTCCCAAATGTTTCACGTTTGAATTTTCTTCGCTCCAAGATTGATCTCATTATTTGGGCTAGTTCCCTCGAACAGTTAAATATAACCAGTTCCAACGGTTTAGAATTTTATTCGCGAAAAGGTTAATCTTCATATTTGAGCTAGTTTTCTGGAACAGTGAATTAGAACCAGTTCCCAAGAACAGTACTAACACATTGCCAAATATTCTGCTACAAAATTATCGTTGCGAAAAGATTGGTCTTGATATTTGAGGTAGTTCCCTGGAACAGTGAATTAGAACCAGTTCCCAAGAACAGTACTAACACATTGCCGAATATTCTCCTACAGAATTTCTTTGCGAAAAGATTGGTCTTCATATTTTAGGTAGTTCCTTGGAACAGTCAATAAAAACCAGTTTACAGAGACAGTTCCAACACATTCCCAAATGTTTCACGTTTGAATTTTCTTCGCTCCAAGATTGATCTCATTATTTGGGCTAGTTCCCTCGAACAGTTAAATATAACCAGTTCCAACGGTTTAGAATTTTATTCGCGAAAAGGTTAATCTTCATATTTGAGCTAGTTTTCTGGAACAGTGAATTAGAACCAGTTCCCAAGAACAGTACTAACACATTGCCAAATATTCTGCTACAAAATTATCGTTGCGAAAAGATTGGTCTTGATATTTGAGGTAGTTCCCTGGAACAGTTAATTAGAACCAGTTTACAAAGACAGTTCCAACACATTCCCAAATGTTTCACGTTCGGATTTTCATGGCTAAAAGATTGGTCTCAATATTTTAGAGTCTCCTGGAACAGTTCAGATTCAGTTCCCAAGAACAGTTCTCTTACATTACCAAATTTTAATTATTCGAATTTTTTTTTCGCGAAAAGGTTGGTCTTCATATTTGAGCTAGTCGGTACATAAATATATAGTAAGATGTAAAAGAGGAGTTGTTTCAGTATTTAAATTGATAGAACATTATTCATGTAATTATTCAAATTTGAATTTTTGGACTTGTTACACTATTGAACTGAGGTATCGATATGTCAATGTAACTATTTCATTTCAACATTGATAAGAAAAAAATTGTAGGTATATTCAAACTGAAGTTTTGAACGCATTCGTTTTTCACTTCTCATTTTCTTTGTCTCAGTTTTGTATTGTGTTTTTTTCATTAATTTTGTTCTTATAAAATAAAGAATACCAATACTCATTTTGTTTTGTGTTTTTACTCTTAATTTTCGAAGAACTTACCAATACTTATACTTTTTTGTGTTTTTACTTTTAATTTTCCGAAAACTATTCGATACGAATAAGTATCGATACTTTTCAAATGATACCAAGTAAGTATCGATACTTGACGACCGATACAGTATCGAGTAAAAGTATCGATACCTCAATGGTATTTACCTTCGGCGGTGTCCCTGACCGTCGCGTCGCTCTGCATGACGTAGATGAGAAGACTCCTGGTAAAGCTGTCGCCCAACACCGAGCTGATCTTCAGGAGCAACTGCTCCCGGTAGGTCAACGAGTCGAAGGTCATAATCAGGTGTCCCTCCTTGGAGAGCTCGGCGTCGATGTCCATGAAGTTGCAGTTGGGTTTCGTGAAGCAGACGTGGAGCGGGGAAGACTGCTTGGTGAAGGTCTGGTGGATCTTCTCCCTCACCGTGATCTCCAAGTATTCGTCCTGGATCAATTTGGAAACGAAAGATTCTTCCGATAATTTGGAGGATCTGAGGTACGAACCCTGCACGTGTCGATGTAGATGTCCCACCTGTCGACGATTTTGTCGTTCTTCGTCGTCATCACCTCCATGACCTCCTTCCATTTCATCACATGTTCTTGGGACAATCTAAAAGAATTTAAGACTGATCAACTTTGCATATTTTGAGTCTGCTGTTAGATATGGTCTGCTTTTTTTATGGTGGCGCTAGAACGATAGAGTCAAGAAAGAGCAATAAGAATAATGAAGAAATTTCATCACATTTTCTTGGGACAATCTGAAAGAATTTAAGACTAATCAACTTTGCATATTTTGAGTCTGCTGTAGAGACTGTTAATAAGCAATAATATACATTGATTTATATAATATCATCCAGAAGAAAATTCGTTCATTAAATCTCATATTTTCATTTGATAACGGCAACAATGTGAACATTTGAACTAATTGAAACTCCATAGAATAAAAATATGCTGTTGTTAAATACCCAAAATGTTCTATGGTTAGATTGTAGTTCAAAACACACCCAGAAATAATTCAATAAAAAAAAACGTCAACATATATTTTTCTGAAAAAAATTTACCCATAAAAATTTGCTTATGATATTATTGCTGAGTTTAATAAATTTTGGTTCAATTTCTTCAGGAAAACGGAAAACAATAATGGAACGAAATTGGAGATTATTATGAAGTAGGAGAAAATTACGACTGAACAGGAGGATTTCGAAGAATTGTGAGGAGAAACCTCGAAAGTCTCGATATTATTCAGAATTTTCAATTTCAGAACGGACGATAAAGCCGATATTGTGAAAGCTATAAAAACTGGAGGAAAATCGTTAGACAAAGATTATATCTCCAGTGAGACTCGAGATCGTCATCAAAGGACGAGGAAAGTTCAGAATCTATTCATTTCTGTCAATATTGCGAATTCAAAACGAAATACAAGGGTAACCATACAGAATGTGGACTCAATAAGAAAATACTTTCATTGAATTTCATACTTTCATTTGATAACGGCAACCATGTGAACATTTGAACTAATCGAAACTCCATAGAATAAAAATATATAATTGGTGGTGTTCTATGGTTAGATTGCAGTTCAAAACTAACCCAGGAATAATTCAAATGTAAAAAAAAAACGTTAAGATACATTTTTCTGAAAAAAAAATTACCCATAAAAAGTTGCTTTTGATGTTATTGCTCAGTTGAATAAATTTTGGTATGATTTCATTAGGAAAATGGATGTTGATAATGAAACGAAATTGGAGATTTTCGTTAAGGAGGAGAAAATTACGATTGAACAAGAGAATTCGGAAGAATTGTGAGAGAAATCTCGAAAGAGTCGATATTATTCAAATTTTTGAATTTCAGAACGGAGGATAGAGCCGATAACGTGAAAGCCATAAAAATTGAAGGAAAATCGTCGGACGCAGATTATATCTTGAGCGACTCGAGATCGTCATCAGAGGATGAGGAAAGTTCAGAATCTATCCATTTTTGTCAATATTGCGAATTCAAAACGAAATACAGAGGTAACCTAAAACAGCACCAAAATTCAATACATTTAGGAAAAGTTGAACTTTGCCAGATATGTGGAAGGAAGTATAAAGATCCAAGTAATTTGAACCGTCATATTCGAATAAGACATAACGATAAGACACATAAGAAATTTAAAATATCCCTTCAAACTGTACAGATACATAATTGCATCTACTGCGATTTTACCACCACTAGGTTTGTTATGATCCTAAATTGACGATGAGGGTCAAAATTGTGTTAATGTTTGTGCATTTTACTTTTGTGAAGTCGGTATGTTTCTGTTACCGTTGAAGATCCAGAATAATTCATCAAATCGGAGCACTTGGACTTTGGATGATATGTGAATGTATTTGTATTTTGAAATATTCAACGACAAAAATTCCAGAGCCACACTGTTCCGATTTAATGGATACGCGTTGTGAATAAACAGAGATATTCTCAAATTTACGATCAATTTTCTAGGAAAGAAAACCTCCAGACTCACATGAACTCGTTGCACCCCCTAGAGAACATATACACTTGTGAAATTTGCAATTACATAGGAACCCGAATAGACTCCTATCGTAGACACATGCAAGCTATCCACGGTCCGAAGAAGAAACATTACGAGTGTAGACGTTGCAGTTTCAAAACGTTGAGGAAAGATTTCTTCGATTCGCACTTCAAAGAGAACCACATCGAGTTCAAGAACTTTCCGTGCGACTTCTGCGAATACAGGGCCACTTACGCCTGTAATCTGAGGAGGCACATCATCCGGAAACATTCTCGATGATGTCTTCGTTATTGTTACGAATTGGTTGTATTTTTAGTTGAGATTATTATGAAATGATATATTTTATTCGGTTTTACATGTAAAACTTTAAAATATAAGTTATGTTATGCAAATTTGTTGCTAGTTTTTACCATACAGTTTCAACGAAAGTTGAATAGTATTTATTTCTCAATTAAATTGGTCGATCTATCATTTCTATCCTGGAAATACAAACAAATGTGAAAAACGTATTCATGTTCCATTAAATATGACAGGAGAATTAATTGTTGTACTTTGAATATTTTCAGAAGATGTTCCAATCGTTTGGAAGAAGGAACCGTTCTCTCATGGACCTCTACGTTAACGTGTCAGTAACGACGAACACAAATTATATATAAGAAATCTAGAAGTTATACTCTCGATCTGATAGTAGAAGAACTTCTTCCAAATACGTTAATGAACACAAAGGACACTTCGACAATTACTACAAAATAATTTTTGAATCCAGTATTCAGTAGTAGAATTTTCATACAATATACATATTTTACTATTCTTACAGTTGGGATCAGAAACAGAATATAATGAGGAGTAAATAGAAATTGAGAGGAAAAGATGTTTATGTGGAAAATGATCTAACAGCGAAGGAAAGACAAGTTCAAAAGCAGATTTTCGAAATGAATAGAAAAAAGTAAGGGGAGAAGTATATCAATAGATGGGAAACTTTTTGTTTGTGAAAGAGTGAAAGAAGAAGCAAGCATATACAGGGTCTTTCACGAGGAACCTCACCCATATTTATACGGGAAACTACTGAATGTATTTTCATGAAATTCAGCACTTATAAGTATTTCACGATGCTGATGAAATCTAAATATTTTGAAGGCATGAGCACCTCCGGTTTTTCCGGAAATGACGTCAACTTCCGTTTTTCAAATTAGAACACTATTTTTTTATTGCAGAAATAGATTCCTTAGAAAATTTCAAGTTATTTTGATGTAACATTTTTCAGTTTTGGTTGAAATATTCTCTCTGAGCGGGAAAATTCGAAAAAAAAATCGAAAATAGAGCTCCGCTGAAACAAGAATAACTTCGAGGTTTTTGGATGGAAAATTTTCATTTTTGGGATTTTTCAAGATGTAAGATTGATGTATCCACTTTAAAAATCGAAATCGCGATTCATGATACAGGGGGTGAAAAAATCGCTTTTAAAGTTAGGGATGACAAAATCGTGAAAAATCAATTTTTTCAAATTAGAACCCCATTTTTTTATGGCAGATATTGAATCTACGTTAAAAAATAATGTGAGTGTATGCACCACACCCTTGCCCTAAAATGGATATTTTCTGAGTTATTCACAAAAAACTGTTTTTCGTCTTGAATTTTCAGCTATTTCTTTTCCCTTCACGCCAAAAAGATGAAATTTTCAGGAACTGTTACTTAAACCATGTTTTAGATTTTACTACCCTAATATGCGAGAGAAAAAAGTTACAGGTTGTTCCTAAATAGATGGCGAATTTGGATTCGAATTTGTATCGGAAACCTCTTTATTTCAACTAATCGGCCATCGGTTTTCTCTCCAGTGATAAATAAATAATTCCTTATGAACCATATGCAAAAACTTACCATGTTTTACATTCTTTTTTTTTAATGATAGATATCATTAATTACATCTGCCAAATTCCTCTTTATTCAGTAGCATTTTGTGTTTACTATTAATTTGGTGATAATTCGTATTAAGTTATAAAATCGATCACTATGCCTAATTTTACCAATGAAGATTATTCAAATCTCATTCTACTTCATGGAGAATGTAATAAAGTTGTAGATAGAACGATTCGACTGTTCATTGAGAGGTTTCCTGACCGACCCAGACCAACGAGAGATACCATTAACAGAACCATGACAAACTTGAGAAATGTCGGATCTTTCGTTAAGATAACTATACACAGAGAAAAAAGTGTAGTAGAAGATGAGAACAACGAAATTACAGTTCTTGCATATTTTCGTGTGAATCCTCAAAATTCTCTCAAAGATGCCGAGATTGATCTGGGATTATCTCAATCGAGTGTTTGGAGAATATTAAAAAAACATAAAATGCACCCATATAAATTCAATAGGGTACAGCATTTGAAGGAAACTGATTTCGTCAGGAGAACAGAGTTTTGCGAAGCTATGATGATTCGATTTCAAGAGAATGAAAACTTTTTGGACTGTATAATTTGGACAGATGAATCTGAATTCAGAAAGAATGGTTCTTTCAATAGGCATAACAGTCATTATTGGGATGAAGAGAACAACCACCACTTCAGACAATGGAACTTTCAAGAGACCTGGAGTTTCAATGTTTTTTGCGCCATCAAAAATAATGCAATTCTCGATGTTCACATTTATGATGAGACTTTAACTGGTAAGATAGAACACTACACATGTTTGCATTATTTAAAGAATGTTCTCCCTTAGGAAATAGATATTCTGACATATTGACTCAAATAATTGAGCCGCTAGTACAGAACCATAATGACTTATGGTATCAACACAATTCACTCAATGTGTCAAATATCCTCTACAGGCTATTTGAAGATCGATGGTTGGCGAACAATGGTCCACATCTTTGGCCACCACGTTCTCCCGATTTAACTCCTTTAGACTATTATGTTTGGGGTAGGATAAAAAATATTGTCTACTCAACTCCCCTGACTGATAAAGAGGACTGCATAGAACGAGTCAGAAATGCGTTCAGGTTTGTTTAGATTTTTAGATTAATAGTTTTGAAACTCAATTTGGTTTTTAAACACTTTTGCAGATCTCTTCCTCCCGATGAAATAAGAAGAGCAACGCACGAAGCATTCCTGAGACGTATAAATAAATGTCTAGAAATTAACGGTCAAAACTTTGAGCATCTTCTCTAGTTATAACTGCGAGACTTTGCCATGGTTCTCCTAATAGTAACTTGAAGTCGGTTTCAAGAAGGGGTGAAAAATCTACAGCATGGTTCAAATAACAGTTCCTGAAAATTCCATCTTTTTGGCGTGAAGGGAAAAGAAATAGCTGAAAATTCAAGACGAAAAACAGTTTTTTGTGAATAACTCAGAAAATATCCATTTTAGGGCAAGGGTGTGATGCATACACTCACATTATTTTTTAACGTAGATTCAATATCTGCCATAAAAAAATGGGGTTCTAATTTGAAAATATTGATTTTTCACGATTTTGTCATCCCTAACTTTGAAAGCGATTTCTTCACCCCCTGTATCATGAATCGCGCTTTCGATTCTTAAAGTGGATACATCAATCTTACATCTTGAAAAATCCCAAAAATGAAAATTTTCCATCCAAAAACCTCGAAGTTATTCTTGTTTCAGCGGAGCTCTATTTTCGATTTTTTTTTCGAATTTTCCCGCTCAGAGAGAATTTTCCAACCAAAACTGAAAAATGTTACATCAAAATAACTTGAAATTTTCTAAGGAATCTATTTCTGCAATAAAAAAATGGTGTTCTAATTTGAAAAACGGAAGTTGACGTCATTTCCGGAAAAACCGGAGGTGCTCATGCCTTGAAAATATTTTAGATTTCATCAGCATCGTGAAATACTTATAAGTGCTGAATTTCATGAAAATACGTTCAGTAGTTTCCCGTATAAATATGGGTGAGGTTCCTCGTGAAAGACCCTGTATAGAGGAGGTCACTCTTCAAAAAACTAGCAAAATAAATAGTTTTAGTTTGATCAGTAGAACGACGGAGGTTCGAATGGGAAAGATATTATGTCATCGGCTTGGTTCAGTTGGTCGTATTCCATATAATTATCTGGTTCCGAGTGTTCCATCCACGCTTCGGATATTCAAAAAGTCTGGGTATATCTTCCAAAACAGGAGGTACTTTCAAGAAAAAAAATCGATCGCACTCACCTCCTCAACATGTACAAAGGCGGAGCCACCAGGCCGTACTCGTAAATCGTCCTGAAATCCGCACTCCTGACGAAGATGTTGTGGGACTGGAGCAGACTTATCAGGACCGTCTCCATCCAACCCGGATTGCCGTTGCTCTTCGTCTGCAACAAACTGAAACCGAAGTAGACGCACTTTGAAACCCGTCGACTGACTACCCACTTCTCCAGGTCGGCGGGGATGGCGAAGACGTTCAGTATCTGACAGGCCAGGCCGGCGTGGTAGAGCTTGGGGGTGTTGGTGAGGTGCAGCACCTGCACGTTCCTGTGCGCCATCACCCTCCTGGCCTGCGGGCCGGGCGCGTGGAACGAGTCCAGGGTGTGCACGAAGAACACGTACCGGCAGGCGAGCAGGGCCGGGTACACCTTCCACGAGAGCTGGTCGACGAACTTGGACTTGTCCACCGCCACGATCCACACGGAGGGCAGGCACTGGAAGCGGAAATATCATAATATTATCATATTGAAAATGTTGTAATGGATCGGTCCTAGATTAACATCCTACGAATGAGGAAACTTCATATAATACCGATTGCAGAGTAGATTAGAAGAACACGGTCGAATATTCTGAACACGGTCAAATAACTCCGTGATTTTTATTTTTTACACCGTGATGCTATTCGATGGTTTTTGGAGGTTATGGAAAAAAGATAACTGTTTACTTTTTTTTTTTTTGAGAGAGATGCACTAGAGTCTGCTCTGATATTCAGATACACAAAGCGTATTTTATTACCGTTTTCTTTGATAATCGTATGCAAGTAAGTGAATTTCTTTTACATGGAAACATTATCATTTTTTCTTGATTGTTGTCTATACTGGTACTATTTCTCCATTTAATATTTATTACGTATTTGTGCTTGTGATATTTATTCATATTTCAGGTACTTGTGTACCCCCATTCAATACCACTATTTCAATTCTCCCACTTGGGAAACTTGGTAGATGGTTCATTAATATGTTGGATTCTTGAAACTTAATTGGAGAGATAAGTGCCTGCTAAACATAATGACGCGGTATAGAGATTCCCCCATGGGAGATATATCAAGAATTGTACCTCTTTGCGAAGTAGTTGTTTTGTACCTTCCTACCTGTAGAGCACTTAATCACTGCTCGAACTTGCAGGCTTCCCTGAATTTATTTCACTGAGATTACAGACTGTAAAGATGGTCTCGGTCCCTATCTGCCCTTACCTCATTTAGTATTTAGTCATTAAGGGGATAGAGAATGCAATTCTGGAATAATCTTTCCTTTGTACCGTTCAAGTTGTTGGTGTGGACGTAGCACATATCATTCTGAAGGAAAGTCCCTCTTGAATCCAACCCTTTTCTGTGTATATTGTTATTTAGTGAACAGTTTTTCACTTACGATACATGATCTTTGCACCCACCATTTGTGATATCTTTTACCATTAATGCTATCTATTCTACAGAAAGGGTTTTCTCGTTCTGTAGTATCTATTTTTGATTGTGATATATTTCCCCATTGCTCTCTATGACTGACTTTTGATTTTGATATATTTTAATACTCTCATTATTACCTGATTTTGATATATTTAAATACTCTCATTATTACTTGATTTTGATCCATTTTACCACTCTCATTATTACTTGATGTTGATATATTTTACCACTTGATTTTGATATATTCTACTATTCTCATAATTATTTACCATTTTATTATTTGCCTCTGTTTAGGAATATGCTTTACTTGCGAGGTTGTTTTTTTTTCTTCCCCTTGGGGTTGTTTTTTTTTTTACCTTTTGGCACTCTGAAATAAACTTGTTATTTTCTTATTTTGGGTGCTAAAAATATTGTGTTTTAATTGTCTCAGACTTCCCGATAAATTTCCCTAGTACGATGAGAAGGTCCTGTGGTTTCTACGAAATGTAGAGTCCTTCCTAGATTGATCACTGCGCTGGCCAAAAATAGTTAAGATTAGTTTGCGATCCCGCGTGTTCGTATATTGAAAGTGTTCTGAACTCTCGTTCAGATAAAATAGTCGGTATTTAAAACTGCAAAACTTTACAAAATGTTAAAGTTTTCGAGCTTTAAGGAAGAGATCAAAAAAATTCTTTTAGAAAAGTGCTTCTACACTAGGATGGAAAACTTCGAAGCAGTAACAGAGTGAAAGTAGTTGGTTTTATGCTTCTCTGTATTGTTTTAGTTTGAGGATATCTTGTATATCGTATAATTATAAAAGTTCTGAATTGGTGATCCAAAAATTATATCAGAAATGATGGCTGGTGGTGTAAGGATCAAAAAGCGGGGAAAGCTTTATGTGTAATTTTAAAATTTTTTAGCTAGTTTTTTATACTATAACTATTGTTGTTTTTTTTTCATCTGGTCTTTTACCACCATAGCTCGTAATGACTCATATATGTGTATATATATAAATATATTTTCTCAACTTGAAAAACCGTTTTTAAAAACAAACACGGGAAGACTAAAAATGAGCTTTATTTAATTACGGGATCAAATCTATCTATCTACTAACTCGTGTTGCACATTGTTCCACAAGCTTTTATAAAGTAATTATGTCTAGTAAGCATTCGGTGTTCATTGTCACCGTCTTGAGGAGTTACATCGTCTATGATTACATCTTATGAATTATATGGTGTATGATTATATATTAATATATGTGTGCACAAAAATTTTTTTTTTATTTGTGTGCGAGGTTTTTTATAGATGTTTCATATCATGTTAACCTTGTAGAGTCCTGAGGATGGAAAAATACATTTCCGAAACGTCGGCGGACTGACATAGTATCAATTTCCCGCTTTTTGATCCTTACACCACCAGCCATCATTTTTGTATAATTATCACTGTTTTTGAGCGCTCGTACTACTTACACGAGAGCTATATCATTTCGTCACGATGTCTGTATTTTTCGAATTTTGAGCCGAAAATGGTCTCAATCGACTATGTTCGACTGATGACGAATCCGTCGGAAAATTCGAGTCCGTCCGTCCGGCCGTAAGCACGATAACTCTCGAACGGAACAACCTAGAGACTTGAAATTTTCAGTGAGGGTTCAGTTCCCGAATGCCTCGGTTGAGTGTAAGTATTAAGAATGGGCCAAATTCCAAATTCCGTAAATATGGCCGTTCAAAGTTTTGTTCCCCTGATTACTTGAAAACTACAGATTTGATAGAGATGAAATTTTGCACTCGAATGGAGAATGAGGTGTTCAAGCTACATGTGAAATTTTGTCCAGATCGCATGACCAGAACCATAGAAACCATAGAAAATCGTAACTTTCGAACGGAAACGCCTAGGGACTTCAAATTTTCAGGAAAGGTGTGGATCTCGAATGTCGTGATCACGTTCATCTATGAGCAAAATTATACAATGGGTTCCGCAAATATGGTCGTTTGAAATTTAGTTTTCTTGATAATTTCAAAACTACAGATTCGATCGTGATGAAATTTGGAATACTAATGGAGAATGATATATTCAAGCTACATTTCTCCAGATCACATGTCCAAAACCATAGAAAATCATAACTTTCGAACGGAAAGGCCTAGGGACTTGAAAATTTCAGGATAGGTGTGGATCTGAAATGTGGCGTTCACGTTTATCAATGAGCAGAATTATACTAGGGGTTCCGTAAATACGGTCGTTTGAAATTTTGTTTTCTCGATAATTCCGAAACTACGGATTCGATCGAGATGAAATTTTGTATTTTGATCGAGAATGATATATCAAAGCAATATTTTGTCCAGATCGCATGATCAGAACCATAGAAACCATGGAAAATTGTAACTTTTGAACGGAAAGACCTAAGAACTTGAAATTTTTAGGGTGCGTTTGGATCGCGAATTGTGCGGCCACGTTCATCAATGGCAAAATTAGACTAGGGGTTCCGTAAATATGGCCGTTCAAAATATTCTTCTCCTGATAATTTCGAAACTAACGATCGGATTGGAATGAAATTTTGCACCTACCTGAGGAATAACGTATTCAAACTACGTGCGAAATTTTGACCATCGAGAAGTCTGGATCTAACACCGTTAGATTTTCATGTTTGTGGCAGTTTAAAAGAAATATGAAAGGGAAATACTTTTATGGTAATTAAAACATGGAAATATTTCTCAACGTTCCAAGAAATTAAAAGAAAATAATTCAAATAATATCACCAAAAATTCAAGAACCTTCAAACATCTTAGTCAATTCAATAAATTCGATCAATTTATAAATTATATTTTCGAAGAGGGTTCAGATTATTCAAAAATAAGAAAAATATGAATTTGTTCAAATGATTAATTTCAAATAGTTAAGTTTATGAAGTATATTAAAATAATGATGTATATGAAATGAAGAAGTGGAAAGAATCTAACAAGAATGTTGGAATACCTAGGAAATGCGATATAAAATAATTTGGAAGGAAAAAAGCAGGCCAAAGGACAATTGGGAGAAACGTCAGAGTAGAAATCGATATTTCAAAAAGTTTGCAGAAAGGTTGGTTTAAAAGAGGAAAAGTATAGTAAATGGTATTTGGAACTTTGTCAGGAGGAGATTGAATTGCTTGAATTGATTTGGAGAGTGAAGGAAATATCAAAACGGCGTGCTGGATATAAGAAGGAGAATTGAAGTTGGACTTGGTTGAAAATAGTGAGTGCACTCACCAATTGAACGTTATTTGAAGTTTAGATATATTAGTTTCTTCTGATAGTTGGGGTGGTTTTGTAGGATAAGATTATTGATTATATAATTTTGTAAATCAAAAAATTTCTTTTGATTGTTCACTTTGGAACCCATATTGAGATAGAGTCTCGGGCAAAATAATACACAAGATTTTTCGATAATTGTTAGTGGTATTTGTAAATTTCAAAATTTTATATTATTACCTTCAATGAACCATAACAATATTTATGGAGAGAATAGACGGAGCAGTGAGAAGATTGGGAATAAATTTCAGGACTGAAGAAATTAGAAAGAGGGCACGTGCTTGTATAAGGAATGGTGGAGGACACTTCGAACACAATTTATGAATAAATTTCTTAATGAAATTTTGAGTTGAATTGCAATAAAAAAATATTTAATTCGTTACTTTTCTTTCTTTGCTTATATCCCCTTTCAAATCAAAATCTGCTGTAACAAAACTAGTGCCTACATTCTAACAAAAACTCTTTTCGCAAACAAAGAAGGAATTTGGCAAATTTTAAAATAATTTTGTCATACATAAACTGTGGAGTTCGAATTGATATTAGAAATTGACTATTCCTTTCTTCATACACCAACTTTCAAATCATACGAATCCTTTTTCAACATCTATTACAGCATATTTTCGCTTTTTTCATACATATCATATCCTTCTCTGATGGAAATAATCCAAAATTATAACCAAACTTTCTCAACGTAAAAATAATTAACGAAAAATGGAGTAAGGTGAGTAATTTTTCAAAAAACACAAAAACTCGTAGATTGTTGATTTTTGGATATCAATAAATATGGTTCAAATGAGACATACTAACACGTCCTTCAATTTGGAATCATCCTGTATATATATAAAAATACCAGGAAAAAAAAGAACTCACCAAGTAACACAAATTCTTCAGCATCTTCCCCCTCGATATCTCCCTGTCCTTCTCCGACATGTCTGTGAAATTTTCCGACTCAGGGAAGTTCACTTTGAGTATGTCGTTCAGGCAACTCAGGTGTTCTTTGTGGTAAGATTCTAGGAGGTTGAACAGTTTTTCTTCCTTTTCTTGCGTCGGAGTGAGCTCGTTGAAACCGAGCATGGAATACAGGATGTTTCTGACAGTACCATAGTCCTCCTTCGACAAATTATCTATTATTATGGGCTATTATCTCCTATTTTATAAAACGACGTTTCAAGTAAAACCAACAATAGACGGTCAAAACTTTATCGCCATAATCTCAATTGGCACACAAGATGGGAAAGTTTTCCTTATTCCTGAAGAACATCAAACGGTTACACTTCACAAACATATTCAAACCACGAAAACTTTCGGTACAGTGAGATATATTCCGAGATACATTTTTTTTATGGAAGGAAATTATGATTTGTGGATATAATTCAAAGGTTCATTTCTCACCTTCAGGTCGTTCTCGTCCAGCGTCATCCTCGTCACCGGTATCCCCGGATCCGTCAGGAACAAAAACTCCTCCAACAGTCTCGTCTTCCCCTGCCTCGGCGAGCCACTGATCACCATCATCCTCTTGTAATTGGGGAGATTATCCGTTATGTTCCTCGCGTTCTCCATAAACACCCCCAGGTTCGTCAGGTACATCCCGATCTCCTCCTCCCTGCCCAGGATCGGGTAGAAGTTCACCGCGACGCTCGCCTGTTCCGCCCTGAAAACTTTCTTTGTTACATATCGGAGGAGTCTCGGATATATACTCAGTTTAAGAATTATTGACATCTCGGTTGGCTGTGAAAAATCGAATTTAAGTTGGTGATAGACTGTTCGGTAATATTTTGGGTTGCTGAATTCAGGTTGGTATAGGAATAACACTAACATTACCCATAGATATCTTGCTTTGATGATTTTATCGAAGATATTGGTGAATATGTAATTATGAAAATTTGCTCTGAATTTGAGTATTTTTTGTCTTGTGCTATTAAAATGGCTGGAATTCACCAGGATACATCGCGCCTAACAAGAGAACGCCAGGCAGTTTGTCGGTGTTACTTCGAGTTTTTCAGAGATTTGGCATATATTTCCGCTAGTGTTTCAGGTAAACGGTTATTCACCGACTCAAAGTGTATTCTGATTGATCAATGTCTCTTAAGTTTTCAGATTTCACCAAGCCCTGTCCGTAGAATATTAGCATGTTATTACAGCCTGGAATTAGCAGTGGAAGAAAACCTGTCCGATACGATTATTCCTTCAAAGAGTCATTGAATGACTTTGTTTTTGCTAGAATTAAAAACAATGAATATATCAGTTTAGATATTCTTTTCGAACTGGCCAAAGAGCACCTAGATTTCAATTGATCAAATTCAACATTATATTATATCATAAAAAAAATTGGATACAAATACAAAAAATTTGATCGAAGGAAAATTCTTACTGATAAACAGAAAAATATAATAAAAATAATACGATATTGTGATAAATACCGAGAATACATGGAACAAAACGTAAAATTCATTTATCTAGATGAAACTGGGATATTCGAAAACGGTATTCAAATTCGTCAGTGGACACTAGGAAATAATCCAAAAGGTATGCCGAGTATATTCAAGGGTAAAGGCAGAAGGTGCACTATTTTGAATGCTGGAACAATTGATGGATTTTAACCTGGATGTGATCCGATTCTTGACAGTGGTATTAATGATATGGATTACTATGAATGGTGAATTATTTCATAAATGGGTTATTGAAAAATTGAAACCTTCCCTGCAAAAGGATGCTCATCAATAGGATTATGTCAGCTTATTCAATAAACACATCCAAATCACTACACTACGTGGAAACAAAGTTTTCAATGATATTTTTATCTTTGCTCTTGTATCATTCATGGATATTTTAATTTATTTATTATACTTATACTGTATGGTACCCTGTTCACATTCCCTCTGCTAATACACATGCTATACAGGGTCTTTCACGAGGAACCTCACCCATATTTATACGGGAAACTACTGAACGTATTTTCATGAAATTCAGCACTTATAAGTATTTCACGATGCTGATGAAATCTAAAATATTTTCAAGGCATGAGCACCTCCGGTTTTTCCGGAAATGACGTCAACTTCCGTTTTTCAAATTAGAACACCATTTTTTTATTGCAGAAATAGATTCCTTAGAAAATTTCAAGTTATTTCGATGTAACATTTTTCAGCTTTGGTTGGAAAATTCTCTCTGAGCGGGAAAATTCGAAAAAAAAATCGAAAATAGAGCTCCGCTGAAACAAGAATAACTTCGAGGTTTTTGGATGGAAAATTTTCATTTTTGGGATTTTTCAAGATGTAAGATTGATGTATCCACTTTAAAAATCGAAATCGCGATTCATGATACAGGGGGTGAAAAAATCGCTTTCAAAGTTAGGGATGACAAAATCGTGAAAAATCAATTTTTTCAAATTAGAACCCCATTTTTTTATGGCAGATATTGAATCTACGTTAAAAAATAATGTGAGTGTATGCATCACACCCTCGCCCTAAAATGGATATTTTCTGAGTTATTCACAAAAAACTGTTTTTCGTCTTGAATTTTCAGCTATTTCTTTTCCCTTCACGCCAAAAGGATGAAATTTTCAGGAACTGTTATTTGAACCATGCTGTAGATTTTTCACCCCTTCTTGAAACCGACTTCAAGTTACTATTAGGAGAATTATGGCAAACTCTCGCAGTTATAACTAGAGAAGATGCTCAAAGTTTTGACCGTTAATTTCTAGACATTTATTTATACGTCTCAGGAATGTTTCGTGCGTTGCTCTTCTTATTTCATCGGGAGGAAGAGATCTGCAAAAGTGTTTAAAAACCAAATTGAGTTTCAAAACTATGAATCTAAAAATCTAAACAAACCTGAACGCATTTCTGACTCGTTCTATGCAGTCCTCTTTATCAGTCAGGGGAGTTGAGTAGACAATATTTTTTATCCTACCCCAAACATAATAGTCTAAAGGAGTTAAATCGGGAGAACGTGGTGGCCAAAGATGTGGACCATTGTTCGCCAACCATCGATCTTCAAATAGCCTGTAGAGGATATTTGACACATTGAGTGAATTGTGTGGAGTCATTATGGTTCTGTACTAGCGGCTCAATTATTTGAGTCAATATGTCAGAATATCTATCTCCTAACGGAGAACATTCTTTAAATAATGCAAACATGTGTAGTGTTCTATCTTACCAGTTAAAGTCTCATCATAAATGTGAACATCGAGAATTGCATTATTTTTGATGGCGCAAAAAACATTGAAACTCCAGGTCTCTTGAAAGTTCCATTGTCTGAAGTGGTGGTTGTTCTCTTCATCTCAATAATGACTGTTATGCCTATTGAAAGAACCATTCTTTCTGAATTTAGATTCATCTGTCCAAATTATACAGTCCAAAAAGTTTTCATTCTCTTGAAATCGAATCATCATAGCTTCGCAAAACTCTGTTCTCCTGACGAAATCAGTTTCCTTCAAATGCTGTACCCTATT
Source organism: Aphidecta obliterata (assembly GCA_963966015.1). Taxonomy (NCBI): domain Eukaryota; kingdom Metazoa; phylum Arthropoda; class Insecta; order Coleoptera; family Coccinellidae; genus Aphidecta; species Aphidecta obliterata. Next base: position 528,901 of record OZ014434.1, on the reverse strand, counting down.
GAATTTATATGGGTGTATTTTATGTTTTTTTAATATTCTCCAAACACTCGATTGAGATAATCCCAGATCAATCTCGGCATCCTTGAGAGAATTTTGAGGATTCACACGAAAATATGCAAGAACTGTAATTTCGTTGTTCTCATCTTCTACTACACTTTTTTCTCTGTGTATAGTTTTCTTAACGAAAGATCCGACATTTCTCAAGTTTGTCATGGTTCTGTTAATGGTATCTCTCGTTGGTCTGGGTCGGTCAGGAAACCTCTCAATGAACAGTCGAATCGTTCTATCTACAACTTTATTACATTCTCCATGAAGTAGAATGAGATTTAAATAATGTTCATTGGTAAAATTAGGCATAGTGATCGATTTTATAACTTAATACGAATTATCACCAAATTAATAGTAAACACAAAATGCTACTGAATAAAGAGGAATTTGGCAGATGTAATTAATGATATCTATCATTGAAAAAAAAGAATGTAAAACATGGTAAGTTTTTGCATATGGTTCATAAGGAATTATTTATTTATCACTGGAGAGAAAACCGATGGCCGATTAGTTGAAATAAAGAGGTTTCCGATACAAATTCGAATCCAAATTCGCCATCTATTTAGGAACAACCTGTAACTTTTTTCTCTCGCATATTAGGGTAGTAAAATCTAAAACATGGTTTAAGTAACAGTTCCTGAAAATTTCATCTTTTTGGCGTGAAGGGAAAAGAAATAGCTGAAAATTCAAGACGAAAAACAGTTTTTTGTGAATAACTCAGAAAATATCCATTTTAGGGCAAGGGTGTGATGCATACACTCACATTATTTTTTAACGTAGATTCAATATCTGCCATAAAAAAATGGGGTTCTAATTTGAAAAAATTGATTTTTCACGAATTTGTCATCCCTAACTTTGAAAGCGATTTTTTCACCCCCTGTATCATGAATCGCGATTTCGATTTTTAAAGTGGATACATCAATCTTACATCTTGAAAAATCCCAAAAATGAAAATTTTCCATCCAAAAACCTCGAAGTTATTCTTGTTTCAGCGGAGCTCTATTTTCGATTCTTTTTTCGAATTTTCCCGCTCAGAGAGGATTTTCCAACCAAAACTGAAAAATGTTACATCAAAATAACTTGAAATTTTCTAAGGAATCTATTTCTGCAATAAAAAAATGGTGTTCTAATTTGAAAAACGGAAGTTGACGTCATTTCCGGAAAAACCGGAGGTGCTCATGCCTTGAAAATATTTTAGATTTCATCAGCATCGTGAAATACTTATAAGTGCTGAATTTCATGAAAATACGTTCAGTAGTTTCCCGTATAAATATGGGTGAGGTTCCTCGTGAAAGACCCTGTATTGTTCCCAATTCAAAAGTATACTGAATAATTGTAAAATTGCTCATCAATTATAATATTTTCAATAATTCATGGACAGTTTTAATGAACGAAAATAAAAATTGACTTTCTTAATGTATTCAACACCGAGCATCGAATAATTCACAAATTGGTTCATATATTGTTAGTTCGGTACAAATTTCATGTCGAAATTCTTCATGTACTACATAGATTCTTAATTTTTGTTTCTCTCTTATTTCTTTAAACATTATAACGTCTTTTCCAATCCATTCTTTTGGCCCTGTGCTTGCGAAGTATCCAAAATTTTTTGTTGTTGCACCACTAGCTACCTGCTAGAATTCCATTAATTATCCTTCTTGAATCCTGACATAAAATGGTACTCTTATAGTTATATGGTTAGAATTTTGCAAGATTTCCAATACCAATAAATATTGCATGGTCCTGAGTGAAAATAAATATTTATTTGAATGATCTTCAATTTTCCATGGTTGACTTTTATATGAACGATAAGTTCATATGAAAGCATTCCACGATATTTTTGCGCTTTCAAACCTGAATTCCCACGTTTAAACTGCAATCGAAATATTCCGGCTTAATTATTCGATAATTCGTATACTCAACACTTTTCTAGGTTATATTTATGTTTTATTTCTATGATGAAATTTAGTTACTTTTTTGTAACCAGGAATAAAGCCTCGACTGGACGTTCATGGCCTGCTTCGATGTCAATAATTCTTAAATGGACTATACCTACGTTTTAGTTTCGGATTCCAGGTACTCGTATATCGGTCCAGGGTTCGTTATCCCCTTAAGCGGCTTGTACACCTGCAGCAGGAAATACTTGGCCTCCAGTTTGGAGTGCTGGAAGGTGGGGCTGTCGCAGGCCACCCTATCCGGATAGTTCACCATAATCCTAGCCGCTTTGTTCACCGTCAGACTCATCACCGTGTATTCCCTCCTCAAAGTGTGCCCCACAATCCCGCAGTAGGTCTTCCCGGTGGTACAAGCGATGGAGCTCGTCTTCACCGACTTGTGGTTGTTCAAGTACTCGAAGGTGACGGAGGCGCACTTCAAGGCGTACTGGCATTCCAAATCGTGCTTGAAACCTCTCAATCCGAATATTATAACGAACATTATATCCTTGTCGAAGAGGCAGACTTTATTCACGCACCCCTTGTACATCTCGACGTTCTTGCATATCTCGATGTAGCACTCGTTCACCAGGTTGGCCAGCTGGTCGTAGGAGCACCTCTTGGACGTCAGGTTGATGAACATGATGACCGCCCTCCTCATCTCGGTGAGGTACTCGATGGGCTCGTTCCGGTCGATGCAGCTCATCACCGGAGGCAGGATGAACTTCCTCAGGCTGTCCCGGCTGATCTGGATCTGATGCATGACGGGCCTCACTGGAGAGAGAGGGGGTTTAGTCGGGGGTTGACGAGCGAGGATTACAATCGGTTACGTGCGAATTCCACGTTTTTCTTCTGCAGGAACATCTCCTCCGACTCTATCCCGAGTGGGAAATCGTCCGAGAAGTCACCTTCCAACTGCTCTGCAAGTCCCAAGGAATAATCGTATGACGTATATTTTAAGTCGTCGTAACTTACCGGAAGTTAGGGAATATTTGTTATCGCCTTTTATATGCCTCCAACCCGACCCAACACCTAAAACCTACAAAAAAACCTCAAATCATCCGTTACACCAACTAAAACTTTCCTCACCTTCCTGAAAGCCCCTTCGAGTTCGATCGAAAGGTAATCGGTCGAATTCACGTGGTACCACGCGGAAGGAGCCACAATAATCTCCCCGGGATGCGTACGGTGTTCGGCATCCTTAACGTCAGCCACCGGCTTCCCGATGAGTATATAATGGCTGTACTTCTCGTTCCCGATCAAGGTGAACAAGACCGGACCGGCCGCTATGGCTAATTTCACTCTCAGATAGGTTCCGACGTCCGTTCTGAAAGAACCGTAGTTTTTTTGGATGACCACGGCGCAGTCGAGGGCTTGGTGGACGTAGTCCCTCATGATCTGTTGTTCGTCCTTGCACTTCCAGAGGGCCAGGAAGGCGTCGCCTGAGAACTTGAATATGTCGCCGCCGAAAGACATTATTTCTTGGACCAGGGCTCCGATGTATCCGTTGAGTACCAACGTTAGACGTGAAGGGCCGCCCTTACCGGCTTGGTTGTATTTTTCAGTCAATTCCGTGAAACCTTCGAAGGGAAATGTATGTATTATGGATATTAATTTGGGATACTTTACCTGAAACGTCCCCGAGGAGTAAACAAGCCTTGTAATGTTTGTGCGAATAGTCGTTAACGTCTTGAAGGACTTCATCGGGCATAAGCGACGCTAGTATTTTGGTCTTAGCCTCCCAGAATGAGGTGGAATCTACACTCTTCTTCCTGTCTTCGTATATTGTAGCCCTAGCTCTCAATTCCTCTATTCTTTTATTCTCATGCCTTTGTCTAATAGCCCATATAAAATCCTCGACATTCGCTGCGAAAAATTCAGTTATTCAAAAGAAATGTTCTTCGATAACTCACCTTTGGAATTAAACATTTATTAGAAGTATATGTATATGATCTTGACAATATTCGCCAATTATATTATAAGTTTTGACAATCACATTAATATTAGATTAGATTGCCAAGGAAATCTCGTGAAAAATTTCATACAAATCGAATAAAGCGACAGTAAACTTCGAATTCTATCACATTCTATGAGCTCATGCGCATTGAATTATAGGTACATTTGAACTACCCACATTCGTGATTAATTTGAGTAGATTAAAAATTTGAAATGAAAATGAAAATTTGCCAGTGAAATAAAATTTGTGAAATGAATATTTCTTCTGTACTGTACTGTGTAATGGATCGGTCCTAGATTAACATCCTACAAATGAGGAAACTTCATATAATACCGATTGCAGAGTAGATTAGAAGAACACGGTCGAATATTCTGAACACGGTCAAATAACTCCGTGATTTTTATTTTTTACACCGTGATGCTATTCGATGGTTCTTGGAGGTTATAGAAAAAAGATTACTTTAGAACTTCTTGAGCACGAGAGTGGTCAGTCGGCTCTCATATTTGATATACACAAAAAGCGAAGAACACTGGTAAGGTTGTTAAGCGTTAGTCGTAGAATTCAGCAAATTTATGAAACCAAAGGTTTCCATTATCCCTAGTATATTATTAGAGTTTTCTTTGATAATCGTATGCAAGTAAGTGTGAATTTCTGTTCCATTGATTATTATTTATTCTTGATTGTACTGGTACTATTTCTCCATTTAATATTTATTACGTATTTGTGCTTGTGATATTTATTCATATTTCCGGTACTTGTGTACTCCCAGTCAATACCACTATTTCAATTCTCCCACTTGGGAAATTTGGTAGATGGTTCATTAATATGTTGGATTCTTGAAACTTAATTGGAGAGATAAGTGCCTGCTAAACATAATGACGCGGTATAGAGATTCCCCCATGGGAGATATATCAAGAATTGTACCTCTTTGCATCTAAGTAGCGTTGAACCTTCCCACCTGTAGAGCACTTAACACTGCTCGAACTTGCAGGCTTCCCTGAATTTATTTCACTGAGATTACAGACTGTCGAGATGGTCTCGGTCCCTATCTGCCCTCTACATCATTTAGTATTTAGTCATTAAGGGGATAGAGAATGCAATTCTGGAATAATCTTTCCTTTGTACCATTCAAGTTGTTGGTGTGGACGTAGCACATATCATTCTGAAGGAAAGTCCCTCTTGAATCCAACCCTTTTCTGTGTATATTGTTATTTAGTGAACAGTTTTTCACTTACGATACATTATCTTCGCATCCACCATTCAGGATATTTGTTACCATTAATGCTATCTATTCTACAGAACGGGTTTTCTCGTTCTGTAGTATCTATTTTTGATTGTGATATATTTCCCCATTGCTCTCTATGACTGACTTTTGATTTTGATATATTTTAATACTCTCATTATTACCTGATTTTGATATATTTTAATACTCTCATTATTACTTGATGTTGATATATTTTACCACTTGATTTTGATATATTTTACTATTCTCATAATTATTTACCATTTTATTATTTGCCTCTGTTTAGGAATATTCTTTACTTCGAGGTTGTTTTTTTTCTTCCCCTTGGGGTTGTTTTTTTTTTTACCTTTTGGCACTCTGAAATAAACTTATTATTTTCTTATTTTGGGTGCTAAAAATATTGTGTTTTAATTGTCTAAGACTTCCCGATAAATTTCCCTAGTACGATGAGAAGGTCCTTTGGTTTCTACGAAATGTAGAGTCCTTCCTAGATTGATCACTGCGCTGGCCAAAAATAGTTAAGATTAGTTTGCGATCCCGCGTGTTCGTATATTGAAAGTGTTCTGAACTCTCGTTCAGATAAAATAGTCGGTATTTAAAACTGCAAAACTTTACAACTGGTACTTTTGAAATGATAACTCTTACCGACATTACAGTTTTCTATTGAAAACTGTAAAGAACTAGAACTCTACCTTACAGAAGTTCCTTTTTACTTGAAAATATTACTCTAGATAATCTTTGGCCAAGATCGTGATCGTATAGTGGTTTTAAAAGGACTCTACGTGGTGTATGTAAGTATGCAACCCAAATTACGCTTGATTCAATAGAAGAGATTGACGGGAAAATAGGAAATTTAAAACACATATTTTTAGCACTCGGAACAAGAAAATATTAAGTTTATTTCAGAGTGCCAAAAGGTGGGGAGGATAAAAAACTTCCGGACGGGAAGAAAAACAAACCTGCCTCCTTTTCTCGTTCATATACCATTAACTCACAAGTAAAAGAATATTCATAAACAGGCTGACCGGTGAGAATTCTCTCAAATGGTGTTTAAAAATGATTGAGTAGATTAAAGGCGATACATTGGGAGTTTTACTACGCAGGGGTCAAACTATCATTTAACGATTGATGATCTCCCACGTTGCAAGGAGACGGGAATGCGACAGTGTCCTTGTTATATATATTTCCAAACGTTGGGCGAAGCCTAAGTTAATGTTTAGGTTGCGTCGTCCGATAGTTGTCTCCCTGGTCAATAATCCCATAAGTATTAGATAAACCATATTAGCAGTAAACGATATAACCAGTCAATGTTATAGACAGTAAACGAAATAAACAATAAACGGTATAAGCAGTGGATGATATAGATAGTAAACGATGTAAGCAGTCAATCATATAAACAATAAACGAGAAGTCATAACGGATAATAATGCATGGAGAGTAGTTTTTTTAAATGCTCAATCAATATAAGATGATGAAACATAATGCCGGCAATGGTGCATATGAATAGCCTTGCCATTTGCTGCCAACTACAACGATAACATATAGTATCATTTGAAGAATATTGCAAAACCTTATAATTAAGGTGATTATTAAGCATTCGAACATTCAAACTCTTGTGAGATGCACTTAGGAATTTAATACATATGGTCAGTTAGAATCATTAAATAATATGGAATAGACTTGATAATGAAGTATGAAAAATGGATACAAAACAATACACAAGGAGCAAACCAACATGGAAAAAAATACGTTTAGTAGGAGCAAATAGCATCATGTGAATTGAGGATAAATGATATGAGATAAACACATGGGGTAAATAATGGACCCTGTTGAAGACAATTGTAGTAAATTAGGATAAGCCTGTATGATAAAGTTGTAATTATAAAATATTGTTACTCACATGGCACCCTCGAAGGGTTTTAGATGAAACTCTCTCACAATCCTACCCTCGTGTTTCATGAAAAACCGAGCAGCCAGAAAAAAATCAACAACCGTCTACAGCCAAAACTACCAACCAAGAGAGCCAGTGTTGCCACCTTCCGTACCTACAGTTTCGGTAGAAAGTTCGGAAAAAATCGGTAGATTTCGGTAGATTTTTGAAAATCATACCTTTTCACCTATTTTATGGGTTATTCAAATTTAAATACCATTTATCCGAAATATTGGGCATGTAGGTTATTACGAATTGAGCAAAATTGAAAAAAGATTTTATTTATTTAGAAAATTAATATTTGAAAAACTAAACTTTTGAACAAAAATAATTATTCTAACAAAATAAATAGGTATTCAAAAAATTAACACCTATTGAAAACAACAAATATGCAAAAAAAATATTTGAAACAATATAAATAATAGGTATTTATCATTTTTACGTAGCGGCAACCTGTAATACATAAATCTGTATTACGTGCGTTATAGATTTGTCAACGTATAACTTAAATTATGTATCAAATTATGTTATGATAAGGAAATCTTCAAAATAATATCGTAAAGGTCATGATTTCCTAAAATATCAGAACATACATTCACTCCATCAAATTTCGGTAGAATTATTTGCTCTTTCGGTAGATTGAGAAGAAAATCGGTAGATCTACCGAAAAATCGGTAGAGGTGGCAACACTGAAGAGAGCCTTACATTTCTAGGTTATCCTCCGTACATCGATTCGTAGGAAAGGATTCTGTGGTTATTTTTCTTTCGGACGGACTCAGCAATCCGACTCCCTAATGTTAAGGATAATATGGATTTCTGTACGGATAATGAAAATGGCGGGCGCAGACGCCAGATCGGTTCACTTCCTTAATTTGTCTAGTCGGTACATACATTACACTTATATAAAAATAATTGAACAAATCGAATAAAACGACTGTAAACTTCGAATTCTATATGCTCATGCGCGTTCAAGTATTGATACATTTGAACTACCTAAATTCATGAGTATTTAAAGTAGTGGAAAAATTCAGTAGTCCAAATTATACCAACAAAATATATTGAAATCTTGTGGACTTTCAACACTTTTCGAATTTTTTTTTTCAAAATTCATTGTTTAATCAAACATCATTCTATTTTTCAAAAATGTCGGTGCTTAATATAGATGACAGTACTTTAAATTACAAAAATTCAAGTCTTACAGAAAATAGTTCAGAAAATGAGAAAACTTTCAAAGAAGCAGGTAGTTTGGCGAAAGGAGTTATGGACTTATATCTTCCAAGTTTAATTAAAGCGAAGGAGCATATGCAAGAGTTACAGTAAGTGTCATTCTAAGTATTGTTGATAATTTCATACAAATTTACCAGGGACAAGCAAAAAGTGTTAACTGATCATATGCACGACCAAAACATGAAGATAGCTAAAATTCACGATCTAGAACTGAAAATGCAAATGTTTGACAAAATAAAAATTTACGAGAAGAAATTATCTGTACTCAAGAAGGATATGAAACATCTACACGAGTGGAGCATAAAACTAAAGGTGAAGGTTTTATTTTTTTGTCGAATTAATAGAATTAAACCAGATTTTACAGGCCAGAGCTCAGAAGATTGAAGAGACGTATAAGAGCAATTCGTAGATATAGAATGAAAATTTGTAATGCCCATATAATTTATACAAGAAAGATAATATAGCTATGTTGAGATAATGACAATTTCCTAATTTTCCTATCATTGTCAAATTAAATAGTGACATTTCAAAATTTTTGTTGGGAAAATTTTGGATATATCTTTTAGTTTTATAAAATTGAAAATGTTTCTCAATCAATCCAGTTCTTCGAAATACGCAGGTAAGTATGGAATCCACTCAATAACCGATTAATAAATTCCTTCCGTTCAGATTTTGACGAAGACATAATATGGGCGATGAAGCAGAGACACGAGTGCATGAAAAGGATCAACACGGACATAGTCCTGCCAAATTTGGCAGGACCCGGTTTCTCCAGCGTAATGAAATTTCACAAGGAGACCTCGACGCAAACGATCGCCACCCTGCTACCCGACGAGGTCATAAAGAACGTCAACGACTTCGCCCCCAAAGAATTCAACGGATGCCTGTTATCCGGGAAGATCTCAGGTGGGTGAAATCTATATTTAGTGTTTACGTTATCTTTCGATATCGTAGGCGAAATCTTTATTTAGCGTTTACGTTATCTTTCGATATCGCAGGTATCGTGGAACTTATGGAATTTTACGATAAAGGTGGGAGAGGTTGTGCCCATCAGTTGACCAAAGTGTTGGATCGTTACCTCAGAGCCGTCATAGAGGAAATCATGCGTTTTAAAGGGGACGTTTTGAGTTTGTCGCCCGATTCATTCTTGGTCCTTTGGAAATCGCCCGACGAAGCCATGTTGAGCAACTACGTCCATTTAGCGATAAATTGCGCCATGGTGGTTCAAAAGAAGTTCGGTAATTTCCCTGCGGAAGGAGGAATCGTTTTGAAAGGGAAATTTGTCGTTTCCGCTGGTTCCATAGTATTCTCCCTGCTTGGTCACTACAAATCGTCGTCTTACGTGTACCTGGGACAACCGGTGGAAGAATTGGAAACGGCTGAGAAGAGGAATGTTAGTGGGGATGTTGTCGTGGCAGGCTCCGCCTGGAAGCACGTGAACCCCTCCGAATACTCCTGGGTTTCGACGGAAGACAAGGAGTACAACAAGGTTGGGACTATTCCGAATTCCGCTCCTTTTCCCTGTTCTTATTTCAATTCATTTAGATTTTAGGGATCAGTTTGACGTGGAAGTTTGCCAGGAAAGAACAACTGTTGCAAAGTGAGTGTTTTCGATGGTTTTTGTCGTTCCGTTTTTGAAATAGTGTAATGTTACAGAGGACCTGGAACGTTTTACCGATTATTCCCACAATAACTCGACTGTGGATTCCGACTCGGCCCTGCTTTATAGAACGGAGGATTTCTCCCGTGAGTTGAGCAAGGTCGATAGTGGCCGAATCAGTGACTTGTCTTTGCAGTGAGACCCATAGTTCTCGACAACTCTTCGACGAAGGAAGATTTGTCCAAGTTCTTGATCGGACCGTTGTTGAACGCGATGGTCACCGAAGAACCTCTAGAAAGTCTGGAAGAGATGAGGCAGCTGGTCGTTATGCACCTCAACGTTTCGATGGAGACGGTCACAGTCGACAATTTGGAGATAGTCAACCATTACTACAAAACCGTCTGCAAGTAAGGAATTTTTATTGTTGATATTGAACCGATCTGGCGTCTGCGCCCGCCATTTTCATTAACCGTACAGAAATCCACATTATCATGAACGTTAGGGAGTCGGATTGCTGAGTGTGTACGAGAGAAAAATAACCACAGAATCTTTCTATACAAATCGATGTACGATTTTAACCTGAAAATTCTAGAGCTCTTGCTTGGGAGTTTTTTTGCTCTAGGAGGGTGGTTGATTTTTTCCTGGCTGCTCGGTTTTTCATGAAAAACTAGGGTAGGATTGTGAGTTAGTTTGATCTTAAACTTTCGAGGGTGGAAGAGATACTTTGGTATTGTCATGTGAGTAACAATATTTTATAATTACAACTTTATCATTCAGATATGCTCCTAATTTGCTACACTTGTCTTCAACAGGGTCCATTATTTACCCCATGTGTTTATCTCATATCATTTATCCTCAATTCACAAGAGGCCATTTGCTCCTACTTAACGTATTTTTTTTTCCATGTTGGTTTGCTTCTTGTGTATTGTTTTGTATCCATTTTTCATACTTCATTATCAAGTCTATTCCATATTATTTAATGATTCTAACTGACTATATGTATTAAATTCCCAAGTGCTTCTCACAAAAGAATTTGAATGTAAAACGAATGCTTGAAAATCACCTTAATTATAAGGTTTTGCAATATTCTTCAAATGATACTATGTAATCGTTGTAGTTTGCAGCAAATAGTGTAATGTTTTGCAGTTTTAAATACCGACTATTTTATCTGAACGAGAGTTCCGAACACTTTCAATATACGAACACGCGGGATCGCAAACTAATCTTAACTATTTTTGGCCAGCGCAGTGATCAATCTAGGAAGGACTCTACGTTTCGTAGAAACCACAGGACCTTCTCATCGTACTAGGGAAATTTATCGGGAAGTCTGAGACAATTAAAACACAATATTTTCAGCACCCAAAATAAGAAAATAACAAGTTTATTTCAGAGTGCCAAGAGGTAAAAAAAAAAACAACCCCAAGGGGAAGAAAAAAAAACAACCTCTCCTTTTCTCGTTCACAAGTAAAGAACATTCCTAAACAGAGGCAAATAGTAAAATGGTAAAATGTATCAAAATCAAAAATAATTAATGATGAGAATGGTAGAATATATCAACATCAAGTAATAATGAGAGTATTAAAATATATCAAAATCAGGTAATAATGAGAGTATTAAAATATATCAAAATCAGGTAATAATGAGAGTATTAAAATATATCAAAATCAAAAGTCAGTCATAGAGAGCAATGGGGAAATATATCACAATCAAAAATAGATACTACCGAACGAGAAAACCCTTTCTGTAGGATAGAAAGCATTAATGGTAACAAATATCCTGAATGGTGGATGCGAAGATAATGTATCGTAAGTGAAAAACTGTTCACTAAATAACAATATATGTACACAGAAACGGGTTAGATTCAAGAGGGACTTTCCTTCAGAATGATAAGTGCTACGTCCACATCAACAACTTGAATGGTACAAAGGAAAGATTATTCCAGAATTGCATCCCCTATCCCCTGAATGACTAAATACTAAATGAGGTATAGGGCAAATAGGGACCGAGACCATCTTTACAGGCTGTAATTTCAGTGAAATAAATTCAGGGAATTCTGCAAGTTCGAGCAGTGATTAAGTGCTCTACAGGGAGGAAGGTTCAACAACTACACAATGCAAAGAGATACAATTCTTGGTATATCTCCCATGGGGGAATCTCTATACCGCGTCATTATGTTTAGCAGGCACTTATCTCTCCAATTAAGTTTCAAGAATCCAACATATTAATAAACCATCTACCAAGTTTCCCAAGTGGGAGAATTGAAATAGTGGTATTGACTGGGTGTACACAAGTACCTGAAATATGAATAAATATCACAAGCACAAATACGTAATAAATATTAAATGGAGAAATAGTACCATATGGACAACAATCAAGAATAAATAATGTTTCAATGGACTTACTTTCATACGATTATCAAAGAAAACGGTAATAAAATACTAGGGATAATGGAAACCTTTGGTTTCGTAAATTTGCTGAATTCTACGACTAACGCTTAACAACCTTACCAGTGTTCTTCGCTTTGTGTATCTGAATATCAGAGCCGAGCCACCACTTTGGTGCATCATCTCTCAAGAAGTCACAAACATTCTAGTCCCATAACCTCCAAAAACCATCCAGTCGAAAAAATAGAATCACGGTGTAAAAAATAAAAATCACAAAGTTATTTGACCGTGTTCAGAATATTCGACCGTGTTCTTCTAATCTACTCTGAAAACGGTATTATAAGAAACTTCCTCATTTTCTGGTTGCCAATCTAGGTCTGATCCATTACAATAGCAAGGATATCCATAAGCACCATTGTCGGCATTATATTTCATCACTTTATATTGATTGAGCATTTTAAAAAGCTACTCTCCACGCATTATAATCCGTTATGACTCCTCGTTTATTGTTCATATGATTGACTGCTCATATCGTTTACTATCTATACCATCCACTGCATATATCGTTTATTGTTTATTTCGTTTACTGTCTATAACATTGACTGGATATATCGATTACTGCTAATATGGTTTATCTAATACTTGATGGGATTATTGACCAGGGAGACAACTATCGGACGATGCAACCTAAAAATTAATTAAGGCTTCGCCCAACGATTGGAAATATATATAACAAGGACACTGTCGCATTCCCGTCTCCTTGCAACGTGAGAGATCATCAATCGTCAAATGGTAGTTTGACCCCTGCGAAGTAAAACTCCCAATTTACCGCCTTTAATCTACTCAATCATTTTTGAGCGCTCGTACTACTTACACGAGGGCTATATCATTTCGTCACGATGTCTGTATTTTTCGAATTTTGAGCCGAAAATGGTCTCAATCGACTATGTTCGACTCACTGATGACGAATCCGTCGGAAAATTCGAGTCTGTCCGTCCGTCCGTCCGTCCGGCCGTCCGGCCGTCCGTCCGTCAGCACGATAACTCTCGAACGGATCAACCTAGAGACTTGAAATTTTCAGTGTAGGTTCAGATCCCAAATGCCTCGGTTAAGTTCGTTAATGGGCAGAATTCCACCAGGGGTTCCGTAAATATGGCCGTTTGAAATTTTGTTGTCCTGATTACTTGAAAACTACAGATTTGATAGAGATGAAAATTTGCACTCAAATGGAAAATGAGGTGTTCAAGCTACGTGTGAAATTTCGTCCAGATCGCATGACCAGAACCATAGAAACCATAGAAAATTGTAACTTTTGAATGGAAACGCCTAGGGACTTGAAATTTTCAGGATAGGTGTGGATCTCGAATGTCGTGATCACGTTCATCTATGAGCAACATTATACAAGGAGTTCCGTAAATACGGTCGTTTGAAATTTCGTTTTCTCGATAAATTCGGAACTACGGATTCGATCGAGATGAAATTTTGTATTTTAATCGAGAATAATGTATTGAAGCAATATTTTGTCCAGATCGCATAACCAGAACCATAGAAACCATAGAATATTGTAACTTTTGCACGGAGAGGCCTAGGAACTTGAAATTTTCAGGGTGGGTTTGGATCGCGAATATGAAGTCGGGAGTTTCGCCTAAGTTTAAAATTTTATTTGAGAGCTGTCAAAAATTCCTTCAATTGATTTCCAAAACTGGAAAATGCGAATCTACCTACAAGGTGGATGTACGAGCGCTCAAAAGCTCCTGCCTTCACGGCAGTGCTTTTCGTAATTTTAAACACCATTTGAGAGAATTCTCACCGGTCAGCCTGTTTATGAATATTCTTTTACTTGTGAGTTAATGGTATATGAACGAGAAAAGGAGGGAGGTTTGTTTTTTTTTCTTCCCCGTCTGGGTAGTTTTTTTTATCCTTCCCACCTTTTGGCACTCTGAAATAAACTTACTATTTTCTTGTTTCGAGTGCTAAAAATATGTGTTTTAAATTTCCTATTTTCCCGTCAATCTCTTCTATTGAATCAAGCGTTATTTGGGTTGCATACTTACATACACAACGTAGAGTCCTTTTAAAACCACTATACGATCACGATCTTGGCCAAAGATTATCTAGAGTAATATTTTCAAGTTAAAAAGAACGCCTGTAAGGTAGAGTTCTAGTTCTTTACGGTTTTCAGTAGAAATAATCATTACAAAAGTACCAGTACAGTACAATATTCTGGAAATTAACTGTTAATTCCAGCAAAGTGAGCGCCCACAAGGGCTTGGTCAAGAGTTCCTCCGTCTCCGACGGAAACGTAACCTTCATCGTCGTTTTCGGGATGAGGGGGTTCACCACCGTCAGGGAGAGCCAGGAAGCCCTCAGGTGCGCCATCAGGAGCAAGCACGAGCTGGAACTGTTCGACGAGGTGCACGCCGTGTCCATAAGTTGCAGCACCGGGAAGTGTTACTGCGGAGTCTTCGGACATCCCCTTCGCAAAGATTACGCCGTGTTCGGGAGGTGCGTGGCCGAATCCGGTCGCATGGTGGCGGATCACCCTGGGAAGATCACGTGCGACAGACAGACCTTCATCTACAGCAACCTGGACTCGGAGAATTTCATCTTTTTGGAGCACGAGGATGAAGGTCCAATGTATGAGTACACGGAGGCGAAAGGGATGTCGTAGGTTTTGGTTATGTAGTAATTGGGAAATTCATTAACATTTTCTATCCTTAGGATCTGCCGAAGGGACTTCGAGTCTCTTCCCATCCTAGGGAGAGACGAGGAAATCGAGACTTTCCTCAAGTTGTTCAGGGTTTACGTCGAGAACTTCGGAGTCAAACCCTGCTGTAATTACAGTAGGTGTTCTTTCAAGAACTGCCTGATCTTCGATGGCGTCTACAGGCAGGGTAAGAGCAGGGTTCTGCAAGAATTATCCGGTAGGGTCGAGGAGGCGGATGTCCAAATGTTGAATTTCTACGAGAACGATTACATGGTGAGAATTAAACGATATTTCCTTAAAGCCGAATAAGATGGAATTTTCCAGAGTAGCTACAACGGAACGAGAATGATCATGAGCCCCACCCTGAGGTTCGGAAACTACACGGCCGAATATTTCAGGAGGAAGAGGATAAAGGAAGAAATGGGTAAATGGGGAACGCCAAAGCTGCTCTACGCCCTCAACGACGTGTTCGACGTGAATTTCCAAGTGTCGAACAAGAACAAACCTTCGGACGAAGAGAAATCCGAGCTGAGGAAGGAAAGCATCAAGATACTTTGCACGAAGGTGGGAATTTTTCAGATTGTTATAGCCTTTCATTATACTGTTGTAGTGTTTCGAGAAACCCACCCTTATCCTGATCGACAACGCGGATTTCATGGACGAGGAGACCTGGGGTCTGCTGCCGGCCATGCTGGAAACCAAACGCTTCTTTCTGGTCGCAACGATAGACAGGACGAGGAGGGAACTGATCGGTATGGAGGCAACGCTGACCAGTCATCACATACTCAAAATAGCCCTGAAGAACATACCCCAGATCTACCTCGCCGGTTTGGCCTGTCAGATGTTGAGGGTGTTCGCCATACCCGCAGACTTGGAGAAGTGAGTACGAAAATGAGATTGGGACTTAACGATAAGTGTACGATGGGATATAGGGCGATACAGTCGAACAGCAAGGGGAACCCCGGATGGATAGAGAATTTTTTGTTGATCTTGCAACACACGGGGAAGATTGCAGTGGCCACCGTCGATTTCAAGAGGATCCACGAGGAGGCTTTGGTGGCTCCGCCACTGTACATGCTCAAAAGGTAAAGGTATCAGTTTCTGTTTCTCAGTAGATCTAATGTATCACGTATGTCATACTTTTCCGACGTTATTTGAGTTTTTGTTGAATCGAACCAGTGCAAGCGAAAGATATCCAATGTACACATTTTACCTACCCTTACTTTTCACAAATGTTAACGGTTAAAGTTTTTGAAAGAGAAATCATGATCTTCTTTTGAAGAAAACCAGTATCGAACAAATCGAAACAGTTGGAAATTGTGGTTATGAAATTTCTTTCATTCGGTAGATCTAATGTTTAACATAAGCCATATTTTTCCGACGTTGCCGGATATAAAGTACTCTTATTTGAGTTTTTGTTGAGTCAAACCGGTGCAAGCGAAAAATTTTCAATGTACACATTTTACCTACCCTTTCTTTCCACAAAAGGTAACGGTTACAGTTTTTGAAAAAGAAATTATGATCTTCTTTTGAAGAAAACCAGTATCGAACAAATCGAAACAGTTGGAAATTGTGGTTATGAAATTTCTTTCATTCGGTAGATCTAATGTTTAACATAAGCCATATTTTTCCGACGTTGCCGGATATAAAGTACTCTTATTTGAGTTTTTGTTGAGTCAAACCGGTGCAAGCGAAAAATTTTCAATGTACACATTTTACCTACCCTTTCTTTCCACAAAAGGTAACGGTTACAGTTTTTGAAAAAGAAATTATGATCTTCTTTTGAAGAAAACCAGTATCGAACAAATCGAAACAGTTGGAAATTGTGGTTATGAAATTTCTTTCATTCGGTAGATCTAATGTTTAACATAAGCCATATTTTTCCGACGTTGCCGGATATAAAGTACTCTTATTTGAGTTTTTGTTGAGTCAA
Organism: Aphidecta obliterata; assembly: GCA_963966015.1. Classification (NCBI taxonomy): domain Eukaryota; kingdom Metazoa; phylum Arthropoda; class Insecta; order Coleoptera; family Coccinellidae; genus Aphidecta; species Aphidecta obliterata. Next base: position 511,938 of record OZ014434.1, on the reverse strand, counting down.
ACCGGTGCAAGCGAAAAATTTTCAATGTACACATTTTACCTACCCTTTCTTTCCACAAAAGGTAACGGTTACAGTTTTTGAAAAAGAAATTATGATCTTCTTTTGAAGAAAACCAGTATCGAACAAATCGAAACAGTTGGAAATTGTGGTTATGAAATTTCTTTCATTCGGTAGATCTAATGTTTAACATAAGCCATATTTTTCCGACGTTGCCGGATATAAAGTACTCTTATTTGAGTTTTTGTTGAGTCAAACCGGTGCAAGCGAAAAATTTTCAATGTACACATTTTACCTACCCTTTCTTTCCACAAAAGGTAACGGTTACAGTTTTTGAAAAAGAAATTATGATCTTCTTTTGAAGAAAACCAGTATCGAACAAATCGAAACAGTTGGAAATTGTGGTTATGAAATTTCTTTCATTCGGTAGATCTAATGTTCCACATAAGTCATATTTTTCCGACGTTACCAGATATAATGTACTCTTATTTGAGTTTTTGTTGAGTCAAACCGGTGCAAGGGAAAGATTTTCAATGTACACATTTTACCTACCCTTTCTTTTCACTAAAGGTAACGGTTACAGTTTTTGAAAAAGAAATTATGATCTTTTTAAGAAAACCAGTATCGAACAAATCGAAACAGTTGAAAATTGTGGTTATGAAATTTCTTTCATTCGGTAGATCTAATATATCACATAAGTCATATTTTTCCGACGTTGCCAGATATAAAGTACTCTTATTTGAGTTTTTGTTGAGTCAAACCGGTGCAAGCGAAAGATTTTCAATGTACACATTTTACCTACCCTTTCTTTTCACGAAAGGTAACGGTTACAGTTTTTAAAAAAGAAATTATGATCTTCCTTTGAAGAAAACCAGTATCGAACAAATCGAAACGGTTGGAAATTGTGGTTATGAAATTTCTGTCATTCGGTAGATCTAATGTTTCACATAAGTCATATTTTCCCGACGTTGCCAGATAATAAAGTACTCTTATTTGAGTTTTTGTTGAGTCGAACCGGTGCAAACGAAAGATTTTCAATGTACACATTTTACCTACCCTTTCTTTTTACAAAAGGTAACGGTTACAGTTTTTGAAAAAGAAATTATGATCTTCTTTTGAAGAAAACCAGTATCGAACAAATCGAAACAGTTGGAAATTGTAGTTTATAAATTTCTTTCATTCGGTAGATCTAATGTTTCACATAAGTCATATTTTTCCGACGTTGCCAGATATAAAGTAACCTTATTTGAGTTTTTGTTGAGTCAAACCGGTGCAAGCGAAAGATTTTCAATGTACACATTTTACCTACCCTTTCTTTTTACAAAAGGTAACGGTTACAGTTTTTGAAAAAGAAATTATGATTTTCTTCTGAAGAAAACCAGTATCGAACATATCGAAACAGTTGGAAATTGTGGTTATGAAATTTCTTTCATTCGGTAGATCTAATGTTTCACATAAGTCATATTTTTCCGACGTTGCCAGATATAAAGTACTCTTATTTGAGTTTTTGTTGAGTCAAACTGGTGCAAGCGAAAGATTTTCAATGTACACATTTTACCTACCCTTTCTTTTCACTAAAGGTAACGGTTACAGTTTTTGAAAAAGAAATTATGATCTTTTTAAGAAAACCAGTATCGAACAAATCGAAACAGTTGAAAATTGTGGTTATGAAATTTCTTTCATTCGGTAGATCTAATATATCACATAAGTCATATTTTTCCGACGTTGCCAGATATAAAGTACTCTTATTTGAGTTTTTGTTGAGTCAAACTGGTGCAAGCGAAAGATTTTCAATGTACACATTTTACCTACCCTTTCTTTTCACTAAAGGTAACGGTTACAGTTTTTGAAAAAGAAATTATGATCTTTTTAAGAAAACCAGTATCGAACAAATCGAAACAGTTGAAAATTGTGGTTATGAAATTTCTTTCATTCGGTAGATCTAATATATCACATAAGTCATATTTTTCCGACGTTGCCAGATATAAAGTACTCTTATTTGAGTTTTTGTTGAGTCAAACTGGTGCAAGCGAAAGATTTTCAATGTACACATTTTACCTACCCTTTCTTTTCACTAAAGGTAACGGTTACAGTTTTTGAAAAAGAAATTATGATCTTTTTAAGAAAACCAGTATCGAACAAATCGAAACAGTTGAAAATTGTGGTTATGAAATTTCTTTCATTCGGTAGATCTAATATATCACATAAGTCATATTTTTCCGACGTTGCCAGATATAAAGTAACCTTATTTGAGTTTTTGTTGAGTCAAACCGGTGCAAGCGAAAGATTTTCAATGTACACATTTTACCTACCCTTTCTTTCCACAAAAGGTAACGGTTACAGTTTTTGAAAAAGAAATTATGATTTTCTTCTGAAGAAAACCAGTATCGAACATATCGAAACAGTTGGAAATTGTGGTTATGAAATTTCTTTCATTCGGTAGATCTAATGTTTCACATAAGTCATATTTTTCCGACGTTGCTAGATATAAAGTACTCTTATTTGAGTTTTTGTTGAGTCAAACTGGTGCAAGCGAAAGATTTTCAATGTACACATTTTACCTACCCTTTCTTTTCACTAAAGGTAACGGTTACAGTTTTTGAAAAAGAAATTATGATCTTTTTAAGAAAACCAGTATCGAACAAATCGAAACAGTTGAAAATTGTGGTTATGAAATTTCTTTCATTCGGTAGATCTAATATATCACATAAGTCATATTTTTCCGACGTTGCCAGATATAAAGTACTCTTATTTGAGTTTTTGTTGAGTCGAACTGGCGCAAGCGAAAGATTTTCAATGTACACATTTTACCTACCTTTCTTTTCACATAAGTTAACGGTTACAGTTTTTGAAAAAGAAATTATGATCTTCCTTTGACGAAAACCAGTATCGAACAAATCGAAACAGTTGGAAATTGTGCTTATGAAATTTCTTTCATTCGGTAGATCTAATGTTCCACATAAGTCATATTATTCCGACGTTGCCAGATATAAAGTACGCTTATTTGAGTTTTTGTTGAGTCAAACCGGTGCAAGCGAAAGATTTTCAATGTACACATTTTACCTACCCTTTCTTTTCACAAAAGGTAACGGTTACAGTTTTTGAAAAAGAAATTATGATCTTCCTTTGAAGAAAACCAGTATCGAACAAATTGAAACAGTTGGATATTGTGGTTATGAAATTTCTTTCATTCGGTAGATCTAATGTATCACATAAGTCATATTTTTCCGACGTTACCAGATATAAAGTACTCTTATTTGAGTTTTTGTTGAGTCAAACCGGTGCAAACGAAAGATTTTCAATGTACACATTTTACCTACTCTTTCTTTACAAAAGGTAACGGTTACAGTTTTTGAAAAAGAAATTATGATCTTCCATTGAAGAAAACCAGTATCGAACAAATCGAAACAGTTGGAAATTGTGGTTATGAAATTTCTTTCATTCGGTAGATCTAATGTATCACATAAGTCGTATTTTTCCGACGTTGCCAGATATAAAGTACTCTTATTCGAGTTTTTGTTGAGTCAAACCGGTGCAAGCGAAAGATTTTCAAAGTACACATTTTACCTACTCTTCTTTCCACAAAAGGTAACGGTTACAGTTCTTGAAAAAGAAATTATGATCTTTCATTGAAGAAAACCAGTATCGAACAAATCGAAACAGTTGGAAATCGTGGTTATGAAATTTCTTTCATTCGGTAGATACAATGTTTCACATAAGTCATATTTTTCCGACGTTGCCAGATATAAAGTACTCTTATTTGAGTTTTTGTTGAAGCAAAACGGTGCAAACGAAAGATTTTCAATGTACACATTTTACCTACCCTTTCTTTTCACAAAAGGTAACGGTTACAGTTTTTGAAAAAGAAATTATGATCTTCTTTTTAAGAAAACCAGTATCGAACAAATCGAAACAGTTGAAAATTGTGGTTATGAAATTTCTTTCATTCGGTAGATCTAATGTACCACATAAGTCATATTTTTCTGACGTTGACAGATATAAAGTACTCTTATTTGAGTTTTTGTTGAGTCAAACCGGTGCAAACGAAAGATTTTCAATGTACACATTTTACCTACTCTTTCTTTTCACAAAAGGTAACGGTTACAGTTTTTCAAAAAGAAATTATGATCTTCTTGTGAAGAAAACCAGTATCGAACAAATCGAAATAGTTGAAAAATGTGGTTATGAAATTTCTTTCATTCGGTAGATCTAATGTTTCACATAAGTCATATTTTTCCGACGTTGCCAGATATAAAGTACTCTTATTTGAGTTTTTGTTGAGTCAAACCGGTGCAAGCGAAAGATTTTCAATGTACACATTTTACCTACCCTTTCTTTTCACAAAAGGTAACGGTTACAGTTTTTGAAAAAGAAATTATGATCTTCCATTGAAGAAAACCAGTATCGAACAAATCGAAACAGTTGGAAATTGTGGTTATGAAATTTCTGTCATTCGGTAGATCTAATGTATCACATATGTCATACTTTCCGACGTTGCCGGATATAAAGTACTCTTATTTTAGTTTTCGTTGAGCCGAACCAGTGCAAGCGAAAGATTTTTAATGTAAACATTTTACCTACCCTTTCTTTCCTCAAAAGGTAACGGTTTCAGTTTTTGAAAAAGAAATTATGATCTTCTTTTGAAGAATCGAACAAATCGAAACAGTTGGAAATTGTGGTTATGAAATTTCTGTCATTCGGTAGATCTAATGTACCACATATGTCATATTTTTCCGACGTTGCCGGATATAAAGTACTCTTATTCGAGTTTATGTTGAGTCGAACCGGTGCAAGCGAAAGATTTTCAAGTTTAACCCTTCCTCTCAGATTATCGTCCGAATCCGTCAGTTACTACAAGTCCATCCTGGAGGAGAAGACCGCGCGCCCTTCGGAAGGCGCGGATCACTGGGAGGTCTACGTGGACAGCTGCAGGGACGCGTACAGGGAGGTGGACGTGCGGTGCGGCATCCAGGAGATCTTCTGCAACGAGTCCAAGGTCCCGGCGTGCCTCCTCGCGGGCGCCATCGACGTCGACCCCAACGTGACGGACGACCTGAACTTCCTCGAGGTCTACGACCGGCTCTCCTTCCCCGAGCAGCAGATGCTGAGGTGCGCATCCGTCCTGGGCGACCCCTTCACCAGGAGGCTCCTCTTCTTCATCTGGACGCCGGAGAGCCAGAAGAAAGGCGGGGAGGGTGAGTTTTCGCTCGAAGAAGCCTCGATCTACCTTCTGAGAAATAGTTGTGCAGGGTCTGTTCGAGAAGGGGTTGGTCTGCTGCGCCAGGGGCGACTTCAGTTCCGGCGGCGACTACCTCCTGATCAGGAACAAGGCCGACGGCGACGGGGGTCACGCGGAGTGTCGCTGCGTGGGCCTGGACGTCCCGGACGACTGCCTCTCCATGCCCAAGTACGCCTCGTGCGGCTTCATGCGCTTCAGGTCGGCGGACTTCGTCGGGAAGGCCTACGGGATGATCCCCGACGAGGAGAGGAAGGAGCTGCACGCCAGGGCCGCCAAGTTCATCAAGAAGGAGACGAGGAGGTGCGTGTCGTGCGGCTGCGGCTACTTCCCCACCCAGCTGGGGTTCAAGATGGACAGCGTGAGTCGGTCTCGCGGGTTCTCGAAGATATCCTCGAAGTTCTTCGAATTTAAGAATGAATATTTATACTAGATGAACTAATGAGCAAGCCAACAAAACAATTTATGTATCCCAGATACCAACGAATCCATCATTTGCAGTCGTAGACCGGTTTCGATCCATATCAGATCTCATCAGTACAACTAGCAAAATGATAAATTGATGAATTGTTTTGTTGGCTTGCTTGTTAGTTTATCTAGCATAATTTTTCAATCTTCATTCTTGAATTCGATCAATTTAGATAAACAGCCTTATATTATTCTTCTCCTCAGACTTTTCAAACGTTCTTTTCTCACTTTCAGCAGAGGTAAAGGATCTTACTACAAATCCCACTCTACCTTTATATTATTCAGTCCACTAGCTTCAATTCCACTGTCTCGATACACTTGATGTTTTACTAATTTCATCACATTCATCGCAATATCAAACGACACAAATCCTCACATGAACTAATCGTAGAGTGTCACCTCGATAATAAACAAATCTTTTTGTCTGCATCTCCTCAGACTTCAGGAATGAAAATTGGGAAATTATACTGGATTAACTAATAAGCAAGCCAACAAAACAATTCATTTATCCCAGATACCAACGAATCCATCATTTCCAGTCGAAAACTGGTTTCGATCCATATCAGATCTCATCAGTACAACTAGCAAAATGATAAATTGATGAATTGTTTTGTTGGCTTGCTTGTTAGTTTATCTAGTATAATTTTTCAATGTTCATTCTTGAATTCGATCAATTCAGATAAACAGCCTTATATTATTCTTCTCCTCAGACTTTCCAAATGTTCTTTCCTCACTTTCGGCAGAAGTAAAGGATCTTACTACAAATCCCACTCTACCTTTATATTATTCAGTCCACTATCTCGATACACTTGATGTTTCACTAATTTAATCACATTCATCGCAATATCAAACGACACAAACCCTCACATGAACTAATCGTAGAGTGTCACCTCGATAATAAACAAATCTTTTTGTCTGCATCACCTCAGACTTCAAGAATGAAAATTGAGAAATTATACTGGATTAACTAATAAGCAAGCCAACAAAACAATTCATGTATCTCAGATACCAACGAATCCATCATTTGCAGTCGTAGACCGGTTTCGATCCATATCAGATCTCATCAGTACGACTAGCAAAATGATAAATTGATGAATTGTTTTGTTGGCTTGCTTGTTAGTTTATCTAGTATAATTTTTCAATTTTCATTCTTGAATTCGATCAATTCAGATAAACAGGCTTATATTATTCTTCTCCTCAGACTTTTCAAACGTTCTTTTCTCAGTTTAAGCAGAGGTAAAGGATTTCACTACAAATCCCACTCTACCTTTATATTATTCAGTCCTCTAGCTTTAATTCCACTGTCTGTTTTCAAAGCGCAAATATAGACACCATACTAAAATTGCAGATAAAATGTGTAAGGATAATATGTAAAAAACCAGCAAGAACTAGCTGCAGAGAATTATTCAAGAAATGTGGAATACTGACAGCAACATCATTATATATCTTGTCATGTGTATTATTCGTTCATGGAAACAAATGTAGATTTGAAGCAAATAGTGATTATCATGAATATGCCACTCGAAAGAGAAATGAATTGACAACACCATACCATCGACTTAAAGCTAGCCAGCAGAGTATTAACTATGACTGTGTGAAATTCTACAACAGGCTGCCTCTGATTGTCAAGACATTGGAAGCAAAATCCTTCAAAAGAAAGGTTGTCAGGTTACTTTTGAACAGAACCATCTACTTCATCAGTGAGATTTAAATCACCCTAAATTAGTCGACGACTTGTACATTCTTGTAATGTTTTGGGGAATAAGTTTATTATTATTATTATTATTAAAGATAGCCTCATTCTTTTTTGGTTCCAGACGGCGATGGGGAGGAGGGGGACCTCCTCGGGGTCGGAGGGTAAGAAGAAGAAATCCGCGCAGCTGGAACGGATGGACTTCGAGGAACTGTTCGATTATTCCACCCACGTCGCGGGAAGGACCACCATCACCACGTCGATGAGCAGGGCGCCCAGGGCCTCCCTGCCCGTCCAGTTCAGGGCCAACAAGAGCTTCACGACCAGCACGACCAGCGACGACAGGTTCGTCGATCTGACCTTCGACGATCGACGTGAGTGCGAAATTTAACTCTTCGCCGACAGACCGAAACGTGTCTCGGGGTGTGTTTCAGACGGGAAGGCCTTGAAGTTCATAAGCCCGTTCACGATATTCAAGTTGAGGAGGCACGCCTCGCTGGTGAGGACGTTCTCGAAGTCCGATTTTCTATCCTGCGACTGCCATCTGATCCTCAACCACATGTATAAACGACTGAAACACCATTACGCAGGATGTGGTAAGGTCTATACCGTATAGTTAGATGTTGAACGATAACTTGAACCGATCTGGCGTCTGCGCCCGCCATTTTCATTAACCGTACAGAAATCCACATTATCATTAACATTAGGGAGTCGGATTGCTGAGTCCGTCCGAGAGAAAAATAACCACAGAATCTTTCTATACAAATCGATGTACGATTTTAACCTGAAAATTCTAGAGCTCTTGCTTGGGAGTTTTTGCTCTGGAGGGTTGTTGATTTTTTCCTAGCTGCTCGGTTTTTCATGAAAAACGAGGGTAGGATTGTGAGTTAGTTTGATCTTAAACTTTCGAGGGTGGAAGAGATACTTTGGTATTGTCATGTGAGTACCAATATTTTATAATTACAACTTTATCATTCAGATATTCTCCTAATTTGCTACACTTGTCTTCAACAGGGTCCATTATTTACCCCATGTGTTTATCTCATATCATTTATCCTCAATTCACATGAGGCCATTTGCTCCTACTCAACGTATTTTTTTTTCCTTGTTGGTTTGCTTCCTGTGTATTGTTTTGTATCCATTTTTCATATCTCATTATCAAGTCTATTCCATATTATTTAATGATTCTAACTGACCATATGTATTAAATTCCCAAGTGCTTCTCACAAAAGAATTTGAATGTAAAACGAATGCTTAAAAATCACCTTAATTATAAGGTTTTGCAATATTCTTCAAATGATATTATGTAATCGTTGTAGTTTGCAGCAAATAGCAAGGATATCCATAAGCACCATTGTCGGCATTATGTTTCATCACCTTTTTTGATTGAGCATTTTAAAAAGCTACTCTCCACGCATTATAATCCGTTATGACTCCTCGTTTATTGTTTATATGATTGACTGCTTATATCGTTTACTATCTTTATCATCCACTGCTTATATCATTTACTATCTATACCATCCACTGCATATATCGTTTATTGTTTATTTCGTTTACTGTCTATAACATTGACTGGTTATATCGTTTACTGCTAATATGGTTTATCTAATACTTGATGGGATTATTGACCAGGGAGACAACTATCGGACAACGCAACCTAAAAATTAATTAAGGCTTCGCCCAACGATTGGAAATATATATAACAAGGACACTGTCGCATTCCCGTCTCCTTGCAACGTGAGAGATCATCAATCGTCAAATGATAGTTTGACCCCTGCGAAGTAAAACTCCCAATTTACCGCCTTTAATCTACTCAATCATTTTTAAACACCATTTGAGAGAATTCTCACCGGTCAACCTGTTTATGAATATTCTTTTACTTGTGAGTTAATGGTATACGAACGAGAAAAGGAGGGAGGTTTGTTTTTTTTCTTCCCCGTCTGGGTAGTTTTTTTTATCCTCCCCACCTTTTGGCACTCTGAAATAAACTTACCTTTTTCTTGTTTCGAGTGATAAAAATATGTGTTTTAAATTTCCTATTTTCCCGTCAATCTCTTCTATTGAATCAAGCGTAATTTGGGTTGCATACTTACATACACAACGTAGAGTCCTTTTAAAACCACTATACGATCACGATCTTGGCCAAAGATTATCTAGAGTAATATTTTCAAGTTAAAAAGAACGCCTGTAAGGTAAAGTTCTAGTCCTTTACGGTTTTCAATAGAAAACTGTAATGTCGGTAAAAGTTAATCATTACAAAAGTACCAGTACAGTACAAACTATTTCTTGTATTTCAGAACAGTGGCACGACATGATCTTCTCTTGTATAGACTACGTGAGGATCTCCCTGGCCAACAGGAACTACGCTTCCTGCATGAGTACGATCCAAGAAGCCCTGGACATATTGGAAGTAAACGGTACGATTAAACCGAAGGGACTCTTAAATAACCTCTCGTTGTTTCGAAGAACGATGGTCGTATCTTGGGCGACCACAAGTGGAAGGTGAGGATGTTGATCGCCAAGTTCTACTGTTTGAAAGGGGACGTTCTCTTGGAGTTGGATCAGACGGAGGAGGCGTACAAGACCCTCCTGAAAGCGATGAAGTCTTTCGGGTTCCCCTTTCCGGAGAAAGAGAAAACGTTGAGGTTCCACATGAAACTTTTCAACCAGAAGTGGAGGCAGAAGTTACGTTTGTACTTCCTGCCCGGTTCCTTTCTGGACGAAGAGAGGGACGTGAGCCACTTGTACATCTCGAACAGCATCTCGGAGACGCTGACCAACCTATGCAGGATATACATGGTGAGAATGTCCCCCTGTATAACGATAGTGAATAATGTAGTGACTTTGTGCAAGACAGTGGCGATATTAGGGATATAAGCTCAAATTCGAATGAAATAGTACTGGAATAGCTTTCAACGGAATATTCAAATGTAAACTGCATACCTTCGAATTTTTATGTGCAACTTGTTTTATAATTGGAATGGTTACTCAATCATTGCCTTTTAATAGAAAAACTATTTAAATTAAACTCTAAATATCTGAAATGAATTTGCAACGACTGTCATATTCGCTGATCCTTTGATGGCACTTTTGAATATCGTATGATTATACCGTTGTATACAGAATTTATCTAATGATTATACTGAGATTCTTATTGATAATTTAACTCTTCAATTTATGAAAATAAGGTATATTATTGCAAAGACAGGACAATCTTCAATATTCATATTTTGAGTGGACTGATTTATATTGTTTTAAGGTAGCTTCCATGTCTGAAAAGTTTCAATTAATGCCCTATTTCAAAAAAAAAAAAAATGAATAGCCTCTTAACATTTTAAGTTGAGTAAATTTTGTAAAATTTTTGAACCGGCAGCAACGATGCAATTTTCAAAAGTATAACATCTTGACTGTCACAAGCCAAATCAAAATTGAAATGATATATCAGATATAAGTTAAACGAAATCTTCATTATTATAGAAGAAAATGAGATGTTTTTTTTAGGGAATATTAGATTCTTCGGAACATAAAACTATTTTTGAAATTCTTTTTTTTCATTCAAAGGTTTTTATTTCAAATATGAATAACAATTAATTTATGAAGGCCTAATATACAAATTTATCTATTGTTTAATTGACTTTTACAGTTGCAATTTGAAATATAAATATATTATGCAAATCTAACTAGAAAAGTCTGAAAAAAGCAATATTATAAGGACCTTGAGAAGACCGCACTCAAAATTAGTGTCCAGCCACCGTTTTATTCACAAATCGTCTACATGAACTTTCCTTTTTTTTTAAATTTATTTTTAACAGAATATTATAAATCTATTTATAATTTTATTTTTCAATTTATGGCAATAGTGCACAACTAGTAAGCCGAGAGATCCACATAACAGGTAGATTCGACTTTTCCGATAGATTCACCTTTTCGGGTAGATCCACATTTTCGAATAGTTCGGTGAAGAAAAAAAAAATAATAATTTTGATTATTGCCAGAAGGGCCAAGAACGGTCCTGTCCTATAATGTCAATCGAAGGGGGCGGGGCTTTATCCACGAAATACGGGGTGAACGTCACGAAATATCTATGCTCCCAGTAAATTAATTCGGGTTTCTCGAGGTGTCAAAAATCGTACTTTTTCTATTCGAGTTCTTGCGCAAACCGGTGGATGGATTTTCGTCGAAATTACTTTAAGGAGACCTAGTGTCCTTTGAGATGATAATTTGACCGCTTTCGTTCCCCGAGACGCCGCGGATCAAAAGCCTATCCAATAGTTCGGCGTCAACTTTTGGCGTCTTTTCGAGTTTTTGACCTTTTCCGTTCGTTATTTTCGTTCGTTTGGAATGGGAAGTAGGCAACTTTTCGTGTACCTTAGGAAAGCCCGTTTCTTCCTCTCGAAAACGCGGGGGCGCTTCGCGCCCCCGGTCCCTTTCTTTTTTCGCAATTTCAAAATTGCTCGAGGCCTTCGGCCTCTCGTTTTAAATAGTTTTTGTCTTAACATTTCTGTGGTTCCGAAAAAATAATTTTAGTATATGGATGGATAGGGAAGACTTACCGTGAGAGAATTTCACGCCGAGACAAATTTGGATGTATATTTAACAGTCAAACATTCAACGATTGAAAGTAACAATTCCACTTCAATGCAAAATCGATATCGTCCAATTTGTCGCCACTGTCCTGTATAAACTCACTGTATTAAACATGGAATTTTTCAGTTGAAAGGAATGTGGAAATTCGCGGAATTGGCCGCGGTTTTGAGCCTCAAAACCAGCTTGAAGACCGAGACGAACCTGATAAGGATCTGCGAATCCTTCACGAACATGATGTTGGTCGCTCAACACTGCAAGAACAAGTTGTTGTGGATGAGTCTGGAGGTGCACGCGTTGAGGTGTTGCCACAAGAAGAGGAATTTCGTGGAGGCGCCCGAGCTCAGAGCCATCTCCCTCCTGTACGTTACGATCTTCGAGGCAAGGTACCGTGCGATTCCGGCATACGTTAAAGTGCGTCCAACGTGCCGAAATATGACCTCTGTTTCGTTTTTCTTTCTCTACGTCAACTTCAAATAGCAGTTGAGGTTGGAGGAAAATCTAATTTACTTTTTCAGATATATTCCTTTCAAGTGAAGTTTTATCGTGGACTTGTGCTTTATGCAACTTACTGGTATTAAGAAAACATATTTTGATAAGGTTTATTTGAATTTATGAATAGACAGGTTCAAAAAGAATTTGTGAAGGAAAAAACCATGCAAAATTTAAAAATACAATAAATAGACATATTCAGATTTGAATAACATTATAAATTATCTATTGTATTCGAATAACAATGAAATAATATCCAATATTCACATTTCACAAATTGTAAGTTACCACGAGCTAATACGAAAATCTCCAAATTGTTTTTTTTTTGTTGAAAAATCTATATTTTTCAGTCTTCAGGATGATTGTGACGTTGCCAAGTGTATGGGAAATACGGAAATTTCCCGAAACTCTCTAAATTTGAGGAATTGTTTTCAAAATTTGTGATGATGCGTTTCACGAAGTTTTTTGAGAAATTGTGACGTTGCCAGGTGTATGTGAAATAAGAAATTTTCCAGAACTTCCTAAATTTGTGAAATTGTTTTTTTGTTGAAAAATCAATATTTTTCTGAATCATCTTGAAAAATTGCGACGTTGTCACGTGTACGTAAAATACGGGAATTTCCAAAATTTCTTGAATTTGTGTTTTTTTTTTTCATGAAGAATCTGTGTTTTCCGTAGTGCTATGAAAAATTCCGACGTTGACAAGTGTATGAAAAAAAACAACATTTCCGGAATTGCCTCAATTAGTGAAATTGTTTCTTTCTGAAGAAGCTGTATTTTTCGAAGTCTTCTGAAAAATTGAAACTTTGCTAAGTGTATGGTGAATAGAAAATCTCTAAATTTCTTTTTGTTGAAAAATCTATATTTTTCAGTCTTCAGTAAAATTGCGATGTTGCCAAGTGTACGGGAAATACGGAAATTTCCCAGAACTCTCTAAATTTGAGGAATTGTTTTCAAAATTTGTGATGATGCGTTTCACGAAGTCTTTTGAGAAATCGTGACGTTGCCAGGTGTATGTGAAATAAGAAAATTTACAGAATTTCCTAAATTTGTGGAATTGTTTTTTGTCGAAAAATCAATATCTTTTCAAATCTTCCTGAAAAATTGCGACATTGTCACGTGTACGTAAAATACGGGAATTTCCAAAATTTCTTAAATTTGTGTTTTTTTTCATGAAGAGTCTGTGTTTTCCACAATGCTATGAAAAATTGCGACGTTGACAAGTGTATGAGAAAAACTGACATTTCCGGAATTACCTAAATTGGTAAAATTGTTTGTTTCTGAAGAAGCTGTATTTTTCGAAATCTTCTGGAAAATTGAAACTTTGCCAAGTGTATGGTGAATATGAAAATCCCCAAATTGTTTTTTTTTTGTTGAAAAATCTATATTTTTCAATCTTCAGGAAAATTGCAATGTTGCCAAGTGTACGGCAAACACGGAAATTTCCAGAACTCTCTAAATTTGAGGAATTGTTTTCAAAATTTTTGATGATGCGTTTCACGAAGTCTTTTGAGAAATTGTGACGTTGCCAGGTGTATGTGAAATAAGAAAATTTCCAGAATTTCCTAAATTTGTGGAATTGTTTTTTTTTTGAAAACTCAATATTTTTCTGAATCTTCTTGAAAAATTGCGACCTTGTTACGTGTACGTAAAATACGGGAATTTCCAAAATTTCTTAAATTTGTGTTTTTTTTCATGAATAGTCTGTGTTTTCCGCAGTGCTATGAAAAATTGCGACGTTAACAAGTGTACGAAAAGAACCAACATTTCCGGAATTGCCTCAATTAGTAAAATTATTTGTTTCTGAAGAAGCTGTATTTTTGAAGACTTCTGAAAAATTGAAACTTTGCTAAGTGTATGGTGAATACGAAAATCTCTAAATCGTTTTCTTTTTGTTGAAAAATCTATATTTTTCAGCCTCCAGGAAAATTGCAATGTTGCCAAGTGTACGGGAAATACGGAAATTTCCCAGAACTCTCTAAATTTGAGGAATTGTTTTCAAAATTTGTGATGATGCGTTTCAGGAAGTCTTTTGAGAAATCGTGACGTTGCCAGGTGTATGTGAAATAAGAAAATTTACAGAATTTCCTAAATTTGTGGAATTGTTTTTTGTCGAAAAATCAATATCTTTCTAAATCTTCCTGAAAAATTGCGACATTGTCACGTGTACGTAAAATACGGGAATTTCCAAAATTTCTTAAATTTGTGTTTTTTTTCATGAAGAGTCTGTGTTTTCCACAGTGCTATGAAAAATTGCGACGTTGACAAGTGTATGAGAAAAACTGACATTTCCGGAATTACCTCAATTGGTAAAATTGTTTGTTTCTGAAGAAGCTGTATTTTTCGAAGTCTTCTGGAGAATTGAAACTTTGCCAAGTGTATGGTGAATATGAAAATCCCCAAATTGTTTTTTTTTTGTTGAAAAATCTATATTTTTCAATCTTCAGGAAAATTGCAATGTTGCCAAGTGTACGGGAAACACGGAAATTTCCAGAACTCTCTAAATTTGAGGAATTGTTTTCAAAATTTGTGATGATGCGTTTCACGAAGTCTTTTGAGAAATTGTGACGTTGCCAGGTGTATGTGAAATAAGAAAATTTACAGAATTTCCTAAATTTGTGGAATTGTTTTTTGTCGAAAAATCAATATCTTTCTAAATCTACCTGAAAAATTGCGACATTGTCACGTGTACGTAAAATACGAAAATTCTCATAATTTCTTGAATTTGTTTTTTTTTTCATGAAGAATCTATGTTTTCCGCAGTGCTATGAAAAATTGCGACGTTGACAAGTGTATGAGAAAAACTGACATTTCCGGAATTGCCTCAATTAATAAGATTGTTTGTTTCTGAAGAAGATTGTTTGTTTTTCGAAGTCTTTTAAAAATTGAAACTTTGCCAAGTGTATGGTGAATATGAAAATCTCAAAATTAGTTTTTTTTTGTTGAGAAATCTATATTTTTCAGTCTTCAGGATAATTGCGACGTTGCCAAGTGTATGGGAAATATGGAAATTTCCAGACCTCTCCGAATTTAAGGAATTGTTTTCAAAATTTGTGATGTGCATTTCACGAAGTCTTTTGAGAAATTGTGACGTTGCCAGGTGTATGTAAAATAAGAAAATTCCCTTAATTTGTGAAATGGTTTTTTTGTTGAAAAATCAATATTTTTCTGAATCTTCCTGAAAAATTGCGACATTGTCACGTGTACGTAAAATACGAAAATTCCCAAAATTTCTTAAATTTGTGTTTTTTTTTCATGAAGAATCTGTGTTTTCTGTAGTGCTTTGAAAAATTGCGACGTTGACAAGTGTATGAAAAAAACCAACATTTCCGGAATTGCCTCAATTAGTAGAATTGTTTGTTTCTGAAGAAGCTGTATTTTTCGAAGTCTTCTGAAAAATTGAAACTTTGCCAAGTATGGTGAATACGAAAATCTCCAAATTGTTTTTTTTTTGTTGAAAAATATATATTTTTCAGTCTTTAGGAAAATTGGGATGTTGCCAAGTGTATGGGAAATACGGAAATTCCCAGAACTCTCTAAATTTGAGGAATTTTTTCAAAATTTATGATGATGCGTTTCACGAAGTCTTTTGAGAAATCGTGACGTTGCCAGGTGTATGTAAAATAAGAAATTTGTGAAATTATTTTTTTGTTGAAAAATCAATATTTTTCTGAATCTTCTTGTAAAATTGCGACATTGTCACGTGAACGTAAAATGCGGAAATTCTCAGAATTTCTTGAATTTGTGTTTTTTTTTTTCATGAAGAATATGTGTTTTCTGTAGTGCTATGAAAAATTGCGACGTTGACAAGTGTATGAAAAAAAACCAACATTTCCGGAATTGCCTCAATTAGTAAGATTGTTTGTTTCTGAAGAAGCTGTATTTTCGGAGTCTTCTGAAAAATTGAAACTTTGCCAAGTGTATGGTGAAAACGAAAATCTCAAAATTCTTTTTTTTTTGTTGAGAAATCTATATTTTTCAGTCTTCAGGAAAACTGGGATGTTGCCAAGTGTATGGGAAATACGGATATTTCTCGGAACACTCTGAATTTGAGGAATTATTTTCAAAATTTGTGATGATGCGTTTCACGAAGTCTTTTGAGAAATTGTGACGTTGCCAGGTGTATGAGAAATATGAAAATTTCCAGAATTCCCTAAATTTGTGGAATTGTATTTTTGTTGAAAAATCAATATTTTTCTGAATCTTCTTGAAAAATTGCGACATTGTCACGTGAACGGAAATTCTCGAAATTTCTTAAATTTGTGTTTTTTTTTTCATGAAGAATCTGTGTTTTTCACAGTGCTATGAAAAATTGCGACGTTGACAATTGTATGAGAAAAACTGACATTTCCGGAATTACCTCGATTGGTAAAATTGTTTTTTTCTGAAGAAGCTGTATTTTTCGAAGTCATCTGAAAAATTGAAACTTTGCCAAGTGTATAGTTGAAAAATCTTTATTTTTCAGTCTTCAGGATAATTGCGACGTTGCCAAGTGTATGGGAAATACGGAAATTTGCAGACCTCTCTGAATTTGAGGAATTGTTCTCAAAATTTGTGATGATGCGTTTCACGAAGTCTTTTGAGAAATTGTGATGTTGCCAGGTGTATGATAAAGAAGGAAATTTCCTGAATTTGTGAAATTGTTTTTTGTTGTCAAATGAATATCTTTCTGAAAAAATGCGATATTGTCACGTGTACGTAAAATACGGAAAATTTCTTTAATTTATGTTTTTTTTTCATGAAGAATCTGTGTTTTCCGCAGTGCAAACAGGACACTGGATGTGTACAGTGTTTCTCTTATTGGTTGAAGTTGCGGCACGTTGGGTGCACTTTAACGTATGCTTTGTACGATTCCTCTCCGATTCAAATTCTGATCCTTGGACGGTCTAGGATGACGAGGGCGGAGTTCGACGGCGCCCTCCAGGTCGGGTACATTGCTGTCGGCATCTCCACCAAATGCAACGACATGTCGATTACCATCCAACTACTCACCCTTATATCCATGATACTCCTCGACAAGTTGATCGTAACCGACTCGACCACCATACTGAGGGAACTGGAGTTTTTCGCCGACGAGTTGGACAACACTTCGGGAAGAACTTGGTACTACGCTCTCGCTGTCCTCTTCCACCTGGAGACCGGATACATCCTCACCCCTTTCCACACGGTCGAGGCGTACTACCGAGGGGGCGCCTGGAACGCCGGCGACAAGTACCACGAGGCGAAGGCGAGACTGGTCGTCACCATGTGGGTCTGGTGAGTCATCTTCGATCCCTCGACAAATTCCACCGAATCTTCGAAGGTATTTAAGGAACGGCCGATGGGAGGAGGCGTCCATGTTCAAGAGGGAGGTGGAGGCGTATCGACGCCGCGAGATCGACACCAACAACCACGCCATCACCTTCCTGTACGTCTTGGAGGGGACGCTTTTGACCCTGGTGGACAGGATCAACAAGAGGAGCATCTCGGGGATGATCGAGGGGAAGAGGGAGGTGGAGAGGTTGGTCAAGAGGTTGCACCGGGTCGCCGCCACTCGGATGTTCGTCTACTCCAAGTGAGTTCATTGGTATCTTTATTTTTTTTTATTTCTTTCTGTTTGGGATACGAACAGGACGAACCCAAAAAAGTATCCACATATTGCATTTACTATAACTAATCATCGAGCAAAGACAAAAATGAGACAATAACTTGAAACAGTATGAATAGAGTATGATTTTTTTTATTATAAATTATAATATCTTTCTGAATCTTCCTGAAAAATTGCGACATTGTCACGTGTACGTAAAATACGGAAAACCAACATTTCCGGAATTGCCTCAATTAGTAAAATTGTTTGTTTATGAAGAAGCTGTATTTTTCGAAGTCTTCTGAAAAATTGAAACTTTGCCAAGTGAAATGAATAGGAAAATCTCAAAATTGTTTTTTTTTGTTGAAAATTCTACATTTCTAAGTCTTCAGGATAATTGCGACGTTGCCAAGTGTATGGGAAATATGGAAATTTCCCGGAACTCTCTAAATTTGAGGATTTTTTTTCAAAATTTGTGATGATGCGTTTCACGAAGTCTTATGAGAAATTGTGACGTTGCCAGGTGTATGAGAAATAAGGAAATTTCCAGAATTTCCTAAATTTGTGAAATTGTTTTTTTGTTGAAAAATCAAAATTTTTCTGAATCTTCTGTGTATGGTGAATACGAAAATCTCCAAATTGTTTTTTTTTTTTGAAAAATCTGTATTTTTCAGTCTTCAGGAAAATTGCGATATAGCCAAGTGTATGGGAAATACGGAAATTTCCCAGAACTCTCTAATTTTGAGGAATTGTTTTCAAAATTTGTGATGATGCGTTTCACGAAGTCTTTTTGAGAAATTGTGACGTTGCCTGGTGTATGAGAAATAAGGAAATTTACAGAATTTCCTAAATTTGTGAAATTGTTTTTTTGATGAAAAATAAATATTTTTCTGAATCTTCTTGAAAAATTGCGACATTGTCTCGTGAACGTAAAATACGGAAATTCTCGAAATTTCTTAAATTTTTATTTTTTTTTCATGAAGAATCTGTGTTTTCCGCAGTGCTATGAAAAATTGCGTGTATGAGAAAATCCGACATTTTCGGAATTGCCTCAATTAGTGAATTGTTTGTTTCTGAAGAAGCTGTATTTTTCGAAGTCTTCTGACAAATTGGAACTTTTCCAAATGTATGGTGAATACGAAAATCTCCAAATTGTTTTTTTTTTGTTGAAAAATCTATATTTCTCAGTCTTCAGGCTAATTGCGACGTTGCCAAGTGTATGGGAAATACGGAAATTTCCCGGAACTCTCTGAATTTGAGGAATTTTTTCAAAATTTGTGATGATGCGTTTCACGAAGTCTTTTAAGAAATTGTGATGTTGCCAGGTGTATGGGAAATAAGGAAATTTACAGAATTTCCTATATTTGTGATATTGTTTTTTTGTTGAAAAATAAATATTTTTCTGAATCTTCTTGAAAAATTGCGACATTGTCACGTGTACGTAAAATACGGAAATTCTCAAAATTTCTCAAATTTGTTTTTTTTTTCATGAAGAATCTGTGTTTTCCGCAGTGCTTTGAAAAATTGCGACGTTGACAAGTGTATGAGAAAAACTGACATTTCCAGAATTGCCCCAATTAGTAGAATTGTTTGTTTCTGAAGATGCTGTATTTTTCGAAGTTTTCTGAAAAATTGGAACTTTGCCAAGTGTATGGTGAATACGAAAATCTTCAAATTGTTTTTTTTTTGTTGAAAATTCTATATTTCTAAGTCTTCAGGATAATTGCGACGTTGCCAAGTGTATGGGAAATACGGAAATTTCCCGGAACTCTCTAATTTTGAGGAATTATTTTCAAAATTTGTGATGCTGCGTTTCACGAAGACTTTTGGGAAATTGTGATGTTGCCAGGTGTATGGGAAATAAGGAAATTTCCAGAATTTCCTATATTTGTGATATTGTTTTTTTGTTGAAAAATAAATATTTTTCTGAATCTTCTTGAAAAATTGCGACATTGTCACGTGTACATAAAATACGGAAATTCCAAAATTTCTTAAATTTGTTTTTTTTTTCATGAAGAATCTGTGTTTTCCGCAGTGCTATGAAAAATTGCGACGTTGACAAGTGTATGAGAAAAACTGACATTTTCGGAATTGCCCCAATTAGTAGAATTGTTTGTTTCTGAAGAAGCTGTATTTTTCGAAGTCTTCTGAAAAATTGAAACTTTGCCAAGTGTATGGTGGATACGAAAATCTCCAAATTGTTTTTTTTTTTGATGAAAAATCTATATTTCTCAGTCTTCAGGCTAATCGCGACGTTGCCGAGTGTATGGGAAATACGGAAATTCCTAGAACTCTCTAAATTTGAGGAATTATTTTCAAAATTTGTGACGATGCGTTTCACGAAGTCTGGAAATTGTGATGTTGCCAGGTGTATTTGAAATGAGAAAATTTCCAGAATTTCCTAAATTTATGAAATTGTTTTTTTGTTGAAAAAAATAAATATTTTTCTGAATCTTCTTGAAAAATTGCGACATTGTCACGTGTACGTAAAATACGGAATTTCCAAAATTTCTTAAATTTGTTTTTTTTTTTTTCATGAAGAGTCCGTGTTTTCCGCAGTGCTATGAAAAATTGCGACGTTGACAAATGTATGAGAAAGACTGACATTTCCGGAATTGCCTCAATTACTAGAATTGTTTGTTTCTGAAAAATTGAAAATTTGCCAAGTGTATGGTGAATACGAAAATCTCCAAATTGTTTTTTTTTTTTGTTGAAAAATCTATATTTCTCAGTCTTCAGGATAATTGCAACGTTGCCAAGTGTATGGGAAACACGGAAATTCCTAGAACTCTCTAAATTTGAGGAATTGTTTTCAAAAATTGTGATGACGTGTTTCACATAGTCTGCAAAGTGCAAATCTTCGACTAGAATAGATGTTGTTAGATTGTTGATCCACCATTTCATTGATTTTAATTTTATCTCTGAGATTCGACAATTATTCAGTTTTTCTAAATATGGTATAACTTCAGGTTGTACATTCTGGAGGCCTACTATTCGTATATCTTGGAGACCGAGGTTAAAACCAAAAAGTTGCTGAACAAAGCCAGGAAATATTGCAAGGCGCAGGACAACAAACTGGTGCTTTTCCATCTGGAACACTTGGAGAAGGTGATATTTCCCACTCGGTACAATCATAAATTGTCTCTTATTCCTCCAGGCGTGGAGCAACGAGATGTCCTCCGCCACCAGGGACTTCTGGAAGAACCACTGCAAAACCGACGCCAACATATCCCACCACGAGATGGAGACGGAGAACCTGAAAATTTACTGCTACACCTACCCCAAACCCCTATTTCGAATTTGAACCTTGACAACGTCACGCTGACGCCGTCAAAATCTCAAAATTCCAGCGATTCGAAAAGATGGATCTCGACGAAGCGGTGACTTTTCTGGCTCGGAGACTACCCGAGTCCCCTTCGGTCTTCGTCGCTTACACCAACGCTCTAGGTGAGGTTTTATTCGCGTTTCCATCGCGTTTCAACGATGACCTTTCTTCCAGGTGACTTCCCGGTCGATTTGGAATCTTCGATGAAATTCTACTGCGATGAAATACCCCACTTTCCTCACAAGGAGGGCCAGGTCCCGTTACACTTCCTTTACGGTGGGGTATCGGGCGTTAAAGTGCTGGTTCTTCAGGGACGGTATCATAACTACGAGGGTTTCGACCAGAACGAGGTGACCTTTCCGGTCCGGGTCGCCAGGTGTCTGGGCTGCCGGAGGATGTTGGCGGTGAACGCGGCGGGCACGGTGAGCGACCGGTTCGACCTGGGGGACGTGATGCTCGTGAGGAGTCACGTGGAGCTCCACAAGAACCGGGAGAAGGAAGCGGAGGAGAACTCCAAGCTGTACGACGAAGATTCGTTGAGGATGGCTGGGAAGCTTGCGGTGGAAGAGGGTGAGGACCGTTTCGAAAGTGTTTAGTGTTACTAACGTTTAACCTTTTCAGGCATGGATAAATACGTGAAAACCGGAGTGTACGGGATGGTAGGAGACGAGATTCCCAACTATTCGGAGATTTACAACTGGGGGATTGACGCGGTGGGTACTTCCTTGGTCCCGGAGGTCCTGGCGGCTTCCAAGTTGGGAATGAAGGTATTCGGGATGTCCATACTCACCGATAAGGGAATACTGGATTACGACCGACATCCGGATCCCATCCCGGAGGACGTTTCCAAAGCGGTGGAACCCAAGAAACCCTTCGTCGAGAAACTTATGCTCAGATTAATCGAGGACTCCGTCTGATCGAAATAAACCACTCAACAGGAAACTCAAGTTTTATTACAACGAATACAAATAAATCTCTTGATTTTGTTCTTGAGGTTAACTAGTATGTACACAGAGACAGTTTTTTAAGTTTCGAAAACACTCGCACACACACACAGGAGAGACCGTTTGAGGAGATCAGGTAACCTCCCAGACCGTCGAGGAAACCGAATTTTTCTTAGTTCTACTGGTCACCTCGACGTGAGCGTCCAGTCCGTCCGATATCCTGCTCAGCCTCCTGGCCCAGGACCCCCGAAGTCCTGAAACTGAGAAAAGATTTGTTTATCGGGGAGACACTCTACGATTAGTCCATGCAAGGGTTTTAATCGAGGTTGGTCGTTTTGATAATGCGATGAATGTAAAGTATCGAGACAGTGGAATTGAAGGTAGAGGACTGAATAATATGAAGATAGAGTGGGATTTGTAGTAAGATCCTTTACTTCTTCCGAAACTGAGAAAAGAACGTTTGGAAAGTCTGAGGAGAAGAATAATATACGGCTGTTTATCTGAATTGATCAAATTCAAGAATGAAAATTGAAAAATTATACTGGATAAACTAATAAGCAAGCCAACAAAACAATTCATCAATTTATCATTTTTCTAGTCGTACTGATGAGATCTGATATGGTTCGAAACCGGTCTACGACTGCAAATGGTGGATTCGTTGGTATCTGGGATACATGAATTGTTTTGTTGGCTTGCTTATTACTTTATCTAGTATGATTTCTCAATTTACATTCCTGAAGTCTGAGGAGATGCAGACAAAAAGATTTGTTTATTATCGAGGTGACACTCTACGATTAGTTCATGTGAGGATTTGTGTCGTTTGATATTGCGATGAATGTGATTATATTAGTGAAACATCAAGTGTATCGAGATAGTGGACTGAATAATATAAAGGTGAAGTGGGATTTATAGTAAGATCCTTCACTTCTGCTGAAAGTGAGGAAAGAACGTTTGGAAAGTCTAAGGAAAAGAATAATATACGGCTGTTTATATGAATTGATCAAATTCAAGAATGAAAATTGAAAAATTATACTAGATAAACTAACAAGCAAGCCAACAAAACAATTCATCAATTTATCATTTTGCTAGTCGTACTGATGAGATCTGATATGGATCGAAACCGGTCTACGATTGCAAATGATGAATTTCGTTTGTATCTGGGATACATGAATTGTTTTGTTGGCTTGCTTATTAGTTTATCTAGTATAATTTCTCAATTTTCATACCTGAAGTCTGAGGAGATGCAGACAAAAAGATTTGTTTATTATCGAGGTGACACTCTACTATTAGTTCATGTGAGGATTTGTGTCGTTTGATATCGCGATGAATGTGATTAAATTAGTGAAACATCAAGTGTATCGAGATAATGGACTGAATAATATAAAGGTAGACTGGGATTTGTAGTAAGATCCTTTACTTCTGCCGAAAGTGAGGAGAGAACGTTTGAAAAGTCTAAGGAGAAGAATAATATACGGCTGTTTATCTGAATTGATCGAATTCAAGAATGAAAATTGAAAAATTATACTGGATAAACTAATAAGCAAGCCAACAAAACAATTCATCAATTTATCATTTTGCTAGTCGTACTGATGAGATTTGATATGGATCGAAACCGGTCTACGACTGCAAATGATGGATTCGTTGGTATCTGAGATACATGAATTGTTTTGTTGGCTTGCTTATTAGTTAATCCAGTATAATTTCTCAATTTTCATACCTGAAGTCTGAGGAGATGCAGACAAAAAGATTTGTTCATTATCGAGGTGACACTCTGCGATTAGTTCATGTGAGGATTTGTGTCGTTTGATATTGCGATGAATGTGATTAAATTAGTGAAACATCAAGTGTATCGAGATAGTGGACTGAATAATATAAAGGTACAGTGGGATTTGTAGTAAGATCCTTCACTTCTGCCGAAAGTGAGGAAAGAACGTTTGGAAAGTTTGAGGAGAAGAATAATATACGGCTGTTTATCTGAATTGATCGAATTCAAGAATGAAAATTGAAAAATTATACTGGATAAACTAATAAGCAAGCCAACAAAACAATTCATCAATTTATCATTTTGCTAGTCGTACTGATGAGATCTGATATGGATCGAAACCGGTCTACGACTGCAAATGATGGATTCGTTGGTATCTGAGGATACATGAATTGTTTTGTTGGCTTGCTTACTAGTTTATCTAGTATAATTTCTCAATTTTCATTCCTGAAGTCTGAGAAGATGCAGACAAAAAGATTTGTTTATTATCCAGGTGACACTCTACGATTAGTTCATGTGAGGATTTGTGTCGTTTGATATTGCGATGAATGTGATTAAATTAGTGAAACATCAAGTGTATCGAAATAGTGGACTGAATAATATGAAGAAAGAGTGGGATTTGTAGTAAGATCCTTTACTTATGCCGAAAGTGAGGAAAGAACGTTTGGAAAGTCTGAGGAGAAGAATAATATACGGCTGTTTATCTGAATTGATCGAATTCAAGAATGAAAATTGAAAAATTATACTGGATAAACTAATAAGCAAGCCAACAAAACAATTCATCAATTTATCATTTTTCTAGTCGTACTGATGAGATCTGATATGGTTCGAAACCGGTCTACGACTGCAATTGTTGGATTCTTTGGTATCTGGGATAAATGAATTGTTTTGTTGGCTTGCTTATTACTTTATTTAGTATAATTTGTCAATTTTCATTCCTGAAGTCTGAGACAAAAAGATTTGTTTATTATCGAGGTGACACTCTACGATTATTTCATGTGAGGATTTGTGTCGTTTGATATTGCGATGAATGCGATGAAATTAGTGAAACATCAAGTGTGTCGACACAATGGTAAAACGGAAAGTGTAGTCGCAGTCCGATCCTTTACCCCTGACGTCCTTTGCACCGTTCCTCGAGGAGTTGTTGTTTTCCCTTATGGCGTGCAGGATCTCGTCGTATTCGCTGTCCTGCCTCTTCAGACCGTGCTCGTACTTGGCCTCCTTGGCCAGGAGGGCCTCCCTCTGTATCTGCGTCTTGAGCTGAAAGCAACGGTTCGATTTCGAATCGACTCCATCGAGATTTCAAACTCACCTCGGAAGGCACGTCCGGGATGACGTACTGCATCACTCCCACCAACGCGAACACGATGTGCTGTGAATTTTTAATATCGTTAAAAAATTCTCCGGAATTATCAAAATACTCAACCTCGAAGATGACGACGAAAGCCAAACGTGCGGCGAACACGTGCCAGTATTGGGGGCTCAAATCGTAGGGGTTCGCCTCGTCCGGCCCGTTCCTGTACCCTGCGAAAAAATCGTTATCAAACATACCCCGAAGAAGCTCATCCGCCATTTCACCTCGATATTGACACCTCTCCGGCGGCGGGTTTCCCTCGCTGTCTCCCCCCATCCCCTCGGCGTAATCCGAGGTGTTGAACTCTGTAAAACGCTCCGAAAGTAAAAATATTCCTACCCCTTCGAACCAACCCTACCAGACAGGGACGCGTCGATATATCCGTTCAAATCGAACGACTTGGAATACTTGTACTTGTACACCATCCTGGGGATGAAGTCGCTGGTGTAGGCGATCACGAAGGCGTTGGAGACGACGGCGGCGTACGTTATCGCCCTCAGTATCCCCTCCCAGGCGCCGATGTCCTCCGCCCTCTCCGCCAACGGGCGCCTCGCCTGCGTCACCATCTTGTAGGCGTCCAGCCGGATCTCCGCGATGTTGTTCAGGAGGGCGCAGAGCGGCGCCAGCGGGAAGGCCGCCACGAAGAGGGTGACGAAGCCGTACTGGAGGACTGTAAAGGGAACAGTTCTCACCGGTTCTCCCCCAACGTTCGCCACTTACTCATTTCCAGGTATTCGTCGAAGAGCGCCAGTCTTCCGGGGTCTTGGAGGTGGTAGTCCTCCTCCCACCTGGTGTGCTTCCGGGTCAGATCCTTGGTCGCCGAGCGGTGACTCCTGCCCCTCCACCAGTTGTTCACGAACCTAGAGAAGTAAAGATAACGGTGACAAGCCTGGACCGATACTTTAATCTCACTGACGGGTTGAACAGCTCCACGAAGTTGTTGAAGATCTGCTTCCCGACCATGATGATGGCCAGCTGGATGCAGAGCTCGCTCAGGCACCCGGCGGGGTCGCACACGTCCCCCTTCACCCTCAGGAACTCCGACTTCCTGACCACGGTGTCGCCCGGGTAATCGAAGAACCTGCCCTTGAAGAAGGCGATGTAGATGAGGGACGAGTAGAAGTTGAGGAACTCGAACATGAAGATCTTGAAGGTGTACGAGTCCTCGTACTCCGTGTGCGTCCTCGGGTTCTCCAGGTTGGTCAGGTAGATGGCCAGTCTGTGGTAGAACTGAACCGAGGGTTTCGTTAGATTCTCAAGACCGAAACTCACCTTCGTAAGACACATTATGATGATCAGATTGATGACGGCGGCGGAGACGGACGTCACGATCTTGGCGTGCTTCTTCAGGAAGAACCCCCCGCCGCCGTATATGACCGAGACGATGGACAGTCTGTAGATGATGGTGCCCAGGACGGCGCAGAGCACCACCAGGAGCATCAGCGCTATGGCGGAACCGGTGATGAAGTACCTCAACGACTTGGACTTGGCGGAGAGATACGGCTCCTTCTCCCGCGTCACCGGGTTGGTGCGGAACGTCTTCGCGCTGGCCTCGAACTCCGGTCTGGGCTCCTCGTCCCCTTCCGTCCCCTGCAGGTCCCACTCCCACTGGATCATCTTCTGCTTCCTCCTCCACATCTCCAGGAAGACGGTGGCTGGAACGTTAAGCGTCAATGATCGACCGACCGAGGTGCGCGGAACCTCACCCACCCCAGAGACTCATGAAGATGGCGAAGAAGACGGTGGCGGGGTTGTCGAAGAGGTAGGTCAACCTGGCGAACTTGCAGCTGTCCAGCAGCTTCTGGTACTTGCAGGCGCGGTCGCACATCGGGCACAGGGTGATGTTGCCGGGGCCGTTCCTGTCGCAGATCTCCTTCCTGAAACGGACGTGGAGGAATGCCGTCTTCCGCCGTTCGTTCTACTCACGTGGGGATGTTGTCGGGACTGTCGATCGTCATCAGGCCGTACATGAAGCAGATGAATCCGACGATGGCGGGGGCGTAGAGCATCTTGGTGTAGAAGCCCAGCCAGCAGAAGTACAAACCGATCTTGTCGCCGAAGTACCTCCTGATGATCCCCAGCGGCTGCCGCTTCATCCACTTGGCCGGCCTCGCCCATTCCAGGTACAGCAACTGGGGGAGAATAAGACTCAAGGTCGGACTGGGAAAAAAACCGGGGATGCTCACCCTCCGATCCAGCCGCCTCCCGTTGCTGTCCTCTCTGTCGAACTTACCCTCGTGCAGGGGGAAACACGCGAGGTACGTGTTGTCGTTGAGCAACCTCCTGATCCCCACCTTGTCGGAGGCGTCGTCGTACCTCACCCTCAGGAGGATCTGCATCACGATCATGCTCCTCTGGGAGCTGGCGAATTCCGTCACCCTGTCCTTCACGATGAACTGCTCCTCCCTGTCCGCGCCCTGGGTCGCCGCGTGGAAGGAGGGGTCCTCCTCGATCAGGTCGGTGTCGTACTGGAAGAACACCTCCCAGAGTTTCTGCAGTTTGATCCACAACGAAGGCTTCTCCTTCTCCTTCTTCTCGTCGTCCTGCAAACCGAGATTAGAGGGGGGAACGTTCGAGAGACGGACATACCCAGGCCTTCACCGATATGGTGATGAACCGCTTGATCGGCAGTTTCAGCCCCATGACCTCCGCGTATCGCGTCTTGGTCTTCCACGGGAGGTGGATCTTCAGGAACCACGTCCTGCCGTCGAAGGAGGTGTCCTTGTGTTCGAGCTCCAGCTCCAGGCCTTCCCTCGCCAGGTTCTCCTTCGGACAAGGAATGTTATAGGTGTGGTCGGGTGGTTTTCGAAGGGGTATTACCTGGAAGATCCTCCTGTAGTCCCTACGTCTGGCCTCCGCCTCCGTCATGACCCCCAGCTCCTCCTCCTCGAACACCAGGACCATGTCGATCTTCCTCTTGCCGTCCCGGAAGTAGAGGCTCTCCGGGTCCAGCTCCTGCACATGAAACGGAAGGTATTAGAGCGACACGTTACGATTTCTCCCACTCTGAAGGAAGTGGGGCAATTATTTCGGGAAATCTTCCAAATGACTCTTCTAGGTAGGTTTAACGCTAGGCAATCCCCTAATGGGTTGTCAACGTTATTAATCCTCCAAATTACCCCTAAAGGGCAGGAAGGAGGTGAATGTTAATGGCTTCACTCTTATCAATCTCTGCTGATCGATACATCGAAAGTTAAGGATAGTTAAAAGCGTAACATCAAGGATGTACCTCCTCTTTCTCCGGGAGTGTCTTGGCGGGCGACTCCGGCACCTCCTCGGCGGGGAAGTCGGGCTCTTGGACCAGCGAAGGCAGCGGCGTGCCGGGGATGGTGGAGTAAGACTCCGCGTTGAGTTGCGGCCCGAAAGCATCTTTAACCGTCGGGAAATTGCTGGGTTTCTGCTGGAAAAAACGAGGGAACCTATAGCGTCACTGTGTGGGGAGATCCCCGGGGATTTACCAGGGGCTCGGCACATTCTACGAGGTCGATTGTGGTCGGTATTTTGATGAAGTTTCTCGGAAAAATGACAGTCGTCAAAATTTCCCCTCTGTGGTTGTATCTCCTTAATTTAATTCTCTGGGTGGTGGGGTTAGGTGAGGTTATGTTCTGTTACCTGTTCGGCTTGAAGGGATCCCCTCCTGAAGTTGAGGGTTGAGCGGTTCTCCTCCCTAGGGCTCTCCTCGATGCCGTTGAGGAAGCGGTCGTGGTCCACCTTGCAGAATTTAATGTTGGTCAGCGAGTTCGACTTGGTCCTAGGGCCGATGGTCGTTATCTGGGGGGTGTCTTGGCGGTGCTGGGGGATGTTCAGACTTGCCGTGCTCTCGTCGCTCGGTCTCCTCGAAGATTCTGAAGAAGAGCTCTCAGTAGGGATGGATCGATACAGGATATTGACCAAGCGGTTTTTCGAGTGTTCTAAATTAATCGGCATGTATATTGGGGAAAGTCATGTAATCCAGGTGGAGGAACGTGACGAAAACGTTCAAGCCGTGTATACATTGAATATTTGATCGAAAAATGATAGGTTTCCACTATCTTCAACGTAGTTGTGGGTGTGCTTCATTTATTAATCAGTGACCTAAATCCAGGTAAGGGTGGGTGGAGTTCACCCCAAAAAAATTTCCCAAAATCATTTTTTGGATCAAATATAAATACTTGATTACCCACTTGCCTCAATATTCAATTATTATTTTTTAATGGTAAGTGGCAATGGTAACAATGACAATTTTCATTCGAGGAAAATACTACACTCACTGCTAATTTTTCCCTTCAAAGGACCAAAAAAATCCCAAAAAGTAAAAATTTTATTCCAACAAAACATCCCATTTAATAAAAAAATTTTTACCATATACAATAAAATAAACCTGGCCATCTTCCTAACTCACCTGAAGAACGATTTTCCTTCTCGGACTCGATGAGCAAAAAGTTCACGTCATGATTTTCCATAATAACTCGCGAAGAATAAAAACAACCGAGAAGATTATCATGCCGGTGGTATAGAAAAAAAAACCGTGAAAATCGACGATTATGAATTTCCCGAAGGCGATGTGAAATTTCCCGTCATCTGACACACTTTGATCGCGTAGTTTGGACGGTAATGTGATGCGCTGATTAATAATAAATAAATTGGAAAACTATGGAAACTCAATAACAACACTGGAGGCAATCAATTGATCAAAAACGGGGGAAATGGGTTGTCTTCTTTCCTTTGTCTGGTCTGGGGTCAGTGTCACTGCGAGACACATTACGTTTCCCAATATACTTTTTTTAATTATTTGTTAGAAAAAAATCAGCGGAAAAAAATTTTTTTTTCTACATTTTTTTCTTTAGAATGTATTTATTTAATTTATTTCTCATCTTCTTGGTTTTGATTGAAAAAAAAAATATCCATGGAGCTGTTTTAATATTTTTCAAGTTCAATCACAAATATTCACTTTTTTTTTAAACATCACACAAATTGAAAAATATTTTTATTCACCTTATTATAAATAAAATTACGAAAAGCACTGCCGTGAAGGCAGGAGCTTTTGAGCGCTCGTACATGCACCTTGTAGGTAGATTGGCATTTTCCAGTTTTAGAAACCAATTGAAGGAATTTTTGACAGCTGTCAAAAAAATTCTGAAACTTAGGCGAAACTCCAGACTTCATGTCGCTGCTTCAGCTGATCAATTTTCTTTCGATAATTCGCTAGAATTTTCTACGATATCTATGGTCTTGGTGATGCGGTCTGGACAACATTTTGCACGTACTTTGACTACATTATTCCTCAGCTAGATGCATAATTTCATTCCAATCCGATCAGTAGTTCCGAAACTATGTGGAAAAAAATATTTTGAACGGCCATATTTACGGAACCCCTAGTCTCATTTTGCTTATTGATGAACGTGACCGCGATATTCGCGATCCAAACCCACCCTGAAAATTTCAAGTTCCTAGGCCTTTCCGTTCAAAAGTTACAATTTTCTATGGTTTCTATGGTTCTGGTCATGCGATCTGGACAAAATATTGCTTCAATATATCATTCTCGATTAAAATACAAAATTTCAAACGACCGTATTTACGGAACTCCTTGTATAATGTTGCTCATAGATGAACGTGGTCACGACATTCAAAATCCACACCTATCCTGAAAATTTCAAGTCCCTAGGCATTTCCGTTCAAAAGTTACAATTTTCTATGATTTCTATGGTTCTGGTCATGCGATCTGGACAAAATTTCGCATGTAGCTGAAACACCTCATTTTCCATCTGAGTGCAAAATTTCATCTCGATCGAATCTGTAGTTTTCAAGTAATCGGGGAAACAAAACTTTGAACGGCCATATTTACGGAACCCCTGGTGGAATTTGGCCCATTAACGAACTTAACCGGGGCATTCGAGATCTGAACCTACACTGAAAATTTCAAGTCTCTAGGTTGATCCGTTCGAGAGTTATCGTGCTGACGGACGGCCGGACGGACGGACGGACGGACGGCCGGACGGACAGACTCAAATTTTCCGACGGATTCGTCATCAGTGAGTCGAACATAGTCGATTGAGACCATTTTCGGCTCAAAATTCGAAAAATACAGACATCGTGACGAAATGATATAGACCTCGTGTAAGTAGTACGAGCGCTCAAAATTGATAATCAATCAAATTGAAAAATATATTTATTCACCTTATTATAAAAATTGATAATCAATCAAATTAAATACATAACAACAACAAGAAACATTTCTGGACTAAGATCATCGTCACTGCGAGACACATTATGTTTCCCCTTTTTTTTTCAATTATTTGTTGAAGAAAAATCAGCGGTGAAAAGTTGTTTTTTCTACATTTTTTTCTTAGAAAGTATTCATTTAATTTATTCCTTCTCTTCTTGGTTTTAATCGAAGAAAAATCTCAATGGAGCTATCTTCATATTTTTCAAGTACAAACACAAATATTCACTTTTTTTAAAC
Organism: Aphidecta obliterata; assembly: GCA_963966015.1. Taxonomy (NCBI): domain Eukaryota; kingdom Metazoa; phylum Arthropoda; class Insecta; order Coleoptera; family Coccinellidae; genus Aphidecta; species Aphidecta obliterata. The sequence goes on along the minus strand of OZ014434.1, from coordinate 480,075 downwards.
ATCACACGAATTGAAAAATATATTTATTTACCTTATTATAATTATTGATAATCAGAAACTTGTCTAGACTAGGATTATCGTCACTGCAAGACACATTATGTTTCCCCTTTTTTTTTTCAAGTATTTGTTAAAGAAAAATCAGCGGTGAAAAGTTGTTTTTCTACATTTTTTTTAGAAAGTATTCATTTAATTTATTCCTTCTCTTCTTGGTTTTAATCAAAGAAAAATCTCAATACAGCTATCTTCATATTTTGCAAGTACAAACACAAATATTTACTTTTTTCTAAAACCTCACACAAATAAAAGAATACATTCATTTACCTTATTATATTTATTGATAATTAATAAAATTAAATACATAAAAACAACAAGTAACTTGTTTAGACTAGGATCATCGTCACTGCAAGACACATTATGTTTCCCCTTTTTTTTTTCAAGTATTTGTTAAAGAAAAATCAGCGGTGAAAAGTTGTTTTTCTACATTTTTTTTAGAAAGTATTCATTTAATTTATTCCTCCTCTTCTTGGTTTTAATCAAAGAAAAATCTCAATGGAGCTATCTTCATATTTTTCAGGTTCAATCACAAATAGGATTTACTTTTTTCTGAAACCTCACACAAATAAAAAATATATTTATTTACCTTATTATAATTATTGATAATCAATAAAATTAAATACATACAAACAACAAGAAACTTGTCTAGACTAAGATCATCGTCACTGCGAGACACATTATGTTTCCCCTTTTTTTTTCAATTATTTGTTAAAATAATTGGGAGCTTGGGAGCCACGAGGGGGGCCCGAGGGGGGCCCGCTTGGGGGGCCTTTTGGAGCCCGCTTGGGGGGCCCTCTGGGGCCCTTTGGCGCCCGCTTGGGGGGCCCTTTGGCGCCTGCTTGGGGGGCCCGCTTGGGAGCCCCGAGAGGGGGCCCGAGGGAGGCCCTTTGGGGCCCGCTTGGAAGGCCCTTTGGGGCCCGCTTGGGGGGGCCTTTGGAGCCTGCTTGGGGCCCGCTTGGGAGGCCCGAGGGGGGCCCTTTGGGGCCCGCTTTGGGGGGCCCTTTGGGGCCCGCTTGGGGGGTCCTTTGGGGCCCGCTCGGGGGGCCCTTTGAGGCCCGCTTTGGTGGGCCCATTGGGGCCCGCTTGGAGGGGCCCTTTGGGGCCCGCTTGGAAGGTTCTCTGAGGCCCGCTTGGGGGGCCCTTTGGGGCTCGCTTTGGGGGGCCCGCTTGGGAGCCCCGAGGGGGGCCCGCTTGGAAGGCCCTTTGGGGCCCGCTTGGGGGGCCCTTCGGGGCCTGCTTGGGGGGCCCTTTGGGGCCCGCTTGGGGGGCCCTTTGGGGCATGCTTGGGGGGCCTTTGGAGCCTGCTTGGGGCCCGCTTGGGGGGCCCGAGGGGGGCCCTTTGGCACCCGCTTGGGGAGGCCTTTGGAGCCTGCTTGGGGCCCGCTTGGGGGGCCCGCTTGGGGGGCCTGCTTGGGAGCCCCGAGGGGAGCCCTTTGGGGCCCGCTTGGAAGGCCCTTTGGGGCCCGCTTGGGGGGCCCTTTGGAGCCCGCTTGGATGGCCCCTTGGGGCATGCTTGGGGGGCCACTTGGGGCCCGCTCGGAAACTACTCGTCAGAATCAGTCGAAATTTGTAGATTATCAACGAGAGAATTCACGACTACTTGATTATGCAAAAAAATCGCACCAAAATTCCAATTTTTCAACTTTAAATCCCGAATATCTCGGAAACTACTTGTCAGAATCAGTCGAAATTTGTAGATTATCAACGAGAGAATTCACGACTACTTGATTATGCAAAAAAATCGCATCAAAAAATTCCAATTTTTCAACATTAAATCCCGAATATCTCGGAAACTACTTGTCAGAATCAGTCGAAATTTGTAGATTATCAACGAGAGAATTCACGACTACTTGATTATGCAAAAAAATCGCACCAAAATTCCAATTTTTCAACTTTAAATCCCGAATATCTCGGAAACTACTTGTCAGAATCTAACGATTGAGCGAACCTACCCTAGCTGGGTACGTTACAGACAGCTTTAATCGGAACTACTATCGAAATTCCGTAAAAGTTTCGAATATTTCTATAAAGGTAACGGCGAAAGCTCCACGTTTTCCCTTAACAGGTGCTGCTCCCCGCGGCAGAATCCCGAACTTCCTAGACATGTGCTGCCCTCTGGCGGCAAAAGTCTGAAGTTATGTGTTTGTCAGGTGCTGCCACCTGCCGGCGATAGCTTGAAGTTCTCCCATAGGAAGGCAGGTCTCTGTACTGAAATTCTTGTGAACTAAATAGTTCGGCCCTTGTCCACTAGATGGCGCTAGTATCGGTACAGAGACCTGCCTTCCTATGGGAGAACTTCAAGCTATCGCCGGCAGGTGGCAGCACCTGACAAACAAATAACTTCAGACTTTTGCCGCCAGAGGGCAGCACATGTCTAGGGTTCGGTTCGGGATTCTGCCGCGGGGAGCAGCAGCTGTTCAGGGAGGACACAGACACCATGTTTTACCAGTTTAATCTATTTTACCCAAATTCAATGATTTTTTTTGGCTCATTTCATCACTTTGAAAAGATGGTAAAGAAACTTTATGTATCGTGAAGTCATAGTTAACCCTTAAATAAAATCCAGTACAGATAAGATCGAAAGTATAAAACCAACATCAAAAATCGATTCTTCGCGTGGCACGCGCGTCTTTTTTCTTGAACTTTGGAGAACCTTGAGAATGGTTAATGAACCAGCTCGGCACGAGGTCGAAAAATACCCCCGATTAGTTTTTCACGTGCGCTAATCGAAAATCGATATCCGCTTCCTTTCAACATGGCCGCAGGTGCGGGAAGCGAGTCGGACGGGCCCCCCGAGAGTCGAAGAGATGCGTAAAAAGGTCTCCGTCGCCTCCCAGACTTCGGGCGCGGGGAAGCTCAACTTCGTGGTCCTCAGGGCGGTCCAGGAGGCCTTCAGGCAGTTTTCCAAGAGTTCCAGTCTCTGCGGCTACCGCTACCTATCCGAGGGTTCCGCTCTGGAAAGGTAAAGCACCGGTGTGAACTTGAAGCACATAATAATAATGATATAATAATAATAATCATTTCGAAACTACCCATTGGATTGGAACGAAATTTTGCACAATTTTTTGACATCTGTCATTTTTTCAACATGTCATATTTTGACAGCTGTCATTTTTTCAAGCTGTAATTTTTTCAACATGTTATTTTTTGACAGCTGTAATTTTTTTAAGCTGTAATTTTTTCAACAGCTGTAATTTTTTCAACATTTTATTTTTCGACAGCTATCAAAGAATGACAGCTATAAAAAAATGACAGCTGTCATTTTTATAGCTCCCATTCGACAGCTTTCAAAAATGTTTCCAATTTGTTTCTAAAACTGGAAAATGCGAATCTACCTACAAACGGTGGACGAACGAGCGCTCGAAAGCACCCGACTTCACGGCAGTGCTTTTCGTAATTTTTATATTTTGGGATGATTCCAGATGTATATGGTTGCTGATCCACCTTACGTCCTTAACCTCTGTTCTATACCTGAATTTGTACATGTGGAGGATGTTCATAACGGACCCCACGATCGTCACCTTGGAAAAGTTCACCCTCCCCATCCGGAACGTCCCGTTCCCCGGGATATCCATCTGTAACATCAACAGGATAAGCAGGAAGGCCGCCTACGCCATGGCGGAGGAATAGTGAGTAGGGATGAAACGATACCGTTGAGGTATCGATACTTTTACTCGATACTGTATCGGTCGTCAAGTATCGATACTTATTCGGTGTCATTTAAAAAGTATCGATACCTACTCGTATCGAATAGTTTTTGATAATTAGAAGAAAAAACACAAAAAAACTATGAGTATTGGTAGGTTCTTGGAAAATGAAGAATGAAAAAACACACAAAAAATAAGTATTCGTATTCTTTATTTTATAAAAACAAAATCAATGAAAAAAAAACAAAAAAAATGAGGACCGAAAAAAGAATGCGTTCAAAAATTTCATTTTCTTTGGTTCCTCAGATATTCATTTTCGTGCTCAGGCGGAAGTCATGGGATTCTATGACACCACCATAGAACTTTGTGGATGTGAATCATATTCTCAACTTGAAAAAAATGAAAAACACAGAATTTATGAAAAAACTGCACCCAATTCTTTCTTGGTTGAGGGTCGTTAATCGCGAAATTTTCGAGAATTTCAATTGGTAATTTCTAGTTTTTACAATGAAATCCTTGATTTTTCTACTGAAAAAATATGGAAGTAATATGATTTCAAAATATTTATCATTCCAACTGACATCTCTGTATTATAAATCCATGATGAATTTCATTATTCTATAAATTGAAAATAATCTATTAATCTTCAAATCTCTAGGATTTCAATAAAAAACATCAGGAATAATCTCATGATCGAACTGAAAAGGAATTTAAATTTCTATGACCCCAACAAAAATCACAGATTATTTTATGAAAGAATTTGAAAAAAGACGAAGATTATATGACTTCAACACGGAACTAAATCCATTTTTATTCTATGATCCAATAACTTAATGATCACAATAGTTCTATGGTCTGGAAGTAGAACTTCATATCTCAAAATGTCTAATGGAATTTCTCAAGAATTAAAATTATTCAAACCGACAACTATGTACATATTATAAATCTATGATGAACCTCATAATTCTATGAACCAATCGAAGAATTAAATAAAAATTGAGTAAATTCTATGTTTTCAACTGAAAATCATCGATAATTATTCCAAGAATTGAATCTTATGATCGAACTAAAAAATTATTGAAATTTTCTATGACCCCCAAGATAAATCACATGTAATTCTATGAAAGAGCCGAGAAAAAAAGTAAATTCGATTACTTCAACACAAAACTTAATCCATTTTATTCTATATAATCTAATGGCTGAATGATCTCAATAGTTCTATGATCTCTCTTGTTGATATCAACACTATCAAAACAGCCGGAAATTTAGATTAGATACGAAATACGAGTTGTTTCAGTATTGAAATTGATAGAACGTTGTATTAGGAACGTTATGCATGTAATTACTCAAATTCGAAGTTTTGGATTGGTTACACTATCGATATACTGATATGAGTACTTTTGACCGATACCTACTCGATACTTAATTTCAAAGTACTTTGTATCGGTGAAAAGTATCGTGTATGTACTTGTATCTACTCGTATCGTTCCGTCCCTAATCCCTAATAGTGTGGGTTGGGTAAACACGAAAAGTCGACATATTAACCATATTAACTTCCAGCGCCGAAAAATCCCTCCAAAACGTCTCCAACATCTTCGACGACATCAGATTCCTGGGGAAACTGTACGACTTCAGCTTCTCCGACCAGGAGGAGGAGGCCATCATGAGGTTCCAGAAGTTCCTGGAGGAGTACGACCCCGACCGGCCGCTGGAGGTCCTCAAAGGCGACTTCGACGTCTTGAAGAAGATGAGTCAGGTGAAGACTGAAGAGTCGGTTTTATTCGATTAAACCAAATTAACCGAAGGGTGTTCTGAAAGTTACAGTTAGCCGGAGATTGCGTCGACATGTTGACCGAGTGTAGATGGGGAGGTATCAACAGGTCTTGCGCCGAACTCTTCATCAACGAGTTGACCATGGACGGATTCTGTTGCATCTTCAACTACATCAACAAGAACGACCCGAATATATCCAAGATTATGTATGTGTAGGGATGAAACGATACGAGTGAATACAAGTACATACTCACTACTTTTCACCGATACAAAGTACTTTTGGTATCGATACTTTGAAATAAGGTATCGAGTAGGTATCGGTCGAAAGTACTCATATCAGTATATCGATACCCCAGATCAATAGTGTAACAAATCCAAAAATTCAAATTTGAGTTGTTACATGCATAACATTCCTAATACAACGTTCTTTCGATTTCAATACTGAAACAACTCCTATTTCGTATCTTATCTAAATTTCCGGCTGTTTTGATATTAACCATAGAGATCATAGAACTATTGGGATCATTCAGCCAATAGATTATAGAATAAAATGGATTAAGTTTTGTGTTGAAGTCATTGAATTAACTTTTTTCTCAGCTCTTTCATAGAATTACATGTGATTTATCTTGGGGGTCATAGAAAATTTCATTAAATTTTTAGTTCGATCATAAGATTCAATTCTTAGAATAATTATCGATGATTTTCTGTTGAAAACATAAAGTTTACTCAATTTTTATGATATTCTTTAATTGGTTCATAGAATTATGAAATTCATCATAGGTTTATAATATGTACATAGTTGTCGGTTTGAATAATTTTAATTCTTGAAAAATTCTATTAGACATTTCGAGATATGAAGTTCTATCTCCAGACCATAGAACTATTGTGATCATTAAGTTGTTGGATCATAGAATAAAAATGGATTTAGTTCCGTGTTGAAGTCATAGAATCTTCGTCTTTTTCCAAATTCGTTCAAAAAATTATATGAGATTTTTGTTGGGGTCATAGAAATTTAAATTCCTTTTTAGTTCGATCATGAGATTATTCCTGATTTTTTTATTGAAATCCTAGAGATTTGAGGATTAATAGATTATTTTCAATTTATAATGAATTCATCATTGATTTATAATACAGAGATGTCAGTTGGAATGATAAATATTTCGAAATCATATTACTTCCATGGTTCCATGGTAAAAACTAGAAATCACCAATTGAAATTCTCGAAAATTTCCTGATTAACGACCCTCAACGAAGAAAGAGTTGGATGCAGGTTTTTCCATAAATTCTGTGGTTTTCATTTTTTTCAAGGTAGGAATATGATTCACATCAACAAAGTTCTATGGTGCTGTCATAGAATCCCCTGACTTCCGCCTGAGCGCGAAATTATATACCTGACGAACCAGAGTCCTGTTGAAATTTGGTTCTATGCTTTCATTTCATTCGATAAATTTATTTATCGAGACCATAGAACTTTTATTAACTTTGAATTATTATTCGTTCATAGCATTAAAATCAGTCAAGTTCTGTTTTTACTCTTAATTTTCCAAAAACTTACCAATACTTGTACTTTTTTGTATTTTTACCTCTAATTTTCAAAAACTATTCGATACGAGTATGTATGGATACTTTTCAAATTATACCAAGTAAGTATCGATACAGTATCGAGTAAAAGTATCGATACCTCAATGGTATCGTTTCATCCCTATGTATGTGGATAAGGGTGAAAAATTCGAACGACTTAAAACTTTTGTTAAAGGCAGGAGAACGACAACAAAACCCTGCACTCGACCAAGTTTGGACGAAACTTTGGGTTGTCTTTCAAGGTGAACTCGAACCTCAGCGACTACTTTTACTCCCCGATAGCCACCATGGGTTCCAAAGTGAGTGTAAGTCGAGCTTAAGTTTAAACGAGACTCATAAGTTTCTCTCCACGTAGATCCTCATCACTTCGGCTGAAGATTTCCCAGATACCACCTCGGGTTCCTTGATAGAAAAACTGGTTCCGGTGGGCGTCGAGGCCAACCTGGAATTAACAGCGCAAAGCATTTACACCGTTTACGAGGCCAAGAAGTACTCCATAGAGAAGGTTGGTTATGTTAGATTTACCTATTTTTCGTGGAAGAATTATTGACATCTCGATAGGCTGTGGAAAATCTAATTCAAGTTGGTAATAGACTATTGAGTATTATTATTATTCCTACCTTTTCCAAAGCTCCCTCGATAACCTGGGTCATATATAAGTTATGCCGTTCTTCTATTTTCCTCTTGAGATAAGGCAAAAGGGCTACATAAGCGGCACTGAGTAATTTGTACGATTCACTCAGTGACTTGTCATCCTTGAGTACTCTTTTCAATCCTTAAAAGTTTTCAGAGAATGACTCGTCTGGAAATATTCTTTAAATCCTTCGAAAACATTCCAAATAGCCGTCCTCACCAAAGTTTTTGAAATAACAATATTGCAAAATACCATTCATTACGAGTAAAATTTCTTCTTGATGTCTGAATATCCAATTGTATTTTTCTGATGATGGGCTTGAAGAAACCTAAAAACAAACCTTGAGTGAAATTCATCTATACAGCCTCTTTACTGGAGTATCGAAATTGAAGTTCGTATTGTTGGATATAAAAGTTCCGACAAGGAGTCTTGAGCCAATATTTCTAAAACAGACGGTTTACTTTGTGAAGTTGTGGTGAAATTCGCTGCATAATGCGCCATTTCATCACATTAAAATCAAAATCTTCAATGAAAATGCAAACGACTTATTTTCTCTAAATTTGTCATAGAAATCATTGAAAAGAAACAAAAACATTTTTCACAGAAAAAAAATAACTTATAGGAAAAAATCACGAACCGCGAGATGGCGCTGAAAATTACAATATGTCGGGCCGAGTGATGATCAAAATATTCTGTCATTTCAGTTCTTCATAAGAAGTGAATCAAGTATTTTTTATAAGATTGCGGAATTAATAATAATGCCTGTGAAAGTGATATAACCACTTTGGACATTTTTGATTATGTAGGAGTCTTGAGCCAATATTTCTAAAACTGATGGTTTACTTTGTGAAGTTGTGGTGAAATTGGCAGCATAATGCGCCATTTCATCACAATACTGTCAATATAACTCTCAAATGAAGTATAGTTAACCTCTAAATCGCTTCGTCCTTCCAGCGCAACTGCATCTTCAAAAACGAGGTGCGCACCATCTTCGGCGACTACTCCCAGAGCGACTGCATAATGGACTGCAAGATCAGGAGCGTGGCCGCCCTCTGCGAGTGCGTCTCCTTCATGCACACCAAGGCGGCCTTCTCCGGATTCGGCTACCAGTGCACCTTGGCCGACTTGGCCTGTCTCAGCAAGTACGCGGCGAAGTGGAGGCAGATCTACCCCAGGGATTACCAGGAGGACGGTCTGGAGAGGGAAAAACAGGACGCTTTAAACTGCAAGAACTGCTACCCCGAATGCGACACGTCCAGGTTAGGGGTGAAACGATACCGTTGAGGTATCGATACTGTATCGGTCGTCGAGTATCGATACTTACTTGGTATCGTTTGAAAAGTGTCGATACTTACTCGTATCGAATAGTTTTTGGAATAATCTCATGATCGAACTAAAAAGGAATTCTCATTTCTATGACCCCAACAAAAATCACATATAATTTTTCGAACGAATTTGAAAAAAGACGAAGATTCTATGACTTGAACACGGAACTAAATCCATTTTTATTCTATGATCCAATAACTTAATGATCACAATAGTTCTATGGTCTGGAGATAAACTTCATATCTCAAGATGGAATTTTTCAAGAATTAAAATTATTCAAACCGACAACTATGTACATATTATAATTCTATGAATCAATCAACGAATATCATAAAAATTGAGGTAAACTCTGTTTCCAACAGAAAATCATCGATATTTATTCTAGGAATTGAATCTTATGATCGAACTAAAAAATTATTGAAATTTTCTATGACCCACAAGATAAATCACATGTAATTCTATGAAAGAGCTGAGAAAAAAAGTAAATTCAATGACTTCAATACGAAACTTAATCCATTTTATTCTATAATCTAATGGCTGAATGATCTCAATAGTTCTATGATCTCTATAGTTAATATCAACACTATCAAAAAAGCCGGAAATTTAGATTAGATACGAAATAGGAGTTATTTCAGTATCGAAATTGATAGAACGTTGTATTAGGACACTATCGATCTGAGGTATCGATATACCGATATAAGTACTTTTGACCGATATCTATTCGATACTAAATTTCAAAGTATTGAAACTAAAAGTACTTTGTATCGGTGAAAAGTATCGAGTATGTACTTGTATTAACTCTAATTGTTTCAGGTACTTCGTCAACAGTGAGCAGGGCAACATCGCAGGCTCCGATCTCAACTACAGCATCGTCAACATCTTCTTCGAGACGCCTTACGTGGAACAGCATAAGCAGGACGTGGTCTACTATTGGTTCGACATGATCAGTACGAAATCGACTTTATCGAAACCTCCCGGTTAATATATTTCTTCCAGGTATGTTCGGGGGAATCTGCAGCCTGATCATGGGCATCAGCATCATCAGCTGCGTCGAGGTGTTCGTGTTCTGCACCTACAAGATAGCCGAGAACATCTACAAGTTTTCCAGGTAGTCGTTTCGGGTCTCTCTCTGTTGGTTTGTTGATTTTAATTAAACGTGTATCTTGCTTCGAGTTTTTTTCTTTACCAGATCCAATCCAGTGTTTTTGTTGTTAGATTATCTTTTCAATATTGTTTTGTTGAGGTTCTACTTGAAAATTGTCGTTGTTGTGATTCCATTGAATTGCTAATAAAAGAATTAACTGCACCAACAACTGAAACGAAGCAGCTGCAAAAAAGAAAACAAAAAACGGAGCAAATTATGGTAAATACATCAGACTATGTTTAAAACGCAAAAATAAAAGAAAAAAATTAATACGTGGAATACACAATCTGAAATAAAGTAACAGCAGATCTGTTCTGGACTTGTTCAAGTCTGTCATCATAATTTTGTTATCTATTCATTTTTAGCCCAGTTTATTATTGGTTTTCACGTGTCAATTTGATGTTATAAATAGAATAGATAAATTATATTGTTTGATTTGACGAGATTTGTAATCTTTTCTGTTGCTTAACTTCTATAAACAGTTTATAGGTTATGACACAGAATTCACAGAATAATAACATTAAGTTTTTTCTTTCTATAATCATAGAAACCGATATATCGAACGTTCAATAAGAAACGAGCTTAGCTCTCATTATATTTTATTACATTTTAGGCTCCCTTGTCTTGAGGGGACAATGATATAAGCTAGGGATTGCTTTGACCTCGTTCTACTTTGAATGCAGCATATAAAAGCCCTTAAAACAAAGTGTTTGAAAATTTATAGGTTATATTCGAGAAAAGTCAGATCTTCAATATTGAAAGTTTTATGTGAAATAGTGAAAGTGCGAATAAAATTGACGCTTGTGTGAGGATTGTGCCTATTTCCCTTCATACGGAGCAGCTGCATCCCAAATATTTTCTCAGCAGAATTTCCGTAAATCTTTTTCCAATCATTTTTAACGTTTATTATTTGGCAACAGCGCATTTTCGAAAAAATTCGATATTATAAATAGGATAGAAACATTATATTGTTATATCCTCTTCGCACCATCTCCGCGTTGATGCCAAGATATAGACCATAAAAGATTTCGTTTAAAAAATACCATAGATCGAATCATAGACATACTATCAGAAAATGTTACTTCGTTCATAGAATATCTTCAGTTAATTCTTTTTCTTCTCTGGTAAATCGTTCGATATAATCATACAGTCCTCATGTTATTCTGGCTGCATTTCTCCTAATTTTCAGTTGTAACTGAATCAAACGCGGTATGAATTCGATGTAAACCGATTCCCCGAATCAAACCCCCTTTTCGACAGCGGACGAAACATACGGCTAGACCAACAAACGTTATTAATGTCGCACTAATTGAACCGTTGCCGCGATCCGACGGCGGCAGCATCCGAAACGCGTCGTTCCGCGAAATCCTCCCAATATTTACCGTGATCAAATCTGCCCGTTCCCGTTTCCGAGAGGGCGGCGATCGGCCGGGAATTGTCCCGTTTATTCCCCAATTACAGGGTCCGTGCGCCCAATTTGCCCGCTCCCGAATCGAGTTAGCCGAGCACTTAGCGGCGACTCCGAAATAACAGACCGGATATAATAACAAATGTGAATAGATGACGGGGTGGGAAGGGCCGTAATGAGGAATTTCGGACACGTCCGCATTTCACAGATGTTTTACTCGGAGACAATTGAAATTTGGAAATTACGAGACAAAACATTAGGGGTGAAAATAACAGGGAGATAAAATAAAAATTGCACATCCTCGTATGAGTCATCGTTAGATAACTATTCAAACTTTTCGAAAATGAGTTCTTGCCAAAGCATGAACGTTAGAAATAATTGGAGGAAGATTTATGGAAATTCTGATTCAGAAAATAGTAATTTGAATATGCATCTTAATAATCTGGGATGAATTTGATTTTTTCGAAAATGCGATGTTGCCAAATTGGTCACTTCGGATTACTGGGAATCTTATATGAAGATGGTGCGAAGAGGATTTTTTTTTATTCAATCGGGTGAATTTTGATATAATATTCAAAGTTTTCGAAAGTGCGCTGTTGCCAAATCATGAACGTTATAATTTATTGGGGAAAGATTTATGGAAATTCTGATTACAAAAAATAGAAATTTGAATATGCATCTTAATAATCTGAGTTGAATTTGATTCTATCGAAAATGCGATGTTGCCAAGTTGGGCACTTCGGATTACTGAGAATCTTATATGGAGATGGTGCGAAGAGGATTTTTTTTTATTCAATCGGGTGAATTTTGATATAATATTCAAAGTTTCAGAAAATGCGCTGTTGCCAAATTATGAACGTTAGAAATAATTGGGGAAAGATTTATGGAAATTCTGATTACAAAAAATAGAAATTTGAATATGCATCTTACTAATCTGGGTTGAATTTGATTCTTTCGAAAATGCGATGTTGCCAAGTTGGGCACTTCGGATTTTTGGGAATCTTATATGGAGATGGTGCGGAGAGAATTTTTTTTATTCAATCGGGTGAATTTTGATATAATATTCAAAGTTTTCGAAAATGCGCTGTTGCCAAATCATGAACGTTAGAATTAATTGGGGAAAGAATTATGGAAATTCTGATTACAAAAAATAGAAATTTGAATATGCATCTTAATAATCTGAGTTGAATTTGATTCTTTCGAAAATGCGATGTTGCCAAGTTGGGCACTTCGGATTACTGGGAATCTTATATGGAGATGGTGCGAAGAGGATTTTTTTTTATTCAATCGGGTGAATTTTGATATAATATTCAAAGTTTTCGAAAATGCGCTGTTGCCAAATCATGAACTTTAGAAATAATTGAGGAAAGATTTATGGAAATTCTGATTACAAAAAATAGAAATTTGAATATGCATCTTAATAATCTGGGTTGAATTTGATATTTTCGAAAATGCGATGTTGCCAAGTTGCTCACTTCGGATTACTGGGAATCTTATACGGAGATGGTGCGAAGAGGATTTTTCTTTATTTAATCGGGTGAATTTTGATATAATATTCAAAGTTTTCGAAAATGCGCTGTTGCCAAATCATGAACGTTAGAAATAATTGAGGAAAGATTTATGAAAATTCTGGTTAGAAAATATCAATTTGAAACACCACAACAAACCGTGTAATTTATTGACGGCAAATATTCATGATATTCAATAGTGTATTATAATATTCTAATTTCTGTTATAATGTGTGTACATTCATGAATAAATTATTATTATTATTATTAAAGAAATAATATCGAAGCTTCGAACTCGAAATACCCAAAAGAATCGAGATATCAGAACCTTCCATTGGGCCGAGTCCGTCCCTGCCGCTTTAGCCTCGAAAAGACAACAGATCGCCCGTAATTGCGAGCGGGCGGATCGACGACGTGCATTGTCTCGCTCGGGTTACCGGGACGACGACGTCGCTATTCATTCGTCGCGACGCTGATTTGATTAGGCGCGATCTTGTCGGCGTTATTAGATTTTCCGCTGCGAAAACACAATCGCGGTCCGGCCAAGAATCATTCTAATAATCGACTCCCTTATCCCGGTTGATATTGGAAAAGTGTGCATGGACCTTTATGAGATGAAAGGAGGGAAGGCTTGATTGTTGTCTATTCAGATATTATAGTTGACATACTGTGAGAAGTGAGAACGCGGCTCTTTAATTAACTTGTTACTCCCGATACGGGACGTTCGGCAGTCTTTGATTTCGTCAATCTTCTTCTGATTTGATCGGGGTGGCCGTAATTCGATTTGGGACGCAGCTGGACCGTATGAAAAGAAATACGCACAACCCTCTCGCAAGCGTCAATTTTATTCGCACTTTCACTATTTCACATAAAACTGAGCTCGTTTCTCATTGAACGTTCGATATACAATTCAGTTTCTATAATCATAGAAGGAACAAACTTAACTTCTGTCAATTCTGTGTCATAACCTAGAAACTGTTTATGGAAGTTACGTAACAGAAAAGATTGCAAATCTCCTCAAATCAATATTATTCTATTTATGATATCAATTTTATCTACTCCTATTGAATAATATAGTCATAACTTAACTACTTTCGATCAAGTTATAGTATATTATGTAAACAAACAAGCCGATTGGCCGAAAGGAACAGTCCATTATTGGTATCGAGGGGAGGTCACTTGAATAATTTTGACGTTTAATGAAATTGAGTTGTTAACTAATTATCATTGTGTATATTTCGTTGAAAAAGATGAATTCAGATAGTGCAGATCAATTATTATGTACACCTTCAGAAATAAGACAATCAGCTAATTCTACAATACAAAAATTATTGCCCGAAAAATACCAAAACAAATATAAAGGTGTATACAACAATTTTCAAGATTGGCTTAGCAGTAAGAATATCAAGTCATTGTTTACAGAGAATGTTCTTTTGGCATATTTTAGTGAACTTAGCACTAAATATGTGCCCCTATGGACTTTCTACTCCATGCTTAGAAGCACAATCAACATAAATGATGCATAGTTGAGATTTGTAAATAAAGTTCTTTCTCTGTACTTGTATCTTAGTATTTATTGTTATAATCGTAGATAAAGTATAGTATTCAACTTGCGGTAATGGTCATAACTGTCAAACTAATGGAAACAGTTGGAAATTGAGATTATGTGCGTAATATTTTCGACATTTCTGCCACATATAAAGTCGAATGTGATACCAACATCATATTTGGGCAACGTTGCCAGATATGAGATTCTTATGTAGAAACATAAGTACGACACACGTCAATAAATAATGCATTCTGCAATTGCGCCTTTGCTTTTCAGATCAAGTATTTTCCACACTGATCGCGAGTAATATTCATCGCTCCCCGGTCATTAAACCGACTGTCTCGTAATCCAGATAATCATTTTTTGGGTAATACGCGATGATTAATATCGGAAACGATGAAACTTTATCCTCCGATGTCGGCATTAGGGGATCCTCGAACAGGCCATTAGGGGAAGCAACATCTACGAACAATAAATTGGGGACCCTGCCGAAGTCACGCTCCGGCTGTCCAAAGGTTAATCGTCAAATTTAATACCGCACCGTGCGATTTTCGACATCGAAATGTCAACGGTGTCGGATTACCTGAACCAGGAATCGATAAAACGACCTTCTACGTTGCGAAAACGAGAAATTAATTTTCGAGCGCTCGACATAACACACGAGGGCTATATCATTTCGTCACGATGTCTGTATTCTTCGAATTTTTAGCCGTCAATTTTTGACATCTTTCATTTTTTTGACAGTTGTCATTTTTTTTGACATCTGTCATTTTTGACAGATCTCAATTTGTTGACATCTATCAAAAATTTTTAATTTGTTTCTCAAATTAGAAAATGCTCATTTACCTACAAGGTGGATGAACGAGCGTTTAACAGCTACTGTTTTCGCGGCAGTGCTTCTTATATTTTTTTCCGATTTCGTGGAATCGGCGCATCCACCACTCGATGCGGACGTGTCTCGAAGCGTACCTCATCAATTAAGGCGGCCGGAAAACCCCAATCTCGGCCTGTTTTCCCGACGCGAGGCGTTAAGACGTGTTTATTCTCTAAATGCAAAACATTAAACCCCGTTAATTTCCCGACACTGTTGACTTGAAGGGCCGAAACGTGCTGGGAGCGAGGCAAACGAGGGTCGCTAATGAGCAAGATCCAGACCAGCATCTTCGTCCGGAGACATTTAACGAGTCCTCTCTGGCTGATGAACTAGATAGGACACGACCTGACGATGACAACTGGAGGTTTCGAATTCGAACCCACGGGAAAGAACAATCACGACTTGGCTTAGTTCGACTTAACTTATTACTGGCAACGTCGCCTGAATATGACAGATATATCATCTACTGTGTGACAGGAATTCATAGAAATAAAATGATAGTTATTGTCATACTGGCAGTGAACATTGAAGGCCATTTTGGACATAGACCTGATATATCTAATAATTCGGTGATTCCATCTCTTGATATCCATGGAAATAAAATGCCAGCAATTGTCATACTGACATAGAACACAGGAAAAAAAACTTGAATATTTCTGATAAATTTCCAATATAATTCGGTGATTCTATTATTTGCAGTTCATAGAAATAAAATGAGAGTATTTGTTGAATTGACATTGAATACAGAAAAAGCACCTGAGTTTTCTGATATATTTACAATATAATTTGGTGATTCTATTATTTGATGTTCATAGAAATAAAATGACAGTATTTGTCAAACTGACATTGAACCCGGAAAAAAAAACTTGAATTTTTCTGATATATTTTCAATATAATTCGGGGATTGTATTATTTGAAGTTCATAGAAATGAAATAACAGTATTTGTCAAACTGACATTGAACATAGAAAAAAGATTGAGTTTTTCTGATATATTTTCGATATAATTCGGTGATTCTATTATTTGAAGTTCACAGAAATAAAATAACAGTATTTGTCAAACTGACATTGAACACGGAAAAGAAAACTTGAGTTTTTCTCTTAACTTTCTGATAACTCCTTAATTCACGTCGGCTCAAAATTAGAAAAATACAGACCGGCTACGGATACGGCTACGAATACGGATATGGATACGGATACGGATACGGATACGGATACCGATGAAGATGAAGATGAAGATGAAGATGATTTTGCCCAATAACGAACTTAACCGCGGCATACGAGATTCGAACCTACCCTGAGGATTTCAAGTTGCTAGGACATTCCATTCGAGAGTTATCGTGCCGGCCGGACGGACAGACTCGAATTTCAACTTGATTGCAGAGCTCTACGTCCAACAATTCGCGAGTTATAAATTTTCGCATATCTATATATATAAAAGAAAGTCGTGTTAGTTACACCACTTATAACTCAAGAACGGCAGAACAGATTTGGGTGAAAATTGGTATGGAGGTAGCTTAGAGCCAGGAGACGGACATAAGATACTTTTCATCCCGTTCGACAGCGAAAAAATACAATAAAAGAAAGAAAATTTTCCAATACAAAATGTTCATAGATTTCGTAACTGTCAAGAATAATGTCATAATGCAAAATGAGTGACATATATATTGGTTGTCAAATATTTGTGCGATTGATTTCACTGAATGATTCGAGATTATTCCGTAAATCCATTCAGAGTCAGTATATATTTACTTCGTGAAAGTGATTAATGTTGACTGTGATTTGTTTTGATGGGTGACAGTTCAGATCAGTTCAGTTCAGTTCAGTTCAGTTCAGTTCAGTTCAGTTCAGTTCAGTTCAGTTCAGTTCAGTTCAGTTCAGTTCAGTTCAGTTCAGTTCAGTTCAGTTCAGTTCAGTTCAGTTCAGTTCAGTTCAGTTCAGTTCAGTTCAGTTCAGTTCAGTTCAGTTCAGTTCAGTTCAGTTCAGTTCAGTTCAGTTCAGTTCAGTTCAGATCAGTTCAGATCAGTTCAGATCAGTTCAGTTCAGATCAGTTCAGTTCAGATCAGTTCAGTTCAGATCAGTTCAGTTCAGTTCAGTTCAGATCAGTTCGGATCAGATCAGTTCAGTTCAGTTCAGGTCAGTTCAGTTCAGATAGGGTTAGGATAGCGTTAGTCTAAGGTTAAGTTAGGGATAGGTAAGGCCACAGCAACGCGTGCCGGGTCTGCTAGTAAATAATAAAACGTGCGTTTACCGGAGGAAACCCCAATCGACCCGACCATCCTCGTAATCTTCCGCCGTCGAGAGACTGATCCGACGACGCTAACAATCTGTCAGAGAGAGGGGACGTCGGATAAGCGTTTCGCGGACGGACGGAATAAGCCGCGCCCGCATGCACAATTACCCTCGTAAAAACGGAGGACGATATCGGGTTACCTCTCGGATAAAAAGCCCCATCGGGGAAAATCAAGACCGTCTTGACGCGACATCCGAGTGTCGTGACGTCGTACGATCTGGAGGAGGCGTTGTTGGAGAACAAAGGGACGACGCGCAACAAAGCTTATCGACTGATTCTCGAGCCGCGTCCACTTCTGATGGGGAAGGGCGACCGGAAAAAAAAACTGGAATTCTCGGGAATATAGCTACGTTACCGGGTCGTTTTATTCCACCGCACGAACAGGAAAGAAATCTGCGGTTCGAATCGGTAATTTCACCTAATGTTTAACCCAATTTCACCTCGAATTTGTCCCAAAATTTCCCAGATTTCATCTCAATCTAATCAAAATTCTACCTTAATCTTACCTGGATTTTACCTCAATCAAACCTCGATTGTACCTCAGTTTTATCTTAATTGTACATTAATCTATATATATAAAAGAAAGTCGTGTTAGTTACACCACTTATAACTCAAGAACGGCAGAACAGATTTGGGTGAGAATTGGTATGGAGGTAGCTTAGAGCCAGGAGACGGACATAAGATACTTTTTATCCCGTTCGACAGCGAAAAAATACAATAAAAGAAAGAAAATTTTCCAATACAAAATGTTCATAGATTTCGTAACTGTCAAGAATAATGTCATAATGCAAAATGAGTGACATATATATTGGTTCTCAAATATTTGTGCGATTGATTTCACTAAATGATTCGAGATTATTCCGTAAATCCATTCAGAGTCAGTATATATTTACTTCGTGAAAGTGATTAATGTTGACTGTGATTTGTTTTGATGGGTGACAGCTCAGATCAGATCAGATCAGTTCAGATCAGATCAGTTCAGATCAGTTCAGATCCGTTCAGTTCAGATCAGTTCAGTTCAGTTCAGATCAGTTCAGTTCAGTTCAGTTCAGTTCAGTTCAGTTCAGTTCAGTTCAGTTCAGTTCAGTTCAGATCAGTTCAGATCAGATCAGTTCAGTTCAGTTCAGTTCAGATCAGTTCAGATCAGTTCAGTTCAGTTCAGATCAGTTCAGCTCAGTTCAGATCAGTTCAGATCAGATCAGATCAGTTCAGATCAGTTCAGATCAGTTCAGTTCAGTTCAGATCAGTTCAGTTCAGATCAGTTCAGATAGGGTTAGGTTAGGGTTAGGTTAGTCTAAGGTTAAGTTAGGGATAGGTAACGCTACGGCAACGCGTGCCGGGTCTGCTAGTTTTACATAAATTTGACATTAATATCACCTTCATATTTCCTTCATCACGAACAAGAATGAAATAATCCGAGGTACGGTAGCACACCTTGAAAAATACGTAGGTAATCTCATGTTTGTCACACCGACGAATCTCCCATTTTAATTAGGTAATCATAAGATTAGATAAAACTGATATTCTGATATACCTACGTTCTTTTATCTCTCAGTTCACAAAACGGTCTCTCGCTGAAAAAAGCCTGGGTGATGTGTTTTTGATATAAAAAAATAGGGTCGTGTGTGTGCTTCGTGCGGGTAGAAATGGGGTGAGTGCGATTAAAATCCGAACGCACTTTATCGGAATTAAATCGACAAAATCAATTTCCCAACATTCGTAAAATTTTGTTATTTTGCCGTTTCATATTCGATTATTCTCGATTCCCATTCGACGTCATGGTGGATTTGTGTATTTTCGAGTATTGAGCTTTATGATTAGATAGAATTAGATCAATGAATGACAGTAATCGTCAAACTGACATTGAACACAGAAAAAAAAACTTTGGTTTTTTTGATTTATTTTCAATGTAATTCGGTGATTCTATTATTTGAAGTTCATAGAAATAAAATGACAGTATTTGTCAAACTGACATTGAACACAGAGAAAAACCTTGAGTGTTTCTGATATATTTTCAATATAATTCAGTGACTCTATTATTTGAAGTTCATAGAAAGAAACTGACAGTATTTGACAAACTGACATTGAACATAGAAAAAAGAACTTTAGTTTTTCTGACATATTTTCAATATAATTCTGCGATTCTATTATTTGAAATTCATAGAAATAAAATGACTGTATTTATCAAACTGACATTGAACACAAAAAAAAAACTTTGGTTTTTTTGATTTATTTTCAATGTAATTCAGTGATTCTATTATTTGAAGTTCATAGAAATAAAATGACAGTATTTGTCAAACAGACATTGAACACAGAGAAAAACCTTGAGTGTTTCTGATTATATTTTCAATATAATTCAGTGACTCTATTATTTGAAGTTCATAGAAATAAACTGACAGTATTTGACAAACTGACATTGAACATAGAAAAAAGAACTTTAGTTTTTCTGACACATTTTCAATGTAATTCTGCGATTATATTATTTGAAATTCATAGAAATAAAATGACTGTATTTATCAAACTGACATTGAACACAAAAAAAAACTTTGGTTTTTTTGATTTATTTTCAATGTAATTCGGTGATTCTATTATTTGAAGTTCATAGAAATATAATGACAGTATTTGTCAAACTAACATTGAACACAGAGAAAATTCTTGAGTGTTTCTGATTATATTTTCAATATAATTTAGTGACTCTATTATTTGAAGTTCATAGAAATAAACTGACAGTATTTGACAAACTGACATTGAACACAGAGAAAAACCTTTAGTGTTTCTGATTATATTTTCAATATAATTCAGTGACTTTATTATTTGAAGTTCATAGAAATAAACTGACAGTATTTGACAAACTGACATTGAACATAGAAAAAAGAACTTTAGTTTTTCTGACATATTTTCAATGTAATTCTGCGATTATATTATTTGAAATTCATAGAAATAAAATGACTGTATTTATCAAACTGACATTGAACACAAAAAAAAAACTTTGGTTTTTTTGATTTATTTTCAATGTAATTCGGTGATTCTATTATTTGAAGTTCATAGAAATAAAATGACAGTATTTGTCAAACTGACATTGAACATAGAAAAAAGAACTTTAGTGTTTCTGACATATTTTCAATATAATTCTGCGATTCTATTATTTGAAATTCATAGAAATAAAATGACTGTATTTATCAAACTGACATTGAACACAGAAAAAAAAACTTTGGTTTTTTTGATTTATTTTCAATGTAATTCGGTGATTCTATTATTTGAAGTTCATAGAAATAAAATGACAGTATTTGTCAAACTGACATTGAACACAGAGAAAAACCTTGAGTGTTTCTGATATATTTTCAATATAATTCAGTGACTCTATTATTTGAAGTTCATAGAAAGAAACTGACAGTATTTGACAAACTGACATTGAACATAGAAAAAAGAACTTTAGTTTTTCTGACATATTTTCAATGTAATTCTGCGATTATATTATTTGAAATTCATAGAAATAAAATGACTGTATTTGTCAAACTGACATTGAACACGCAGAAAAAAACTTTGGTTTTTCTGATATATTTTTTATGTAATTCGAAGATTCTATTATTTGAAGTTCATAGAAATAAAATGTCAGTATTTGTCAAACTGACATTGAACACAGAGGAAAACCTTGAGTGTTTCTGATTATATTTTCAATATAATTTAGTGACTCTATTATTTGAAGTTCATAGAAATAAACTGACAGTATTTGACAAACTGACATTGAACATAGAAAAAAGAACTTTAGTTTTTCTAACATATTTTCAATATAATTCTGCGATTATATTATTTGAAATTCATAGAAATAAAATGACTGTATTTGTCAAACTGACATTGAACACAGAGAAAAAAACTTTGGTTTTTTTGATATATTTTCAATGTAATTCGGTGATTCTATTGTTTGAAGTTCATAGAAATAAAATGACAGTATTTGTCAAACTGACATTGAACACAGAGAAAAACCTTGAGTGTTTCTGATTATATTTTCAATATAATTTAGTGACTCTATTATTTGAAGTTCATAGAAATAAACTGACAGTATTTGACAAACTGACATTGAAAATAGAAAAAAGAACTTTAGTTTTTCTGACATATTTTCAATGTAATTCTGCGATTATATTATTTGAAATTCATAGAAATAAAATGACTGTATTTGTCAAACTGACATTGAACACGCAGAAAAAAACTTTGGTTTTTCTGATATATTTTTTATGTAATTCGAAGATTCTATTATTTGAAGTTCATAGAAATAAAATGTCAGTATTTGTCGAACTGACATTGAACACAGAGGAAAACCTTGAGTGTTTCTGATTATATTTTCAATATAATTCAGTGACTCTCTTATTTGAAGTTCATAGAAATAAACTGACAGTATTTGACAAACTGACATTGAACATAGAAAAAAGAACTTTAGTTTTTCTGACATATTTTCAATATAATTCTGCGATTCTATCATTTGAAATTCATAGAAATAAAATGACAGTATTTGTCAAACTGATATTGAACATAAAAAAAATTGGGGTTTTTCTGATATATCTTCAATATAATTCGGTGATTCCATTATTTGAATTTCATAGAAATAAAATGACAGTATTTGTCAAACTGACATTGAACACAGAAAAAAAAAAACTTTTTTATCTTATTTTATTTAATTTCATCTCACATTGATTTTACCTCGAATACACCTCGATTTTTCCTCAATTTTTTATTTCAACTTTTTTTTGGTGCCCTCAACTGTTCTATAAAATCGTAATTTTCGGCGCCAAATTTTTCTTCACATAAAACAGCTTTAAAAGTGAACTCTCTCAACAAAAACCTACAAAGTTTCAAACAAGCGCACAAAGAAACGATTGTGCTTGAAATTGGAACAAATTCGTAAAATAAAAAATTATACGTTTCACACGATAGAAAAGCAGACCGGCTTAAACACCAATTAAATCTTGCGTTTTTTTATCTTATAAAACAAATAACATTTCCAGTCACGAACAATCTTTAATCTGTAAATTATAAGAAATACTCTATTGACATTGCGATAAATACAGAAGTTACGAAACAGTGAAACACCTTCCCCCTTAAAGAATCAATATTTTTTCCAGGCCAAAAACGGCGCCGTTCCTGATCTCCCTAACCTGGTGCCTCCTGCAGGTCCGAACCCAACCCCTCATCTGTTCCCATTGTAACTGCTCCAATATAAACGCCACCTCCGTCGAGGTCCTTTGTCTGTCCGACATCAAAGACTTCGTCGGCCTGTTGTTCGAGAACGCGACGCAATCCGACGACGACGTGGGTTCCGTATCGGCGCTCACGATAAGATACAGCGAGCTCACCGTCTTACGGCGCGATTTCCGGGTCGACAACGTCGTCAGGCTGGACCTGGCCTTCAACAGGATATCCCACGTCGAGGACTCCGTCTTCAATAGGTTGCTCCAGATGGACACTCTGGTCTTGAGCCACAACAATATCGAAGTGTTGAACCCCAACGCCTTCCAGGTGGGTTTGGTTCTTTTACTTATTGAACGGGAAAACGTGAAATGTCTTTTTAGGGTCAGTACATGGCTGGTGAATTATACCCGCTCAAATCCCTCCGTACCCTCATGTTGGACCACAACAACCTCCACACCCTCAACGCCGACCTCTTCGAGCACGTCGAGAAGATCGAGTCGCTCTCATTGGCCCACAACCCTCTGGAGGTCATCGACGCTCACACCGCCATAGCGATAACGAACCTGGTGAACTTGAAGGTGCGTGGTTGGTCCAGCTTTTAAGGTACCTCGAAATTTTTGTTTAGTTTCTAGATCTGAGCTACACGCAGTTGAGCTCCATCCCCAAGTACTTCCTGCACACCCCCAAGTACATCGAGGTGTTCAACCTGTCCGGGAACTCCTTCGCCAAGGTACCCCAGGAGCTGGTGGAGGCCCACTCCTTGGAGACTTTCGTGTTCAACGACAACGCCCTCGTGGAGTTGACCAGGGAGAAGTAAGTTGTTGGTATGACTCTCCGATGGATAATCCTCTTTTAGTGGTTTCCCCAAGCTTCCGAGTCTTCGAGTCCTGCACCTCTGCCAGATGTCCAGTTTGACCAGCATTGGACAAGGTGCTTTGGCCAACCTCACCAACTTGAGGGAACTGTACGTGGCTGGTAACCCAAGACTGACGAGGATAGACGACGCGGCTCTTTCTTCTCCTGATTTATTGGGCACAATGGTGTTTTGGCCTGACATCAAGAAGGTGAAGACTTATGAGTGATACCTCCAGAGGTTTTACACCCGATTCTTTCCTCAGCTCTACCTCAACGACAACCAGTTATCCTACATAAATAGATCCCTGTTGAACCACTGGGGCTCCTTGGCTGAGCTGGACCTCCTGAACAACCCCTGGACCTGCGAGTGCGAGAACCAGTGGATGGTGGAGACGTTGATGCCGATGTATTTCAAGGTCGACGAGGAGAAAGCCAAGGAGATGAAGTAAAAAAAAAATAAAAAAAATAATAAAATAATAAAATGATTTTTTTTAGATGTGCAGCGCCTGTTGAGATGGCCTCCTACACCTTCGAGGAGCTTTATAGGAAGAACTACAACATGAGGTGTCTGGATATGTACGGTGCCCAACCTGAGAAAGATGCTGCGCTCATAATAGGGATGTTGGCAGGTGGGGATAACTCTCTGAGATGTTCGTATGGTGGAGAAGATTAACGAGGTTTTCTTTCAGGACTTCTACTCGGAATCCCCTTGGTCTTGTTCTGTATTTACTCTTACCGGAGGCGTTGGTTTGGATACTTCGACGATTCGCCTGCATCTTTTTCCAGGCGGTTCTACAAGAGGGCGGAAGACGTATACGAATATTGAGTTTAATTTTTTTTTTTTATTTATTTATAACTCTTAGTTAGACACCTATGTTTGATTATATTATAACGTTAGAATATTTTTGTGGTTTAATATATTTTGTCAAATATAATTTATACAAAAGAATCAGAGTTTCTTCTTTGTTCATCCATTGGATTTACCCCCCCCCCCCTTTATAGTGTAGCTTGAGTCGTCCATATGTGGTTTGCACTGTCACTATTTCCAAGTCAGGTGTCACAGAAAATGTCAAATTTAAATCGAGGAATTCTACCGTTTGTCTGTCATCCGATGACATTTTATTGACGTTTATATAACCTCTAAATTTTCGAAATATTTGTTATTTGTTTCGATAGTTCGAAGAGCAAAGTGGAAAAGAAGTTTGGACTCGAAATGAATTAATTACAAAATGTCATTATACGGAATTTTAGTTTTTCATGAGAAATCGAATGGTATCAGCGTCAATGTCAGAAAACTGAAACTGATTTATTCAATTCGTTGAATCCATCTTTTGAAGTTTATAAAAATAAAATTACAGTATTTGTCATATTGACATTGAACACCAAAGGCCTTTTTGATACACAGAAACAAAATTGAGTTTTCTTATAATTTTGAACACAGAAAAATAACTTGAGTTTTCTGATATATTTTCAATATTATTCAATGATTCTATTATTTGAAGTTCATAGAAATAAAATGACAGATTTGTCAAGCTGACATTGAACACAGAAAAATAACTGGAATTCTATGATATATTTTCAATATAATTCGATGATTCTATTATGTGAAGTTCATAGAAATATAATGACAGTATTTGTTCAATCTGACATTTAACATCGAAGGCCGTTTTTATACACAGAAAAATAGTGAGTTTTTTCTGACATAATCAATGTAATTGGGTCATTTTTAGCTCTTGGAGTTCATAGAAATTGAATGACAGCATTTGTCAAACTGACACAGAAAAAAAATTGTATTTTTCTGACATACTTGATATAATTCGGTGATTCTATCTTTTGAAGTTCATAGAAATAAAATGACAGGATTGGTTCAATCTGACATTTAACATCGAAGGCTGTTTTTATACACAGGAAATAGTGAGTTTTATCTGACTTTTTCAATATAACTGGGTCATTTTAGCTCTTGAAGTTTATAGAAATTCAATGACAGCATTTGTCAAACTGACATTTCGATACACAGAAAAAAATTGCATTTTTCTGACATACTTGATATAATTCGGTGATTCTATCTTTTGAAGTTCATAGAAATAAAATGACAGGATTTGTTATATCTGACATTTAACATCGAAGGCCGTTTTTATATACAGAAGAATAGTGAGTTTTTTCTAACATATTCAATATAACTGGGTCATTTTAGCTCTCGAAGTTCATAGAAATTGAATGACAGCATTTGTCAAACTGAAATTTCGATACACAGAAAAAAAATTGTATTTTTCTGACATACTTGATATAATTCGGTGATTCTATCTTTTGAAGTTCATAGAAATAAAATGACAGGATTTGTTCAATCTGACATTTAACATCGAAAGCCGTTTTCATACACAGAAAAGTAGTGAGTTTTTTCTGACATATTCAATGTAACTGGGTCATTTTAGCTCTTGAAGTTCATAGAAATTGAATGACAGCATTTGTCAAACTGACACAGAAAAAAAATTGTATTTTTCTGACATACTTGATATAATTCGGTGATTCTATCTTTTGAAGTTCATAGAAATAAAATGATAGGATTTGTTATATCTGACATTTAACATCGAAGGCCGTTTTTATATACAGAGGAATAGTGAGTTTTTTTCTAACATATTCAATATAACTGGGTCATTTTAGCTCTTGAAGTTCATAGAAATTGAATGACAGCATTTGTCAAACTGACACAGAAAAAAAATTGTATTTTTCTGACATACTTGATATAATTCGGTGATTCTATCTTTTGAAGTTCATAGAAATAAAATGACAGGATTTGTTCAATCTGACATTTAACATCGAACGCCGTTTTTATATATACACAGAGAAATAGTGAGTTTTATCTGACTTTTTCAATGTAACTGGGTCATTTTAGCTCTTGAAGTTTATAGAAATTCAATGACAGCATTTGTCAAACCGACATTTCGATACACAGAAAAAAAATTGTATTTTTCTGACATACTTGATATAATTCGGTGATTCTATCTTTTGAAGTTCATAGAAATAAAATGACAGGATTTGTTCAAACTGACATTTAACATCGAAGGCCGTTTTTATATATACACAGAGGAATAGTGAGTTTTATCTGACTTTTTCAATATAACTGGGTCATTTTAGCTCTTGAAGTTTATAGAAATTCAATGACAGCATTTGTCAAACCGACATTTCGATACACAGAAAAAAAATTGTATTCTTCTGACATACTTGATATAATTCGGTGCTTCTATCTTTTTGAAGTTCATAGAAATAAAATGACAGGATTTGTTCAATCTGACATTTAACATCGAAGGCCGTTTTTATACACAGAAGAATAGTGAGTTTTTTCTGACATATTCAATATAATTGGGTCGTTTTAGCTCTTGAAGTTTATAGAAATTAAATGACAGCATTTGTCAAACTGACATTTCGATACACTGAAAAAAAAATTGTAATTTTCTGACATACTCGATATAATTCGGTGATTCTATCTTTTGAAGTTCATAATATAAATAAAATGACAGTATTTGTTCAATCTGACATTTAACATCGAAAGCCGTTTTTATACACAGAAAAATAGTGAGTTTTTCCTGACATAATCAAAGTAATTGGGTCATTTTTAGCTCTTGAAGTTCATAGAAATTGAATGACAGAATTTGTCAAACTGACACAGAAAAAAAATTGTATTTTTCTGACATACTTGTTTCGGTGATTCTATCTTTTGAAGTTCATAGAAATAAAATGACAGGATTGGTTCAATCTGACATTTAACATCGAAGGCCGTTTTTATATATACACAGAGAAATAGTGAGTTTCATCTGACTTATTCAATATAACTGGGTCATTTTAGCTCTTGGAGTTTATAGAAATTGAATGACAGCATTTGTCAAACTGACATTTCGATATACAGAAAAAAAATTGTATTTTCCTGACATACTTGATATAATTCGGTGATTCTATCTTTTGAAGTTCATAGAAATAAAATGACAGGATTTGTTCAAACTGACATTTAACATCGAAGGCCGTTTTTATATATACACAGAGGAATAGTGAGTTTTATCTGACTTTTTCAATATAACTGGGTCATTTTAGCTCTTGTAGTTTATAGAAATTCAATGACAGCATTTGTCAAACCGACATTTCGATACACAGAAAAAAAATTGTATTCTTCTGACATACTTGATATAATTCGGTGCTTCTATCTTTTTGAAGTTCATAGAAATAAAATGACAGGATTTGTTCACTCTGACATTTAACATCGAAGGCCGCTTTTATATACAAAAGAATAGTGAGTTTTTTTCTAACATATTCAATATAACTGGGTCATTTCAGCTCTTGAAGTTTATAGAAATTAAATGACAGCATTTGTCAAACTGACAATAAACACTGAAGGCTGTTTTACTACACAGAATTATAATTCCCGACTTGACTTCAGTAGATACTTTTCAAAATGTCTCTTCCTACCGACTAGATTATATGAGCTGTCATAGAAAAACGACCACAGAATATTGAAACTTCATCCAATTCCATTTGATAAAACTTGAAAAGTCGTCGAATATCCACGTTTGCGGAATTTCCAGATGCAGATGAATTTCCATCCACGTCTCGAACGACCCGGGTGGGGTGGCGGAGTCGACGAAGAAGGGGGTAGCTACACACAATTTACCCGTATTAGGGGTGGCTTAGAATCAATAATTGCCTGAATGTGGAAATCACGGAGTCTAATGCAATTTGTCCATTAGCCGGGGTCTTATCCCCGGATTCACCCCCTCGCGGACGCTCGAAACTACCCTCCCTAACCTGCCGCACATTTCGCCAGTTTAGGGGCGATTTGATCCGAGTTTTCGCATTGGTCGGGTTCGACTTCTGTCGCGTTCCATTGGCGGGAGGGAGACACGCCTCTGATCTGTTGTCATGGCTGCCTAATCTGCTCATTAAACTCACCTTAATGGGGAGGCAGGGGTGGTCAGTCGGGATTTGGGGATGTTTTCATCGGATTTGATGAGAATCTCGATAACGGGAAATCTTGAAGGAACATTTTCGAGCAAGATTGAATGTCATGTAAATAGGGGATGAAAAAAAAAATTTCATTGTCCCCATAGGGGTGGTGGGTATCCTAAGATAGGTCTCGAAAAATTATAATTTATGTTTTCTAATCACTTTTTCAGTTAAGTCTATGGTTTGTTAGATATTCACTGCTGAACTCGTAAAAGCTCACCCCTTCCCCTATAACTTATCAACTATGGAAAGAAACGTTCTGAAAAAAATTGGGGTTGTAGAAATTAAAAATCACCTTCGAAAAAAATTCATTCCAAAGAGATGAGTTGTTCAGTTTTTGAAATGTTTCAACCTGCAGGAGCTAATACACTCCTGCCTACGCCGCGATTCCTGCTATTCAGGTCGCTTCGGTTACGATCGAAGCACTGGTAGTTCGACAAATTGACAGATCATCCCTAAGGACTGCATACAGGCTGTTCCACCCGAAAAACCCCATTTGGGACGATCGAAATGTTTGCACACATTCCGGCATGTCAGAGTGATATTTCATTACTTCAAATCTGAATCTTATGTGGAAACTTAATTCCTAACGAAAACTGTCATTCATCGAGGGCCATAATATAAATAATCAATAATATTCCATGATGAACCATTTATCAATTCAAAATATAATGGTTTCTATGATCGTAGAATTTCAAAACGTCAGTCAGAAACACAATAGGGTTGAATAATCAGTAAAATTTAAATTCATAGAAATAAAATGACAGTATTCGTCAAACTGACATTGAACACAGAAAAAACACTTGAGTACTTTTGATATATTTTCGATATAATTCGGGGATTCTATTATTTGAAGTTCATAGAAATAAACGGATAGTATTTGTCAAACTGACATTGAACACAGAAAAAAACTTGAGTTTTTCTGATATATTTTAAATATAATTCGGGGACTTTATTATTTGAAATTCATAGAAATAAAATGACAGTATTTGTCAAACGCAGAAAAAAAAACTTGATTGTTTCTGATATATTTTCAATATAATTCTGTGATTCTATTATTTGAAGTTCATAGAAATAAAATGTCAGTATTTGTCAAACTGACATTGAAAACAAAAAAAAAACTTGAGTTTTTCTGATATATTTTCGATATAATTTGGTATGACAGTATTGTTAAACTGACATTGAACACAAAAAAAATTTGATTTTTTCTGATGAAATTCTATGATGAACCATTTATGAATTCAAAATATAACAGTTTCTATGATCATAGAATTTCGAAACGTCAGAAATACAATGGGGTCGAATAATCAGTAAAATTTAAATTCGAACGAGGTCCATGCAATATTACACTATTACAAATTAAATATAAAAATGTAACGAAAAACTTTAGATTGCCAGTAGCCAGCATTCATCACATCAATAATTCATTCTATGTTCACGACTCCAAATTTTGAACATCAAATTCCACAGAAATTTAAAGTAGGTATATTTGAATTTGACGTCTGACAATAAATAGTGAATATTAGGAATGGTTTTTCTGAAGTATTAAGCAAAATAAAGTGGATTAATTGAAATATCGTGATAGTTGTTGTGATATCTTATTTAGAATTTCTTTTCAATCCAGTATTTGAAGTTTTCGAAACTAGTTGTGACTGACGTAACAATGATCACTGAGAAAAGGTCTTTTCTGTACACAGAAAAAAAATAGAGTTTCCACATATATTCAATATAATTCGATGATTCCACCCATAGAAATTTATGAAAATAAAACGGCAGTACTTGTCAAACTAACAATGATCATTGAGAAAAACTGACAATTAACACCGAAGACCGTTTCGGTACACAGAAACAAATTGAGTCTTACCATATATTCGATTTAATTCGGTGATTATCCACCCATAGAAGTTCATGAAAATAAAATGCCAATACTTGTCAAACTGACAAATGAACTCTGAAAAAGTCTTTTCGAAAAAAAAAACAGAGTTTCCTCATATAATTCAGTGATTCCAACCATAGAAATTCATGAAATAAAATGCCAGTAGTTGTCAAACTGACAATTTTGACAGAACGCCGTTTCAGTACACAGAAAAAAATTGAGTCTTTTCATATATTCGATTTAATTCGGTGATTATCCACCCATAGAAGTTTATACAAATAAAATGCCAATACTTGTCAAACTGACAATGAACACTGAAAAAGTCTTTTCGAAAAAAAAACAGAGTTCCCACATATATTCAATATAATTCAGTGATTATGCACCCATAGAAGTTCATAAAAATAAAATGCCAATACTTGTCAAACTGACAAATGAACACTGAAAAAGTCTTTTCGAAAAAAAAAACAGAGTTTCCACATATAATTCAGTGATTCCAACCATAGAAATTCATGAAATAAAATGCCTGTAGTTGTCAAACTGACAATTAAGACAGAAGGCCGTTTCAGTACACAGAAAAAAATTGAGTCTTTTCATATATTCGATTTAATTCGGTGATTATCCACCCATAGAAGTTCATAAAAATAAAATGCCAATACTTGTCGAACTGACAAATGAACACTGAAAAAGTATTCTCGAAAAAAAAATCAGAGTTTCCATTATTATTCAATATAATTCAGTGATTCCAAGCATAGAAATTCATGAAATAAAATGCCAGTAGTTGTCAAACTGACAATTAACACCGATGGTCGTTTCGATACACAGAAAAAAATTGAGTCTTATCATATATTCGATTTAATTCGGTGATTATCCACCCATAGAAGTTTATAAAAATGAAATGCCAATAATTGTCAAACTGACAAATGAACACTGAAAAAGTTTTTTCGAAAAAAAATCAGAGTTTCCACATATATTCAATATAATTTAGTGATTCCAACCATAGAAATTCATGAAATAAAATGCCAGTAGTTGTCAAACTGACAATTAAGACAGAAGGCCGTTTCAGTACACAAAAAAAAATTGAGTCTTATCATATATTCAATTTAATTCGGTGATTATGCACCCATAGAAGTTCATAAAAATAAAATGCCAATACTTGTCAAACTGATAATGAACACTGAAAAAATATTTTCGAAAAAAAAAATCAGTGTTTCCACATATATTCATTATAATTCAGTGATTCCAAGCATAGAAATTCATGAAATAAAATGCCAGTAGTTCTCAAACTGACAATTAAGACAGAAGGCCGTTTCAGTACACAAAAAAAAATTGAGTCTTATCATATATTCGATTTAATTCGGTGATTATCCACCCATAAAAGTTCATAAAAATAAAATGCCAATACTTGACAAACTGACAAATGAACACTGAAAAAGTATTTTCGAAAAAAAAATCAGTGTTTCCACATATATTCAATATAATTCAGTGATTCCAACCATAGAAATTCATGAAATAAAATGCCAGTAGTTGTCAAACTGACAATTAACACCGAAGGCCGTTTCGGTATACAGAAAACAATTGAGCCTTATCATATATTCGATTTAATTCGGTGATTATCCACCCATAGAAGTTGATAAAAATAAAATGCCAATACTTGTCAAACTGACAAATGAACACTGAAAAAGTATTTTCGAAAAAAAAATCAGTGTTTCCACATATATTCAATATAATTCAGTGATTCCAACCATAGAAATTCATAAAATAAAATAACAGTAGTTGTCAAACTGACAATGAACACCGAAGGCCGTTTCGGTACACAGAAAAAAATTGAGTCTTATCATATATTCGATTTAATTCGGTGATTATCCACCCATAGAAGTTCATAAAAATAAAATGTCAATACTTGTCAAACTGACAATGAACACTGAAAAAGTCTTTCCGAAAAAAAATCAGATTTTCCACATATATTCAATATAATTCAGTGATTCCAACCATAGAAATTCATGAAATAAAATGCCAGTAGTTGTCAAACTGACAATTAAGACAGAAGGCCGTTTCGGTACACAGTAAAAAATTGAGTCTTATCATATATTCGATTTAATTCGGTGATTATGCACCCATAGAAGTTCATAAAAATAAAATGCCAACACTTGTCAAACTGACAATGAACACTGAAAAAGTCATTTCGAAAAAAAAACAGATTTTCCACATATATTCAATATAATTCAGTGATTCCAACCATAGAAATTCATGAAATAAAATACCAGTAGTTGTCAAACTGACAATTAACACCGATGGCCGTTTCAGTACACAAAAAAAAAATAGAGTTTCCACATATATTTAATACAATTCAATGATTCCATCTATAGAAATTTATAAAATGAAATAACAGTACTTGTCAAATTGACAATGAACACTGAAGGCCGTTGCGGTACACAGAAAAAAATTGAGGATTTTTATATATTCGATATAATCCGGTGATTATCCATCCATTGAAGTATACTCGAATTTGACGTCTGACAATAAACAACGAATATTGAATTAATAATGATTTTTCTGACGTTGAATTGAGCAAAATGCAGTAAATTAATTGAAATATCGAAAGTTAAATATTTTATTTAAAATTCCTTTCCAATCGTGTATTTGAAGTTGTGATTGACGTTTCGATTTTTCTAGGATCATAGAAACTGTTGAATTCATAAATGATCAACCATAGAAGTTAATTCTTTTCTTTAGTGTCTGACGGTCTCAGTCCTGTTATTTTCGGATATTGAACGAATCGAGGACGATTTTCTCGATAGATTCTTCTTGGAAACCCCACCGTTCCAGCTCAAAGCCGGGACGCGCCCTCGACAATATCGAAACTTACCTCCTGAGGGCCGGGGGTGGCTCGGATGCCGGTGCGAGGGTGGAGGAGCGCGTTGCGGGCGCAAATGGGCAGATTTGCCGCAACCGTCGACTTAACGACCCGCCCGCGAAAAGTGCGCGCTCCCTATTCGGTGCCATGAACCCCGAGAAGACCTTCTTCAGCAGCCACCAGCCCCAGCCGAAGACCTCCTTCCTCATCGAGGACATCCTGTACAACCAGCAGCAACAGCAGAAGCTGGAGGAGAAGCCGCTTCGGTGGCCGCCGGAGAAGAAGAGGAGCTTCGGGTACCTGCATCAGCCCTCTTTCTACCAACCCCCGCCAAACCCCACCGGGTACATCCAGGTGATGGGGGCGCTCAACGCGTGTCTCGGCGAGCCGTACAAGACGATGGCGGATCCGTACTTCTTCTCGCAGGGGTTCCATCCGCTCTTCGGCGCCGCCGCCGCCTCCGAGCTGTCGCTGAACGCGCTGAAGAGCTGCAGGAGGAGGAAGGCGAGGACGGTCTTCACCGACCAGCAGCTGGCAGGTGAGTGGAGATTATTGGATAGGTCTTTAAAAATAATTTTAATGTTTCCCTATGACTTTTTCCCGTAAAGTGAAAAGTTGGTCCTGTATGAGATTCTAAATTTTGTCTCCCCCTCTAACTTCTATACTGTTGGTTGTGAAATTTAAGGAGCACTTGAATGAATGAGACTTGTTTGAAAACGTCAGGCACAACTAGTGCCTGAAACTTCAAATACTCGATTGGAAAGAAATTCTGAATAAGATATCGCAACAACTTTCGATATTTCAATCAATTCATTTTATTTTGCTCAAAAAAACTGTAGTAAAACCATTATTCATTTAATATTAGTTGTTTATTGTCAGACGTCAAATTCGAATATACTTTGAATTTCTGTGGAATTTTATGCTCCAAATTTGGAGTAGTGAACATAGAATGAATTATTGATGTGATGAATGCTGGCTACTGGCAATATCATTGAATTGTATTAAATATATGTCGAAACTCTATTTTTTTTTCTGTGTTCTGTTTGACAACTACTGGTATTTTATTTCATGAATTTCTATGGTTGGAATCACTGAATTATATTGAATATATCGATACCTTTTTGCCAAACTATCGTAAGCCTCAACGTAGTACGTTGAGGCTTACGATAATTTGGCAAAAAGGTATCGATATGTGGAAACTCTGATTTTTTTCGAAAAGACTCTTTCAGTTTTCATTTGTCAGTTTGACAAGTATTGGCATTTTATTTTTATAAACTTCTATGGGTAGATAATCACCGAATTAAATCGAATATATGATAAGACTCAATTTTTTTCTGTGTATCGAAACGACCATCGGTGTTAATTGTCAGTTTGACAACTACTGGCATTTTATTTCATGAATTTCTATGGTTGGAATCACTGAATTATATTGAATATATGTGGAAGCTCTGATTTTTTTTTCGAAAATACTTTTTCAGTGTTCATTGTCAGTTTGACAAGTATTGGCATTTTATTTTTATGAACTTCTATGGGTGGATAATCACCGAATTAAATCGAATATATGATAAGACTCAATTTTTTTCTGTGTACTGAAACGGCCTTCTGTCTTAATTGTCAGTTTGAAAACTACTGGCATTTTATTTCATGAATTTCTATGGTTGGAATCACTGAATTATATTGAATATATGTGGAAACACTGATTTTTTTTTTCGAAAATACTTTTTCAGTGTTCATTTGTCAGTTTGACAAGTATTGGCATTTTATTTTTATCAACTTCTATGGGTGGATAATCACCGAATTAAATCGAATATATGAAAAGACTCAATTTTTTTTTGTGTACCGAAACGGCCTTCGGTGTTAATTGTCAGTTTTTCTCAATGATCATTGTTAGTTCGACAAGTACTGCCGTTTTATTTTTTATAAATTTCTATAGGCGGAATCATCGAATTATATTGAATATATGTGGAAACTCTATTTTTTTTCTGTGTACAGAAACGACCTTTTCTCAGTGATCATTGTTACGTCAGTCACAACTAGTTTCGAAAACTTCAAATACTGGATTGGAAAGAAATTCTAAATAAGATATCACAACATCTATCACGATATTTCAATTAATCCACTTTATTTTACTTAATACGTCAGAAAAACCGTTCCTAATATTCACTATTTATTGTCAGACGTCAAATTCAAATATACCTACTTTTAATTTCATTATTTGATGTTCAAAATTTTGAGTCGTGAACATAGAATGAATTATTAATGTGATGAATGCTGGCTTCTGGCAATCTAAAGTTTTTCGTTAAATTTTAATATTTAATTTGTAATAGTGTAATATTGGATGGACCTCGTTCGAATTTAAATTTTATTGATTATTCGACCCCATTGTGTTTTTGACGTTTTGAAATTCTATATGATCATAGAAACTATTGTATTTTGAATTCACAAATGGTTCATTATAGAATTTCATCAGAAAAACTTGAGTTTTTTTTCTGCGTTCAATGTCAGTTTGATAAATACTGTCATTTTCGTTCTATAAACTTCAAATAATAGAATTCCCGATTTATATTGAAAGTATACATATATATCAGAAAAACCCAGGTATTTTTTTCTGTGTTCAATGTCAGTTTGATAACTTCTGTCATTTTATTTCTATGAACCTCAATAGAATCACCGAATTATATTGAAAATATATCCAAAAAACCCAAGTTTTTTTTCTATGTTCAATGTCAGTTTGACAAATACTGTCATTTTATTTCTATGAATTTCAAATAATAGAATCCCCGAATTATATTAAAAATATATTACAAAAACCCAAGTTTTTTTTCTGTGCTCAATGTCAGTTAGACAAATACTGTCATTTTATTTCTACGAACTTCAAATAATAGAATCCCCGAATTTTATCGAAAATCTATCAGAAACAATCAGGTTCTTTTTCTGTGTTCAATGTGAGTTTGACAAATACTGTCATTTTATTTCTATGAATTACAAATAATAGAATCCCCGAATTATATTGAAAATATATCAGAGACAATCAATTTTTTTTCTGTGTTCAATGTGTGTTTGACAAATACTGTCAGTTTATTTCTACGAACTTCAAATAATAGAATCCCCGAATTTTATCGAAAATCTATCAGAAACAATCAGGTTCGTTTTCTGTGTTCAATGTGAGTTTGACAAACACTGTCATTTTATTTCTATGAATTTCAAATAATAGAATCCCCGAATTATATTGAAAATATATCAGAGACAATCAATTTTTTTTCTGTGTTCAATGTTAGTTTGACAAATACTGTCAATTTATTTCTACGAACTTCAAATAATAGAATCCCCGAATTTTATCGAAAATCTATCAGAAACAATCAAGTTTTTTTTCTGTGTTCAATGTGAGTTTGACAAATACTCTCAGTTTATTTCCATGAACTTCAAATAATAGAATCCCCGAATTTTATCGAAAATCTATCAGAAACAATCAAGTTTTTTTTCTGTGTTCAATGTGAGTTTGCAAATACTCTCAGTTTATTTCCATGAACTTCAAATAATAGAATCCCCGAATTATATTGAAAATATATGGTTGATCATTTATGAATTCAACAGTTTCTATGATCATAGAAAAATCAAAACGTCAGTCACAACTAGTTTCGGAAACTTCAAATACTCGATTGGAAAGAAATTCTGAATAAGATATCACAACAACTTTCGATATTTCAATTAATTCATTTCATTTTGCTCAATACAACGTCAGAAAAACCAAATTCAAAAATTATATGTGAATAGTTGGTGAGATATGAGCTTCTAAAGTGTTTGTCTCCCCCCATAACTTCTTAACTGTTAGATGTGTAATTCTGGAAAAATTGAAACTAGTGAACGAAAGTTATTTCGAATCAAATGTATTGTGATATGAGATATTTGATATTTTTGGTCACATGCAATTACTACGGAACCCTCTTTTGTGCGTAGTCAGACAAATACTTGACCACTTTTTTCCCTTATATCATTGTTTGAAAATCATTATCTAGTTTGAATCTAAGGAATTCGTAAATTCCGCAACGACAAATGACACAAGAGCCGACGGCAGCAAAAAAGGGGATCTTATCTGATATTTCACAGTGACGAGCCCGTTCTTGTATTCAATTGAGAATTATGATGCCTTACATTTTTCATGATAACACAATAATAAACAAGTCGGTGGTAATAGAAAACATTTCATCCATTTCAATCATTTATAAGATTTATTTGTTCCTAATTTTTAATTGTTATTATTCGAACTTTCTCCAGGACAGTCCTAAGGAAGTACTAGATACATAAGGGCGTTCAAAAAAAGAATTATGTATGAAAATTCAGCTTTCTAACCGTTCCACGTCAAGAATATCCAGTTTTTCTGATGTTTTTCAATGTAATTTGGTGATTCCATCTTTTGAAGTTTATAAAAATAAAATGCCAATACTTGTCGAACTCACAATAAACACTGAAGACTGTTTCCGTACACGGAAAATATAGAGTTTTCTATATATTCAACATAATTCAGTGATTCCAACCACAGAAATTCATAAGATAAAATACCAGTTCGTCAAACTGACAATCAACACTGAAGACCGTTTCCGTACACAGAAAAAATAGAGTTTTCCGATATATTCAATACAATTCTATGATTCCACCCATAGAAATTTATAAGAATAATATGACAGTATTTGTCAAACTGACAATTAAAACAGAAGGCCATTTCGGTACACAGAAAAAATTACAGTTTTCTCATATATTCAATATAATTCGGTGATTCCACCCATAGAAATTTATGAAATAAAATGACAGTATTTGTCAAGCTGACAATAAACACTGAAGGCAGTTTTAATACACAGAAAAAAAATTGTTTTCTGATTTTTCAATAAAATTCAGTGATTCCATCTTTCGAAGTTTACAAAAATAAAATGACAGTAATCATCACGGAATTTTCCAGGCTTGGAAAAGAGATTTTCAGTGCAACGCTACCTGTCGACACCGGAAAGGGTGGAACTCGCAAGCGCCCTGAGCCTGACCGAAACGCAAGTGAAGACGTGGTTTCAAAACAGGCGAATGAAACACAAAAAACAAGTAAGAAAAGCCAGGGACGACCCAACATCAAGAACGAAAATCGTAGGGGACCAAACACATCAAGCGTCCAAAGGTAAGACCATGAATTATTCTTCTTCGATAAAATAGAAGGACCAAAACGACACTCCCCGATTCGTCGAATCCAAAGGACCCTTAACCTAGTTATCAAAGTCTTGAAAGATGTTGGGGGGACCCTTAAGTCAAACCATTAGGACAAGACGCTTGACCAGACGGTCTCTTCAACAAATTCAGTTAACCGATAATTTGATTTAGCGAAACGGAGGGATGAATTTCGGGCGTCTCGAGGAGGGAGTAATAGCATGATATCGAAGTTGTTCGCATTTCCCGTCCCGATTATTCTGTGGTATCAAAGAAATACCTCTGAGTTAACCATAGAATAACTATTCTCAACCTAACCTAAAAATGTTAACCATAGAAGAAAATACAACTAAAGTTAAAAGATAAGAATATAATTTAATAGTTGCATTCTTTGCAGATTGCACCCACGATCACACGTTGAAGGATGTGACTCGTTCGAAAGACGACAGAATATGTCCCGAGGAATATTCCAAACACTTGGAGAAGTCGATGTCTTCGGACGAAGATGACAATAATAGTGATATAGACATTGTTGGCGGTGAAGCTTCTTTTAGTAGTAGTTG
Source organism: Aphidecta obliterata (assembly GCA_963966015.1). Taxonomy (NCBI): domain Eukaryota; kingdom Metazoa; phylum Arthropoda; class Insecta; order Coleoptera; family Coccinellidae; genus Aphidecta; species Aphidecta obliterata. The sequence goes on along the minus strand of OZ014434.1, from coordinate 440,775 downwards.
TGGGGAGGGCACCTAGAAAAAACAGTTCGATATCAATAGACCAAAGAGAAACAAAAAGATCGAGTATAGAAGTTAATCTAACGTCAAGTGTATTGAGGGTAAAGTAAAAACGAAGTTAGTGAAAGTGACATATTTATGTTGTCATAATAATTTCTAAGTGATATAAACAATTATGGATGCTATTTGTTCTGAAAATATTAAACTTTTTATTATATATTGTTTCGTTTTGCCTGAGACCAAAAAAGAAATTTAAATACCCATAGTTCCAACGTCTACAAATGCTATTTGAACTACTGGCGGGAAATTCAAAATGCCTTCAAAATCTAATCCAAAAATGTACTTTAACCTCCCAAATCTGTTCGAATTCCCCAATTATTGTGCGTTGATTGAGTAGTTGACACGTCTACTCATGATAATAAGATCTGAAAACACAGTATGATTTCTTCGAGGGAAAATTTGATTGAAATATCAGTAAGGGTAGTACTGATGATTTTATTTAGGTATCAAACATTTACATAAGGCATAAAAAACTGTCGTTAAAGTGAATTATTTCAGGTATTATGATAAGGCTGAACCTTTTATTAGACAAATCCAACCTGAAGAGGTATGGTTGTACAATAATCCAGTAACAAAAAGCTACGTTCCCTCACCAATATTATGGTGTTTATGCATCGGCTTTCCAGCGTTATGTTTCACGATGTTCTTCATCTTCGATCCAACAGGAAGGAAAGAATGTAAAATAGCCATATCAGGGCTGACTTTAGCCTTTTCGTTAAACGCATTCCTAACCGCATACATCAAAATACTCGTCGGTAGACCCCGACCGGATTTCGTCGAAAGATGTTTCCCCTCGGAAAAAGGGACGGATTTCACGAAATGTACAGGACCATTAGATCACGTGTACGACGGAAGAAGGAGTTTTCCAAGCGGCCACTCGTCTTTTTCCTTCGTCGTTATGGTGTTTATTTCGATGTTTTCCGCTAGAAGGCTAGAAATTTGGACCACTGAGAGATTGAGGGGTTTAAAAATAATTTTTTGTGTATTGCCTTTGTTATTGGCGACCACTATCGCCATAAGTAGGACGTGTGATTATCACCATCATTATCAAGGTAGGTTAAGCGTCATTTCTACTTTTTGTAATCGGTGATTCTTCTTTCTCGATAGTTATAAAAATAAGTATTAGAATTTTTTTGCAGATGTCATTGTGGGTAGTATGATGGGATCTCTTATAGCGTATGCAACATTCCAAATATATCTGAAGAAGACAGATGCGACCAATACCGTCTCGGTGAAATCGAAGATTAGTAACAAGGAAACCGGAGATTGTTCATCGTTCAGTAAATAATACAGTTTATTTTTATAGTTATTAAATAATTTATGGGAATATTGCTGCTTAATTTTTCGAAATGATAGCAATAAAGAATGTCTACGATTTACTTCCTTTATGAAATTGTCAAAAATTACGTCGTTAGTTTTAGTATAGGAAGGATTCGAGGAATATTTTTATTTGGTGCACTATCTATATAAGAACTCTTGAACTGGCAGTAACTTATTAGCTCCATCTTTCAGCCGCTTTCCGAATTTTTTGGTACACTTTTTATGTTTTGTCGATGTTGTAGAATTTTTGAAAAGTTTGATTCTAATTCACCAAATATTATTCAGACATTTGAATTAGAGCTGAACTGATCTAAATAAAACACAAGTTATACAAGAATATTTATTGGTACAAAATAAAAATTTCAATGCACTTAAAATAAATAAAAAGATCACAATAAGTAAGTTTAGTCCTTTTGGATTCAAGGAAAAAATTTAAATGTATCCTCATGTCAAATCGATCAATATGATGAAACAATTTCCTTTAAAAATACATAAAATATACACTTTTTTGAAGTCGCAAGCATATAAACAGATCAATTTTTTATTCTCACAGGACACCCGACGAAACTACCATTCTGAACCGTATAATTAAGGACTGTCCGCCAACATTGGTCGTTGCACAACAAATTCGGATTTCCTATTATAATCAGGAGGATCTTCGCTCTACTCAGAGCCACGTTCAACCTCCTCGGGACAGAAATAAACCCCAGACCGTGTTTCAGATCGAACGAAACGTACTCTTCGTTCGACCTCACCGTCGAGAGTATCACCACGTTGAACTCCTGTCCCTGAAATTCCTCCACGCTTCCTATCTTGGGCAGTTCAAACTCTGCTTCGGTAAGGATTGCACGGAGCTCTTTAACCTATAGGAAGAGGATATCATTTATACTCCGTTTAAGAATTATTGACATCTCGGTTGGCTGTGAAAAATCGAATTTAAGTTGGTAATAGACTATTCAGTAATATTTTGGGTTGCTGAATTCAGGTTGGTATAGGAATAACACTAACATTACCCATAGAAATCTTGCTTTGATGATTTTATCGAAGATATTGGTGTATATGTAATTATAAAATTTTGCTCTGAATTTGAGTATTTTTTGTCTTATGCTATTAAAATAGCTGGAATTGACCAGGATACATCGCGCCTAACAAGAGAACGCCAGGCAGTTTTTCGGTGTTACTTCGTGTTTTTCAAAGATTTGGCATATATTTCCGCTAGTGTTTCAGGTAAACTGTTATTCAGCGACTCAAAGTATGTTCTGATTGATCAATGTCTCTTAAATTTTCAGATTTCACCAAGCCCTGTCCGTAGAATATTAGCATGTTATTATTGCCTGGAATTAGCAGTGGAAGAAAACCTGTGCGATATGATTATTCCTTCAAAGAGACATTGAATGACTTTGTTTTTGCTAGAATTAAAATCAATGAATATATCAGTTTAGATATCCTTTTCGAACTGGCCAAAGAGCACCTAGATTTCAATTGATCGAAGTCAACATTATATTTTACTGATAAACAGAAAAATATAATAAAAATAGTACGATATTGTGATAAATACCGAGAATACATGGAACAAAACGTAAAATTCATTTATCTAGATGAAATTTGGATATTCAAATTTGTCAGTAGACACTAGAAAATAATCCAAAAGGTATGCCGATTATATTCAAAAGTAAAGGCAGAATGCTGGAACAATTGATGGATTTTTACCTGGATGTGATCCGATTCTTGACAGTGGTATTAATGATAAGTATTACTATGAATGGTGAATTATTTCATAAATGGGTTATTGAAAAATTGAAACCTTCCCTGCAAAAGGATGCCCACCAATAGGATTATGTCAGCTTATTCAATAAATACAGTGAAATCCGGTTATAACGACATTGAGGGGACCGTGAATATTAGGTCGTTATATCCGATGGTCGTTATATCCAAAAATTTGTATAGAGAACGCAGAAATAGGATTTATCTTTTTTTTTTATTTCAAAATGTACTGATTGAATGCTTCCTTCATTTTTCCTTTATTTTTTCACATCGTCGAAATTGTAGAATGTGCATCGCCAAATTCCAAAGCCAACTGGGTATTACTCTCGCCATTTTCTGTTCAAGCTACTATAGCTCCCTTTTCTCAAATTGAAAAATATTTTTTTTTTATTAGGACGTTAAAGCCATTCTAGTGTAGTCAATCGCTCGGTGAATAAACTGAAGTCAATCAATTGAGTCAATTAAGAACTGCAACTGCTTATGTCTTCACAACGTAACATAAAACGGGGATTCCCCTGCATCGCTCGAGTATTTCCGGAAGATCACGTGCCTGCAGCGACGAATTCTTATTGGTACGTCGTTATAAACGGAAGAAATAGACAACAAGCTTGGAAAATTTTTGTCGCTATAAGCGACTTCGTCGTTATTAACGAAGTCGTTAAAACCGAATGGTTTAATGTTGAATTACTTAGAATTCCAAACAATTGTCGATAATTTCGTCTTTATATACGGATTTTCGTTATAACCGGTGTCGTAATAAACGGCTTTCACTGTACATCCAAATCACTACACTACGTGGAAACAAAGTTTTCAATATTTTTATCTTTGCTCTTGTATCATTCATAGATATTTCAAGTTTATTTATTATACTTATACTGTATGGTACCTACCCTGTTCACATTCCCTCTGCTAATACACATGCTATATTGTTCCCAATTCAAAAGTATACTGAATAATTGTAAAATTACTCATCAATTATAATATTTTCAATAATTCATGGACAGTTTTAATGAATGAAAATAAAAATTGACTTTCTTAAAGTATTCAACACTGAGCAATAAATAATTCACAATTGGTTCATATATTGATAGTTCGGCCAAATTTCATGTCAAAATTCTTCATGTACTACATAGATTCTTAATTTTTGTTTCTCTCTTATTTCTTAATACATTATAACGTTTTTTCCAATCCATTCTTTTGGCCCTGTGCTTGCGAAGTATCCAAAAATGTTTTTCTGTTGCACCACTAGCTACCTGCTAGAATTCCATTAATTATCCTTCTTGAATCCTGACATAAAATGGTACTCTTATAGTTATATGGTTAAAATTTTGCAAGATTTCCAATACCAATAAATATTGCATGGTCCTGAGTGATAAATATTTATTTGAATGATCTTCAATTTTCCATGGTTGACTTTTATATGAGATAATTTCAAATGAAAGCATTCCACGATATTTTTGCGCTTTCAAACCTGAACTACCATGTAGAAACTGCAATCGATATATTCCGGCTTAATTATTCGATAATTCGTATACTCAACACTTTTCTAGGTTATATTTATGTTTTATTTCTATGATGAAAACAGTGACTTTTTTGTAACTAGAAATAAAGCCTCGACTGGACGTTCATGGCCTGCTTCGATGTCAATAATTCTTAAATGGACTATAGAAAGTATACACCATAAAGTAATAGTTATTTACCTGCTTGACGTAGGGTGAGATGATCCCGATATCCTCAGATCTCAACCCGGCCTTGTACAAAGCGTTGACGTAGAAAAGCACCTGCCCAACCTCGCTCGGATTGAACCACGAGGGGGAATCCGGGGTCTGTAAATTCTTCCCGATGATCCCATGGAAGACTATATTGGGTAATTTCCCAGTCTTCTCATTCCTGGACAAAACGGGGCTCAGTCTTTCCAAAAGTTTAACTTCCTCGCTGTCCTTGTCGTCGGAGAGGATCGGGATGAGGTCGTTGTCGTAGAACACCGAACTGGTCAGATGGAGAAGGCTAGGAAGGCTTCGATAGTTGTACAAGAGCTTGGTGATCAGTCTAGAATCGTAGCCGTTGGTGGAGGGGAACCCTACAAGGTCTCTCGTGTAGGGGAACCTACTCAAGATGCGTTCCAAGTAGGAAGTTTGAAGACCGTACTCTTTAGCCAACGGGGACTGGATAACCGGTCCGAGCTGTAAAGGATCCCCGGCTAGTACAACTTGCCCGCTCGATGGATTCAGGAAGGTTAAAGGGATCAAGACCTCTGGTTCCATAGCTTGACCCGCCTCGTCCACCAAAATATGACTGAAATGATCTGAAACCGAACAAATTTAGTTTCCGTTACACCGGTATCCAACTCCTCACCTTTCGGAAAGTTCATTATGTACAAGGACCCGGCCGAAGAACAGGTCGAAACTGTGATCCTGTGCCTCCCCAAAACCTTACACGTAGCCCCCAAAACCATCCCGTTCTCCAAGACCCGAGGGGCGTGGGCGTTTGTGCCCTCCCTCGACATGTTCCCGGTAGTCGCGTAAGGAACCAACTCTTGTGGCACGTTCGGGACGTACTTGTGCGACACGTACCTCACCAAATCTCCCGGCTTCAACACTTTGGACTCCACGAGTCGCGACGCCAACAGATCGGCCGCGCTGTTGGAGGGCGCGGTCACCAACAGCCTGGAGGATGGGATTAATCGGAGGATCTGGAGGACGCACTCCACTAGAGTCACGGTCTTTCCGGTGCCTGGAGGACCGAATATCACGTAGGGAAGGGGGCGGGCTTCCCCTAACAAGACGTTCTTCACCGCCTCCCTTTGGTAGTAGTTCAGTTTGGTGTTGTACCACTGGAGTTTGAAGGAATCTTCGGATTTGGCGTCGGAATCTTCCTCCGAGCTGTTCCTCCCGGTTAACACTTGGTTCTTGTACTCTTCCTTCTCCCTCGGTGATTTTTTGTTGTACTCCATGATCCTCCGGAGGGTTTCCCTCCTCCGACTGGAACTCGAGTCGTCGTCCGAACTAACGTTCAGTATTTGGTTCTTGTACTCCTCCTTCTCCTTCGGGCTCTTCTTGTTGTACTCCTTGATTTTCTTCAACGTCTCCACCCGGCTTCCCGGTGGTTTCGACGAAGGCTTCGAATTTGGAATTGCGAAAGATACCTACAACAAGTTACCAAATATAGGATAAAGTTAACGAAAAATATCAAAGAATTCAAACTACTTCCAAGCATGGAACCTTATGAAATGGATGATTTTTTGTATTGTTGAAGTTAGAATTGAATTGTTAGGTTTATTGACGTTATTTTGTTTGAATAGTTGTTTACAGTCAATGTATGCGATTTTTAACTCGAAATAAAGATTATTATTATTATGCATGTGTAACAGAGCATTGGGAGAGTGAAGAAGAACTAACAAAGAAATTGAATAACAACAAGCTTGTATCATCGATTTGCAGACCCAGAGGTAAACATGGTGCATGGTGGAGCAGCAATTTATATCCACAAGGAAATTGTTTCTAAAAGAAGAAGAAAATTGTTTCTAAAAGAAGAAGAAAAAAATTACGAAAAGCACTGCCGTGAAGGCAGGAGCTTTTGAGCGCTCGTACATGCACCTTGTAGGTAGATTCGCATTTTCCAGTTTTAGAAATCAATTGAAGGAATTTTTGACTGCTGTCAAAAAAATTCTGAAACTTAGGCGAAACTCCAGACTTCATGTCGGTGCTTCAGCTGATCAATTTTTTTCCGATAATTCGCTAGAATTTTCCACGGTATCTATGGTCTTGGTGATGCGATCTGGACGAAATTTTGCACGTAGTTTGAATACATTATTCCTGAGCTAGGTGCATAATTTCATTCCAATCCGATCGGTAGTTTCGAAACTATCAGGAAAAAAATATTTTGAACGGCCATATTTACGGAACCCCTAGTCTAATTTTGCTCATTGATGAACATGACCGTGAAATTTGCGATCCAAACCCACCCTGGAAATTTCAAGTTCCTAGGCCTTTCCGTTCAAAAGTTAGAATTTTCTATGGTTCTGGTCATGCGATCTGGACAAAATATTGCTTCAATATATCATTCTCGATTAAAATACAAAATTTCATCTCGATCGAATCCGCAGTTTCGAATTTATCGAGAAAACAAAATTTCAAACGACCGTATTTACGGAACCCCTTGTATAATGTTGCTCATAGATGAACGTGATCACGACATTCGAGATCCACACCTATCCTGAAAATTTCAAGTCCCTAGGCCTTTCCGTTCAAAAGTTACAATTTTCTATGGTTTCTATGGTTCTGGTCATGCGATCTGGACAAAATTTCACATGTAGCTTGAACAGCTCATTCTCCTTTTGAGTGCAAAATTTCATCTCGATCAAATCTGTAGTTTTCAAGTAATCAGGGAAACAAAACTTTGAACGGCCATATTTACGGAACCCCTGGTGGAATTTGGCCCATTAACGAACTTAACCGAGCCATTCGGGAACTGAACCCACACTGAAAATTTCAAGTCTCTAGGTTGTTTTGTTCGAGAGTTATCGTGCTGACGGACGGCCGGCCGGACGGACGGCCGGACGGACAGACTCGAATTTTCCGAAGGATTCGTCATCAGTGAGTCGAACATAGTCGATTGAGACCATTTTCGGCTCAAAATTCGAAAAATACAGACATCGTGACGAAATGATATAGCCCTCGTGTAAGTAGTACGAGCGCTCAATAGAAAAATTCTCAATAATTGAACAAATATTTTTAGCGCAGTTAGAAAAGATTCTCACTGTTGCAATTGAGGAAAATAAATTCATTATAGTGGCTGTTGATTTTAACATTGATCTACTAGACAACACAAATAAAAGGTTAGATTTTCTCACACTCATGAATATGTTTCAGCTTTTTCCAACAATTCATGAGCCTACTAGAGTTACGGAATACACTAGCACTTGTTTAGATAATGTATTTGTTAACTTTGATGCTAGAATCACTATCGGAAGATTAAGCTGAAATATCGATACATTTCTCAACGACCAAGCAAGTCGTTAAGTTGAGATATCTTTCATATAAGAGTCAACCGTGGAAAATTGAAACTGTTTCTTTTATGTACATTTACATACTATGAAATAAAGCTATCTATCTATTATTATTATTATTATTACCTGAGGCTCCTTCACCTCCAACTTGGACGGGAACAAAAGATCCACACCCATATTCTTAACGGCCATATCCACAGCGAAATGCAGCCTCCGTATGGAAGTCCTCGAGGCCTCCACGTGGGTGCTGTAATCCTCGTTGTCGTAGGACTGGTGGAAGACTGGAGAAAACTTAAGATAAACATGCTTGGCTCCAGTCTTATGCACGTACCCCTCCCAGGTAACATCGGTTAATTTGTGGGGGTCGTGAACAAACACCCTGTCCCCGATTAATATAGACGGTCGTTTCTCCGATAAATTCTCGATGTGCCATACCAAAAACTCCCCGGCTTTAACGAATACGGTGAGTTGTTGGTCGTACATGCTCATATCCGATATGTTCTGCACCTCCTCCATGTACAGGAGCGAATGGAACTTGTCCAGGTAATTCCCGAAGGTTAGGCCGTTTAATAGGCAGGGTTTCATCAGAGACATTTCCCGCTTCGATTCTTTCAAATTCTTCGAGGTGTTTCCGATAATCAAATCCAGGTATCTCTTCGATAAGGTATAATCGGGCATTTGACGAGCCGTAAATCTAGGGGGGGTGTGGACTTTCTGTCCTTGGATTATATTCTTCTTGTCGCGATGCTTATAATTGTTTCTCTTATGCTGGTATTGGCCGTGTGCCGTCGAGGAAGAAGCTGGAACGTTTATGTCAAACCAGTGGCTCAAATCACCTTTATCGGTGGAAACCAACAGATATTCCTTAGATTTCCCAAAATGAACGCTGGTGCAACTGAAATTAACCTCGAACGAACCTTTCGGTGGGATCGGAACGTTCTCGCAGTCGGTCGAGACTTTACACTGGGAACTAGGCCTCGGGAATAACACACTTTTAATTTCAACCTCTCCGTCCTCCATCTTATTACAAATAACGAATTTACTAGTTCTCGTTTCGTTAATACTGTTGAAATTCAAACATTGCAGTTTTTCGAGGTAAACTCCTTTCACTCTCAATTGATCTTCAATCTCTACGGCTCCATCTAAAACATCCTTAATGTTAGCGTTACTTTTGACGAAACTAGGTATAATTTTCAGAGCTCGGAATGTACACTGTCTATTTTCACTCTCAATTATCTCAGCTCTCACCTTATCATTTCTCATCGGGATATACGCCCCGGATAAACTCCCTTTATCGAACCAAACCGAGTTATCCAACGTACCTTCGTTCGATTCCACATCCCAGTACGTTACCGTACAGTCTTTTATATGCGGACGTAGGGCAGATATTTTAAGAATTTCGTAAATTTTACCACCCATATCAACAACGTTCTCGTCAATTTCGCACTTGGCGTCTAATTGTAACCAATCGCCGACTATCGGGACGAAATCTGAGGCTACGACGTTCAAGTCGATTTCGATATCGTAAGGTTTAACGAACAGTTTCCTTTTTTTCCTTTCTTCCACTTTACAGATTAACGTACGTAAACACCATTTTGAACTCGAATCCTCTTGGACAGTCCAGTCGTTTTCGATCAGATGTACGTTGGTAACTTTGTGACCGTTCGGTTCTAAGAAGAGATTGAAGGATACTTTGGAACCTTTACGGAAGTAGACAGAATCCGATTCGAACGTATACAAGTCGTCTATGGTGAATAATTCATTTTCTACAGTTGTAATCTCCCCTTTCTTTCCCAAAACCGTGAAGTTTTCGTCGAATAAACATTCGTGTTCTAAGGGTTCGATTACTTCCTTCTTCCTCCCGTTTTCGGAAGGTTGTTCTAATATCTTATACGATTCTTCGAGGGATAAAGCTTCCTCTTCGACTTTCCCCCAAAACAGGGAATACAAAAATTGGAACATGGTGAACTAAAAAAAAAAATTATTGAGGGAAAACCATAATGGAAACAAAGAATATTGTTTACATTCGAGGTTGGGTTATGTTATGTTCAACCACTGAAAATAGAAACCACAGAGTAATCTTTGACTCCAGATGTAGTAGGTAAAAAATCCTGTAGGTAAAAGGACCTATAACTCCTACCTCTATGACTTCATCACACCATAGCCATAGATAACTGATAAGTTTATGAATCAACAATTTTATTTTGTTCTGAATGAATTGAAGTATATCATTAAACAAACCGAAGGATTATCTGAATATCTCCAATTCACCTATCACTACACGAGAAGAAGATTGTACATAATGCCTGTGAGTGGTTAACATTTTCTTGAAATTGTCAATTAATGGGAGTGCCGATTTGAACTGTTTTTCAGGCCTATCACTCTAGTTTCGTGAAACCTCCTCAAATAGTCGGAAACACGGCGATATTACCTTTCAAAACCCAATTCAGGGGTCCCATAAGTTCGCCTTCCGGCCAAGACCAAGACGTCATAGATGAGTCGTTGTACTTCTTCAAAGCCAACGTTTTCTTCAGAACTTACGAGATAAAAGTAAGAAAACTAGTAACCGAAGTAAACGAACATTCTAATTTAATTCTAATTGCAGTCTGAAGCGGACCGTCTTCTAATCTACATCACTCTATACATAACCGAATGCCTGAAGAAGCTCCAGAAATGCACCAACAAAAATCAAGCGCAGAACGAGATGTACAGTCTGGCGATCTCGAGGTTCGATATTCCCGGCGAAGCCGGTTTTCCCCTGAACTCAGTTTATCAAAAACCTTCGTCGACGTCGGAATCCGATTTTATGAGGAACTATTTGACGCAGCTCAGGCAAGAGGTTGGTCTGAGGGTTTGCGAGAAGGTTTTCGGTGACGATGGTAAGCCTAGTAAATGGTGGTTATGTTTCGCCAAGAAGAAGTTTATGGATAAATCGTTGTCTGGTCCGGGACAATAATTGAGTAATTTTACGTAAGAATATATCCAGATTTCGATAACTTTTTTAATTTAGTAAGAAATAGCAATTTTTTATGGATGAATGCTTTATGAAGGTATTATAATTGAATATTCGTGTACTGCCTCTATTTTACGATTAAAAGTTTGCTTAGATTACTTCTTTTTCATTTGTTTAGAAAAATAATTTCACTTTGAAGTAATCACCCGCTTTTTGACGTTCTTGTCAAAATGTTTTTCTCCCGAATCTAGGGGATTTCAAGACCAATTGAAAATGGACTGGTCCTTATACCAAACCTCGATTGTACTGATTTTTGTGATAACCGGTACCCTGAACACTTTGGCCGTCAAGTAGGTGAGTAAAATACGATTTCGTAAAACCCCGAATTAACACCGCGTCTCTCAGATTTGCAGATCTGGAGGAAGCGGAATCTAGCGATGGCGAAGTGAGGAATTATCATCATCCGTTTCTTCAATCCTTCCAGATGTTTTTCGGTACGATGTTCAATTTGATTCTGTTCAAAATCCTTTTCTGCACTTTCAAGAAACAAAGCGTGAGTATCATTCATATGAAAAATTTTAGATTCGTTTGACCTGAATATTCACTAATAACTTCAAGGTGAATGCTCTTTTAGCAGTGAAATATTAAAAAAAAACTCTAAATCTCTGAAAAAAACGGGGAGAAATTTCAAATACTGAATGCATGAGCTCGTTTTTCAATATTTCACATCCGTTTGCGCTCAAATTCTAATGATTCAAAAAAAATATATAAGCTGCAATTAAGAAGAAAGAGACATATGTTGTATTAGCGCATCCACCATTTCCTATTTAAATGGGGTTTTCCCCTCAAAATGATCTTATTTATGGTCGTTATATCTCAGTAACATTGGAGTTGTACTTGAAACACCTCATACTGCGTGATTTTCAGTGTCAAACTGAGGTATTAATTCATTCATAACATTATCTTATCTGAATGTTCTAGAACGAAAATAACAAACAATGAACACCCGCACTTGTGCGTAATTGAAGATTGAAAGCATCATCAAAGTTATACATAGTAATACAATTTATATCGAATGAATAATAGATAAACGTTTCATCTGAGATATACAGGGTTGGTATTATGTAATTATATTTAATTGAAAATCCATAAACGGAAAAGTTGATATTTCTCGTGTATATTATCAGCAGAGCAGTAATCCCAAATGATCAATTTAAGTTATCCTTGAATGACTTGATTTCAAGTTTATTCCAGGACGAGAAAGTCGAAGAACACAAACTGACGAAAGGGAACAGAGAATTCAACGTGTTGATAATCTGGCTACCAGCGATGTGCGACATGGTGGGGACCAGCACGATTTACATCGCCCTCAATCTGACCTACGCCTCCAGCTTCCAAATGTTGAGAGGTAAGTGTCCTATCTACTCGAGATCTTCGATTCTAAAACTATGAACCCCCAGGTGCCGTCATCATATTCACCGCCCTCTTGAGCTACCCCTTCTTCGGCAGGGTGCCCAATCTTCGGGAGATTTTCGGCATCCTTCTCGTCATAGTCGGTCTCGCCATGGTCGGAGTCTCCGACTACCTGGATAAGCAGGAGAGCGAGGATCCGAAAGCTACCATGATTATCGTCATAGGCGATGTCATGGTGGTGGCCGCCCAGTTGTTAACGGCCACCCAGATGATCTTGGAGGAGAAATTCGCAGTCAGCAAGGACATCCCGCCCTTGCAGGCGGCGGGGTGGGAAGGTAATCCCCAGGGGTCCGCCTCCGGTCTAACATTATTCAAATCGGATGTTTCAGGAGTTTTCGGTTTTTTCACGGTGATGGTGCTGCTGGTGCCCCTGTGTTTCATCTACGTGGGAGAACCCTTCGCGAATAACTCTACGGGGACCTTGGAGAATGTCGTCGACGGTTTCGTGCAGATTTATAACAACTGGAAGATATTGGTGGCTACCATAGGTGAATTTTCGGCTTCGTCATCCACCTCGTTAACTCTTTGGATTTTCAGTGACTATCATCTCCATAGCCGTGTATAATTTTTGCAGTATAACTATAAACAAAGAACTGACTAGCACCACGAGAACGGTCTTGGATAGTCTTCGGGTGGTGATCATCTGGATTGTTAGTATGTTGTTATTCGGGCAGAGATTTCAGTATATTCAGGTGAACGACGATCTTCCATCCATGTTTGTTTCTCGTTCTTTCAAATTTTTCCATGTTCAGCTCATAGGTTTCATTATCCTGCTCTTCGGCATGGGCTTTTACAACGATATTGGTTGCACCAAGATGAAAGAGAAGATGTTCCCAGCCAAGCAGGAAGACTGAAACAGATGTTGGTCGTTTACATTCTTTATCTGTTTGGTGTGTTAAAATTCCACTCAATAGGGAATTATCGCTCCCATTGATGAATTATGTGTAATCTCAATGTTTTACAAGTATAATAACATGGTTATTTTCTTTGGGAAATGTTTATTATTGAGGAGATAAGCAAGTATGTAATCTGTAAAATGCAACAAATATTTATTATGTGGGACAATTGTTGGCCAGCCTAGACGTTTGTACATGATAATGATATACAGGCTGAAACTTGAATAAATCAATGAAAATTAAATTAGCAGTTAGTCCAACAATAATAGTTAATGAAGTTATTTTTTTTTAAGAGAAGTTTTATGCTATAAAGAATGTTTAGTTCGATTGATTTTAAAAACTGACCTCGAAATTGAAATCATCTTTACGAAGAGGCTCGTTGGCGAATATTTTTTTCTTGGGTGCAATTTCGAAGGTAAAATCGAAAAGGTAATACCAGTCTCTATTCCAAGAAATTATAGTTTGAAAATAAGATTTCTTAGAAATAGCATGAAAAGAAAATAACATCACTTAACTCAATCCTATTTTAGTGACATAACGATGATTTCTTTCACGAATTGATATTATGAGATGACGAATAAAGAAGAAGAATAACAGTCAAATATTCTAATATCTTACGGAATCATAGACTAATAATAAAATTCTATGTTGATAGTTCAAGGTTCATGTAGTTCTGTTGAACGCTGTTAATTGTCAAAATTTCATCATTTTCCAAGCAATTAAAAATAAATCATATCTACAAGATTATAAGTTCCCTGGAATTCGGACTGGTACCATTCGATTTCTTATGGAAAGGTGCGTTTGAAAAAAAATCTACAAAGTCTGGGATGGTTGTTATATTCCTTTATTTCTCACAGAGGATTTTCAGTAGTTAATTGTTGCAAAACAAACAGAAGAATGGGATTAATCGAGGAAGACGCAGAGATACACGAATCGTATTCATTTCTAATCTGAAAAGGAGGGTTTTGGAATTTCTAATCTCGTCGAAAACCGGTTATTGATAGAGAATGACCAAGCACCTCGAAATAAAGTACGATTGAATAATGACTTCATGAGGAACTATTTAATAGAGCTCCAGCAAGAAATGGGTCTGTGAAAAGGTAAACCTAGCTAGTGGTGGTTATATTTTGCCAAGAAGAAGTTTATGGATAAATCGTTGTCTAGTCTAGGATAATAATTGAGTTTATTTGAGAATATATCCAGATTTTATTTGATATAAACAATAACTTTTTTAATTTAGTGAGAAAAAGCAATTTTTCATGAATGAAGAGGTATTTTAGTTGAATATCTTTCACCATAAATAAATTTATTATTGTACTACCCCTATTTTACGATTAAAAGTTTGCTTTTTCATTTGTTTGGAAACAATAATTTCATTTTGAAGTTATCTTCCGCAATTTACTTCTTGACGTTTTTGTCAAAATGTTTTTCTCCCAAAAATACCTAGGGATTTTCAGGACTTATATCAGTCGACAAACTACACAAGATTAACACAACGTCAAATGTAAGCAGCCCATTGTTTGCCCTCTCGGCCATATTGAATTTATTTTGATTTATTTTTGTAATATTAGCATAACAGTAATAGTGTTGACAAATAATTTAAAGATTTTGAAAGTATTTTGGTGCAAACTGGTGAAGGAAAGTCTTCGAAGCCTTCAGCGATTCAGAAAATCAAACAACTTTAGTTTTTTGTAAGAATTTTTATACCACAACAAATTCCAAATATTTGGCCACACTTATATAACTTAACAATTAACCAGATCGTTTTAAAATACATATTATGTCTGAAAACGATTGGAACTTGTACATAAACTGGAAAATATATCCTCCAAACAGCCAGATAACAAGACATCCCAACAGGATATTCTTGCAAACGTCCAAATAATACAACCTGTGGAATAAAAATAGAGGGTATGAAAAACAAACAAAAAATGTCTCACCTTTTCAGAACCTTCCTTGCATACGGAATCGTATCCGGTTCTTCGTGTAAACAATATCTTCTTGCACCGAGTATATAATTTAGAATATATTCTTCGTAATCCGTTGGACCGCTTGTGTAGAAAATTTCTTGGTCGGTTTTGTTCAGGGAATCGGTTAAAGCTTTCATTCTTTCGTTACGGAAGAGCCAGGGTCTCGTCGTGTAATACTGTAAGACTTCCAAGCCTTTCTTAATGCGTTTATGTACTTTTACCATGCTGAAATAAACTGATGATTTTTTTAATTTTCTCTTATATTTTAGAACGTACAATGGTTGGTTCCTGGTTAGAACCATGAGGAAATCGATGAAATACGCTGGGATGACGTGGAAAAAGAACGCAGCCAACATATGGAGGAAGTAGCTCGATTTGATGCTTCCGTCTGGGTACCAGAGACAAACACTGAACGGGTTATCGTAGAAATGTTTCTTGCCCATATTCAAAGCTTCTCCCCATGAAATACGTTTATCCTCGAACAAAAAACACATCCTGGACTCTATCATGTATTTTAAGGTTCTCACTTACTTTTTCCTCGGTTATGTTGAAAACTTGTGTGTCGGTCTTCCCGTTCGATCCCAAATGGTAACCGACAAGTATTACGCTGTTAATCGTGGAATCTACTGGTATTATATCCGCCTTATATTCCGCTATGCAGTGCATGCTTCGTATAACTCCTTTTCCGGCCCCCACGAGGATACCGGTGGGGCCGTTCAGGTTGTCCACCCATCCGGGAAAAGGCTCCTTCCAAGCGGCAGTTACTGAAAAAGTCGAAAATATAGGTAAAGTGATTTGAAATAAAGAGATTTGTTGTTGTTGTTGTTATACTCTGAAATTAATTACGATTTAAAAGCGATGAAACTATACCATCGAGGTATCGATACTTTTACTCGATACTTTATCGGTTATCGGTCGTCAAGTATCGATACTTACTTGGTATCATTTGAAAAGTATCGATACTTACTCGTATCAAATAGTTTTTGGCAAATTGAAAGTAAAAACACAAAGAAGTATAAGTATTGGTATTCTTCATTTTATACGAACAAAATTAATGAGAAAAACACAAAACAAAACTGAGACAAATAAAATGAGAAGTGAAAAACAAATGCGTTCAAAAACTTCAGTTTGAGATATCCTACAATTTTTCTTTTATCAATTTTGAAATGAAATAGGTACATTGACATATCGATACCTCACTTCAATAGTGTAACAAGTCCAAAACTTCAAATTCGAGTAATTACATGCATAACGTTCCTAATACAACGTTCTATCATAATTCTACGAACCAATCAAAGAATATCATAAAGATTGAGTAAACTCTATGTCTTCAACAGAAAATCATCGATAATTAATTTAAGAATTGAATCTTATGATCGAACTAAAAAATTTTTGAAATTTCCTATGACCCCCAAGATAAATCACATGTAATTCTATGAAAGAGCTGAGAAAAAAAGTAAATTCAATGACTTCAACAAAACTTAATCCATTTTATTCTATAATAATCTGATGGCTGAATGATCTCAATAGTTCTATGATCTGTATGGTTAATATCAACACTATCAAAATAGCCGGAAATTTAGATTAGATACGAAATAGGAGTTGTTTCAGTATTGAAATCGAAAGAACGTTGTATAAGGAACGTTATCCATGTAACAATTCAAATTTGAATTTTTTGATTTGTTACACTATCGATCTGAGGTATCGATATACCGATATGAGTACTTTCGACCGATACCTACTCGATACTTAATTTCAAAGTATCGATACTAAAAGTACTTTGTATCGGTGAAAAGTATCGAGTATGTACTCGTATTTACTCGTATCGTTTCATCCCTACCTGAAGCCGGTCTGGCAATCCCGATCGGCAAAAACTCGGAATATTCGTTCACGAGATGTTCCGTCAGACATTTCGTGTAAGCGTATGTGTTCGGGTTGTTCTTGATCAGATGCGGCGTCATCAGGTCCAGTAACTTGTCGTCTATCCACTCTGCCATATCGAGGAGGTTGCTGAAAGAAGGACGTTTTTAGGTTAAATTTATTTTTCGAAAATGCGGTGTTGCCAAGTCGGTCACTTCGGATTGGTGGAAATCTGATATGGAGATGGAAGGAAGTGGATATGTTTTCATTCAATCAAGTGAATCTTGATTTAATGAAAATGCGCTGTTGCCAATTTATGAACGTTAGAGATAATTGGGAAAAGATTTACGGAAATTGAGGCTAGAAAATATGAATTGAATTCGCATTTCAATCGATTTCGAAAATGCGGTGTTGCCAAGTTGGCCGCACAATTTGGCAATAGCGCATTTTCAAACAAATAAAATCACTCTAGTAAAAATAGTCAGTTTCATAATAATATTAATATTCTCTATCTGAAACTACCATCAAACTTTTTTCGAGAATTTCCAGCGCATAATTTGGCAACAGCGCATTTTCGAGAAATTGGAATCACACCGGCCGAAATATGCAGATTTATAATAATATAAATATTCTCGATCCGTTATTATCATCGAACTTTTTTCGAAGAATTTTCAGGCATAACTTGGCAACAGCGCATTTTCAGTAAATTTAAATCATGTTAGTAATAATCTTCAGTTTCATAATAATATTGATATTCTCTATCTGAAACTATCATCAAAATTTTTTCGAGAATTTCCAGAGCATAATTTGGCAACAGCGCATTTTCGGAAAATTGAAATCACACCGGTTGAAATATGCAGATTTATAATAATATAAATAATCTCGATCCGGTATTATCATCAAACTTTCTTCAAAGAATTTTCAGGCATAACTTGGCAACAGCGCATTTTCAGAAAATTTAAATCATGTTAGTAATAATCTTCAGTTTCATAATAATATTAATATTCTCTATCTGAAACTATCATCAGAATTTTTTCGAGAATTTCCAGAGCATAATTTGGCAACAGCGCATTTTCGGAAAATTGAAATCACACCGGTTGAAATATGCAGATTTATAATGATATAAATAATCTCGATCCGGTATTATCATCAAACTTTCTTCAAAGAATTTTCAGGCATAACTTGGCAACAGCGCATTTTCAGAAAATTTAAATCATGTTAGTAATAATCTTCAGTTTCATAATAATATTAATATTCTCTATCTGAAACTACTATCAAACTTTTTTCGGGAATTTCTAGTGCATAATTTGGCAACAGCGCATTTTGAAGAAAATATAAATCACCCCGTTTGAAATATGCAGATTTATAATACATAATATAAATATTCTAGATCTGGTATTATCATTAAATTTCTTCCATAAAATTTTCAGCGCTCAACTTGACAACCGCGCATTTTCAAAAAATTTTGAATCATACTATTAAAAATATGCAAATTCATGGAAATTTAAATATTTTCTATCTTAAATTACCATCAAACTTTTCTAAGAATTTTCAGCGCATAATTTGGCAACATCGCATTTTGAAAGACGGGCATTTTTAGGTTCTACGACGAAGATGGTGTTGGAATCTACCTGGGATTGTGCGGAGCCTGGTAGATCTTCTCCTCCAGAACGGTGAGGTCGCAATGGCAGTACGTGGTGGAGACGTGGACGAAAGCCTTCAACCTGGTGAACGTCCTGGAGATGTCCAGGACTCGTTTGGTCCCCAACGTGTTCAGTATCAGGGACCCTTTCAACGGTTGGTCGAACCGGACGTTGGCTGCCATGTGAAAGACGACCTCCACTTTCTCCCGTAGGTTCTTTTGGTCCAGGCTCGATATGTTCAAGTTCTCCTCCGTCAAATCCCCATGGATACACTCCAGCCTCGCGAAAATCTCCGGTCTCTCCCTCAGCACGTCGAAAACCTGGTGGAATTCGATTAAACCGATGAGACACGTTATGTTCATCACCACTCACCGGGCTCTTGAGGAAGTCTTCGATCCTCTGCGCTGGGGTCTTCCCGTTCTTCGTCCTTATCAAGAGGTACATCTTGGCGATCTCGGGGCAGCTTCGGAGCAGTTTCTCGACCATCACCTTGCCCATGTACCCGGTGGAGCCGGTGATGAGGATGTGCTTGCCCGAGTACCATTTTGCCACTTCGGAATCCGACATTGCTGAGGGAGAATTTAATGTTAATCATTCCATTTATGAATGTTTTTTTTTCAATTAGGTCGAAATTGCTTACGAAAATTTCGAGGAACTAACAAAATGGGACTAAATGAACACTTGAACACTCTTTACATAGTGAGTTCCCGAAGAAGAATGGACACTCGAGAGTACGCTCCCAATTATTCGTTGATGAGAGAAGGGGACGCAATGCGGCAATCATTTCAGGTAAATTCAGAGTTTACTCATCTATCACAATTTAATTAACGTTCCAGTTATCAGATTTATTGTCATTTGATCGCGTTGGGAAAAAGCGGTACTTTCATTTCTGTATTCAGTTATAATCGATTAATTTTCATTTTAGTTGTTTATCTCTTGGGAGCTTATGCGAGTGAGATAATCCGATTGTGTTCTATGTAGGATTGGTTGCTGTGTCCTTACGCTACCCGAGTCACAGAACTGGTGGAGGAATAACTTATTCAACCTAAGTTGGTCATGTAATTTTTAACAAATATGGTGGATGCGCTATTGATGCTCACTTAATTAGAGAAGAAACTTTTCGAACATCGACAATTTATGATTTCGCAACGATCACAGAAAAAAATACAATTTTCCCATATATTCAATTTGATTCGATGATTCCACCTTCCACCATAGAAATTTATGAAAATAAAATGAAAGTATTTGTCAAACTGACAATCAACACTGAAAACCGTTTCCGTACACAGAAAAAAAAGAGTTTTCTCATATATTCAATAGGATTCTGTGATTCCACCCATAGAAATTTATAAGAATATAATGACAGTACTTTTGTCGAAGTGACAATGAACATTGAAGGCTGTTTCGGTACACAGAAAAAAATACAACTTTCCCATATATTCAATTTAATTCGATGATTCCACCTCTCACCATAGAAATTTATGAAATTAAATGAAAGTATTTGTCAAACTGACAATCAACACTGAAAACCGTTTCCGTACTCAGAAAAAATAAAGTTTTCTGATATATTCAATAGGATTCTGTGATTCCACCCATAGAAATTTATAAGAATAAAATGACAGTACATTTGTCGAAGTGACAGAGAACACTGAAGGCTGTTTCGGTACACAGAAAAAAAAATAGAATTTTCCCATATATTCAATTTAATTCGATGATTCCACCTTCCACAATAAAAATTTATGAAAATAAAGTGAAAGTATTTGTCAAACTGACAATCAACACTGAAGACTGTTTCCGTACACAGAATAAATAAAGTCTTCAGATATATTCAATAGAATCTGTGATTCCACCCATAGAAATTTATAAGAATGAAATGACAGTACTTTTGTCGAAGTGACAATGAACAATTGAAGGCTGTTTCGGTACACAGAAAAAAATACAACTTTCCCATATATTCAATTTAATTCGATGATTCCACCTTCCACCATAGAAATTTATGAAAATAAAATGAGAGTATTTGTCAAACTGACAATCAACACTGAAAACCGTTTCCGTACACAGAAAAAATGAAGTTTTCTGATATATTCAATAGGATTCTGTGATTCCACCCATAGAAATTTATAAGAATAAAATGACAGTACATTTGTCGAAGTGACAGAGAACACTGAAGGCTGTTTCGGTACACAGAAAAAAAAATAGAATTTTCCCATATATTCAATTTAATTCGATGATTCCATCTTCCACAATAAAAATTTATGAAAATAAAGTGAAAGTATTTGTCAAACTGACAATCAACACTGAAGACTGTTTCCGTACACAGAATAAATAAAGTCTTCTGATATATTCAATAGAATTCTGTGATTCCACCCATAGAAATTTATAAGAATGAAATGACAGTACTTTTGTCACAGTGACAATGAACACTAAAGGCTGTTTCGGTACACAGAAAAAAATACAATTCTCCTATATATTCAATTTGATTCGATGATTCCACCTTCCACCATAGAAATTTATGAAAATAAAATGAAAGTATTTGTCAAACTGACAATTAACACTGAAAACCGTTTCCGTACACAGAAAAAATAGAGTTTTCTGATATATTCAATACAATTCTGTGATTCCACCCACAGAAATTTATAAGAATGAAATGACAGTACTTTTGTCAAAGTGACAATGAACACTGAAGGCTGTTTCGGTACACAGAAAAAAATAGAATTTTCCCATATATTCAATTTAATTCGATGATTCCACCTTCCACCATAGAAATTTATGAAAATAAAATGAGAGTATTTGTCAAACTGACAATCAACACTGAAAACCGTTTCCGTACACAGAAAAAATAAAGTTTTCTGATATATTCAATAGAATTCTGTGATTCCACCCATAGAAATTTATAAGAATGAAATGACATTACTTTTGTCAAAGTGACAATGAACACTGAAGGCTGTTTCGGTACACAGAAAAAAATTCAATTTTCCCATATATTCAATTTAATTCGATGATTCCACCTTCCACCATAGAAATTTATGAAAATAAATGAACGTATTTGTCAAACTGACAATCAATACTGAAAACCGTTTCCGTACACAGAAAAAATAAAGTTTTCTGATATATTCAATAAAATTCTGTGATTCCACCCATAGAAATTTATAAGAATGAAATGACATTACTTTTATCAAAGTGACAATGAACACTGAAGGCTGTTTCGGTACACAGAAAAAAATTCAATTTTCCCATATATTCAATTTAATTCAATGATTCCACCTTCCACAATAGAAATTTATGAACATAAAATGAGAGTATTTGTCAAACTGACAATTAACACTGAAGACAGTTTCCGTACACAGAAAAAATAAAGTTTTCTGATATATTCAATAAAATTCTGTGATTCCTCCCATAGAAATTAATAAGAACCACATATCGAGAAATCGAGAAGAAACTCATCGAAACTTGATGATTTCGCAACGACCTTAGATCGTTGCGTAATTCGTTGGTAATCCCGCATGCAAAATATCCTAGCGAGAGATGAAAACGAGATAGGTGAATCTGTCACTTTCACCATACTCTGTTATTACGACGTGTTGCAAGTGCAGCCTCGATGGCATACATTATTTTAATAAATCCGGCAGTTATTGAAATTGAAGCGAAACGCTGGAAATTAACCTGAGAGAAGGAAATACGCGGATATTATCCATCATTGAAAAATATCGCCGATAAACTTGAGCGTTTCGAAATCGTTACTTTGTTAATGGGTAACAGGTGTTTCTATTTGCACTTATTTTTAGGCGTGACAATGCATTGAAACGAAGGAGGTAAACTCTGGTTTATTGGAAATTAATTCTGATGGTAGTATTATTATATTATTTTTCGAAAATGCGGTGTTGCCAAGTCGATCACTTCGGATTACTGGAAATCTGATGTGGAGATAGTTTGTATTCAATCAAGTGAATCTTGATTTTAAATTCCAAGTCTTCGAAAATGCGATGTTGCCAAATTATGAACGTTAGAGATAGTTGAGAAAATATTTAATTGAGGCTAGAAAATACTGATTTGAATCATCTGGTATAAATTTCGGAAATGCGCTGTTGCCAAGTCGGTCGCAAAATTTGGCAACAGCGCATTTTCAAAAAATTTAAATCACCTGTTAACATGTTCAGTTTCATAATATTATAAATTTTCATTATCTGAAATAACCATCGAACTTTTTTCAAGAATTTCTAGCGGTAAATTGGCAACAGCGCATTTTCAAAAAATTGAAATCACACCGGCCGAAATATGCAGATTTATAATAACATAAATATTCTCGATCCGATATCATCATCAAACTTTCTTCAAAGAATTTTCAGGCATAACTTGGCAACAGCGTATTTTCAGAAAATTTAAATCATATCAGTAATAATCTTCAGTGTCATAATTATATTAATATTCTCTATCTGAAACTACCATCAAACTTTTTTCGAGAATTTCCAGCGCATAATTTGGCAACAGCGCATTTTCGAAAAATTTCAATCCCACCGGTTGAAATATGCAGATTTATAATAATAATAAATACTCTCGATTCGATATTATCATTAAACTTTTTTTAAAGAATTTTCAAGCATAACTTGGCAACAGAGCATTTTCAAAAAATTTGAATTATATCAGTAATAATCTTCAGTTTCATAATGATATTAAAATTCCCCATCAGGAATTACCATCAAACTTTTTTCGGGAATTTCCAGCGCACAATTTGGCAACAGCGCATTCTCAAAAAATTGAAATCACACCGGTTGGAATATGCAGATTTATAATAATATAAATATTGTCGATTCGATATTATCAATAAACTTTTTTCAAAGAATTTTCAAGCATATCTTGGCAACAGCGCATTTTCAAAAAATTTAAATTATATCAGTAATAATTTTCAGTTCCATGATTATATAAATTTTCATTATCTGAAATAACCATCAAACTTTTTTCAAGAATTTCCAGCGCACAATTTGGCAACAGCGCATTTTCAAAAAATTTAAATCACACCGGTTGAAATATGCAGATTTATAGTAATATAAATATTGTCGATTCAATATTATCATTAAACTTTTTTAAAGAATTTTCAAGCATAACTTGGCAACAGCGCATTTTCCAAAAATTTAAATTATATCAGTAATAATTTTCAGTTCTATAATTATATAAATTTTTATTATCTGAAACTACCATCAAACTTTTTTCGAGAATTTCCAGCGCATAATTTGACAACAGTGGATTTTCAAAAAATTAAAATCATACTACATATGAATTTGAAATATGCAACTCCATAAGAATATAATATTCTCTATCTGAAATTACCATCAAACTTCTTTCAATAATTTCTAGCGCATAATTCGGCAATGGAGCATTTAAAAAAAAATTATACCAGTTGAAATAGGCAAATTAATAAGAGTATTCTCTATCCGAAATTACCATGAAACTTTTCCCAATAATTCCCAGCCCATAACTTGGCAACCGCGGATTTTCGCAAATTTCCCAGTAATTTTTCTTTCGGAAATCTCTCGAAAACACAGTCGAAATAGGTACAATGAAAATTAAACTTTTCAACTCACCTCGCAGACGAACCGACCTATCCACGTGGAAAAAAGCCGGTTAATTGATAGCGATACCGAACGACGACACGCTTCGTTTGCCGATCCGATTTCACGCCGTTTGCAGAAAAACATCAACGAAAACCTACAACAATCGATCTGGTAGGCCTTGGTCCCACTCTTGGCGGAAACGTTAGAAAAATAAAGAGGTGCGGTTGTCCAATTAAAACTATCGCATCTCACGCAGTATTTATTAAAATAGGTCCTAAAATCTCGTCGAGATAAGTGTAAAGGAGCGAACACTTCTTCTTCGTGTTGACGTCGCCGCTGCTGCCCCAGACGATGACCCCGTCCACCCCCAGACTCGACAGCGCGGAGAAGGCGTTCTTCAGGTCCTCCTGGCGGGAAAGACGGACGTTAGTGATCGGGTGTTTGCGCTGTGACGACTCACCTTCTTCAGGAATCCCCGGGTATCCTGGTATTTGTACCAGAAGTACGGCACGATGGACGGCTTCTTCTGCCGCTGCCGGACGTAACCGGCTATCCTGGAAGCCTCGTTCACCCTTCCCTCGATCAGTTCGACCTTGTCCTTTTTGGTCAGGTTGTCCTGGAGGTAGAGCGAGGGTAGGAGGAGGGCGCTTTCGCTGAACAGCCAGAAGAGCCTGAAAGTTAGTTTTGTCAATATTCTGAGACACAGCACTGTTTGTCCCTTTTTGAGCGCTCGTACTAACGAGCGCTCAAAAGCTGCTTCCCGGCAGTGCTTCTCAAATTTTTACCTGTCGTTTTCCTCTTGGACTTCTTTGGGGCAATCTTTGGCTCTGTTGCTCGGGGATTTGTTGAAGCAATAGGGATAGGCGTAATACCCCCATTTCGCCTTGGGTCTCATCTTCTGTCCCAGAGCGAGGGTCTCCTCCATGTACATCCTACCGTAAAACTCGAACTTCTTCTGAGCCTCTTTCTTCGTGAAAGCGTCCGGCCAGAACGGATGCAGTCGTTCCTCCCGCCCGATGGACCTGTTCCTGTAACCTTGGAGCGCCCCGAAGTTCTGCCTGAAGATGGGCCTCCAGCTCTCGAAGTCGATGATGGCCAAACCGGAGAAATCCTCTTCGGGCATCTGCTCGTCGACGGAGTCCCGAAACAGCTTCAGATGCGTCTGTATGTTACCGTCCTGCGGGATGCCGCCGTTCCTGTCTATGATCTTGCCGCTCTCGTTTAGCACGGCTGGGAAATAACCGGGATCGTAGAGGATCGTTATGTTGCCCCCCCTGAAATCGTCGTTCGGGTTCTGGACGATGCCGTACTTGTCCGCGATCTCCGTGAAGTTCATCCCGTAGCCCCTGCATTGGAAGGTCGGTATGTTCCAGTAGACCTTCAGGTTTCCCTTCGACGAAACTATGAAATTGCTGAAAAAAGATCGAGACCGCTTAGTTTCAGAAAGTCTATGATCCATATAATCCGCTAGGTAAGTAACTCTGTAGTTCCAATGCACCGTAGGTCAAACGTACTCTAACTATTTCGCACGAATTTTTCATCAGCGTTGAAGCAAATTCGAATAGAATAATCGACCCAAAAAAATTTTCGTGAGTAAAAAAAATGTGTTTACCTGTTTTCAGAACACTTCCCGACCGCCAACAGATGGACGAGGCCGATCCAGGACCATTCCAGCGACCACCCGACCATGCTCAAGACTCGAACGCTCACCGCCCGATGCCATTCGGGTTTTTATTGCGTTTTTCGCATAGGATTTGAATGAATTTCCCCGTTATCGGACACCTAAAATGCACTTAAGCGATAGGAATATATTTGAATTCCTAATTCGAGCGGATACGACGAGAAAAAAAACGAATTTCGTTGGGCCACCGGGTATGCGCGTAGACGGGATCGGACTGACGAACTGGGATAATGACCGGGCGAGACGCGTGTAAGTCGAACAAAAGAGGCTATTATCGAAGTGGATAAAGTCGATCGAAATCCTAATTGCGATCAAGATACGGAAATTCCACTTGTCGTTGCGACGCGAAATGAGGATCTTGGAAAAATTGCAGCTTAGACTCCTAGAAAGCCATTATCTGGGATCCTAGATAATTTTTGTTTCAATTAATGCCGAGAAATTCGCTTTGGATCCACGGATATTTATCTAATCGTATGTTATGTTCACTCTCGATTAATTACTGTTTTTCGATGCGATTATAAATTCCGAAACCATCCATCTCAGATTAGAGATAAATACTATTCGAGTATGTCTAACCTCCGTTTCTGGATCGTTCTGCATCTTCCTCGATTAATCCCATCCTTTTGTTTATTTTGCAACAATTATTATTGACGCCTGAAAATCCTCGATGCGGAATAAACGAAAATAACAAGCAGTGTCCATCTCTGATTTTGTTGATTTTTCTCAAACACACTTTCTCATGAGAAATCGAATGGTACCAATCTGAATTCCAGGAAACTTTTGGAGATATGATTATTATGTCGGGATATAAACAATGAACAATTTCATTTTAAATCGCTTGGAAAATGATGAAATTTTGACATTTCAGTGTCAGTTTGCTTGAAAATTGACAGCGTTAAACAGACGTACCAACATAACTCCGTAAGATATCAAAAAAATTCTTCTTCTTTATTGGTCATCTCGAAATATTAATTGGTGGAGGAAATCGTCCATTTTCTTATTGAAATCAATCAAAGATAATATTGTTATTGAAAATTCGGTAATACTTTAACATTCCGTAATTTTCAATTCGATATTTTTAACAGTATCGCCTTATATATAGGGAAGAATCAGGAGAGGGCGACATCTGCTTTTGATCCTTTGAAATACCCGAATGGTGAACAACAAACTAACGTGTATGTATGGGAAAAGTGTGTAATATAGGTATGATTTTGAGTCATTTATGTATCGAAAGTGATATATTTAGGTGATCATTTATGGACAATTCTTTCGAATGAACTGTATACGAGCTGAAAAGGCAGCGGATTGTAAGAGGTAATGTGGGAATAAGATCACGAAAAATATGCTCTGTTCCTCAATGCTCATCACATAGTTTTCCTGAAATTTCATAAATTCCCGTTGAATCCCAAGTCAGTTAAAGATTGCAGACAATCTCGAAGATTGGGAAACGTATCTCAAAGAAGTTGGTACTTTGCAGCAAGCACTCCCTGAAAGATGATTTTTTTATCGTAAGTTCAATAATTTTCTATTATATAGTGGTCATTTGCTATCACACTCACGTTCACCTACATAATCAAGAATGTCCGAAGTGGTTATCTCGACTTTCACAGGCATTATTATTAATTCCGAAATCTTATAAAAAAAAAATTACGAAAAGCACTGCCGTGAAGGCAGGAGCTTTTGAGCGCTCGTACATTCACCTTGTAGGTAGATTTGCATTTTCCAGTTTTAGAAATCAATTGAAGGAATTTTTGACAGCGGTTAAAAAAATTCTGAAACTTTGGCGAAACTCCAGAATTCATGTCAGTGCTTCAGCTGATCAATTTTTTTTCGATAATTCGCTAGAATTTTCTACGGTATCAATGGTCTTGGTGGTGCGATCTGGACAAAATTTCGCACGTAGTTTGAATACATTATTACTCAGCAAGGTGCAGAATTTTATCCCAATCCGCTCAGTATTCTCGGAACTATCACCAAAAAAATATTTTGAATGGCCATATTTACTGAACCCCTAGTCTAATTTTGCTCATTGATGAACATGACCGCGATATTCGCGATCCAAACCCACCCTGAGAATTTCAAGTTCCTAGGCCTTTCCGTTCGAAAGTTACAATTTTCTATGGTTTCTATGGTTCTGGTCATGAGATCTGGACAAAATATTGTTTTAATATATCATTCTCGATTAAAATACAAAATTTCATCTCGATCGAATCCGTAGTTTCGAAATTATCGAGAAACCAACATTTCAAACGACCGTATTTACAGAATCCCTAGTATAATTTTGCTCATAGATGAAAGTGATCACGACAATCGAGATCCACACCTATCCTGAAAATTTCAAGTCCCTAGGCCTTTCCGTTCGAAAGTTATGATTTTCTATGGTCCGAGTCATGTGATCTGGAGAAATGTAGCTTGAATATATCATTCTCCATAAGTATACAAAATTTCGTCACGATCGAATCTGTAGTTTTGAAATTATCAAGAAAACTAAATTTCAAACTACCATATTTACGGAACCTCTAGTATAATTTTGCTCATAGTTGAACGTGATCACGACATTCGAGATCCACACCTATCCTGAAAATTTCAAGTCCCTAGGCCTTTCCGTTCGAAAGTTATGATTTTCTATGGTCCGAGTCATGTGATCTGGAGAAATGTAGCTTGAATATATCATTCTCCATAAGTATACAAAATTTCGTCACGATCGAATCTGTAGTTTTGAAATTATCAAGAAAACTAAATTTCAAACTACCATATTTACGGAACACCTTGTATAATTTTGCTCATAGATGAACGTAATCACGACATTCCAGATCCACACCTATCCTGAAAATTTCAAGTCCCTAGGGGGTTCCGTTCAAAAGTTACAATTTTCTATGGTTTCTATGGTTCTGGTCATGCGATCTGGACAAAATTTCACATGTAGCTCAAACACCTCATTCTCCATTTGAGTGCAAAGTTTCATCTCGATCGAATCTGTAGTTTCGAAGTAATCAGGAGAACAAAATTTTGAACGGCCATATTTACGGAACCCCTGGTGGAATTCTGCCCATTAACGAACTTGACCGCGGCATTCGGGAACTAAACCTACACTGAAAATTTCAAGTCTCTAGGTTGATCCGTTCGAGAGTTATCGTGCTGACGGCCGGACGGACAGACTCGAATTTTTTGACGGATTCGTCATCAGTGAGTCGAACATAGTCGATTGAGACCATTTTCGGCTCAAAATTCGAAAAATACAGACATCGTGACGAAATGATATAGCCCTCGTGTAAGTAGTACGAGCGCTCAATACTTGATTCACTTCTTATGAAAAACTGAAATGACAGAATATTTTGATCATCACTCGGCCCGACATTTTGTAATTTTCAGCGCCACCTCGCGGTTCGAGTTTTTCCTTTTTGGTAAACTGAAATAGGGTTAAGAATCAATATTTACGTATATTTGCAATTTTCCAAAAACCTGAGAAATGCGGAATAATTTTCCAGGAATAATATAACCCATTCGATTTTATCTTCGGAATTGCACCTTGAAAATATTCGCCTACGAAGCCGCTAAGATGATGTCAATTTCTAGGTCAGTCTTCAAAATCTTCAATCTAAATTCAATCGACCTTATCATTCTTTATAGCATAAAACTTCCCTCAAAAAAATAACTTCCTAAATTATTATTTTCAAACTAACCGCTAATTTATTTTTCATTGATTTCTTCAAGTTTCAGCCTGTACATCATTATCAAGAACAAACGTCTAGGCTGGCCAGCAATTGTCCCACATAATAAATATTTGTCGCAGTTTACAGATTACATACTTGCTTATCTCTTCAATAATAAACATTTCCCAAAGAAAATAACCATGTCATTATACTTGTAAAACATTGAGATTACACATTATTCATCAATGGGAGCGATAATTTCGTATTGTGTGGAATTTTAACACACCAAACAGATAATGAATGTAAACGACCAACATCCGTCTCAGTCGTCCTGCTTGGCCGGGAACATCTTCTCTTTCATCTTGGTGCAACCGATATCGTTGTAGAATCCCATGCCGAAGAGCAGGATGATGAAACCTATGAGCTGAACACGGGAAAATTTAAAAGAATGAGAAAGAAACATGGATGGAAGAACGTCGTTCACCTGAATATACTGGAATCTCTGCCCGAATAACAACATACTAATAATCCAGATGATCACCACCCGGAGACTGTCCAAGACCTTTCTCGTGGTGCTAGTCAGTTCTTTGCTTACAGTCACACCGCAAAAATTATACACCCCGATGGAGAAGATAGTCGCTGAAAACCCAAAAGGAGTTAACGAGGTGGAGAACAAAGCCGAAAATTCACCTATGGTAGCCAACAATATCTTCCAGTTGTTATAAATCTGCACGAAACCGTCGACGACATTCTCCAAAGTCCCGGTTGAGTTATTCGCTAGGGGTTCTCCCACGTAGATGAAACACAAGGGGACCATCACCACCACACTCGTGAAAAAACCGAAAACTCCTGAAACATCCGATTTGAATACTGTTAGACCGGAGGAGGACCCCTGGGGATCACCTTCCCATCCCACCGCCTGCAAGGGCGGGATGTTCTTGTCGACCACGAACTTTTCCTCCAAGATGACCTGGGTGGCCGTTAAGAACTGGGCGGCCACCACCATGAGATCGCCTATGACGATTATCGTGGTAGCTTTCGGATCCTCGCTCTCCTGCTTATCCAGGTAGTCGGAGACTCCGACCATGGTAAGGCCGACTATGACCAAAAAGATGCCGAAAATCTCCCGAATACTGGGTACTCTACCGAAGAAGGGGTAGCTCAAGAGGGCGACGAATATGATGACGGCACCTGGGGATTCATCGTTTTAGGTTCGAAGATCTCGAGTGGATGCTCACCTCTCAACATTTGGAAGCTGGAGGCGTAGGTCAGATTGAGGGCGATGTAAATCGTGCTGGTCGCCACCAAATCGCACAACGCTGGTGCCCAGAATATCAGCACGTTGAATTCCCTATTCCCTTCCGTCAGTTTGTGTTCTTCGACTTTCTCTTCCTACAAAAAACTTGAATTCAAGGAAAACTAAAATTGATTGCTTCACTACTACCATATAAAATTACAGCTCCGGTAATAATATAAACGAGAAATCTCAACTTTCCCGTTATTCTGTACGATACTCACGCTTTGTTTCTTGAAAGCGAAGAAAAGGATTTTGAACAGAATCAAATTCAATACCATCCCGAAGAACATCTGGTTGGACTGAAGAAACGGATGATGATAACTCCTCACTTCGCCATCGCTAGATTCCGCTTCTTCGAGATCTGCAAATCTGAGAGACGCGGTGTTAATTCGGGGTTTTACGAAATCGTATTTTACTTACCTACTTGACGCACAAAATGTTCAGGGAACCGGTTGCCACGAAAAGGAGTATAATCAACGTTTGGTATAAAGTCCAGTCCATTCTCAATCGGTCTCAAAATCCCCTAGATATCGGGAGAAAAACATTTTGACAAAAACGTCAAGAAGTAAATTGTGGGTGATAACTTCAAAGTGAAATTATTGATTCCAAACAAATGAAAAAGCAGTTGTCTAAGCAAACTTTTAATCGTAAAATAGGGGTAGTACAATAAATTTATTTATGGTGAAAAATATTCAATTGAAATACCTCTTGATTCGTGAAAAATTGCTTTTTCTCACTAAATTAAAGAAGTATATCAAATAAAATCTGGATATCATCATCATCGTTTAGAAGGCGTGGCCGCCTGTTCAGTTCCGATTTCTCTGCAAAATTTCCGGTGAAGTTGATTGCCAACTGTCACGCCATCTCTTTGGTGGTCGTTAAATAAATTAAATTATTGTCCTGGACTAGACAACGATTTATCCATAAACTTCTTCTTGGCAAAATATAACCACCACTTGCTAGGTTTCCCTTTTCACAGACCCATTTCTTGCTGGAGTTCCTCATGAAGTCGCTATTCAATCGTACGTTATTTCGAGATGCTTGTTCACTCTCTATTAATAACCGTTTTCGACCTTTTTAGATTAGAAATGAATACGATTCGTTTATCTCTGCGTCTTCCTCGATTAATCCCATTTTTTTGTTTGTTTTGCAACGATTAACGACTGAAAATCCTCGGTGAGGAAAATAGTAATAGTACAACCAGTGCCCATCCCAGACTTTGTTGTTTTTTTTTTCAAACACACTTTTTCATAAGAAATCGATTGGTACCAGTCCGAATTCCGGGACACTTATAATTTTGGAGATATTATTTTTCATAGTTGCTAACAAAATAATGAAAATTCGACATTCATCGCTTGAAAATTGACAGCGTACAACAGAACTACTGGAACCTTGAACTACCAACATAATTCCGAAAGATATAAGAATTTTGAAAATTCTTCTTCTTCTTCTTCATTGGTCATCTCAATATTAATTCTTGGAGAAAAGCTTCAATTTTTTCAATGAAAATTATTAAAAAATATTATTTCCATTGAATATTCCGTAACACTTTAAAAATTTTGTAATTTTCAATCCAACAATGATAATTTTTAACAATATCGCCTTTTTTATTGGTTAAGCTTGTTGTTTGCCCTATTGGAACCTGGTCTGGAATGCCTAATTTCAAATTCGAACAGGATACAAGTTGAAGGTTATGAATGTTATCATAGATGAAAGAATATTCTTTCATCTATGAGTTATGACGAGTAAGTTGCTCGCGATTCCAACAACCGATGAGGGCGCTGCGAAATGTAAACCAACATGGAGGAAAACGAGTACTTTTTCGGGATTTATCGCGGTGAAACGGATTATTTCAGGTGTTTTTCAGGATTTTCCTTCGATTATGTGAAGACTTTTCGGTGAATGATTGGATTAGCGTAGTGTCAAGTTCATTGATTTCAGGTGAACAAATTTCAATTTCAATTATATCGAAATCGATAATAATTCAACAGGAAAAATTGAGCACTATTTGAGTTTGACGACAGTGTTCAGTTATTTGGAAGATACACCTAATAGTCGATTATTTGTGCTTTTTTTCGGTCTATTTTTTCCACCATGCCAAAGGTATTAGTGACACAAACTGTTGAGGAATCTTTCTTATGAAATTTATGGAAATGTATAGCCTTGTTTTGATTTTTCTCCTAGGAGCAATCGAAGACACACAATTACAATTGTAAACTGTTTTTTTTTTCTAGTACTAGAACTTTGTTCACTCATTGTTATATGATCCAATGTCCCAAATTTCATGTACATAGCTATATTAATCGAACAATAAATCGTTTCCTTCAGACTTCACCTTGAAGATGATTCTAATTTCTTTCTAACCGAAAGATTGAGTCTCAGTCATTTGGAATACGAAGATCAATTTCAATTATTGAATTACCATTCTAAATCCCCACTCAAACCTACCCCAGAAAATTGGAATCATACTCGTAACGTAAAAGTTAATAACTTCGTGAACGTATTTCAACTGAATAACACTGATATAAATACCTTACCGACTATTTTTTTTTTCAATACCAATTACTCTGCTCATAAAACGATAAGAATTTCTGGATAAACCTCACGGATACCTGGTTCCTGGATATAAAATAAAAATTTCTGGCTTGAAAGCACGTTGAATATGAGAACAATACTCGTTTTCTGGGTTCGGGTTTATCCGGCAGAGGGCGTTGAGACTTTTGGAATCGCGAATCGAGTATATAGCGCTAGTATAATTTTAAAAAGAACAAATAACGTCACGGGTTTATTTATAATTAAAATTAAAAATATTTTTTCGATACAGATGGAAATTTGTGAATAAATAGAGAATTGAAGGAAACAAAATTATAAGGCAAGGAAAAACAATCTATGTTCTTGCGTCGATAGCATTTTTAATAATTTCTATGTCAATGACAGAAGGTGAAAATATGCAAATAAATCATATTTTCAAATGTTGAAATAAAATTCGACATGTAGCATAAAGTTGATTATTATATGAAAACTGCTTTGTGATAAGTAACCCATTATCCGATAATAAATATGACTTCTAAAGGTAGGTTAAAATTATTTCATACAACAAACAGTTTATCACCGAAAGTCAAGACGGTTGGAATTACATTTCAGGCGTCCCAGAGACGGAAGAACAACAAAAACTAAGATTCCAGGTCGAATTAGAATTCGTCCAATGCCTAGGAAACCCGAATTATTTGAATTGTAAGTACTTTTCGATTTGATCCACCGTTATAACTCCCTGAATGTTATCTCAGTTTTAGCTCAAAGAGGGTATTTTAAAGACACCACCTTCGTAAACTACCTGAAGTACCTCTTATATTGGAAGGAACCCGACTACGCGAAATATCTGAAGTATCCCATGTGCCTATACTTCCTAGATTTGCTCCAATACGAACATTTCCGCAGGGAACTCGTCAACGCCCAGTGTTCCAAATTCATCGACGACCAACAAATTCTCCTATGGCAGCATTACACCCGAAGGAGGAACAGATTACTCACGCCCCAAAATCCGAATACCACCCCGGAACAGAACACGGGAAACCAGAACAGTCAGCAGAGTAACGGGCACATGAACCCCAAAATAACCTAAAAATCTCTCGTTTACACTTTCATGTATGTCTCATTAAGGTTTTGGATATGTTCGATATTTATAATAAGTAAACAGTTATTTTTTATTATAGTGAATAAATATTAAATAGTCTACAACAATGTTTAACGAGAGGAGATGAATTAAGAGCATCTATTTTGGGTGTAAAACAACTTGAAACCACTGCCGACGGCTGAACCGTTCGTCCTGACTTGAACGACGATCGGTCCCAGACTGTTATCTGAAAAAAAAATAACGTTGCACGAAGAATTTTAAAAGGAAGGACAAACCTGTAACTGGAGCGTTCATGGTCAGATCTGCGTTTACCATTCCGTCGTTGAATTTGTTACCGCAGAGTCTTTCACCGTTGATGATGACGTAGTCGTTTGGACAGTCGAAAGTTTCTACTCCCGCTTGACCGGGCATAACTGTTGGTTGACCGTCTGCAAAGACATTTCTTGGTTGAAACGAAGTGTGTCCATGAGTATAGGTTATGTTAGGTTAGCCTCTGTGTTAATGATAGAATGTTTTTCTTACTTGTAGCGTAATTGACCAGCTGAAAAGGATATTCCAATCCGTTCATTACGTTCGAATAAGTGATGGAACAATATCCGGCTTCTCTCCTTATGCAGATGGCGTAGTTGAGGTTATTCTGTGAAGCAAACCGTAAGACGTCTTAGGATATGTCGAAACGAACTAACTCACAAAGTACGAGGGAGTACTCCTGCTCAACATCAGTGCCTGGTCGTAATTGAACGACTGTATCACCCCACTGGTCCCCGTGTAGTACTGCAAACAGTTACTAGGAATCATACAAGCCGTCCTCGAATACTGACATATCCTTATCCGAAATCTCTTCCTGTACGACATATTCGATAGGACGGATACCATAAGAGGACCGACCAACATCGAAACGTCCACGTAAACTGAAAACTCAAACGTTAACGTCGAAATCGTTGAACGACTAGGTTTCTTACGGTGTTGTCCTGTGTTATACCCGCAGATAACCGGAACCTGATTGCTCACCCCGCTTCCACTGATCACGAGCATCTCGTTGACGCAGGTTCCATCCGTTGGCCCCAAAAGCTACCGAAGAAGGTATTTCATCAACGGATCTATAACGGAGCGTCTCACTCACCTCCAAGTCCAAGAAATCTATCTTCATCTGTTGTATGTCGGGAGAAGCCTTCGAAACCCTGAAGGTGCACTCCAAAGCCCCCATTTGTCTCCCGGATAACCTTCGAGGCAACATGGGAAGCCTGGGGTCTGGTCGTAGATCTTGCGTCGTCGTGCTGGGAGTTGGGACCGGGGTTGGCATCGGGGGAACCACCCCTCCATTGTTGGGGTAGAAGTCCGGATAGTTCGGGCTTTCGAAATAGCTGCAGTTCTGGGAAGCGCTCCCTCCGCAACTGCCTCGAACTGTGAAGGAGAAGGTTACTTATATCTGGCAACGTTGCTTAGATATGACAGATGTGATACATTGGAACTACTATGTGACAGGAATGTCAAAATATTACGGACATAACGTCGATTTCCGGCTGTGTTTCTGCATTTCAACCTTTTTGAGCGCTCGTACTACTTACACGAGGGCTATATCATTTAGTCACGATGTCTGAATTTTGAACCGAAAATTTCAAAACAACGGTTTCATTCGTGACGTAATCTTGTTTTTTATTTTGTGAGCTGTGAAATTTTTTTTTACAGCTGTCATTTTTTTTAAAAGGTGAAAACGAAAAATCTTGACAGCTCCAAGACATCGCTTCCAACGTTAATATCTCAAAGGAAAAGTCCCAATCGGGGTTTCAAATGAGAAAATTACGATGAAATAGGTCCTCTTTTACCTTTTCCAAGAAAGTCCAATCACTTTACGACAACATTCAAATAGTTGGCAGCAAAACTCTTGAAAACACCAAAACTTCACTTCTGAAGTTGAATTCTCGAACGAAAAGACCCAATCGGGGTTTCAAATGTGATAATTACGATCAAACAGGTCCTGTTTTAGCTTTTTCAAGAAGGTCCAGTCAGTTTACAACAAAATTCAAAAAGTTACGAAGAAAATTCATGGTAACAGAAAAGAAAACTACCGAACTTCACTTCTAACGTTGAATTCTCATAGGAAAAGACCAAATCGGGGTTTCAAATGAGATAATTACGATGAAATAAGTACTATTTCAGCTTTTTCAGGTCCAGTGAGTTTACGACAAAATTCAAAAAGTTGCGAAGATAACTCTTGGAGTCAGGAAATACGTTGAAAATTTTCAAATAAAGGTATTTAAGGAAAGAAATGGCATAAATGGGAACGAAAATCAGCTTTGGCAACTATTCATCACACTTTTTTTGTAGGTTTCCAATCGTACTTGGTTAGTTTCGAGAAATAAATAATTTCATCGGTCAGACATGAAACATAGAATGTGAAGCTTTTGGGGGTTCGAAATAAAGTGAGCCAGGAAAGAGGTTAAAATTAAGAGAAAAGAAGTTTTATGGATATAATAAGCAAAAAAAAACGAATTGCTTCTCTGGCAACTTTACCACACCCCTTTTAGCTTTTTCAAGTAGGTCCAGTCAGTTTACAACAAAATTCAAAAAGTTACGAAGAAAATTCATGGTAACAGAAAGGAAAACTACCGAACTTCACTTCTAACGTTGAATTCTCATAGGAAAAGACCCAATCGGGGTTTCAAATGAGATAATTACGATGAAATAAGTACTATTTCAGCTTTTTCAGGGCCAGTGAGTTTACAACAAAATTCAAAAAGTTGCGAAGATAACTCTTGGAGTCAGGAAATACGTTGAAATTTTTGAAATAAAGGTATTTAAGAAAAGAAATGGCATAAATGGGAACGAAAATCAGCTCTGGCAACTATTCATCACACTTTTTTTGTAGGTTTCCAATCGTACTTGGTTAGTTTCGAGAAATAAATAATTTCATCGGTCAGACATGAAACATAGAATGTGAAGCTTTTGGGGGTTCGAAATAAAGTGAGCCAGGAAAGAGGTTAAAATTAAGAGAAAAGAAGTTTTATGGATATAATAAGCAAAAAAAAACGAATTGCTTCTCTGGCAACTTTACCACACCCCTTTTAGCTTTTTCAAGTAGGTCCAGTCAGTTTACAACAAAATTCAAAAAGTTACGAAGAAAATTCATGGTAACAGAAAGGAAAACTACCGAACTTCACTTCTAACGTTGAATTCTCATAGGAAAAGACCCAATCGGGGTTTCAAATGAGATAATTACGATGAAATAAGTACTATTTCAGCTTTTTCAGGGCCAGTGAGTTTACAACAAAATTCAAAAAGTTGCGAAGATAACTCTTGGAGTCAGGAAATACGTTGAAATTTTTGAAATAAAGGTATTTAAGAAAAGAAATGGCATAAATGGGAACGAAAATCAGCTCTGGCAACTATTCATCACACTTTTTTTGTAGGTTTCCAATCGTACTTGGTTAGTTTCAAGAAATAAATAATTTCATCGGTCAGACATGAAACATAGAATGTGAAGCTTTTGGGGGTTCGAAATAAAGTAAGCCAGGAAAGAGGTTAAAATTAAGAGGAAAGAAGTTTTATGGATATAATAAGCAAAAAAAAACGAATTGCGTCTCTGGCAACTATACCACACCCCTTTTTTTTGACAGCTGTCAAAAATGACATATGTCGAAAAATGACAATGTCAAAATCTTTTATTTATGACAGTGAAATTTTGTTTGCATAGCTGTCAAAATTTATCCGATTGGTTTCTAAAACTGGAGAATGCGAATCTACCTACAAGGTGGATGAACGAGCGCTCAAAAGCTCCTGACTTCCCGGCAGTGCTTTTCAAATTTTTTCCAAAATATATTTCATAAAAAGAAAAATACAGGAATTAAGAATTTGAAGAGCTTCGAATTGTATCGAATATTTCAGAAACACTCAATTTTCTTCTGTGTATGGCTTTAAGTGTTGATTGTCCGTATGACAAATACTGTCATATTATTTTCATGAACTTCCATAGATGGAATCACAGAATTATATTGAATTAGTAACTCATATCTGGCAACGTCGCTCAAATATGACAGATGTGATACGTTGGACCTACAATTTGACAGGTAAACGTTTTTGGTTAGGTTAGAAAAAGTTCCTACTTACAAACGCAACACACGCCGTAACCGTCAGCGCAAGACCCTCCAGCAGTTCCGTTCAAATTCGAACACTGCGCCGCCAGGTAACACACCCCCTGATAAGCCAACCCGTTCAGTACGGCCTCGCAGGCCGTGTTGTTGAACTTGACCACCTGGAACACGTTCAGGAACTTGTTGGCGATGCTCTTCGTCTTGTTCTTCAGCAACGCCAACGTCTCGAGGCCGTTCCCGAAGAACTTGCCCCTCTCGCCGCCGTCTATGTCGTCGGGGTCGATCTCGACGTACCTGGACACGCCGTACTTTCGCCTGTAGAGCCGGTTCACGAAGTTCCTCAGCAGGCGGTTCACGTTCTGCCTCGTGAAGTTGGCCGCCTCCAGCTTGGTGATCTTCTGCACGTGGGACAGGCCGGTAGGGGTTTTTTTCGTGGCGTTCGCGTGTCTCACCACCACCGGTTCGAAGCGGCGATCTTTTCTACCTATAACCTCCCCGAACTCCGACTCCAAATCGTCGTTTCGGTCTTTCGAAGTCTCCCTCCAGGGTTTCTGATTCTCACCAGAAATCACATTCTTCTTACTGTTCCATTTCTTGTAGTCGCTGAACTTTTCCACGTCCCCCCGTACGCGACTCTCGTTAATTTTCGGATATCTGTGGTTCTTCCTGTAGTCCAAGAAATCTTCAACCTTACGATCACCCATCGACAAGTAGAGAACATCTTTCGGCCTCTCCAACCTATTGGGCTCTCTGGTCCTCCACGGTACACCTGGCATAGAAAATACATCGAAGTACGACTCATCTTTCGCCAAAACTGCAAAGAAACGAAGGAATATCACAGAAATCGCCACAAGCATCGTGAAGAGACGGATTCAGGTTGACAACTGAAATACTTCGTACATCTGATTGGAAAAGTTAAACACCATGTTGAAGATTCAGACTAATTTGTGTTAAAAAGGCGTGAAATATGTCACACAGTTCCGCTCTGAATAAATTAAAAACTCTCCTCGTCACGACGCTCATTTTCCGGGACGTTGGGTGCTCACGGCGTGAAAAGAAAGTTTCCCGGAGAAAAGTCCCGAATCCAACCCTGTCCCCGATCTAATCGAAAATCTATGAGGGTAAGTGTGACCATATGTGGTAGAAATCTACTTTTTTGGTAGATTTCAGGCAACCTATAGGGAAAAATCACGGAGTGGGCGACATCTACTTTTAATCGTTTGAACTACCCGAGTGATGAACAACAAACTAACGTGTGTGTGTTTATATGGGAAAAGTGTGAAATATTTGTATGATTTTGAATCATTTATGTATCGAAAGTGATTTATTTAGATGATAATTTATGGACAATTGTTTCAAATGAACTGTATACGAGCTGAAAATGCAGCGGATTTTAAGAGGTGATGTGGGAATAGTATCACGAAAAATTAGCTCTGTTCCTCAATGCTCATCACATAGTTCTTCTGAAATTTCTTTGCAAAAATTCCCGTTGAATCCCAGGTCAGTTGGAAAATTGCAGACAATCTTGAAGATTGGGAAACGTATCTCAAAGAAGAAGTTACTTTGCAGCAAGCACTTCCTGAAAGATGATTTTTTTTATCGTAAGTCCAATAGTTTTCTGTTATATAGTGGTCATTTGCTATCGCATTCACGTTCACCCACATAATCAGAAATGTCCAAAGTGGTTATCTCGACTTTCATTGGCATTATTATTAATTCCGCAAACTTTTGAATAATATTTGATTTAATTGTTATGAAAAATAGAAATGACAGAATAATTTTGACCATCATTCGGCCCCTATTATTCAAGCAATTTCTTCTGAAATATCCAAAAAAGTTTAATCATCATTTCATGGTTCCATGTTTAGTTCAAATAGACTGTAGATCATCAATCCTTTATCTATGCTTTAGATCACAAGACTGTGAAAGTGACAAATACATAGAATTATATAAAATATACTATGATCTCAACGGTTTCTCAGTTTTGAATAAAATAAAAATGGAGGTAAAGCTATATTAAAGAATTTCGTAAACGAGTGATGTTTTGTGTATATTAATCTTTCCAACTGTTACATAACAAACGAAAATGGAATCCACTGAAGATACCATAAACGCCAGAGTGGCACGATTAAATTCCGAAATAATCGGAAAGAAACTGAAGACTGACGCCAATAGCTTAATAACCAGGGAAGGCCTTTTCGATTCCCTCCAAGCCCTATACGACGAATGCTCTATCGAAAATGTCCAAAAAACCGACAAAAACATCGAGTTTTTCGTCAAGACCTACAAGAAAACGATGGAAGATCTCAAAACGACCCGAATAAACCTCACAGACTTCGAGATCAAGAACTGCATAGGAAGGGGACACTTCGGCGACGTCCACGTCGTCGTCGAGAAACACACCAAAGACATTTACGCCATGAAGAGTATACGAAAATGCGACTCTTTAGACCAGAACAAGACTTCGTTCATCGAAGAGAGGAACATAATGGCTTTCACGCAGAGTTCGTGGTTGACTTCGTTACAGTACGCTTTTCAGGATAAGACCCATTTGTTCTTCGTCATGGAGTTTCATCCGGGAGGGGATTTGTTCGGGTTGTTATCGAAGCAGGGAGGGACGATACCCGAAAGTGCTGCGGCGTTCTACTTGGCTGAAATTGTAAGTTATGCAGTATTAAACCAGATTTTTTTATGACTGAATTCTGTTTTAGCTTATGGGGCTTAAAGATATCCATAAAATGGGTTACGTCCATCGCGATATCAAACCGGACAATATTTTATTAGATCGATGTGGACATGTTAAGTTGGCTGATTTTGGTAGTGCGGCCAAGCTCAATGCTTCTGGATTCGTATCGGAAGGTCCTCCGGTTGGAACCCCCGACTATGTGGCTCCTGAAATTTTGGAAGCCATGGAGAATAAGACTGGGAAAAAGGTGAAATATGGGGTGAGTGCACTTTTAGATTGTTTGTACGGTTTTACATTACGTATTTCTTAGGTTTCTTGTGACTTTTGGTCGTTGGGAGTCCTCGCTTACGAACTGACGATTGGGAATTCTCCGTTCAGCGGTCAAAGCACTTCCACGATTTACATGAAAATTATGAATCATAAGAGCAATTTGAAGTTCCCACCCGACGCTCTCCTATCCGAGGCTTACGTTTCACTCATTAAAAACTTAGTGACCGATCAAAAAGAAAGGTAAGCACATTCATAACCTAAAACGAGCAATATTCATCGAAAAATTCCAGATTACCCATGGAAAAAATCTTCAAACACCCCCTTTTCAAACGAACCCTCTTCGACTCCCTCCGAGATCAAGTCCCACCTTTCGTCCCAAAAATAACCTCCTTCGACGACACCAGCAACTTCACGGACGTCCCCCCTCGAAAGAAGATCCCATCGATCGAGAACTTCAAGAAGAGGACCCAATTCTCGGGGAGGAACCTGCCGTTCATCGGTTTCACCTTCACCCCCAACGTGGACTCCTTCGAGGCCAGTTTCAACCTGCGGAAGGTCAAGGACGAGATGGTGGAGAATTTGAAGAGCGAGGTGGAGAAACTCCAGAAGAAATTGGTTAAGAACGAGAGTAGCGGGATGGAGAAGGAGGGATTGGAGAGGAAGCTGGAGGAGAGGACGAGGAAATTGGAGGGGGTCGAGGTACTGAGGGATCGGTTGGAGAAAGACGTGGCGAACAACTTGGCCGAATCAGCTGTGAGTATTTTGAATGTTTCCGAGAAACAGTCGGTTATTCGAAGACTTTTTAGGCACTCCGGAGGACTTTAGAGTTGGAACGGAAGGACAGGATAGAATTGGAGAAGAAAGCTATGGATCTCATCAAATCGGCTAAGTTGAAGTGGGAGACTGAGGAAAAACGTAAAATCAACGCTTTGGATCTCGTTATCGAAGAACAAAAGGAGAAAATCTCGCAACTCTGCGAGACCAACAAGATCCTGGAGGAGCAAGTAAGTGTCTTCGAAATCTCTACTCTCTACTTATAACAGTCTCGAATTAAATAATGGCATAGACATTATCTCGAAAGGTTTTGCAAGGTTCGAAAGACTCTTAAAACACTTTTTCATGTCGGGTTGGTGGGAATTTTTTCCTTTCATTTCGAGGAGTTTTTTCTGCACCTATTATAATATTAAGTGGATACTTTGTTGGTAAATTTTTAAAATAAATATCTCGAAAGTGGAGATCTCACGATTCAAAACTTTCCACAGATCGAACACGCCCTGAAGATGGAGGAGAAACACCGGATCTCCATGGAGACATCCGAAAAATTGACCAGGAAAAGCGTGGTCGGTTTACAGTCGAGACTCGAGACGGTCACTTCGGAAACTCAGAATAGGATCTCGGATCTTCAGGGGAGACTCAACGAACAGCTGTACCAGAAGAACGCCCTCGAGAGGCAGATCTCCGATCTGAAGGACCGGGAGGGGAAACTCACAGCCAAAGTTAGGAATTACGAGGAGAACCAACAGGCGTTGAACGAGCAGATTAACATTGCAGAGAGTTTGATCAGGGAACTGGAGGATAAGGTTGGGAAATTGGATTGTGAGAAATGGTTTAAACGAATACGTGTCTTTTTCAGGTAACGACTTACGAAAAACAACAAGAAATTTTGCAGTGTTATACTTTGGAGAACGGTACTTTAAGAGAAAGGTTAAAC
The DNA here is from genome assembly GCA_963966015.1 of Aphidecta obliterata. Classification (NCBI taxonomy): domain Eukaryota; kingdom Metazoa; phylum Arthropoda; class Insecta; order Coleoptera; family Coccinellidae; genus Aphidecta; species Aphidecta obliterata. The sequence goes on along the minus strand of OZ014434.1, from coordinate 397,259 downwards.
AACGATAAGAAGTTGATTAAAGACTTGGAAAACAGTTGTATACTACTCGAGTTAGAGAATAAGAAATTGGAAGGTTTGAAACCCCAAATCGACGAGCTGAACAAGAAAATTAACGCACTGGAGACGGAATCGAAGAAAATCGTCGAACTGGAAGTACGTTTACAAAAGGAGACGGAAAAGACGAAATCATTGACCAAACAGATAAAGGAAGCCGAAAGTAACCTCTCAGAAGCCCAAGAACTTAAAGAGTTGAGAACGAAATACTGGAAGATGGAGAAAGAACTGAACAACCTAAAAATCGACAAGCGGATACTGGAGAGGGAACTCAAAGACTCCGAAGCGCAAACCAAAGACCTTAGACGAGAAATCGAAAACATGAAAGAACAAAAAGAGAAGAGTAAGAAAATGTACGAAGATGCCATGTTGGAGATGAACTCCATCAACGATTCCATCTCCGTGGAACTCACGAAGGTGAGAGAGACCAACAAGGGCCTCCTCGTGGAGCTGAAAGCCCTGAAGAAGGTCGGGGAAGAGACCAAGGTTGTCGTGGCTGAACTAAAAGCCATCAGTAACTCCAAAGACGAGAAATTAAAGCAGCTCGGTGTGGAATTGGAGAACGCTTCGAAGAACTTGAAGAAAAGCTTGACGGAGAAAGAGAACGTGGTTATAAGGATGGAGGAATTGAAGAACGACAAAGTTGAGTTGGAGAAAGAAGTCGAGGGCTTGAAGGAAGAGAAGAAAGCGTTGGAGGCTGTAAGTATTCCGGATTGAACGACCGGTGGATGTTTAATACGTTGTTTTTTTTCTCAGAGTAGGACGAAGATGCAAGACGTCCTGACTTATTTGGACGAAACCCAGGAGAGGCTGGTAGCGAAGATCACCTCGATGGAGGACCGAGAAAAGATGTTAGCCTCAAACAACGACAAACTTTTGGGGGATATTCGAGAGGCCAAAAAAGAGATCCAGGAGGCGAAGAAACTGGCCAACGAGGAGAAATCCTTCAAGCTGATCGCGGAGAACAAGCTGCAGAGGATGAAGGACGATTCGGAGACGATCCGGAACGATTTGGAGTCGTACAGGCATCAAGCGGAGGAGTACAAGGATTATTCCGGGAAGTTATCCGAAGAGCTCACTTCTGCCGAGGAGAAATTGACGGATTTGAGGATTAAAGTTAGGTCGTTCGAGAGGGAAAATCAGGATTTGAGACTGGAGAGCGCGCAGTTGAAGGAGGAGCTTTCGGACTATTTGACCCAGCTTCACAAGTGCCGGGAGGGCAAGTTGAAGACGAAGCATAGAGTTAACGAATTGGAGGTAAGAACTATAGTCCATTTAAGAATTATTGACATCAAAGCAGGCCATGAACGTCCAATCGAAGCTTTATTTCTGGTTACAAAAAGTAACTAAATTTCATCGTAGAAATAAAACATAAATATAACCTAGAAAAGTGTTGAGTATACGAATTATCGAATAATTAAGCCGGAATATTTCGATTGCAGTTTAAATATGGGAATTCAGGTTTGGAAGCGCAAAAATATCGTGGAATGCTTTCATATGAAATTATCGTTCATATAAAAGTCAACCATGGAAAATTGAAGATCATTCAAATAAATATTTATTTTCACTCAGGACCATGCAATATTTATTGGTATTGGAAATCTTGCAAAATTCTAACCATATAACTATAAGAGTACCATTTCATGTCAGGATTCAAGAAGGATAATTAATAGAATTCTAGCAGGTAGGTAGTGGTGCAACAGAAAAAAATTTTTGGATACTTCGCAAGCACAGGGCCAAAAAAATGGATTGGAAAAAACGTAATAATGTATTAAGAAATAAGAGAGAAAAAAAATTAAGAATCTATGTAGTACATGAAGAATTTTTTTGACATGAAATTTGTACCGAACTATCAATGTATATGAACCAATTTGTGAATTATTTATTGCTCGGTGTTGAATACTTTAAGAGAGTCAATTTTTATCTCCATTCATTAAAACTGTCCATGAATTATTGAAAATATTATAATTGATGAGCAATTTTACAATTATTCAGTATACTTTTGAATTGGGAACAATATAGCATGTGTATTAGCAGAGGGAATGTGAACAGGGTACCATACAGTATAAGTATAATAAATAAACTTAAAATATCTATGAATGATACAAGAGCAAAGATAAAAATATTGAAAACTTTGTTTCCACGTAGTGTAGTGATTTGGATGTGTTTATTGAATAAGCTGACATAATCCTATTGATGAGCATCCTTTTGCAGGGAAGGTTTCAATTTTTCAATAACCCATTTCGTCGGCCTAATTCATTAACCTGCCATCCATTTTTGCATAGTTTACAGGAGAGAGAAAAAACTGAAAGATATCTTTTCTATTTTACATATAGAGATTCTGAATATACATTTGGTTGCTATAATGATTCTACATATGTTGTGAGTTTTGAAAATAGAATATCTTAAGCACAGTTCGAAAAAATTTGGAAAATAATCACTTAGCAGCTTTTCGTTATGGAGTTTAAATTTGATTGAGGACATAGCAGTTTTTCCATTTAAATGAGCATGAAGTAACATTATTTGCTTGTAATTCTCAATTGAGGATTATATTATAATCAAATCAATTCAATCAGTTTCAATCGAAATATTTATTATCAAAATTTTAACAATACAATCAGAATTCAAACAAGGAACCGTATTAACTATTTTAGTATTTTATAAACAATATGTAATTAATCAACATAATTTCAAATGTTTTCAGTGTTCTTTACTAGTTACACTTCCATATAAGTCACAGTCGTATGAGTTAATCAGATATAAAACTTGAGAGCCAAGTAAATTAAGAAAATTCTGAAAAAACAATCATATTTTTCAAACAAAAACTAAAATTCTGAAGAAAATTGAATTCTGAACCAAAAACAATCTTCTAGCGACCCTTAATTCAAAATCACAAAAATAACCTATTGAGGAGGTAAATCATCGTAATATTAATGATAGTCGGGTGAAAGAGTCCTTCTGATTTACTACAAGTCCTCAAACTTCCAATGAGTGATTTTACGTCGATTTTGGTGCAATTGCGTAAAGGCCGATTTACATCAGACGAGCGAATGCTCATTCTAACCCCACTCTATCAAATTCTTCTAGTTTAAACAGACGTAAACGCTGAAAACGAGCTTTCGTTCACACTAAAAGATCAACAAAGAATGTTCTTGTTCTAGCTCTTGCTCTTTGTTCGTTTGGTTTAAACCCGCCTTAAGATTACTTATCTCACAAGGATGAAATCGTGAAGACCTTTTCTGCGGTAAAAATTGCTAGTTATCCTTATAGAAAGTTTTATAGAGACTGGATCCATTGCTTCCATAACGTAACACTGAATGAAAATACACTCACGTGCAAAAAAAAACGCAACAAGCTAATATTTGGTAACATTTGAGGTCTCGTAGTTTCTTTATTTTTAGTTCCATTTTTAACATTTTTGCAGTAAACTGTAGATAAAATTACTAATTTTAACTTGCTCATTCGTTGTTTCGTCAAATGCTAGCTTATTAGTCTTTATATAGGGTTAATAAGGAGTTTGTGTTAAACCCTAATTTCAAAACATCCTGTGGTATAATTTCGTGGTCAAATTCTTTCAAAGTACCAATTTAGGTTAAGAACCATTCGTTCTCAACATTTTGTTTTTGGTTCATGTCTTCAGGTGCACCAGTTAATTTTTAAGAGGGGAATGAACTCTAAAGAAAAAAAAATTTCTTTGTTCCTTCTCCATACTCTTTTCCATCCGTCTGGAGAATGTGAGGAGAATCTGGATTCGTCAGTGAAAAGAACATTGTTTCATTGCTCTAAGTTACAATGTAAATGTTCAGTTGCAAATTGCGTAAAATTTAGCTACTCGGTGTAAGTTTGATCCAGCTACTGGTCTGCAAGCTTCGACCACTCTTTTGACGGTAGAGCGATAAACATGAAGAATTCTTGCAACATATTCATAATTACGTTCATCTTCAACAAGAGCAACAGCTATTGTGCAAATTTCCTTCCCCAATTCACCTCTTCACAAAATTACAATTCTTACAGTAAACCGTTGTTGACTTCATTCATTTCGTTCTTGAAAATGAATTAGACTAGAGCACTCAAAGTATGAATCCAAAAACAAAATGTTGGAAAGGAAAAGTTTTCGACAAAAATTGGTATTTTGAAAGAATTTGATCACGAAATTATTCCACAGGATGTTTCAAAATTAGGGTTCAACAACAAACTTCTAATTAACCCTGTGTAATGACTTATAAGCCAGCATTTAACGAAAGTCCGAATAGGCAAGTTCAAATTAATAATTTTATCTACAGTTTGCTGACAAAAATTCGAAAATTGTACTAAAAATAAAGAAACTACGAGACCTCAAATTTCACAAATATCAACTTGTTGCGTTTTTTTTTGCACGTGAGTCTATATCTCAAATATGGAACAAAGGAGACTACCTTGTTTATAATTTTGGCCTTCACTAACACTATGCAATTAAAAACTCGATCAAAGCCTATAACTTCGTGCGACCAAAAAACCACGTATACGGTGGACCATAATCAGTACAAAACTGAGGCCCCAAAGGGATTTAGCAGGTTTTCATTGTGTAGATTTGCTATTGGGTACAAAGCAGTTTTTCGTGCACGGCTTTTCTACCACATTGAATATCGATATCGACCTTTTACCTTATCCCATAAGGTAGGTAATCGACTTAACTTTATGACTAGCTCAAAAAGTAAAATTGACCAAAAAATGGACTTGGCAGGTTAACGAATTAGGCCGACGATTTATGAAATAATTCACCATTCATAGTAATCCTTATCATTAATACCACTGTCAAGAATCGGATCACATCCAGGTAAAAATCCATCAATTGTTCCAGCATTCAAAATAGTGCACCTTCTGCCTTTACCCTTGAATATACTCGGCATACCTTTTGGATTATTTTCTAGTGTCCACTGACGAATTTGAATACGGTTTTTGAATATCCAAATTTCATCTAGATAAATGAATTTTACGCTTTGTTCCATGTATTCTCGGTATTTATCACAATATAGTACTATTTTCATTATATTTTTCTGTTAATCAGTAAGAATTTTCCTTTGATCAACTTTTTTGTATTTGTATCCAATTTTTTTTATGATATAATGTTGACTTCGATCAATTGAAATCTAGGTGCTCTTTGGCCAGTTCGAAAAGGATATCTAAACTGATTCATTGTTTTTAATTCTAGCAAAAACAAAGTCATTCAATGTCTCTTCGAAGGAATAATCGTATCGGACAGGTTTTCTTCCACTGCTAATTCCAGGCTGTAATAACATGCTAATATTCTACGGACAGGGCTTGGTGAAATCTGAAAATTTAAGAGACATTGATCAATCGGAATACACTTTGAGTCGGTGAATAACAGTTTGAAACACTAGCGGAAATATATGCCAAATCTTTGAAAAACTCGAAGTAACACCGACAAACTGCCTGGCGTTCTCTTGTTAGGTATCCTGGTCAATTCCAGCCATTTTAATAGCATAAGACAAAAAATACTCAAATTCAAAGCAAATTTTTATAATTACATATTCACCAATATCTTCGATAAAATCATCAAAGCAAGATTTCTATGGGTAATGTTAGTGTTATTCCTATACCAACCTGAATTCAGCAACCAAAAATATTACTGAATAGTCTATGTCAGGAGATGTCAATAATTCTTAAACGGAGTATACGACTAAATAAATATGTCGAGATGAACCCGAATGTTTTCTAGGGACAAGTCGAATATCTAAAACAACAATGCAGCGAGCTGGACGTGAAGTTGCAAGAGAGATCCGCCACTTTGAACGCCAACGAAATAAAGAGCAAAGAGACGATAAAGCAACAGGAGAAGTTGATCGATCTCCTACACGCGAGGGTGGACGAACATCAGCCGAAGAAGAGGAACTACTTCCTGTTCGGCGGCTCGAAGAAGGAGAACACTCCCCCCATTTCGTTACCGTTGAACTATAAGGACCTGGAACTGGAACTGCAGAAGGAGAAGGCGTCCAACAAGGCGCTTCAGGAGGAGGTGTTCAGGCTCAAAGCGGAGGGTTCGCAGAGGATCAACGATAACTGCGCGAGGCAGATCGCGAACGTGGGGAGGAACAGGTCGGAGATCGTCTCTCCCAAGAGCAAGATCGCCATGCAGAAGCTGGTACAATCGCCATCCGCTCAGGCGAAGGACAACAAGAGCCAGAGGATGCACCACCGGATACCTCACAGGTACGGTTCGACTTCATCGTCGAGATTGAGACTTTTTCAGTTCTAACCGTCTTTCAGGTTCTCCTCGAGGCTCTGCCACAAGTTGGTGAAGTGCGCTTTTTGCCAGAAGAACATAACGCTGGGCAGTCACTGGTCGTACTGTAAGGAGTGCAACATAACGGTGCATCCCCACTGTTCTTCCTCGGTGGCCAACACTTGCGGTCTCCCTTCGGAATTCGTCCACCACTACAAGACCCATCTGAACTCCCCGCTCGTCTTGGGGACGGAACAGAAGGAGGCGGAGGATTTCGGGGGTTACCTCAAGGTGCCGGGGAAGAACAACGCTTGGGAGCGGCGTTACTTCGTCCTGAAGGAGGACAAACTGGAGATATACCCGGAGGAACCGAAGGACGGTTCGGTCGAGTTGTTGGAGTCCGTGGATCTGAAGTCGGAGAATTCTTGCGGGAAGATCGACCTGGAACCTCAGCCCTCGGAGATAGACATCCCGGTGGCCAAGAGCGACTTGCCCTTCTTGATGAGGGTTGAAATTGCCGCCAACACCACTTGTTGGCCGCCTAGATATCTGATTCTCCTCGTGTCGTCGCACCAGGAGAAGGAGAAGTGGTACCTAGGTAAGACCTCGTAAAACTCAGAAAACCCGTATAAATCCGTGATTTTCGAAGGTTTCCAGAGGGTGTTTATGGCAGGCAACGAGAAGCTCTACACCAAAACCGTGATGTCGGTCTGGGACGAAAAAGTCGTGGTGAACTGCGTGGTCGACCTGACCGAAGGCATAAAACTGCTGGGGACCCAGACCGGGCTGCAGGCCTTCTACAACAACACCCTGATACAGATCAGGGGTTTCGAGGAGGTCCACTACGTCGCCAAGCTGGAGGAGACGAGGTCTCTGGTGATGATCGTCAACCCCAGCAACTTTGTGGCGGTTTGCGACCTGGGGCACGTTATAAACGTGGTGCAGTGCACCGCGGGATTCGCCCAGCCCACCGTCAAGTACGACGTGGTGAGGATCAATAATTTGGAAGGTTTTCACTTCCTGGAGGCTAGTAAGAAGAGGCAGCATAGGATGTTCTGCGTCGCCAATCCGAAGGTGTTGGTTATCGTTGGGTACGTGGAGAACGAGAAGGAGTTCGTGCCTCTGAGGTTGTTGGACACTGCGGAACCCACGAATACGGTGCTCTTCACCGATCATAGCATAATAGGTGAGTAACCACATTTTTTTAAGGTTTTGCAGTTTTAAATACCGACTAGTAAGCCAGGAGATCCGCCTTTTCGGGTACATCCACATAAGAGGCAAAAGGTGGACCTTTTCGAATAGATCGGTGAAGAAATAAAATTGTCAATCGAATGGGGCGAGACTTGGTTCATCCACGAAATACGTCTCGGAATTTCCTCGAAACCGCTGAAAATTCACGAAAATTATCCTTGAAATATCGAATATCGGTATATTTCATAATATTTCCATTCAAAATTCATAATAAATTTCCAACGTCAATTATTTCATTCAAAATTCCAGATTCCTGTAGTAATTATTCATCCACCATGGTTTATTGTGTTTCCATTATTCCAAAAATATAAAAAACTATTGAAATTAGCCTAAAATGGTGGATACGAAAGTCATACATATCAAATGGAAAAATTATAAAAGCACTGGCGGGAAGTCAGGAGCTTTTGAGCGCTCGTTCATCCACCTAGTACACTTGGCAAAGTTTCAATTTTTCAGAAGACTTCGAAAAATACAGCTTCTTCAGAAACAAACAATTTTACCAATTTAGGCAATTCTGGAAATGTCAGTTTTTCTCATACACTTGTCAACGTCGCAATTTTTCATAGCACTGCGGAAAACACAAATTCGTTAAATTTAAGAAATTTCGAGAATTTCCGTATTTTAAGTTCACGTGACAATGTCGCAATTTTTCAACAAGATTCAGAAAAATATTGATTTTTCAACAAAAAAACAATTTCACAAATTTAGGAAATTCTGGAAATTTCCTTATTTCTCATACACCTGGCAACATCACAATTTCTCAAAAGACGTCGTGAAACTCATCAACACAAATTTTGAAAACAAACCCCTCAAATTTAGAGAGTTCTGGGAAATTTCCGTATTTCCCGCACACTTGGCAACATCGCAATTTTCCAGAAGACTGAAAAATACAGATTTTTCAACAAAAAAAACACAATTTGGAGATTTTCGTATTCACCATACACTTGGCAAAGTTTCAATTTTTCAGAAGACTTCGAAAATACAGCTTCTTCAGAAACAAACAATTTTGATAATTGAGGCAATTCCGGAAATGTTATTTTTTTTCATACACTTGTCAACGTCGCAATTTTTCATAACACTGCGGAAAACACAGATTCTTCATAAAAAAAAACATAAATTTAAGAAACTTTGGGAATTTCTGTATTTTACATACACGTGACAATGTAGCAATTTTTCAGGAAGATTCAGAAAGATATTCATTTGACATCAAAAAGCAATTTCACAAATTCAGGAAATTCTGGAAATTTCCTTCTTTCTCATACAACTGGCAACGTCACAATTTCTCGAAAGACTTCGTGAAACGCATCATCACAAATTTTGAAAACAATTACTCAAATTTAGAGAGTACCGGGAAATTCCGTATTTCCCATACACTTGACAACATCGCAATTTTCCTGAAGACTGAAAAATACAGATTTTTCAACAAAAAAAAACAATTTGGAGATTTTCGTATTCACCATACACTTGGCAAAGCTTCAATTTTTCAGAAGACTTCGAAAATATAGCTCCTTCATAAACAAACAATTTTAATAATTGAGGCAATTCCGGAAATGTTAATTTTTTTCATACACTTGTCAACGTCGCAATTTTTCATAGCACTGCAGAAAGCACGAATTCTACATGAAAAAAAATACATAAATTTAAGAAATTTTGGGAATTTCCGTATTTTACGTACACGTGAAGTGTCGCAATTTTTCAGGAAGATTCAGAAAGATATTCATTCCACAACAAAAAGCAATTCCACAAATTCAGGAAATTCTGGAAATTTCCTTCTTTCTCATACAACTGGCAACGTCACAATTTCTCAAAAGACTTCGTGAAACGCATCAGCACAAATTTTGAAAACAAACCCTCAAAGTTAGAGAGTTCTGGGAAATTTCCGTATTTCCCGTACACTTGGCAACATCGCAATTTTCCTGAAGACTGAAAAATATAGATTTTTCAACAAAAGAAAAAATTTGGAGATTTTCGTATTCACCATACACTTGGCAAAGTTTCAATTTTTCAGAAGACTTCAAAAATACAGTTTCTTCAGAAATAAACAATTTTAATAATTGAGGCAATTCCGGAAATGTTAATTTTTCTCATACACTTGTCAACGTCGCAATTTTTCATAGCACTGCAGAAAGCACCAATTCTTCATGAAAAAAAATACATAAATTTAAGAAATTTTGGGAATTTCCGTATTTTACGTACACGTAACAGTGTCGCAATTTTTCAGGAAGATTCAGAAAGATATTCATTCGACAACAAAAAGCAATTCCACAAATTCAGGAAATTCTGGAAATTTTCTTCTTTCTCATACAACTGGCAACGTCACAATTTCTCAAAAGACTTCGTGAAACGCATCAGCACAAATTTTGAAAAGAAACCCTCAAAGTTAGAGAGTTCTGGGAAATTTCCGTATTTCCCGTACACTTGGCAACATCGCAATTTTCCGGAAGACTGAAAAATACAGATTTTTCAACAAAAAAAATGATGAAAAGCACTGCCGTGAAGTCAGGAGCTTTTGAGCGCTCGTTCATCCATCCTGTAGGTAGATTCGCATTTTCCAGTTTTAGAAATGAATTCGAAAATTTTTTGACATCTGTTAAAAATTTGTTTGGATGTTCGTTTGCTTATTAGTTTATCTAGTATAACAGAACAGAACCATCTACTCCATCAGGGAGATTTAAATCACCCTAAATGAGTTGACGACTTGTACATTTTTGTAATGTTTTGGGGAATAAATTTATTATTATAATTAATTTTTCAATTTATTCTTGAATTCGGTGAAACATAATTGTTTCTATCTAAAACATATTTTCTTGTTCCATTATTGTAATTTTATATTTGTTTCAGTTGGAGCGGATAAATTCTTCGAGATAGACATCAACACCTTCAACGCTGAAGAATTCCTGGACACTTCCAACCCGAAGATGAAACAGGTCTTAAAATGCTACCAGTTGGAGTCCTACCCGATATCCATAGTGGAGGTGTCGGAGAACCCCAGGGAGTACCTGGTGGCGTTCAACGAGTTCTTCATATTCGTGGACGAGTTCGGGAGTCCCTCCCGGAGAAGAGAATGGACCACCAGTCATCTCCCCCTAGCGATCACCTACATAAAACCGTTCCTTTACATAATCGGATTTACAGCGGTGGAGATCCACGAGATCAAAAAGACGACCTGCGACGACGAAGAGGACGGTTTCAAGCATTACACGAGGTTGGGATTGGACAAGTTTCAGTTCGTGGGGAAGACGAAGACGGGGGTTTATTTGTGGCACGATAAGTGTATTAAATTGTTGGAAGGGAGGAGGTTCCAGAGTCTTCCGGATTCTTCTTCGTCGGAGGATACTGTTTCTACGGTTGGGGACGGTTCCGACAGGTTCAGTTTTAGCAGTTCGATTGTGCGGACTTTGGAGGATTTGCAGACCGACGATGAGGATTCGGGGGCCAGGGGAAGGGTCGTTACTTTTGCGCAGACTAGTTTGTAAGTTTATTTCGTTCAGATTGTTCTTGTGTTTGTGTTATTAAGATTTTCTTGCCTCATGAGTTTTTTTTGTATATTTTTGATCTTATTTGTTTACTGTACTTATGTGAATGTGATAAATATTTTAGAATAAAGTTGATTAGTACTTTTAAGGTTCCGGTTTATCTTTATTTCTTGTTCGATACGGATTCGGTGCAAATTTTCCCTGAATACTGAAATTATTGAAAAGAATTGTTTTAGCGGTCCCTTATGAATCGAAAAAAAAGAAATAAAATTATTTGTAGGTTAGCATATACAGAAACTGGTCGTTTATTGACTATAATTTTAGTTTTAATTTATTTTTCACTCCTCGTTTGACTATAATTTTAGTTTCAATCTATTTTTCACTTCTCGTTTGACTATAATTTCTGTTTCAATCTATATTTCACTTCTCATTTGACTATAATTTCTGTTTCAATCTATTTTTCACTTCTCGTTTGACTATAATTTCTGTTTCAATCTATATTTCACTTCTCATTTGACTATAATTTCTGTTTCAATCTATTTTTCACTTCTCGTTTGACTATAATTTTAGTTTAAATCTATTTTTAACTTTTTGTTTGACTATAATTTTAGTTAAAATCTATTTTTCACTTCTTGTTTGACTATAATTTCTGTTTCAATCTATTTTTCACTTCTCGTTTGACTATAATTTTAGTTTCAATCTATTTTTCACTTCTCATTTGACTATAATTTCTGTTTCAATCTATTTTTCACTTCTCGTTTGACTATAATTTTACTTTCAATCTATTTTTCACTTCTTGTTCGACTATAATTTTAGTTTCAATCTATTTTTTACTTCTCGTTTGACTATAATTTTAGTTTCAGTATATTTTTCACTTCTCGTTTGACTATAATTTTAGTTAAAATCTATTTTTCACTTCTCGTTTGACTATAATTTTAGTTTCAATCTATTTTTCACTTCTCGTTCGACTATAATTTCTGTTTCAATCTATTTTTCACTTCTCGTTTGAATATAATTTTAGTTTCAATCTATTTTTCACTTCTTGTTTGACTATAATTTCTGTTTCAATCTATTTTTCACTTCTCGTTTGAATATAATTTTAGTTTCAATCTATTTTTCACTTCTTGTTTGACTATAATTTTAGTTTCAATCTATTTTTCACTTCTCATGGTGTTCAATTGAAATAAAAAACGATTTCCACTTTGGAAAATTGATTCAAATCTCGGTTTATTATTCAATCTTACCAATTTATTCTAATCGACATAATCTCGGGTTGAACGACCATAAAGTCGGACAGGTATGACAAATACTGTCATATTATTTTCATGAACTTTAATACATGGAATCACAGAGTTATATTGAATCAGTAACTCATATCTGGCATCGTCGCTCAAATATGAGAGATGTGATACATTAGAACTACTATGTGGCAGGAATGTCAAAATATTACGGCATAACCTTAATTTCCGACTGTTTTTCAGCATCTCAAACCTTTTTGAAAAAATATTAAAAAAAAAGAATAAATAGAGGAATTGAAAATTTGAAGAGCATCGAATATATCAGAAAAACTCAATTTTCTTCTGTGTATCAAAATGGCTTTCAGTCTTCTTTGTTCGCATGACAAATACTGTCATATTATTTTCATAAATTTTAATATATGGAATCACAGTCATATTGAATCAGTAACTCATATCTGGCAACATCGCTCAAATATGACATATGTGATACATAAGAACTACTACGTAGCAGGAATGTCAAAATATTACGGCATAACCTTAATTTCCGACTGCTTTTCAGCATCTCAAACTTTTTTCTGGAAAAATATTTTAAAGAAGAATAAATACAGGAATTAAAAATTTGAAGAGCTTCGAATTATATCGAATATATTAGAAACCTCGATTTTCTTCTGCGTACCATAATGGCTTTTAGAGTTCATTGTCAGTATGACAAATACTGTCATTTTATTTTCATGAACTTTAATAGATGGAATCACAGAATTATATTGAATCAGTAACTCATATCTTGCAACGTCGCTCAAATATGACAGATGTGATACATTAGAACTAAAATAAAATAGTTCGTTGTAGGTTAGCATATACAGAAACTGGTCGTTTGACTATTTTAATTTTAATTTATTCTTCACTTCTCATGGTGTTCAATTTTCACTTTAGGAAATCGATTCAAATCTCGGTTTATTATTCAATATTACCAATTTATTCGAATCAACACAATCTCGGGTTGAACGACCATAAAGTTGGATAGGTCTAAAAATAGACAATATGTCATTTCGTACGTACGGAACACCTGCGAACGCGTGGAATTTAAATCGAAGAAAGGTAAAAAAACGTAACTGGGTCAGGTGAATCCCAAAAGTTCAAAGTCCCACTTTCACTGTCGTGTTTACGTTCACGCGGTTACGTAACAAATTCGTCAAGGACCCCGCCAAGAAGTAGCACCTCTGATTACTATTTAATAGAGATTATACGATGCATTTTTATCCCATTCAGTTTTGTTTGTCGCCTATCTTAGATACGCAAATTGAAGCAATTCAGAAACTTTCGATAGGTGTTTTTATCTTTATTCCATTATATATTGTGGTTGTTACGCCAATTTTGATTATTATAACCGAAAAATGCAATCGTTGGTGTTTAATTTTTGCTATTACGCAACATTTGTTATTGTTCCTATTGTTGTTTTTGTGTTGGTCAGTAAAGATGAGAATTTTCACTCTAAATGGGGTAAGAAAAAATTGAGAATTGTAATTTATTCCAATTTGATATTAAATGTTGTTTTTGTAGGATTCTTGTACTTAATCAAGTTCATAGTCGGAAAGAGGGCCATCCAAAAGGCGCAAAAAAAGATAAAAGTTCCGAAAACTTACAATGAATCGGAACGTTACGAAAATCCCAAATGCATCACAAGAGAAAATGTAAGTCGTCCTCATCCTTAATTAAAATCCTCTAAATTCGAATTTTCAGGATTCCGAAGCGATTTCCTTCAGTGCCGTCGACCAAGAAGGCAACCAGTTCAGCGTGAAATTAACTCTGAGAGTCGATCATATCGCAGAAGCCGCGATATGTTTGAGACTCGGCAAAAATATTTATATCCTACCTGATAAAGGTGGAGTGGCCAGAAAACATATTCCGGGTTATCAGTGGAAATGCGGAGGTTTGAACGTGGAGATCTCGCAGCCCTTCAAGAGATGCAGGGTGACCTTTAACGGTTTTCTCAAAAATGTAACTCCGAAGAACCAGGATAGAATTGAACACTTCAGTATTCGTTTAACGTAAGAAGAATACTTATATTTGAAAATCCCGCCATAATTCTGTTGAAGCTCCATCTATCTATGTCCCAAGGAAATGTCCGGCGAAATAAAGTCTGTAATTATAGATATCTGTACGTAAGTACAGAAATCTATAATTACGGACGTCTGTTGGCATAGATATCTGTTCGTAATTACAGAAATCTATAATTACAGTCGTAATCTGTTAGTATAGATATCTGTACGTAAGTACAGAAGTCTGTATTAATTCGAAATTGCTTACGATCATAGAATTATAGAATAATAATAATATTCTGTGCTGGAACTTTTGAATAATCATTTAACGAATTTTCTTTTTTATTCATTTAAAATTCGAACTTTTCAGATGGAATTGCTGTTCCAAACCCAATATATCCCTTTTAGACGACGATCTGGATGTCCTCGCACGATGTTTGGCGAAAAACACTTGGAGAGATGGAAATTGGTTGAAGTTGCTGTAAGTTGCAAGTGTCTCATTGCTCCCAAATACTCATGCTATTTTCAGGGGCGACGAGAAGGGTTTTGTTCAATTTGGGGCCCTCAAAGGTACCATTTCCTCGGAAAACTATGGGGAAACCAAGGTGAATATGAGCTGCGTTAAAAGGATAGTGAAAGGAATGGCAGAGACGGAAGCTTTGAAGAAATGTTTAACGGTGTTTGCAGCCACTGAAAACGGTCATTTGCTCCACTTTGGCGTTAAATCCCTCCGGAATGGATGCAAAGAGTGAGTTCGCTTTGAGTTACACCAACGAATACTGTATTCAGATTCTTACAGGCTTAAATTTGGTCATGTTCTTACACATACCGGATCTGTTTACCCCATCAAAAACTGCGATTTGGATCTGAACAAAGCTGAACAGAGTATCTCAGACACAATCACTATTCATATCGAAGGTAATTAAATCAGTATTTCAACTGGAAGAACTAAATGAGAATAATTTCAGTGCCGATAAAAGTGTTGAAAGTTGTTTTATCAATGAGTAATAACCGTAGTGTGGAGTATATAAACGATAACTTCGAAGGTTATAAAAACAGAAATATACCGACTGAATGCACGATAAATGGCCACAGAGGATTCGCTATGTTGGACTACTGGAACAACCACGAAGGTGAGTCGAACGATATATAACCGGTTCATTTGGAGATAATTTCGTAGGAAACGGTCTGAAACGACCCAGGACGATTCTGAGGGATATTAAAGTTGAGAACATACCAGACGTCATTGTTACCCCCATCGGTTCTGAAGAATCTAAAATCGTAGAGCTTACCGGTGGTAAGGGAAACTCGCTATCGCTTATGAAGAGTATAGAAAGAGAAGAAGTAAGTATACTTACGAAACTATCTAGTATCCTAACTTGAGATTTCTTATTGCAGATTTCAATACCCGATGGTTTCATCGTGACGACTCAAGCTTTCAAGAAGCAGATCGAACAAAATTTTCACCTGCGTAAGTCTGTCGCGTTACTGGAGGATATAGCATTGGGACGGGAGAAAGGGGACCTGAAGAACGCCTGCGAGGTGTAAGAATATCCGAAGAACCTTTTGTCGCATTCTTTCAATTTTTATCCAACAGTACGGTGGAACTCTTCAAGGAACATTCCATAACTCCCACCGTTACGCAGAAAATAACCGACGAGCTGATGAGATTCCGGAAGAAACACGACGATAAGGTCGTTCCGTACCTGAGATGGGCAGTGAGATCTTCTGGTGATATAACTCAAGATTTCGTCCTATATCGTGATTTATCGGATTGAATTTTCAGGTGTCGAAGAAGACTCTGAGGATTTTTGGCTGCGGGGCAGAACGAGACGTTCCTGGGGTCTCAAACGGACAAGGATGTTCTGACGAAGATTTGTAAATGTTGGGCTTCGCTCTTCGCCTATCAGAGCGTGGTGTATCGGATGTGAGTATCGGTGGAGATTGGGAAGGTTTAATACGTGGATTTTTCCTCAGGCAACATGGTATTCCGGTTCGCACTGCGATGGCGGTTGTTGTGCAAAAGATGATACCCGCTGAGTCTTCCGGGGTTCTTTTCACTTGTCACCCTTCGACTTCTGATCCCTCCAAGATGGTCGTTACTTCCAATTTTGGATTGGGAGAGGTGAGAATATCTGAGAATGACTTTGAAAATTAGAACAACCTGAATATAACTGAAAGAAAATGAACATAACTGTAGAAAAAACACTTTTCACCGCTGATAATTTCTTTTTAACGAATAATTGAAAGAAAGAAATAGGGATACATAATGTATCTCGCAGTGACACATTATGAAGAAGGAAGACAACCAATTTCCCCAGTTTTTGATCAATTTATTAATGAATGAAATAGTAATAAGCAGTATAATCATTATTTTAGAATTGTTTTAACTGAAACCGATAAAAGGAGAAATAAATTAAATGAACACTTCCTCAAAGAACATTGTAGAAAAAACAACTTTTCACCTCTGAAATTCATTTTTTCATCGAATAATTGAAAAAAAATGGGAAAACATAAAGTGTCTCGCAAAGACAATAACCATAGTCCAGACAAGTTACTTATTGTTTTTATGTATTTAATTTCATTGATTATCAATTATTATGATTAGGTTAATAAATAAATTCTTTAATTTGAGGGAGGTTGAGAAAAAAGTGAATATTTGTGATTGAACTTGAAAAATATGGAGATAGCTCCATTGATATTTTTTTTTAAAATTAAAACCAAGAAAAACATTAAACAAATACTTTCTTAGAGAAAAGTGTTGAAAAAACAACTTTTCACCGCTGATTTCTTTTCTAACAAATAATTGAAAAAAAATAGGGAAACATAAAGTATCTCGCAAAGACAATAACCATAGTCCAGACAAGTTTCTTGTTGTTTTTATGTATTGAATCACATTGATTATCAATTATTATAATAAGGTAAATAAATGAATTCTTAAATTTGAGTGAGGTTGAAAAAAAATTGAATATTTGTGATTGAACTTGAAAAATATAAAGATAGCTCCATTGATATTTTTTTTTTTAATTAAAACCAAGAAAAACATTAAACAAATACTTTCTTAGAGAAAAATGTTGAAAAAACAACTTTTCACCGCTGATTTCTTTTCTAACAAATAATTGAAAAAAAATAGGGAAACATAAAGTATCTCGCAAAAACAATAACCATAGTCCAGACAAGTTTCTTGTTGTTTTTATGTATTGAATCACATTGATTATCAAATATTATAATAAGGTAGATAAATGAATTCTTTAATTTGAGTGAGGTTGAAAAAAAAGTGAATATTTGTGATTGAACTTGAAAAATATAAAGATAGCTCCATTGATATTTTTTTTTTTAATTAAAACCAAGAAAAACATTAAACAAATACTTTCTTAGAGAAAAATGTTGAAAAAACAACTTTTCACCGCTGATTTCTTTTCTAACAAATAATTGAAAAAAAATAGGGAAACATAAAGTATCTCGCAAAGACAATAACTATAGTCCAGACAAGTTTCTTGTTGTTTTTATGTATTGAATCACATTGATTATCAAATATTATAATAAGGTAGATAAATGAATTCTTTAATTTGAGTGAGGTTGAAAAAAAATTGAATATTTGTGATTGAACTTGAAAAATATAAAGATAGCTCCATTGATATTTTTTTTTTTAATTAAAACCAAGAAAAACATTAAACAAATACTTTCTTAGAGAAAAATGTTGAAAAAACAACTTTTCACCGCTGATTTCTTTTCTAACAAATAATTGAAAAAAAATAGGGAAACATAAAGTATCTCGCAAAAACAATAACCATAGTCCAGACAAGTTTCTTGTTGTTTTTATGTATTGAATCACATTGATTATCAAATATTATAATAAGGTAGATAAATGAATTCTTTAATTTGAGTGAGGTTGAAAAAAAAGTGAATATTTGTGATTGAACTTGAAAAATATAAAGATAGCTCCATTGATATTTTTTTTTTTAATTAAAACCAAGAAAAACATTAAACAAATACTTTCTTAGAGAAAAATGTTGAAAAAACAACTTTTCACCGCTGATTTCTTTTCTAACAAATAATTGAAAAAAAATAGGGAAACATAAAGTATCTCGCAAAGACAATAACTATAGTCCAGACAAGTTTCTTGTTGTTTTTATGTATTGAATCACATTGATTATCAATTATTATGATAAGGTAAATAAATGAATTCTTCAATTTGAGTGAGGTTGAAAAAAAATTGAATATTTGTGATTGAACTTGAAAAATATGAAGATAGCTCCATTGATATTTTTTTTTAAATTGAAACCAAGAAAAACATTAAACAAATACTTTCTTAGAGAAAAATGTTGAAAAAACAACTTTTCACCGCTGATTTCTTTTCTAACAAATAATTGAAAAAAAATAGGGAAACATAAAGTATCTCGCAAAGACAATAACCATAGACCAGACAAGTTTCTTGTTGTTTTTATGTATTGAATCACATTGATTATCAATTATTATAATAAGGTAAATAAATGAATTCTTTAATTTGAGTGAGGTTGAAAAAAAATTGAATATTTGTGATTGAACTTGAAAAATATGAAGATAGCTCCATTGAAATTTTTTTTTTTTAAAACCAAGAAAAACATTAAATAAATACTTTCTCAGAGAAAAGTGTTGAAAAAACAACTTTTCACCTCTGATTTCTTTTCTTACAAATAATTGAAAAAAAATGGGGCAACATAAAGTGTCTCGCAAAGACAATAACCATAGTCCAGACAAGTTTCTCGTTGTTTTTATGTATTGAATCACATTGATTATCAATTATTATAATAAGGTAAATAAATGTATTCTTTAATTTGAGTGAGGTTGAAAAAAAAGTGAATATTTGTGATTGAACTTGAAAAATATGAAGATAGCTCCATTGATAATTTTTTTCCAAATTGAAACCAAGAAATAGATTAAATAAATACTCCCTCAAAAAACAACTTTTCACCGCTGATAATTTTTTTTCGACAAATAAAAGAAAGAAGACTACCAATTTCTCTAGTTTTTGACCAATTTATTAGTGAATTAAATAGTTGGAATAAGCATTACAATAATTATTTCACTCAGGAATGAAAATAGAAAAAATAGCAAGCCAACACATTAGTTTATCTAGTATAATTTTTCTTATTTTCATTCCTGAATTCGATAATTTCAAATAAACAGCCGTATATTATTCTAATTATTTCATTAAACATCTTCACAAAATCTTCACCGCTGAGGTCAATATTCAGAAATATCAAATAATAACCATCTTACATTATTCGTTTATTAGTGAATGAAAGAGATAAATAAATCAAATAAATATTTCCTCAAAAAAAAAACGGTAGCAAAAACAACTCTTCACCGCTGATAATTTTCTTTTAACAAATAATTGAATAAAACGGAGAAACATAATGTGTCTCGCAGTGACACATAATGAGGAAAGAAGACAACCCATTTCCCCAGTTTTTGACCAATTTATTATTGAATCAAACAGTTGGAATAAACATCACAATTATTATTTCAGACGGTGGTTTCAGGAGAATCCGAACCGGATACACTAACTTTGACCAGGACCTACGAAGGCGAGCTATCCCTCCACTCCGTCATCTTAGGTTCTAAAATCCACTCGTTGGTGATGGGCAGGTACGGAATCCACAAACAAAGCGAAGATAAGTCCGGTCTGCAGAGTTTATCGGAGACCCAAGCTCTAAAACTCGGAAGAGTCGGAGTGATCCTCGAGGAAGCCTTCGGCGGCCCCAGAGACGTCGAATGGGCCTTCTTCAAGGTGAGCATACTTTTTCTTCGAGGACAATCTTAATCTCGACTCCTCCCCACTTCAGGATCGTCTGTACGTCCTCCAATCTCGACCGGTTACCAATTCAAACCGGTGGACGGAGGACGAAATCACGCACGAATTCGACAGCGCTCACATCTCCAACGACATTTACTACACCAGGGCTAACATAGGGGAAGTATCGCCTTTCGCGCTCACCGCTTTAACCTACAGTTCTGTGATGGACAGCATCGAGAAGGCTTATCAGGTGACACTGTTCGATAAGTACGATCCTCATGTTTCCATGACTTTCATGTACAACCATCACTTCTGCATGATCGAGCTGTTGGCCGTAAGTATTTTTCTATACAGGGTCTTTCACGAGGAACCTCACCCATATTTATACGGGAAACTACTGAACGTATTTTCATGAAATTCAGCATTTATAAGTATTTCACGATGCTGATGAAATCTAGAATATCTTCAAGGCATGAGCACCTCCGGTTTTTCCGGAAATGACGTCAACTTCCGTTTTTCAAATAAGAACACCATTTTTTTATTGCAGAAATAGATTCCTTAGAAAATTTCAAGTTATTTTGATGTAACATTTTTCAGTTTTGGTTGGAAAATTCTCTCTGAGCGGGAAAATTCGAAAAAAAAAATCGAAAATAGAGCTCCGCTGAAACAAGAATAACTTCGAGGTTTTTGGATGGAAAATTTTCATTTTTGGGATTTTTCAAGATGTAAGATTGATGTATCCACTTTAAAAATCGAAATCGCGATTGATGATACAGGGGGTGAAAAAATCGCTTTCAAAGTTAGGGATGACAAAATCGTGAAAAATCAATTTTTTCAAATTAGAACCCCATTTTTTTATGGCAGATATTGAATCTACGTTAAAAAATAATGTGAGTGTATGCATCACACCCTTGCCCTAAAATGGATATTTTCTGAGTTATTCACAAAAAACTGTTTTTCGCCTTGAATTTTCAGCTATTTCTTTTCCCTTCACGCCAAAAAGATGAAATTTTCAGGAACTGTTACTTAAACCATGTTTTAGATTTTACTACCCTAATATGCGAGAGAAAAAAGTTACAGGTTGTTCCTAAATAGATGGCGAATTTGGATTCGAATTTGTATCGGAAACCTCTTTATTTCAACTAATCGGCCATCGGTTTTCTCTCCAGTGATAAATAAATAATTCCTTATGAACCATATGCAAAAACTTACCATGTTTTACATTCTTTTTTTTAATGATAGATATCATTAATTACATCTGCCAAATTCCTCTTTATTCAGTAGCATTTTGTGTTTACTATTAATTTGGTGATAATTCGTATTAAGTTATAAAATCGATCACTATGCCTAATTTTACCAATGAAGATTATTTAAATCTCATTCTACTTCATGGAGAATGTAATAAAGTTGTAGATAGAACGATTCGACTGTTCATTGAGAGGTTTCCTGACCGACCCAGACCAACGAGAGATACCATTAACAGAACCATGACAAACTTGAGAAATGTCGGATCTTTCGTTAAGAAAACTATACACAGAGAAAAAAGTGTAGTAGAAGATGAGAACAACGAAATTACAGTTCTTGCACTTTTTCGTGTGAATCCTCAAAATTATCTCAAGGATGCCGAGATTGATCTGGGATTATCTCAATCGAGTGTTTGGAGAATATTAAAAAAACATAAAATGCACCCATATAAATTCAATAGGGTACAGCATTTGAAGGAAACTGATTTCGTCAGGAGAAAAGAGTTTTGCGAAGCTATGATGATTCGATTTCAAGAGAATGAAAACTTTTTGGACTGTATAATTTGGACAGATGAATCTAAATTCAGAAAAAATGGTTCTTTCAATAGGCATAACACACATTATTGGGATGAAGAGAACAACCACCACTTCAGACAATGGAACTTTCAAGAGACCTGGAGTTTCAATGTTTTTTGCGCCATCAAAAATAATGCAATTCTCGATGTTCACATTTATGATGAGACTTTAACTGGTAAGATAGAACACTACACATGTTTGCATTATTTAAAGAATGTTCTCCGTTAGGAGATAGATATTCTGACATATTGACTCAAATAATTGAGCCGCTAGTACAGAACCATAATGACTTATGGTATCATCAATTCACTCAATGTGTCAAATATCCTCTACAGGCTATTTGAAGATCGATGGTTGGCGAACAATGGTCCACATCTTTGGCCACCACGTTCTCCCGATTTAACTCCTTTAGACTATTATGTTTGGGGTAGGATAAAAAATATTGTCTACTCAACTCCCCTGACTGATAAAGAGGACTGCATAGAACGAGTCAGAAATGCGTTCAGGTTTGTTTAGATTTTTAGATTCATAGTTTTGAAACTCAATTTGGTTTTTAAACACTTTTGCAGATCTCTTCCTCCCGATGAAATAAGAAGAGCAACGCACGAAGCATTCCTGAGACGTATAAATAAATGTCTAGAAATTAACGGTCAAAATTTTGAGCATCTTCTCTAGTTATAACTGCGAGACTTTGCCATGTTCTCCTAATAGTAACTTGAAGTCGGTTTCAAGAAGGGGTGAAAAATCTACAGCATGGTTCAAATAACAGTTCCTGAAAATTTCATCTTTTTGGCGTGAAGGGAAAAGAAATAGCTGAAAATTCAAGACGAAAAACAGTTTTTTGTGAATAACTCAGAAAATATCCATTTTAGGGCAAGGGTGTGATGCATACACTCACATTATTTTTTAACGTAGATTCAATATCTGCAATAAAAAAATGGGGTTCTAATTTGAAAAAATTGATTTTTCACGATTTTGTCATCCCTAACTTTGAAAGCGATTTTTTCACCCCCTGTATCATGAATCGCGATTTCGATTCTTAAAGTGGATACATCAATCTTACATCTTGAAAAATCCCAAAAATGAAAATTTTCCATCCAAAAACCTCGAAGTTATTCTTGTTTCAGCGGAGCTCTATTTTCGATTTTTTTTTCGAATTTTCCCGCTCAGAGAGAATTTTCCAACCAAAACTGAAAAATGTTACATCAAAATAACTTGAAATTTTCTAAGAAATCTATTTCTGCAATAAAAAAATGGTGTTCTAATTTGAAAAACGGAAGTTGACGTCATTTCCGGAAAAACCGGAGGTGCTCATGCCTTGAAAATATTTAGATTTCATCAGCATCGTGAAATACTTATAAGTGCTGAATTTCATGAAAATACGTTCAGTAGTTTCCCGTATAAATATGGGTGAGGTGCCTCGTGAAAGACCCTGTATACTTTACGGGAGTGTAATTAGTTGAGTTATTCAGGGTATCTACGCAAAACCTCAGAAAGAAATATCAACGTTCAACAACATGGTGGATCTGGCCATATTCGGTCGTCCAGTCTTAACCGAGGAAATTCACCGAAAGGCAATTGCCAGATACGGAGTCCTAACGAAATTTTCCAAGCTCAAAGAAGTCTTCAGTATGTTAAAGACTAATTGGTATGCTGAATCTATAATGAAAGGCCTCCTAGAGGATGAGGAACGTCTGGACGTCGGACTGGAGGAAAAAGACAGCATCATCGAGGTTTACGAGAAGATCGAAAGGGCCTTGGAGCCATTCATAGGTCTATGTTACAAGCATAACTTGATTTCGGCTTTTTCGATTGCCCATCAGTTCATCGTTATGGAACAGCTGGTTAAAGGGCAGAACGGTGAGTGTTTTTATGTATTTAATTTCATTGATTATCAATTTTTTATAATAGGGTGAATGAATATATATTCTTTAATTTGTGTGAGGTTTCAAAAAAAAGAAAATATTGGTTATTATAGCTCCATTGATAATTTTGTTTTAATTAGAATCGACAAAATTTAAGTAAATTCTTTCTCGAATAAACTTGGGAAGTTACAACTTTTCACCGCTGATAATTTTTTTTTACAAACAATAAAGTTCTTGCAAAATTTGAAAAAAAAAAAAAAATGGGGAAACATAATATGTCTCACAGTGACAATGATTAGGTCCCGACAAGTTTCTTGTTGTTTTCATGTATTTAATTTCATTGATTATCAATTTTTTTATAATAAGATAAATGAAGATATTCTTTAATTTGTGTGAGGTTTCGAAAAAATGAAAATATTGGTTATTATAGCTCCATTGATAATTTTGTTTTAATTAGAATCGACAAAATTTAAGTAAATTCTTTCTCGAATAAACTTGGGAAGTTACAACTTTTCACCGCTGATAATTTTTTTTTACAAACAATAAAGTTCTTGCAAAATTTGAAAAAAAAAATGGGGAAACATAATATGTCTCACAGTGACAATGATTAGGTCCCGACAAGTTTCTTGTTGTTTTCATGTATTTAATTTCATTGATTATCAATTTTTTATGATAAGATAAATGAAGATATTCTTTAATTTGTGTGAGGTTTCAAAAAAATGAAAATATTGGTTATTATAGCTCCATTGATAATTTTGTTTTAATTAGAATCGACAAAATTTAAGTAAATTCTTTCTCGAATAAACTTGGGAAGTAACAACTTTTCACCGCTGATAATTTTTTTTAACAAACAATAAAGTTCTTGCAAAATTTGAAAAAAAAAAAACGGGGAAACATAATGCGTCCCTCAGTGACAATTTTCCTAGTCCAAACAAGTTTCTTGTTGTTTTTATGTATTTAATTTCATTGATTATCAATTTTTCATAATAAGCTTTCAACTTTGTATGTATAGAAATCAAGATGGAGCATTACAGCGATCTGGCTTTGATATTATCCAGTTGCGTAGATGTCATCTCAGCGGATATCCCAACGAGACTGGAAGAGATGGCTGCGATTATCAGGAGATCCCATCTGACCCAACAATTTCGAGAGGTCGAACCGAAGGAAGGTGTAAAATGGTTGAAAAATAATTGCGAGGAAGCTTACGATTCCATCGTTGATTTCTTGGAGATCCACGGTCACAGACTTCTCGGAGAGGTTTATAATTCAGACGTGTTAGTGTTTTTACCCGATCGATCACATTTTCAGATGGAGATAAGTTTGGACACTTGGGGTATGGACCCATCGATGGTTATCAAAATGCTGCAAATGAACTGTAAATTTTCGACGGTGGATAGGAGAGAAAGCGATGTTCCGAAGGATGTAGTCGATGCGCTCCAGTCTCCACTGAGTGGGGCCACGAAGTAAACGATGACCCTCCTCCGTTCAATCTAGCTGGTGAATTTTATCTGTTTTTTCCAGGATCTTCCTACGGTTTATGATCGAGAGGTATAGGAGAGCGGTGGGGTATAGGGAGATATCCAAATCCACCCTGATAAGGGCTGCGAATAAATTCAGGATCGCATATAAGATCCTTGCGGAGGCGATGGTCAAGGAGGGTTTAATTCCTTCGAAAAACCTGATATACCACCTGACACGATACGAACTATGGCAGGTGTTGCACAGGAAGAATCCTTCGTTGATAACAAAGTGAGCACCAACATTTTTCCACTCTTTCGTTGACATTTATTCGTTTCAGAGCGACAAGAAGACAGAGGCTTTATCCGACCTGGAACAAACTGAAATTTCCAGAGGTAATGTTGGAGATGCCCTCACCGGAAACTGAAGAAGATAATTCGGATATTTCCGACTCCGATGTCGTATGTTCTGGTACACCGGTGTGCGTTGGAGATGTTAAAGGAAGAGCGGTTGTCATAACTTCCTTAGACGAGGTGGACTTGTTGAAACAAGGTATAAACTGAAAAAAAATTAAATTGGATGTATCAAAAAAATAATTAACATTTCAGGAGATATTCTGATAACGAGAAGCACGGATATAGGGTGGTCTCCATATTTTCCGATACTATCGGGTATTGTGACGGAATTGGGGGGACTTATGTCTCACGGTGAGTTTTGTGGGGGTTTTTGGGGGATGTTGATTTGATTTTTGTCGGATTTAGGTGCGGTGGTGGCTCGGGAATATGGACTGCCTTGTGTGGTGGGAGCTCGTAATGCGACTAGGTTGTTTAAGACGGAGGATGTGGTCCATCTGTCCGGGAAGAATGGACTGATCAAACTTGTTTCCAGATGAGTTTCTTGATGTTTTTATCTATAATCTTTTATTATAATTAGGTAAATAAATATATTCTTCTATTTGTGTGAGGTTTCAGGAAAAAGTAAATATTTGTGATTCAACTTGAAAAATATGAAGATAGCTCTATTGAGATTTTTCTTCGATTAAAACCAAGAAGGGAAGGAATAAATTGAATGAATACTTTCTAAAAAAAATGTAGAAAAACAACTTTTCACCGCTGATTTTTCTTTAACAAATACTTGAAAAAAAAAAAGGGGAACATAAAGTGTCTTGCAGCGACGATGATCCTAGTCTAAACAAGTTTCTTATTGTTTTAATGTATTTAATTTTATTAATTATCAATAATTATAATAAGGTAAATAAATATATTCTTTTCTTTGTGCGAGGTTTCAGAAAAAAGTGAATCCTATTTGTGATTGAACTTGAAAAATATGAAGATAGCTCCATTGAGATTTTTCTTTGATTTAAACCAAGAAGAGAAGGAATAAATTAAATGAATACTTTCTAAAGAAAAATGTAGAAAAACAACTTTTCACCGCTGATTTTTGAGCGCTCGTACAACTTACACGAGGGCTATATCATTTCGTCACGATGTCTGTATTTTTCGAATTTTGAGCCGAAAATGGTCTCAATCGACTATGTTCGACTCACTGATGACGAATCCGTCGGAAAATTCAAGTCTGTCCGTCCGTCCGGCCGTCCGTCCGTCCGGCCGTCCGTCCGGCCGTAAGCACGATAACTCTCGAACGGATCAACCTAGAGACTTGAAATTTTCAATGTAGGTTCGGATCCCAAATGCCTCGGTTAAGTTCGTTAATGGGCCAAATTCGCCCAGGGGTTCCGTAAATATGGCCGTTCAAAGTTTTGTGTCCCTGATTACTTGAAAACTACAGATTTGATTGAGATGAAACTTTGCACTCAAATGGAGAATGAGGTGTTCAAGCTACTTGTGAAATTTTGTCCAGATCGCATGACCAGAACCATAGAAACCATAGAAAATTGTAACTTTTGAACGGAAACGCCTAGGGACTTGAAATTTTCAGGATAGGTGTGGATCTCGAATGTCGTGATCACGTTCATCTATGAGCAAAATTATACTAGGGGTTCCGTAAATATGGTCGTTTGAAATTTAGTTTTCTTGATAATTTCAAAACTACAGATTCGATCGTGACGAAATTTTGTATACTAATGGAGAATGATATATTCAAGCTACATTTCTCCAGATCACATGACCAGAACCATAGAAACCATAGAAAATCATAACTTTTGAACGGAAAGGCCTAGAGACTTGAAATTTTCAGGATAGGTGTGGATCTGAAATGTCGCGTTCACGTTTATTAATGAACAAAATTATACCAGGTTTGAAATTTTGGTTTCTGGATAATTTTGAATTTGCGGATTCGATCGAGATGAAATTTTGTATTTTAATCGAGAATGATTTATTAAAACAATATTTTGTCCAGATCGCATGACCAGAACCATAGAAACCATAGAAAATTGTAACTTTTGAAGGGAAAGGCCTAGGAACTTGAAATTCTCAGGGTGGGTTTGGATCGCAAATATCGCGATCACGTTCATCTATGAGCAAAATTAGACTAGGGGTTCCGTGAATATGGCCGTTCAAAATATTTTTTTGCTGATAGTTCCGAAAATACTGAGCGGATTGGGATGAAATTTTGCACCTAGCTGAATAATGTATTCAAACTACGTGCGAAATTTTGTCCAGATTGCATCACCAAGACCATAGATACCGTAGAAAATTCTAGCGAATTATCGAAAAAAAATTGATCAGCTGAAGCACTGACATGAAGTCTGGAGTTTCGCCTAAGTTTCAGAATTTTTTTGACAGCTGTCGAAAATTCCTTCAATTGATTTCTGAAACTGGAAAATGCGAATCTACCTACAAGGTGCATGTACGAGCGCTCAAAAGCTCCTGCCTTCACGGCAGTGCTTTTCGTAATTTTTCTTTAACAAATACTTGAAAAAAAAAAAGGGGAACATAAAGTGTCTTGCAGCGACGATGATCCTAGTCTAAACAAGTTTCTTATTGTTTTAATGTATTTAATTTTATTAATTATCAATAATTATAATAAGGTAAATAAATATATTCTTTTCTTTGTGCGAGGTTTCAGAAAAAAGTGAATCCTATTTGTGATTGAACTTGAAAAATATGAAGATAGCTCCATTGAGATTTTTCTTTGATTTAAACCAAGAAGAGAAGGAATAAATTAAATGAATACTTTCTAAAGAAAAATGTAGAAAAACAACTTTTCACCGCTGATTTTTCTTTAACAAATACTTGAAAAAAAAAAAGGGGAACATAAAGTGTCTTGCAGCGACGATGATCCTAGTCTAAACAAGTTTCTTATTGTTTTAATGTATTTAATTTTATTAATTATCAATAATTATAATAAGGTAAATAAATATATTCTTTTCTTTGTGCGAGGTTTCAGAAAAAAGTGAATCCTATTTGTGATTGAACTTGAAAAATATGAAGATAGCTCCATTGAGATTTTTCTTTGATTTAAACCAAGAAGAGAAGGAATAAATTAAATGAATACTTTCTAAAGAAAAATGTAGAAAAACAACTTTTCACCGCTGATTTTTCTTTAACAAATACTCGAAAAAAAAAAAGGGGAAACATAAAGTGTCTTGCAGCGACGATGATCCTAGTCTAAACAAGTTTCTTGTTGTTTTTATGTATTTAATTTTATTAATTATCAATAATTATAATAAGGTAAATAAATATATTCTTTTATTTGTGTGAGGTTTCAGAAAAAAAATAAATATTTGTGATTCAACTTGAAAAATATGAATATAGCTCCATTGAGATTTTTCTTTGATTAAAACCAAGAAGAGAAGGAATCAATTAAATGAATACTTTCTGAAAAAAATGTAGAAAAACAACTTTTCACCGCTAATTTTTCTTCAACAATTACTTGAAAAAAAAAAGGGGAAACATAATGTGTCTCGCAGTAACGATGATCCTAGTCTAGACAAGTTTCTTGTTGTTTTTATGTGTTTAATTTTATTGATTATCAATAATTATAGTAAGGTAAATAAATATATTCTTTTATTTATGTGAGGTTTTATAAAAAAGTAAATATTTGTGTTTGTACTTGAAATATATGAAGATAGCTCCATTGAGATTTTTCTTTGATTAAAACCAAGAAGAGAAGGAATAAATTAAATGAATACTTTCTAAAAAAATGTAGAAAAACAACTTTTCACCGCTGATTTTTCTTTAACAAATACTTGAAAAAAAAAAGAGGGGAAACATAATGTGTCTTGCAGTGACGATGATCCTAGTCTAGACAAGTTTCTTGTTGTTTTTATGTATTTAATTTTATTGATCATCAATAATTATAATAAGGTAAATAAATATATTCTTTTATTTGTGTGAGGTTTCAAAAAAAAGTGAATATTTGTAATTGAACCTGAAAAATATGAAGATAGCTCCATTGAGATTTTTCTTTGATTAAAACCAAGAAGAGAAGGAATAAATTAAATGAATACTTTCTAAAAAAATGTAGAAAAACAACTTTTCACCGCTGATTTTTCTTTAACAAATACTTGAAAAAAA
Source organism: Aphidecta obliterata (assembly GCA_963966015.1). NCBI lineage: Eukaryota > Metazoa > Arthropoda > Insecta > Coleoptera > Coccinellidae > Aphidecta > Aphidecta obliterata. The sequence goes on along the minus strand of OZ014434.1, from coordinate 367,578 downwards.
AAAGAGGGGAAACATAATGTGTCTTGCAGTGACGATGATCCTAGTCTAGACAAGTTTCTTGTTGTTTTTATGTATTTAATTTTATTGATCATCAATAATTATAATAAGGTAAATAAATATATTCTTTTATTTGTGTGAGGTTTCAAAAAAAAGTGAATATTTGTAATTGAACCTGAAAAATATGAAGATAGCTCCATTGAGATTTTTCTTTGATTAAAACCAAGAAGAGAAGGAATAAATTAAATGAATACTTTCTAAAAAAATGTAGAAAAACAACTTTTCACCGCTGATTTTTCTTTAACAAATACTTGAAAAAAAAAAGAGGGGAAACATAATGTGTCTTGCAGTGACGATGATCCTAGTCTAGACAAGTTTCTTGTTGTTTTTATGTATTTAATTTTATTGATCATCAATAATTATAATAAGGTAAATAAATATATTCTTTTATTTGTGTGAGGTTTCAAAAAAAAGTGAATATTTGTAATTGAACCTGAAAAATATGAAGATAGCTCCATTGAGATTTTTCTTTGATTAAAACCAAGAAGAGAAGGAATAAATTAAATGAATACTTTCTAAAAAAATGTAGAAAAACAACTTTTCACCGCTGATTTTTCTTTAACAAATACTTGAAAAAAAAAAGAGGGGAAACATAATGTGTCTTGCAGTGACGATGATCCTAGTCTAGACAAGTTTCTTGTTGTTTTTATGTATTTAATTTTATTGATCATCAATAATTATAATAAGGTAAATAAATATATTCTTTTATTTGTGTGAGGTTTCAAAAAAAAGTGAATATTTGTAATTGAACCTGAAAAATATGAAGATAGCTCCATTGAGATTTTTCTTTGATTAAAACCAAGAAGAGAAGGAATAAATTAAATGAATACTTTCTGAAAAAAATGTAGAAAAACAACTTTTCACCGCTGATTTTTCTTTAACAAATACTTGAAAAAAAAAAAAGGGGAAACATAAAGTGTCTTGCAGCGACGATGATCCTAGTCTAAACAAGTTACTTGTTGTTTTTATGTATTTAATTTTATTAATTATCAATAAATATAATGAGGTAAATAAATATATTCTTTGATTTGTGCGAGGTTTCAGAAAAAAGTAAATCCTATTTGTGATTGAACTTGAAAAATATGAAGATAGCTCTATTGAGATTTTTCTTTGATTGAAACCAAGAAGAGAAGGAATAAATTAAATGAACACTTTCTAAAGAAAAATGTAGAAAAATATCTTTTCACCGCTGATTTTTCTTTAACAAATACTTGAAAAAAAAAAGGGGGAAACATAAAGTGTCTTGCAGTGACGATGATCCTAGTCTAAACAAGTTTCTTGTTGTTTTTATGTATTTAATTTTATTAATTATCGATAATTATAATAAGGTAAATAAATATATTCTTCTATTTGTGTGAGGTTTCAGGAAAAAGTAAATATTTGTGATTCAACTTGAAAAATATGAAGATAGCTCTATTGAGAGTTTTCTTTGATTAAAACCAAGAAGGGAAGGAATAAATTGAATGAATACTTTCTAAAAAAAATGTAGAAAAACAACTTTTCACCGCTGATTTTTCTTTAACAAATACTTGAAAAAAAAAAAGGGGAAACATAAAGTGTCTTGCAGCGACGATGATCCTAGTCTAAACAAGTTTCTTGTTGTTTTTATGTATTTGATTTTATTAATTATCAATAATTATAATAAGGTAAACAAATATATTCTTTTATTTGTGCGAGGTTTCAGAAAAAAGTGAATCCTATTTGTGATTGAACTTGAAAAATATGAAGATAGCTCCATTGAGATTTTTCTTTGATTAAAACCAAGTAGAGAAGGAATAAATTAAATGAATACTTTCTAAAAAAAATGTAGAAAAACAACTTTTCACCGCTGATTTTTCTTTAACAAATACTTGAAAGAAAAAAGGGGAAACATAATGTGTCTTGCAGTGACGATGATCCTAGTCTAAACAAGTTACTTGTTGTTTTTATGTATTTAATTTTATTAATTATCAATAAATATAATAAGGTAAATGAATGTATTCTTTTATTTGTGCGAGGTTTCAGAAAAAAGTGAATCCTATTTGTGATTGAACTTGAAAAATATGAAGATAGCTCCATTGAGATTTTTCTTTGATTAAAACCAAGAAGAGAAGGAATAAATTAAATGAATACTTTCTAAAGAAAAATGTAGAAAAACAACTTCATTGAGATTGACAATTTCGACTGATTCTGACAAGTAGTTTCCGAGATATTCGCGACTCAAAGTTGAAAAATTGGAATTTTATTGATGCGATTTTTCTGCATAATCAAGTAGTCGTGAATTCGCTCGTTGATAATCTACAAATTCCGACTGATTCTGACAAGTAGTTTCCGAGATATTCGCGATTTAGAGTTGAAAAATTGGAATTTTTTGATGCGATTTCTTTGCATAATCAAGTAGTCGTGAATTCTCTCGTTGATAATCTACAAATTCCGACTGATTCTGACAAGTAGTTTCCGAGATATTCGCGATTTAGAGTTGAAAAATTGGAATTTTTTGATGCGATTTCTTTGCATAATCAAGTAGTCGTGAATTCTCTCGTTGATAATCTACAAATTCCGACTGATTCTGACAAGTAGTTTCCGAGATATTCGCGATTTAGAGTTGAAAAATTGGAATTTTTTGATGCGATTTTTCTGCATAATCAAGTAGTCGTGAATTCGCTCGTTGATAATCTACAAATTTCGACTGATTCTGACAAGTAGTTTCCGAGATATTCGCGATTTAGAGTTGAAAAATTGGAATTTTTTGATGCGATTTCTTTGCATAATCAAGTAGTCGTGAATTCTCTCGTTGATAATCTACAAATTCCGACTGATTCTGACAAGTAGTTTCCGAGATATTCGCGATTTAGAGTTGAAAAATTGGAATTTTTTGATGCGATTTCTTTGCATAATCAAGTAGTCGTGAATTCTCTCGTTGATAATCTACAAATTCCGACTGATTCTGACAAGTAGTTTCCGAGATATTCGCGATTTAGAGTTGAAAAATTGGAATTTTTTGATGCGATTTCTTTGCATAATCAAGTAGTCGTGAATTCTCTCGTTGATAATCTACAAATTCCGACTGATTCTGACAAGTAGTTTCCGAGATATTCGCGATTTAGAGTTGAAAAATTGGAATTTTTTGATGCGATTTTTTTGCATAATCAAGTAGTCATGAATTCTCTCGTTGATAATCTACAAATTTCGACTGATTCTGACAAGTAGTTTCCGAGATATTCGCGATTTAAAGTTGAAAAATTGGAATTTTTTGATGCGATTTTTTTGCATAATCAAGTAGTCGTGAATTCGCTCGTTGATTTTATACAAATTTCGACTGATTCTGACAAGTAGTTTCCGAGATATTCGCGATTTAAAGTTGAAAAATTGGAATTTTTTGATGCGATTTTTTTGCATAATCAAGTAGTCGTGAATTCGCTCGTTGATTTTATACAAATTTCGACTGATTCTGACAAGTAGTTTCCGAGATATTCGCGATTTAAAGTTGAAAAATTGGAATTTTTTGATGCGATTTTTTTGCATAATCAAGTAGTCGTGAATTCGCTCGTTGATTTTATACAAATTTCGACTGATTCTGACAAGTAGTTTCCGAGATATTCGCGATTTAAAGTTGAAAAATTGGAATTTTTTGATGCGATTTTTTTGCATAATCAAGTAGTCGTGAATTCGCTCGTTGATTTTATACAAATTTCGACTGATTCTGACAAGTAGTTTCCGAGATATTCGCGATTTAAAGTTGAAAAATTGGAATTTTTTGATGCGATTTCTTTGCATAATCAAGTAGTCGTGAATTCTCTCGTTGATAATCTACAAATTCCGACTGATTCTGACAAGTAGTTTCCGAGATATTCGCGATTTAGAGTTGAAAAATTGGAATTTTTTGATGCGATTTCTTTGCATAATCAAGTAGTCGTGAATTCTCTCGTTGATAATCTACAAATTCCGACTGATTCTGACAAGTAGTTTCCGAGATATTCGCGATTTAGAGTTGAAAAATTGGAATTTTTTGATGCGATTTTTTTGCATAATCAAGTAGTCATGAATTCTCTCGTTGATAATCTACAAATTTCGACTGATTCTGACAAGTAGTTTCCGAGATATTCGCGATTTAAAGTTGAAAAATTGGAATTTTTTGATGCGATTTTTTTGCATAATCAAGTAGTCGTGAATTCTCTCGTTGATAATCTACAAATTCCGACTGATTCTGACAAGTAGTTTCCGAGATATTCGCGATTTAGAGTTGAAAAATTGGAATTTTTTGATGCGATTTTTTTGCATAATCAAGTAGTCATGAATTCTCTCGTTGATAATCTACAAATTTCGACTGATTCTGACAAGTAGTTTCCGAGATATTCGCGATTTAAAGTTGAAAAATTGGAATTTTTTGATGCGATTTTTTTGCATAATCAAGTAGTCGTGAATTCGCTCGTTGATTTTATACAAATTTCGACTGATTCTGACAAGTAGTTTCCGAGATATTCGCGATTTAAAGTTGAAAAATTGGAATTTTTTGATGCGATTTTTTTGCATAATCAAGTAGTCGTGAATTCGCTCGTTGATTTTATACAAATTTCGACTGATTCTGACAAGTAGTTTCCGAGATATTCGCGATTTAAAGTTGAAAAATTGGAATTTTTTGATGCGATTTTTTTGCATAATCAAGTAGTCGTGAATTCGCTCGTTGATTTTATACAAATTTCGACTGATTCTGACAAGTAGTTTCCGAGATATTCGCGATTTAAAGTTGAAAAATTGGAATTTTTTGATGCGATTTTTTTGCATAATCAAGTAGTCGTGAATTCGCTCGTTGATTTTATACAAATTTCGACTGATTCTGACAAGTAGTTTCCGAGATATTCGCGATTTAAAGTTGAAAAATTGGAATTTTTTGATGCGATTTCTTTGCATAATCAAGTAGTCGTGAATTCTCTCGTTGATAATCTACAAATTCCGACTGATTCTGACAAGTAGTTTCCGAGATATTCGCGATTTAGAGTTGAAAAATTGGAATTTTTTGATGCGATTTCTTTGCATAATCAAGTAGTCGTGAATTCTCTCGTTGATAATCTACAAATTCCGACTGATTCTGACAAGTAGTTTCCGAGATATTCGCGATTTAGAGTTGAAAAATTGGAATTTTTTGATGCGATTTCTTTGCATAATCAAGTAGTCGTGAATTCGCTCGTTGATAATCTACAAATTTCGACTGATTCTGACAAGTAGTTTCCGAGATATTCGCGATTTAAAGTTGAAAAATTGGAATTTTTTGATGCGATTTTTTTGCATAATCAAGTAGTCGTGAATTCGCTCGTTGATTTTATACAAATTTCGACTGATTCTGACAAGTAGTTTCCGAGATATTCGCGATTTAAAGTTGAAAAATTGGAATTTTTTGATGCGATTTCTTTGCATAATCAAGTAGTCGTGAATTCTCTCGTTGATAATCTACAAATTCCGACTGATTCTGACAAGTAGTTTCCGAGATATTCGCGATTTAGAGTTGAAAAATTGGAATTTTTTGATGCGATTTCTTTGCATAATCAAGTAGTCGTGAATTCTCTCGTTGATAATCTACAAATTTCGACTGATTCTGACAAGTAGTTTCCGAGATATTCGCGATTTAAAGTTGAAAAATTGGAATTTTTTGATGCGATTTTTTTGCATAATCAAGTAGTCGTGAATTCTCTCGTTGATAATCTACAAATTCCGACTGATTCTGACAAGTAGTTTCCGAGATATTCGCGATTTAGAGTTGAAAAATTGGAATTTTTTGATGCGATTTCTTTGCATAATCAAGTAGTCGTGAATTCGCTCGTTGATAATCTACAAATTTCGACTGATTCTGACAAGTAGTTTCCGAGATATTCGCGATTTAAAGTTGAAAAATTGGAATTTTTTGATGCGATTTTTTTGCATAATCAAGTAGTCGTGAATTCGCTCGTTGATAATCTACAAATTTCGACTGATTCTGACAAGTAGTTTCCGAGATATTCGCGATTTAAAGTTGAAAAATTGGAATTTTTTGATGCGATTTCTTTGCATAATCAAGTAGTCGTGAATTCGCTCGTTGATAATCTACAAATTTCGACTGATTCTGACAAGTAGTTTCCGAGATATTCGCGATTTAAAGTTGAAAAATTGGAATTTTTTGATGCGATTTTTTTGCATAATCAAGTAGTCGTGAATTCGCTCGTTGATAATCTACAAATTCCGACTGATTCTGACAAGTAGTTTCCGAGATATTCGCGATTTAAAGTTGAAAAATTGGAATTTTTTGATGCGATTTTTTTGCATAATCAAGTAGTCGTGAATTCGCTCGTTGATAATCTACAAATTCCGACTGATTCTGACAAGTAGTTTCCGAGATATTCGCGATTTAAAGTTGAAAAATTGGAATTTTTTGATGCGATTTTTTTGCATAATCAAGTAGTCGTGAATTCGCTCGTTGATAATCTACAAATTCCGACTGATTCTGACAAGTAGTTTCCGAGATATTCGCGATTTAAAGTTGAAAAATTGGAATTTTTTGATGCGATTTTTTTGCATAATCAAGTAGTCGTGAATTCGCTCGTTGATAATCTACAAATTCCGACTGATTCTGACAAGTAGTTTCCGAGATATTCGCGATTTAAAGTTGAAAAATTGGAATTTTTTGATGCGATTTTTTTGCATAATCAAGTAGTCGTGAATTCGCTCGTTGATAATCTACAAATTCCGACTGATTCTGACAAGTAGTTTCCGAGATATTCGCGATTTAAAGTTGAAAAATTGGAATTTTTTGATGCGATTTCTTTGCATAATCAAGTAGTCGTGAATTCGCTCGTTGATAATCTACAAATTTCGACTGATTCTGACAAGTAGTTTCCGAGATATTCGCGATTTAAAGTTGAAAAATTGGAATTTTTTGATGCGATTTCTTTGCATAATCAAGTAGTCGTGAATTCGCTCGTTGATAATCTACAAATTTCGACTGATTCTGACAAGTAGTTTCCGAGATATTCGCGATTTAAAGTTGAAAAATTGGAATTTTTTGATGCGATTTCTTTGCATAATCAAGTAGTCGTGAATTCGCTCGTTGATAATCTACAAATTTCGACTGATTCTGACAAGTAGTTTCCGAGATATTCGCGATTTAAAGTTGAAAAATTGGAATTTTTTGATGCGATTTCTTTGCATAATCAAGTAGTCGTGAATTCGCTCGTTGATAATCTACAAATTTCGACTGATTCTGACAAGTAGTTTCCGAGGTATTCGCGATTTAAAGTTGAAAAATTGGAATTTTTTGATGCGATTTCTTTGCATAATCAAGTAGTCGTGAATTCGCTCGTTGATAATCTACAAATTTCGACTGATTCTGACAAGTAGTTTCCGAGATATTCGCGATTTAAAGTTGAAAAATTGGAATTTTTTGATGCGATTTCTTTGCATAATCAAGTAGTCGTGAATTCGCTCGTTGATAATCTACAAATTTCGACTGATTCTGACAAGTAGTTTCCGAGATATTCGCGATTTAAAGTTGAAAAATTGGAATTTTTTGATGCGATTTTTTTGCATAATCAAGTAGTCGTGAATTCGCTCGTTGATAATCTACAAATTCCGACTGATTCTGACAAGTAGTTTCCGAGATATTCGCGATTTAAAGTTGAAAAATTGGAATTTTTTGATGCGATTTTTTTGCATAATCAAGTAGTCGTGAATTCGCTCGTTGATAATCTACAAATTCCGACTGATTCTGACAAGTAGTTTCCGAGATATTCGCGATTTAAAGTTGAAAAATTGGAATTTTTTGATGCGATTTTTTTGCATAATCAAGTAGTCGTGAATTCGCTCGTTGATAATCTACAAATTCCGACTGATTCTGACAAGTAGTTTCCGAGATATTCGCGATTTAAAGTTGAAAAATTGGAATTTTTTGATGCGATTTTTTTGCATAATCAAGTAGTCGTGAATTCGCTCGTTGATAATCTACAAATTCCGACTGATTCTGACAAGTAGTTTCCGAGATATTCGCGATTTAAAGTTGAAAAATTGGAATTTTTTGATGCGATTTTTTTGCATAATCAAGTAGTCGTGAATTCGCTCGTTGATAATCTACAAATTCCGACTGATTCTGACAAGTAGTTTCCGAGATATTCGCGATTTAAAGTTGAAAAATTGGAATTTTTTGATGCGATTTCTTTGCATAATCAAGTAGTCGTGAATTCGCTCGTTGATAATCTACAAATTTCGACTGATTCTGACAAGTAGTTTCCGAGATATTCGCGATTTAAAGTTGAAAAATTGGAATTTTTTGATGCGATTTTTTTGCATAATCAAGTAGTCGTGAATTCGCTCGTTGATTTTATACAAATTTCGACTGATTCTGACAAGTAGTTTCCGAGATATTCGCGATTTAAAGTTGAAAAATTGGAATTTTTTGATGCGATTTCTTTGCATAATCAAGTAGTCGTGAATTCTCTCGTTGATAATCTACAAATTCCGACTGATTCTGACAAGTAGTTTCCGAGATATTCGCGATTTAGAGTTGAAAAATTGGAATTTTTTGATGCGATTTCTTTGCATAATCAAGTAGTCGTGAATTCTCTCGTTGATAATCTACAAATTCCGACTGATTCTGACAAGTAGTTTCCGAGATATTCGCGATTTAGAGTTGAAAAATTGGAATTTTTTGATGCGATTTCTTTGCATAATCAAGTAGTCGTGAATTCGCTCGTTGATAATCTACAAATTTCGACTGATTCTGACAAGTAGTTTCCGAGATATTCGCGATTTAAAGTTGAAAAATTGGAATTTTTTGATGCGATTTTTTTGCATAATCAAGTAGTCGTGAATTCGCTCGTTGATTTTATACAAATTTCGACTGATTCTGACAAGTAGTTTCCGAGATATTCGCGATTTAAAGTTGAAAAATTGGAATTTTTTGATGCGATTTCTTTGCATAATCAAGTAGTCGTGAATTCTCTCGTTGATAATCTACAAATTCCGACTGATTCTGACAAGTAGTTTCCGAGATATTCGCGATTTAGAGTTGAAAAATTGGAATTTTTTGATGCGATTTCTTTGCATAATCAAGTAGTCGTGAATTCTCTCGTTGATAATCTACAAATTCCGACTGATTCTGACAAGTAGTTTCCGAGATATTCGCGATTTAGAGTTGAAAAATTGGAATTTTTTGATGCGATTTCTTTGCATAATCAAGTAGTCGTGAATTCGCTCGTTGATAATCTACAAATTTCGACTGATTCTGACAAGTAGTTTCCGAGATATTCGCGATTTAGAGTTGAAAAATTGGAATTTTTTGATGCGATTTCTTTGCATAATCAAGTAGTCGTGAATTCTCTCGTTGATAATCTACAAATTCCGACTGATTCTGACAAGTAGTTTCCGAGATATTCGCGATTTAGAGTTGAAAAATTGGAATTTTTTGATGCGATTTCTTTGCATAATCAAGTAGTCGTGAATTCTCTCGTTGATAATCTACAAATTCCGACTGATTCTGACAAGTAGTTTCCGAGATATTCGCGATTTAGAGTTGAAAAATTGGAATTTTTTGATGCGATTTCTTTGCATAATCAAGTAGTCGTGAATTCTCTCGTTGATAATCTACAAATTCCGACTGATTCTGACAAGTAGTTTCCGAGATATTCGCGATTTAGAGTTGAAAAATTGGAATTTTTTGATGCGATTTCTTTGCATAATCAAGTAGTCGTGAATTCTCTCGTTGATAATCTACAAATTCCGACTGATTCTGACAAGTAGTTTCCGAGATATTCGCGATTTAGAGTTGAAAAATTGGAATTTTTTGATGCGATTTTTTTGCATAATCAAGTAGTCATGAATTCTCTCGTTGATAATCTACAAATTTCGACTGATTCTGACAAGTAGTTTCCGAGATATTCGCGATTTAAAGTTGAAAAATTGGAATTTTTTGATGCGATTTTTTTGCATAATCAAGTAGTCGTGAATTCGCTCGTTGATTTTATACAAATTTCGACTGATTCTGACAAGTAGTTTCCGAGATATTCGCGATTTAAAGTTGAAAAATTGGAATTTTTTGATGCGATTTTTTTGCATAATCAAGTAGTCGTGAATTCGCTCGTTGATTTTATACAAATTTCGACTGATTCTGACAAGTAGTTTCCGAGATATTCGCGATTTAAAGTTGAAAAATTGGAATTTTTTGATGCGATTTTTTTGCATAATCAAGTAGTCGTGAATTCGCTCGTTGATTTTATACAAATTTCGACTGATTCTGACAAGTAGTTTCCGAGATATTCGCGATTTAAAGTTGAAAAATTGGAATTTTTTGATGCGATTTTTTTGCATAATCAAGTAGTCGTGAATTCGCTCGTTGATTTTATACAAATTTCGACTGATTCTGACAAGTAGTTTCCGAGATATTCGCGATTTAAAGTTGAAAAATTGGAATTTTTTGATGCGATTTTTTTGCATAATCAAGTAGTCGTGAATTCGCTCGTTGATTTTATACAAATTTCGACTGATTCTGACAAGTAGTTTCCGAGATATTCGCGATTTAAAGTTGAAAAATTGGAATTTTTTGATGCGATTTTTTTGCATAATCAAGTAGTCGTGAATTCGCTCGTTGATTTTATACAAATTTCGACTGATTCTGACAAGTAGTTTCCGAGATATTCGCGATTTAAAGTTGAAAAATTGGAATTTTTTGATGCGATTTTTTTGCATAATCAAGTAGTCGTGAATTCGCTCGTTGATTTTATACAAATTTCGACTGATTCTGACAAGTAGTTTCCGAGATATTCGCGATTTAAAGTTGAAAAATTGGAATTTTTTGATGCGATTTTTTTGCATAATCAAGTAGTCATGAATTCTCTCGTTGATAATCTACAAATTTCGACTGATTCTGACAAGTAGTTTCCGAGATATTCGCGATTTAAAGTTGAAAAATTGGAATTTTTTGATGCGATTTTTTTGCATAATCAAGTAGTCGTGAATTCGCTCGTTGATTTTATACAAATTTCGACTGATTCTGACAAGTAGTTTCCGAGATATTCGCGATTTAAAGTTGAAAAATTGGAATTTTTTGATGCGATTTTTTTGCATAATCAAGTAGTCATGAATTCTCTCGTTGATAATCTACAAATTTCGACTGATTCTGACAAGTAGTTTCCGAGATATTCGCGATTTAAAGTTGAAAAATTGGAATTTTTTGATGCGATTTTTTTGCATAATCAAGTAGTCGTGAATTCGCTCGTTGATTTTATACAAATTTCGACTGATTCTGACAAGTAGTTTCCGAGATATTCGCGATTTAAAGTTGAAAAATTGGAATTTTTTGATGCGATTTTTTTGCATAATCAAGTAGTCGTGAATTCGCTCGTTGATTTTATACAAATTTCGACTGATTCTGACAAGTAGTTTCCGAGATATTCGCGATTTAAAGTTGAAAAATTGGAATTTTTTGATGCGATTTTTTTGCATAATCAAGTAGTCGTGAATTCTCTCGTTGATAATCTACAAATTTCGACTGATTCTGACAAGTAGTTTCCGAGATATTCGCGATTTAAAGTTGAAAAATTGGAATTTTTTGATGCGATTTTTTTGCATAATCAAGTAGTCGTGAATTCGCTCGTTGATTTTATACAAATTTCGACTGATTCTGACAAGTAGTTTCCGAGATATTCGCGATTTAAAGTTGAAAAATTGGAATTTTTTGATGCGATTTTTTGCATAATCAAGTAGTCGTGAATTCGCTCGTTGATTTTATACAAATTTCGACTGATTCTGACAAGTAGTTTCCGAGATATTCGCGATTTAAAGTTGAAAAATTGGAATTTTTTGATGCGATTTTTTTGCATAATCAAGTAGTCGTGAATTCTCTCGTTGATAATCTACAAATTTCGACTGATTCTGACAAGTAGTTTCCGAGATATTCGCGATTTAATGTTGAAAAATTGGAATTTTTTGATGCGATTTTTTTGCATAATCAAGTAGTCGTGAATTCGCTCGTTGATTTTATACAAATTTCGACTGATTCTGACAAGTAGTTTCCGAGATATTCGCGATTTAAAGTTGAAAAATTGGAATTTTTTGATGAGATTTTTTTGCATAATCAAGTAGTCGTGAATTCGCTCGTTGATTTTATACAAATTTCGACTGATTCTGACAAGTAGTTTCCGAGATATTCGCGATTTAAAGTTGAAAAATTGGAATTTTTTGATGAGATTTTTTTGCATAATCAAGTAGTCGTGAATTCTCTCGTTGATAATCTACAAATTTCGACTGATTCTGACAAGTAGTTTCCGAGATATTCGCGATTTAAAGTTGAAAAATTGGAATTTTTTGATGCGATTTTTTTGCATAATCAAGTAGTCGTGAATTCGCTCGTTGATTTTATACAAATTTCGACTGATTCTGACAAGTAGTTTCCGAGATATTCGCGATTTAAAGTTGAAAAATTGGAATTTTTTGATGCGATTTTTTTGCATAATCAAGTAGTCGTGAATTCGCTCGTTGATTTTATACAAATTTCGACTGATTCTGACAAGTAGTTTCCGAGATATTCGCGATTTAAAGTTGAAAAATTGGAATTTTTTGATGCGATTTTTTTGCATAATCAAGTAGTCGTGAATTCTCTCGTTGATAATCTACAAATTTCGACTGATTCTGACAAGTAGTTTCCGAGATATTCGCGATTTAATGTTGAAAATTGGAATTTTTTGATGCGATTTTTTTGCATAATCAAGTAGTCGTGAATTCGCTCGTTGATTTTATACAAATTTCGACTGATTCTGACAAGTAGTTTCCGAGATATTCGCGATTTAAAGTTGAAAAATTGGAATTTTTGATGAGATTTTTTTGCATAATCAAGTAGTCGTGAATTCGCTCGTTGATTTTATACAAATTTCGACTGATTCTGACAAGTAGTTTCCGAGATATTCGCGATTTAAAGTTGAAAAATTGGAATTTTTTGATGAGATTTTTTTGCATAATCAAGTAGTCGTGAATTCTCTCGTTGATAATCTACAAATTTCGACTGATTCTGACAAGTAGTTTCCGAGATATTCGCGATTTAAAGTTGAAAAATTGGAATTTTTTGATGCGATTTTTTTGCATAATCAAGTAGTCGTGAATTCGCTCGTTGATTTTATACAAATTTCGACTGATTCTGACAAGTAGTTTCCGAGATATTCGCGATTTAAAGTTGAAAAATTGGAATTTTTTGATGCGATTTTTTTGCATAATCAAGTAGTCGCGAATTCGCTCGATGATTTTATACAAATTTCGACTGATTCTGACAAGTAGTTTCCGAGATATTCGCGATTTAAAGTTGAAAAATTGGAATTTTTTGATGCGATTTTTTTGCATAATCAAGTAGTCGTGAATTCTCTCGTTGATAATCTACAAATTTCGACTGATTCTGACAAGTAGTTTCCGAGATATTCGCGATTTAATGTTGAAAAATTGGAATTTTTTGATGCGATTTTTTTGCATAATCAAGTAGTCGTGAATTCGCTCGTTGATTTTATACAAATTTCGACTGATTCTGACAAGTAGTTTCCGAGATATTCGCGATTTAAAGTTGAAAAATTGGAATTTTTTGATGAGATTTTTTTTGCATAATCAAGTAGTCGTGAATTCTCTCGTTGATAATCTACAAATTTCGACTGATTCTGACAAGTAGTTTCCGAGATATTCGCGATTTAAAGTTGAAAAATTGGAATTTTTTGATGCGATTTTTTTGCATAATCAAGTAGTCGTGAATTCTCTCGTTGATAATCTACAAATTTCGACTGATTCTGACAAGTAGTTTCCGAGATATTCGCGATTTAATGTTGAAAAATTGGAATTTTTTGATGCGATTTTTTTGCATAATCAAGTAGTCGTGAATTCGCTCGTTGATTTTATACAAATTTCGACTGATTCTGACAAGTAGTTTCCGAGATATTCGCGATTTAAAGTTGAAAAATTGGAATTTTTTGATGAGATTTTTTTGCATAATCAAGTAGTCGTGAATTCTCTCGTTGATAATCTACAAATTTCGACTGATTCTGACAAGTAGTTTCCGAGATATTCGCGATTTAAAGTTGAAAAATTGGAATTTTTTGATGCGATTTTTTTGCATAATCAAGTAGTCGTGAATTCGCTCGTTGATTTTATACAAATTTCGACTGATTCTGACAAGTAGTTTCCGAGATATTCGCGATTTAAAGTTGAAAAATTGGAATTTTTTGATGAGATTTTTTTGCATAATCAAGTAGTCGTGAATTCGCTCGTTGATTTTATACAAATTTCGACTGATTCTGACAAGTAGTTTCCGAGATATTCGCGATTTAAAGTTGAAAAATTGGAATTTTTTGATGAGATTTTTTTGCATAATCAAGTAGTCGTGAATTCTCTCGTTGATAATCTACAAATTTCGACTGATTCTGACAAGTAGTTTCCGAGATATTCGCGATTTAAAGTTGAAAAATTGGAATTTTTTGATGCGATTTTTTTGCATAATCAAGTAGTCGTGAATTCGCTCGTTGATTTTATACAAATTTCGACTGATTCTGACAAGTAGTTTCCGAGATATTCGCGATTTAAAGTTGAAAAATTGGAATTTTTTGATGCGATTTTTTTGCATAATCAAGTAGTCGTGAATTCGCTCGTTGATTTTATACAAATTTCGACTGATTCTGACAAGTAGTTTCCGAGATATTCGCGATTTAAAGTTGAAAAATTGGAATTTTTTGATGCGATTTTTTTGCATAATCAAGTAGTCGTGAATTCGCTCGTTGATTTTATACAAATTTCGACTGATTCTGACAAGTAGTTTCCGAGATATTCGCGATTTAAAGTTGAAAAATTGGAATTTTTTGATGCGATTTTTTTGCATAATCAAGTAGTCGTGAATTCGCTCGTTGATTTTATACAAATTTCGACTGATTCTGACAAGTAGTTTCCGAGATATTCGCGATTTAAAGTTGAAAAATTGGAATTTTTTGATGCGATTTTTTTGCATAATCAAGTAGTCGTGAATTCGCTCGTTGATTTTATACAAATTTCGACTGATTCTGACAAGTAGTTTCCGAGATATTCGCGATTTAAAGTTGAAAAATTGGAATTTTTTGATGCGATTTTTTTGCATAATCAAGTAGTCGTGAATTCGCTCGTTGATTTTATACAAATTTCGACTGATTCTGACAAGTAGTTTCCGAGATATTCGCGATTTAAAGTTGAAAAATTGGAATTTTTTGATGCGATTTTTTTGCATAATCAAGTAGTCGTGAATTCGCTCGTTGATTTTATACAAATTTCGACTGATTCTGACAAGTAGTTTCCGAGATATTCGCGATTTAAAGTTGAAAAATTGGAATTTTTTGATGCGATTTTTTTGCATAATCAAGTAGTCATGAATTCTCTCGTTGATAATCTACAAATTTCGACTGATTCTGACAAGTAGTTTCCGAGATATTCGCGATTTAAAGTTGAAAAATTGGAATTTTTTGATGCGATTTTTTTGCATAATCAAGTAGTCGTGAATTCGCTCGTTGATTTTATACAAATTTCGACTGATTCTGACAAGTAGTTTCCGAGATATTCGCGATTTAAAGTTGAAAAATTGGAATTTTTTGATGCGATTTTTTTGCATAATCAAGTAGTCATGAATTCTCTCGTTGATAATCTACAAATTTCGACTGATTCTGACAAGTAGTTTCCGAGATATTCGCGATTTAAAGTTGAAAAATTGGAATTTTTTGATGCGATTTTTTTGCATAATCAAGTAGTCGTGAATTCGCTCGTTGATTTTATACAAATTTCGACTGATTCTGACAAGTAGTTTCCGAGATATTCGCGATTTAAAGTTGAAAAATTGGAATTTTTTGATGCGATTTTTTTGCATAATCAAGTAGTCGTGAATTCTCTCGTTGATAATCTACAAATTTCGACTGATTCTGACAAGTAGTTTCCGAGATATTCGCGATTTAAAGTTGAAAAATTGGAATTTTTTGATGCGATTTTTTTGCATAATCAAGTAGTCGTGAATTCGCTCGTTGATTTTATACAAATTTCGACTGATTCTGACAAGTAGTTTCCGAGATATTCGCGATTTAAAGTTGAAAAATTGGAATTTTTTGATGCGATTTTTTTGCATAATCAAGTAGTCGTGAATTCGCTCGTTGATTTTATACAAATTTCGACTGATTCTGACAAGTAGTTTCCGAGATATTCGCGATTTAAAGTTGAAAAATTGGAATTTTTTGATGCGATTTTTTTGCATAATCAAGTAGTCGTGAATTCTCTCGTTGATAATCTACAAATTTCGACTGATTCTGACAAGTAGTTTCCGAGATATTCGCGATTTAATGTTGAAAAATTGGAATTTTTTGATGCGATTTTTTTGCATAATCAAGTAGTCGTGAATTCGCTCGTTGATTTTATACAAATTTCGACTGATTCTGACAAGTAGTTTCCGAGATATTCGCGATTTAAAGTTGAAAAATTGGAATTTTTTGATGAGATTTTTTTGCATAATCAAGTAGTCGTGAATTCGCTCGTTGATTTTATACAAATTTCGACTGATTCTGACAAGTAGTTTCCGAGATATTCGCGATTTAAAGTTGAAAAATTGGAATTTTTTGATGAGATTTTTTTGCATAATCAAGTAGTCGTGAATTCTCTCGTTGATAATCTACAAATTTCGACTGATTCTGACAAGTAGTTTCCGAGATATTCGCGATTTAAAGTTGAAAAATTGGAATTTTTTGATGCGATTTTTTTGCATAATCAAGTAGTCGTGAATTCGCTCGTTGATTTTATACAAATTTCGACTGATTCTGACAAGTAGTTTCCGAGATATTCGCGATTTAAAGTTGAAAAATTGGAATTTTTTGATGCGATTTTTTTGCATAATCAAGTAGTCGTGAATTCGCTCGATGATTTTATACAAATTTCGACTGATTCTGACAAGTAGTTTCCGAGATATTCGCGATTTAAAGTTGAAAAATTGGAATTTTTTGATGCGATTTTTTTGCATAATCAAGTAGTCGTGAATTCTCTCGTTGATAATCTACAAATTTCGACTGATTCTGACAAGTAGTTTCCGAGATATTCGCGATTTAATGTTGAAAAATTGGAATTTTTTGATGCGATTTTTTTGCATAATCAAGTAGTCGTGAATTCGCTCGTTGATTTTATACAAATTTCGACTGATTCTGACAAGTAGTTTCCGAGATATTCGCGATTTAAAGTTGAAAAATTGGAATTTTTTGATGAGATTTTTTTGCATAATCAAGTAGTCGTGAATTCTCTCGTTGATAATCTACAAATTTCGACTGATTCTGACAAGTAGTTTCCGAGATATTCGCGATTTAAAGTTGAAAAATTGGAATTTTTTGATGCGATTTTTTTGCATAATCAAGTAGTCGTGAATTCTCTCGTTGATAATCTACAAATTTCGACTGATTCTGACAAGTAGTTTCCGAGATATTCGCGATTTAATGTTGAAAAATTGGAATTTTTTGATGCGATTTTTTTGCATAATCAAGTAGTCGTGAATTCGCTCGTTGATTTTATACAAATTTCGACTGATTCTGACAAGTAGTTTCCGAGATATTCGCGATTTAAAGTTGAAAAATTGGAATTTTTTGATGAGATTTTTTTGCATAATCAAGTAGTCGTGAATTCTCTCGTTGATAATCTACAAATTTCGACTGATTCTGACAAGTAGTTTCCGAGATATTCGCGATTTAAAGTTGAAAAATTGGAATTTTTTGATGCGATTTTTTTGCATAATCAAGTAGTCGTGAATTCGCTCGTTGATTTTATACAAATTTCGACTGATTCTGACAAGTAGTTTCCGAGATATTCGCGATTTAAAGTTGAAAAATTGGAATTTTTTGATGAGATTTTTTTGCATAATCAAGTAGTCGTGAATTCGCTCGTTGATTTTATACAAATTTCGACTGATTCTGACAAGTAGTTTCCGAGATATTCGCGATTTAAAGTTGAAAAATTGGAATTTTTTGATGAGATTTTTTTGCATAATCAAGTAGTCGTGAATTCGCTCGTTGATTTTATACAAATTTCGACTGATTCTGACAAGTAGTTTCCGAGATATTCGCGATTTAAAGTTGAAAAATTGGAATTTTTTGATGAGATTTTTTTGCATAATCAAGTAGTCGTGAATTCTCTCGTTGATAATCTACAAATTTCGACTGATTCTGACAAGTAGTTTCCGAGATATTCGCGATTTAAAGTTGAAAAATTGGAATTTTTTGATGCGATTTTTTTGCATAATCAAGTAGTCGTGAATTCTCTCGTTGATAATCTACAAATTTCGACTGATTCTGACAAGTAGTTTCCGAGATATTCGCGATTTAAAGTTGAAAAATTGGAATTTTTTGATGCGATTTTTTTGCATAATCAAGTAGTCGTGAATTCGCTCGTTGATAATCTACAAATTTCGACTGATTCTGACAAGTAGTTTCCGAGATATTCGCGATTTAAAGTTGAAAAATTGGAATTTTTTGATGCGAATTCACGACTACTTGATTATGCAAAAAAATCGCATCAAAAAATTCCAATTTTTCAACTTTAAATCGCGAATATCTCGGAAACTACTTGTCAGAATCTAACGATTGAGCGAACCTACCCTAGCTGGGTACGTTACAGACAGCTTTAATCGGAACTACTATCGAAATTCCGTAAAAGTTTCGAATATTTCTATAAAGTAACGGCGAAAGCTCCACGTTTTCCCTGAACAGGTGCTGCTCCCCGCGGCAGAATCCCGAACTTCCTAGACATGTGCTGCCCTCTGGCGGCAAAAGTCTGAATTTATTTGTTTGTCAGGTGCTGCCACCTGCCGGCGATAGCTTGAAGTTCTCCCATAGGAAGGCAGGTCTCTGTACCGATACTAGCGCCATCTAGTGGACAAGGGCCGAACTATTTAGTTCACAAGAATTTCAGTACAGAGACCTGCCTTCCTATGGGAGAACTTCAAGCTATCGCCGGCAGGTGGCAGCACCTGACAAACAAATAACTTCAGACTTTTGCCGCCAGAGGGCAGCACATGTCTAGGAAGTTCGGGATTCTGCCGCGGGGAGCAGCACCTGTTCAGGGAAAACGTGGAGCTTTCGCCGTTACCTTTATAGAAATATTCGAAACTTTTACGGAATTTCGATAGTAGTTCCGATTAAAGCTGTCAAAGTTCGATCAAACTGACATTTAAACGGCAAAATATCATAATTTTCCAAGAATTTTCAAAAAATCATATCTCCCAAACCATAATTTTTCCAAGATTGAGACTGTCTCATCTGATTAAGTTAGAAAATATCGCGTTGGACATTTTCATCAAAAAGTATACAATTCCCTTCATAAATTAAAATTGAAATATTCGAAAATTTTACGGAATTACGTTGGTAGTTCCGATTAATGCTGTCATCCACTTTTAATCTCGAATATACTACTATTTTTCGGCCTTCTGTGGCAACCCTGTTTCAAAGTGATAAAATAAGCCAAAAAAAAAATTTGAGAAAAATACTTTGAACTGGTAAAACATAGATGTATCTGTGTCCTCTCACAATTTCATTCAATATTTAGATAAAATTCACACAAATGATAATTCAGTAGTCTATAAAATTCAAACAGTATAATATGAATGTTTCAAATGAAATTGCAGTAAACTATTTCTCTCCAGAAACAATATAATACAACTTAACACACGCACTGCGTAATTTAAAAAAATAATCGTAAAATACGAGCTCTTTTATTAAATTTCCAATTAAACTCTATAACAAATACAACTGTCCCTAGTTACCATTTCTCGAATAATAAAACATATTCAACACCGAATTAAAAAATTAATATTTATTCTCCCTCGAAAATTCTCACAATATCCAACAGTCTGGCAGGAATCTTGGTGACAGGACAATATTGTTCCTCTCTCAAATGTTTCATTATGCAAGTAAAGCAGAAAACGTATCTGAAAAGAGACGATAAGTATTTGGTACGCCTCAATATCGTATAACTCACCCCGATACTAACAAAACAGACGGTAACTTCCAATTTTGTTTACATATAGGACATTTTTGCTTGAAACCTTCCGATTTATTGTCCGCCTGAAAGATTGATCTAATATATGGTAAATAATCCAATAAGAAGACTCACCATCGGTGCGGATATTTTAGGAAGTGCCTCGGTACTGAAGTTCGGTATAATATTGTTCAAGGACTGTGTAAACTGTGTATAAAACGCCAAACCTTCCAAACAATTCGTCACTGCATTCTTAAGGAAACCTCTACAAAAATCCTGACCGCTGAAAAAATTCCAACGTCATTATAAACATTCCATCTTTCTCTATTCTTCATCAACCTCAAATCTCCACGGAGTAGAAGGGACCAAAAGTGAACGTTCGGCGTTTCAGACGAATAGATCAACTTGGAACTCATCAAGCGTAATAGAGGTAGCTGGCTTTCCGTTACGCCTCCCATATATTTGAGGTAATTAAGTATCAGCCAAGCGTTCCAGCCGGATTTAAGCATGGGATATATAATGATGAACTTCTTTTTCATCCGATCTGTAAAACCCTAAATTGAATTTATTTCGCAGTGTTTGTAATATGTACAATTCCTACATTTTCCAAAGCTCCTTCGACATCCTGAGTCATATAAAAGTTATGCCGTTCTTCTATTTTCCTCTTAAGATAAGGCAAAAGGGCTACATAAGCGGCACTCAATAATTTGTACGATTCACTCAGTGGCTTATCATCCTTGGATACTCTTTTGAGGCCGTAAAAGTTTTCAGAGAATGATGCGTCTGGAAATATTCTTTAAATCCTTCGAAAACATTCTAAATAGCCGTCCTTACCGAAGTTTTTGAAATAATAATATTGCAAAATACCATTCGTGACAAGTAAAATTTCTTCTTGATGTCTGAATATCCAATTGTATTTCTCTGATGATGGGCTTGAAGAGACCTAAAAACAAATCTTGAGTGGAATTCATCTACAGCCTTTTTACTGGAGTATACCGAAATTAAAGTTCGTATTGCTGGATATAAAAGTTCCGACAAGGAGTCTTGAGCCAATATTTCTAAAACAGACGGTTTACTTTGTGAAGTTGTGGTGAAATTCGCTGCATAATGCGCCATTTCATCACATTAAAATCAAAATCTTCAATGAAAATGCAAACGACTTATTTTCTCTAAATTTGTCATAGAAATCATTGAAAAGAAACAAAAACATTTTTCAAAGAAAAAAAATAACTTATAGGGAAAAATCACGAACCGCGAGATGGCGCTGAAAATTACAAAATGTCGGGCCGAGTGATGATCAAAATATTCTGTCATTTCAGTTCTTCATAAGAAGTGAATCAAGTATTTTTTATAAGATTGCGGAATTAATAATAATGCCTGTGAAAGTGATATAACCACTTTGGACATTTTTGATTATGTAGGTGAACGTGAACGTGATAGAAAATGACCACTATTTTATAGAAAATTATTGAACTTACGATAAAAAAAATCATCTTTCAGGAAGTGCTTGCTGCAAAGTAACAATTTCTTTGAGATACGTTTTCCAATATTCAAGATTGTCTGCCATTTTTTAACTGAGTTGGGGTTCAACGGGAATTTATGCAAAGAAATTTCAGGAGAATGTGATGAGCATTGAGGAACAGAGCACATTTTTCGTGATTTTATTCCCACATTACCTCTTGCTGCATTTTCAGTTCGTTTACAGTTTATTTGAAACAATTATCCATAATCATCCATATCATCTAAATATATCACTTTCGATACATAAATGACTCAAAATCATACAAATATTTCACACTTTTCCCATATAAACACACACACATCAGTTGGTTGTTCATCACTCGGGTAGTTCAAACGATTAAAAGTAGATGTCGCCCACTCCGTGATTTTTCCCTACAACATATTTAATTTCAATTTATATTAGTTGAAGAAATCTTCACAAATCAATCCTTTGCTTTCCGTATCACGAAGCAATAAGCATTTATCATAATTCGAATTTCATTTTCACGGTGGAAAAAAACCATTTTCTTTTTTTCCTAACCTAAAAAATTTATGTACCCGGCCTCTAGTTTCTATGAATCAAGCTTCTAATTTGTAAACGTTTATTTTACGAATAGTTTTAGTGATTTTAATAAATTGTATATCATACCTAAATCACAATGAAACTCGTCAGGTAATTTGATAATTTCGAATACTCTATCTTAACCTCAATTAATGATTCTCTTAATTTCAGGTTTCTAATGAAACTGAGCCATGAAACTGTTAGTATGGAGCTAAAAAATGGTACGGTCATTCACGGCACTATCACGGGCGTTGATGTAGCTATGAACACTCACTTGAAAGCGGTAAAAGTCACAGTGAAAAATAGAGCTCCCATGAATCTGGACACCTTGACAATAAGAGGGAACAATATTAGATATTACATTCTTCCGGACAGTTTACCATTGGAAACTTTATTGATTGACGATACTCCAAAAGCCAAGGCCAAAAAGAAGGAGACGGCTAGAGGAGCTGCGAGAGGACGGGGAAGAGGGAGAGGACGTGGTGGACCGAGAGGTCGTGGTAGAGGAAGAGGGCGTAGATAAAATGTTTTGGGCATCGATAAGGTTTAATATATTATTTAAGGTTTTCTTATTGAAGAAAGTTTGTTCCCTCAATAAACTCTTGGATGTATCGAGATCAACTGAATTTCTTTTGTGATTTATTTTCTCAAATGTTTGATAACAAAGTTTCGTAGATTAAATAAAAACAAATTATTCTTTGAATTCTTTATTTTGTCTATAATCTCTGGAATTTTAATGTTTTCCCATAACAAAAAATTAAAACATAAGTTTTTTGCTTACAGAGAATAAAACTGCAATAGGAAAATAAGTATACTGATTTACTAGAGGAATAAGCAAAGAGAGGAGATAAGGCTGATCCATCCTCCTAGCTTGATCCTTGAAAACGGTCTGCTATTTTCCAAAGATCCGAGAAAAAGTGTTAAAATAGGTAGATTGGTTCGAATTTAGGTGGGTCTACCGAAATTTCGGTAGGGTTGGCAGCACTGGATCAAAGATTGAATGGCTTCTCTGCATAGAACACAGAATAATGAAAAAGGGTTTTATAAGAGCTCAGCTTTTTTTCTCATAATTATCATGGAAATAATGAAGAATCACTATTTATTTCAAAAAAATTAAGTTCATTTCAAATGCCAATACTCTTACGTTCGATGAATAACCAGATAAGACTCTCAAAATAAAACAAATTTTTACGAAGAAGAATAGTTATATTATATTCGATGAATTCAACATAGATTTAGAGGTCAATCAAGAAGAAATCCTTCATTAGAATATCCAATTCAAATTAAATCATCATTCAAAATTCTGCGTTTCAATACTCTGAATAACTGCAGAAAAATGTCGAAAAAAGCCTGCGTATTCCTAGCACCAGGAGCCGAAGAGATGGAATTCGTAATCTCCGTAGACGTTCTTAGAAGAGGTGATGTATGAAAGACGTCGAACTAATAAGGTTGATGGGATGTTTAAAAGTGAAATTCGCAGGTGAACGTTACAGTGGCCGGCTTACCTACCAACGCCACTGTCAAGTGCAGCAGGCAGGTGAATATCGTACCGGATTGTAGTTTGGCTGAGGCAGCCCAAAAGGGTCCCTACGATCTTTTAGTCTTACCTGGAGGCTTAGGAGGAGCTCAGGCCTTATCCAAATCCGAAGAAGTTGGAAAATTATTGAAAGAACAGGAGAATGCCGGTAGACTCATCGCAGCGATTTGTGCAGGTTTGTTTCGAAGAACAACAAAAATGAAAACCTGATTGCGTTTACTTGCAGCACCAACCGCACTGAAAGCCCACGAAATAGGCTTTGGAAAAAGCATAACTTCGTATCCTTCTGTTGAACTTCAGCTCACAGAAGGTGGCAAATACTCTTATAAGCAAGATAAAGTAGTCGTTGATGGGAATATCGTAACGAGTCGTGGACCCGGAACTGCTTTCGATTTTGCTCTCAAATTAGTGGATTTATTGAACGGGAAGGAGAAGGCTTCTGAAGTAGCGAAAGCAATGCTTTTAACGTACTGAGAGTAGTTGGAAGTTCGAAAATATTTCTCAAGTTAACCCTTTAGTGCCTAAATGATGATAAAACTTGAATTTACAGATTTTTTTCTTATTTTTTGAAGGATTTGAAATACAACTCAATTTTTTTCAGAATTTTATTTTCAACTTTGTATCGTTTCCTTGTAGCACATATCGAAATATGGTATTTCAAACATTTGTCTCCAAAGTGATCAGAAAAATTATTTCTAATGAAAAGAAAGAACGTATTTAAAATCTTCATCTTTGATTTATATAGATAGCATATATTTCCTTGCCATACTGAAGAATTGATTTTTTACCAAATTTCCTCTATATTGGTTACATTTTTTGTTGAAACAATTTTATGCGCCAACTTTTTGAAATTTTCCTGATTACCGAATGCGATCACGTGTATTTCAAATATTCAGTCGGTTTTTTCAAAAACCTTATCGTTTTCTTGTAGCACACGTCAAAACTTTTCAAAAAATGAGATTATTGGCGAAAAAATCATAAAATTTTATAGAAACATTCCAAGAACTCTCGAATAATTCTTTTCGCTGCCCAAAGCATACAGACAAATGTACAAAAATCCCCAAATCATAGGGTCCATCCATTTCCATATAGAAAAACCTCAAATTTGGACATGCGAAATATGGGATTTCAAAAATTTCCTACTTCAAAGTGCCATAGCGATCAGAAAAATTATTTCTCGTGAAAAGAAAGAACGTACAGTAGAACCTCAATTATCCGAACTAGTTGGGAACGAGACTATTTTGGATAATCAAAATGTCGGATTTTTGAGATAAGATCTGAAACAAAGAACTGGTGAGTTTATTAAAATTTGAAATATATAAATAAACATTCAAATATCCAACTGATGATAAAAACAGTGAAATAGGTATGGACATTTAATACTTTTATCTTATATTTTTTATGGCGAAATGCCATTGGTCGGATAATTGAGGTTCTACGGTATTTAAAATCTTCATCTTTAATTTATATAGATAGCGAAGGCCATGCTATTAACATACTAAAAATACATAAAGAGACATACCGTAAATGAAAATTTCAAGAGAGTTGATCCACATATTTTCATTCGTAAACAATTCTGTATATTGTTACTATTCTTAAAATTTCGAATATTATCTAAAAATGTTATCTGCAACCCAAGGAAAGTAAAAAGTCCATTTGATAGTCAAGAGTTTATTTCATCATTAAAACATAAACAAAAACATGTTAAATACCTTCAGGCGTTTCCTATCCTGAAAATAAGCATCCTGATTTCCTAAAGAGACAAGATAAGAAAGAAGATGGAGGTTGATCCATCCTTCTAGTTGGATCCTTGAAAACGTTCAGCAATTTTCCAAAGATCCGAGAAAAAGTGTTAAAAACCTGTTTGTCCGTTTCCTGATCCAGGAGGACCTATTTCAGATAAATCCAATCAATTTCGAAGAAAATATTCTGCTAATAAAAAAATCATTCAATCATTACCCCCAAGATGTTAATCGAAACGTTTCACCCAAATACCATCGAAGTATTTCAGATTTCTTTTAATTTAACTTGCCTATTCGATCCTGTATTCCAGATCCTGTAATCCTTAATGATAATTTCCTAAAAATCCCAAATTCCCACGAGGAGAGCGAACTTCCGAGACGAATTTCCTCAGATAAATCCCGCGAGGTGCAAAACAATGAAGAGATCCTTTTTAATGCGAGAGACATTTATTTTAATCCAATTCTACGATCATCCTCCTTTAATCCTTCTCCAATGGCGTTTTTCACATAGTTGCAGAAAAAATCGATTAGTAATGATTATAGATGAAGATTTAATCGGTGAAAAAACAACGGACTAAAAAAAATTACATAAAAGGAATGTTCTCAAAAACACAAAACTCATAAGTAGAAGAAAATTCTCGATTTTTACAGTTTCAACTAAATTAAAAGTTAAGTTTCAATTCGAAAATTCAAATCAAGAATTTACTGACAAGAAAATCGAAACAAACACCAATATACATACACTGCAAATGGTCGGAGAATATCCTTCTTAATTTTAAAAAATAAATACAGTTCTCTAAGAACGAGATCTGCTCCTCGAGTAGCTACGTTTCACTGGCGAATAAGTCGGGGAACCACGTCTTTTAGGAGAATAAGAACGACTACGAGACCTCGCACCAGACCTTCTGTCGCTTCCACCCTTGTCTTCCTTCACCCGAATGTAGGAAACCTCTCCCTGCAAAAAAAAAGGGTTAAGGTCCTAACACAACATAAAATCAAGGTAAATTTTTACTTTAACGCCCACTCGTATTTTTCAATTTTCAAATATTTTTCATTGGAAATGAGAATCCTAGAATGCTTTTGACGGTTTTCAATGATGGCAAACTAGTATTTATGATATCCATATCGACTCCAATAAGTCTATTAATTATCAAAAGTATTTTCAATAAAAACATTTCATATTTTTGTACCTTTTTAGTATTTTTGACCAAATTTCGAAATTATAAAACATTTAAGACACTGATTTAAATGAAATATGGAGAAAATCAATTACAAATGAACAATACCACCAGTCTAAAAATTTTATTTTCCTCAAACGATTTAAAAAGTATATTATTGGAGAAAATTAACAAAACAACCAATTAATAAGACAAGAAAGGATTTGTGGAAAAGCTCAGAAGATCCAAATTGTTAAAATGAACAAAAATAGTTGTTTGAAAAAGAGAACAGGTAAAAGTACCTTTCAAGTATTTTTGGCTAAATTTCGAAATTATACAACATATAATTATGAATTTTTCGTGGCAACGTTGTACGTCTTCTACGATGTGAACCACACGTGGTATTATGAGATTATTATTCCTGGAATATCAGGCAAGTATTCACGAAAAATGTTCTCGAAACACCAATTTTCTTTTTCGATTTACTCAAAAAGTAATGATTTACCAGTGCACTAATTGGAACTCTAGCATGAAAACGTCATAAAGAATCTATACGCAAAATATTTTCAAAATTGGTGAGTGGACATTAAAGTAAAAATTAACCAAAATTAGAAAGTAAATTACCTCATGTGATCTGAATCTGGAGTCGTCGAGCTTCTTAATAGCATATTTCATATCTTCGTACCTCAAGAATTCCACAACGCCCGATCCATCTTTGAAAGAGTCGGCGAAGCAAACGTCGCCGGCTTCCCTCATATGGTCCTTCAAGTCCTGCCACGATCCGGACGGGGGAAGACCTACAATTTCGTTATTCGATAAGTTGTATCTTAAAATTCTCAGCTTAAAACATACCGGTGACTAGCACCCTGAATTGAGATCGTCTAGCCGGTGGACCTCTCGAACTTCGGCCTCGATCTCCGCCTTCACCACCTCGGCCTCCACCTCCACCGCCTCTACCGCCACGGAAACCACCATGTCCGCCTCCTCTGGGGAATTCAACCCTCAGTCTGTAGCCGTCGTAGTCGTATCCGTCTCTTGCGCGAACAGCGTCGTCGGCGTCCCTAAAAATTATGTTAGGAATTCCTATGTATCATCTTGTTGCAATTCCTACCTTGGGTCCTCGAATTCGACGAAAGCGAACGGGGGGCCCCGTCTGTTCTTCAGATCCACGAACGACACTTTACCGAATTTATAGAAGAGATCTTGGATATCTTTGGTTCGAATATCTGGGGGAAGATTTCCAACGTAAATTCGACAATCGTTGCGACCTCCACTCATTTTGAATCTCTGAATAGTTAAATAGTTGAGTTTTCGATTAGTTAAACGTTTCTAGAAGCGAGTTTCGAGTCGGTAAAAATTAATGATTATTATTGACAAAAATGGCAGCCATGGGCAGCTGTTTGGCTTCGGATTTTGACACAAAGATATTCTTATTTACAGAGAAAATTTTTCTTGTTCTTCATGACATTTATGATTTATATAGGGAAAAGTCACGGAGTGAGCGACATCTACTTTTAATCGTTTGAACTACCCGAGCGATGAACAACAAACTAACGTGTATGTGTTTATATGGGAAAAGTGTGAATTATTTGTATGATTTCGAGTCATTTATGTATCGAAATTGATATTTTTAGATGATAATTTATGGACAATTATTTCAAATAAGTTGTATACGAGCTGAAAATGCAGCGGATTGTAAGAGGTATTGTGGGAATAAGACCACGAAAAATGTGCTCTGTTACTCAATGCTCATCACATAGTTCTTCTGAAATTTCTTTGCATAAATTCCCGTTGAATCCCAAGT
Source organism: Aphidecta obliterata (assembly GCA_963966015.1). NCBI lineage: Eukaryota > Metazoa > Arthropoda > Insecta > Coleoptera > Coccinellidae > Aphidecta > Aphidecta obliterata. Next base: position 339,239 of record OZ014434.1, on the reverse strand, counting down.
CAGTTGAAAAATTGCAGACAATCTTCAAGATTGGGAAACGTATCTCAAAAAAGTTGTTACTTTGCACTTCCTGAAAGATGATTTCTTTTATCGTAAGTTCAATAATTTTTTATTATATAGTGGTCATTTGCTATCACATTCACGTTCATCCACATAATCGAAAATGTCCGAAGTGGTTATCTCGACTTTCACAGGCATTATTATTAATTCCCCAATCTTATAAAAAAATTTGAAAAGCAGTGAAGGGAAAACAGGAGCTTTTGAGCGCTCGTTCATCCATCTTGTAGGTAGATTCGCATTCTCCAGTTTTAGAAACCAATTGTATAAATTTTGACAGCATCTAGCGTGATTTTTCCCTATTAATTGAAATTCCTTTTTAATATTGCGGTAATGATAATGTGGAGACGTGAGGTCCTGAGTCCAAGAATTAAGAGTACCAGATCACGTTTTCATTCAGCGCAAAAATAAAATCCAGAGGCCAATGGCTTTAGAAAGATTTTATCTCAATTCTGTGTCTCAAAAGAAGAGGTTATGCGGAGATGCAACCTCCTAACCTAACCTTTAAAATTTATATTATTGACATTCTTTTTCAGCACGAAAACGAGGAGAATTTTTCTATCAAAATGCCGAAAAAACGTTTCAACTGGAAATCCAGAGAGTTGAAACAAACAATAATAGATGATTCGGAAACAAAAAAGGTAAGTAAATCAAACTGCTTCTTGGAGATCTATTGTAAATCGTTGCATTTTCAGTTAAATGTTGAGGTCGAACTTGAGGGACATTACGACGAGGCTAACCAGTTGGCATTGCCCTCTAAGAAGAGAAATACCAAAGTGAAGAGGCAGAAGGTTGAAACCGTAAGAATTCTATCGAAAAAGCAGAGGAAGCTTCTGGAGAAAATTGTCGATAAAAAGAAGAAAAAAGAAAACGTAAGTATACTTCTCAAACTGAACTCTGAAGTATGATTCATTTCTTTTAATTTTCTAGAGGAAAAACATTCTGGAAGAACTGCAGAAATACAGACTACCCCAAGAAGAGCAAGATAAGTTGGTTTCTCTGACGTCAATTCAAACCAAAGGTCTCAAACGGATATTCTTGGAAGAAAAAAATGCGAATGCTCCTCCAAAAAAGCGGAAATTCTATCCTGAAGAGGAGGATGTTAGTGAAAATAATGAAATTACCGTTTTATTAGACACTCCATCTGTGAAAGCCGCTATTCCTAAAAAAAAATACGATCCGAATAACGTCGGTATATCGGACTTCGAACCAAGCGACGATGAAGTTGAGGTAAAAAAGGAGATTTGTGAAACTCCCGTAGTGGAAGTAAAAGCAGAAATTAAGAAATGTGAAACAAAGAAAAATGATGAGACCGAAGTACAAATCATAACGGAAGCTCTGGTGAAGACAGAACGAAAACCTGCTGTGTTCGTCGAAGTTATCCGCGACACGGAAATCCAAGAGCAAAGAATGAAACTGCCGATTCTAGGCGAAGAACAACGCATAATGGAAGTGATCAACGCGAATCCCATAGTGATAGTTTCGGGAGAGACGGGCAGCGGTAAAACCACCCAACTTCCCCAGTTCCTCTACGAGGCGGGATACGCTTTGGAGAGACAGATCGGAATAACCGAACCGAGAAGGATAGCGGCCATCTCCATGTCGGAGAGGGTGGGGAAGGAGATGAGCTTGAGCTCGAGGGAGGTCTCGTATCTGATCAGGTTTCAGGGGAACGTCACGGAGGATACCAAGGTGAAGTTTATGACGGATGGGGTTTTGTTGAAGGAGATACAGAGCGATTTCTTGCTTAATAAGTATAGCGTTATTATTTTGGACGAGGCCCACGAGAGGAGTTTGTATACTGATTTGTTGGTCGGTAAGTTTTTGATTTCTTTCTGTTTTTTTTTTTTTTTAATGAAATGATTTATTCAATGAAATTATATAACTACAGAAAAAAATAAACATTCATAATTCTCTAAACATTACCCCAAACTGGTATCGAGGATAATATATTACAAAAGTATTATATGAATTCAATAAGACCTGACATTTGGTGGAATAACAATTCCACATCAAGAAAAATTATAAAAGCACTGCCGTGAAGGCAGGAGCTTTTGAGCGCTCGTACATGCACCTTGTAGGTAGATTCGCATTTTCCAGTTTTAGAAATCAATTGAAGGAATTTTCGACAGCTGTCACAAAAATTCTGAAACTTAGGCGAAACTCCAGACTTCATGTCGGTGCTTCAGCTGACCAATTTTTTTCCGATAATTCGCTAGAATTTTCCACGGTATCTATGGTCTTGGTGATGCGATCTGGACAAAATTTTGCACGTAGTTTGAATACATTATTCCTGAGCTAGGAGCATAATTTCATTCCAATCCGATCGGTAGTTTCGAAACAATCAGGAAAAAAATATTTTGAACGGCCATATTTACGGAACCCCTAGTCTAATTTTGCTCATTGATGAACTTGACCGCGACATTCGCGATCCAAACCTAACCTGAAAATTTCAAGTTCCTACGCCTTTCTCTTCGGAAGTTATAATTTTCTATGTTTTCTATGGTTCCGGTCATGCGATCTGGACAAAATGTTGCATTCTCGATTAAAATACAAAATTTTATCTCGAATGCGTCCAAGGATAAAAGTACCGCCATTGTATTCCCTATCCCCTTAAACTACTAAATGTGGGAAGTGTGATAGCTAAGAGGGACCGGGACCATCTCGACAGTCTGTAATCCCAGTGGAACGTATCCGGAATCCTTGCGAAAGGAAGGAAGCTTACCTACCCCTAAACAAGGGATACAATTCTTTTGACTCCTATAGAGAGCTTTTGCACCTAGTTATAATGTGAAGCTCGCACATATCATTCCTACAATTATCGAGAATCCAAAATATTAATGAACATATTAAAAAAACTTCCTCAACCTAACCTAACCTAACCTAACACGTGGAACCTAAATATTCATCACATCGACAACAAAAGATTATATCATACTAAAGTTACAATATAAAAGAAAGTTTCAGTCAATAAAGCAGAATATTCAACAATGAACAGTGAACGACTTACGTGCATGAGATTATCAAATAAAATCATAATATTATAGTAGGTATATCGAAACACTTTCTTTCGTGAATTCTACGACTAAAACCGTTGGCTTTTTCAACAATGGCGATATATTTAATATTTACCCCTGATTCCTTAGCTTCGTATTTTTGAGTAACTCACTCTGGTGAATCTCCACCAAAAAATCCGTTTCTCACCTCAACTCCAAAAAGAAGCATCGAGTTGAAAATAAACATCACGGAGTTGAAAATAAAAATCACGGAGTTCAAAATATTTGACCGTGTTCAGAATATTCGACTGTGTTCTTCTAATCTACTCCGAAATCGGTATTATATGAAGCTTCCCCATTTGCAGGATGATAATCTAGGACCGATCCATTACAACGTAGTTTCGAAATTATCGTGAAAACAAAATAATTCTGCTCATTGATAAACATGAACGCGACATTTCAAATCCACACCTATTCTGAAAATTTCAAGTCCCTAGGCCTTTCCGTTCGAAAGTTATGATTTTCCATGGTTTCTATGGTTCTGGTCATGCGATCTGGAGAAATGTAGCTTGAATATATCATTCTCCATTAGTATACAAAATTTCGTCACGATCGAATCTGTAGTTTTGAAATTATCGAGAAAAGTAAATTTCAAACGACCATATTTACGGAACCCCTAGCATAATTTTTCTCATAGATGAACGTGATCACGACATTCGAGATCCACACCTATCCTGAAAATTTCAAGTCCCTAGGTGTTGCTGTTCAAAAGTAAAATTTTTCTATGATTTCTATGGTTCTGGTCATGCGATCTGGACAAAATTGCAGATGTAGCTTGAACACCTCATTCTCCATTTGAATGCAAAATTTCATCTCGATCAAATCAGTAGTTTCTAAGTAATCAAGAGAACAAAACTTTGAACGGCCATATTTACGGAACCCCTTGTGGAATTCAGCCCATTAACGAACTTAACCGAGGCATTCGGGAACTGAACCCACACTGAAAATTTCAAGTCTCTAGGTTGTTCCGTTCGGGAGTAATCTTGCTTACGGCACATTTTCAGCTCAAAATTTGAAAAATACAGACATCGTGACGAAATGATATAGCCCTCGTGTAAGTATTACGAGCGCTCAAAAAACCCCACAGACGTGTACAACTGAGCAAGACCCCAAAAAAAACATTCAATTGAACAACTGGATACATTAAACTAACTCTAAGTCTAATTTAATTTGTTCTTTTCTTTAAAGTCAGGATTATTCATTTTTCTACAGTTAACTTAGTTAGTTCACTTCTTAATTCGGATTTCCACGAGTGCATTCATTGATTCCATCATTTTTCTCTCAGGTCTTCTGGCTTGGATCATAAAACTCCGCGAGAAGCGCAACATCCCCCTTAAGCTCATCGTAATGTCGGCCACCCTCCGGATAAAAGACTTTACGGCCAACAGGAGACTTTTCAAGATTCTCCCTCCGGTGGTGAACGTAGAAAGTCGTCAGTTCCCAGTCACCGTCCATTTCAACAGACGGACCGACGAGGATTACCTGAAGGAGGCCTTCAGGAAGACCGTGAAGATCCATTCCACCCTTCCCGAGGGAGGGATTTTGATATTCGTGACGGGACAGCAGGAGGTCCATCAGCTGGTTAATAAGTTGAGGAAGAAGTTTCCGTACTCGAAGAAGACGGTGGTGGAGACGAAGACGGAGCAGGATGAGGAGGAGGAGGAGTGGGGGGGAAAGAAGAAAAAGGTAATAATAATATTCAATACTCGGGATATCCCCATTAACAGTTTGAAAGTACACAAAATTAACATATCTTTTATATTTTCCTATTTGAATGTTCATATTATGTACTTTGTATAATTTTGATTACTCATTGAATCTTCAATGACGCCATTGTTGCAGGTGTTATTGTTTGTCGCATTCTATTCTGGAACTTTCAGATAAGATAATGTTATAAATACCTCGGAAGACGAATCGGGCGTCAATAATTAAGTGAGTTTCATACTAACTGTATGCTAGATAGGTCGGATAATCGTTCGTTGTATAGTCCATTTAAGAATTATTGACATCGAAGCAGGCCATGAACGTCCAGTCGAGGCTTTATTTCTGGTTACAAAAAAGTTACTAAATTTCATCATAGAAATAAAACATAAATATAACCCAGAAAAGTGTTGAGTATTCGAATGATCGAATAATTAAGCCGGAATATTTCGATTGCAGTTTAAACGTGGGAATTCAGGTTTGAAAGCACAAAAATATCGTGGAATGCTTTCATATGAAATTATCTGAACTTATCGTTCATATAAAAGTCAACCATGGAAAATAGAAGATCATTCAAATAAATATTTATTTTCACTCAAGACCATGCAATATTTATTGGTATTGGAAATCTTGCAAAATTCTAACCATAGAACTATAAGGGTACCATTTTGTCAGGATTCAAGAAGGATAATTAATGGAATTCTAGCAGGTATCTAGTCGTGCAACAGAAAAAAATTTTTGGATACTTCGCAAGCACAGGGCCAAAAGAATGGATTGGAAAAAACGTTATAATGTATTGAGGAATAAGAGAGAAACAAAAATTAAGAATCTATGTAGTACATGAAGAATTTTGACATGAAATTTGTACCGAACTATCAATATATGAACCAATTTGTGAATTATTTATTGCTCGGTGTTGAATACTTCAAGAAAGTCAATTTTTATTTTCATTCATTGAAACTGTCCATGAATTATTGAAAATATTATAATTGATGAGCAATTTTACAATTATTCAGTATGCTTTTGAATTGGGAACAATATAGCATGTGTATTAGCAGAGGGAATGTGAACAGGGTACTATACAGTATAAGTATAATAAATAAACTTAAAATATCTATGAATGATACAAGAGCAAAGATAAAAATATCATTGAAAACTTTGTTTCCACGTAGTGTAGTATTTTGGATGTGTTTATTGAATTAGCTGACATAATCCTATTGGTGGGCATCCTTTTGCAGGCAAGGTTTCAATTTTTCAATAACCCATTTATGAAATAATTCACCATTCATAGTAATCCTTATCATTAATACCACTGTCAAGAATCGGATCACATCCAGGTAAAAAATACATCCATTGTTCCAGCATTCAAAATAGTGCACCTTCTGCCTTTACCCTTGAATATACTCGGCATACCTTTTTGATTATTTCCTAGTGTCCACTGACAAATTTGAATACCGTTTTTGAATATCCAAATTTCATCTAGATAAATGAATTTTACGTTTTGTTCCATGTATTCTCGGTATTTATCACAATATCGTACTATTTTTGAGCGCTCGTACTACTTACACGAGGGCTATATCATTTCGTCACGATGTCTGTATTTTTCGAATTTTGAGCCGAAAATGGTCTCAATCGACTATGTTCGACTCACTGATGACGAATCCGTCGGAAAATTCGAGTCTGTCCGTCCGGCCGGCCGGCCGTATACACGATAACTCTCGAACGGAATGTCCTAGAAACTTGAAATTTTCAGGGTAGGTTCGAATCTCGAATGCCGCGGTTAAGTTCGTTATTGGGCAAAATTCGTCAAGGGGTTCCGTAAATATGGCCGCTCGAAATTTTGTTTTTCTGATTACTCCGAAACTACTGATTCGATCGAGGTGAAATTTTGCACTCAGATGGATAATTACGTACTCAAGCTACATGCAGAATTTTGTCCAGCTCGCATGACCAGAACCATAGAAACCATAGAAAATTATAACTTTGTAATGGAAAGGCCTAGAGACTTGAAATTTTCAGGATAGGTGTGGATCGTGAATGTAGCGTTCACGTGTATCAATGAGCAAAATAAGACTAGGGGTTCCGTAAATATGACCGTTTGAAATTCAGTTTTCTTGATCATTTCAAAATTATGGATTCGATCTCGACGAAATTTTGAATTTAAATTGAGAATTATATATTCGAGCTACATTTCTTCCAGATCGTATGATCAGAATCATAGAAACCATAGAAAATCATAACTTTCGAACAAAAAGGCCTAGTGACTTGAAATTTTCAGGATAGGTTCGGATCGCGAATTTCGCGATCCTTTTTATCAATGAGCCAAATTAGACTAGGGGTTCCGTAAATATTGCCGTTCAAACTATATTTTTTCTGATAATTTCGAAAATACTTATTGGATTGAAATGAAATTTCGCACATATATGAAGAATAATGTATAATTTTGTCCAGATTGCATTACCAAGACCATAGATACCGTAGAAAATTCTAGCGAATTATCGAAAAAATGGACCCAAAGCACTGACGTGAAGTCTGGATTTTCGTGTTGGTTTGAAATTTTCTTTGACAGCTGTCGAAAATTCCTTCAATTGATTTCTAAAACTGGAGAATGCGAATCTACCTACAAGGTGCATGTACGAGCGCTCAAAAGCTCCTGCCTTCACGGCAGTGCTTTTCGTAATTTTTCTTTTAAAAACTTGGCTTTCGATTTCAAAAACATAATTATATAATCTAATACAACCAACAAGGTTTATTGATACCGATATTATATTGAGATAAATTCTACAAATTTACAGGGAAAGAACAGGACGAAAAAGATTATCCTTCCCCGCATCGATCTGGACGACTACAGCCTCCCCAGGGACGCGGAGGAAGACTCATGCGAAGAAGACGACGACCTCGACTCGGACCCCGAAGACGAGACGTCGACAGAGGAGACCGTCTGTCACGGCCAGCCTCTATGGGTCCTCCCGCTCTTCTCCCTGTTGCCCGTCCAAGAGCAAAACAGGATCTTCGAACCCGCACCTTTCGGATGTAGGTTATGCGTGGTCAGCACGAACGTAGCGGAGACGAGTCTCACCATCCCCGGTATTAAGTACGTGGTGGACACGGGGAAGACGAAGGCGAAGCTGTACGATAAAGTTACGGGGGTGACGACTTTTAGGGTCTGTTGGACGAGCAAGGCGTCGGCGGATCAGAGGGCGGGAAGGGCGGGCAGGACCGGTCCTGGACACTGCTACAGGCTTTATTCAAGGTAGGATTATATCTCCGTATCAAATTGATAGTATATTCGTTTTAAATGTGTAATAGATCGGTCCTGAACTATCTAGCAATCATCCAGCGAATGAGGAAGTTTCCTATAATACCGATTTTACAGTGGATTGCTCAAAGTTTATGTACTAACTAGAAGCACGCAAGAAGAACATAGTCTGTACTCCGTCATTTTTGTTCGGTGGATGTTCGATACTCAAAGGTTAAAAAAGAGGTTATGGGTACTCTGATATAGAGAGCTAAGTACACTGGTGAGATGTTATAAGCAAGTAAAAAAGTATTCACGCTGATAATAAAATATATCGCCATTGTTGAAAAAGTGTTAGTCACAGAAGCAAGGATTCAGAGAATGAACGAAAGAAAGTTTTTCGATATACCTATACTCCGTTTAAGAATTATTGACATCTCGGTAGGCTGTGAAAAATCGAATTTAAGTTGGTAATAGACTATTCAGTGATATTTTGGGTTGCTGAATTCAGGTTGGTATAGGAATAACACTGACATTACCCATAGAAATCTTGCTTTGATGATTTTATCGAAGATATTGGTGAATATGTAATTATAGAAATTTGCTCTGAATTTGAGTATTTTTTGTCTTATGCTATTAAAATGGCTGGAAGTGACCAGGAAACATCGCGCCTAACAAGAGAATGCCAGGCAGTTTGTCGGTGTTACTTCGAGTTTTTCAAAGATTTGGCATATATTTCCGCTAGTGTTTCAGGTAAACTGTTATTCACCGACTCAAAGTGTATTCTGATTGATCAATATCTCTTAAATTTTCAGATTTCACAAAGCCCTGTCCGTAGAATATTAGCATGTTATTACAGCCTGGAATTAGCAGTGGAAGAAAACCTGTCCGATACGATTATTCCTTCAAAGAGACATTGAATGACTTTGTTTTTGCTAGAATTAAAAACAATGAATATATCAGTTTAGATATCCTTTTCGAACTGGCCAAAGAGCACCTAAATTTCAATTGATCGAAGTCAACATTATATCATAAAAAAAAAATTGGATACAAATACAAAAAATTCTTACTGATAAACAGAAAAATATAATAAAAATAGTACGATATTGTGATAAATACCGAGAATACATTGAACAAAACGTAAAATTCATTCATCTAGATAAGATTTGGATATTCGAAAACGGTATTCAAATTCGTCAGTGGACACTATAAAATAATCCAAAAGGTATGCCGAGTATATTCAAGGGTAAAGGCAGAAGGTGCACTATTTTGAATGCTGGAACAATTGATGTATTTTTTACCTGGATGTGATCCGATTCTTGACAGTGGTATTAATGATAAGGATTACTATGAATGGTGAATTATTTCATAAATGGGTTATTGAAAAATTGAAACCTTCCCTGCAAAAGGATGCCCATCAATAGGATTATGTCACCTTATTCAATAAACACATCCAAATCACTACACTACGTGGAAACAAAGTTTTCAATATTTTCATCTTTGCTCTTGTATCATTCATAGATATTTTAAGTTTATTTATTATACTGTATGGTACCCTGTTAACATTCCCTCTGCTAATACACATGCTATATTGTTCCCAATTCAAAAGTATACTGAATAATTGTAAAATTGCTCATCAATTATAATATTTTCAATAATTCATGGACAGTTTCAATGAATGAAAATGAAAATTGACTTTCTTGAAGTATTCAACACTGAGCAATAAATAATTCACAAATTGGTTCATATATTGATAGTTCGGTACAAATTTCATGTCAAAATTCTTCATGTACTACATAGATTCCTAATTTTGGTTTCTCTCTTATTTCTTAATACATTATAACGTTTTTTCCAATCCATTCTTTTGGCCCTGTGCTTGCGAAGTATCCAAAAATTTTTTTCTGTTGCACCACTAGCTATCTGCTAGAATTCCATTAATTATCCTTCTTGAATCCTGACATAAAATGGTACTCTTATAGTTATATGGTTAGAATTTTGCAAGATTTCCAATACCAATAAATATTGCATGGTCCTGAGTGAAAATAAATATTTATTTGAATGATCTTTAATTTTCCATGGTTGACTTTTATATGAGATAATTTCATATGAAAGCATTCCACGATATTTTTGCGCTTTCAAACCTGAATTCCCATATTTAAACTGCAATCGAAATATTCCGGCTTAATTAATAATTATTCGATAATTCGTATACTCAACACTTTTCTAGGTTATAACGGGTGATTTTTTTGAGGATAGGATTTTCATGCATTAGTATTTGCTCAGATTTTTTTGAGGTTAGGATTTTCATGCATTAGTATTAGCTCAGTATGCTTTGACATTTCATCATGAATAGACTTACTAACGAGCAACGCTTGCAAATCATTGAATTTTATTACCAAAATCAGTGTTCGGTTCGAAATGTGTTTCGCGCTTTACGCCCGATTTATGGTCTACATAATCGACCAAGTGAGCAAACAATTAATGCGATTGTGACCAAGTTTCGCACTCAGTTTACTTTATTGGACATTAAACCAACCACACGAATGCGTACAGTGCGTACAGAAGAGAATATTGCGTCTGTTTCTGAGAGTGTTGCTGAAGACCGTTACGGTGAATGGCGATCGCTATCGTTCGATGCTAACAAACTTTTTGTTGCCAAAAATGGAAGAACTGAACTTGGTTGACATGTGGTTTCAATAAGATGGCGCTACATGCCACACAGCTCGCGATTCTATGGCCATTTTGAGGGAAAACTTCGGAGAACAATTCATCTCAAGAAATGGACCGGTAAGTTGGCCACCAAGATCATGCGATTTGACGCCTTTAGACTATTTTTTGTGGGGCTACGTCAAGTCTAAAGTCTACAGAAATAAGCCAGTAACTATTCCAGCTTTGGAAGACAACATTTCCGAAGAAATTCGGGCTATTCCGGCCGAAATGCTCGAAAAAGTTGCCCAAAATTGGACTTTCCGAATGGACCACCTAAGACGCAGCCGCGGTCAACATTTAAATGAAATTATCTTCAAAAAGTAAATGTCATGGACCAATCTAACGTTTCAAATAAAGAACCGATGAGATTTTGCAAATTTTATGCGTTTTTTTTTTAAAAAAAGTTCTCAAGCTCTTAAAAAATCACCCATTATTTATGTTTTATTTCTATGATGAAATTCAGTTACTTTTTGTAGCCAGAAATAAAGCCTCGACATGGCCTGCTTCGATGTCAATAATTCTTAAATGGACTATAGTATAATATTATAGTTTTATTTGATAATCTTATTCACGTAAGTCCAATGTGCATTGTTGAATATCTGTTTTATCTGAAACTCTCTTTTATATTGAAACGTTACTGTGCGATTATCCTTTGTTGTCGTTGTGTGTTGGTGAATATTTAAATTCCACGTGTTTTGAGTCCTTTTTAGGTTCATTAATATTTTGGATTCTTGATACTTCGTTAGAACGATATGTGCCAGCTCAACATAATAACTCGGCGCACAAGCTCCCTATAGGAGTTAAAAGAATTGTGTCCTATTTTTGGGGTATAAGTAGTCGTAGTCAAAACTGAAAAACATCACAAATGTACAATTACTTCCAGCGCCGTCTTCAACGACACCTTCGTCGACTTCGAGGAGCCGGAGATCAAGAGGGCGCCCCTGGACGACCTGGTCTTGAGGATGCGTTCCATGCAGATAACCAACATCCTCAACTTCCCGTTCCCGACCGCGCCCGACCTGCTGCAGCTGAAGACCGCCGAGACCAGGCTGAAGATCCTCGGCCTCCTCGACGAGGGCGGGAAGGTCACCAAGCTCGGGAGGACCGTCGCCAAGTACCCGGTCTCCCCCAGGTTCGGCAAGATGGTGGCGCTCAGCTTCCAGCAGGACCTCGTCGCCTACACCCTGATCCTGGTGGCGGCGCTCTCGGTGCCCCAGCTGCTGTTGGAGGGCGGCGGCGGGGAGGCTCGGGGGTGGGCGGCGTCGCGGGGCGAGTGGGCGGGGGCCGGTAACGCTTATTTGTTGGGGGATAACATGGTGCTGATGACGGGCGTCGGGACGGCGGAGGTGGCGAACGCGCAGGGGAAGTTGGAGGAGTTCTGTCTGGAGCACGGGATAAGGCAGAAGGCGCTCGCGGAGGTGCGGAAGTTGAGGATGCAGTTGACCAACGAGATCAACGCGAATATCCCGGAGGCGGACTTGGCGGTGGATCCGAAGCTGCCGCCTCCGACCGACCACCAGGCGAAGATGTTGCGTCATATACTGCTGTTGGGGCTGGGAGATCAGGTGGCCAGGAAGGTGACCCTCGACGAGGTGCCGACCGGAGAGAGCAAGTCCAAATACAAGTACGCCTACAAGGTTGGGAGTATGGAAGACCTGGTGTTTTTGCAGCGAAGCTGCGTACTGAAGAGGACCATCCCCGATTGGGTGGTGTACCAAGAGTTGTACGAGACCAACAAGGTGTACATGCGCGGGGTGACGGCTGTGGAAGTCGAATGGTTGCCCCTGTATTACCCCAACCTCTGCCAGCTCAAAACTCCCGACACAGCCATTTACCAAGGTAAGTTATCGGATTCAACCTGAAACCAGTTAATCTATTATTATTATTAGATGGAAAAGTGATCTGTTTCGTCGACGGGACCTTCGGCCCTCAAGCGTGGCCGTTGAGGGGCGTCAGGGTGGAGTTCCCCGAGATGGAGCTGGCCTATCGGTGGTTCGCCAAGTTTTTGATGGAGGGGGAAGTGGCGGAGAAGCTGAAAAAGTACACGCCTCATCTTTTAAGTTCTCCAGCGATGATGATCAAGAAATATTATAAGCTGCAGCCGAGGACCAATTCGCTGTCGCAGGCGTTGATCGGGAGGAAGGTGAGGAGGAAGGAGGCGTTGTTGGAGGTTTGGGAAGAGAGCCCCAGTTGTAAGTTTTTTTTTTCAACTAAAATACTAATAATTTACTACAATATTACAATCAACATCCACAAAAAAAAACAATTCCAAAATACTTTACAAACATGTCGTAAACTGACTGGACTCGCTTGGAAAAAGCTAAAACAGGACCTATTTCAGCGTGATTATCTCATTTGAAACCCCGATTGTGACTTTTCCTATGAGAAATTAACGTTAGAATTAATGTCTCGGGAGAAACGTCACGGAATATAAAACTAATTTATCTACTCCGATTGAATAATATAGTCATTACTCAACTACTTTCGATGAAGTAATGGCATATGTAAACAAACACCGTGAGTGTTCTCCCACTCATTCACTCCTATAACTCCCATGTGTGATTGGCCGTAAGGGGACAATCCATTATTAGTATTGAGGGGAGGTCACTTGAATAATTTTGACGTTTAATCAAATTGAGTTGATACCTAATTATTATTGTGGATATTTCGCTGAAAAAGATTAATTCAGATAGTGAAGATGAATTATTATGTACATCTTCAGAAATAAGACAATCAGCTAATGTTACCATACAGAATTTATTGCCCGAAAAATACCAAAACAAATATGAAGGTGTATACAACAATTTTCAAGATTGGCGTAGCAGTAAGAATATCAAGTCATTGTTTACAGAGAATGTTCTTTTGGCATATTTTAGTGAACTTAGCACTAAATATGAAGCATCGCCCCTATAGACTTTCTACTCCATGCTAAGAAGCACGATCAACATAAATAATGCATGGTTATATGTGACTATTAAGATTTTTAAATAAAGATCTTTCTCTGTACTTGTATCTTAGTATTTATTGTTACAATCGTAGATAAAGTATAGTATTCAACTTGCGGTAATGGTCATAACTCACTTGATGAATTACAGCACTCGCCTCCGGCTCGTGCTGCAAACTTCATCTGCGTGAGTTATGACCTACATTACCGCTCGTTAAATAATATACTATTATCTCGGACTTTCTAGAGTTGTCAAAAATCGATCTTTTTCAAGTCGAGTTCTTGCGAGAACTGTAGAAAAGTAGGAGACGCCACATGGTTATTTGAGATTTTGTGAAAAGTTCGGCGGCAACTTTTCGTGTTTTTTCGACCTTTTCCGAACGTTATTTTCGTACATTTTGAATTCGAAATGGGCAACTTTTCAAGTACTGTCGGAAAGCCCGTTTCTTTTCCCCGAGAACTACAGCAATCAAAAAATTTCTGATGACTGTCTTTTTCAGATTTGTTACCAGAGTTTCTGCAATGGGTTCCCCAATCTTTAAGATCTGAGATAACAAGCATGTGGCCTCCCATTGACCAACCTTCAAGCTGAATGATAGTAATCGACTTGGTATAATTTGTAAATATAATGTAAAAATTGAATGAATGAAATTCCGAAGAATAATTGTATCCATAAATATAATGTAAACTATATACTGAAGGTTAAAATGTAAATATAGGTACAAAATATTTTAAATAGGAATCTTTTATATTTTATCTGTATTTAATAGAATTAATAGCTGTAATTGGTGTTTAAGGCTGTCTGCAGTCAAGAAATGGCAAATAGAATGTTGGATTTTAAGAACAAGAATTGAGCTTTATTGTTCCAAAATATTCACATAAAGAAACTAGTAAAATTCAAAAAGTCTATTAAATTAGCTCTGTAATTGTCACAACAAAATTCTTTTTCATCATGTACACTAACAAATCACACGAAACACAAACAACACCAAAAAATGCTTCTGAAGAATCGAATAATCATGGCGACTAAAGTGTGATAACCTCAATACCACCAGGACGAAAAACACAAAAACTCTTCTACTTTACTACATCAAGTTTCGGTTTTACTCCGCCTTCAACCTCCTCTTCGGATTAACCGAATTCTTGGCCTCGTCGTACAACCGGTTCAAACCGAAAACGTTCTTGATACTCTCCTCGTGAAAAGGAAACTTAACGAAACTCTTCTTTCCGTCCGGTATCGGCCTACGCATCACTTCTTTCCCCTCTTTGAACAACACGACGGTCGGGAGTTGCTTGGAGAAACTACTGTCGTTCACTTGGAACTTCCTGGCGGCTTCGGGATGTCTCCCGACGTCTATTTTTCCGAATTTTAAGTTGTCCAAACCGTAAACGTTACTGAGCTTGGCGAAGAAGGGGGCGAAGTTCACGCAAGCCGGGTTCCAAACGGCGTAGAATGTTATGAGCCAAGTTACTTGTTTGTCTTTCTCGAGCTCCTCTTCTAGGTTCTCGGCTCCTCTGAAATATACGACTTGGTCTACGCCTGAATATGTTGGTTCGGGAAAGAGGAACGCTCCGACTACAAATAAAATGTTGAACTGGTGCTTTTCAATCCGGAGGAATACTTACAAATGAAGACTATTCCATAAAAAATTCCCATTAATAAATCTGCGTTGAACCATAAAATGAGGTTTGCAGCTTTGGTGTAAATAAAACTGGATGAGAGATAATTGATCATGGACACACTGCCAGCTTTTCTTGTTCGGATCATAACCACGATAATCAGGAAGAATAGAATTTCAGTTTCTTTCTGAAAAAAGGTTTTGAGTTACCTTTTTATTACTCACTACATTTGATATTTACCCCATCAAATTCGCATTGATCTGTGCGGAATAAGTAGTTGCAGAGAATTGGCAGTCTTTTGAACGCGACATAAGACAAACTTAGGAGTATATTGAATAAATAATACGGTTTCATAAGCTGTTTCAGATCTTGTTTTATCGACATCTTGGGTTGAGATTGAGCTGATCCTGTTTCTTCAAATTGGTTCAATAAAATTCTTTTAATTCAGAACATCCTAATTAGTTTGAAAGACAATGTTATGTGGGTTGCGTCTGACAGTTCTGACAGTGGGTTTTATGAACTACTGCTTCATTTAATTTTTTTTGAATGTATATTAATGAAGCATATGATAAAAAATTTCCTAACATTCTTTATTATTTATTAGTTCATAGTTGAACTGCATTGTATGCGTCCCTTTTTGGAGGTTCATCGTAGATGTAATAATTAGTAGGTCCATGAATTTTCAAACGTCATTAATCGTCACCAGGAAAATATTTTGATTTTCATCAACAAAAATTGCGAACTTGAATGTGTATAACATTTATTCAAATACTGAATATATGAAGAAATGTGTTCTTTTTAGTATATGTTACCCTAAAGTATTCAAAAATGGATGTTTCTGATAGTGAACCCACTGATAGTATCGACGATCAAGATTTTTTCATCAATTTCGATCCAGAAGTTCAATCTGCTATAGAAGAAGTGAGTTCATTTTATTCCATCGTGTGCTTTTAAAAACCTCGAATTTTCCAGGTTTTACTAAAAAAAGATCCGCTAGATGAGAAAGATTTCAACACTATTGATTACATCAATAATCTCTTCCCCACAGAACAATCCTTGTCTAATATCGACGAGGTGGTAGCTAAATTTGAGAATAAAATCCTAACTATCGATAATGAAATCACCACAATTATACACGGACAGGTAGAAGCCAGTCAGGAAGGAAAAGAAGCCCTCGACGAATCTCAGAAAGTAATAAAGGAATTATTCTTCCACATCAAGGATATCAAAGAACAAGCCGTGAAATCCGAGGAAATGGTCAGGGAAATCACGAGGGACATCAAACAATTAGATTGCGCCAAACGCAATCTAACCCTGGCAATAACAACTCTAAATCATTTGCACATGTTAGTCGGCGGTGTCGACAACTTGAAGCTTCTATCGAAGAAAAAGTTATACGGAGAAATCGCCCTTCCACTACAAGCGATCAGCGAAGTCATGACCCATTTCGAGAACTATTCCGACATACCGCAGATCAAAAGTTTGGCGGATCAAGTTAAACAAATCCACTTAGAACTAGCCGAGCAGATAAATTTGGATTTTCGAGAAGCGTTCTCGAACGCCAAAACTGCCATTCCGAACAAGCAGCTGTCGCAGGCTTGTCTCGTCGCCTCCGTCCTAGATTCTTCGGTGAAGAAGGGACTGTTGAGATGGTTCGTCGACTTGCAACTGGAAGAATACAATCATTTATTTCAGGAAACGGAGGATACGGCTTGGTTGGATAGAATCGACAAGAGATACGCTTGGCTGAAGAAGAACCTGGTGGATTTCGAGGATAAACTAGGTAATTTAGATTGGTAACTTGAACGTTGTTTGATCGTATTTTCTTAAAGGAAACATGTTCCCTCAAAACTGGGAGGTATCCGAGAGGATCGCCGTTCAATTCGCTCACCGTACGAGGGAGCAGCTTTCGAAGATTATGGTTAAGAGGAAGGCGGAGATGGACGTTAAGCTCCTACTTTACGCCATCCAGAAAACCACGGCCTTCGAAAATCTGTTAGGTAGAAAGTTCACGGGTATCACCATAACGGAGGAGAACCCGCAGTTGGTGGTGGACAACATCGACAATCCTGAGTTTTTGTCGGTGTTCGACGGGTTGATCGGGAAGTGTTTCGTTCCTCATCTGGAGATTTATATCGATAGCGTGGATAAGAATCTCAGCGAACTGTTGGAACGGTTTATATTGGATGAAAAGCAGGTGAATATACGTAGAGTTGATTATTACGAAATCTACATAATATTAAGAAAAAATATGTTAATTTGTCCAAACAGGAGGTTCTGCCAATTACAATAATAACAAAATATAATCAACAATCAATTATCTAATAACAAAACAAAGTTGAACTTGTAAAGTTTTGCAGTTTTAAATACTGACTATTTTATCTGAACGAGAGTTCAGAACACTTTCAATATACGAACACGCGGGATCGCAAACTAATCTTAACTATTTTTGGCCAGCGCAGTGATCAATCTAGGAAGGACTCTACATTTCGTAGAAACCACAGGACCTTCTCATCGTACTAGGGAAATTTATCGGGAAGTCTGAGACAATTAAAACACAATATTTTTAGCACCCAAAATAAGAAAATAACAAGTTTATTTCAGAGTGCCAAAAGGTAAAAAAAAAAAACAACCCCAAGGGGAAGAAAAAAAAACAACCTCGCAAGTAAAGAATATTCCTAAACAGAGGTAAATAATAAAATGGTAAATAATTATGAGAATAGTAGAAAATATCAAAATCAAGTGGTAAAATATATCAACATCAAGTAATAATGAGAGTGGTAAAATGTATCAAAATCAAGTAATAATGAGAGTATTTAAATATATCAAAATCAGGTAATAATGAGAGTATTAAAATATATCAAAATCAAAAGTCAGTCATAGAGAGCAATGGGAAAATATATCACAATCAAAAATAGATACTACAGAACGAGAAAACCCTTTCTGTAGAATAGATAGCATTAATGGTAAAAGATATCACAAATGGTGGATGCAAAGATCATGTATCGTAAGTGAAAAACTGTTCACTAAATAACAATATACACAGAAAAGGGTTGGATTCAAGAGGGACTTTCCTTCAGAATGATAAGTGCTACGTCCACACCAACAACTTGAACGGTACAAAGGAAAGATTATTCCAGAATTGCATTCTTTATCCCCTTAATGACTAAATACTAAATGAGGTAAGGGCAAGTAGGGACCGAGACCATCTCGACAGTCTGTAATCTCAGTGAAATAAATTCAGGGAATCCTGCAAGTTCGAGCAGTGATTAAGTGCTCTACAGGGAGGAAGGTTCAACAACTACACAATGCAAAGAGATACAATTCTTGATATATATCCCATGGGGGAATCTCTATACCGCGTCATTATGTTTAGCAGGCACTTATCTCTCCAATTAAGTTTCAAGAATCCAACATATTAATGAACCATCTACCAAGTTTCCCAAGTGGGATAATTGAAATAGTGGTATTGACTGGGGGTACACAAGTACCTGAAATATGAATAAATATCACAAGCACAAATACGTAATAAATATTAAATGGAGAAACAGTACCATATAGACAACAATCAAGAATAAATAATCTTTCAGTGGACTTACTTGCATACGATTATCAAAGAAAACGGTAATAAAATACTAGGGATAATGGAAACCTTTGGTTTCGTAAATTTGCTGAATTCTACGACTAACGCTTAACAACCTTACCAGTGTTCTTCGCTTTGTGTATATCAAATATGAGAGCCACCACACTGGTGCATCGCTTTCAAGAAGTCAACAGTCATCTTTTTTCTATAACCTCCAAAAACCATCGAATAGAATCACGGTGTAAACAAATAAAAATCACGGAGTTATTTGACCGTGTCCAGAATATTCGACCGTGTTCTTTCAATCTACTCTGAAATCGGTATTATATGAAGTTCCCTCATTCGTAGGATGTTAATCTAGGACCGATCCATTACAAACTTAAAGAGAAAATCAAAAAGAAAATTAACAATATTGGAGTTTTCTTCAGAGTAAACCGACGGAAGCGACCGAGACACAGGCTTCGATCCTCCCGAGCTGTCCCGACCTGTTCGTCTTCTACAAGAAGAGCCTCATCCAGTGCGCTCAGTTGGACAAAGGCAAGACCATGCTCGGTTTGACCAACGTCTTTCGCAAATATCTGGAACTCTACGCCGAGAAACTCCTACAGGTACTCCCCCCACCCCCTTCTTTTTCCGAAACCTCTCTCTGAATTTTGAATCGTTCAGAACAACCTGCCCAAAATGGAGCCCCAATCGCTGGGCACCAGCGTTTCGATGCTGACCAGGGACATCCAGAAGATGTCGACGTCGGGTCTGATCCAGAACTTTTCTTCGCTGCTGAAGGAAGGGGAGGCCGTCAAGTTGAGCAGAGAGGAGCAGGGAAGGATCTGTTGCATCCTGACGACAGCCGAGTATTGCGTGGAGACCACGCAGCAGCTGAGCGACAAGCTGAGGCAGAAGATCGAGGTTGCGTTGGCCGATCAGGTGGATTTTTCCAAGGAGCAGGACTATTTTCACAAGTGAGGGTTGTGCGAGTGGGAAGTTTTTTTATGGAATGGTTTGTTTACAGGGTGATATCGAATTGTATCCAGATCCTCGTGCAGGACTTGGAGAATGCCTGCGAACCTGCCTTGACTGCCATGAGTAAGGTGAGACACTGTCGGTAATCATAATAACAATAATAATAATTTATTCCTCCTTCGAGACATCATAAAATGTATAGGAATTGTCGTCGAGAAGAAAAAATTACGAAAAGCACTGCCGTGAAGGCAGGAGCTTTTGAGCGCTCGTACATGCACCTTGTAGGCAGATTCGCATTTTCCAGTTTTAGAAATCAATTGAAGGAATTTTTGACTGCTGTCAAAAATATTCTGAAACTTAGGCGAAACTCCAGACTTCATGTCGGTGCTTCAGCTGATCAATTTTTTCCCGATAATTCGCTAGAATTTTCCACGGTATCTATGGTCTTGGTGATGCGATCTGGACAAAATTTTGCACGTAGTTTGAATACATTATACCTGAGCTAGGTGCATAATTTCATTCCAATCCGATCGGTAGTTTCGAAACTATCAGGAAAAAAATATTTTGAACGGCCATATTTACGGAACCCCTAGTCTAATTTTGCTCATTGATGAACGTGACCGTGAAATTTGCGATCCAAACCCACCCTGAAAATTTCAAGTTCCTAGGCCTTTCCGTTCAAAAGTTAGAATTTTCTATGGTTTCTATGGTTCTGGTCATGCGATCTGGACAAAATATTGCTTCAATATATCATTCTCGATTAAAATACAAAATTTCATCTCGATCGAATCCGCAGTTTCGAATTTATCGAGAAAACAAAATTTCAAACGACCGTATTTACGGAACCCCTTGTATAATGTTGCTCACGTTCATCTACGTGATCACGACATTCGAGATCCACACCTATCCTGAAAATTTCAAGTCCCTAGGCGTTTCCGTTCAAAAGTTACAATTTTCTATGGTTTCTATGGTTCTGGTCATGCGATCTGAACAAAATTTCACATGTAGCTTAAACACCTCATTTTCCATTTGAGTGCAAAATTTCATCTCGATCAAATTTGTAGTTTTTAAGTAATCAGGGAAACAAAACTTTGAACGGCCATATTTACGGAACCCCTGGTGGAATTTGGCCCATTAACGAACTTAACCGAGCCATTCGGGAACTGAACCCACACTGAAAATTTCAAGTCTCTAGGTTGTTCCGTTCGAGAGTTATCGTGCTTACGGCCGGCCGGACGGCCGGACGGACAGACTCGAATTTTCCGACGGATTCGTCATCAGTGAGTCGAACATAGTCGATTGAGACCATTTTCGGCTCAAAATTCGAAAAATACAGACATCGTGACGAAATGATATAGCCCTCGTGTAAGTAGTACGAGCGCTCAAAAATGAAACAACACAAATACAAGTGAACAATGAAAGTACTAATAGAACACACTTGACGATAGCAATAAAAGAAGAAAACTGAAATGATAGGATTAACAAAAAACTTTTGAATACTATAAAAGCATTTTTCAATCAGTATTGATTTAACTTCCTTATTAAATGTAGGCAAGTGATTATATAATTTCATTCTTGTAAAGGTAGTTGACGACTCGCATTTTTTAATTCTAGTTCATAACCTTGTTATCTTTCTTTTCTTTTATATTACGTTTTT
The DNA here is from genome assembly GCA_963966015.1 of Aphidecta obliterata. Taxonomy (NCBI): domain Eukaryota; kingdom Metazoa; phylum Arthropoda; class Insecta; order Coleoptera; family Coccinellidae; genus Aphidecta; species Aphidecta obliterata. The sequence goes on along the minus strand of OZ014434.1, from coordinate 317,714 downwards.
ATAGATTCAATGGCAATTGTCATTCTATGCCATTTGAATATGGAAGTTAAGGAAAAATCTCTGACATTTTTTGTTTTTGTCAACTTTATGAAATTCAAAAATAGAAGGCGAGAAATTCTGTCGAGAAAAGAAAAGTCTTAATTCCAGTATTTTTTTGGACTTTTAATTTTGTTCCGTTGACATGAGAAGATCTCTAACTTGTAGACATCTTATGTTTATATCATTTCTATACCATTTGAATATAGAAGTTAAGAGAAAATCTCTGACATTTTATGTTTTTGTCAACTTTATGAAATTCAAAAATAGAAGGCGAGAAAATTTGTCAAGAAAGAAAAGTCTTAATTCCAGTATTTTTTTGGACTTTTAATTTTGTTTTGTTGACATGAGAAGTTCTCTAATTTGTAAACATTTAATGTTTATATCATTTCTATGCCATTTGAATATAGAAGTTAAGAGAAAATCTCTGACATTTCATGTTTTTGTCAACTTTGTGAAATTCAAAAATAGAAATCGAGAAAAATTGTCAAGAAAGAAAAGTCTTAATTCCAGTATTTTTTAGACTTTTAATTTTGTTTTGTTGACATGGGATAATCTCTGACTTGTAGACATTTTATGTTTATATCATTTCTATACCATTTGAATATAGAAGTTAAGAGAAAACCTCTGACATTTTATGTTTTTGTCAACTTTATAAAATTCAAAAATAGAAGGCGAGAAAATCTATCAAGAAAAGAAAAGTCTTAATTCCAGTATTTTTTGGGACTTTTAATTTTGTTTTGTTGACATGAGAAAATCTCTGACATGTAGACATTTTATGTTTATTTCATTTCTATGCCATTTGAATATAGAAGTTAAGAGAAAATCTCAGACATTTTATGCTTTTGTCAACTTTATGAAATTCCAAAATAGAAGGCGAGAAAATTTGTCAAGAAAGAAAAGTCTTAATTCAAGTATTTTGTTGGACTTTTAATTTTATTTTGTTGACATGAGAAAATATCTGACTTGTAGACATTTTATGTTTATCTCATTTCTATGCCATTTCAATATAGAAGTTAAGAGAAAATCTCTGACATTTCATGTTTTTGTCAACTTTATGAAATTCAAAAATAGAAGGCGAGAAAATTTGTCAAGAAAAGAAGTCTTAATTCCAGTATTTTTTTGGACTTTTAATTTTGTTTTGTTGACATGAGAAAATCTCTGACATGTAGACATTTTATGTTTATTTCATTTCTATGCCATTTGAATATAGAAGTTAAGAGAAAATCTCTGACATTTCATGTTTTTGTCAACTTTATGAAATTCCAAAATAGAAGGCGAGAAAATTTGTCAAGAAAGAAAAGTCTTAATTCAAGTATTTTGTTGGACTTTTAATTTTATTTTGTTGACATGAGAAAATATCTGACTTGTAGACATTTTATGTTTATCTCATTTCTATGCCATTTCAATATAGAAGTTAAGAGAAAATCTCTGACATTTCATGTTTTTGTCAACTTTATGAAATTCAAAAATAGAAGGCGAGAAAATTTGTCAAGAAAAGAAGTCTTAATTCCAGTATTTTTTTGGACTTTTAATTTTGTTTTGTTGACATGAGAAAATCTCTGACTTGTAGACATTTTATGTTCATCTCATATCTATGCCATTTGAATATAGGAGTTAAGAGAAAATCTCTGACATTTCATGTTTTTGTCAACTTCATGAAATTCAAAAATAGAAGGCGAGAAAATCTGTCAAGAGAAGAAAAGTCTTAATTCCAGTATTTTTTGGGACTTTTAATTTTGTTTTGTTGACATGAGAAAATCTCTGACATGTAGACATTTTATGTTTATTTCATTTTTATGCCATTTGAATATAGAAGTTAAGAGAAAATCTCTGACATTTCATGTTTTTGTCAACTTTGTCAAATTCAAAAATAGAAATCGAGAAAAATTGTCAAGAAAGAAAAGTCTTAATTCCAGTATTTTTTTAGACTTTTAATTCTGTTTTGTTGACATGGGATAATCTCTGACTTGTAGACATTTTATGTTTATCTCATTTCTATGCCATTTGAATATAGAAGTTAAGAGAAAATCTCTGACATTTTATGTTTTTGTCAACTTTATGAAATTCAAAAATAGAAGGCGAGAAAATCTGTCAAGAAGAGAAAAGTCTTAATCCCAGTATTTTTTTGGACTTTTAATTTTGTTATCTGTCTTTTCTTCTACATCAAAAATAAAGATATTCAGGAAAAGTGTACTTGAAATACCAATTTTCTTTCTCGATATTCTCGGAAAATAATGATTTGCCAGTGCCCTAATTGGAACTGTAGCATGAAAACGTCATAAAGAATCTATATGCGAAATATTTTTAAAATTGGTGGGTGGGCGTCAAAGTAAAAATTAAAAAAAACGTTTTCATAGATCCAATGGCAGTCCATCGACACGGTCGGCGATCAGAGCCCCTACATCTCCTCGATCTGCAACCACCTGAAGAGCAACGTGCCCGCCGTAAGGGACAACCTCTCGCAGTCCCGGAAATACTTCGTGCAGTTCTGCCTGCGTTTCGTGAACCAGTTCATCCCGAAGTTCGTCCAGACGATCTACAAGTGCAAGCCGATGAACACGGAGGGGGCGGAACAGCTGCTCCTGGACGCGCACATGCTGAAGACGGCGCTGTTGAACCTCCCGTCGGTCGGGTCGCAGGCGGGGAGGCCGCCGCCGGTGGCGTACACGAAGGTGGTCACCAAAGGTCGGTGGGCGTTTTCTCGGCTTTTCGAGCGGATTTGAACCGTTTTTGGGTTTTTCCAGGGATGACGAAGGCGGAGATGATCCTGAAGGTTGTGATGTCGCCGATTGAACCGAACAAGAACTTCGTGGAGCATTATAAGAAGCTGCTTCCGGATTGTCAACTGTCGGAGTTTTATAAGATATTGGACATGAAGAGCGTCAAGAGACAGGAACACGCTGTTCTTGTGGAGATGTTCAAGAGTAAATGAGAGCTGAAGATATGAAATTTTATAAGTATTATTGAATTTTTATTAGAAAGTTATTGGTTATTTCGATTTGCTTCATTTTATTTTCGAAATTAATAATGATAATATGCTACTAACAAATACAATAAGAACTTAATATCAACTAGTAAGCCAGGAGATCCACATAATAGGTAGATTCGACTTTTCCGATAGATTCACCTTTTCGGGTAGATCCACATTTTCGAATAGTTCGGTGAAGAAAACAAAAAAAAAATAATTTTGATTATTGCCAGAAGGGCCAAGAACGGTCCTGTCCTAAAATGCCAATCGAAGGGGGCGGGGCTTAGTTTATCCACGATATACGTTCCTCGAAACCACCGAAAATTCACGAAAATTGATTTCGAAATATCGAAAGAAAAATTATTCAATTATATTCACCAAATATTTTCCTCAAAATCAGTTTATTTCCATACAAAATTCATAATAATTCTCCAACGTCAAATATTGCATTCAAAATTCCAGATGCCTTCATTAATTTTTCATCCACCGTGGATTATTTTGTTTCCATAATTCTGAAAATAAGAAAGAAGAATAAAATTAGCATGTTTAACAAAAAGGTTATTCTTGAAATTCCATATTTGCTTCGCTCGGTTTGTCGAAGAATGATATTTTTCAATTAGATCAAGACAAAACATCCTAAATTTACAAAATAGGGGGTGGAATAGTTTCAAGGAACATTCAATCTGATTCAAATCATTTGGATACCCCCAAGAAGTTTACTTTTGATTGTTCCATTTTTGCTGTGATCGGTTTGTCGAACAATGATATTTTTTCGATTCGATCAAGACAAAACATCCTAAACCTTCAAAATAGGGGGTGGAATAATGTTCAATCTAATATACCTTATAAAGAACCCCTCGAAAGCTATATTCTCAAAATTTCTATTTTCACTTGCTCGGTAGTTGTTTTTCCTTGTGAAATCCTGAAAAATATCGAAAAGTAATGAAACTGTCTCGAAAAATTTATGAGAACGATTTGGTATATCGTTCTTACCTGCTTTTCATCCCTAATTCGTTGTTCTTTCAGATTTTTGTACGAAGATTTGACCTCTTTTCTTCCTTGGGGGTTATTTACGATAAATTATTCAAATATTGTCTCACTCAACTGAAAATGTAAGAAATACGTCTTATTACGATAGGAAATCATTTTAAATTCTAACTTACCTTGAAACTCTCTCTTAATCGCATTGATCGATCATTTTCAAGCATCTTCATCGGTACAAACCGACAAAGTAAACATTCTCTATCTGAATGTAAGCATAACCTATGATGATCGAAGAAATTACATTCTTCTTTTTGGATACGTTCCGTTATTTGAATTTCCCTTTTATATTTACACGTCAGCATTAATTTCTCATCCTATTTATTCAAATCCATCTCGAAATTATCGAGTTTCGAGAAAATCCGACGTCGTGTCAAAATACGATTATTCCCGTGAGAAACGTCACGTATTATCTATGATTTTTCGTTTTCAATTTGTATTCATCAACTGGAATTGTAAACAAATACGTATTATTGGGATAAAAAAAACGTTTTAGTTACTCACTTATTTACTTATCTTGATTTCCCTCTATTATACTTAGCACCTTCATTTTCGTTCTAGTTCTATCGCGTTACGTTAATGTAAACATTAACCGATGTTGATCGAATTCTCTTTCTTCTTGTCGGTAACATTCGGATATGCTTTCGAATTGAGCCGCCAAAATCTATTTCTCGTCGATTTTATTTGAATTCATCTCGAAATGATCGAGTTCCGAGGAATTTCGTCGACTTTTGACAGTACCTTAGAAAAGCCCGTTTCTTTCTCTCGAAAACGCGGGGGCGTTTTTTTTATCCTGTATCTCGAAAACGAAACGTTCGCGATCCCATGTTTATGGGTTCTCTTAAAATTACTCAAGGAATCTCCTCTCTTCGTTTTTACCTTCAATTTAGGAACACCCTGTATATTTCAATAAAACAACAACAAAATTGATCAACAACAAACTCTAGAATAACCAGAACTATTGAATAGTCAAAATGACAGACTCGAATTTTTCGACGGATTCGTCATCAGTGAGTCGAACTTATATTTATCCCTCCTTTCATACTTTTCAGGCCGATTTCAATGTATTGAAAGAGGTTACCTAATATGTGAAAAAATTCTTGAAAAAATATTCTAAGAGAAGTTGAGGAACAAACTACTGTTTTTGATATAAATACAAGTACTTTTTTACCACAACTAGATATTTATTTATCAACACATAAACTAAATATTGATTCAATATGAAAGAAATAAACACAGACCTGGAATTTTGGGATGAACTGGAAGAGATTCATCTTACCAGATACACAGAAAATAATTCATTTTTCAGATATTTTTCTTTTGGCACCTCTCTCGGGTGGAAAGCACTCGAAGAACTCATCCATAATTTGATCTATTTTCTCATCGATTTCATCCAAAGTTAATAGATCTTTTGTGACAACTTCTTTTCTGTCTTCTCCAATCAATTTTGATTTTAAATATTCTACTTTATTCGAATGTGCTTCATTTATGAGAAAAGTGCTTTGGAATTCGAATGTCAATTGATTTATCAAAGCATCAGTTACGTCCTTTTGTTCATCTGTGAGGATTACCGGTTCTTCTTTATTAATTTCAGGTTCAAATATTTCATTAGCGTGGGCTATATCTTTTTCGAGAAATACCTATAAATAAAAATTAAAGAGGTGGAAAAGATTTTAAACATTCATTCAGTGAAATAAACACAAATAGTTCAATACTCTCACATCATTGTGAGTTTTTGTATATTTACAGTGGAAATATAACAAATTTTATGTTGAAGATATACTATGAAAGTATTCTGAAACAAGTATTATGGTCAAATTATACAGAGTATAAGAACTAAGAAATGCTGAATAAACCGAAGATGTTAGAAGTTTCTTAGGTCAACTCTGTATATGTAATTTTACCTTACTTACAAATGATTGTAAAAAATGTGATTCATTACATTTACCTTATTATCATGTATGAGCTTGGGAATGAGTTCAACTGCTTTTGGGGAATCCCCGCTCCTCATCACCTTAGCGCATACCAAAACTTTATCGTTATTGACGCAATATTGCCAAAATTGATAAAAATAAGGAAGCTCTTCCTTAGCGTCGGCTTCTACAATTCTGGGCTCAGTAATAACTTCACCCATTCCACTCAAACGGTGGCATACATATAAAAGAGTCCAGCCAATTGGGAATTTACTTTCCACCCTTTGGTCCAAACTGAATTCCTGGTTGAAGTATGTCTTATTATCTTTATTATAAAGGAAATACTTGAAATCTGATGAAAGCATCTCTTCTGAAGAATTCTGATATATTCGCTTTACCGGAGTACCATCCTCCGCTACAAAATCATTATTCAGAAGTCTCTCATATTTAATGTAACTCTTTCTGATTACGGTAATGTACTTGGTGAAATCGTCTGCGAATGGATAAAAGCAGAGTCTCCGTTGAGAGTGTCTGAAGCAGATCGTGGAGAGTATTTTCTCTAATAAACCCTCCTCATCTTCACATATTATTTCCCGTTGTGGAGTGTGAAGTAAAGAGAATAGCTCGGAATAGAATTTATCATATTGAAAATCTTCATCCGTAACAACTAGTTGGAAATTGATATCGTTTTCTTCGAAATTCTTAGCTTCATGAAGAGCTGTGAACCTTTTAGATGCGTCTCCATTTACCTACAAAATTTTAGTTTTTTTCACCTTAAGTAGGAATATCACTTGCCGATCTTACCGGGTCGGGATCATCCGTAATGAAAATCAATATTCTCTTGTAGAATTTGGTACTAACGTCCTTGAATTTTCTTTTACAGAACTGCAAAAAGGATGCCAAGTCCAAATCGTAACTCCTCATATATTTATTTTTCAGTTCATCTTCACTAAGATGCGACTTCAATTTCAATAATTTCCAAGTTTCAATCATATTATCCTTGAAGTTCACTAGAGTTGCCTTCTCGTCCTTATCATATAAATATACAGAAAATGGGCTCCAACCTCTTGTATCAGATTTAAGGAGTAAATAGTCTGATAACCGGTATAATGCTTTCATACAATTTTTGAAAGGTGTTGGCTGACCATCCGATTTGAACATTGAACAATGTGTATCGATAGCAACAATAACATAGGATGGTTTGTAAAAAGATGTATAATCTCCTTGATCGTCCGACTCTACAGGAACCTCTGCCATATTCGCTGATGAAATATTTATAAATATCTAAAAATTGAGTAGAAAAAATCAATTTTAACAATTACTTTTCTTATGGGTATGAATGAAATTTAGTGATTTAGTCACAGTCATTTGAAATACGAAGATCAATTTTATATCACTTTTATTGATAATTATTGAATTACCTTTCTAAATCACCACTAAAACCTGCCCCAGAAAATTGGACTCAAACTTTTAACCTGAAATTCAATAACTTCGTGAACGTATTTCAACTGAATAACACTGATATAAATACTGTACCGACTAATTTTTTTTTCAATACCAATTACTCTGCTCAGAATTCAGAAAACGATTAAAAATCCTAAATATACCTCGCGAGTACCTGGTTTCTGGATATAAAATAAAAATATCTGGCTCAAAAGCACGTGAAATATGAAAAGAATACTCGTTTTTTAGGTTCGGGATTTAGCCGGCAGGGGCGTTTAGACTTTAGAAGAAAACTAAATTTCAAACGACCATCTTCACGGAACCCCTAGTTTAATTTTGCTCATAGATGAACGTGATCACGACATTCAAGATCCGCACCTATCCTGAAAATTACAAGTCCCTAGGCGTTTCCGTTCAAAAGTTACAATTTTCTATGGTTCTGGTCACGCGATCTGGACAAAATTCCACATGTAGCTTGAACACCTCATTTTCCATTTGAGTTGAAAATTTCATCCCGATCAAATCTGTTGTTTTCAAGTAATCAGGGAAACAAAACTTCGAACGGCCATATTTACGGAACCCCTGGTGGTATTTGGCCCATTAACGAACTTAACCGAGGCATTCGGGAACTGAACCCAGACTGAAAATTTTAAGTCTCTAGGTTGTTCCGTTCGAGAGTTATCGTGCTTACGGACGGCCGAACGGACATACTCGAATTTTCCGACGGATTCGTCATCAGTGAGTCGAACATAGTCGATTGAGACCATTTTCGGCTCAAAATTCGAAAAATACAGACATCGTGACGAAATGATATAGCCCTCGTGTAAGTAGTACGAGCGCTCAAAAAACAGCAAAACTTGACACTACACTAATCTAAACATTCACCAAAAAGTCGTCACAGAAAATCAGAAAAAAAACCTAGAATAATCCGTTTCACTACAATAAATCCCGAAAAGACACTCGTTTTCCTCCATGTTTGTTTACATTTCACAGCGCCCTCATCGGTAGTTGGAATCGTGAATCGCCAAAATGCGATCAAAACGATGACGTCATCATAGAAAAGTCAACGTTGTCAATTCAATTTTCTAACCGGACTAAATTATTTCAATCTATTTGGTGCGTCACGTCATCAGTTCGACGCGAAAATACGAATATTTCAAAACGGACGAAATAGTTTTGAAAAATTATCGCGCGAAAAAATGACTCAAGTGACACTGTAGCGACCATAGAATACTCTATACTCCAAGGCAGCCACCTTCCAGTGTTCCAGTATAGAATAATATGCTATATTCTATGGTAGCGACTATCGAACCATAGATTCTGTGGATCAAAACGGCCGTAAGGGTGATAAATTTTGTCATTTTATGAAATCGAGACTCGTGGTCCAAAACATCAAAATCAAAGATGAATTTTTACCCAATAAAAACAATAATCCATTCAGTAAAAAATATAATTTATCAACAAAAATAAATAAGTTTCTTTGGTTTCATGGTCTTAAAACTAGTTTTCGTGGTGTAAAAATAAAAATTGCATTCACAGTATAATAAAAGGCCAAAATATTCAAAATTCTCGAGAGTTAAATATCGATACCACATAATATATCATCTAATCCATCATTCAACATATCGTACACGTTCAATTCACTTTTGAATCCATTATCACAGCTATTTTCAACCTTAGAAGTTCTCACATTTTGACTTATATTGGGACAATCATCCAATAAACTATCATTCAAGTCACTAACGACACTATCGTTTATTTTTCGCTTTTCACTAGGAGATCCGAAGTACGTAGAAATATCCAGTGTATTATGTAAAGTTTTGCACTCAATGCCTTCGGTTAACGAAGTTTCCGAGGAACTAGGTTGGTTTTTCGTTACAACATTGTCAAAACTTTCTTTAAAAAGTCCTGCCTCGCTCAAAATCTTCTGCTTTTTCATGAGCATCGGCCAAATCGAGTCGTCGGCTGTTCCCGGAGCTAGGAGATAGCGTACGGTGACCGCCTTATCCTGCCCTATCCTGTGAGCCCTGCTCTCCGCCTGGCTCAAAATCTAAAAAATAATTTTTAATATCTACTCTACACAATTTCAATAGAGGAAACTCACGCTAGGATTCCAGTGCAATTCGGCGAAAATTACCAGCTCGGCTGCAGTCAGAGTTATCCCGGCATTGGCTGCAGTTATCGAGAGCACGGCACAAATGCAATCGTCATCCGTCTGGAACTGATCGACGAAATGTTGCCTCTGCAGTGTGGCCGTACTCCCATCTATCCGCATGAATTTCGTTCCCTTCTTAGTTAATATCTGAGTTATCGCGTCCAACATCACCTGATGATGGGCGAAAACGAGGAATTTCTTGTTCTCTCGGAGAACGTGCAGTATGTAAGACCTGCGGAATCGTTAGAATAAGACGATAACAGTTGAAATGTTAATCGGACTTACAGCACCGACGGGATCTTTATCCTCGCAGTTTCCGAGAAGAAACTCAACAGAGCAGCGTGGCTCCCTCTTCCCTTCTTCGCGTTGAACTTGTTCGCTAAGGATTCGAGGCAGCTCCTATCCTCTTTGCTCAGCTGGTTGAGTCCGACGTCCAACGTTATGATTTCTTGGTTTTTATTGGGTAAAGTCGCCAAGACCTCGTCCTTGGTCCTTCGTATCATGAAGTGTCGGGCCAAGACGATCTGGAGCTCTTGGAGGTTGGACTGGCCCGAGGAGTCCCATCCGAAATGGCTGGTCTTTCCGTCGCAGTATCTCTTCGAGTACTCGAAGAAGTTCGGGAAGAATCTACTGTCGATCAGGGATAGCTGGCTGTATAGTTCTGAGGGGCGAGAAAGGGCCGGAGTACCGCTAAGTAATATCACCCTTTTGGCCAGTTTCGCTATCTTCGCCGCCGCCTGAGTACCTGAAATATTCGGTTACACTACGTGCAATTTCGAGACGAAAACGACCGATCGTACCCTTGTTTCTGGAATTCTTCAAGTTTTGAGACTCGTCGATTATAACGACTCCGAATTTTATCTCCGTTATCTTGTTGAACGCTCTTAAGAACATATCGTGGCTTACAATCAGAACACGCACCCCTCCGATGAAATCTTTAGTGGTCACCATGTATTGTAACTGCATTAATGGAACGCTTGGCATATACTTGATAATTGTTTGTTCCCAAGCGTTTCTAAAAAATCAACGTTCATTAGTGAAGGATACTACTAAAAAAAGCTTACGTACTTCATAGAAGCAGTAGTAATAATAAGTAACGGCCAGTCTTCTCTGTAATAACTAGCGATGCCAAGGGCTTGCAGCGTTTTTCCCAAACCCATATCATCAGCTATTAGACACCTTCCACCTTTATCAATTCCATACCTGCAAAGAATAACATGAATTTTTCTTAATCGACCCGGTAGTTTTCTAACTTACGCCACCCCATCTCTTTGAAATGGCATCAAAGAATCCCTCAATTCAGGTTCAACTTGGCTCAAATCAATTAGAGAAAGATCTCTTTTAGGCGATCTCACACAACTCAAAACATATCTAGGCAAACCTGAAAGTTCCAAAACACCCTTTAATCCGTTAATTCTCGACGCAAGTAATTCATAGTCCTTAATGTCAAAACTCCACAATCTTTCCTTGGTATCTGCAAAATGGTATGATTAAACACGAAACGCTTGTCATAATCTATTTACCATAATTTCTAGACGGAATAGTTTTGAAAACTCCGATGGCTGGGGTACTGAACGCTGAAAGTTCCACGATAAATCTTGATTCGCTCTGTAGAATGCATTTGGCGGTGACAGTGGATTCTTTCGAATGAAACTGAGAAACTGGTGTACTTTTAGTATTTCCCCTATCATATGGTTTTACGTTGTGAGTTTTGCTGGATGTAGCGGGGAAAGATTTAGTGAACTTGAATTTCGGATTTTGCGACGTCGTTGGGGGGACATTTCCAATTGCAGGAGGATTTTGAATTCTTAGTGGTGATTTTTTCTTACTAGCTAATTTTTTGAGGGCTTCCTGTCTTTTCCTTTCTATTTCTGCAGGGGTGCACTGCATATTGCAAGAATCCAATTCTCATTTGATATGCGACGCACGAAAACCTTTGATTGAAGTATTAATTCTTACTTCATTCAACGCTGAAACTTATTAAGAAGAGGAATTTTCCGGTTTGAAATTTATATCTCAGTGTTATATGTCTCATCCAAATCAAAAATTTGTCCCATTTACTTCTATCGCTCTACTTTGAACTCAAACTCAAACAGTTGTTTTTACTAAACCATAGAGAAAGGAATATTCTAGTGTTGGGCATAATCGGATGAAAAATAATCGTTAATCCGATTTTTGATATAATCGGCAACATTCGATTATGAAAGTAATCGAATCGTCCAATAATCGGGATAAAGAGTTCAGTTTCCAATACCACTAGTTGAAATAGCAGGCGAAAGCAGATTTTACGAGCCTTATGTGCCGGTATAGTTTATGATCCCCGAGCATCTCGAAAAAATCGGATGTTTAAATAATCGGGATATAGAGTTCAGTTTCCAATACCACTAGTTGAAATAGCAAGAGAAAGCTGATTTTACGAGCCTTATGTGCAGGTATAGATTATGATGCCCGAGCATCTCGAAAAAATCGGATGTTTAAATAATCGGGATATAGAGTTCAGTTTCCAATACCACTAGTTGAAATAGCAGGCGAAAGCAGATTTTACGAGCCTTATGTACAGGTACAGATGGCGAACTCCGAGCATCCCGAAAAATCGGATGTTTTCAATAATCGGGATATAGAATTTAGTTTCCAATACCACTAGTTGAAATAGCAGGCGAAAGCAGATTTTACGAGCCTTATGTGCAGGTATAGATTATGATGCCCGAGCATCTCGAAAAAATCGGATGTTTAAATAATCGGGATATAGAGTTCAGTTTCCAATACCACTAGTTGAAATAGCAGGCGAAAGCAGATTTTATAAGCCTTATATACAGGTACAGATGGTGAACTCCGAGCATCTCGAAAAATCGGATGTTTTCAATAATCGGGATATAGAGTTCAGTTTCCAATACCACTAGTAGAAATAGCAGGCGAAAGCAGATTTTACGAGCCTTATATACAGGTACAGATGGTGAACTCCGAGCATCTCGAAAAATCGGATGTTTTCAATAATCGGGATATAGAGTTCAGTTTCCAATACCAATAGTTGAAATAGCAGGCGAAAGCAGATTTTACGAGCCTTATGTGCCGGTATAGATTATGATCCCCGAGCATCTCGAAAAAATCGGATGTTTAAATAATCGGGATATAGAGTTCAGTTTCCAATACCACTAGTTCAAATAGCAGGCGAAAGCAGATTTTACGAGCCTTATGTACAGGTACAGATGGTGAGCAGTGGCGGCTGGTGGACATTTATCGTGGGTCGGCAGATATATATATACATATATATAAACCGCGGAAGCCTATCCGAACACACATATAAAAAAAAAAATATATATATATATATATATATATATAGGTATAATGGTGAAAAAAATTGTATGTTTTTCAAAAGTAGCATATTCTCGTATGATAAATTTCCAATCGCATCAATTAAAAATTTTACTTTGTCGGAGTTTCACAAGAAGCAACATATTCTCTAACCGGATTTATGGCCATTTTGCTCACGTAAAAATCACTTACCCTGTATGAGCCAAACACGGAAAAACTTAACGGTTTTTTAATAACAAAAAATATTGCGACTCATTCAAGGGCGAGAAACAAACGCAAATTTCGAACCTCGGCTCTCGAGACGTAAACGATAGGGAGCAGCACGAGGTTTTCCGAACAATCCTCGTGAATCGAGATACAGCGGTACCGGGTCGGCAAATTGACGATTGCCGTACCCAGGATATTTAGGGCCAACAATATGAGTTTAATTTTGGTCGCTAACATTTTTTTTCCTTCAAAAAATGTTTGAAACTTGTCGGAAATTTATAAGTATTACATATATGTGCAGCATGCACGTCTATGAAAAATATTAAATACGACAGATATTCATTTCAAGCAACAATAATCTCTTGTAATTATTATGTCATTTGTTATGTGAAACAGAAAATATCGGATATTCGATAAAAATAAACCTTAATATTCATCATTTTCTGAATAAAATTCCAACAGGAATAATTCAACTTTGAACTAATTCGATTCATTGTTATTAACGCTTCGTCGAAAGATATCTAGATAGGGTCGGCAATATGAGCAAAGATGTACCTCATCGAACGACGTTCTTCGTGTATTCGAGATGGGCCTATTTTGTCTACGGACCGAGTATACGATGCGGGATTGGACTTGAAACAGCGTAATATTTTCGAGAAGTTGCACAGGTATAACGTACCTGATTTTTTCTAATGTTTATAAAATGGATTGGGACTATTGGGAGTCATGTATATAGCGGTAATTTGACAGAAGTGAAACTTTGCATTTTTGCTGATCGAGATTTTTAGGGTCGGCAGTGCCGACCCTGCCGTCCCTGACGAGCCGCCACTGATGGTGAGCTTTCAGCACATGCATTCATGCATATAAATCATACAATTTTAATTAATCGAATGATCATCCGATTATTGAAATGATCGATTTCGAAACATCCGATTATTGAAATCATCCGATTATGCCCAACACTATTCTTTGCAACTACCGATGAGGGCGCTGTGAAATGTAAACAAACATGGAGGAAAACGAATATCTTTTCGGGATTTATTTTGGTGAAACGGATTATTTTAGGTGTTTTTTAGGTTTTCCTTCGATTTTGTGAGCTTTATGTGAAAATCTTCTAGTGTAGTGACGAGTTTATTGATTTTAGGTGAACAAATTGAGTTTTTCAATTTTAATTATATCGAATTGATAATAATTCAACAATAATGGAGCCCTATTTGAGTTTGACGACACTGTTCAATTATTTGGAAGCTACACCTTATAGTTGATCATTTGTGCATTTCTTCGGTCCATTTTTTCCACTATGCCAAAGGTATAAGTGACATAAACGGCTGAGGCAACTTTCTCATGAAATGTATAGCCCTGTTTTGATTTTTCTTTGGGGAGCAATTGATGACAACAATTATAATTGTCAACTATTTTATTCTAGTACTAGAACTTTGTTCGCCCATTGTAATATAATAAAATTTCCTAAAATTCATTTACATATATTGTTTAAACATGAAATCATTCAGACTTCACCTTAAAGATTATTCGAAGACGATGAAAATTTCTAAATTTAATTTAATTTTTTATCTTATCTATTTATAAAGATAGACATCAAGTTGAAAATAATCAGAAATAATTTGTTGAATTCTTCAAAGTTTTTAACGCAGTTTGTTGAAAAGTTGATATTGAGAATAATTTTCGGTTTACTACGCAGTCGTATTGGCACGGAATTTCTCATTTTAAATTGTTAACGAGAGTTCTAAAAAAGTCAAGAGCTTTTGAGCGCTCGTTTATCCACCTTGTAGGTAGATTCGCATTTCTAGATTTAGAAACCAATCGAAAAAATTTTAAACTAAGGCGATCTGGACAAAATGCAGATTTCTTCATTAAAATAAAAATTTCGTCTGGAAATCAAAATAATTTTAACAGTGCTCTGCATTCCTTTCATTAGAATGGATGATGCGATCACCAAGAATTTACAAACATTCAGAACCTAACAAGACGAAATAAATATATTTCACCTATGTTAAATGCATTTAATTTTGGTTTTCAAAACAAATCATTCACATAATAGAGACTAATATAAATTTCATTTACAAATTATGTTACAGTCTCGATAACTTCAAGTATCCTCTATATCCACTAATATTTACAAAATTAAGTCGTAGATTTAAAATTGGTTCTAAATTAAAACGGGATATGTAATACAGTCGACAATTAAAATAAACCGATACGCAATTCGATTCGAACCTCGAGAAGAATCGATATGATCACAAGTTTCGCTAAACGTCTGGAATTTCATGCTTGTTGTTCTCTCTCGTCAGCCGTGTGGTTTTGAATCGTCTCGTCCGGCACGTTCCCATACCTACACCTGTTGAACAACGTTCCTACCCTTTCGGAAACCCCTCCGAGGGTGACGTTGTTGTACAGACCCATCCCGGTCAAGAGACCCACGAATCCCAAGAGCTGAAAGAATTAGTCGTGTTAGTCCTGAAATGTTCGGCTCGAGAAATAAACATACCTGTAACCATTCGAACTCCTGCTGGGCAGTTATCAAACTGACGACCCAGATAACCAGGGTACGAACGCTGTCGAGTACCATACGGGTGGTAGCGGACAATTCTTTGGTCACGCTGATACCGGCAAAGTTGAAGAATGCGATGGAGAATATTGTACCTGTGAAAAATCAGTCTGTAATGAACTGGTTCTGAATTCATAATTATTGGTGATCTATAAATTAGAGAGAACCATCGAATTATATTGAATATATTAGAAAAACTCATTCTTCTTTCTGTGTATCAAAATGACATTTTGTGCTTATTATCAGTATTGTCAATTTATTTCTATAAATTAGAGAACCATCGAATGATATTGAATATATCTTTCTGTATATCGAAATGGCCTTTTGTGCTTAGGGATGAAACGATAAGAGTAAATACAAGTACATACTCGATACTTTTCACCGATACAAAGTACTTTTAGTATCGATACTTTGAAATTAAGTATCGAGTAGGTATCGGTCAAAAGTACTCATATCGGTATATCGATACCTTAGATCGATAGTAACAAATCCAAAAATTCAAATTTGAATTGTTACGTGCATAACGTTCCTAATACAACGTTCTATCAATTTCAATACTGAAACAACTCCTATTTCGTATCTAATCTAAATTTCCGGCTGTTTTGATAGTGTTGATATCAACCATAGAGATCATGGAGCTATTGAGATCATTCAGCCATTAGATTATCGAATAAAATGGATTCAGTTTTTTGTTGAAGTCATTGAATTTACTTTTTTTCTCAGCTCTTTCATAGAATTACATGTGATTTATCTTGGGGGTCATAGAAAATTTCAGTAATTTTTTAGTTCGATCATAAGATTCAATTCTTAGAATAATTATCGATGATTTTCTTTCGAAAACATAGAGTTTACTCAATTTTTATGATATTCTTTGATTGGTTCATAGAATTCTGAAGTTCATCATAGATTTATAATATGTACATAGTTGTCGGTTTGAATAATTTTAATTCTTGAAAAATTCCATTAGACATTTTGAGATATGAAGTTCTACCTCCAGACCATAGAACTATTGTGATTTTTATGATATTGGATCATAGAATAAAAATGGATTTAGTTCCGTGTTGAAGTCATAGAATCTTCGTCTTTTTTCAAATTCGTTCAAAAAATTATATGTGATTTTTGTTGGGGTCATAGAAATTTAAATACCGAGTTCGATCATGAGATTATTCCTGATGTTTTTTATTGAAATCCTAGATATTTGAAGATTAATAGATTATTTTCAATTCATAGACTAATGAATTTCATCATAGATTTATAATGCAGAGATGTCAGTTGGAATGATAAATATTTTGAAATCACATTTCTTTCATGTTTTTTAGTAGAAAAATCAAGATTTCATGGTAAAAACTTGAAATTACCAATTGAAATTCTCGAAAATTTCGCGATTAACGACCCTCAACCAAGAAAGAGTTGGGTGCAGTTTTTTCCATCACTTGTGGCTTCTTTGATAGTGTTGATATTAACCGTAGAGATCATAGTACTATTGAGATCATTCAGCTATTAGATTATAGAATAAAATGGATTCAGTTTTGTGTTGAAGTCATCGAATTTACTCTTTTTCTCAGCTATTTCATAGAATTACATGTGATTCATCTTGGGGTTCATAGAAAATTTCAATAATTTTTTAGTTCGATCATAAGATTCAATTCTTTGAATAATTATCGATGATTTTCTGTTGAAAACATAGAGTTTACTCAATTTTTATGATATTCTTTGATTGGTTCATTGAATTATGAGGTTCATCATAGATTTATAATATGTACATAGTTGTCGGTTTGAATAATTTTAATTCTTGAAAAATTCCATTAGACATTTTGAGATATGAAGTTCTACCTCCAGACCATAGAACTATTGTGATCATTAAGTTATTGGATCATAGAATAAAAATGGATTTAGTTCCGTGTTGAAGTCATAGAAACTTCGTCTTTCTTCAAATTCGTTCAAAAAATTATATCTGATTTTTGTTGGGGTCATAGAAATTTAAATTTCCTTTTTAGTTCGATCATGAGATTATTCCTGGTGTTTTTTTTTGAAATTCTAGAGATTTGAAGATTAATAAATTGTTTTCAATTTATAGAATAATGAATTTCGTCATAGATTTATAATACAGAGATGTCAGTTTGAATGATAAATATTTTGAAATCATATTACTTCAATATTTTTTAGTAGAAAAATCAAGATTTCATGAAAAAACTAGAAATTACCAATTGAAATTCTCGAAAATTTCGCGATTAACAACCCTTCCAAGAAAGAGTTGGGTGCAGTTCTTTCCATAAATTCTGTTTTTCACTTTTTTCAAGGTGAGAATATGATTCACATCAACTATGGTGATGAACCAAAGAGTCCTGTTGAAATTTTGTTCTATACTTCCATTTCATTCGATAAATTTCCTTATCGATTCCATAGAACTTTTATTATCATTAAATTATTATTCGTTCATAGAATTGAAATCAGTCAAGTTCTGCGTTGAAGTCATAGAATCTTCTCATCCGCTTATCCTTCGCTAGTGAGATATAAAAGAGTGGTTGTTTCAGTATTGAAATTGATAGAACGCTGTATTAGGAACGTTATGCGTGTAACAACTCAAATTTGAAGTTTTGGACTTGTTACACTATTGAAGTAAGGTATCGATATGTCAATGTAACTATTTCATTTTAACATTGTGAAAAAAAATTGTATGTAAATCTCAAACAGAAGTTTTTGAACGCATTCGTTTTTCGCTCCTCATTTTTGTGTTTTTGTTTTGTGCTTTTTTCATTAATTTTGTGTTTATAAAATGAAGAATACCAATACTTATTTTTTTTGTGTTTTTACTTTAAATTTTCCAAAAACTATTCATTACGAGTAAGTATCGATACTTTTTTTTTGTTTTTACTTTAAATTTTCCAAAAACTATTAAATACGAGTAAGTATCGATACTTGACAACCGATACAGTATCGATACCTCAATGGTATCGTTACATCCCTATTTGTGCTAATTATTAGTACTGTCAATTTATTTCAACAAATTACAGAGTACCATCGAATTATATTGAATATATCCGATTATTTCCTTCCTATTAATTTTGACCAATCGCTATCAAGAATTGGTATGTCAAATATAAATTTTAAGTGGAAAAATTAAGTAACAACTGTCAACTTAGCTGTCAGCAGTTTTTCCAGAAAAAAAATTGGAAAAATTTCATGCAAGTTTGACAAGTTGCTTTGTAAAAACAAACTTGATGGTTTCTATGCTGTGTTGCTATGTACCGTTACCAACAACAAAGATCACAAACAACGCTTACGAATTTATTAATTTTAACTGAACTCAAAATGAATCGTTTTGGAAATGTTTCCGAAAGTAAAATTAATGCGGCTGTTGAAAATAGTGTTCCACTAAATACTGAGAAAATTCACACATAAAATGTTCATTTAACTCAGGAAATAATCTTACCAAATATCCCTCGGGCATTTAATTTTTCCTGTGGAAAAATTGGAACACTCGTTTCTAAGTAATCTGTTTTAACAAATAGCATTCGCGAAAGTGGAAAAATCCTCGTCTTCGACCCGGATTTTTAAAACCACTCTCGCTCATGCTATTCGTTAAAACAAATTACTTAGAAACTCGTTTTTCCGAATTTTTCCGGAAAAATTAAATTCACTAGGGATATTACCCCCGAAAAAATCTCATTCTTCTTTCTGTGTATCGAATAAATGTTCCTTCATCTCACCTAAAATCGCAATGAACAACGTCCAACTGTGCCAGATTTGAACGAAAGCGTCTAAGGCGTCTTCCAGGGATCCGTTGGGGTTGTCGGAAAACGGTTTTCCGGCCTGGATGTAATAGAAAGGTATCTGCAAGAGGCCCAGGGTGACAAACCCGAACAAACCTAAAACAAGAAGATAATTTAGAAATTTTAAATACACCTTTGAGTAATCTAAACAGGGGTTCTTGTTTCGTCTCTCAAAGTGAAAAAGCCTCGAAAATTTGATTATACTCCGTTTGAGAATTATCGACATCTCGGGTGGCTGTGGAAAATCGAATTTAAGTTGGTAATAGACTATTCGGTAATATTTTGGGTTGCCGAATTCAGGTTGGTATTAACATAACCTATAGGGAAAAATCACGTACCGCTAGATGGAGTTGAAAATCATAAGATGTCGGGCCGAATGATGGTCAAAATTATTCTGTCTTTCATAAAAAGTAAATGAAATGTTTTTTATAAGATTGCGGAATCGATAATAATACGAGATGGTCGACGTGAAATACAAAAGGTAGATTTGATCAATCTAACTTTTGTATTTATCCTCGACCATCTTTTTACAATTACTTAATTTGACAACTACTTGAAATCAATCACAGAATATTATACATTGCGATCTTACAACTTTGATTAACACCAACATTGTTATTATTGTTATTATAAAATAACAGTTGAGAAATAACAGACTGTTAAATAACAACCCATCTCTAAACTGAACACTTTTCTATGTTATATTTATGTTTCCATTTTATTTCTATGACGAAATTGAACAGTAACTTTTCGTAACCAGAAATAAAGCCTCGACTGGACGTTCAAAACCTGCTTCGATATCAATAATTCTCAAATGAAGTTCGATTACCTTCCCAACCGACGGCCTGCAACGAAGGAATGTCGAGACCGGACACAAACTTCTCTTCGACGACCATCTGAACGGCTGTGATGATCTGAGCGATGACTATCAGCAAATCGCCAGTGATGACGTCGTTTTTGTCGTGAGATTCGCCCGAATCGTTCTTGATTAGGAAATCGGAGGCGCCCACTATGGCCAGTCCCAAGATCACGAAAACTATCCCGGTCCACTCTCTCTTCTTCAGCACCCGCTGTAAGAAGGCCACGCTTAGGATGCCCACAAACACAATCACGGAACCTGAAAAAGAAAGATTTGTATGGAACTTTTTCAGATAATCATAACCAGTTTAGCCGAAGCTACTTCGATCGGAGTAGATCTACTCCATTTTATAGTTTATACTACAAACGATATAATTTCTACCCCGCTCAAATGACATTTCAAAGTAAAGTTCGCAAATTATTGTTCTGTGGTAGCAATCCGTCGATGGGCGAGAGTGACGAGTCTATGATCTCTCATTGGTGTCTCAATTATTTGATGTTAATATGAATATTCTATGTCGATGCGATTTGTCTGCATCACTCTTTCAACCATAGAATATAAAGTTATTCTATACTCAAAGCTTTCAACAGCCTTCTCGTATAAAAACTCTGTGTTCTTTCATACGGAAGATTTACGCTTAGAGTTAGTTATCTATGGTTATATATCGATAGGGATGAAACGATACCATTGAGGTATCGATACTTTTACCTGATACATTTAAAAAGTATCGATACTTACTTGTAACGAATAGTTTTTGGAAAATTAAGATTAAAAACATAAAAAAGTATAAGTATTGGTATTCTTCATTTTATAAACACAAAATTAATGAAAAAAACACAAAACAAAACTGAGACAAAAAAAAGAGGAGCGAAAAACGAATCTGTTCAAAAACTTCAGTTTAAGATATGCCTACAATTTTTTTTTATCAATGTTGAAATAAAATAGTTACATTGACATATCAATACCTCACTTCAATAATGTAACAAGTACAAAACTTCAAATTTGAGTAATTACATGCATAACGTTCCTAATACAACGTTCTATCAATTTCAATACTAAAACAACTACTCTTTTATATCTCATTAGCGAAAGATAAGCAAATAAGAAGATTCTATGACTTCAACGCAGAACTTGACTGATTTCAATTCTATGAACGTATAATAATTTCATGTTAAATGAAAGTTCTGTGGTCTCGATGACGAAATTTATCGAATGAAATGAAAGCATAGAATAAAATTGCAACAGGACTCTTTGGTTCGTCAGATATTTATTTCCGTTCTCAGACGGAAGTCAGGGGATTCTATGACACCACCACAGAACTTTGTTGACGTGAATCATATTCTCACCTTGAGAAAAATGAAAAACACAGAATTTATGAAAAAAACTGCACCCAACTCTTTCTTGGTTGACGGTCGTTAATCGCGAAATTTTCGAGAATTTCAATTGGTAATTTCTAGTTTTTACCATGAAATCTTGATTTTTCTACTAAAAAATATGGAAGTAATATGATTTCAAAATATTCATCATTCCAACTGACATCTCTGTATTATAAATCTATGATGAAATTCATTATTCTATAAATTGAAAATAATCTATTAATCCTCAAATCTCTGTATTTCAATTAAAATCATCAGGAAAAATCTCATGATCGAACTAAAAAGGAATTTAAATTTCTATGACCCCAACAAAAATCACATATAATTTTTTGAACGAATTCGAAAAAAGACGAAGATTCTATGTCTTCAACACGGAACTAAATCCATTTTTATTCTATGATCCAATAACTTAATGATCACAATAGTTCTATGGGCTGGAGGTAGAACTTCATATCTCAAAATGTCTAATGGAATTTTTCAAGAATTAAAATTATTCAAACCGACAACTATGTACATATCATAAATCTATGATGAACTTCAGAATTCTATGAACCAATCAAAGAATATCATAAAAATTGAGTAAACTCTATGTTTTCAAAAGAAAATCATCGATAATTATTCTAAGAATTGAATCTTATGATCGAACTAAAAAATTATTGAAATTTTCTATGACCCCTAAAATAAAGCACATGTAATTCTATGAAACAGCTGAGAAAAAAAGTAAATTTGATGACTTCAACACAAAACTTAATCCATTTTATTCTATAATCTAACAGCTGAATGATCTCAATAGTTCTATGATCTCTATGGTTAATATCAACACTATCGAAACAGCCGGAAGTTTAGATCAAATACGAAATAGGAGTTGTTTCATTATTGAAATTGATAGAACGTTTTATTAGGAACGTTATGCATGTAACAACTCAAATTTGAATTTTAGGATTTGTTACACTATCGATCTGAGGTATTGATATGCCGATATGAGTACTTTTGACCGATACCAACGCTATACTTAATTTCAAAGTACTTTGTATCGGTGAAAAGTATCGAGTATGTACTTGTAGTTACTCGTATCGTTTCATCCCTACTGATCACAATCTGCTCCACTTTTACTCTCCTGATCGTAATTACCTCTGAACATCTGGAAACTGGAAGCGTAAGTCAGATTCAGACCGATATACATAATAGAAGTTCCCGTCATATCACACATAGCGGGAATAAACAACTTGAATGGGTTGAAATCTCTATTTCCTTTCGTCAATTCCATGACATCCTCAGATCCGTCCTTGAACAAAAAAAATACGGTAACATAAATATCTCAGATTGAATTCGAATCGAACACACCCCCTTCCTCTTGTAATAGTAGTACAAAGCTTTGAACACTATGAGACACAGGAATTCCCCCAAAAACATACAGGACGCTTGGAAAAAGGGGTGGTCGAATTTTCGAGGAGGACCGCCGCCTCTTCCCACAGACTCGATACCATCCGCCCACCTGAAAAACGTAAATTGAGAAAAAAACGTAATTTGGAATTATTCAACTTACTTTGTACTTAGGGTGTTAATACTCCCAGTTACTATCATCAAAAGTGCCAAGGAAAGTTGATACGTAGTCCAGGCCATCTTTAATTCGTTTTTTAGTTTTTCTTAGCTACACATACGTCTAGTTTCGAAATAAATCGAATCTTCTTCAGTTGGAAATTTGAAGCATCAGCTGTTTTTCGTAGGCAAAACGTACACCACAATCGAAGTGAGACAGGACACGACTATTGAAAATTGAACTAATATTCAAATATGCAATCATCGAATGCGCATTCTTATCTTATCTGTTTCGAGTGGTCATCTGTATCAACTATCATTTCAAATATGTGGGTTTTAGAAGGTTTAATAAAGAATTACTAATCTTTCACGATCCAACGAAGTCTATAGCTATAGCTATCCTTCTCAGTCCTATTGTTCGGTTAATAACCTATAAAATGATTCATCTGATTAATGACATTTGACCTTGTCAGGGTTGCCAAGTTGTGGTATTTTCCCCCAAATTTGGGGGATTTTTGGACACCTGGGGAAACAACATTCCATGGGGTATTTTTTGGGGGATTTAGTTTTTTCACAGGTGTTTTTGATTACTTCAAAACTACAGATTAGATTGAGGTGAAATTTCGCACTCAGATGGGAAATGACGTGTTCAAGATACATGCGAAATTTTTCTCAGATCGCAGATCAGAACCATAGAAAATCATAACTTTCGAACGGAAAGGCCTAGGGACTTGAAATTTTCAGGATAGGTTCGGATCGCGAATTTCGCGGTCACGTTCATCAATGAGCGAAATTAAACTAGGGGTTCCGTGAATATGGCCGTTCAAAGTATTTTTTTCCTGATAATTTCTTAACCACTTATTGGATTGGAATGAAATTCCACACATAGATGAAGAATAATGTATTCAAACTACGTGGGAAATTTTGTCCAGATCGCATCACCAAAACCATAGATACCGTAGAAAATTCTAACGAATTATCGAAAAAAATGGTCACCTAAAGCACGTAAAGTCTGGATTTTCACCTTAGTTTTAAATTTTCTTTGACAGCTGTCAAAATCTTTCCAATTGGTTTCTAAAACTGGAGAATGAGAATCTACCTACCATTTTTTCTATTTAGGGTGAGGAAAAATTTTCAGTTTTTCTTTTAAATTAAGTTCATACAATATTGATTTTCAAGAAATGAGAAAATCTTTCTCTTATAAACATCGAGAATCAATTATTCTTATAATTCTTGGAGTACAGTTTATAAATGTACACAAATAAAAAATCTGGGGGATTTTTCGAAAAATATTATGATTATGGGTATCATCTGGGGTATTTTTAATGAAGCAACACGGCAACCCTGGAACTTGTCTAAGTCAGATTTCCAATACTTGTCGAATAACTAATCGTACGTTATCAAGGAATGAATCATTATTTCGTTCAACAATCAAGATTAAATTTTTAATAATATTCATCATGCTACTATTGTTATCTGAAAACAGTAAAAAGAGATAAAATTTCTGAAGTTCCGAATCGGCAATAATCCTTCTTATCTATTCTACCAATCGGGGAAGTTTAGTTTTATAGATGTCGAAAAATTTTATTTGAATCAAATGGTGCTTTCAGTTCAACACTATGACGATCCTGATTTTTCCCAGTGATTTATGAATTTATCAATAGATTTCACTCTAGATACTTTATCATTGAATTCAATTGTGTTTTAATTCTAGGTCAATCGAAACGTGATTATTATCAATGTAGTAGGTAGACGAATGAGATGTTGAATGATTCGCATAAATACAAAATATAATTATACTTCGAACTCGAATTTTCTTGAACATGCCGACTTCCTAATATTTCCCTCTGTCAATTTAGGCCGAAAAAATGATTTCTTTGCGTTGACGTTCCGACCATAAAATATAGAAT
This sequence comes from Aphidecta obliterata, assembly GCA_963966015.1. Taxonomy (NCBI): domain Eukaryota; kingdom Metazoa; phylum Arthropoda; class Insecta; order Coleoptera; family Coccinellidae; genus Aphidecta; species Aphidecta obliterata. Next base: position 292,613 of record OZ014434.1, on the reverse strand, counting down.
ATTCTATACTTAAAGGTTCGAACCCTTTGAGTAGAGAAAAAATATAAATTCTATGTTCGGACCGAACAAACGAAATTCGTCGATTTCACACGAAAGCTCGTGCTTCCTTCTCATTGGTTGGGCAATGATGTCATGATATAAAAATCATAGACGAATAATTTAATTTAATAATTTTATTATTCTATGTACAAAATGCTTTATTCGAGAATATTCTTATATCATGGGCTCGTAGTGTAAGTTAATGTAAGTATGCAAGGAATGGTCAACGAAATTTTTTCTCAATATCAACTTTTCAACAAAACTACGTTAAAAACTTTAGAGAATTCAACAAATTATTCTCAACTTGATGCCTATTTTCCTTGAGAATATTGGAAAAATGAATATTAAAGCTCATTCTTCTAAATAAATTCAACTTTCCACCATCTTGTTCTCGTCGTTTATGCGGTTCAACAAATTTCCTAAAATTATTGTCGGCTCATTTTATCGAAGTACAGATTTTTGAATGTATCCTAACAGTTTTGCTGATGTTGAGATTTTTCCGCAATTAAAATGCACAGAAAAAAAATTTAATTGGCCATTTTGAAATTTCCTTTGATTCATCTTTCTCTCTTAGAAATCTCAAACTTTGTAACCGGTTTAATAAAAAAACAATATTTATTTACAATTAACTAGTTTGAAGTACATAGTTATAAATTAATCCTAATTTATTTCAGTAACGTTAGATGCATTTGCAGTTACATCATTTTGATCTTTCCGTACAATCCCCACCACTTTCACAAAAACATGAATTGAGTTAGAAAGAAAGTTTTTTTCATGCAACGATAACAATTTTAGATGGTCACCCAATATAAAACATTTAATCAATCACCATTCTAGCACTCCCGGTATGTATTTATCGATCAAAGCTTCATAATACGGCCACAATTTTTCAATATCCGGCACCTCCTCGCTCTTCGTATACAAATCGTACTTGCTGAAATCACACAAAATATTGAGTATTCGGCTTTCGAAAAGAGGTTATATCTTCCTTACTTGAAAATAAGCACCCATTTCTTGGTTTCCTCGTCTTCGTCCCTCATCAAATGTTGGTAGTCCCCGCTCGAATGCCAGGGATAGAAACTGTGATACCTTACGATGTTCAGGGCTTTCTCCGGAAGCGTGCTCTTGTTGTGAAGTAACACCCTGTATAGATACTCATCGTGGCCCCAGGAAAGTTTGAGTTTGTCCAGCCCGCAGTTGGCTTTGTACATGCCATACTTTGTGCTACGATAATTATAAGAATTTCAGTGACAAAGTTGGCAAATCGGAGACTTTTAAGGTCTCGTGAGATAATGTCATAAATGCTGAAGTAAGTACGATGGAATCTTACTTGTATTTGTCGTCTTTCCCGTCCTTATTCTCTGCGAAAGAAGTATCTCGATATACGATGTTTTCGCTCCATTCGCATCCAACCACAAACGTGTCGCCCACCACCGCCCATTGTGGTTCTTCGAAAAACACCAGAACCTGAAAATTTATATTTTACTAGGAATTTTTCGAATTATTCAACTCACCTTTCCGACATCGTGTATCAATCCGGTTAAATGAAACCAGTCGCAATCGGGAAAATCCTTCCTTATTCTCTCGGCCGTTTGAAAGGCATGGACTATGTTGGGAATATCCACGTCTGGATCACTCTCGTCTACCAAATCGTTTAATCTCAATAAGGCTTCTTTGATGGTCGCTTTGAAGTGGTTGAATTTGCACCATTTCTGGGTTTGATCTGCAAAAAGTCCAGATTGATTATGATAATTCGTAACATTTTCTTTTCAAAATAAGAGAATATTTTTATTATTCTTTAGGTCTGTGTTTAGAACAAGAAACGATCCAGATTCACGAAGGGCTATCGCTGGAACTTTGAATTGAAGAAGATGACGTCAATGTGAGTAAATTTCAAAGTGCATGGAAATGTTTGAATTTTAGAATGAACTGAGTGGATGTATGCAATACAATTCGAAATTAGTGATAATATGTTGTGATTGAATGGAAAAATATTACAAATCAACCTGAATACTTACACTTTCTTCATAATGAATTTCTGATATTAGAAACTGCAAGAGGGCATTACATGTACATAGTATAAATATTGAGTAATATCATTGCAAATGTCTACCTCAATTCATTCTTGTCAAATAGTATGACAATTTTGGAATCAAAACGGTGAACCATCATTTTTCTATCGTCTACATTATCTTGTACTTCTGTTGAGCAGAGCATATAAAAGAACTAACTACTAGTTCTTTGGTTTTAATGCACTTTTCGATTTGTTCACCAAAAACTGATTTTGGTTTCATGTTTCATCGTTTCATGTCAACATTGTCAACCTTATCCTAAAATTTTACCATCAATTTTCGAATGACGGATTGAATTTATTTGGCTGGATTTAGTTGTCTAAAAATCCGAGGGCGGCGATTGCGGCGAAAGACGTATGAAATTTACTCGATAGTACGTTACCGTCAGCCATAAGTACAATAACGATGCAGAAAGGATTTTACGAATTTCATTTTACGTTCATCGTTCATGATCTTCGGTAAGCAAAATTGTTAGAAATGCAGAATTTTCTTCAATATGCAGAATTTCTAATTCGTATAAGAGCTAATGAAGAAAAGTTGTATATTTTACAAAAGCCACTGAAATATGAGGATTTATTTGAAATCACGTGTTTTTGGGACTATTTCTTGGATTTCGTATACGTTCATTACGTTCTGAAATATTTCTTAAAATGGTTCAGTTACGACTCGATTTTTTTAAATGTTTCGTTTTTTTTTCGGCCTTTTCAAAGTTTACGCAATTTAAAATATTCATTACTTACCATTGCAGAAATACGAAGAATGTTTGAGGTTGAATTGAAGAAATTAATGTAAACAATCCGGCAACGGGAGTAATTTTAGTGTTTCGTAATTTTCCACAAAATAAACAGTTAATTGAGTAAATCAGAAACGATTGAAAATTGAAACGAATAACTTTTCATTTTCAAAAATCCAAAATAAAAATAAATAAATGTGAAATATTTCCACAGCTTAACTTAAGGTTATTTTGATTGATAATACAGTGTATAATTATACAGGGTGTCCCAGAATGAATTGATAATCCTGTAACACTGTATAGAAGAACTTTTGGACTCTCTGAAAAAAATACAAAAAAAAAACTATCCTCACTAGAAACTTTTTTTTTCAAAATAATGATTTCTTGCACATCACGTTGCGCTCACAAATGAATCAAATCCATCAGTTTCTTCATGGTGAAATATTCTTCATTGAAATACCAATAGATATGCTGAAGAACGTATAAATATCTCTTGTGACTTTTTTGGAAAAAAATATCCAACTTCGAATTTCATCATGAAATGTGATGAAGATTTCATAATGTGGAAGTTTAATCGTTCATGGTGGAAATAAAATTTGAGAAAAATATAAATAATATGCGTCTTTCATGTAAATATCAAAATGGTACAATTCATCTTCATAACTTATTTCACCATGAAGTAACTCATTTGTGAACGTGATGTGCAAGAAATCAGGATTATCCATTCATTCTGGGACACTCTGTATAGCGGGTTTTTTCGATTCTTGCGAATTTTAAAATTTTTCGTATTTAATCCTGTCGGGATTATTCATATTCACTAACGGACAACGGTCATTTTGACTATTCAATACAATTCGTATTCCATATGTATTTCAATTTTTCAATAAAACAACACAAAAATTAATCAACAACAAACTCTAGAATAACCAGAATTTTAAAGTTTGTTTTTGATCAATTTTTGTGTGGTTTTATTGGAAAATTGGAATACATATTGAATACGAATTATAAGACTTGGTAGTTTGTTTTTAGTTGAAGTAAAAAAATTATTTTGCACATAAACAATGACCGTGTCATTCCAATTTCGAATATTCCAACTTTTATTATCTTCCAGCCACCAGAAATCCATCAAATATCAAATCACTTCTGAAATTCAATCCCCATCAATTACAGAACACTATATTTGAACACGGGATTTGTTACTCATTACCTTTAGATGGCAGCACAGGTGACAAAACCAGGAAACTTTTTCTATCCTAAACGACGCATTGAATTTATTTGGCTCGATTTATTTGTCTCGAAATCCGACAGGCAGCGAAAGACGTATGAAATTTACTCAATAGAACGTCACCGTCAGCCATAAGAATAATAACGATGCTGATAAATGTTTTCTATTCTAATCTTCGACAAGTAATTTTAGTGTTTCGTAATTCCCACAAAATAAACAATTAATCAGAAAATTCAGAAACGAATAATTTTTCTTTTTCAAAAACAAAATAAATAATTGAATATAAATAATATGGTCGGGCCTAGTCATTTAGTCATATTCACTAATGGATAATTGGAAAACGGCACAATATTGATCAATTTTGTTGTTGATTTACTGAAATATACAGGGTGTTCCTAAATTTACAACAAACGAAAAGGGGAGATCCCTTAGGTAATTTTAAGGGAAAAAAGTCCCATAAACATGGGATCGCAAACGTTTCGTTTTCGAGATACAAGGTGTTAAAATTAAAAAATTTTTCTCACTTCACAAGATACTCTAGGAAGAATTTAATTCAAGGTGTCAAAACAAACAATGAATTAATTCACCACAGTTTACCAACTGAATTTTTTTAATAATTTGGATTTTTCTGCGGATTTCGAGAGAATAGTTCAAATTTTTTTTTCTCGAAATCGGTGGCAGATAAGACGAAACCACAAGAGTCCATAAGGTTCGGTATAACAACAAAGCTGCTTTTTACATTTTTTCAAATTAATAGTGGCTCACCAAAAAAAAGTTCTGGAGGAAAACAGAGGACAGTGTTCCAGAAAAAATATCACCCTGAATATTTGCTATAGAAATTGGCATGTCACATGGTGTAAACTCTCAAATTTCAGTTGAATATTTCGTGAGAAAAGAACTTGAAAAAAATTCAAACTTAAACACCCTGTATCTCGAAAATCAACTGTTTGTGATCCCATGTTTATGGGACTTTTTTTCCTTGAAATCACTCCTGAAATCTGCCCTCTTCGTTTGTACCCCCAATTCAGGAACACACTGTATAGTACGAAGTATAAGACTTGGTAGTTTGTTTTTAGTTGAAGTAAAAAAGTTATTTTCGACATAAACAAAACAATGCTCAAGTCATTCCCATTTCGAAATCCATCAAATATCAAATCACTACCAAAGTTCAATCCCCATCAATTACAGAACACTATATTTGAACACGCGCTTTGTTACTCATAACCGTTAGATGGCAGCACGGGTGACAAAACGAGGAAGCTTGTCAAGCTTTTTCATCCTGAATAAATGAGAAAATCTCATTTCGGTCTTCTGTGATAATTTTACGGTTCGATGATCGAGCGGATTTTTTTCGGATATTTCTACGGATGCGTCATTGGCAACATTGCAAATAATATTATGTGAAGTTGAAGATCCTAATAATCAATAGCAAATATTTATAGGTACTTGGTAAAACGTTTACTTATAATTTATTTCTTGGAAAGTATATTAACATACTTTCGTTATTTAGAAGAATGAGTAGCGTCTTATATCGATGATATTATAGTAAGGCTCAATGGTCTAGGGGTATGATTCTCGCTTTGGGTGCGAGAGGTCCCGGGTTCAAATCCCGGTTGAGCCCTCACTTTTATCGACTCACCTTCAACAAAATCCACTGTTTGATTCGTGTGCATCAAAGTGTAGGTCCTCTTTATTCTCTCTTTCACTGGGTCTTGTTCGTCGTAGGTAAAATCCCGAAATTGACCCAAATTCTTCTTAGCGAACGTCACTTCTGGCCTCAGAATTTCTGAGGGATCGATATAGTGGACCGAATCTTTTTGCTGTGGGAAAAAGTTCGAAATGTCTTAGGTTATCTCGGTGAAAGTGCATTGACGAAATGTTGATTATTGTTCTAATCTGTGCTGTTATTGTTTGTTTACTTGAACAACAAATAAAAGTTTTTTGCGAAATCGCCTATTTCTTAATTTTACGTCAAAGAAAACAAATCGAGAAAATAAAATTAAAATGTTTTAACTCTTAGTAATTTCTCGAAATAAGTTGAAGAATTTCTTACCCCAATTAAAAATCTCATTGTGGGAAAATCTAAACAAGTTCTTGATCATTAGAAATACTGAACACAGTTTAACAGCGCGGAGTGATATTCTTCGGTTTTATAATAAATTAGAGTCCTTATCAATCGATCATTAATTGAAGTATCTCCACAAACCAGTCGACATAATCATTGGTCGTCAGAGTAAATCAAACCATTATCATATGGGATGTTCGAAATACAAATATTATGTCAGCCAGTTTATACTTTCGGAAATTGCGCAGGAATCGTCAGACAGTTTAATCCAATTCATCTCGTTGTCATCTAAATAACAATTATCGTCATCGTCTATGACAAAGTTTTTCAAACTTTTCGTTCTATTTCACAATCGTGCGACACATATATTCTGCAATATAACTTCCAATAAAATACTCTTAATAAGCGTGGAGTCTAATCAGAATCCTTCAGAGGTCAAACTTGAATTATTTTGCCATAGGTCATGACCTCTTAAGTTTTCCTTCAAATTATCGATGATATTCGAAAAATACAATGGAATGGATTTGAAAATTGCATCATTATTTCTCTACAAAGATCTACAGTATTTTCCCCAGAATTTCTTTCAGAATTCTTTTCTACTTCGAAAACTTTTTTATGATTTAGCTGAAAACTGTGAATTTCAACTAAATAATCGTTCGATATTTTATGTGTTTGAAGTAATTAAATCGTAAATTATTAAATTTTTTAATGTTCATATAAAAATTCTTTAAATGATTTTATAAATCTAGCTACATTTCGTTGTAACATGTTACATGATATATTGTGTTAATATTCTTTTTTATGGGGACAGTCTATTTATTTTTTAATGTTATCTGCTCCAAGCAGTGGTTAACAGTTTTCCATTGGATTTCCTTTTCATTAGCGAAACAATGCCTGGTCTCATTCAAATCCTCGTTCTCTCATATTAACTGAAAAAAATTTTTTTTAGTTACGGATATTTTGATTTATTGGGGGAATATAATAAATGTCAAAAACATCAAAGTTAATTAAAAGAAAATTACATGTAATGCAGAATTTTTAAACGGGATCAGGAGTGAATGCAGGGATGCTGGGTGAGTGGGGAAAATGGTGATTTCAAAACACGTTTACTCGTGGAAATGTCAAAAATGTAAATATCGATGACGTCATTCTCAAAAAAAATTGAAAAAAATTTTTGAATATTTTTAATTTTTTGAAGATTTGAAGAAAAATCGTGGAAATCTGCATAAAAAATTGTTTTAATCATGGAAAACCATAGAAAATCATTCGAGAATGGTTTTTTTGAAAACAGAAATTCGAAAAAAATTTTTGGAAAATTTCAATTTTTTTCACACCCGAACGCAAACAACAAGGAAATAGAAAATTTCGAAAAAAAATCAAAAATTAAAAAAAAAGTTCAATTTGTTTCTAACCTAACTTTACCTAAATTCACACCTGTTTCAATCAGTCAAAAAACATTAAAAATTTTTGGAAATTTTCAATTTTTTTCACACCTGAACGAAGAAAATAAGGAAATAGAAAATTTCGAAAATAGAACAAAAATTGAAAAAAAAGTTCAATTTTTTTCACACCTAACCTAACCTTACTTAAATTCACACCAGTTTCAATCAGTCTGAACGCAGAAAATTGAAAATGAAAAATTTGAAAAAAAATCAAAAATTTTTGGAAAATTTCAATTTTTTTCACACCTGAACGAAGAAAATAAGGAAATAGAAAATTTCGGAAATAGAACAAAAATTGAAAAAAAAGTTCAATTTTTTTCACAGCTAACCTAACCTTACCTAAATTCACACCAGTTTCAATCAGTCTGAACGCAGAAAATTAAAAATGAAAAATTTGAAAAAAAATCAAAAATTTTTGGAAAATTTCAATTTTTTTCACACCTGAACGAAGAAAATAAGGAAATAGAAAATTTCGAAAATAGAACAAAAATTGAAAAAAAGTTCAATTTTTTTCACACCTAACCTAACCTTACCTAAATTCACACCAGTTTCAATCAGTCTGAACGCAGAAAATAAAAATGAAAAATTTGAAAAAAATCAAAAATTTTTGGAAAATTTCAATTTTTTTCACACCTGAACGAAGAAAATAAGGAAATAGAAAATTTCGAAAATAGAACAAAAATTGAAAAAAATGTTCAATTTTTTTCACACCTAACCTAACCTCACCTAAATTCACACGTTTTTCAATCAGTCTGAACGCAGAAAATAAGAAAATGAAAAATTTGAAAAAAATCAAAAATTTTCGAAAAAATTTCAATTTTATTCACACCTGAACGCGGAAAATAAGGAAATAGAAAATTTCGAGAACAAATCAAAGATTAAAAACAAAAATTCAATTTGTTCCTAACCTGAATTCATACCTGTTTTAATCAATCTGAACGCAGAAAATAAAAAATTTCGAAAAAAACATTTTTGAAAAAATTTGAAATTAACCATATTCGTAATAATAAACTCACCGGTTATAAGTTTTTCTTTGGGAAATTCGGATTCTTTGACGCTCCTCTTGAAACTTCCACCACCATACAACGCCATCGGGATCACCGTCGACGACACGGGAACCAGCTCTGGAAATTTCAAATCGTTAGTTTCGAATCAATTAAAGAAGTCGCCATCAATTTCTCATCTCAGAAGTTCGACAATCTCAAAATCCACCGTTTAAAAAGCCATCATTCATTCTATTCCGGATTTTTACCGAACTGAAATTAATTTTTTTTCTCGATGTCGAAGAGACTCACCTGGTTCCAAATTATTCTGGTCGTTGTACCTATAAACTGTCGGGCGACAAAAACAGGCCTGTATCAGCATCAAACAAGCCAAAACTTTGAGCATTTTTCGAAAATATGCGAACAGGTGGATAAGTTGGTTAAGAACTGCGTTCGGTTTTCCATTTCACTAAAATAGCAATGACGCGCTGCTAAATCGAGCTACTCCTTCTTTCGGATCCGCAAGGTCTATCATTTTTTCCAGTGAAAGTTTTTACATAATGCTCACATGAATTGATATTTACGATAATTCTTTCTCAGTCTCTGGTCAAACTGATGGGATTTTCAGTTAATAGAAATATCTTTAAATCGCCAATGAAAGTCAAACTCGTGGATTATTGAATAATTTCTTCTTGAAACATACAAGAAATTCGTCGATAACGTCAGAGAGTCGTATCTCAAGGTTGAGTGATCGGCATAGATTAAAATTTAAGATAAAACCCGAAATGGTGGATGCGCTTTTTCGTCGAAATGAAAATAAAACCCGAAATGGTGGATGCGCTTTTTCGTCGAAATGAATTAGCATTGATTGCCCACTTAAGGCGTCCTCTTCCTTCAACTATCAGTGGGAGCGTCGCGACGCCGCTCTCTCGGCGCCCCTTCAGGGAGCACTGACATTCGTATAATGGCGACTCTCTGATGCAATATTAAAAATGGCGTGTTTGGGCGTTGTAAAGGATGCTACAAGTTATTATACGACCAGAATCTACAAGGAAAGGGACGATGAAAGAAATGGGGAGGGTTGGGAATGCATGGAGTATAAATCACATTTCGAAGAGTTTAACAGTTTTTACTTATTCAGTTCAGAGTATCGTAATAATTGGGATAACGCGAAACATGTCCAAGCGACCGGGAAATTTTCCATTTTCTCGAGAGACGGGTTAGGTTTGGACAAACTTGAATTTTTATTTATTTTTCGAAATTTTTTATTTTCTGCGTTCAAGTATGAAAAGTATTGAAATTTTTTACTATTTTCAAATTTTTTATTTTCTTTTTTTCTGCGGAGGGTTCAGGAAATGTTAGTTCAGGAAAAATTTAATTTTTTTTAATTTTCTATTTTTTTCCGAAATTTTTTATTTTCTCATTTTTTGCGTGCAGATGTGAAAAAAATTGAAATTTCTCCGAAAATTTTATTTTCTGCATACAGGTATGAAAAAAATTGAATTTTTTCCGAAAATTTTCCAAAAATTTTCCAAAAATTTTTGACTTTTTTAAAATTTTTTATTTTCCTATTTTCTGCATTCAGGTATGAAAAAATTGATTTTTTTTCAAATTTTTCATTTTCTTATTTTCTGCATTCAGATTGATTGAAACAGGGGTGAATTTAGGTAAGTTTCGGTTAGAAAAGAAATGAAATTCTTCTGAATTCTAGATTATTCCAAACAAAATACAAATTTATGAAAAAACCTCCAAAATATGGATCCCTATCCAGTAACGCAATAAAAGGGAATTTCGGGGTCCAGCCTCGAATTAGCACTTCTCGCGGCGATAAAATCATTTTCAGCGACCGCGTCTCCCTTAATGAACCCTCGAAAGGCCCGTAAATTAAAAAGGGGAAGTGAAAAAGGACCGCCGATCCAAATTGAATACGCCGTGTGTCCGCCGAAATGACGACTTCTGTTTATGATGTGAAATATTCCGTTGAAATTATTAATAATTCGAGAAAAACAGCGATGTAAATTCGACAAAACCATTCTCGAATGATTTCCAATAATGAAAAACAATTTTTTATGCAGATTTCCACGATTTTTATTCAAAGCATCAAAAAAATTTCAAATTTCAATTTTTTCAAATTGGTTTTGAGAATGACGTCATCGGTTTTTATATTTTCGACATTTCCATGATTCAATGTGCGTTGAAATAACCATTTTTCTAACGTTTGCTCAGAGATTCTCTAAGGTTATTTTCTGCGCTCAGACTGATTGAAACTGGTGTGAATTTAGGTAAGGTTAGGTTAGAAACAAATTGAACTTTTTTTTTTAATTTTTGTTTTTTTTTCGAAATTTTCTATTTCCTCATTGTTTGCATTCGGGCGTGAAAAAAATTGAGATTTTTCCAAAAATTTTTGATGTTTTTTTCAAATTTTTTATTTTATTTTTGATTTTTTCCAAAATTTTTCATTTTCTTATTTTTTGAAAAAAATTGAAATTTTTTTCAAGAATTTTTTTGGTTTTTTCAAATTTTTATTTTCTTATTTTCTGCGCTCAGACTGATTGAAACTGGTGTGAATTTAGGTAAGGTTAGGTTAGAAACAAATTGAACTTTTTTTTTTCTATTTTTGTTTTTTTTTCGAAATTTTCTATTTCCTCATTGTTTGCGTTCGGGTGTGAAAAAAATTGAGATTTTTCCAAAAATTTTTGATGTTTTTTTCAAATTTTTTATTTTATTTTTGATTTTTTCCAAAATTTTTCATTTTCTTATTTTTTGAAAAAAATTGAAATTTTTTCAAGAATTTTTTTGGTTTTTACAAATTTTTATTTTCTAATTTTCTGCGCTCAGACTGATTGAAACAGGTGTGAATTTAGGTAAGGTTAGATTAGGAACAAATTAAATTTTTTTTCTATTTTGGATTTTTTTTCGAAATTTTTTATTTTCTTATTTTCTGCGTTCAGGTGTGAAGAAATTGAAATTTTTCCAAAAGACTTTCTTCAAATTTTTGTTTTCAAAAAAACCATTCTCGAAAGATTTTCTATAGTTTTAGAAAAAAATTTTTTTAATTTTTTTCAATAATACCAATCAAACGAAGTAATGTGAGAATTTCCCATTTTCCTATGAAATAAAAGTGGCTGAAACATATCTCTCCCCATTGTTATACCAGTACAAATCCAACTAGTCCGTTTCGGGGCGACAAAAGAAAAAAAAAATATATTCTTTTCAAGTCTCCTTCCCTCGATCTTCTCAACTGCGCCTCTCGCAATAAATAAACGCAATTCCGGGGAAAACATGCAACATCCAATCCGCCATTATATCCGGAAAGTCCTACACAACTAGGGGGCGATATCTTGTCTTCCGCCTCATTCCAATACAATTTATATTTATTCCAACTTGTCTTATTCACAAAGGACAAATGGAATTATAAAGGATTTTCCTTATCCGGGAAAAACGACGGGACCCGTCTCTCGGCAAATGGAAAATTTCCCGGTCGCTTGGACATGTTCTCGGTTATCCCAATTATTACGATCCTCTGAACTGAATAAGTAAAACCTGCTAGACTTTTCGAAAGAAGGTGATTTACACCCCAAATCACTTTTCACAAAATCGAAAATAAAAAAAAAATTTAAAAAAATTTTGGAAAAATTTCGATTTTTTCATACCTACACGCAAAAAATGAGAAAATAAAAAATTTCGAAAAACAAAACAAAAATCAATTTGTTCCTAACCTAACTCCACTTAAATTCACATCTGTTTCAATCAGTCTGAACGCAGATAATGGGAAAATAAAAGAATTGGAAGAAACATATCGATAGGGATCCATATTCTGGAGATTTTTTCTTAAATTTGTATTTTCTTTCGAATAATCTAGAATCCAAAAAAAAATCCATATCGCAAATAAACAAGAGCGACTACGGGATATCCATAAACATCACAACGTAATAAACCAGAGCTGGCTACGCGAGGACCACAAAGCCCGAAGGCGGAACACAGAAGGGACACAGAGAAACACCGATCCGAGCCGACCACAAAGGCGGCGCCGAGATTGCTTATTAAAATGTTTGTCGCGTCACGTGACCCCGGTCGCCGTGGAAACGCGACTATTTTTCCTAACCTAAGAAAACGCGACTGAAACGTCCAATTTAAGTTGGACAAAGACGACCCGATACCGAAGATCTACCGATACCTTTTCGCGAAAAAGTTCCCTAATTTGGCGGCGCCGCGCTTTTTCCGACGTGCCGTGATTGAAAAACGGCCGGGGAAATTCCGGCGACGTATGTATATAAGATCGAATTTCCCGACTGACGCTAGAAGTTGTTATCGAATTTCGTAGAAAGTGATTTTCGGGGTCGGGTATTGTTGAGGTTCTCCGAGAGTTTGGCGTTTAATTTGGCGTCTTTCGTGAAAAAAAAAATCGATCGCTACCCGTCAATTCTGTAGCGAAATTTTCTGTGTACTTCAGTAATTACTTTTCTACTCCGTTTTTTGGCTTTTGTGCGATTTTGCGCCCGTCTGAAATTTTATCATTTCTTTAATGAATAAAATAAAAATGAAATAGCCCACTTCATTTTCATCTTCATCTTCATCTGTATAGGTATCGGTATCGGTATCGGTATCGATATAGGTATCGGTATCGGTATCGGTATCGGTATCGGTATCGGTATCGGTATCGGTATCGGTATCGGTATCGGTATCGGTATCGGTATCCGTATCGATATAGGTATCGGTATCGGTATCGGTATCGGTATCGGTATCGGTATCGGTATCGATATCGGTATCGATATCGATATAGGTATCGGTATCGGTATCGATATCGATATAGGTATCGGTATCGGTATCGGAATCGGTATCGGTATCGGTATCGGAATCGGTATCGGTATCGGTATCGGAATCGGTATCGGTATCGGTATCGGTATCGATATAGGTATCGGTATCGGTATCGATATAGGTATCGGTATCGGTATCGGTATCGGTATCGGTATCGGTATCGGTATCGGTATCGGTATCGGTATAGGTATCGGTATCGGTATCGATATAGGTATCGGTATCGGTATCGGAATCGGTATCGGTATCGGTATTGGTATCGGTATCGGTATCGGTATCGGTATCGGTATCGGTATCGGTATCGGTATCGGTATCGGTATCGGTATCGGTATCGATATAGGTATCGGTATCGGTATCGGTATCGGTATCGGCATCGGTATCGGCATCGGTATCGGTATCGATATAGGTATCGGTATCGGTATCGGTATCGGTATCGATATCGGTATCGATATAGGTATCGGTATCGGTATCGGTATCGGTATCGGTATCGGTATCGGTATCGGTATCGGTATCGGTATCGGTATCGATATAGGTACCGGTATCGGTATCGGTATCGGTATTGGTATCGGTATCGGAATTGGTATCGGTATCGGTATCGGTATCGGTATCGGTATCGGTATCGGTATCGGTATCCGTATCCGTAATCGTATCCCTATCCGCTCCGACTTCACGGCAGTGCTTTTCGTAATTTTTTTTCCAACAAATAATTGCGTTCTGCTATTGTCCCGATAGAAAAAAGTTATCTTCCCCATTATTGTCGTAGCGAGTAGCGGCGAGAGAGGAGTAGTACATGTTGTCGGACGATTAGAAAGCAATCAGCGTTTGTAATTCGTCGCGCAAACGACCGGATGTCGTGTCTGAGCCTCCTGACATTTTCCTCTTCTGGTCGGTTCCATCTTTTCGAAACCGCCCGCTCCGTTATCGACCCGTTTCATAATTTGTGAATAATGGATTAGACGCTCGCTCGCGTGTTTCGACGCACGATTTTTCCGTTAGATTTTCCTCGCACCGATCTGCGAGTTTCTCATCTCGAAATTTGAAAAAATTCTGAAATTTTTGGAAAAATTTCAGTTTATTTCAAACTTGAACGCGGAAAATAAGAAATAAAAATTTTCGAAAATAAAACAAAAATCGAAAATTTTTGTTCCTAACCTAACTTCACACCTGTTTCAATCAGTCTGAACGCAGAAAATAAGAAAATAAGGCTATCTAAAGTTGAGTTCACTTTAGTGCCTACTTCTGATTTGGATGATTTTTAGTGTGTGATTACTCTATTTCGTAAGAAATCGAATGGTATCAGTACCAATCTTAGGAAACTTATGGTTTGGAAAATATAATTTTTTTAAAATTGCTTCGAAAAAGATTGTTTTGACATTTTGATGTCTATTTCATTGAAAATTGACGGCTGTTACCGAAACTAATCAAATATGTGGAAGATCCGAGTATTTTATGATGGTTTATGAGATTCCTTTTTTTATAATAATGAAAAAATTTCAGTTTGTTTTCACACTTGAACGCAGAAAATAAGAAAATGAAAAATTTGAAAAAGTCAAAAATTTTAACTGAACACTCTGAACGCAGAAAAGAAAAAATTTGAAAAAAAAATTTTTGGAAAAATTTCAGTTTTTTTTCACACTCAAACTCAGAAAATAAGAAAATGAAAAATTTATTAAAAAAAAAAAGTGCCTAACTCTGATTTGGATAATTTTTGTTTCACTGAAAATAAAAATTTCGAAAAAAAGAACAAAAATAAAATTTCTTTTTATTTTGTTCCTAACCTAACCTTACCTAGATTCACACCTGTTTCAATCAGTCTGAACGCAGAAAATAAGAAAATAAAAAATTTTAAAAATTCAAAATCTATCAATTCGTCAACTCCAAGGGGTTGAATTGCTCTAAATTTTTCTCGGCCCACCTTCAATTCCAATTCGGACATTTCTTATTCACGACGTTCAACATAAACTTCTCAAGAACCGGGCTGAAAGTTGTATGGAGCGTTTTTGAATTATTTATTCGATTTAGCGACCCCTGGCGGGGCGTAGACGGAATTCATCAAACCCCCCTCCCCCCCCTTTCGCCCCCTCGTATTGCCAAGTGACCGGCCGGAGTTTAACTGCCTCGATTTTATTTATTTTTTTCCCGGGGAAGGGTAAATAGGTTTTCCCTTAGGTCGTTTGTTCGGGAAACTCGGGGAAAAGTTACTCACTCGCCTTGAGTCGCACGTCAAGAAGTCGACAGGTCTGTTGGTTTTGGCGGGGGAGGGAGGGGGGTGGGGGGAGATGACTTGGCGCCTACGATTAAACATTAAGAGGCGAGATGGATTCGACTGGAACTGTTCGGATCCAGAGTCAGAGAAGCTGGAAATGTATTATTCTTTCCTTTAGTTTTGTTATGTTTTCTGCAATACACACGATGATTGTTGAAGAAAAATTATCCAATTCAAGAATGAAATATGAAAAAAAAAAAAAGAAAAAAAAAGGAAAAAAAAAAGAAAAAAAAAAGAAAGAAAAAAAAGAAAAAGAAAAAAAAAAGAAAAAGAAAGAAAAAAAAAAGGAAAAAAGAGAAAAAAAATGAAAGAAAAAAAAAGAAAAAAAAGAAAAAAAAAGAAAAAAAAAATAGGAAAAAAGAGAAAAAAAAATAAAAGAAAAAAAAAAATAAAAGAAAAAAAAAAAAAATTTCAAATTTCATTCTTGAATTCGATCAATTCATATAAACAGCCTTTAAAAATTATCCACTTCCAAAAGAGGTTGTAAATTAGATGGAACCCAAGGAAAGGAAGGCGTATAATCACAATTCGGAGGAAGAAACCGCAAGAACAGAGAAGCTAGTCGAAAAGCAAAGGGCCAATCTGACTGTTCAGGTGTTCATTATTAGCCCGCGTGAACTTAATTGAAACCTAAACTCGAATTAGCGATCTTTATCCGTGCGTCACTCCCGTCTTTGCGCGCACATTCTTTCTACCCGCGAACTCGGGGGAAAGATAAGGGAGTGTCGTGTAATTGAGCGTCGAACGAAAAGTTATTTGTTCCATGAATAAATCACGTATTGGATGTTTTTTTTTTAAGTTTAGCATTAAAGTTCGTAAATAGTGACATTTTTGACCTTACTTCAGACAGTTGGGCAGTACTACCAATATAAGGCACTGAAAGATCCTACTTTAAATGTCACAATACTTCTCTATTTACTTCAGTATTTAATTTTCTACTCTGTTTTTTGGCTTTTGTGCGATTTTGCGCTCATCCAAAATTTTATCAGCGATTTTTTCATTGATAAAAATAAAATAGTCCACAGTTCAAAAAAAGAAGAAAAATATCATAAAATACTCGAATCTTCCACAGATTTATATGGTTTCGGAAACAGCCGTCAATTTTCGATCAGACATTAAAATGTCGAAATACAATCTTTTTCGAAGCAATTAAAAAAAAATCTGCTAAACCATAAGTTTCCTGAGATTGGTACTGAAACCATTCGATTTCTTACGAAAAGGAGTATTCACACACAAAAAATTATCCAAATCAGAAGTAGGCACTAAAGTAAACTCATCTGTCTTATTTTCTGCGT
This sequence comes from Aphidecta obliterata, assembly GCA_963966015.1. Taxonomy (NCBI): domain Eukaryota; kingdom Metazoa; phylum Arthropoda; class Insecta; order Coleoptera; family Coccinellidae; genus Aphidecta; species Aphidecta obliterata. Next base: position 275,678 of record OZ014434.1, on the reverse strand, counting down.
TCAGACTGATTGAAACAGGTGTGAATTTAGGAAAGTTTAGTTTAGGAACAAATAACATTTTTTTTTATTTTAAATTTTTTTTCTTATTTTCTGCGTTCAAGTGTAAAAAAAAACTGAAGTTTTTCCAAAATTTTTCGACCTTTTTCAATTTTTTTATTTCTCTATTTTCTGCGTTCAGACTGATGGAAACAGGTGTGAAGTTAGGTTAGGAACAAAATTTTTTATTTTCAATTTTTTTTCTTATTATCTGCATTCAAGTGTAAAAAAAAACTGAAGTTTTTCCAAAATTTTTCGACCTTCTTCAATTTTTTATTTTCTCATTTTCTGAGTTCTGACTGATTGAAATAGGTGTGAAGTTAGGTTAGGAACAAATTAATTTTTTTTTTCAATTTTGGCCTTTTTGCAGAAATTTTTCATTTTCTCATTTTCTGAGTTTAAGTGTAAAAAAAAATGAAAATTTTTCAAACATTTTTATTTTTTTTCAAATTTTTAATTTTTATTTTCTGCGTTCAGAGTGTTCAGTCTGATTGAAACAGGTATGACTTTAGGTGAGGTTAGGTAGTTAGGAACAAATTAAATTTTTTTCTTAATTTTGTATTGTTTCTCGAAATTTTTTATTTTCTTATTTTCTGCGTTAAGTGTGAAAAAAACAAAAATTTTTTCATCAATAAAAAATAAGGAACATCATAAATCATCATAAAATACTCGGATCTTCCACAGATTTATGTAGGTAAAGCTGTCAATTTTCAATCAAACATACATTAAAATGTCGAAATACAATCTTTTTCGAGGTAATTTTAAAAGAATTATATTTTATAAACCATAAGTTTCCTAAGATTGGCACTGATACCATTCGATTTCTTACGAAAAGGAGTAATCACACACAAAAAATTAGCGAAATAAGAGGTAGGCACTAAAGTAAACTCAATCTTAGATAGCCTTGAAATACTTCAATGCTATTGGTTCCCACTTCAAGAATTACCCGTTTTCTGCAGAGGAAGTAAGGTTAGGTTTACATCAATTTGGTACGAAAAGTCGAAGATCATAGTTTGACCAAAATGGTGGATGCGCTTTTCAACATCGAATCAAAAGTAGGAACTGAATAGGAAATGTAAAAGAATAAGATGGTAATGGCGCATAATATACAGACACAACAACGTATCGATCTCGGGATCCCCCCGAGAATTCCCGGAACCTCCGTCGTCGAAAAAAATATTTATCCTCCTCCCCCCCGAACTATTTAAAGAGAAAATACGAGCGCGGGCCCGTTTCAATTCCATTTTCGTGTAAATAATGAACCGAAATAGAATATAAATATGTATTCAAATTCGCGCAGCCGGAGGACTCGTCCCGTCTCCTCCTCTTCTCTCCCCGCTCGCGTTCTCGCAAAACGGGAGCAAATAAAGGCCAAATTAATTAGCTATGTTAAACATCTGCACGAAAAAGGAAAAGGGGGCGGAAGGGGTGGGGGGGGTTTCCCCCGTTCGTACACGGGGAGCAACAAAGGAGTATCGGGTGTGTGTTTGCGCCTGAAGGGGGGGGGATTGGGAGGTTCGTTTTCGGATTTGGTCATTTGATATACTAAACTTTCCTCTTGAATGAATTGGAGGTGGAAAAACCGAAATTTCAAGCATTCTTCAGTGGTGGGGAATCTGAAAATAAAATAAAATACTGGATGTGGCAACGGTTTTTTCTTACGAAATTTCAAATTACAAAACAAATTTTTTAACAGGATAAACCAAGTGGATTTGCTTCCAGAAAAAAATATTCGAGAATATACGATCGGATCCTATCTCGGATCTATGGCGTTCTTCCTTTCGAGGGTTGGGATGCCATATTGATATCGCGTGACGAAAGGCAGTAAAAGGGAGAAACGGACAATGAAATAACACTCTGAGGGGTAATGGAGCCGGTAAGAGTAATTTTAGGTGATCGGAATTGTTTTGTTTACCGCCATTATTGTATTGCCGCCGGACGTGGGGGGGATATTTTCATTCGCAATAATGGAAAATGGGGGAAAACTAATTAGTTTGGATTCTGATATTTCTACGGTAGGTTCGATCCGAATCGACTATGTTCGACTCGCTGATGACGAATCCGTTGGAAAATTCGAGTCTGTGAAATTCAGTTTTCTAGATGATTTCAAAACTACGGATTCGATCGTGACGAAATCTTGTACTTCATTTTGACAGCTGTTAAAATTTTTTTAACATCTGTCATTTTCTCACAGCTGTCATTTTTTTGACATTGTCATTTTTTGACAGTGGACATTTTTTCGACAGCTGTAATTTTTTGACAGTTATCATTTTGATATTTGTTATTTTTTGACAGCCGTCAAACATTTTTTGTAATATTTTTTTGACAGCTCTAAAAAATTTTCGATATTTTTTTTCGACAGCTGTCAAAAATTTTTTGTAATGTTTTTTTGACAGCTCTAAAAAATTTTCGATATTTTTTTTTTGACAGCTGTCAAAAATTTTTTGTAATATTTTTTTGACAGCTCTAAAAAATTTTCGATATTTTTTTTTTGACAGCTGTCAAAAATTTTTTGTAATATTTTTTTGACAGCTCTAAAAAATTTTCGATATTTTTTTTCGACAGCTGTCAAAAATTTTCTGAAATTTTTTTTGACATCTGTCAAAAATTTTTTGTAATTTTTTTTTGACAGCTGTCAAAAATTTTCTGAAATTTTTTTTGACATCTTCAAAAAATCTTTCGATATTTTTTTTAGACAGCTGTCAAAAATGTCTTCAATTCATTTTCAGAACTGGAGAATGCGAATCTACCTACAAGGTGCATGTACGGGCGCTCAAAAGTTCTTGACTTCACGGCAGTGCTTTTCAAATTTTTTATCATTAAAATGCTCCAATAGCTCCTTAATCTTAACCTAATGAATTTCGATAAAATTCAATCGTTGAATCATAACAAGGCGGGGATGGTTTCCGAATCAAGCGGAATTTTCACGATAGGACAATATGTGGCGCCGGAAATCACGATTTACGATCGGGAGATGACAGATCGTGTCTCGTATGACGTACGATTTCCGGGGAATTCCCGATAAACATCTTTCTAAAATTTGTCGAAAAAAGACAAACAAGCGTTTAAATACATAAATAACCCACCAATTGCATTTTACATTTTTCCCTTAATTGCATTTTCCGCACGACCGTTGAGAGGGGGGGGGGGGGGGGCGTGGGTGAATTACCGGCGGCGCCACAATCGGCCGGTATGTAGATCCCTATCTAACACTCATTATGGCGGACGAGGGGATAGACTAATAGTTGTGACAAGGCCGCCAACATGCGATAAGGTACGGTATTTCAGGATTTTCTCCGGGAAAAACCGCATTTTCGATGAAAAATGTATTCGATACCGGAGCAATTACATGAATTATTTTTCTGAACTGAGGAGATTTATGCAGTTTCGTTAACAGCCTTCAGTTTGACATTTGTCATTTTTGACAACTCAAGGACTTTATGTTGCTATTTCCAACATAAATTTATAAAGATTTTTGGAATATTGACCAATTCTAGCACCTGTCAAAAAAAAAGCCTCACCTGTATATCAACAATATACTTAGTATACCAATGAATCAATAAAAATATAGGAAGCATTGCCTTGAAGTCAGGAGCTTGTGAGCGCTCGTTAATCCACCTTTTAGGTAGATCTTATTTTCCAGATTTAGATACCAATTGAAGAAATTTTTGACAGTCGTGAAAAAAATGACAGCAGCTTTTTGTCAATCATGCCGAGTCAGCTGTTATTGAAATAAAAGATTTTTCATTCAATAATTCTTTGGAATTTGAAATGGTTCTGGTTGTGCAATCTGGAGAAAAAGGTAGCTTGAATATGTATTTCTCCATTGAAATACAGAATTTCGCCACGATCGAATCCGTAGTTTCGGAATTATGAAGAAAACTAAATCTCAAAAGACCATATTTACGAAACCCCTGGTCGAACTTTGCCCAGTAACGAACTTAATTGCGGCATTTGAGATTCGAACCTACCCTGAAAATTTCAAGTCTCTTTGTCTTTCCATTCGAAAGTTACAATTTTCTATGGTTTCTATGGTTCTGATCATGCGATCTGGAAAAAATGTATATCATTCTTGAAAAAAAAATGAGAGCTGTCAAAAATGACAACTGTCAGAAAATGACATGTCAAACAAAATTGACAATTGCCAAAATATCATTTTCTTGTCAAAATTCGAAAAATGCAGACATCGTGACGAAATGATATAGCCCTCGTGTGAGTAGAACGAGCGCTCAAAAAAAGAAGAAATATCATAAAATATTCGAATCTTCCACAGATTTATGTAGTTTTGGTAACAGCCGTGTCAATTTTCAATCCAACAGATATTATAATGTCAAAATACAATCTTTTTGGAAGCAATTTTGAAAAAAAATTCCTCATTTTCGATGAAAAATGCATTCGATACAGAAGCAATTACATGAACTATTTTGCTGAACTGAGATCTCCAAACCAAAATCGCAATTTCACAACGGGGACCACCCGAATTTCCCTCACTTTCCGCCGTCCCCGGAAATATCCTAACCGAATTCCGGCGGCGAGAGTACATCAGCTCCCGCTTTTTTTCCCATTTTCATTAATTGCATTTCGATGTTTCGGCCGGTGCATTTTTGCGACCTTTTGTGCCGCGCGAAAATTCTCCAAAAACGGATTTTCCCGACTGCCTCTCTCTCGTCTACCTTGAACCACAGCCGTCTTTATTAGAAGCCTGGAACGAGAGAAAACTGGCAACGTTGGACGGAGAGATATGGAACTCGGGGGCTTCGCATAATCGAGTTTTCAGTTCAACAAGTCGTAATAGGTTACGCACGTGTTTTTGTTGGTATTTGTGTTTTTGTGAATTAAATAAGTGTAATAAAGTTCAAACTGAAGTGTAATAGTGATTTAAGTGAAGTGAAAGTGTTGTTTTCAGTAATTTTGGTGGGTATATTTGAGATCATCTACTGAGAATCAAGATGGTACGATTGTGTTGTGTTCCAAATTGTAGAAGCAATTATTCGTATCACAAAGATAGGAATTATGTAAGTTGTTTTAAATTTCCCAAAAATGAAGAGCTGAAGCTTCTATGGATGAAAGCTATCCCAAGAAAAGATTTTATTCCGACCTCTTCTAGTTCAGTTTGCGAGAAACATTTCGAAGAAAGTGATATTATTAAGACAGATAAATTTTTAAAGCCAGATGGAACCATTCAATTGTTATCATTAAAATATCCTAAATTAAAAAAAAACGCTATTCCCAAAGTTTTTCCAAATTTACCGAAGTATCTCACAAAATCAACTCCAAAACCGAGGACCGATCCTCAGCTTAGAAAAAATGAAATCATTTCTCGGCAGAATAATGAAATAGAAGCCTTTTTGAGTTCGGACATGATTAAAGATTTCGATGACCTAATCAATAATTATTCAATCAAAATTGATGTATCAGGATGGGAGATTAAGAAATTCGATGAAAAGATTCATTTTTATATAATTAATTTCGAAAAATCATTATCTGTGGATGTTTCAGTTCAAATAGATAGAGACCTTAGATTAAAATTATTTATTAAAAATATTCAGATCTCTCAAAATGATTTAAAATGGATTCTTCCGTACGATCTAACACTTAGTAGGTGGTCTCAACTTACAAATTTACTTTCTCGTTATAAAAATGTAAATAATGAAGATGCTGTACCTGAAGAATTTATGTTAGATTTATTGAAAAGTTCTTTAGCTTCCTTAGAGTTATTTTTAGCTTATAGAAATAATGAAAATTTTGACAAATTCAGACAGGTAGAAATCATTACAGACCAATTACGACAGGTCATAGCAAAAAGAATTAAATACTCATCAAGTACTATAATTATGTCATTTATATTATTTTCACAGTCATCTTCATGTTATGAATTAATGAGAAAATTTTTTATTTTGCCTTCTAGAAGGTATTTGAGATCAATTTCTTCGTCATTAGAAATATCCCCTAATTCTGACAGTGGAAATAAAAACTATCTCTCAAATGTATCTCATAACTTGCCATTATTGGATCGTGTAGTAGTTCTTTTAGTTGATGAAATTTATATCAGTTCCCGTCTAGATTATAGATCAAAAAATATTATTGGTAGCGCAATTAATTCTTCCAACGATTTAGCTAAAACGGTACTATCATACATGATAAGTTCAGCTTTTGGAAATATAAAAGAAATAGTGAAATTGTTACCGGTTCAGAAAATAAAAGGTACGGAAATGGTAGACATAACCCAAAATATTATTTCTTTCGTTCAAAATTGTGGTTTTGAAGTTTTGGCCGTAATAACGGATAATCATTCGATTAACAGAGTAATGTTCAACAAATTTTCTGATTCATTCAAAATTAAAAATCCGAACGACGATGAAAAACGAATTTTCTTGACTTTTGATCCAGTGCACATATTCAAAAACATTTGGAAAAATTGGTTGAATCTAAAAAACGTTGATAAAACTTTTACGTTTTGCGATTGGGATGACTTAGAAACGGTTCGATATGCGAAATTTCAAAATTTAATCGATATCTATGAAAAAGAAAGAAACGCTCTTGTAAAACAAGCTTTCAAACTCAACCACAAGTCTCTCTTCCCTTCAGTCTTCGAAAGACAAAAAGTCATATTAGCAGATAATATTTTTCATTATTCCACAATATCTGCCTTGAAGACCAATTCAATGAACGATACGGCTCAGTTTGTCGAAATATTCAGAAAGTGGTGGGATATATTCAATACAAATTCATATATGAAGGGTATAATAAAAAGGAATGAATTTTCAACGCCTTTCGAGAAGGATAGTTTCGAAAATGACGTGAAATTAAATTTTTTGAAAAAATTCATTATTTGGCTGGATAGGTGGCATAAACTTTCGGGATTTAATGGAAAACTTTCAAAAGAAACATATGCTGCTATTCGACAATCCACAATAGTTCTGATAGAAATGGTCGAATATTCTTTCAAAATTTATAGGGAATTGAAGTACATATTAGCGGGAAAATTTAGCACCGACAATTTAGAAAAAAGGTTCGGTTTATATAGATCGCTTTCAGGGTGTAATTATAATGTTTCTTTCGATGACATTTTAGGAGCAGAAAAAAAAATTAGAATCAAGAAAGTTTTCAAACGATCGGAAAAAATGTATACACTTAAGGAAATTAAAGAAAATTTCAACTCCGAGGACTTCATATGCGAGGAAAAATATTCGGACGATAATAGCAAAATAATTTCAGATTTTTTGTTCATTTTAGATTCAGATTATCTCCAAAATAGTGACATAGATAATTCCGCAAAAATTTATGTTTCAGGCTATGCTGCGCATTCAATTTCTAAAAAACTTTCATGTCACGAGTGTATTTCATTAATTAGGGCAGCAAAGGGAATCAAAATTAATAATGAATATTTCGACAATCTGCAAAGAAACGGCTTGTCAATCGCCACCGAATCAGTTAATTTCATATTTGTTCATATGTGTTCGATTTTGGAATTCATTTTAAATGATGAATCAACTTTATCAAGATTTCTACATATTTCAAATCAAAAAATGATTTTATGCGAACTTACTATTCGTAGCATTGAATTGGACTTCTTTTATTCAGAATTTACAGAAACTTGTAGTTGTGGTTCGAATGCAAAAAACATTTTAAATTCACTCTGCTCCATTTTCGCGAATTTACTGCTCAAAAATTATGTGAAAAATAGAAATAATGATTCAAAAGTCGAGCAAATGGAGAAGAAAAGAAAACATTTAGGAGATAGCAAAAAAAAACCATTGAAGAATAAAAAATTATTCACTTTGTTATGAGTTTTTCGAAATTTTCATTACTTAATATATTTCTATATTTATTTATTTATTTGTTATGTTTGAGAGTTTATATTTATGTTGAGAATTTTATTTGAGTTTTTTTTTTTGGCAAGAGATGACCTTACACCTTCCCGTGGTTCTTGCTGAACAATAAATTGAATAAAAATTCAGAGAAATATCATTTCAATTTCAACTTTATCATGAGATTATTGTGCAAAACTAACTGAGATATTCAATTTATTGACTAAGTAGGGTCTTATGTTCATTTTTCTTCCAGCAAAAAATTAATTTGATGACTTGACTAGTGATTTGAATGTGAAATAATATTATATCTCGCGCTATCGCTCCGCACTAGTATACCTACCATTTACGTTCGGATGCGACGATGCCAGACTTCGTTCCAGGCTATCTATAAAGACGGCTGTGCTTGAACGATATTCCGACAATTCCGGATATGAAACAATCGCATTTCCGCGTCTGGAACGCCGGAAATATTTTAATTAAATCAGGTTTCGTACGGATTTTCGCCCGTTTGGGGATGGAGGGGGTGGTGGAGAGGGTCGACAGACATTTCGAATGATCCAGACTAAAATTTCCACGGATGGAAGGGCCGATTTCGAAGAGAGGTTTTTTTTGAGCGCTCGTACTACTTACACGATGTCATTATTTTTCGAATTTGGAGCCGAAAATGGTCTCAAACGACTATGTTCGACTGTTGTCAAATTCGTCGAGAAATTCCAGTCTGCCGTCCGTTTTTCTGACAGCTCTAAAAAATTTTCGATATTTTTTTTCGACAGCTGTCAAAAATTTTCTGAAATTTTTTTTAAAATTTTTTTTTGACAGCTCTAAAAAATTTTCGATATTTTTTTTGACAGCTGTCAAAAATTTTAAAAAATTTTTTTTTAAATTTTTTTTTGACAGCTCTAAAAAATTTTCGATATTTTTTTTCGACAGCTGTCAAAAATTTTTTGTTATATTTTTTTGACAGCTCTAAAAATTTTCGATTTTTTTTTTCGACAGCTGTCAAAAATTTTCTAAAGTTTTTTTTGACATCTGTCAAAAATTTTTTGTAATATTTTTTTACAGCTCTATAAAATTTTCGATATTTTTTTTTGACAGCTGTCAAAAATTTTTTGTAATATTTTTTTGACAGCTCTAAAAAATTTTCGATATTTTTTTGACAGCTGTCAAACATTTTTTGTAATATTTTTTTGACAGCTCTAAAAAATTTTCGATATTTTTTTTCGACAGCTGTCAAAAATTTTTTGTAATATTTTTTTGACAGCTCTAAAAAATTTTCGATATTTTTTTGACAGCTGTCCAAAATTTTTTGTAATATTTTTTTGACAGCTCTAAAAAATTTTCGATATTTTTTTTGACAGCTGTCAAAAATCTTCTGAAATTTTTTTTGACAGCTGTCAAAAATTTTTTGTAATAGTTTTTGACAGCTCTAAAAATTTTCGATATTTTTTTTGACATCTGTCAAAAATTTTTTGTAATATTTTTTTGACAGCTCTAAAAAATTTTCGATATTTTTTTTCGACAGCTGTCAAAAATTTTTTGTAATATTTTTTGACAGCTCTAAAAAATTTTCGAAATTGTTTTTGACAGCTGTCAAAAATTTTTGTAATATTTTTTTGACAGCTCTAAAAAATTTCCGATATTTTTTTTCGACAGCTGTCAAAAATTTTCTGAAATTTTTTTGACAGCTGTCAAAAATTTTTTGTAATTTTTTTTAGACAGCTCAAAAAAATTTTCGATATTTTTTTCGACAGCTGTCAAAAATTTTCGGAAATTTTTTTTCGACATCTTCAAAAAATCTTTCGATATTTTTTTTAGACAGCTGTCAAAAATGTCTTCAATTCATTTTCAGAACTGGAAAATGCGAATCTACCTACGAGGTGTATGAACGAGCGCTTAAAAACTCCTGACTTCAAGGCAATGCTTTTCTCAATTTTTTTGAAAATCAATCTTGATTTAGGTCTGCTTAAGTTAGAACAGTGTTGGAACAATTCTTGAAATGACTCAATATTTAGGTTAGGACGTGGCTCTCTCAAAGTTGAATCGTCTTCGCCACCCCAAGTGACGTCCGCTTCACTTCGCGTCACCTTTATCGCGTGTTTACCCCGGTGAATTCCCGCGTCAATCCACTTCCACCCCCATATTCTAATGGCCGGGGATCAAGACGGATCTCCGCGGCGTTTTTTTTTTTCGAATTGACGCGAGTGAAGAGGGCATAAATCATACATCCGAGAGGGACGAGACGTCGCTTCCCATCATCTCTCCCGAAAATGTAGAGTCCTAATTTCGGTGACGTGTGTCGCACGTAAAACGTTCGAATTTACGAGTCTCGAGTCTTCCTCGTGAATAATCAAGTGGCGGCCCGCGTAAAGAGACGAAGAGGTGGTTGGTGGTGGGCACTCACGGAAATTGACGCGATAACGACTTTTTAATGGTGGACCGCGGTAGGGAAATAACGAAATATGACGCAAAATGGACGGTTCAATTACCTTTTATGGTTTTTCCATGGATATCGATATGTGGGAGCGAGAATACACCGAAAGAAATTTTCCAGAATAAACAACAGGAATTGGGTTACTTCTACAGGAAATTCCACCTTTACAGGGTGTTCCTAAATTCGAGATACAAACGAAGGAGGGAGATTTCTTGAGTAATTTTAAGAGAAAAAAGTATCACAAACAGTTCGTTTTCGAGATACAGGGTGTTAAAGTTTGAACTTTTTCCAAGTTTTTTTCTCATAGTGTCCACATTTCACAAGATATTCAACTGAAATTTGGCATAGGTATTACAATTGGGAGTATACACCATGTGACATACCAATTTCGATGGAAAATTTACAGGGTGATATTTTTTCTTGAACACTTGAAATAAAAAATTCAATTTTTTTTACACCTGAACGCAGAAAATAAGGAAATACAAAATTGCGAAAAAAAAAATTAAATTTGTTCCTAACCTAACCTAAATTCACTCCAGTTTCAATCAGTCTGAACGCAGAAAATGGGAAAATAAAAAATTTCAAAAAAACAAACAAAAATTTTGAAAGAATTTCAATTTGTTCCCCACCTAACTTCGAACCTTCTTCAATCAGTCTGAACGGAGAAAATAAGAAAATGAAAAATTACTAAAAATTTCAACCTAACCTCATCTAAATTCACACCTCACACCTGTTTTAATCAATCTGAACGCAAAAAATAAAAATATTTCGAAAAAAAAATAAATCAATATTTAATTAAAATGCATGAGCTCAAACAAGGTGCCACAAGCAAACATCGACTATTTCATGTTGCCGAAGCCTATACGTGTACAGGAGTGTACTTAGCTACGGTGTCGCCAAAGACAATATGAATTTTTTTTTCAGAACACATTTTACAAAAATTTCCTGCAATTTGTGTTTCGCTTCCAGTATTACCCAGTATATTCTTGTAAAGAATTGAGTACCGACAAACTCTAATAGTACCTACTCTCATGAATAGGACATTTTGTTATACGGAGATGAAAGCACGCAGAAAGCCACCCCCCTCCCCGCTTCACCCCTCGTACATGACGGCGTATTTATGCAAATAAGCGGGATTAACAAACCGAATAATGGTAGAACACATTAGGTCTGTCTGGTTGGCGGGTTTACTTACAGTTGATTTCGTTTGGACCTGCAGCAAATGTAATGGAGAATTTTCAGGGTTGGACCCGGAAGGTAGTGGATAAACGACCCCAAATTATATAGATATTTTTTAGAATCGAATTCAAAAATGAAAATAGACTAATGAACAAGCCAACAAAACAATTCATGTATCCCAGATACCAACGAATCCATCGTTTGCAATCGTATACCGGTTTCGATCCCTATCAGATGCCGTCAGTACGATTAGCAATATGATAAATTTTTTTTCAACAGCTGTCAAAAATTTTCTGAAATTTTTTTTAACATTTTTTTTGACAGCTCTAAAAAATTTTCGATATTTCTTTTCGACAGCTGTCAAAAATTTTCTGAAATTTTTTTTGACAGCTGTCAAAAATTTTTTGTAATATTTTTTTGACAGCTCTAAAAAATGTTCGATATTTTTTTCGACAGCTGTCAAAAATTTTCTGAAATTTTTTTTGACAGCTGTCAAAAATTTTTTGTAATATTTTTTTGACAGCTCTAAAAAATTTTCGATATTTTTTTTCGACATCTGTCAAAAATTTTTTGTAATATTTTTTTGACAGCTCTAAAAAATTTTCGATATTTTTTTTCGACATCTGTCAAAAATTTTTTGTAATATTTTTTTGACAGCTCTAAAAAATTTTCGATATTTTTTTCGACAGCTGTCAAAAATTTTCTGAAATTTTTTTTTGACAGCTCTAAAAAATTTTCGATATTTTTTTTCGACAGCTGTCAAAAATTTTCTGAAATTTTTTTTGACAGCTGTCAAAAATTTTTTGTAATATTTTTTTGACAGCTCTAAAAAATTTTCGATATTTTTTTCGACAGCTGTCAAAAATTTTCTGAAATTTTTTTTGACAGCTGTCAAAAATTTTTTGTAATATTTTTTTGACAGCTCTAAAAAATTTTCGATATTTTTTTTCGACAGCTGTCAAAAATTTTCTGAAATTTTTTTTTAAAGCTGTCAAAAATTTTCTGAAAATTTTTTGAAATTTGGTTTGGACCCGGAAGATAGTGAATAAACGACTCCAAATTATAAAGATATTTTTTAGAATCGAATTCAAAAATGAAAATTGGAAAATTTTACTAGACTAATGAACAAGCCAACAAAACAATTTCATGTATCCCAGATACCACCGAATCCATCGTTTGCAATCGTAGATCGGTTTCGATCCCTGTCAGATGTCGTCAGTACGATTAGCAATATGATAAATTCGATGTGAGAAACAGAAGACCTCAAAACGTAAGGCAACGTGGTACTGAGAAAATTTCCCAAATCACGCCACCTGTCCGTTCCAAGACCAACTGTCTCAAATATCTGTAGATCGCTGTTTTGTTGGTTCTTCAAATAACAAAATACCCATATTCTTTTAGATAGTATTTATCGAAATTTTCACCCCGCGAAATATCTTCAATTACGACAACACCGGTCCGCGAATTTTTCCCAAATACGCACCTGCTCCGTTTCCAATTGTATGGAATCCGCCGTCGGCCCAGCCTCCCCCCCCCGCCGCCCCCCGATCGGCCCCGGCTTGACCCACCCCCTCCCCCCGCGTTTCTACGCAGAACAACAGTATAAATTATTCAACGCAATTTGATTGGAATCGGTTATGAACAGTGGATTAATAATGTTTATTTTCATATCGACGCCCGCCGTCGCCGCCGCCGCTCCGAACCCTTTTTCAGGCCGATTTGGCCCCCGCATAATCGAAATCTGGCGAGGATTTTCCGGTTGGATTAATTCCTGTTGTTTAAAAGCAACTATTGTTATTACAAGAAGAAGAGACCGGTCTGGGAACTATCTGTACTTGCAATCTGACGTTTCTTTGAGTGCATAGCTGTGAAAAAAAACAGGGATGTGCACTAAGTTTGCACCACTCCTGCCTGAATTTAGGTTAGTCTTTTAGTTGTCCATTCACTTTTTATGATCAAATATTTCTAGGTAGAAAAATATTCGTGAATAGGGCTCAACTTAAATTAGTGATATTTTTTGTGACAAATTAAGTTTTGAACCAAAATTAATAGATTAAATAAAATTACGAGGAATGATAATGATGACCTTGACTGTGACAGACTGGAGCAAGTTCAAAACAGGTTCTGCTGGATATTTCTTTCTAGGAAATACAGAAGAAAGAAAAGGGTTAGTATATGATTAAGAAACAGTGTAGAAAGGAACAGAATAGTGGTGTTTTGGTTCAATAAAATAAACACCCCTTTTATAAAAAAACTTCAGTTTTCTTTTATTGACGAATTATCTCAGTCTGGTCCTTTTTTGTGTGGAGAAACTTTAATTTTCTTCTATCGACAACTTATCTCAAACTTATATTTTTTTCATAAAGAAACTTCACTTTTCTTTTATTGACAACTTACCTCAATCTGATATCTTTTTTTTTTTAAAACTTCACTTTTCTTTTATTGACAACTCATCCATATCTTTTTTCTTTTCTTTTTATAAAAGAACTTCACTTTCCTTTCATTGAGAACTTATCTGAATCATTTTTTTTTTTTTTAAAAAACTTTACTTTTCTTTTATTGACAACTTATCTCAAACCTATATCTTTACTTAAAAAGAAACTTTGCTTTTCTTCTATTGACAACTTACCTCAATCTGATCTTTTTTTTTTTTTTTCAAAACTTCACTTTTCTTTCATTGACAACTCATCTAGATCTTTTTTCTTTTCTTTTTATAAAAGAACTTCACTTTCCTTTCATTGAGAACTTATCTGAATCGTTTTTTTTTCTTTGAAAAAAACTTTACTTTTCTTTTATTGACAACTTATCTCAAACCTATATTTTTACTTAAAAAGAAACTTTGCTTTTCTTCTATTGACAGTTTACCTTAATCTGATCTTTTTTTTTTTTAAACTTCACTTTTCTTTCATTGACAACTCATCTAGATCTTTTTTCTTTTCTTTTTATAAAAGAACTTCACTTTCCTTTTATTGAGAACTTATCTGAATCATTTTTTTTTCTTTAAAAAAAACTTTACTTTTCTTTTATTGACAACTTATCTCAAACCTATATTTTTTCTTATAAAGAAACTTTACTTTTCTTCTATTGACAACTTACCTCAATCTGATCTTTTTTTTTAAAAACTTCTTTTTTCTTTCATTGACAACTCATCTAGATCTTTTTTCTTTTCTTTTTATAAAAGAACTTCACTTTCCTTTTATTGAGAACTTATCTGAATCGTTTTTTTCTCTTTGAAAAAAACTTTACTTTTCTTTTATTGACAACTTATCTCAAACCTATATTTTTTCTTATAAAGAAACTTTACTTTTCTTCTATTGACAACTTACCTCAATCTGATCTTTTTTTTTTTCGAAACTTCACTTTTCCTTCATTGACAACTCTTCTAGATCTTTTTTCTTTTCTTTTTATAAAAGAACTTCACTTTCCTTTCATTGAGAACTTATCCGAATCATTTTTTTTTCTTCAAAAAAAACTTTACTTTTCTTTTATTGACAACTTATCTCAAACCTATATTTTTACTTAAAAAGAAACTTTGCTTTTCTTCTATTGACAGTTTACCTTAATCTGATCTTTTTTTTTTTAAAACTTCACTTTTCTTTTATTGACAACTCATCCATATCTTTTTTCTTTTCTTTTTATAAAAGAACTTCACTTTCCTTTCATTGAGAACTTATCTGAATCATTTTTTTTTTTTTTAAAAAACTTTACTTTTCTTTTATTGACAACTTATCTCAAACCTATATCTTTACTTAAAAAGAAACTTTGCTTTTCTTCTATTGACAACTTACCTCAATCTGATCTTTTTTTTTTTTTTTCAAAACTTCACTTTTCTTTCATTGACAACTCATCTAGATCTTTTTTCTTTTCTTTTTATAAAAGAACTTCACTTTCCTTTTATTGAGAACTTATCTGAATCGTTTTTTTCTCTTTGAAAAAAACTTTACTTTTCTTTTATTGACAACTTATCTCAAACCTATATTTTTTCGTATAAAGAAACTTTGCTTTTCATCTATTGACAACTTACCTCAATCTGATCTTTTTTTTTTTTCGAAACTTCACTTTTCTTTTATTGACAACTCATCTAGATCTTTTTTCTTTTCTTTTTATAAAAGAACTTCACTTTCCTTTCATTGAGAACTTATCTGCATCATTTTTTTTTCTTCAAAAAAAACTTTACTTTTCTTTTATTGACAACTTATCTCAAACCTATATTTTTACTTAAAAAGAAACTTTGCTTTTCTTCTATTGACAGTTTACCTTAATCTGATCTTTTTTTTTTTTAAACTTCACTTTTCTTTCATTGACAACTCATCTAGATCTTTTTTCTTTTCTTTTTATAAAAGAACTTCACTTTCCTTTTATTGAGAACTTATCTGAATCATTTTTTTTTCTTTAAAAAAAACTTTACTTTTCTTTTATTGACAACTTATCTCAAACCTATATTTTTTCTTATAAAGAAACTTTACTTTTCTTCTATTGACAACTTACCTCAATCTGATCTTTTTTTTTAAAAACTTCTTTTTTCTTTCATTGACAACTCATCTAGATCTTTTTTCTTTTCTTTTTATAAAAGAACTTCACTTTCCTTTTATTGAGAACTTATCTGAATCGTTTTTTTCTCTTTGAAAAAAACTTTACTTTTCTTTTATTGACAACTTATCTCAAACCTATATTTTTTCTTATAAAGAAACTTTACTTTTCTTCTATTGACAACTTACCTCAATCTGATCTTTTTTTTTTTCGAAACTTCACTTTTCCTTCATTGACAACTCTTCTAGATCTTTTTTCTTTTCTTTTTATAAAAGAACTTCACTTTCCTTTTATTGAGAACTTATCTGAATCATTTTTTTTTTCTTTAAAAAAAACTTTACTTCTCTTTTATTGACAACTTTTTCAATCTGATCTTTTTTTTATTTTACTGTCAAACAAAATTGATAGATTAAAAGAATAACGAGAAATGATAATGATGACCTTGACTGTGACAGACTTGAGCAAGTTCAAAACAGTTTCTGCTGAAAAAAAAAACAGGGATGTGCACGAGGTTTGTACCAAAATTTGTTAATCGAGAAAATCTAGTGTTCAACTCGAAATCTGTGATATTCTTTGATGAATTTGTGACAAATTAAGTTTGGACTCAAAATGATATAAAAACATAATGCCAACCCTGTATATCTCAGATCTATTTCCATTTGAATGC
Source organism: Aphidecta obliterata (assembly GCA_963966015.1). Classification (NCBI taxonomy): domain Eukaryota; kingdom Metazoa; phylum Arthropoda; class Insecta; order Coleoptera; family Coccinellidae; genus Aphidecta; species Aphidecta obliterata. The sequence continues at coordinate 259,021 of OZ014434.1, read as the reverse complement.
TTATATTACTATGTATAATTTTGGTTACACATCCGATTTCAATGACGCACTTGTTGCAGGTGTTATTTGTTTGTTACATTCCTTCTGGAACCTTTAGATGAGATAGTGTTCTTTTAGATGAAAAGTAGTTTCTTCTATACTGTACGCTAGATAGGTCGGATAATCGTCCGTTTTGAATAAATAACTTGTTTTTAAAAGTTGGCTTTCCATATCAAAAACATAATTATATATTGAAAGAATTGAATTATGAGGAATGTTAATGATGACCTTGACTGTGACAGACTTGAGCAAGTTCGGAACCGGATATCTCTTTCAGATTGTGCATTCCACGTATTACTTTTTCTAAAAGTTATCCCCGTTTCGAACATCCACCCCGAGTCGGAAGGGAGCTAATCCCACTTTGATCCCCCCGTATTTTTCCGACGTATTGTTTCGGCGAAACGCAAAGTTAAATATCCGCCCCGAAACATTTCGAAATACCTGTTCGCAACATCGAGTTACACGCGGGGCGGCGAGGGGGCGGTTGGGGGTAGCGCGCGCGCCCCCGGGAGACGTCGGAATTATAACGAAAGATTTAATTATGAAGGAGTCTCTCGCAGATGTTTCTTCCCGAGGGCGTCCCGACGACTACGCCGCCGCTCCCGGTGTGGAATTTCATCCTGTTGCGAGTTACGTTTTCGGGTATTTTTAAACGGGGGGGGGGGGGAGCGGGAGAGGGCTTCTTATTTTTGGCGAAATGTTCTCGACGGTGGCGGTTTTTGCGCGAGGGAATCCCTCGTTGGATAAGTCACCGACTAGGCATAATGAAGATGATCCATATTTATTCGATTTAACATGAAAAGGTTACAACAGAAGAGGAATAAATTCTATGATAAAACTGCACTACGTTTATTCGGGAGATTTTGGATTGTCTCTATAAAATTTCCAGAAGATTGCCGCATGAAATTTTTTCAACCAAAAATGTAAAAAAAAAAATTTGATAAAAAAAATCAATTCTTCAGTACGGCAAGAAAATATATGCTATCTATATAAATCAAAGATGAAGATTTTAAATACGTTCTTTCTTTTCACGATAAATAATTTTTCTGATCGCTATGGTACTTTGAAGTTGGAAATTTCTGAAATCCCATATTTCACATGTCCAAATTTGAGGTTTTTCTATATGGAAATGGATGGATCCTATGATTCGGGGATTTTTGTCCATTTGTCTGCATGCTTTGGGTATCGAAAAAAATTATTCGAGAGTTCTTGGAATGTTTCTTTGAAATTTTATAATTTTTTCGCCAAAAAACTCATTTTTCGAAATTTTCGACGTGTGCTACAAGAAAACGATGAGGTTTTCGAAAAAACCGACTAAATATTCGAAATACACTTGGTCGCATTCGGTAATCAGGAAAATTTCAAGAAGATCGGCGTTAAAATTTTGTTAACAAAAAATGCAACAAAGAAAATTTGGTAAAAAAATCAATTCTTCAGTATGGCAAGAAAATATATGCTATCTATATAAATCAAAGATGAAGATTTTAAATACGTTCTTTCTTTTCACGAAAAATAATTTTTCTGATCGCTATGGCACTTTGAAGTTGGAAATTTTTGAAATCCCATATTTCACATGTCCAAATTTGAGGTTTTTCTATATGAAAATGGATGGACTCTGTGAGTTGTCGATTTTTGTACATTTGTCTGTATGCTTTGGGTAACGAAAAAAATTATTCGAGAGTTCTTGGAATATTTCTGTAAAATTTTATGATTTTTTCGCCAAAAAACTTATTTTTTCGAAATTTTCGACATGTGCTACAAGAAAACGATGAGGTTTTCGAAAAAACCGACTGAACATTCGAAATACACGTGGTCGCATTCGGTAATCAGGAAAATTTCAAGAAGATTGGCGCATACAATTTTTTCAACAAAAAATGTAACAAAGAAAATTTGGTAAAAAATGAATTCTTCAGTATGGCAAGAAAATATATGCTATCTATATAAATCAAAGATGAAGATTTTAAATACGTTCTTTCTTTTCACGAAAAATAATTTTTCTGATCGCTATGGCACTTTGAAGTTGGAAATTTTTGAAATCCCATATTTCACATGTCCAAATTTGAGGTTTTTCCGGGTTTTTCTATATGAAAATGGATGGACTCTGTGAGTTGTCGATTTTTGTACATTTGTCTGTATGCTTTGGGTAACGAAAAAAATTATTCGAGAGTTCTTGGAATATTTCTGTAAAATTTTATGATTTTCTCGCCAAAAAACTTATTTTTTCGAAATTTTCGACATGTGCTACAAGAAAACGATGAGGTTTTCGAAAAAACCGACTGAACATTCGAAATACACGTGGTCGCATTCGGTAATCAGGAAAATTTCAAGAAGATCGGCGCATACAATTTTTTCAACAAAAAATGTAACAAAGAAAATTTGGTGAAAAATGAATTCTTCAGTATGGCAAGAAAATATATGCTATCTATATAAATAAAAGATGAAGATCCTAAATACGTTCTTTCTTTTCGCGAGAAATAATTTTTCTGATCGCTATGGCCTTTGAAGTTGGAAATTTCTGAAATCCCATATTTAACATGTCCAAATTTGAGGTTTTTCTATATGGAAATAGATGGACTCTAAGAGTTGTGGATTTTTGTACATTTGTTTGCATGCTTTGGGTAGCGAAAAATTTATTCGAGAGTTCTTGGAATGTCTTTTTAAAATTTTATGATTTTTTCGCCAAAAAACTCATTTTTTCGAAATTTTCGACGTGTGTTACAAGAAAACGATGAGGTTTTTGAAAGAACCAACTGAACATTCGAAATACACGTGGTCGCATTCGGTTATCAGGAAAATTTCAAGAAGATCGGCGAAAAAAATTTTTTCAACAAAAAATGTAACAAAGAAAATTTGGTGTAAAATGAATTCTTCAGTATGGCAAGAAAATATATGCTATCTATATGAATCAAAGATGAAGATTTTAAATACGTTCTTTCTTTTCACGAAAAATAATTTTTCTGATCGCTATGGCACTTTGAAGTTGGAAATTTTTGAAATCTCATATTTCACATGTCCAAATTTGAGGTTTTTCTTTATGAAAATGGATGGACTCTATGAGTTGTGGATTTTTGTACATTTGTCTGCATGCTTTGGGTAGTGAAAAAAATTATTCGAGAGTTCTTGGAATGTTTCTTTAAAATGTTATGATTTTTTCGCCAATTTTTCCGAAATTTTCGACGTGTGCTACAAGAAAACGATGAGGTTTTCGAAAAAAACCGACTGAATATTGGAGATACACGTGGTCGCATTTGGTATTTAGGAAAATTTCAAGAAGATTGGTGCATACAATTTTTTCAACAAAAAATGTAACATAAAGAAAATTTGGTAAAAAATCAATTTTTCAGTATGGCAAGAAAGTATATGCTATCTATATAAATCAAAGATGAAGATTTTAAATACGTTCTTTCTTTTCACGATAAATAATTTTTCTGATCGCTATGGCACTTTGAAGTTGGAAATTTTTGAAATCCCATATTTCATATGTCCAAATTTGAGGTTTTTCTATATGAAAATGGATGGACTCTATGAGTTGTGGATTTTTGTACATTTGTCTGCATGCTTTGGGTAGCGAAAAAATTATTCGGGAGTTCTTGGAATGTTTTTTTGAATTTTTTGATTTTTTCGCCAAAAAACTCATTTTTCCGAAATTTTCGACGTGTGCTACAAGAAAACGATGAGGTTTTTGGAAACACCGACTGAATATTCGAAATACACATGGTCGCATTTGGTAATCAGGAAAATTTCAACAAGATTGGCGCATAAAAATTTTTCAATAAAAAATGTAATTTATAAATAAGGAAAATTTGGTAAAAAATCAATTCTTCAGTATGGCAAGAAAATATATGCTATCTATATAAATCAAAGATGATAATTCTAAATACGTTCTTTCTTTTCACGATAAATAATTTTTCTGATCGCTATGGCACTTTGAAGTTGGAAATTTTTGAAATCCCATATTTCACATGTCCAAATTTGAGGTTTTTCTATATGGAAATGGATGGACTCTATGAGTTGTGGGTTTTTGTACATTTGTCTGCATGCTTTGGGTAGCGAAGAAATTTATCCGAGAGTTCTTGGAATGTTTCTTTAAAATTTTATGATTTTTTCGCCAAAAAACTCATTTTTCCGATATTTTCGACGTGTGCTACAAGAAAACGATAAAGTTTTCGAGAAAACCGACTGAATATTCTAAGTACACGTGGTCGCATTCGGTATTCAGGAAAATTTCAAGAAGATTGGCGCATAAAATTTCTTCAACAAAAAATGTAACAAAGAAAATTTGATAAAAAAAATCAATTCTTTAGTATGGCAAGAAAATATATGCTATCTATATAAATCAAAGATGATAATTCTAAATACGTTCTTTCTTTTCGCGATAAATATTTTTTCTGATCGCTATGGTACTTTGGAGTTGGAAAGTTTTGAAATCCCATATTTCACATGTCCAAATTTGAGGTTTTTCTATATGAAAATGGATGGACTCTATGAGTTGTGGATTTTTGTACATTTGTCTGCATGCTTTGGGTAGCGAAAAAAATTATTCGAGAGTTCTTGGAATGTTTCTTTGAATTTTTTGATTTTTTCGCCAAAAAACTCATTTTTCCGAAATTTTCGACGTGTGCTACAAGAAAACGATGAGGTTTTTGGAAACACCGACTGAATATTCGAAATACACATGGTCGCATTTGGTAATCAGGAAAATTTCAAGAAGATCGGCGCATAAAATTTTTTCAACAAAAAATGTAACAAAGAAAATTTGGTAAAAAATCAATTCTTCAGTATGGCAAGAAAATATATGCTATCTATACGAATTAAAGATGAAGATTTTAAACACGTTCTTTCTTTTCACGATAAATAATTTTTCTGATCGCTATGGCACTTTGAAGTTGGAAATTTTTGAAATCCCATATTTCACATGTCCAAATTTGAGGTTTTTCTATGTGGAAATGGATGGACTCTATGAGTTGTGGGTTTTTGTACATTTGTCTGCATGCTTTGGGTAGCGAAGAAATTTATCCGAGAGTTCTTGGAATGTTTCTTTAAAATTTTATGATTTTTTCGCCAAAAAACTCATTTTTCCGAAATTTTCGACGTGAGCTACAAGAAAACGATAAAGTTTTCGAGAAAACCGACTGAATATTCTAAGTACACGTGGTCGCATTCGGTATTCAGGAAAATTTCAAGAAGATTGGCGCATAAAATTTCTTCAACAAAAAATGTAACAAAGAAAATTTGATAAAAAAAATCAATTCTTCAGTATGGCAAGAAAATATATGCTATTTATATGAATCAAAGATGAAGATTCTTGATACGTTCTTTCTTTTCACGAGAAATAATTTTTCTGATCGCTATGGCACTTTGAAGTAGGAAATTTTTGAAATCCCATATTTCACATGTCCAAATTTAAGGTTTTTCTATGTGGAAATGGATAGACTCTATGAGTTGTGAATTTTTGTCCACTTGTCTGCATGCTTCGGGTATCGAAAAAATTTATTCGAGAGTTCTTGGAATGTTTCTTTGAAATTTTATGATTTTTTCGCCAAAAAACTCATTTTTTCGAAACTATCGACGTGTGCTACAAGAAAACGACTAGGTTTTCGAAAAAACCGAGTGAATATTCAAAGTACACGTGGTCGCATACGGTAATCAGAAAAATTTCAAGAAGATCGGTGCATAACATTTTTTCAATAAAAAATTTAACATATAGATAAGGAAAATTTGGTAAAAAATCAATTCTTCAGTATGCCAAGAAAATATATGCTATCCATATAAAAAAAAGTTGAAGATTCTAAATACGTTCTTTCTTTTCACGAGAAATAATTTTTCTGATCGCTATGGCACTTTTAAGTTAGAAATTTCTGAAATCCCATATTTAACATGTCCAATTTTGAGGTTTTTCTATATGGAAATGGATGGACTCTATGAGTTGTGGATTTTTGTACGTTTGTCTGCATGCTTTGGGTAGCGAAAAAAATTATTCGAGAGTTCTTGGAATGTTTCTTTAAAGTTTTATGATTTTTTCGCCAAAAAACTCATTTTTTCGAGATTTTCGACGTGTGCTACAAGAAAACGATGAGGTTTTCGAAAGAATCGACTGAATATTCGAAGTACACTTGGTCGCATTCGGTAATCAGGAAAATTTCAAGAAGATCGGCGTATAAAATTTTTATAACAAAAAATGTAACATAAAGAAAATTTGGTAAAAAAATCAATTCTTCAATATGGCAAGAAAATATATGCTATCTATATAAATCAAAGATGAAGATTTTAAATACGTTCTTTCTTTTCACGAGAAATAATTTTTCTGATCGCTATGGCACTTTGAAGTTGGAAATTTCTGAAATCCCATATTTCACATTTTCAAAATATAAAGTTCTTCTATAAGGAAATGGATGGACTCTATAAGTTGTAGATTTTTGTACATTTGGCTGCATGCTTTGGGTAGCGAAAAAAATTATTCGACAGTTCTTGGAATGTTTCTTTAAAATGTTATGATTTTTTCGCCAATAAACTAATTTTTTCGAAATTTTCGACGTGTGCTACAAGGAAGCGATAGAAAATTAAGAATAAGATTCTGAAAAAATTGAGTTGTAGGTATTTCAAATCCTTCAAAAAACATAAAAATAAGAAAAAATCTGTAAATTCAAGTTTTATCATTATTGGGCACTAAAGGGTTAACATGAAATGTCACAACATTCTTGATGTGGCAAACAAGCTACCCAAACAACCGAACGCGACGGCGATCAGAGAACATTTCTCTACTCACGCCACCTGTCCGCCGCAAGAGCAACTAAATGCAATCTATGTTGGTCCGTGTGAAGATTCCTCGGTTCCCCTTACAATGCTTCATTAGTCTATCTAGAAACAAACTTTCTTGACTCATTATTGTAATTTGAAAACTTTAGATAGACAACCAACATATATTCCATTGTCAGATTTTCCCGAGTCCCGTCCTGCGGGAAACACTCCATTTCACGGGCAAATCGCCGGGGGCCGAACAGGGAAAACTAATTCCACACACACACACACACATACGCGCGCGCGGGGACAGACGGACAAACAGTTACAAGGGCGCCGACCGTGTATGTCTGGTTGCGGACAAGATGCAACAGGAGGACGACCCGTTTCGGCTCGCCCCCGGCCGGCTCGATTTCCAGGTGCTCGAAATTCCCATGCCGGTACACGAGGATATCGATCCGGAAGCGTTCGAAATAAACATTATTTAGGAACAAACAATTTTCCTGTAGAAGTAACCGAATTTCTGTTGTACATCCTGGAAAATTTCTTTCAGGTCTTCTAATATTCGATTTCGACGTAACATATCAATATCCCGCGTGAATAATAGAAATATGGGGTACCTACCTCAATAAGAACAAGAATTTCCCTCGTAATTTTCCGGAAGCCTCGTAGTCTGCCCCCCTCTAATGGCCCTGCATATTTCAGTATTTGTAACGAGTTTACATTACACGTTTTTTCTGTCTGCCTCATCTCCCTACCTCCCTTCCAACTAATATTTCCGAATCCATCAAAATTATATCAAATATTTAATATCCGCCTTCGAATCCGATTCGTTATTTCGCCAATCACAGGACCGCATTCAGTGAGAAATATCAGACTTTAAAAATTTCCGGTCTTGTTTTACGCTCCCGAATCCTGACCTGTTCCCTCACCTTTTACCTTCCATTAATCCAGATCCATTGAGGTCCTCTCTGTTATACCCTGTTGTAAATTGATATGTTGCCATGCTGAAAATTCTATTACTTCCCGAAGAATGCATTAGACTAAGCAAAAAATGTTCGGATTACCTTCGGGGACGATGCGTGCAGGTTGTTGACACCGACGGCAACGTCTCCTTCTTCGTGACATCGCTCCGTCAATACACGGCTATAAGATACGCAGATCGTATTTTATTCGATTCTAATTGTATTCATTGAATATAATTATATTTTTCGTATTGAAAGCCAAATCTATCTATCTATCTATCTATCTATCTATCTATCTATCTAATCTATCTAATCTATCTAATCTATCTAATCTATCTATATAATCTATCTGATCTATCTGATCTATCTGATCTATCTATCTATCTATCTATTAATCTATATATCTATCTAATCTATCTAATCTATCTAATCTATCTAATCTATCTAATCTATCTAATCTATCTATATAATCTATCTGATCTATCTAATCTATCTAATCTATCTATATAATCTATCTGATCTATCTGATCTATCTGATCTATCTAATCTATCTAATCTATCTATATAATCTATCTAATCTATCTAATCTAATCTAATCTATCTAATCTATCTCACCTAATCTATATAATCTATCTCATCTAATCTATATAATCAATCTCATCTAATCTATCTAGATAGATAAGATTAGATAGATTAGATTAGATAGATTAGATTAGATAGATTAGATTAGATAGATTAGATTAGATAGATTAGATTAGATAGTTTAGATAGATTAGATAGATTAGATAGATTATATAGATTAGATAGATTAGATAGATTAGATAGATTAGATAGATTAGATAGATTAGATAGATTAGATTAGATTAGATAGATTAGATAGATTAGATAGATTAGATAGATTAGATAGATTAGATAGATTACATAGATTAGATAGATTAGATAGATTAGATAGATTAGATATATTAGATAGATTAGATAGATTAGATAGATTAGATAGATAAGATACATTAGATTAGATAGATTAGATTAGATTAGATTAGATAGATTAGATTAGATTAGATAAATTAGATTAGATAGATTAGATTAGATAGATTAGATAGATTAGATTAGATTAGATAGATTAGATTAGATAGATTAGATTAGATAGATTAGATAGATCAGATAGATCAGATAGATTAGATAGATTAGATTAGATAGATTAAATAGATTAGATGGATTAGATAGATTAGATTAGATAGATTAGATAGATTAGATTAGATAGATTAAATAGATTAGATTTGATAGATTAGATATATTAGATTAGATAGATTAGATAGATTAGATAGATTAGATAGATTAGATAAATTAGATTAGATAGATTAGATAGATCAGATAGATAAGATAGATAAGATAGATCAGATAGATCAGATAGATCAGATAGATCAGATAGATCAGATAGATTAGATAGATAAGATAGATTAGATAGATTAGATAGATTAGATAGATTAGATAGATTAGATAGATTAGATAGATTAGATAGATCAGATAGATCAGATAGATCAGATAGATCAGATAGATTAGATAGATCAGATAGATTAGATTAGATATATTAGATTAGATAGATTAGATAGATCATCTAATCTATCTAATCTAATCTATCTAATCTATCTAATCTATCTAATCTATCTGATCTATCTAATCTATCTAATCTAATCTATCTAATCTAATCTAATCTCTCTAATCTATCTGATCTATCTAATCTATCTAATCTAATCTATCTAATCTATCTAATCTAATCTATCTAATCTATCTGATCTAATCTATCTAATCTATCTAATCTATCTAATCTAATCTATCTAATCTATCTAATCTATCTAATCTATCTAATCTATCTAATCTAATCTATCTAATCCATCTAATCTATGTAATCTATCTAATCTAATCTATCTAATCCATCTAATCTATCTAATCTATCTAATCTAATCTATCTAATCTATCTAATCTATCTAATCTATCTAATCTAATCTATCTAATCTAATCTATCTAATCTATCTAATCTATCTTATCTAATCTATCTTATCTAATCTATCTAATCTATCTAATCTATCTAATCTATCTAATCTAATCTATCTAATCTATCTAATCTATCTAATCTATCTAATCTAATCTATCTAATCTATCTAATCTATCTAATCTATAGAATCTATCTAATCTATCTAATCTATCTAATCTATCTAATCTATCTAATCTAATTTATCTAATCTAATCTAATCTATCTATCTATCTAATCTTACAACGGACGATTATCCGACCTATCTAGCATAGTTAGAAAGAAACTCTAATTATTATTGACGACTGATTCGTCTTATTATCTTATCTAGAAGTTCCAGAATAGAATACGACAAACAATAACACCTGCAACAATTTCGTCATTGAAGATTGGATGAGTAATCAAAATTATACATGGTTATATTCAAAATTGAATGGAAACAGATAAGCAATTCATCGTATACAGGGAGGTATACAGGGTTGGCATTATGTAATTATATATTGCCATCTCAATTCGATTTAATTGAAAAATTAATTCTGGAATGTTTTCAATTTGTTTCTTCTGTTAACGACAAACCAGATGAAGGAATTGCGACAACTTCACCGTGAGCTTTCCATATTCAACCATGAAACGTGAATAATAATAACGAAGAACAGTCTCTCTCTCTCTCTCTCTCTCTAGAAGAGTAGTAGAATTTTGTTCATAACCGTCAGAAGATTAACGAAAATTCCCAAAAGTGGTTTGGAAAATATGCAAGAAAAAGTATTCAATCGTATTCACCTCGTTTCAGACATCGAAACACTTTATTTTTCGATTATTGAACGTAAGTTCTGAGAGAATTTATATTCAACACAATAAATGAAAACAATTTGGAATTCGAAACATTACCTCTCTATCTCTCCCTCCTCTCTATCTTTCCCTCCTCTCTATCTTCCCCTCCTCTCTCTATCTCTCCCTCCTCTCTCTATCTTCCCCTTCTCTCTTTCTCCCCTCCCCCTCTCTCTCTCTTTCTCCCCTTCCCCCTCTCTATCTTCCCCTCCTCTCTATCTTCCCCTCCTCTCTATCTTCTCCTCCCCTCTCTATCTCTCCCTCCTCTCTATCTTTCCCTCCTCTCTATCTTCCCCTCTCTATCTTTCCCTCCTCCATCTATCTCTCCCTCCTCTCTCTATCTTCCCCTTCTCTCTCTTTCTCACCTCCCCCCCCTCTCTCTCTCTCTCTCCCCCTCCTCTCTCTCTCTTTCTCGTTCTCTATATCTCTCTCTCTTATTCTCAGATGATTCTTGTCGTTTCACAGATTCCTCGAAGACATCTCAATCACATAACATCTCCTCTGGTATTTCAACGCCGCCGAGATTCGGAAAAATCGAATTGCGAATACGTAAATTCCTGGTGCCCGTTCCGCCGGTCGTCTTAACGTCCGAAACGGGTCCGAAAACTGCCCGCAGATCGTAATTTTCAACCCCAACGGGGCAGTTTCGCCGTCCCCGAAAGGGTCGATTACAGATTAACTTATCGGAGGGGGCACGTGACCGGATATCGTACGGGGTATTTGAGGGAAGATCAAGAGGAGGACGCTGGCTGCTCTGTGGACCCGCATGAGAATGTCGCGATGATGGGGGAATGTCTGCATCTAATTGCGCGTACTTCTTCCGGTGCGTTTGTTAACATCTCGATTCTACATCCTTGGTTTTTATTGAGGGGGGGGGGGCTCTGTTGTGCAATTTCTTCCATGAAAACATTCAAACGATAAAGTTCACTAAACATTTCTGCCCTGTATTCGTCGATTTCGATAGGGGAAGTTCGGGAATAATCACAGAGGGCGCTGCCAACCGGTTGGGTTCATCCCGATGACAAACGCAAACATATTCTGTGCGCTAAATCAAATTAATTATACCGGGATGTGTCAACAAACAGTTTAGGATCATCGCGATTTTCCTACTGTACCGGTTGCGAAACAACGCGTTCTATCAATTTTCGTGGCTTCTCTAGAATTAACAGTAACGTGTCGAGATGAGTAATCGTGTTTGACGTTCGAATTTTCTGTGATCATAGAAACTTTTCGAGAAGAATGGTAGAATTTCGTTAATAACTGTCCGAAAATCAACGAGAATTCCCGACGTATTCAATCGTATCCACCTCGCTTATGATCTATTTTTCGATTTTTAAGTTTCGAGAGGTTCCAGGTAGCTGTCAGATTTTGACAAATATCGAAATATCTCGTAAATTGCTGGAAATCTGTGAGTAAACGTCATTAATACGACAATTTTTGTGGTCACGAAAATCGAATATCCGCATCGACAAGGGATGATTTTCTTGAAACATCCGTGGGTGAAAAAAAATTCCAGGAATTTAAACTTTTCTGGTATTATAAGTGATAATTTGTTATTTAGAGGAATCGCCGTATCTGACGTTCAAATTTTCTATGATTCTCTCATCTGCGACCATAGAAACTTTTCGAGAATAATGGTAAAATTTCGATTATAACTGTCTGAAAATTATCGAAAATCCCAAAAATTGTGTGGAAAATATGCGAGAGAATGTATTCGATCGTATTCAATTACTTTCAGACCTCGAAAAACTCAAGTCTTCGATTTATGAACGTAAGTTTTGAGAGGTTCCACGTATCTGTCAAATTTTGACTAATTTCGAAATTATCTTGTAAATCTGTGACTAAACGTCATTAATACGATAATTTTTTTTCGCATCGACAAGGGATGATTTTCTTGAAATATCCGTGGGCGAAAAAATATTCCAGGATTTTAAACTTTTCTGGTATTATAAGTGATAATTCGTTATTTAGAGGAATCGCAGTATTTGACGTTTAAATTTTCTATGATTCTCTCATCTGCGACCATAGAAACTTTTCGAGAATAATGGTAGAATTTCGTTTATAACTGTCTGAAAATGATCGAAAATCCCAAAAATTGGTGTGGAAAATATGCAAGAGGATGTATTCTATCGTATTCAATTACTTTCAGACCTCGAAATACTTTATTCTTCGATTTATGAACGTAAGTTTTGAGAGGTTCCACGTATCTGTCAAATTTTGACGAATTTCTAAATTATCTTGTAAATCTGTGACTAAACGTCATTAATACGACAATTTTTTTGTGGTCACGAAAATCGAATATCCGCATTGACAAGGGATGATTTTCTTGAAATATCCGTGGGCAAAAAAAAATTCCAGGAATTTAAACTTTTCTGGTATTATAAGTGATAATTTGTTATTTATTGGAATCGCCGTATCTGACGTTTAAATTTTCTATGATTCTCTCATCTGCGACCATAGAAACTTTTCTAGAATAATGGTAGAATTTCGATTATAACTGTCTGAAAATTATCGAAAATCCCAAAAATTGTGTGGAAAATATGCGAGAGAATGTATTCGATCGTATTCAATTACTTTCAGACCTCGAAAAACTCAAGTCTTCGATTTATGAACGTAAGTTTTGAGAGGTTCCACGTAGTTGTCAAATTTTGACTAATTTCGAAATTATCTTGTAAATCTGTGACTAAACGTCATTAATACGACAATTTTTTTTCGCATCGACAAGGGATGATTTTCTTGAAATATCCGTGGGCGAAAAAAAATTCCAGGAATTTAAACTTTTCTGGTATTATAAGTGATAATTAGTTATTTAGTGTAATCGCCGTATCTGACGTTTAAATTTTCTATGATTCTCTCATCTGCGACCATAGAAATTTTTCGAGAATAATGGTAGAATTTCGTTTATAAATGTCTGAAAATTATTGAAAATCCCAAAAATTGGCGTGGAAAATATGCAAGAGGATGTATTCGATCGTATTCAATTACTTTCAGACCTCGAAAAACTTTATTCTTCGATTTATGAACGTGAGTTTTGGGAGGTTCCACGTATCTGTCAAATTTTGACGAATTTCGAAATTATCTCGTAAATTGCTGGAAATCTATGACTAAACGTTATTGATACGACAATTTTTTGTTGCCACGAAAATCGAATATGCTCATCGACAAGGGATGATTTTCTAGAAATATTTGTGGGCGAAAAAAAATCCCAGGAATTTAAACTCTTCTGATATTATAAGTGATAATTTGTTATTTAGTGGAATCGCCGTATCTGACGTTTGAATTTTCTATGATTCTCTCATCGGCGACCATAGAAACTTTTCTAGAGTAATGGTAGAATTTCGTTTATAACTGTCTGAAAATGATCGAAAATCCCAAAAAATGGCGTGAAAAATATGCAAGAGGATGTATTCGATCGTATTCAATTACTTTCAGACCTCGAAAATTTTTATTCTTCGATTTATGAACGTAAGTTTCGGAAGGTTCCAGTTAGCTGTCAGATTTTGACAAATTTCGAAATTATATCGTAAATTGCTGGAAATCTGTGAGTAAACGTCATTAATACGACAATTTTTTCGTGGTCACGAAAATCGAATATCCGCATCGATGAGGGATGATTTTCTTGAAATATCCGTGGGCGAAAAAAAATTCCAGGAATTTAAACATTTCTGATATAATACTTTGTTATTTAGACATTTAGAAGAATCGCTGTATTTGACGTTTAAATTTTCTATGATCATAGAAACATTTCGAGAAGATTGGTAGAATTTCGTTTATAACTGTCCGAAAATGATCGAAAATTCCCAAGAGTGGTGCGGAAAACTTACTAGAGGATGTATTCAATCGTATTCATCTCGTTTCAGATCACGAAACACTCTATTTTTCGAATTATGAACGTGAGTTTGAGAGATTCCAGGTAACTGTCAGATTTTGATCTGCTGAAACGTGTCATCTTTCACCTGTCATTCACTCGTTTCGACCGCAACAATTTCGATTGCATACTCGTTATGTACCAAAGTTATTTTCGTAGGTTATCCATTCAAGGTAGTTGTGGGTACAATTATTTCATCAATTTTTCGATGAATAATCAATAATCACACGGAGAATAGACACATAACCGGCGCAATTAATCATTTTTAGAATCGTCGGTCGAACCCGTACAATTTTTTCGTCATCTTAATTAATCCCCATCATCGGGCGGCCCAAAGCGGGGATATCAAAGCGATCCCTGCAACTGACAAACGACTAATTAATCCGCCAGTGGCGTACGTGGACGATGCGCGTTTTAATCATCGCGGAAAAGGCTTCAAAGGCGGCCAGCCAGTTGACCTTCGGCGACTCGAAAGTGTCTTCTTTTTATTCGGTCTTTTAGTCTGAGCTTCGGAACTCGGAGATTATTTCTATAACTATATTCTAATCAGAAATTTCTTCGTGCAAATATCTCCAACCAGAGGCTGCCAGTTGTCCGGCGACTAGGAGAGATAAACGTTGCATAAAACATGACTCGACCCATCCCCGTCCAGAGAACTACCCCCCAAAAGATATTCCTTTGTGTTCCGTCAGTCATGGTCGCGCGAAATTAGATCTAGACTAGACGGAGAGCGACGCGGAGGGTCGCGCGCGCTCTCACGCGCACGCACGGACGGACGAGAACAAATACGAGACGAGGAGGAAGAGAGAATAACATCGGTGTGACGGGCCGCCTGTTATGAATAGGGAATCTCGTGTTTGTAGAGCGGCAACGGAGTTGGCTAAACCAAATTATAACTATAATTACAACTTCTAATTATGTGAGAGAATTATTCTTCGTCGCCCCCGGCCCCCCCGCGCGCGCGCGCCACCCCCTTACGAGGTCGACGTGGAAATTGTTTCTCCGATTCCGATGTACCCGGCCAACTCGAGCTTCTGTGTATGGGGATAATTTTCGATAAATATGAGATTTCAAGTGACAACGAGAATTTTCATCGAATCACTATGCAATTCTCAAACAACAAAAATCCATCAACCCCCTCTCGGGTGTTTCGAGGTCTGAAATGAGATGAATAATACGTTGAAATCCTCTTGCAAGTTTTCCACAGCCTTTCGAGAAATTTCGATCATTTTCAGAAAGTTATAATGGAAATTCTACCATTATTCTCGAAGAGTTTCTATGGTCGTAGGAGAATTATAGAAAATTTAAACGTCAAATACAGCGATTCAATAAAATCCTTCGAAATTTGTCAAAATTTGACAGCTACCTGGAATCTCCCAAACTAATGTTGATAAATAGAAGAATAGGGTGTTTCGATGTCTGGAACGAGGTGAATACGTTTGAATACATCCTTTTGCATATTTTTCGCACCAGTTTTGAGGATTTTCGATCATTTTCAGAAAGTTATGAACAAAATTCAATGAGAATTTTGTATAATGGCGCTGTTGCCCTATTTAAAACAAATTCTTGAGACAAAATCAATGAGAATTTTGAATGGTATATTTTGTCTAAAAAAATTGCGCTGTTGCCCTATTTACAACAAATTCTTGAGAAAGAATCAATCAGAATTTTGAATGTTGTATTTTGTATGAAAATTGCGCTGTTGCCCTATTTACAACAAATTCTTGAGACAAAATCAATGAAAATTTTGAATGGTATATTTTGTCTAAAAAAATTGCGCTGTTGCCCTATTTACAACAAATTCTTGAGAAAGAATCAATCAGAATTTTGAATGTTGTATTTTGTATGAAAATTGCGCTGTTGCCCTATTTAAAACAAATTCTTGAGACAAAATCAATGAGAATTTTGAATGGTTTATTTTGTCTAAAAAAATTGCGCTGTTGCCCTATTTACAACAAATTCTTGAGAAAGAATCAATCAGAATTTTGAATGTTGTATTTTGTATGAAAATTGCGCTGTTGCCCTATTTACAACAAATTCTTGAGACAAAATCAATGAAAATTTTGAATGGCATATTTTGTCTGAAAAATTGCGCTGTTGCCCTATTTACAACAAATTTTTGAGAGAAAATCAATCAGAATTTTGAATGGTATATTTTGTCTGAAAAATTGCGCTATTGTCCTATTCACAACAAATTCTTGAAAAAAAATCAATCAGAATTTTGAATGGTGTATTTTGTCTAAAAAATTACGCTGTTTCCCTATTTACAACAAATTCTTGAGAGAAAATCAATCAGAATTTTGATTGGTGTATTTTGTCTGAAAAATTGCGGTGTTGCCCTATTTACAACAAATTTTTGAGAGAAAATCAATCAGAATTTTGAATGGTATATTTTGTCTGAAAAATTGCGCTATTGTCCTATTCACAACAAATTCTTGAAAAAAAATCAATCAGAATTTTGAATGGTGTATTTTGTCTAAAAAATTACGCTGTTTCCCTATTTACAACAAATTCTTGAGAGAAAATCAATCAGAATTTTGATTGGTGTATTTTGTCTGAAAAATTGCGCTGTTGCCCTATTTACAACAAATTATTGGACAAAATCAATGAGAATTTTGAATGGTGTATTTTGTTTAAAAAATTGCGCTGTTGCCCTATTTACAACAAATTCTTGAGAGAAAATCAAGCAGAATTTTGAATGCTGTATTTTGTCTGAAAATTGCGCTGTTGCCCTATTTACAACAAATTCTTGAGACAAAATCAATGAAAATTTTGAATGCTGTATTTTGTCTGAAAATTGCGCTGTTGCCCTATTTACAACAAATTTTTGAGAGAAAATCAATCAGAATTTTGAATGGTGTATTTTGTCTGAAAAATTGCGCTATTGCCCTATTTACAACAAATTCTTGAAAAAAAATCAATCAGAATTTTGAATGGTGTATTTTGTCTAAAAAATTGCACTGTTTCCCTGTTTACAACAAATTCTTGAGAGAAAATCAATCAGAATTTTGATTGGTGTATTTTGTCTGAAAAATTTCGCTGTTTCCCTATTTACAACAAATTCTTGAGAGAAAATTAATAAGAAATCTGAATGGAACATTTTTTTCGAAAAATTGCGTTGTATTCACATCAAATTCTTGAGAGGAAATCAATAAGAGTTTTGAATACTGTATTTTTTCTTAAATTGCGTGCTTGCCGTATTTACAGCAAATTCTTGAGAGGAAATTAATAAGAAATTTGAATTGTGTATTCTTCTGAAAAATTGCGCAGTTGCCATATTTACAACAAATTCTTGAGAGAAAATCAATGAGAATTTGGAATGGTGTATTTTGTCTAAAAATTTGCGCTGTTGCCCAATTTCCATGAATTATTGAGAGAAAAGCAATAGGAAATCTTACAACAAATTCTTGAGAGAAAAATCAATAAGAAATTTGAATGGTGTATTTTTTTTTAAATTGCGCTGTTGCCCTTTTTACAACAAATTCTTGAGAGCAAATCAATAAGAGTTTTGAATGTAGGATTTTTTTCGAAAAATTGCGTTGTTGCCATATTTATATCAAATTCTTGAGAGATAATCAATAAGAATTTCGAATGGTATATTTTCTCTGAAAAATTACGCTGTTGCCGTATTTACATCAAATTGTTGAGAGAAAATCAATAAGAATATTGAATGGCGTATTTTTTTTGAAAAATTGCGCTGTTGCCCTATTTACAATTCTTGAGAGAAAATCAACGAGAATTTTGAATGGTGTATTTTTTCTGAAAAGTTGCGTTGTTGCCGTATTTATAACAAATTCTTGAGAGAAAATCAATAAGAGTTTTGAATGCTGTATTTTATTCGAAAAATTACGTTGTTGCCGTGTTTACATTGAATTCTTGAGAGAAAATCAATAAGAATTTTAAATGGTGTATTTTTTTACGAAATTACGTTGTTGCCGTATTTACATCAAATTCTTGAGAGAAGATCAATAAGAAATTTGAACGGTATATTCTTCTGAAAAATTGCGTTGTTGCCCTGTTTACAACAAATTGTTGAGAGAAAATCAATAAGAGTTTTGAATGCTGTATTTTTTTCGAAAAATTGCATTGTTGCCGTATTTACATCAAATTCTTAAGAGGAAATCAATAAGAATTTTAAATGGTGTATTTTTTTACGAAATTACGTTGTTGCCGTATTTACATCAAATTCTTGAGAGAAGATCAATAAGAAATTTGAACGGTATATTCTTCTGAAAAATTGCGTTGTTGCCCTGTTTACAACAAATTGTTGAGAGAAAATCAATAAGAGTTTTGAATGCTGTATTTTTTTCGAAAAATTGCATTGTTGCCGTATTTACATCAAATTCTTAAGAGGAAATCAATAAGAATTTTAAATGGTGTATTTTTTTACGAAATTACGTTGTTGCCGTATTTACATCAAATTCTTGAGAGAAGATCAATAAGAAATTTGAACGGTATATTCTTCTGAAAAATTGCGTTGTTGCCCTGTTTACAACAAATTGTTGAGAGAAAATCAATAAGAGTTTTGAATGCTGTATTTTTTTCGAAAAATTGCATTGTTGCCGTATTTACATCAAATTCTTAAGAGGAAATCAATAAGAATTTTGAATGGTGTATTTTCTCTGAAAAATTGTGTTGTTGCCGTATTTACAACAAATTCTCGAGAGAAAATCAATAAGAGTTCTGAATGCTGTATTTTTTTCGAAAAATTGCGTTGTTGCCGTGTTTACATTGAATTCTTGAGGGAAAATCAATAAGAATTTTGAATGGTGTATTTTTTTTACGAAATTACATTGTTGCCGTATTTACAACAAATACCTGAAAGAAAGTCAATGAAAATTTTGAATGGTGTATTTTTTTTCAAATTGCGCTGTTGCCCTATTCACAAGAAATTCTTGAGATAAAATCAATAAGAATTTTAAATGGTATATTTTTTTTTTAATTGCGCTGTTACCCAACAACTTATTCTTGATTGCAAATTCTACGATTGCAATCCATAACCGAATTCCATCGACCCCCTCTCGGGGTTGCTCATCCCGTTTGCGACACGCGGAGTATCCGAGGGTTGTCACGAAAGACCCGGGGGGGTCTAAAGCTAACAGCTTCCTTCTCGAAATATTCATATTGTCTATAAACATATTCCCGGCAGTTATTAAGGCGGTGTATGTTACGCTGTTTAATTCTGAATGGCATCACCGAGCCTGCTGTCGGAGGGGGGGGGGGAAGAGGTTTAAGCCCTGCCGGGTACACGGTGATGTGTCTTGTCGAGAAAGATATGACTCACCATTGAACGCAACCACGGTGGTTTGCCTACTTATTTCGCGCGGTTGAATATGTACGGATATAATATGAAATTTCCTATTTGGAGACGTTTAATATTGGCTTTTTTTATTACTGTATGTGAGGTTTTTTTGAGGAAACTTTTTTTTTTGCTCAATATACCTACACGATTCGAAATTCTTATTGATTTTTTCCTCAAGAATTTGATGTAAGTACGGCAATAACGCAATTTTTCAAAAAAAATACACCATTCGAAATTCTCATTGATTTTCTATCGACAATTTGTTGTAAATACGACAAAAAAGCAATTTTACAAAATAAAATCACCATTCAAAATTCTTATTGATTTTCTCTCAAGAATTTATTGTAAATAGAGCAACAATGCAATTTTTCAAAAAAAAAAATGAATCATTCGAAATTCTTATTGATTTTTTTCTCAAGCATTTGTTGTAAATAGGACAACAGCGCAATTTTTCAGAAAAAATACACCATTCAAATTTCTTATTGATTTTCTCTCGAGAATTTATTGTAAATATGGCAACAACGCAATTTTTCAGAAAAAAAAAAAGAACCATTCGAAATTCTTATTGATATTTTTCTCAAGCATTTGTTGTAAATAGGACAACAGCGCAATTTTTCAAAAAAAATACACCATTCAAATTTCTTATTGATTTTCTCTCAATAATTTATTGTAAATAGGGCAACAACGCAATTTTTCGAGAAAAATACACCATTCAAAATTCTTATTGATTTTATCTCAATTATTTCTTGTAAATAGAGCAACAGCGCAATTATTCAAATAAAAATGTCCCGTTCAAAATTCTTATTGGTTTCCACTCAAGAATTCGTTGTAAATATGGCAACAACACAATTTTTCAGAAAAAATGCACCATTCAAAATTCTTATTGATTTTCTCTCAAGAATTCATTGTAAATAGGGCAACAATGCAATTTTTCGAGAAAAATACACCATTCAAAAATCTTAGTGATTTTCTCTCAATTATTTGTTGTAAATAGGGCAACAGCACAATTTTTCAAAAAAAAAAATGTCCCATTCAAAATTCTTATTGGTTTCCACTCAAGAATTCGTTGTTAATACGGCAACAACGCAATTTTACAGAAAAACTACATCATTCAAAATTCTTATTGATTTTCTCTCAAGAATTTATTGTAAATAGGGCAACAACGCAATTTTTCGAGAAAAATACACCATTTAAAATTTTTATTGATTTTCTCTCAATTATTTGTTGTAAATAGGGCAACAGCGCAATTTTTCACAAATAATACACCATTCAATAATCTTATTGATTTTCTCCAAAGAATTTGATGTAAATACAGCAACAACGCAATTTTACAGAAAAAATACACCATTCAAAATTCTTATTGATTTTCTCTCAAAAGTTTGATGTAAATACGGCAAGAGCGCCTTTACAATGCTTTTTGAGTTCAAGCTTGAACGGTTTTTGGTTATTTTTTTCTCCATTGAAAATAACCGATATTATAAAATTCTTGTCAGACAATTCTGAGGAAGACGTTATTATTTAACTTCAGCGGATGGGTTGATTCGAAAGGAAATATGTATAAATGTATTAAAAACTTTTGTCGCATATTTTATGCTTTTATGAAATAGAAATTCTATAGTTATCCTGACGGTTCTGTCAATAAACCTAGTGATCTATGATTCTAGATAAATCAAAAATTATTCTTCTTCTTCTTCTCTTCTTTTCATGTGCCTGATTACTGAAACCATCTACACAGAACAATAACTGCTTCCCTTGGACATCGCCAACGACTCGCCGCAAACTCAAATCAAAAATCAAGTTGTCTATGTCTATGATCCAGATAACGAATACGAACGGAAATAGTATGAAGTGAGTGAATAAGTGTTTTCTTATTGTATTTTTCCTGTTAAAATGTGTTATTGACTTCGAAACACCTCAAACATTCATCTACTACAAGAAAATAATGAAAATATTCTCCGATGACTAGTGGGATTAATCGATTCCATATCCAAATGTGAGTAAATTTTAGTCAAGGTGTATGGAAATGTTTGAATTTCAGAACGAACTGAATGCTTTATGATTACAATTCGGGAATTAGTGATAATATGTTGTTTCCGGCTGGTATTCATAGAACAATAATTTCGGAGTGAGTTAATCGTATGGAAAATTATTACAAACCAACCTAAATACTTAATATATTCTTCGAGTAGCCTAAAATCGGCACAACTCACAGTAAGGCTCAATGGTCTAGGGGTATGATTCTCGCTTTGGGTGCGAGAGGTCCCGGGTTCAAATCCCGGTTGAGCCCTCGATTTTTTTTTCACTTTTTATACGATTTCCTGGTTGATTCCTTCTTTCTAAAAATTTTGAGAATTTAATTCTCAATATCTTAATAACCTAAAATGTCGAAACTAGAACGCCCACATAAATGCAAAAAACTGTTCCAATTTCCCCGAACGTTTGGGAAAATCTAATAACGCCGGTAGAGAAAGGAAAAAACCCGCACGAAAGTGGCCAGTATCAGAAACACCCGCTCAGTTTAATGCAAACAAAACACCTCGGGCCATCGGATTGATTTAAATTCGAGCATACCGTATCGAATAATTCCCCTTCGGGTAAATTGCGTTCGCCGGGAAGTTTCGGATTCGAATTTTTCGCGTCTGTTGTTGAGTGATAGAATTCCGAATAGTATGTTTCGTACCTTTCGGTGTGTTGTTTTTTTGGAACTTTCATTGAAATGAACTAATTGCTTACATAATCGAAAAATCTGTACGATTTTCCACCATTTTTTTTTGTTTTCTATGCTCCTTAGGTAAAATTATGATTTCTATGATGAATTCTATGCAGAGTAACATAACCTAGAAAATGATTCCAACATATCTTAGCTTCTCTAAAAAAATTATTATTTTTATGAAAAATTTGCGCGTAGATAAAAATGTACTGAAAAGTGAAATCAAGAAAACTCCACCATAAAAATAAACTTTTCACAGATGTAAAAAAAATTCGAAAAAAAATGACTAGCAGATTTCCTCCTTCGAAATTTCTCGCAGCGAAATCGAAAAAAAATAATTTTAGTATTTATAGGAAAAATTGATATTTTTTGGTACAGTAAGATATGTATTTTCTATGATGAGACACATAACCTAGAAAATGATTCCGAACATATCTATGCTTCTTGAGAAAAATTATTATTTCTATGATAAATTTGCGCATAGATAAAAATGTACTGAAAAGTGAAATCAAGAAAACTTCACCATAAGAATAAACGTTTCACAAATGTAAAAAAAATTCGAAGCAAAATGACTTTATCAGATTTTCACCTTTGAAATTTTTCGCAGCGAAATCGAAAAAAAATAATTTTAGTATTTATAGGAAAAATTGATATTTTTTGGTACAGTAAGATATGTATTTTCTATGATGAGACACATAACCTAGAAAATGATTCCGAACATATTTATGCTTCTTGAGAAAAATTATTATTTCTATGATAAATTTGCGCATAGATAAAAATGTACTGAAAAGTGAAATCAAGAAAACTTCACCATAAGAATAAACGTTTCACAAATGTAAAAAAAATTCGAAGCAAAATGACTTTATCAGATTTTCACCTTTGAAATTTTTCGCAGCGAAATCGAAAAAAATTAATTTTAGTATTTATAGGAAAAATTGATATTTTTTGGTACAGTAAGATATGTATTTTCTATGATGAGACACATAACCTAGAAAATGATTCCGAACATATCTATGCTTCTTGAGAAAAATTATTATTTCTATGATAAATTTGCGCATAGATAAAAATGTACTGAAAAGTGAAATCAAGAAAACTTCACCATAAGAATAAACGTTTCACAAATGTAAAAAAAATTCGAAGCAAAATGACTTTATCAGATTTTCACCTTTGAAATTTTTCGCAGCGAAATCGAAAAAAAATAATTTTAGTATTTATAGGAAAAATTGATATTTTTTGGTACAGTAAGATATGTATTTTCTATGATGAGACACATAACCTAGAAAATGATTCCGAACATATTTATGCTTCTTGAGAAAAATTATTATTTCTATGATAAATTTGCGCATAGATAAAAATGTACTGAAAAGTGAAATCAAGAAAACTTCACCATAAGAATAAACGTTTCACAAATGTAAAAAAAATTCGAAGCAAAATGACTTTATCAGATTTTCACCTTTGAAATTTTTCGCAGCGAAATCGAAAAAAATTAATTTTAGTATTTATAGGAAAAATTGATATTTTTTGGTACAGTAAGATATGTATTTTCTATGATGAGACACATAACCTAGAAAATGATTCCGAACATATTTATGCTTCTTGAGAAAAATTATTATTTCTATGATAAATTTGCGCATAGATAAAAATGTACTGAAAAGTGAAATCAAGAAAACTCCACCATAAAAATAAACGTTTCACAAATGTAAAAAAAATTCGAAGCAAAATGACTTTATCAGATTTTCACCTTTGAAATTTTTCGCAGCGAAATCTAAAAAAATTAATTTTAGTATTTATAGGAAAAATTGATATTTTTTGGTACAGTAAGATATGTATTTTCTATGATGAGACACATAACCTAGAAAATGATTCCGAACATATTTATGCTTCTTGAGAAAAATTATTATTTCTATGATAAATTTGCGCATAGATAAAAATGTACTGAAAAGTGAAATCAAGAAAACTCCACCATAAAAATTAACGTTTCACAAATGTAAAAAAAATTCGAAGCAAAATGACTTTATCAGATTTTCACCTTTGAAATTTTTCGCAGCGAAATCGAAAAAAATTAATTTTAGTATTTATAGGAAAAATTGATATTTTTTGGTACAGTAAGATATGTATTTTCTATGATGAGACACATAACCTAGAAAATGATTCCGAACATATCTATGCTTCTTGAGAAAAATTATTATTTCTATGATAAATTTGCGCATAGATAAAAATGTACTGAAAAGTGAAATCAAGAAAACTTCACCATAAGAATAAACGTTTCACAAATGTAAAAAAAATTCGAAGCAAAATGACTTTATCAGATTTTCACCTTTGAAATTTTTCGCAGCGAAATCGAAAAAAAATAATTTTAGTATTTATAGGAAAAATTGATATTTTTTGGTACAGTAAGATATGTATTTTCTATGATGAGACACATAACCTAGAAAATGATTCCGAACATATTTATGCTTCTTGAGAAAAATTATTATTTCTATGATAAATTTGCGCATAGATAAAAATGTACTGAAAAGTGAAATCAAGAAAACTTCACCATAAGAATAAACGTTTCACAAATGTAAAAAAAATTCGAAGCAAAATGACTTTATCAGATTTTCACCTTTGAAATTTTTCGCAGCGAAATCGAAAAAAATTAATTTTAGTATTTATAGGAAAAATTGATATTTTTTGGTACAGTAAGATATGTATTTTCTATGATGAGACACATAACCTAGAAAATGATTCCGAACATATTTATGCTTCTTGAGAAAAATTATTATTTCTATGATAAATTTGCGCATAGATAAAAATGTACTGAAAAGTGAAATCAAGAAAACTCCACCATAAAAATAAACGTTTCACAAATGTAAAAAAAATTCGAAGCAAAATGACTTTATCAGATTTTCACCTTTGAAATTTTTCGCAGCGAAATCTAAAAAAATTAATTTTAGTATTTATAGGAAAAATTGATATTTTTTGGTACAGTAAGATATGTATTTTCTATGATGAGACACATAACCTAGAAAATGATTCCGAACATATTTATGCTTCTTGAGAAAAATTATTATTTCTATGATAAATTTGCGCATAGATAAAAATGTACTGAAAAGTGAAATCAAGAAAACTTCACCATAAGAATAAACGTTTCACAAATGTAAAAAAAATTCGAAGCAAAATGACTTTATCAGATTTTCACCTTTGAAATTTTTCGCAGCGAAATCGAAAAAAATTAATTTTAGTATTTATAGGAAAAATTGATATTTTTTGGTACAGTAAGATATGTATTTTCTATGATGAGACACATAACCTAGAAAATGATTCCGAACATATTTATGCTTCTTGAGAAAAATTATTATTTCTATGATAAATTTGCGCATAGATAAAAATGTACTGAAAAGTGAAATCAAGAAAACTCCACCATAAAAATAAACGTTTCACAAATGTAAAAAAAATTCGAAGCAAAATGACTTTATCAGATTTTCACCTTTGAAATTTTTCGCAGCGAAATCTAAAAAAATTAATTTTAGTATTTATAGGAAAAATTGATATTTTTTGGTACAGTAAGATATGTATTTTCTATGATGAGACACATAACCTAGAAAATGATTC
Source organism: Aphidecta obliterata (assembly GCA_963966015.1). NCBI lineage: Eukaryota > Metazoa > Arthropoda > Insecta > Coleoptera > Coccinellidae > Aphidecta > Aphidecta obliterata. The sequence goes on along the minus strand of OZ014434.1, from coordinate 232,948 downwards.
CGAACATATTTATGCTTCTTGAGAAAAATTATTATTTCTATGATAAATTTGCGCATAGATAAAAATGTACTGAAAAGTGAAATCAAGAAAACTCCACCATAAAAATTAACGTTTCACAAATGTAAAAAAAATTCGAAGCAAAATGACTTTATCAGATTTTCACCTTTGAAATTTTTCGCAGCGAAATCGAAAAAAATTAATTTTAGTATTCATAGGAAAAATTGATATTTCTTGGTACAGTGAGATATGTATTTTTTATGAAGAGACACATAACCTAGAGAATGATTCCGAACATATCTATGCTTCTTGAGAATAATTATTGTTTCTATGATAAATTTGCGCATAGATAAAAATGTACTGAAATGTGAAATCAAGAAAACTCCACCACAAGAATTAACCTTTCACTGTTTTAAAAAATTTTGTAGCAAAATGACTTTAGTAGATTTCCACCTTCGAAATTTCCCGTAGCGAAATTGAAAAAAAAAATTTTAGTATTTATAGGAAAAATTTATATTTGTCAGTATCGTAAGATATGTATTTTATATGCTGAGATACATAACCTAGAAAATGATTCCTAAAATATCTATGCTTCTTGAGAAAAATTATTGATTCTATGATAAATTTGCGCATAGATAAAAATGTACTGAAAAGTGAAATCAAGAAAACTCCACCATAAAAATAAACCTGTCACTGTTTTAAAAAAATTTCGTAGCAAAATGACTTCAGTAGATTTCCACCTTCGAAATTTCACACAGTGAAATTGAAAAAAAAAATTTTAGTATTTATAGGAAAAATTTATATTTGTCAGTATCGTAAGATATGTATTTTATATGCTGAGATACATAACCTAGAAAATGATTTCCATAATATCTATGCTTCTTGAGAGAAATTATTGTTTCTATGGTAAATTTGGGCATAGATAAAAATGCACTGAAAACTAAAATCAAGCGAACCCCACCATAAAAATAAACGTTCCACAGATGTGAAAAAATCCGAAGCAAAATGACTTTATCAGATTTCCTCCTTCGAAATTTCTCGCAGCGAAATTAAAAAAAAAATAATTTTAGTATATATAGGAAAAATTTATATTTTTCAGTATAGTAAGATATGTATTTTCTATGAAGAGATACAGATACAGATGTGAAAAAAATTCGAAGCAAAATGACTTTAGCAGATTTCCTCCTTAAACACAAAAAATAATTTCGGTATTTATAGGAAAAATTAATATTTTTCAATATAGTAAGATATGCATTTTCTATGCTGAGATACATTATCTAGAAAATGATTCCCAAAATATCTATGCTTCTTGGAGAAAAATATTGTTTCTCTGATAAATCTGCGTATAGAGACTCCACCATAAAAATAAAAAAAAAATAGAACCAAAATAACTCTAGTAGATTTCCACCTCGGAAATTTCTCGCAGCGAAATTGATCAAAAAAAAAAGTAATTACAGTATATTTATAAAGATGTGTATTTTCTATACTGTGATACATAACCTAGAAAATGATTCCCAACATATATATGCTTCTTGAGAAAAATTATTATTTCTATGATAAATTTGCGCATAGATAAAAATATACTAAAAAGTAAAATCACAGATGTGAAAAGAATTCGAAGCTGAATGACTTTAGCAGATTTCCTCCTTCGAAAAATCACTCAGCGAAATAAAAAAAAAATATTCGAGTAATTTTAATACTGACCCGTGTTACTTTGCAATTTAACACGAAATTTTCCAGTAAATGAAAGCTTATTGGAAATATTCTGAATCGTTATGACACAGTCGGTATCTCAATTCTTAGTCGACACATTTTCGACCGGTCGAAAACACATCGCAATTAACACAGGTAGAAACCCCATCCCTCAATACCTGAATAGGGCACAAATCGAACTCTCCATCCCCCCCCCAATTACCCCACTTGGGACTGTATCGAATACGAACCTTAAGTGAAAGGAAAAATATAATTTAAAATAAAGAGTACCAACCTCCAATTACCCCGGAATCGTAACAAAAACCCGACAGGTCCCTCACGGTTATCGACTTTGTGACCACCTATAACGCGAGCGCAGGCGCCCGCTCGAATCGCAGATCGCGCAACTCGCCTCTCATCAGCAGGCAGGCCATGAGAACAGAACGTTAGTTGGAATTCTGGCGTTCAGATTATAGTGCGTCGTTATTGTCGGGCGTCTCGTCGTGAAAATGATGTTTTCGGCCAAGAAACCGACCTTTTTCGCTCAGAATCCTCCGGTTCGTTTCTAGAGATCGTCGGTGGTGTTCGTGAACCGTCCTCAAGACTCGAAGATCGAAGACTGTAACAGTGTAACGCGGAAAATGTGAATTGGCCAGGCCAGTTTGCCGGGATTATAAATCTGTGCGAGAGCCTACCTCGTTTTTCAGTGTTTTTGTTTGATTTCAAGTGCATTGTTTACTCGGATTTTTCTAATTAAAAGGAGCTTTTCTGAAGGTGAGTTGAAGAAACTAACTTGGTATTTTTGCATTTTGGCAAGGACTCGGTGATAATATACCGGAAATGAAACTGATAAGATCAAAGGTATTCGAGAGTCGAGATAAACAACGTTTGAGTCATCTAGAAAAAAACACCACAGGTGGCTAACAGAAAACGAACGATATCAATATAATTTACGTTAATTAATTGCAGAATGGGTGAAAAAAAACTCTCGACTTGATTGAGTGCGAAAAGAACTGATTTAATGAGGCAAAACCTTGAACTCCATTCCGTGAGAACTGTTAGATAATATAGTAAGTCATAATGTATTCATTCATATTTTCAATTAACCCGGTTTAACGTGAAAGATTTTGAATAACTTTTTGATTAATCCTATTGAGAATCTGTAGTTCTTAGTGTCTTATCGTATAACAATGTTCGATAAATTGTTTACCTGCGTAAATCGAAACTGTGGATAGATTTAGAATTCGCGAATTATTCATGAATCCTGCGATTTTTTGTCGTTTTTGTTTTTTCTCAATAAGAATTTGGTTTGCAATTAGAAAAAAAATGGTTGTTGGGAAAGAACAAAGAAACCCAACATTTGTCACTCAAACAAAATTCGTCGACGATTATTTTATGGATCGTTTTAGGGTTGAAAATAAATTTATTATTTATTTATTGTTTGGATTGTGGCGCCATAAAAAAATTACTCTCAATTTCCAACCGACTACATTCATTATCACAGTAAAAAAAACAATATTCTTTCAATATCGATTCAATCGCAAGCGAATAAACCACAAATGTTGTTTTCGACCGGTCAAAAATATGTCGACTAAGAATTGAGAATTTTTATCTTTGCCCAAATTTATCATAGAAACAATAAGTTTTCTAAAGAAGCATAGATGTTGGGAATAACTTTCTTGGTTATGTTTCTCAGCATAGAAAATACATAACTTACTCTACTGAAAAATATGAATTTTTCCTGTAAATACTAAAATAATTTTTTTTTATTTCGCTGCCAAAAAATTCAGAAGGAGGAAATCTATTGAAGTCATTTTGTTTCGAATTTTTTTTACATCTGTGAAACGTTTATGTTTATGGTGATTTTACTTTTCAGTACATTTTTATCTATGCGCAAATTTATCATAGAAACAATAATTTTTCTCAACAGGCATAGATATTTTAGGAATCATTTTCTAGGTTATGTATCTCAGCATAGAAAATACATATCTTACTATACCGAAAAATATGATCTTTTCCTGTAAATACTAAAATTATTTTTGTTCAATTTCGCTGCCAAAAATTTCGAAGGAGGAAATCTATTGAAGTCATTTTGTTTCGAATTTTTTTTACATCTGTGAAACGTTTATGTTTATGGTGATTTTACTTTTCAGTACATTTTTATCTATGCGCAAATTTATCATAGAAACAATAATTTTTCTCAACAGGCATAGATATTTTAGGAATCATTTTCTAGGTTATGTATCTCAGCATAGAAAATACATATCTTACTATACCGAAAAATATGATCTTTTCCTGTAAATACTAAAATTATTTTTGTTCAATTTCGCTGCCAAAAATTTCGAAGGAGGAAATCTATTGAAGTCATTTTGTTTCGAATTTTTTTTACATCTGTGAAACGTTTATGTTTATGGTGATTTTACTTTTCAGTACATTTTTATCTATGCGCAAATTTATCATAGAAACAATAATTTTTCTCAACAGGCATAGATATTTTAGGAATCATTTTCTAGGTTATGTATCTCAGCATAGAAAATACATATCTTACTATACCGAAAAATATGATCTTTTCCTGTAAATACTAAAATTATTTTTGTTCAATTTCGCTGCCAAAAATTTCGAAGGAGGAAATCTATTGAAGTCATTTTGTTTCGAATTTTTTTTACATCTGTGAAACGTTTATGTTTATGGTGATTTTACTTTTCAGTACATTTTTATCTATGCGCAAATTTATCATAGAAACAATAATTTTTCTCAACAGGCATAGATATTTTAGGAATCATTTTCTAGGTTATGTATCTCAGCATAGAAAATACATATCTTACTATACCGAAAAATATGATCTTTTCCTGTAAATACTAAAATTATTTTTGTTCAATTTCGCTGCCAAAAATTTCGAAGGAGGAAATCTATTGAAGTCATTTTGTTTCGAATTTTTTTTACATCTGTGAAACGTTTATTTTTATGGTGGAGTTTGCTTGATTTCACTTCTCAGTACATTTTCATCTATGCGCAAATTTATTACAGAAACAATAATTTTTCTCAAGAAGCATAGATATTTTAGGAATCATTTTTTAGGTTATGTATCTCAGCATAGAAAATACATATCTTACTATACCTAAAAATATGAATTTTTCCTGTAAATACTAAAATAATTTTTTTTTATTTCGCTGCCAAAAAATTCAGAAGGAGGAAATCTATTGAAGTCATTTTGTTTCGAATTTTTTTTACATCTGTGAAACGTTTATGTTTATGGTGATTTTACTTTTCAGTACATTTTTATCTATGCGCAAATTTATCATAGAAACAATAATTTTTCTCAACAGGCATAGATATTTTAGGAATCATTTTCTAGGTTATGTATCTCAGCATAGAAAATACATATCTTACTATACCGAAAAATATGATCTTTTCCTGTAAATACTAAAATTATTTTTGTTCAATTTCGCTGCCAAAAATTTCGAAGGAGGAAATCTATTGAAGTCATTTTGTTTCGAATTTTTTTTACATCTGTGAAACGTTTATGTTTATGGTGATTTTACTTTTCAGTACATTTTTATCTATGCGCAAATTTATCATAGAAACAATAATTTTTCTCAACAGGCATAGATATTTTAGGAATCATTTTCTAGGTTATGTATCTCAGCATAGAAAATACATATCTTACTATACCGAAAAATATGATCTTTTCCTGTAAATACTAAAATTATTTTTGTTCAATTTCGCTGCCAAAAATTTCGAAGGAGGAAATCTATTGAAGTCATTTTGTTTCGAATTTTTTTTACATCTGTGAAACGTTTATTTTTATGGTGGAGTTTGCTTGATTTCACTTCTCAGTACATTTTCATCTATGCGCAAATTTATTATAGAAACAATAATTTTTCTCAAGAAGCATAGATATTTTAGGAATCATTTTTTAGGTTATGTATCTCAGCATAGAAAATACATATCTTACTATACCGAAAAATATGCCTTTTTCCTGTAAATAGTAAAATAATTTTTTTTTATTTCGCTGCCAAAAATTTCGAAGGAGGAAATCTATTGAAGTCATTTTGTTTCGAATTTTTTTGACATCTGTGAAACGTTTATTTTTATGGTGGAGTTTTCTTGATTTCACTATTCAGTACATTTTTATCTATGCGCAAATTTATCATAGAAACAATAATTTTTCTAAAGAAGCATAGATGTTGAGAATGTTTTTCAGCATAGAAAATACATAATTTACTTTACTGGAAAATATGAATCCTTCCTGTAAATACTAAAATTATTGTTTCTTTAAATTCGCTGCGAGAAAATTCGAAGGGGGAAAGTCATTTACCTTCGAAATTTTTTGTATCTGTGAACGTTCATTTTTGAGCGTTCGTACAACTTACACGAGGGCTATATCATTTCGTCACGATGTCTGTATTTTTCGAATTTTGAGCCGAAAATGGTCTCAATCGACTATGTTCGACTCACTGATGACGAATCCGTCGGAAAATTCGAGTCTGTCCGTCCGGCCGTATACACGATAACTCTCGAACGGATCAACCTAGAGACTTGAAATTTTCAGTGTAGGTTCAGATCCCGAATGCCTCGGTTAAGTTCGTTAATGGGCCAAATTCCACCAGGGGTTCCGTAAATATGGCCGTTCAAAGTTTTGTTTCCCTGATTACTTGAAAACTACAGATTCGATCGAGATGAAATTTTGCACTCAGATGGAAAATGAGGTGTTTCAGCTACATGCGAAATTTTGTCCAGATCGCATGACCAGAACCATAGAAACCATAGAAAATTGTAACTTTTGAACGGAAATGCCTAGGGACTTGAAATTTTCAGGATAGGTGTGGATCTCGAATGTCGTGATCACGTTCATCTATGAGCAACATTATACAAGGGGTTCCGTAAATACGGTCGTTTGAAATTTTGTTTTCTCGATAAATTCGAAACTTCGGATTCGATCGAGATGAAATTTTGTATTTTAATCGAGAATGATATATTGAAGCAATATTTTGTCCAGATCGCATGACCAGAACCATAGAAACCATAGAAAATTCTAACTTTTGAACGGAAAGGCCTAGGAACTTGAAATTTTCAGGGTGGGTTTGGATCGCGAATATCGCGGTCACGATCATCAATAAGCAAAATGAGACTAGGGGTTCCGTAAATATGGCCGTTCAAAATATTTTTTTCCAGATAGTTTCGGAACTACTGATCGGATTGGAATGAAATTATGCATCTAGCTGAGGAATAATGTATTCAAAGTACGTGCAAAATGTTGTCCAGATCGCATCACTAAGACCATAGATACCGTGGAAAATTCTAGCGAATTATCGGAAAAAAATTGATCAGCTGAAGCACCGACATGAAGTCTGGAGTTTTGCCTAAGTTTCAGGATTTTTTCGACAGCTGCCGAAAATTCCTTCAATTGATTTCTGAAACTTGAAAATGCGAATCTACCTACAAGGTGCATGTACGAGCGCTCAAAAGCTCCTGCCTTCACGGCAGTGCTTTTCGTAATTTTTATGGTGGAGTTCGCTTGATTTTACATTTCAGTACATTTTTCTATATACGCGAATTTATCATAGAAATCGCATAAATAACAGAAACAAAATGGTACAGATTTTTCGATTATGTAACTAATTGTTTCATTGCAGTGAAACTTCTAAAAAAACTGATTGCACACATAATTCGAGAATATGTTTGATCAAAACAATCTCTTAAGAATAATTTCAATAAAAAGAAGTTGTTGGGAAAAAACAAAGAAACTCGAAATTTATCACTCAAACAAAATTATTTTTTTGGATCGTGAAAATAAATTTATGGATTGTATTGTGGCGCCATAAAAAAAATTACCCTCTATTTCCAACCGACTACGTTCATAATCACGGTAAATAAACAATATCCTTTCAATCGCAAGCAAATAAACCACAAATGTTGTTTTGTGAACTAACAGTTTTTGATGTAGGAATTTTTTTTCGACGATAATTGATATTTGATGTGCAATATTAATGGATTTCCATAATTACGAATTCATCAAATAATATCTGCATTTACTGTCGAATAATCGCGGTCCGAAATATAATTTAAAATTTCGACGAATTTATTTTATTCAGCACGGGATTTATTAATTCGACTGAATGGAGATCGATAATCATTCATGAAATCATCAATTATCTTCCCTTTTAAATGTCCGTAATCCAATAATTCGAGGGTGGTCGGAACAGAGATTTAAAATGATCGAATTCAAGAATGAAAATTGAAAAATTTTTACTAGATTAAGTAATAAGCAAGCCAATAAAAAAATTAATTGGAAAGAAGGTACTTGATTTTTGAAAAGTTGCGCATTCATAGCCTAAATAAACATTAAATGTTTGCATTTCAAAATTGGATAATATGAAGTTAGGACAGTGTTGAAACAATTCTTTAAATAAATTGATGTTTAGGTTAGGTTAGGTTAGCATCAGTTGGGACAATGTTGAAACAATTCTTGAAATATATTAATATTTAAGTTAGGTTAGCTTGAGTTAAGACAGTGTTGAAACAGTATTCCAAGAAATTTTTGACTCGCTCTAAACCACCTGAATCGAGGTTTGATTAACAATTAACAGTTTTTTCTATGGCATCCATAATCATCGAACACTTTTTATGATCTCAACCATAGAATCCTCATAATCACAGATCCATTTAATCGTAAACAGGACCATAGATCATGACAATAAATACTGAAATAATTCAGTATTTTTCATCTCATTCGAAACCTATCGGGAATAATTGATTGGTTTAAGAGAAGACTACCAATCATTTTTTATCTCGAATCGAATGGTGTAAAACAAATATGAGGTTGCCATTTGAAAATCTCGAAATATTTCCATTTCAAGTTCCACATTTTCGGAGCAAAATCTTCGAAAAACCTTTCGATTCATCAAAATACCGAATGTACCACATGAATGCTGGGATTATCTTCTATAAGACTGCTGAGTTTGGTTTTGTTCGCATTTGAAATAATCGAGATATTGCATTTCCAAACTGGCAATGCAGATGCCAAGAATTTCAAGAATTAGTGCATAACTTGGCAACAGTGCATGGCAGAGAATTTTTTTTTACTACGATGTACTTGGAATTTGGTATTGTATCGTAATCTCTTTAAGATAGATGTGGCAACACTGCCGACTTTTAAGCGAAGAGTTTCCTCATCCCCAAGGCTCCACCTAAAATTTCAAAACGAAATATTCACTTTTTCTCTAAAAACTTCTAATAGGCCAAGTTAAAAGGAAAACCCTGTATGTGAAAGTTTCTTACGCGACACTGGCCAATCGTCCGCATATTTTCCCCCGAACATCCCCCGGTCGTATATCACCCCCGCGTTCTAAATTTCCCCCGTCTCGTCCGCGAAAAAACTTAGGTTACTTCCGATTCCGATTGCGCATCGAAATATCGTTCGTCTTGTTCTTCCTTCCTTCCCACCTCCTCCCGTTTCGTAGAGAGTAGTCGAAAACACCCATATCTTTGGCCGGTAGAAAAATAATATATCGCTTTTTTCCATCCCCCCTTACCGTCCTCATGAATAGTTTAAACATCCCATTCTGTCCGACCGACAACGGGAGAGCGCGGAAATATTTTAGCGGTTCAACTTTCGGATATTCCGGACCTTTTCGAGGAACGAGGGGAATGGATGTAAATGGGAACAGAGGTTGGAATTGCCGAGAGATGTAAGTGTTGTTAATAAGAAAGGCGAGAGGCGATGGAGAACGCCGACTTTCGGATGCAAATTTTAGGGGTTTGTTTAGATGCGATACGGGTGGTTAGAATTCTGGTTTCACTATACTTGGAGAAATTTTCTAGAATGTACAACAGGAATTCGGTTACTTCCACAGGGAATTCCACCTATACAGGTTGTTCCTAAAGTGGAAGTACAAAAGAAGTGGGGAGACTCCTCGAGTAATTTTAAGAAAAAAAAAGTCTCATAAACATGGCATCGCAAACGCTTAGTTTTCGAGATACAGGGTGTTAAAGTTTTTTTCTCATAATATCTACAATTCAACTGTAATTTGGCATAGATATTTCAATTTAGAGTTTACACCATGTGAAATGCTAATTTCTAAAGCAATTATACAGGGTGGATTTTTATGGCAATTTGGAATTCTCCGAGAATTTCAAGAGAATAGTTCAAATTTTTTTTTTCTCGAAATCGGTTGCAGATACGACAGTGTTCCAGAAAAAATATCATCTTGTAGATTTGCTATCGAAATTGGCATGTCACATGGTGTAAACTCTAAATTGTAATATCTATGCCAAATTTCAGTTGAATATCTTGTGAAGTGTAGATACTATGAGAAAAGAACACGAATAAAATTCAAACTTTCCCATCCTGTATTTCGAAAACGAAACATTTGCGATCCCATGTTAATGGGACTTTTTTTCTTGAAATTATTTGAGGAATCTCTCCTCTTCATTCGTACCGCCAATTCAGGAACAGTATGTATAAGCAACAGCAGGAATATTTGTTGATTTTACGTGACAATTCCGGTCGTTTAATTCCTCTAGAAATTACAAGTTTTACATTAGTTGATGCAACCAAACTGTAGTTTGTCATTTCAACAGTAAAATAATACTGTAATGAATCAAGTCCAAGTTCTTCTTAAAATAATTTATTTACAATTCACTAATATACTACTAACCCGAATTTCCTGTTTAATAAACGAACTAGATAGTTGTATTCTAGAAATATTTGTTTTTTTCCAAAATAACGATTTCTTGCACATCACGTTGCGTTTCTGTGTATCACACTCACAAATAGATCAAATCCATCAGTTTTTTCATGGTGAAATATTCTTCATTGAATTACGAATTAATAGATGTGCTAAAAACCGTATAGATATCTGTTGTAACTTTTTTGGAAAAAAATATCCAACTTCAAATTTCATCATAAAATGTGATGAATATTTCATAACGTGAAAGTTTAATCGTTCATGGTGGAAATGAAATTTGAGAAAAATATAAATAATATGCGTCTTTCATGTAAATATCAAAATGGTACAATACATCTTTATAACTTATTTCACCATGAAGAAACTGATGGATTTGATCCACTTGATCCACGTGATACACAGAAACACAACGTAATATGCAAGAAATCATTATGTTGAAAAAAAAATAATTTAAAAATCGAGTCATAACTGAACCATTCCACAGAAATATGTCAGAACGTATACGAAATCCATTAAATCCAAGAATTGTCGCAAAAACACGTGATTTCAAAAAAAATCTTCATCTTCATAGTTCAGTGGCTTTTGTAAAATATACAACTTTTCTTCAATTTATAAGGAATCTAAAATTCTGCAATTTGCATATTGGCCATTTTGAAGAAAATTCTGCATTACTGGCCATCTCTGCTTACCAAAGAGTAGGAACGAAAAATTTAATCTGCATTCTGCATCGTTATTGTACTTATGGCTGACGGCAACGAACTATCGAGTAAATTTCATACGTCTTTCGCCGCAATCGCCGCCCTCGGATTTTTGGACAACTAACAGCCAAATAAATTCAATCCGTCATTCGAAGTTTTGGAATTGAATAAATCAAATAACAAAAAATTGAAGCAATCCTTGAGTTCCATACGACATAAATTCGGAAATATTTCTTCACCTATACAATGTAAAGAAAATATCGAATCTGTTGTCCGTAAAAATTTTCCAGTGAATTTCTTTGGCTGTAGGAAAAATGAGGAATCATTCATTAAGATATTAAAAAAAGTACTGAATCAAAGGATGGGGGAGTTTGTACATATCTCCTTACTTACTAAGAATTTTGAGAGAAAGTTTGAGTGGTCGAAGAATATTGAAGAGGAGAACGATTTTCTTGAAACTTTGAGAGATGTAAACCTTTACTTATTAGAGAAATGTGTCAAGCCTCTTATTAAAAAGCATTTTGCTTTTTAATAAGAGGCTTGACACATTTCTCTAATAAGTAAAGGTTTACATCTCTCAAAGTTTCAAGAAAATCGTTCTCGTTCTCTTTCTGTTTCGTTATTGTACTTATGGCTGACGGTAACGTACTATTGAGTAAATTTCATACGTCTTTCGCCGCAATCGCCGCCCTCGGATTTTTAGACAACTAAATCCAGCCAAATAAATTCAATCCGTCATTCGAAAATTGATGGTAAAATTTTAGGTTAAGGTGGACAATGTTGACATGAAACGATGAAACATGAAACCAAAATCAGTTTTTGGTGAACAAATCGAAAAGTGAATTAAAACCAAAGAACTAGTAGTTAGTTCTAGAAGTACAAGATAATGTAGACGATAGAAAAATGATGGTTCACCGTTTTGATTCCAAAATTTTCATACCATTTGACAAGAATGACATGAGGTAGATATTTGCAATGATATTACTCAATATTTATACTATGTACATGTAATACTCTCTTGCAATTTCTAATATCAGAAATTCATTATGAAGAAAGTGTAAGTATTCAGGTTGATTTGTAATATTTTTCCATTCGATTACAACATATCACTAACTGTATAACGTTCTGCTGGATTTGTTTGAGGATGTCTTACGCTGATATAATTCAAGTTTATATTATTCTTCTTACAATAATTTTTGAATCGATCATTTCGAAAATATGTGGCATTGTCTAATATGCACTTTTGTGGATACTCTATTTCTGCTATATATTGCTCCGAAAATATCCAAATTCATTTCCCCTTTCAGTCATAATCAATTCTCCTATGAAATCTATAGCAATTGTGTTCAATTTTTCTTCAGCATGAATATTCTTTTACTGATAATAATTCATAAAATTCTTTGTTTTGTTTAACGCAATGGGTAATAATGTGGTTCAATATCATCATTACTCAAGATCAAGAATTACTCAAGACCATCTGAAGCTTCATAAAATAAAAAGTATTCGTTCAAGTACAAATAATGTGATCATTTTTGAGCGTTCGTACAACTTACACGAGGGCTATATCATTTCGTCACGATGTCTGTATTTTTCGAATTTTGAGCCGAAAATGGTCTCAAACGACTATGTTCGACTCACTGATGACGAATCCGTCGGAAAATTCGAGTCTGTCCGGCCGTCTGTAAGCACGATAACTCTCGAACGGAAAAACCTAGAGACTTGAAATTTTCAGAGTGGGTTCAGTTCCCGAATGGCTCGGTTAAGTTTGTTAATGGGCAGAATTCCACCAGGGGTTCCGTAAATATGGCCGTTCAAAGTTTTGTTTCCCTGATGACTTGAAAACTACAGATTTGATCGAGAAGAAATTTTGCACTCAAATGGAAAATGAAGTGTTTTAGCTACATGTGAAATTTTGTACAGATCGCATGACCAGATCCAAAGAAATACTAGAAAATTGTAACTTTTGAACGGAAACGCCTAGGGACTTGAAATTTTCAGGATATGTGTGGATCTCGAATGTCGTGATGACGTTCATCTATGAGCAACATTATACAAGGGGTTCCGTAAATACGGTCGTTTGAAATTTTGTTTTCTCGATAAATTCGAAACTTCGGATTCGATCGAGTTGAAATTTTGTATTTTGATCGAGAATGATATATTGAAGCAATATTTTGTCCAGATCGCATGACCAGAACCATAGAAACCATAGAAAATTGTAACTTTTGAACGGAAAGGCCTAGGAACTTGAAATTTTCAGGGTGGGTCTTGCAAAATTTTGTCCAGATCGCATCACCAAGACCATAGATACCGTAGAAATTTCTAGCGAATTTTCGAAAAAAAATTGATCAGCTAAAGCACTGACATGAAGTCTGGAGTTTCGCCTAAGTTTCAGAATTTTTTTGACAGCTGTCGAAAATTCCTTCAATTGATTTCTAAAACTGGAAAATGCGAATGTACCTACAAGGTGCATGTACGAGCGCTCAAAAGCTCCTGCCTTCACGGCAGTGCCATTTAATTTTTCCGGAAAAATTCGGAAAAACGAGTTTCTTAGTATTTGTTTTAACGAGTAGCATGAGCGAGAGTGGTTTTAAAAATCCTCGTCTTCGACTCGGATTTTTCCACTTTCGCGAATGCTATTCGTTAAAACTGAGTACTTAGAAACGAGTGTTCCAATTTTTCCACAGGAAAAATTAAATGCTCGAGGAATATTTGGTAAGATTATTTCCTGAGTTAAATGAACATTTTATGTGTGAATTTTCTGAGTATTTAGTGGAACACTATTTTCAACAGCCGCATTAATTTTACTTTCGGAAACATTTCCAAACCGATTCATTTCGAGTTTCAGTTGAAAAATTAATAAATTCGTAAGCGTTGTTTGTGATCTTTGTTGTTGGTAACGATACATAGCAACACAGCATAGAAACCATCGAGTTTGTTTTTACAAAGCAACTTGTCAAACTTGCATGAAATTTTTCCAATTTTTTTTCCGGAAAAACTGCTGACAGCTAAGTTGACAGCTGTTGAGTAATTTTTCCACTCAAAATTTATATTTGACATACCAATTCTTGATAGCGATTGGTCAAAATTAATAGGAAGGAAATAATCTGTAAAATACATCAAATAGGGAATTTTTGGCATCTATTGAGGGAATTTTCAATTCGAAACGTTTGGAACACTGGTAGGAAGAACCTTTATGGTTTATTATTTTCAATCTGGAGGAAAATAAGTTTTCCTCAAAAACAACATATTGAAGACATTCAGTTCCGCGTTATGCAAATCCCGAAACGAACGGGAAAAACGGCGTGAATATTCAAAGAGAGAGGACTTATCCCCGTATTCTCCACATGCACGCGAGAGGGCGAAAAACACCGAAGAAAAATAACGCGATTCCTCCCGCCAATTACCATGCAAATACGGCGTGAAATCGCGGCGTCGTCGACGACAAAAGAAAAACGTCGCGCCGCTCCCCGATCTCCGCCGGTTTCCGAATGCAATACGGCGGCAGTTTTTCGGTGTAATCAAACGGGGGCCGAACGAAAATTAGCATTTAGAGAGCCGGTAAATTCGCAGGTAACCCGACTCGCGTTTATAAAATCGGATCTTCTTTTGTTTGGGAGGACGGGATCAGAGAGAGTCGTCTTGTGATTATATCGAGGGTTGTCGTCACGTAGGTCATTCGCATTCATTCCGTCGTTCCTCCCGGTTATTTCGAAAAGGGAACGATGAGGAACTGGCCTAATGAATTCCTGGTTTCTTTAAATTCATACCATATAGGGTAATAGGTACAGTTCTTGACACTCTATCAAATACTAGCAGACCCGGCACGCGTTGCTGTGGCCTTACCTATCCCTAACTTAACCTTGGACTAACGCTATCCTAACCCTATCTGAACTGATCTGAACTGAACTGATCTGAACTGACCTGAACTGAACTGATCTGAACTGACCTGAACTGAACTGAACTGAACTGAACTTAACTGAACTGAACTGAACTGATCTGAACTGAACTGATCTGAACTGATCTGAACTGAACTGATCTGAACTGATCTGAACTGATCTGAACTGATCTGAACTGAACTGAACTGAACTGAACTGAACTGAACTGAACTGAACTGAACTGATCTGAACTGATCTGAACTGATATGAACTGAACTGAACTGAACTGAACTTATCTGAACTGAACGGATCTGAACTGATCTGAGCTGTCACCCATCAAAACAAATCACAGTCAACATTAATCACTTTCACGAAGTAAATATATACTGACTCTGAATGGATTTACGGAATAATCTCGAATAATTCAGTGAAATCAATCGCACAAATATTTGACAACCAATATATATGTCACTCATTTTGCATTATGACATTATTCTTGACAGTTACGAAATCTATGAACATTTTGTATTGGAAAATTTTCTTTCTTTTATTGTATTTTTTCGCTGTCGAACGGGATAAAAAGTATCTTATGTCCGTCTCCTGGCTCTAAGCTACCTCCATACCAATTTTCACCCAAATCTGTTCTGCCGTTCTTGAGTTATAAGTGGTGTAACTAACACGACTTTCTTTTATATATATAGATTGACACCCTCATTTCCATATTTGAATTACAAGAATTGGATGGTTGCTTTAAAAACATGGAACTTTGAAAAAAAAATTTCAATTTTTCAAGTTTGGACTGTTAGTAATAATTTGGGTAAGGTTTGCATTCCTAATTCACTATATAATTATCAATGTGCAGCGTGCTGATGATCATTGCAATAAGAAAAATTCTGCCATTTGCCTAAGGTACTTAAACTCAAGTTCATAAAATTTTTTTATTAGCATAATTTTTGTGTGAATGATTAAAACTCTTTAATAAATACTTCTTCATAACTTAAAATCTATTTGGTTGAAGGTTTCGCGGTTTTTTGTGGGTGTCAATAACTGCCTTAGTAAATATGTGGATGATTGGCATAGTATGACAATAACTGTAGTGTTTACCCTAATTTCTATCGTAATTCTTCTCATCACTTCCTATCCCTCCTGCTTTCTCGGCCGTTTCGAACCCCGGGGAAAAACCGAAACCGCATTTTATCCGTATCGAACCTCCGAAGTGGTATTGTATTAAATTAACGCGAGTCTCTAGAGCGGATCTTCCGCGAGCGGACGATCGAATTAATTTTCCACGACGAAAGTCGCCGTTTTCCATTTGTAACGTAATAACGGAGACGAAGTGTTCGGTTTCGTCTTTCTACTCGCCACTACAATATCGTCGAAGATTTCGTTGAAATTCTGGAAGGAGAGTGGAGAGACGTTGACCTCTCACTCGATGTTCCCGTGGGATCGATTTGGCGCATCTACAATATTCGGGATTACGTCTGGTGAAAACTGAAGAACAACGCTTTCAAGAAAACTTTTTTTTTTCGTTTCTCAAATTCTACCCAAAATGAGAGTGAATATTTTTTTCCTTGACCAATTTTTTTTTTTAAGATTTCGTTGAAATGTTTTATTGTAATTTCGAATTTCATGATTCTGTGCCGAATAGATTTTTCGAATGGAATTTTTTTAAATTTTTTGCTTCCGAAATTCATGGGATTAATGCCGGATAGTAATTGAGTTAATTTTCTTTTTCTAGTGAATTAGGAAAATAATCAAATTCTTTCTTATTACTTCATGAACCAAGAATAATTTGATAAAAAATAAGGTGTTCCTGAATTAAAAGTAATTTTAAGAAAAAATTTCCCATAAACATGGGATCGCAAACGTTTCATTTTCGATATACAGGGTGTTAAAGTTTTTTCCCTTTAGTATCTACACTTAACAAGATATTTAACTGAAATTTGGCATAGATAATACAATTGAGAATTCATACCATTTGACATGCCAATTTCGAAAGCAAATCTACAGGATGGTTTTTTTTCTGGAACACTTTCCTCTTTTTTCCCCCAGAACTTTTTTTTTGGTGAACCACAGTTCATTTGAAAAAATTACGAAAAGCACTGCCGTGAAGGCAGGAGCTTTTGAGCGCTCGTACATGCACCTTGCAGGTAGATTTGCATGCTCCAGTTTTAAAAACCAATTGGAAAGATTTTGACAGCTGTCAAATAAAATTTCAAACTAACACGAAAATCCAGACTTCACGTCTGTGCTTTGGTGACCATTTTTTTTTTTCGATAACTCGCTAGTATTTCCTACGGTATCTATGGTCTTGGTAATGCGATCTGGACAAAATTTCTCACGTAGTTTGAATACATTATTCTTCATATATGAGCAAAATTTCATTTCAATCCAATAAGTATTTTCGAAATTATCAGGAAAAATATAGTTTGAACGGCTATATTTACGGAACCCCTAGTCTAATTTTGCTCATTGATGATAGTGATCGCGAAATTCGCGATCCGAATCTATCCTGAAAATTTCAAGTCCCTAGGCCTTTCCGTTCAAAAGTTATGATTTTCTATGGTTTCTATGGTTCTGATCATGCGATCTGGAAACAATGTAGCTCGAATATA
The DNA here is from genome assembly GCA_963966015.1 of Aphidecta obliterata. NCBI lineage: Eukaryota > Metazoa > Arthropoda > Insecta > Coleoptera > Coccinellidae > Aphidecta > Aphidecta obliterata. The sequence goes on along the minus strand of OZ014434.1, from coordinate 215,381 downwards.
TCATTCTTGATTTAAATACAAAATTTCGTCACGATCAAATCCATAGTTTCGAATTTATCGAGAAAACAAAATTTCAAACGACCGTATTTACGGAACCCCTTGTATAATGTTGCTCATAGATGAACGTGATCACGACATTCGAGATCCACACCTATCCTGAAAATTTCAAGTCCCTAGGCATTTCCGTTCAAAAGTTACAATTTTCTATGGTTTCTATGGTTCTGGTTATGCGATCTGGACAAAATTTCGCATGTAGCTAAAACACCTCATTTTCCATCTGAGTGCAAAATTTCATCTCGATCGAATCTGTAGTTTTCAAGTAATCAGGGAAACAAACTTTGAACGGCCATATTTACGGAACCCCTGGGCGAATTTTGCCCAATAACGAACTTAACCGCGGCATTTGGGATCTGAACCTACACTGAAAATTTCAAGTCTCTAGGTTGATCCGTTCGAGAGTTATCGTGCTGACGGCCGGACGGACGGACGGACGGACGGCCGGACGGACAGACTCGAATTTTCCGACGGATTCGTCATCAGTGAGTCGAACATAGTCGATTGAGACCATTTTCGGCTCAAAATTCGAAAAATACAGACATCGTGACGAAATGATATAGCCCTCGTGTAAGTAGTACGAGCGCTCAAAAATTATTAAAAGCACAGATTTCAAAAACGACAGCTGTCAAACATGACAGATTTCAAAAATGACAACTGTCAAAAAAATGACAGCTTCCAAAAAAATGACAGCTGTCAAACATGATAGATTTCAAAAATGACAGCTGTCAGGAAAAGACAGATGTGAAAAAAAATTGACAACTGTCAAAATAAAATACAAGATTTCGTCACGATCGAATCCGTAGTTTTGAAATTTTCGGCTCAAAATTCGAAAAATACAGACATCGTGACGAAATGATATAGCCCTCATGTAAGTAGAACGAGCGCTCAAAAATGTATAAAATAGCTCTGTTGTTATACTGAACTTCATGGTCTCTTGTAGGTTTGTCGTATCTGCTACCAATTTCGAGAAAAAAATTTTGAATAATTCTCTCGAATTCCTCAGAAAAATCCAAATTGTCATAAAAATGCAGTTATTGAATTGTGGTGAATTAAATCATTGTTAATTTTAACAGATCAAATTGAACTGTTTACGTTGAATATCTTGTGAAGTGTAGATACTGTGAGAAAAAAACTGGAAAAAAATTCAAAATTCAACACCTTGTATCTCGAAAGGAAAATGTTTGTGATCTCATGTTTATGGGACTTTTTTCTCAAAATTACTTAAGGAATCTCCCCTTTCCGTTTGTACCTACAATTTAGGAACACCCTGTATAAGCTCGTGCGGATCTACTCCGGCGATATTGGAAAAAAATGAAAACCAACTTTTCTCGGGAAAATTGGTGTTATTGGCCTCAGATCGTATAATAAAAAAAAATATTTTTTCAATAACTATACAATGTTTCTCGATCGTTTCAATATTTGACAAAAAAATCGAAAACGAATTAACTCATATCCCCAGCTAGGATGAAAGAGAAAAATATCAACGAAAGTTCCCTCCGAAATAATAGCATTTTTTCCGCAGCCGTCTCGAAAATTCCCTCATACGCCCATTTACGAGACCGGCGAACAAGTTTCGAGTGCTTCCCAGATATTATTATGAATTACGTACAGACGGCGACGCGCCGCCACTGAAGACCGGAACGTCGGAAATCCTCCGAGCGAGCGCATTTTCGTTTCCGAAACTAAAGTTCGAACTCGGCCAATCTTCCAGAGTGTTCCCGCTAATTGGCGAGATCCTTGACGCCGACACATAAAATTCTATGGGGGCCATAGAGGAGGAGAACGACCGGGAGTTTTTCTTTTTTAGGACTCCGTATCTAATAATTGTGCAAACACTGAGCGAGGCGAGCCGGGCTAAGTCTGAATAAATATTTGATCGATGAGCGGGAAATGATCCGTAAAAATGCTGCGTGGCGATACGCAAAGTTGTCGATAATGAAATGAAAAAATAACCTTCGTTCGTTCTATGAAGCTAGGTGTTATTTACCTCTATACAGGGTGTTCCATAATTGGAAGAACAGATTCCTTGAGTAATTTCAAGAAAAAAAAGTCCCATAAAAATGGGATCGCAAATATTTCATTTTCGAGATACACATAGTATGTATCTACAATTCACAAGAAATTCAACTGAAACTAAAGAAATATATGAGGTGAATTGAAAAAAAAAAAAAAATGTTGTGTAAGATATTTATAAGGTTCCAGTTCATTTTTTTTGGCGTCCTTTTCGAATATTATCACTTTTTCATTATTTTAAAAATGTCATAATTGATGAAATTCTAAATATGTATGTATACTTTTTACCTACCATCGACATACAGGGTGTTCCTAAAGTGGAGGTACAAATGAAGAGGGAAGATTCCTTGAGTAATTTAAAGAAAAAAATTCCCATAAACATGAGATCGCAAATGTTTCGTTATCGAGATACAGGGTGTTAAAGTTTAAATTTTTCCAAGTTTCCATAGTATCTAAACTTCACAAGATATTCAACTCAAATTTGGCATAGATATTACAATCGAGAGTTTACACCATGTGACATGGAAATTTCGATAGCAAATCTATAGGGTGATATTTTTTCTGGAACACTGTCTCCTGTTTCCTCCTTTTTTTTGGTGAGCCACTTTTAATTTGTAGAAATGTGAGAAACAGCTTCGTTGTTGTACTAAACTTTATAGTCTCTTGTAGTTTTGTCGTATCTGCTACCGATTTCCACAAAAAAATTCTCTCTGTAAAAGTCTCGATGAAGTTTTCTGATTTTTCTATGAATTAATTGAGCTTTGTTGACATCTGTCAAAATTTTATGAGTGTCTATGTAGTTGTCTGAAATTTCTATGGATTAAATGAGTTATGTTGACATCTGTCGAAATTGTAAAAGTCTCTATGGGGTGTCTGATTTTTCTATGAATAAATTCAGCTTTGTTGACATCTGTCAAAATTGTGAAAGTCTCTATGGAGTTTTCTGATATTTCTATGAATTAATTGAGCTTTGTTGACTTAGGTCAAAATTGTAAAAGTCTTTATGGAGTTTTCTGATATTTCTATGAATTAATTCAGCTGTGTTCGTATAAATCGAGCAATAATTTGGTAAATTCGATCCATTATTTATTCTGACGACCTTTTTGAATTCGGAAGAGTATGATTATTTTCGAATTTGCTAATAGATCTAGTGGGTTGTTTTCATTCGTGATTTCAATCGAAATTATAGCTTTATACTTACGAATACTTGAATTTGGTTCATTTTTGAGTGTAAATTGTGAAAGTCCCTATGGGTTTGTCTGATATTTCTATGAATTCAATTAGCTATGTTGACTTATGTCAAAATTGTAAAATTATCTATGGAGTTTTCTGATATTTATATGAATTAATTGAGCTTTGTTGTTATACTAAACTTTATAGTCTATTGTAGTTTCGTCGTATCTGCTACCGATTTAAAAAAAAAATTTTTGAACGATTCTCTCGAAATCCTCAAAAAAATTCCAAATTGTTATAAAAATTCAGTTAGTATGCTGGGGTGAATTAATTCATTATTAGATCTTTATCAATGATTCATAAAGATTCGATAAACTCGTATAATCATTACAAAAAATGTATAACTTCAAGAACCACCCTGTATCTCGCGAAAAGTTCGCTATCCCATGTTTATGGGACTTTTTTTCTTAAAATTACTCGAGAAATCTCCCCTATTTGTTCGTACCTCCAATTCAGAAACACACTGTATATCGGTGTTTGATTCTTCATGAGGGTACATTAAATTTTTTTTTTCCCCCATTTCGAGAAAATGAGGCATATTTTTCATTGGAACGTTCCTTAACGAGACGTCCGTTGTTCCTCGCCAACAACGAAACCAATAACAGATCGCGTTGTCGGAATCCAATTAATTAAAAACTGGGAAAAACCTCGCGCGGAAAACCACCACGTTCAGTTTTCCACCGCGCGGAAAATCGATGGCGCGGAATTAATGCAACACTCTCTCCAATTAATTAGTATTTCGTGCATTCGTTCGTCACGTGTTCGAGTTGTTGTCGTTTTATTTTTTTTTCGACGAAACCAGGAGATTTTTGTATGGATAATTCCATTCGACAGGTGAAAACCTCTATTTTTATATTTCGAATTTTTAATCGCGAGAATCGTAGATTTATAAAACTAGAGAAAATTTATTGCTAATTAATATCAATTTATCTGCTCCTATTGAATAATATGGTGATTACTTAACTACTTTTGAGCAAGTAATAGTATCTGTGAACAAACATCGTGCTCTCTCCTATAACTCCCTGTTTCTGTGCTTCTGAACAAGCCGATTGGCCGAAAGGGAACTGTCTATTTTTGGTATTGAGGGGAGGTCACTAGAATAATTTTGACGTTTACTCAAATTAAGTTGATACCTAATTATTATTGCGAATGTTTTGCTGAAAAAGATGAATACGAATAATGAAGATGAATTATTATGTACACCTTCAGAAATAAGACAATCAGCTTATTCTACCATACAGAATTATTGCCCGAAAAATACCAAAACAAATATAAAGGTGTATACAACAATTTTCAAGATTGGTGTAGCAGAGAGAATATCAAGTCATTTTTTACAGAGAATGTTCTTTTTGTATATTTTAGTGAACTTTGCACTAAATATAAAGCATCGCCCCTATAGACTTTCTACTCTATGCTAAGAAGCACAATCAACATAAATAATAGGTATAATAGGTAACTACATACTAAGATTTGTAAATAAAGTTCTTTCTCCGTACTTGTATCTAAGTATTTATTGTTGTAATCGTTGATAAAGTATAGTATTCAACTTGCAGTAATGGCCATAACTCACTTGATGAATTACAGCACTCGCCTTCGGCTCGTGCTGCAAACTTCATCTGCGCGAGTTATGACCTACATTACCGCTCGTTAAATAACATACTATAAATTATTCCCCTCTCGAAAACGTGTAGAGAATAGAAAATAATCGTCTAAAATTGAACACACACAAGAATCGATCCGAACTTTCATCGAAAATCCTCCCCCGATTCCCAGTGTAAACATTTTCCCCACCCCCACCCGACGTGGGGATTAAGCTGGAAATAAGTTTGATTGAATAGTTTCGGGTAGGTATGACGTCGGTGATCCCAGTTCCCGCATCATCCCGGGATTAGTGGGGCCATCTCGAAGACGTTGCTCGTAACAAAACGTCTTAGCGTTGAGGGCTCCGCAAGTTCGTAATAACTTCGTTAATCCGGTGCATGGTCTTTGTTCTTGCCCGAACTGAGAAATGCGCTTAATATATCCCGAGATATTTCGACACTCGTGCCTTATCTAAGGAGTAAACCGAAAATGTCGTCTTTATCTTCGTATTATTCAAACCAGTGGAGTGGTGCAAAAATATGTTTCTTGGAACAAATTCGAGACCCTCTCTCTCTCTATCTCTCTCTCTCGACATCTGTCAAAATTGTAAAAGTCTCTATGCTGTTTTCTGATATTTCTATGATTAAATTCAGCTTTGTTTGTATAAATCGAACAATGATTTGGTGAATTCGATCCATTATTAATTCTGACGATGTTTTTGAATTCGAAAGTGTATGATTATTTTCAAATTTCCTCATAGATCTAGTGGGTTATTTTCATTCTTGATTTCAATCGAAATTATAGCTTTTTACTTACAAATACTTGAATTTCCTTCACTTTTGAGTGTACATTGTAAAAATCGCTATGGGGTTTTCAGTAAACTCCATAGAGACTTTTACAATTTTGACAGATGTCAACAAAGCTGAATTAATTCATAGAAATATCAGTAAACTCCATAAGGACTTTTACAATTTTGACATATATATACAAATCTGAATTAATTCATAGAAAAATATCAGAAAACTCCATAGAGACTTTCACAATTATGGCAGATGTCAAAAAGGCTGAATTAATTCATAGAAATATCAGAAAACTTCATAAAGACTTTTACAATTTTGACAGATGTCAACAAAGCTGAATTAATTCATAGAAATATCAGTAAACTCCATAGAGACTTTTACAATTTTGACATATGTAAACGAATCTGAATTAATTCATAGAAAAATATCAGAAAACTCCATAGAGACTTTCACAATTATGGCAGATGTCAAAAAGGCTGAATTAATTCATAGAAATATCAAAAAACTTCATAAAGACTTTTACAATTTTGACAGATGTCAACAAAGCTGAATTAATTCATAGAAATATCAGTAAACTCCATAGAGACTTTTACAATTTTGACATATTTATACAAATCTGAATTAATTCATGGAAATATCAGAAAACTCCATAGAGACTTTTACAATTTTGACATATGTAAACGAATCTGAATTAATTCATAGAAAAATATCAGAAAACCCCATAGAGACTTTCACAATTATGGCAGATGTCAAAAAGGCTGAATTAATTCATAGAAATATCAGAAAACTTCATAAAGACTTTTACAATTTTGACAGATGTCAACAAAGCTGAATTAATTCAAAGAAATATCAGTAAACTCCATAGAGACTTTTACAATTTTGACATATGTATACAAATCTGAATTAATTCATGGAAATATCAGAAAACTCCATAGAGACTTTCACAATTATGGCAAATGTCAAAAAGGCTGAATTAATTCATAGAAATATCAGAAAACTCCATAAAGACTTTTACAATTTTGACAGATGTCAAAAAAGCTGAATTAATTCATAGAAATATCAGAAAACTCCATAAAGACTTTTACAATTTTGACATATGTAAACAAATCTGAATTAATTTATAGAAATATCAGAAAACTCCATAGAGACTTTTACAATTTTGACATATGTAAACGAATCTGAATTAATTCATAGAAAAATATCAGAAAACTCCATAGAGACTTTCACAATTATGGCAGATGTCAAAAAGGCTGAATTAATTCATAGAAATATCAGAAAACTTCATAAAGACTTTTACAATTTTGACATATGTATACAAATCTGAATTAATTCATAGAAATATCAGTAAACTCCATAGAGACTTTTACAATTTTGACATATGTATACAAATCTGAATTAATTCATGGAAATATCAGAAAACTCCATAGAGACTTTCACAATTATGGCAAATGTCAAAAAGGCTAAATTAATTCATAGAAATATCAGAAAACTCCATAAAGACTTTTACAATTTTGACAGATGTCGACAAAGCTGAATTAATTCATAGAAATATCAGAAAACTTCATAAAGACTTTTACAATTTTGACAGATGTCAACAAATCTGAATTAATTCATAGAAATATCAGAAAACTTCATAAAGACTTTTACAATTTTGACAGATGTCAACAAAGTTGAATTAATTCATAGAAATATCAGTAAACTCCATAGAGACTTTTACAATTTTGACATATGTAAACGAATCTGAATTAATTCATAGAAAAACATCAGAAAACTCCATAGAGACTTTCACAATTATGGCAGATGTCAAAAAGGCTGAATTAATTCATAGAAATATCAGAAAACTTCATAAAGACTTTTAAAATTTTGACAGATGTCAACAAACCTGATTTAATTCATAGAAATATCAGTAAACTCCTTAGAGACTTTTACAATTTTGACATATGTAAACAAATCTGAATTAATTCATAGAAATATCAGAAAACTCCATAGAGACTTTTACAATTAAGGCAGATGTCAAAAAGGCTGAATTAATTCATAGAAATATCAGAAAACTCCATAAAGACTTTTACAATTTTGACATATGTCAACAAAGCTGAATTGAAATCATAGAAATATCAGAAAACCGTTTTCTGATATTTCTATGAATTAATTCAGCTTTGTTGACATATGTCAAAATTTTATGAGTTTCTATATAGTTGTCTGAATTTCTATGAATTAAATGAGTTATGTTGACATCTGTCGAAATTGTAATATTCTCTATGGATGGTCTGATTTTTCTATAAATCAATTCAGCTTTGTTGACATATGTCAAAATTTTATGAGTTTAGTTGTCTGCAATTTCTATGAATAGAATGAGTTATATTGACATCTGTCGAAAATGTAAAAGTGTCTATGCAGTTTTCTGATTTTTCTATGAATTAATTCAGCTTTGTTTGTATGAATTGAGCAATGATTTGGTGAATTCGATCCATTATTAATTCTGAAGACCTTTTTAAATTCGGAAAAGTATGATTATTTTCAAATTTCCTTATAGATCTAGTGGGTTACTTTCATTCTTGATTTCAATCAAAATTATAGCTTTGTACTTACAAATACTTGAATTTGATTCATTTTTGAGTGTAAACTGTAAAAGTCTCTATGGAGTTTTCTGCTATTTCTATGAATTAATTCTGTCAAAATTGTAAAAGTCTCAATGGAATTTTCTGATATTTCTATGAATTAATTCAGCATTGTTGACTTCTGTCAAAATTGTGAAAGTCTATGGAGTTTTCTGATATTTCTATGAATTAATTCATCTTTGTGTGTATAAATCGAGCAATGACTTGGTGAATTCGATCCATTATTAATCCTGACGACCTTTTTAAATTGGGAAGAGTATGATTATTTTCAAATTTCCTTATAGATCTAGATTTCAAACATTGAAAACCCGATCAAACGGCGCGTGAAGACCAACACACGCCCACTAATTTCGGTATTCATGAGTTTCTCGACGAGAAAATTCCCCTTAAGACGCGCTCGAAGAAGCAGATTGCTTGGGTATCTGGTAGAGATCTCGAGGATGGGAGTCCAGACCGGAAAAGTTAAGAGATACGTGCGTTTCCGGGTACACGGAGTCGGGCGGGTGTTTCCAGTCCGGGCCAACTTCCGGAATTAAAATGTTTGTATTCCGGACGCGGGGGGGATGTATGTGTGCCCGTAGACGGGAGAGAGACACGGGGATAATTTGTCGGAAAATTGGGAGGAAGTCTGGACGAATTATGTCGAGAGTATTTCGTTCTTCGAGATTCGAGATCATTTCTGGTGGAAAATAGGAAAATAGTTGAGGGAAGAAATATCTTTTTGAAAGTTCCGAATCACGTGTGGAAACTGTTACAGTCTATTTAGTTTTATTAGAAAAATAAAAAAAAATTTCGAAACTATACAGGGTGTTCCTGAATTGGAGGTAGAAACGAAGAGGGAAGATTCCTTGAGTAATTTCAAGAAAAAAAAGTCCCTCAAATATGGGATCACAAACGGTTCGTTTTCGAGATACAGGGTGTTAAAGTTTTTTTCTCATAGTATCTACACTTTACAAGATATTCAACTGAAATTCGGCATAGATATTACAATTGAGAGTTTACACCATGTGACATGACAATTTGGATAGGAAATATACAGGGTGAATTTTTGTGACAATTTGGATTTTTCTGAGGATTTCGAGAGAATCGTTCAAAATTTTTTTCTCGAAATCGGTAGCAGATACAACGAAACTACAATAGACAAAAAGTTTAGTATAACAACAGAGCTACTTTTTATATTTTTTCAATCCAACAGTGGCTCACCATAAAAAAGTTCTGGCGAAAAGAAGGTACAGTGTTTCTGGAAAAATATCACCCTGTAAATTTGCTATCGAAATTGACATGTCACATGGTGTATACTTCCAATTGTTTCATCTATGCCTAATTTCGAATTGAATATCTTTTGAAGTTCAGATACAATGAGAAAAAACATGAAAAAAATTCAAACTTTAACTCACTGCATCTCGAAAACGAAACGTTTATGGGACTTTTTTTCTTAAAATTACTTGATGATCCCTCTTCATTTGTACTTCCACTTTAGGAACACCCTGTATGTCGATGGTAGGTAGTTGAAAGTATATTTGAAATTTCATCAATTATAACATTTTTAACATAATGGAAAAGCGATATGTTATCCGAAAATGACGTCAAAAAAATAAACTTGACCCTTATAAATTTCTCACACAACACATTTTTTTTTCCAATTCACCTCATATTGCTTTAATTCATCAATTTGGGGTTGTAGAACGAGAATAAGTTATTATCTTTTCTTACGATTTTTTTGTGGAGCGTCCAATTTTTAGAGAATTCAGAGCGACGTGAAAATAAAACTAGAACGGTTGGAGAAATACTGACTACATATTTCCAATTCACGCCTTCGAATTAACACAAAAAAGTCATTATGGAAGATGAAGAACAAAAAAAAAATTTTACAAATTTTTCCATACATACGCATGGAAAGTTTCCAAAAAAAATTGTTGTCAACGTTATCTTTTAAAATGACATATTTCATTGATTCGAAAGCGCCGATTAATAATCTGCAAACAGTTTTTTTTAAGCTCTGCGTTTGCGAAAAATTGGACCCTTCGCAAAAATTTCGTATTTCGGAAAATATACTTTCCACATAAACAGCGAATAACTTATTTCTCTCACAAAGGATCATATTTCAACACATTACAAACACCAAAAATTCTTCGTTATTTTTCATCGAAATAATTCAATCTGAAATAAAATATAAATGAAAAACAAGTTCAGTCGGGAAAAGCCGATTACTTATTCTCATTCTTCACCTCAAATCAACGAATTAAAAAATAATCAAATGAATCTAAATTGAGGAAAAAATTAGTTTGAAATGAAGAAAGAGCAATATGTTGTTCGAAAATAACGCCTAAAAAAAAAAAACTTTCACCTTATAAATTTCTTACACCGTTTCTACCCGGATACCTTCCGACATAATCAAGATTAACATCTACAATTTTCCAAATCCCAATAATTTAAAATGCTAAACCGATCGTTTATAATCCCATAAACGGACCTCCGATCTTAACGAGTCCGTTATTTGTTTGCTCTTCTATTCGATAATTATCGCACTTAATAGAGACGAATGCGTAAAAATTGGAGGCTCGAGGCTCGATTTTAATAACCGGACGGGCCAACAAAGAATCCGAAATAGTCGCACGTCGTCCCTTTTCTGGAAGATCGTTATCGACCCAACATATCTTCGGCTCGAATTACTTCGTGATGGCGGTCACGCATGCTTTGTTTATAATTCGGGCGATAAATTCGTGATGAAAAATTAGTCACAAGCTCGAGAAATTTCGATGCCGTCATGTATTTTGTTTGGTTGGTGTACACGATATGTACACTTTGTTTCTGTCGAAAACTTGAGATTGGAAAATTGTGATTGGCTCTTTTTTCGTCGGGTCGACACGTGCCTGGTTCTCCTTGTAATGTACAGGATGTAAAATGACGCAGAATTATTTCGAGAGAACTTCATAGTTTTTTTTGAGCGCTCGTACAACTTACACGAGGGCTATATCATTTCGTCACGATGTTCATATTTTTCGAATTTTGAGCCGAAAATTTCAAAACAATGGTTTCATTCGTGACGAAATCTTGTTTTTTATTTTGACAGATGTCAAATTTTCTGTCATTTTTTTGAGAGGTGCCATTTCTTGAAAGCTGTCATTTTTGACAGCTGTCATTTTTGACAGCTGTCATTTTTGACAGCTGTCATTTTTGACAACTGTAATTTTTTTTTACAAAGTGAAAACGAAAAATCTTGACAGCTCCAAGACAATCACTCCCAACGTTAAGTACTCAAAGGAAAGTCCCAATCGGGGTTTCAAATGAGAGAATTACGATGAAGTAGGTCCTCTTCTACCTTTTCCAAGTACATAAGTCCAATCAGTTTACGACAACATTCAAATAGTTGGCAGCAAAACTCTTGAAAACAAGAAAGAGGTTGAAAGCACCAATACTTAACTTCAGACGTTGAATTCTCATACGAAAAGACCCTATCGGGGTTTCGAATGTGATAATTACGATGAAACAGGTCCTGTTTTAGCTTTTTCAAGTAGGTCCAGTCAGTTTACGACAAAATTCAAAAAGTTACGAAGGAAATTCATGGTAACCGAAAGGAAAACTGCCGAAACTTCACTTTTAACGTTGAGTTCTCATGAGAAAAGACCCAATCCAAGTCCAGTCAGTTTACGAAAAAATTCCAACAGTTGCGAAGATAACTCTTGGAGTCAGGAAATACGTTGAAATTTTTGAAATACAGGTATTAAAGGAAAGGAATAGCATAAATGGGAACGAAAATCATCTCTGGCAACTATTCATCACACTTTTTTTGTAGGTTTCCAATCGTATTTGCTTAGTTTCAAGAAATAAATAATTTCATCGGTCAGACATGAAACATAGAATGTGAAGCTTTTGGGGGTTCGAAATAAAGTGATCCAGGCAGGAGGTTAAAATTTAGAGAAAAGAAGTATTATAGATAAAATAAGCAAAAAAAACGAATTACGTCTCTGGCAACTATACCACACACCTTTTTTTTGGCAGCTGTCAAAAATGACCGATTTCAAAAAATGACAGCTGTCAAAAATGACACCTGTCAAAAATGACAGCTTTCAAAAATGACAGATGTCAAAAAATGACATGTCAAAAATTTGACAGGTGTCAAAAAATGACAGATGTCAAAAATGGTAGATGTGAAAAATGACAGCTGTCAAAAAATGACAGCTTTTAAAAAAATGACAGCTGTCAACAATGACAGATGTTAAAAAAAAACAGCTGTCATTTTTGACATCTGTTATTTACGACAGTGGAATTTTATTTTGGATATCTGTCGACAATTCCTTCACTTGATTTACAAAACTGGAAAATGCGAATCTACCTACGAGGTGGATGAACGAGCGCTCAAAAGCTCCTGACTTCCCGGCAGTGCTTTTCAAATTTTTTTTTTGTTGGAATGTATTGATATGAGAAACTTTCAATAGAACAGGCCGTTACAAAGGAACCAATATGTGTTGTCCGAAATTTCATGAAATTAGCTCTCAGACTATTATTTTTCCTTCACCGTCCAAAACAAAATTTCCGATATTTCCTCCGATATTCCTGAATATTTTCTCCATCAGTTCGTCTTCCTCCTCTCGTCACGATTTCCATTAAATCCTAGAACGGCATCGGGCGAGTATCGATCAGCTGTCCGCAAGTGTTATCACAGTTTTGTAGACACGCTTTGCTTCGTCTCCCCTTCGTTTCCTACTAGTTTTCTCGCCTCTTATGCTTATTATCGCGCAGATAATGGTAATGGCGCATAAAAATACGACGGAACAATGGGGGGGAGATGAATATCTGTCATTATTATCGGGCTATTACAGCTCCCCCCCCCCCCCCCCCCCGTTCTCGAAGAGGGGGTGGGACTCGGAGATTTATAATTAGCCACGGTTTTCGACGGGGTCGAAGTTGAGTGGAGAAATGCTTCTAATTTCAGGCAAAGACTCGTCTTCATCTGGATAAGTGCAGAGTTTTAAATTTTGTACCTTTTAAGATAGTCATCATTGAAGTATTTAACGACGTTCCCCCGTAATTGGCGAAATAAATCCCGACAAGGATTTTATCCGACGTCGGCTGTGCAAAAAACAAATTGATTTCGACGCAATTTTTGGCCGGACCCGGTCGCGAACTTTTAATCGACCCCCGGCCTTTTTCTCGTTTTATGAGACTCTTCGAGTCGCGTCGTCTGCATCTGACGTCGGTTGAAACGTGGCGATCGTACGGTTAGTTTTTAATTATCGGAAAATCGATTAAGTGATTTTCCGACGGTCGGAACTGGCTGAAACTGACTGGACTAATTCGAGGGTGAGGCGATTATTTATTGGGCATTGTGTGTGTGTGTGTGCGATAGAACGACTGCGACTGTTTTGTTCCTGACAAACTGTTTAATTTTTTTCCAATATCGCCATAGTGCATTATTTCGACGGTACAACTGGAAAGGACATTTTCCGGAATGCGACTTTTTTTGCAAAGGGATCAATTTTACGAAAATCATAAGCATCATAAAAATGAAAGTAGGACGGTTGAAAAAAACTGTTTTCAGATTCTTAATCGACGAATTCGAATTAATGAGAAATGTTATTTTGAATGATATAGTAGACTGAATTTTGAGCGCTCGTACAACTTACACGAGGGCTATATCATTTCGTCACGATGTCTGTATTTTTCGAATTTTGAGCCGAAAATGGTCTCAATCGACTATGTTCGACTCACTGATGACGGATCCGTCAAAAAATTAGAGTCTGTCCGTCCGTCCGTCCGTCCGTCAGCACGATAAATCTCGAACGGATCAACCTAGAGACTTGAAATTTTCAGTGTAGGTTCAGATCCCAAATGCCTCGGTCAAGTTCGTTAATGGGCAGAATTCCACCAGGGGTTCCGTAAATATGGCCGTTCAAAATTTTGTTCTCCTGATTACTTCGAAACTACAGATTCGATCGAGATGAAACTTTGCACTCAAATGGAGAATGAGGTGTTCAAGCTACATGTGAAATTTTGTCCAGATCGCATGACCAGAACCATAGAAACCATAGAAAATTGTAACTTTTGAACGGAAACGCCTAGGGACTTGAAATTTTCAGCATAGGTGTGGATCTCGAATGTCGTGATTACGTTCATCTATGAGCAAAATTATACAAGGTGTTCCGTAAATATGGTAGTTTGAAATTTAGTTTTCTTGATAATTTCAAAACTACAGATTCGATCGTGACGAAATTTTGTATTCTTATGGAGAATGATATATTCAAGCTACATTTTTCCAGATCACATGACTCGAACCATAGAAAATCATAACTTTCGAACGGAAAGGCCTAGGGACTTGAAATTTTCAGGATAGGTGTGGATCTCGATTGTCGTGATCACTTTCATCTATGAGCAAAATTATACTAGGGGTTCCGTAAATACGGTCGTTTGAAATGTTGGTTTCTCGATAATTTCGAAACTACGGATTCGATCGAGATGAAATTTTGTATTTTAATCGAGAATGATATATTAAAACAATATTTTGTCCAGATCTCATGACCAGAACCATAGAAACCATAGAAAATTGTAACTTTCGAACGGAAAGGCCTAGGAACTTGAAATTCTCAGGGTGGGTTTGGATCGCGAATATCGCGGTCATGTTAATCAATGAGCAAAATTAGACTAGGGGTTCAGTAAATATGGCCGTTCAAGATATTTTTTTTGCTGATAGTTCCGAGAATACTGAGCGGATTGGGATAAAATTCTGCACCTTGCTGAGTAATAATGTATTCAAACTACGTGCAAAATTTTGTCCAGATCGCACCACCAAGACCATAGATACCGTAGAAAATTCTAGCGAATAATCGAAAAAAAATTGATCAGCTGAAGCACTGACATGAATTCTGGAGTTTCGCCCAAGTTTCAGAATTTTTTTGACAGCTGTCGAAAATTCCTTCAATTGATTTCTGAAACTGGAAAATGCGAATCTACCTACAAGGTGAATGTACGAGCGCTCAAAAGCTCCTGCCTTCACGGCAGTGCTTTTCGTAATTTTTTTTTGCAAATTTTTCTATGGAAAAATTTGTAATTTTTTTTTTGTTCTTCATCTTTCATGATGACTTTTTTGTGTTGCGTTGATTTGAGGTGAAGAATGAGTATTAGTAATCGGCTTTTCCCGACTGAAGTTGTTTTTCATTTTATTTCACCCTGAACTAATTTTCGCGAAAAAATTCATTTTCAGATTGAATTATTTCGATGAAAAATAACGAGGAATTTTTTGTGTTCGTAGTGTGTTGAAATATGATCCTTTGTGAGAGAAATAAGTTATTTGCTGTTTATGTGGAAAGTATATTTTCCGGAATACGAAATTTTTGCGAAGGGTCCAATTTTTCGAAAACGCAGAGCTTAAAGAAAACCTGTTTGCAGATTATTAATCGGCGCCTTCGAATCAACGAAATATGTAATTTTTAAAGATAACGTTGACAACAATTTTTTTTGGAAACTTTTCATGCATATGTATGGCAAAATTTGTAAAATTTTTTTGGTTCTTCATCTTCCATAATGACTTTTTTGTGTTAATTCGAAAGCGTAAATTGGAAATATGTAGTCAGTATTTCTTCAACCGTCCTAGTTTTATTCTCACGTCGCTCTGAATTCTCTAAAAATTGGACGCTTCGCAAAAAAATCGTGAAATGAAATAAAAACTAACCTTTGCAGAGAAAGGATGATGATCACTTATTCTCGTTCCCGAATTGATAAATTTAAGCAATACGAGAAGAAAAAAAATTTTCGGATTTGAAATTTTTTTTTCGGGATCAACTAATGAAATTTCTCATTTTATTTCGCTTCGTCTTATATTTTTTTTAATCTATTGATTTGAGGTGGCAGAATGAGAATAAGTAATCGGCTTTTCGCAACAAAATGGTTATTTACAGATTTAATTATTACAACAATTTTTCGTGTTTGTAGTATGTTGAAATATGATCCTTTGCGAGAAAAATGAGCTGTTCGCGGTTTATTTGAAAAGTATGTATGTATATATTTTCATATTCAGATGCGCTGGCAATGTCTTTTCGAATGAGCCCAATTGAAAAAAAAATGCAAATTTAACCTAAAGATTAAAGTTCAAATAAAGGTAGATGTCAAAGATTCGCCATGTATAGTAAATATATGATTGAAAAAAATTTGAAAAGCACTGCCGGGAAGTCAGGAGCTTTTGAGCGCTCGTTCATCCACCTCGTAGGTAGATTCGCATTTTCCAGTTTTAGAAATCAATTGAAGGAATTTTCGACAGATATCCAAAATAAAATTCCACTGTCGTAAATAACAGAGGTCAAAAATGACAGCTGTTTTTTTTTAACATCTGTCATTGTTGACAGTTGTCATTTTTTTTTTTGCTGTCATTTTTTGACAGCTGTCATTTTTCACATCTACCATTTTTGACATCTGTCATTTTTTGACACCTGTCAAATTTTTGACACCTGTCAAATTTTTGACACCTGTCAAATTTTCGACACCTGTCAAATTTTTGACAGCTGTCATTTTTTGACATCTGTCATTTTTGAAAGCTGTCATTTTTGACAGCTGTCATTTTTTGAAATCGGTCATTTTTGACAGCTGCCAAAAAAAGGTGTGTGGTATAGTTGCCAGAGACGTAATTCGTCTTTTTTGCTTATTTTATTTATAATACTTCTCTTTTCTAAATTTTAACCTCCTGCCTGGATCACTTTATTTCGAACCCCCAAAAGCTTCACATTCTATGTTTCATGTCTGACCGATGAAATTATTTTTTTCTTGAAACTAAGCAAGTACGATTGGAAACCTACAAAAAAAGTGTGATGAATAGTTGCCAGAGATGATTTTCGTTCCCATTTATGCTATTCCTTTCCTTAAATACCTGTATTTCAAAAATTTCAACGTATTTCCTGACTCCAAGAGTTATCTTCGCAACTTTTGGAATTTTTTCGTAAACTGACTTGACTTGGATTGGGTCTTTTCTCATGAGAACGTTAAAAGTGAAGTTTCGGTAGTTTTCCTTTCGGTTACCATGAATTTCCTTCGTAACTTTTTGAATTTTGTCGTAAACTGACTGGACCTACTTGAAAAAGCTAAAACAAGACCTGTTTTATCGTAATTATCACATTTGAAACCCCGATAGGGTCTTTTCGTATGAGAATTCAACGTCTGAAGTGAAGTATTGGTGCTTTCAACCTCTTTCTTGTTTTCAAGAGTTTTGCTGCCAAATATTTGAATGTTGTCGTAAACTGATTGGACTTATGTACTTGGAAAAGGTAGAAGAGGACCTACTTCATCGTAATTCTCTCATTTGAAACCCCGATTGGGACTTTCCTTTGAGTAATTAACGTTGGGAGTGATTGTCTTGGAGCTGTCAAGATTTTTCGTTTTCACTTTGTAAAAAAAAATTACAGTTGTCAAAAATGACAGCTGTCAAAAATGACAGCTGTCAAAAATGACAGCTGCCAAAAATGACAGCTGTCAAAATAAAAAACAAGATTTCCTCTCGAATGAAACCGTTGTTTTGAAATTTTCGGCTCAAAATTAGAAAAATACGGACATCGTGACGAAATGATATAGCCCTCGTGTAAGTTGTACGAGCGCTCAAAAATTAATGTCCACGAGTGTCCAATGCAATATTCGTGCCAACTCTCGCATGCCATGATTTATAGTTGGCTGGTTCGTCGAAAGAACCCCAATTCTTCGTCGTCCTCCCCTCTCCCCCCGCCGAGCCACGGTAGATTTGACATCTAATTGTCGTCTGTGCGCATCCCTGCGAACCACAGATACCGCTCGCGTTATGAGTTTAATCTGCGGAACGAATCTTTCGATCGCCATTTGCGGGATTCAATCGGCCAGCAGACCCGTCCATATTTATATATTGCGTTTTGCGCAATCTACCGGAGATCTGTGTGTACCCGATATTTCATTGTTTCAATTCGGAATTCACGAGGACGTTCGCGCCGTGATTCATCGCCCTTTCCGATGCTGCAGTTTTGCTATGTTTACGGCCAGGCTGCCGATTAATGCCCCCGGTTTGATTTACGGCCGAAGGTTGTCGTATTTCCGATTTCGAAACGATGGAGAGGAATTTCTCATCACTTTTTGTTCGAGAGAGCTATGAAACACTGAAACAGTGACGTGTCTTGCAAACAGGAGACAAAGCTTTATCATTTAATATTTTCCAATCCAGGCAAGTATATAAATTCGAGGGCGTAGATTACGAATCTTCAATCAGATATTTAAAAAAAAAATTCTTTTTCAGAGTTATGGTGGATGAAAAATTGGAGATTTCGGGCCTTGGCGGGAAAAATCATAAAATCTGGTTTGGTCGCAATAGTTGAATAAAAACTTTACCTTTTCATTCACAAAGGATCATTCTATATGTGAAAAAATCAGCATTGGCCTATCGCGATTTTTCCAGCTGCCACATTAATTCAAAGTCGACCTAATTTTCAGAAGTTTTCCACGAAAATTCAAATATTCCCCAAAATATTGGTTTTGGAGAAAAACTAATTGCATATTCGTAATCTACGACCTCGAATTCATATAATTAAAGACCCAGGTCGATAAAGCTTGAAAAATAATTTTTTTCACTTCGATTCCGCGGTTAGCCAACTAAGTCCGAAAAAAAATTTTTTTTGAACTATATCGATCCATGTCATTTGATATATAAATTCGGGGTCGTAGATTACGAATATGCAATTGAATTTTCTCCAAGGTTATTATTTTGGAAAATATTTCAATTTTCGTGGAAATTTTCCGAAAATTCGGTCCACTTTGAAGTGTTGTAGCAGCTTGAAAATTCGGGATAGGCCGATGTTGTTTTTTTCACATATAGGTAGGTCCATTGTGAATAAAAAGAAATAGTTTTTATTCACCTATCGCGACCATTCTAGATTTAATGATTGTTCCTGCGAAGGTCCAAAATCTCGAATTTTCCAACGACCATAATTCAAAAGATAATTTTTTTAGAAAATATCTGTTTGCAGATTTGTGAACAACGTCCTCTCATCAACGAACAGTTCAAATTTGGTTTTGATCGGAGCTTTTTCGAAAAATCGCATTTTTTCCATATATATGTATGGATTTTTTGCCACAATGCCAACTTTCTCCGATCGCCACCAAATTGAAACCACTCACTAATTCGAGGGCGTTGATTACGAATCTTCAAACAGATATTTTTTAAAAATATTTTCTTCAGAGTTATGGTGGATGAAAATTCGAGATTTCAGGCCTTGGCGGGAAAAGTCATAAAATCTGGTGTGGTCGCGATAGGTGAATAAAAACTTTACCTTTTCATTCACAAAGGAACAATCTATATGTGAAAAAATCAGCATTGGCCTATCGCGATTTTTCCAGCTGCTACATTACTTCAAAGTCGACCTAATTTTCAGAAATTTTCCACGAAAATTCAAATATTCTCCAAAATATTGGTTTTGGAGAAAAACTAATTGCATATTCGTAATCTACGACCTCGAATCTATATAATCAAAGATCCGGGTCGATATAGCTCGAAAAATAATTTTTTTCACTTCGATTCCGCGGTTAGCCAACTGAGTTCGAAAAATAATTTTTTTTGAGCTATATCGACCCAGGTCATTTGATATATAGATTCGGGGTCGTAGAATACGAATATGCAATTAAATTTTCTCCAAGGTTATTATTTTGGAAAATATTTCAATTTTCGTGGAAAATTTCCGAAAATTCGGTTGACTTTGAAGTGTTGTAGCAGCTGGAAAATTCGCTATAGGCCAATGCTATTTTTTTCACATATCCATTGATCCTTTGTGAATAAAGAGGTAAAGTTTTCATTCACCTATCGCCCATAATTCAGGAGATAAATTTTTTAGAAAACATCTGTTTGCAGATTTGTGAACTATCCCATTCGATTTCGTATCGAAAAGAACCCCACCCTTCGATCCCGCTGCCCCGAATAAAACGAGAATCGGCCGGATTTAAGTGGTCAACGTACTCCCTCTTCCTCCGATCCTCCCGGATCTCAGCAGATTTTCCACGGGAAATCCGTTTCCTCGGAGCGCACGTGACTAGTCCCAGACCGGGCATCTCGAAGACTACTTCAGATATTCCTCCGGATGTATCAGTCAGCAATTTCTCGAGAGATATATAACAACCCCTCGACTTGCATATTCCGATGAGGGTCTTTTATTTTCGGGATATTTCGCCGATTTTGTTCCTCGCTCTCGGCTAAAGGTCCGGCCTGCATACAGGACGGTCGAAACCGTAACGTGTCTAGAAAATTTTTTAACCTAGAGACTTGAAATTTTCAGTGTGGGTTTAGTTCCCAGATGCCTCGGTTGAGTTCGTTAATGGGCAGAATTCCACCAGGGGTTCCGTAAATATGGCTATTCAAAATTTTGTTCTCCTGATTACTTCGAAACTACTGATTCGATCGAGATGAAATTTTGCACTCAAATGGAAAATGAGGTGTTCAAGCTACATGTGGAATTTTGTCCAGATCGCATGACCAGAACCATAGAAATCATAGAAAATTGTAACTTTCGAACGAAAACGCCTAGGGACTTGAAATTTTCAGGATAGGTGTTAATCTCGAATGTCGTGATCACGTTCATCTATCAGAAGAATTATACTAGGGGTTCCGTAAATATGGTCGTTTGAAATTTGGTTTTCTCGATAATTTCAAAACTACAGATTCGATCCTGACGAAATTTTGTATACTAATGGAAAATGATATATTCGAGCTACATTTCTCCAGATCGGATGACCAGAACCATAGAAACCATAGAAAATCATAACTCTCGAACGGAAAGGCCTAGGGACTTGAAATTTTCAGAACAGAATCGAATAAATTTTATATCGTCTTCAGCTTCAGCATACCATGGTGTCTAGTCTCTGGTAACCTTCAGAGATCTAAATGATTTCAACAAAGAGCTGCTCCAAACTTATGAGAAGAATTCATAACCATTCGTTTCCACTTATCTACTTTACAATCTAAATTGAAATTTACAATATAGTATGTATTATTTTCATTTACATGAAAATTCTACTTTGGGATCACCACATAAGCTGTAGATATTTGTGTTAGCATTGTTCTACAGGAAAATGCATCATAAGAAAAAAATGCATTATGTTATCAACTCAGACTTTAGAACAGAATCTTATCATTTAATAAGAAAAACGTTAGGAAATACCCAGCATCTTCTCCGAAATGAATGTTTACGAATGATGTAATAGATGTGTTTATACCAAATTCCATAAATATTTCTTCACTCGATTAAATGCTACATTGTGATTCCAACTAGAGTTTAAGTGGTATACTCGAAGCTGAGTGAAATATTTCTGTGCTGAAAGTAGGATTTAAAATAAATTGTTGACCAAAGTATCCACCGTTTACTAAATTATCCATATAAAGTTATTTTTGCAGCTTCTTCCTGGAGTCAAAATAAGGTAATTTTTGTTCTGTACAGATTTATTGAAACTACTGCCAGATTGAAAGGTTCGAAAAAACGAAATTGTAAAATTAATTGATTATTTTTTGAGCGCTCGTACAACTTACACGAGGGCTATATCATTTCGTCACGATGTCTGTATTTTTCGAATTGGTCTCAATCGATAGAGTTCGACTCACTGATGACGAATCCGTCGGAAAATTCGAGTCTGTCCGTCCGTCCGGCCGTAAGCACGATAACTTTCGAACGGAACAACCTAGAGACTTGAAATTTTCAGTGTGGGTTCAGATCCCGAATGCCTCGGTTAAATTCGTTAACGGGCCGAATTCCACCAGGGGTTCCGTAAATATGGCCGTTCAAAGTTTTGTTCTCCTGATTACTTGAAAACTACAGATTTTATCGAGATGAAATTTTGCACTCAAATGGAGAATGAGGTGTTCAAGCAACATGCGAAATTTTGTCCAGATCGCATGACCAGAACCATAGAAACCATAGAGAATTGTAACTTTTGAACGGAAACGCCTAGGGACTTGAAATTTTCAGGATAGGTGTGGATCTCGAATGTCGTGATCACTTTCATCTATGAGTAGAATTATACTAGGGGTTCCGTAAATACGGTCGTTTGAAATTTTGTTTTCTCGATAATTTCGAAACTACGGATTCGATCGAGATGAAATTTTGTATTTTAATCGAGAATGATATATTGAAGCAATATTTTGTCCAGATCGCATGACCAGAACTATAGAAACCATAGAAAATTGTAACTTTCGAACGGAAAGGCCTAGGAACTTGAAATTTTCAGGGTGGGTTTGGATCGCAAATTTCACGGTCACGTTCATCAATGAGCAAAATTAGACTAGGGGTTCTGTGAATATGGCCGTTCAAAATAATTTTTTCCTGGTAGTTTCGGAACTACTGATTGGATTGGAATGAAATTTCGCACCTAGCTGAGGAATAATTTATTCAAACTACGTGCGAAATTTTGTCCAGATCGCATCACCAAGACCATAGATACCGTAGAAAATTCTAGCGAATTATCGAAAAAAAATTGATCAGCTGAAGCACTGACATGAAGTCTGGATTATCGCCTTAGTTTGAGAATTTTTTTGACAGCTGTCGAAAATTCCTTCAATTGATTTTTAAAACTGAAAAGTGCTTTTCGTAATTTTTTTTGGATTGATTTAAGAAGTATTTTGTAAAATATTCGAAGTCTCGTGAAAAATAGAACGGAATGTTCATCCCCGAACTATTATCGGAATTACCCGCCGTCTCGACAAAGTTGCGCGGAAATTCCTCCGCCTCCGGCGAAGTCAAAATTCAATTTGCCTCGGAGGAGAGAAACTGGGACGGCGAGGGCATTATCGGGCGGGGAAAATGCGATATCGCGACGTTTTCCCCGAGTTCTCATCGACTATCTTCTCATCGCAGCTCTCTGCCATTCTGCCGAAATGCAACCGGCTCTTTTTGTGCTGCACTAACTCACTTACGACCGGAACCGTATCGAATTTTCCCCGTTTTCCACGTACGGGAGACGGTCGGAAAATTCTCACAGTTGTACGATGGGTTAACGTTGACATTTTTGTTAATTCTGAAAGGAATTCCATTAAGAGAACCCGGAAATATCTGATAAGGAAGTTGCCTGCACTTTGGTTATTTACAGAAAATTAGAAGATTAGAACTTTATCTTTGAAAAAAAAAAAAAATACAAGATATATGAATGAGAAATCTTATTCGATAGGAAATTCCAAAGTTGAGTGTAATTGTGTGTAAATATATGATATTGTTTATGTCCATAAAAATGAACATATTCATGGAAGTCCCAATAAATTATCGGTGAAAATAAATACAGGGTTTTTTAAGATATACAATAATTTTGACGGTTTGGGAAAAAAAAAGGTTAAATGAGAATTGACATTGAAATATCGAATAAATAAATGAATATGGAATTAGTTCACACTAGTAATAATCAGTAAATACAGGGTCTTTATAAATATACCATAATTTTGACGGTTTGGGAAAAAAAGGTTGAATACGAATTGACATTAAAATATTGAATAAATAAGTAAACATAAAATTAGTTCACACTATAAATAATCAGTAAATACAGGGTCTTCATAATATACAATAATTTTGACGGTTTGGGAAAAAAAAGGTTGAATAAGAATTTACATTGAAATATTGAATAAATAAATGAATATAAAATTAGTTCACTCTAGTAATAATCAGTAAATACAGGGTCTTCATAATATACAATAATTTTGACGGTTTGGAAAAAAAAGGTTCAATAAGAATAGACATTAAAATATTGAATAAATAAGTAAACATAAAATTAGTTCACACTAGTAATAATCAGTAAATACAGGGTCTTCATAAATATACAATAATTTTGACGGTTTGGGAAAAAAAAGGTTGAATACGAATTGACATTAAAATATTGAATAAATAGATAAATATAAAATTAGTTCACACTAGTAATAATCAGTAAATACAGGGTCTTCATAATATACAATAATTTTGACGGTTTGGGAAAAAAAAGGTTGAATACGAATTGACATTAAAATATTGAATAAATAAATAAATATAAAATTAGTTCACACTAGTAATAATCAGTAAATACAGGGTCTTCATAAAAATACAATAATTTTGACGGTTTGGAAAAAAAAGGTTCAATAAGAATAGACATTAAAATATTGAATAAATAAGTAAACATAAAATTAGTTCACACTAGTAATAATCAGTAAATACAGGGTCTTCATAAATATACAATAATTTTGACGGTTTGGGAAAAAAAAGGTTGAATACGAATTGACATTAAAATATTGAATAAATAGATAAATATAAAATTAGTTCACACTAGTAATAATCAGTAAATACAGGGTCTTCATAATATACAATAATTTTGACGGTTTGGGAAAAAAAAGGTTGAATACGAATTGACATTAAAATATTGAATAAATAAATTATAATAAAATGAGTTCACACTAGTAATAATCAGTAAATACAGGTTCTTTATAAATATACAATAATTTTGACGGTTTGGAAAAAAAAGGTTCAATAAGAATAGACATTAAAATATTGAATAAATAAATGAATATAAAATTAGTTCACACTAGTAATAATCAGTAAATACAGGGTCTTCATAATATACAATAATTTTGAAGGTTTAGGAAAAAAAAGGTTGAATACGAATTAACATTAAAATATTGAATAAATAAATTAATATAAAATTAGTTCACACTAGTAATAATCAGTAAATACAGGTTCTTTATAAATATTCAATAATTTTGACGGTTTGGAAAAAAAAGGTTCAATAAGAATAGACATTAAAATATTGAATAAATAAATGAATATAAAATTAGTTCACACTAGTAATAATCAGTAAATACAGGGTCTTCATAATATACAATAATTTTGACGGTTTGGGAAAAAAAAGGTTGAATAAGAATTGACATTAAAATTTCGAATAAATATAAAATAATCAGTAAGTACAAGGTCTTTATGAATATATGTACAATAATTTTGAAAAAGGAAGATCAAATAAGAATTGATTTAAATTATTGAAAAATAAATAAATATAAAATTAGTTCAAACCAAGTGAGGAGTGACAGATAAAAATCCAAAGCCGTCTGTGATTTTACGATCATTTATGATAAGGGATCCGGCCTATAGTTTCGATTGCATACGTGGAAATAGGGAAGAGAAAAAATATCAGAGGGCAGAAATATCGACATCGAACACGCCGACCCCGACGCCGCACGTCCAGAGAGCGCCGTCCTGTCACAATCCGGTCCGACAGGTGAAACAAAGCGAGCCACTAACCCCCCCTCCCCCCCCCTCCGATCCGCCCGACGAGTTTGACGCAAATGTGACAAGCGGACGTCGCACACGGCCAACTATATGAATCATTTCGAGAGTCGGGGCTGTATTTATAAATTTATAACGGCGGAAACGCACACGCCGGAAATGAATGAAAATAATACACAACGATAACATTGGCGGAAAAATCCATAATTCGGGCTTCGCGCGTGAAATCGAACGGAAAAGTGGAGGGGGATCCATGATGATTTCGTGCTCTTTTGTGTTATCGTTGGGCGTGCGGCGAAGATGGCTCTGTTGTTTTAGGGACGTGTTTTTGTTTCGGGATGGACAAAAGGGGGGGGGGGGGACCGGGCGATACAGACTGGGATTCTGGGAAAAACCGACGAAAAAACAACCAGGTACATCTTTGTTGTTGACACACAATCGAATGGACAATTCGGCAGATGCCCTGTTTATCCCCCAATATTATTTATATCAAGTAGGGATGTTCACGGGGACAAAAATGTATTATTCGGGTAAGCATTGTTTGTCCCCGCTTCTCCCAGCGAAAACAGAACATGTCGACACGAGAAAAAAAAACGGAACGGAATATGTTGAACTTTTGAACTCGGTGTCGAAAATGCTGGACTTTCATCTATATAATTACATTATGCCAACCCTGTATATCTCAGATGAGCCGTTTATCTATTATCCATTTGATATAAATATCACTATGTATCATTTTGATGAGCTTTCAATCTTCAATGACGCACATTGCTGCAGGTGTTCATTGTTTGTTGTTTTCCATTCTGGAACTTTTCGATATGATAATGTTATAAATATCTCTGAAGACGATTCATCATCAATAATTTAAAGTAGTTTCTTTATAACTGTATGATAGATAGGTCGGATAATCGTCAGTTGTAAATAAAGATTGTTGATTTCTGAAATATAATTATATTTATTTATCTTGTAATAATCCAATATAACTTAAATGAAATAATCTCAATGGCGGAATAAATAAACGTTCGTTTCTACGTGAAAAATCCTTCTGCACTAAAAACCTACTCGCATTTCTCCGAGATAGTCCCGTCGCCGATAAAAGGTTATTGTGACTGTGAAACCCGACTAAAATCGACATTTCGTGACTGCACGACGCGCGAATTGATCTGAAAAAGGTGAGACTCTCCCGGATTTTATTGCGGAACGAGATTTCATCCCGATAAAACACCCCCTCCCCCCTATACAGTGATGTGATGAATCAGCGTGTTTATTGAAATCGGGGAAGGGTATCCCACTGGTAGTGACCGACTATACTTGATTTATATCTTCAATATGATAACCGAACAATTACGAGATTTTTCCGAATTGACAGATATTGGGAAATATGATAGATCTAGGGCGGCCTTTGTGTGCTCGGACGGGCGGGGAGAGGGGGCTTAACGAGCCCGGGAGACGGTCGTAAGTGGAATGCGATGAATTTCATTACGACACCGCACTGTTCTGTCGTTGACGCGGGAAATCTGTGGGAAAGGATAGCATGTACAATTCCACGACTTGATGAATGATTGTCCCGATTTTTTCGCGTAATGAAAAATCTAAAATCTCCCCCAAAATCGCTATATTCGCTTCTCTCAGATAAAATTCAAGGAATCTATAATAATTTTTTTATATGGAGGTTATGAGAACAGTTGAGTATTCCAAAACGATTCGGTCGTGACGAAATCTTGTATTTTATTTTGACAGCTGTCATTTTTTTTAAGACTTGTCTTTTTTGGGAGTTGTCATTTTTTGACAGCTGTAATTTTTCGACAGCTGCCATTTTTTGACAGCTGTCATTTTTTTTTAAGAGTTGTCTTTTTTGGGAGTTGTAATTTTTTGGGAGTTGTAATTTTTTGACAGCTGTAATTTTTTGACAACTGCCATTTTTTTAAGAGTTGTCTTTTTTGGGGGTTGGCATTTTTTGACAGCTGTAATTTTTTGACAGCTGTAATTTTTTGACAGCTGTCATTTTTCGACAGCTGTCATTTTTGACAACTGTGATTTTTGACATCGGTCATTTTTGAAATCTTAAATTTTTTTTTTGAAAGATTCCACAAAACCACTCGATTGACTAATCATAGTGACATTCGCGCCAGTACACTCTTTCAAACGCAACTCGAAAATGAAACTTGGAAAAACTAAATAATTTTTTTCCGGGAAAACTGAGATATTGGCAAGTTTGGTATGGAAATATAGGTTTCCGAAGTTTCGCAATCCGATGGTAATAAAACCATAGCCCTATCTGAGAATTTAAATTTTTTTTTCTTCCAAAATGGAAATTTTCTAATTTTCAATCCTTTATATTTCGAATTCTACTTGTCAGAATCAATCGAGGTTTGCATTTTATTAAACAGCGTATTCACCACTTCACTTTTATCCAATAAAATCGGTCTAAAAAACTGAGGGGTAGACCCCCCCCAAAAACGCTATATTTGCTTATCTCAGAGAAAATTCAACTAATCTATAATAATTTCATTATATAGAGGTTATGAAATCAATTGAGTAGATTTTTTCCAACTTTCAATTCTTCATATCTCGACTTCTACTGGTCAGAATCTGCGTAATCTCAACAAGGACATATTGTTGGATAATACCGCTTCAAAATTCCAGATTGGACTTGAAAAACGCTTCCATTCAAGCACAATGGGGCAGATTATGGAGAAACGTCATTTATTATTGCCAATCGATGTAAATGAACAATGAAGTGAGGTTATGTTAGCCATGAGCGCAGAAAATAAATTCTGTATAGCGTATCTGCATATAAAACGACAAAATAGGAATATTTCTAGGCCTACTGCGATGTTACAATCATCAATAAAAACCCTGTATTATCCTCCACACTATTTTCTCTCGAAATACCGACACATCCCAAAACCCGCGAGACAATTAAGATAACATTTGACAATTAAGTTTGACAAGTGAAACGTCATTAGGAGGAACGAGATGGGAAGTTATAAATATTCATTGCTTCGAGTCCGCGCGTCTAAGAGGGCGCGCAGATGTCGGTGAATTATCCGGTGTGTGCAGGCATGTTTATGATGAGGCGGCGGCGTCGGTCCTGCTGGATGGCTCATTGAATATTAACGTTACATGAAAATTAATAACTCGGGGATCCGAAGCAATTTGGCCGAATTTACCCGGGACGTTTCAATATTTATCCTGCGTCTGATACCGATGGTCGGAATCGATGCGGACTAAATGTGTGTATTCACGTTGTAATTAGTTGGTTTTTGGGTTGTTTGGATGCGAGTGTTCAGTTTTGCTTTTTTTTTTTCAGCCATTTGCTTTTATATTGAATAATACACTGAATCAACTGGATGAACCTAGTTTTGTGATTCTTATCTTATTATATCAAGGTTAGGTTTTCTAAATTAAGTCAATTTTTCAAAACTTTTTTTTATTTTCTGCGTTCAGACTGATTGAAACAGGTGTGAAGTTAGGTGAGGTTGGGAACAAATTGAATTTTTGTCAAAATTTTTTTTTTTTCGAGATATTCATCGTCTTATTTTCTGCGTCAAGGTGTGAACAAATTGAAAAAAAAAATTTGGTTTTTCTTTCGTCCTTTTTCTCCAACTTTCTCTTTTTTTCTGCTTTTTGTTTCAAATTTTTTTCAACTATTCTTGAGTGACTTCCATGGTTTTCAATGATGGCAAACTATTTTTCATGCAGCCTTCAAGTTTTATTTTTTTTTCTAATCTTCAAAAAAAAATTTCTGTTTTATTTTTAAAATTGTTTTTGAGAAGACACTAGGTTGCCATTATTGAAAAACATCAAGAATATTTAGAAATTTCAATATACAAGTGGAAGTATCCGTGAGAATTTAGCTGGATTAGGTGTGACTAATTTGAAAAAAAAAATTTGTTTTTTTTTCATCCTTCTTTTCCAACTTTCTTTTTTTCTGCTTTTTGTTTCAAATTTGTTTTCAACTATTCTTGAATGACTTCCATGGTTTTCAATGATGGCAAACTATTTTTCATGCAGCCTTCCAGGTTTTTTCTTCGAATCTTCAAAAAAAAATTTTTGTTTTATTTTTCGAATTGTTTTTGAGAAGGCACTAGGTTGCCATAATTGAAAACCATCAAGAATATTTAGAAATTTCAATATACAAGTGGGCGTATCCGTGAGAATTCAGCTGGATTAGGTGTGAATAATTTGAAAAAAAAAATTTGTTTTTTTTTCATCCTTCTTTTCCAACTTTCTTTTTTTCTACTTTTTGTTTCAAATTTTTTTCAACTATTCTTGATTGACTTCCATGGTTTTCAATGATGGCAAACTATTTTTCATGCAGCCTTCAAGGTTTTTTTTTTCGAATCTTCAAAAAAAAATTTCTGTTTTATTTTTCGAATTGTTTTTGAGAAGACACTAGGTTGCCATCATTGAAAACCATCAAGAATATTTAGAAATTTCAATATACAAGTGGGCGTATCCGTGAGAATTTAGCTGGATTAGGTGTGACTAGTTTGAAAAAAAAAAATTTGTTTTTTTTTCATCCTTCTTTTCCAACTTTCTTTTTTTCTGCTTTTTGTTTCAAATTTTTTTCAACTATTCTTGATTGACTTCCATGGTTTTCAATGATGGCAAACTATTTTTCATGCAGCCTTCCAGGTTTTTTTTTCGAATCTTCAAAAAAAAAATGTTTGTTTTATTTTTCGAATTGTTTTTGAGAAGGCACTAGGTTGCCATCATTGAAAACCATCAAGAATATTTAGAAATTTCAATATACAAGTGGGCGTATCCGTGAGAATTTAGCTGGATTAGGTGTGACTAATTTGAAAAAAAAAATTGTTTTTTTCATCCTTCTTTTCCAACTTTTTTTTTTTCTGCTTTTTGTTTCAAATTTTTTTCAACTATTCTTGATTGACTTCCATGGTTTCCAATGATGACAAACTATTTTTCATGCAGCCTTCAAGGTTTTTTTTTTCGAATCTTCAAAAAAAAACTTTTGTTTTATTTTTCGAATTGTTTTTGAGAAGACACTAGGTGGCCATCCTTGAAAACCATCAAGAATATTTAGAAATTTCAATATACAAGTGGGCGTTTCCGTGAGAATTAGCTGGATTAGGTGTGAATAATTTGAAAAAAAAAATTGTTTTTTTCATCCTTCTTTTCCAACTTTCTTTTTTTCTGCTTTTTGTTTCAAATTTTTTTCAACTATTCTTGAATGACTTCCATGGTTTTCAATGATGGCGAACTATTTTTCATGCAGCCTTCCAGGTTTTTTTTCGAATCTTCAAAAAAAAATTTTTTTTTCATTTTTCGAATTGTTTTTGAGAATGACACTAGGTTGCCATCATTGAAAACCATCGAGAATATTCAAAAATTTTAAATTAAAAGTGGGCGTATCCGTGAGAATTTAGCTGGATTAAAATTTTTCCGAAAAAAAAAAGTATAAATTTATTTTCAACCGGCAATATATCAATCAATTTCGTTCGTTTCAAGAAGCGTGTTCAACAAACGAGACGACAATGGAAAACCGCCTAATTTTCGTCTCTTACGAAACACAACGAGCGACGTCTCGGTTGAGAGACACGTACCGAAAATAGCCTATAACTCGATTAGGAGGAATAGTCTCATTCGTCATCCGAGCCGGAGAGAAAGCCGAGAAATGTCGCTAACGACTTTTGAGCGGGGTAATTGTCTCTTGGCCCGGAGATAAAATTCGAACGGAAGATTTAAACGAGTTAAAAGCGCCCCTAAATCAATTTTCATAGGTAATAAAGTTCCCCGAATCGCGTCGAACTTTTCCGAGTCTCACTTTATTGTTACTTTCGATGCTGTAAACATTCGGGAAGAGAGACGACATTTTCGGGCATTTCCCGATATCGTGGAAGGCGAGGAAAAAACGCTAATCTTTTATTCTCGTTTCAGATTAGTTTTGTTGTTAAACTGGCGAATCGACGCTCGCACACCCTGTAGATTAGTGAAAATGGCAGCTGGAACGTGCTTAACTACCGCAGCTTCGATAATTTGGATCCTGACGACTGTCTTTGCGGATGTTGCGAAAGGTAAGTGGGGAATCTTTGAATTTTTTTCATTCTTATTGATTGTGAATTATTCTATTCTTTACTCGGTGGTGTAAGAAGAACCGGTCTCTTCACTTTGAGTGAAAAAATCGATTGTGTATAAATTATTTAGGGTGTTTTTGAAAGTATTGAAAAAACTTCGTAGTAAAATGAAAACTTGAGAAAAATAAAAAAAATTAAAAAAAAATGTCAATTTGTTCCTAACTACATCTTACCCAAATTCACACCTGTGAACAGGTGTGAATTTAGGTGAGGTAAAGTTAGGAACAAATTGAAATTTTCTTAAATTTTTTTTATTTATCTTCGAAATTTTTCATTTTCTTTTTTTCTGCATTTAGACTTATTAAAACAGATGTGAAGTCAGGTAACGTTAGGTAAGAAACAAATTGAAATTTTCTTTTAAATTTTTCTATTTTCCTTCCAAATTTTTTATTTTCTTATTTTCTGCGTTTAGACTGATTAAAACAGGTGTGAATTTAGGTGAGGTAAAGTTAGGAACAAATTGAAATTTTTTCAAATTATTTTCATTTTTCTTCGAAGTTTTTTATTTTCTTATTTTCCGCGTTTAGACTGATTAAAACAGGTGTGAATTTAGGTAAGGAACAGATTGAAATTTTTTTTTAATTTTTTTTATTTTCCTTTGTTTTTTTATTTTTTTTTGCGTTTAGACTGATTAATCAGTCCGAACGCAAAAAATAAGAAAATACAAAATTTCGAAGAAAAATAAATAAAAATTTTAAAAATTTTCAATTTGTTCCTTACCTTACCTTACCTAAATTCACACCTGTTTTAATCAGAAAATAAGAAAATAAAAAATTTCGAAGAAAAATCGAAAATTTTTGAGAAAAATTTCAACCTTACCTAAATCCACACCTTTTTCAACCACTCTAAACGCGTATACAGTAGCGCCAAAAGTGCCTCGAAAAAGGCCGTTAAAATTCAATTTATGTGTCTGTTTAGCGTTATCGCCAGATCGAAGATCTCGCGTGACCGTTTTCGGCAACCTTCGAAAATTCGTCGAAATTTATAATCTCCGCAGGTCCGTACATCATGCTCTCTCCTTCGATCCGCAATAATCGTCCCTCTTCTTCCGCCCAGATCGGGGATTATAGTGGCACGTAACGCTCCCCTGATGAAATACGGCGTTCGTTTGTTTCGGCTTCCGCGTAATTGATGACCGCCTTTTTGATTTATTCGAGTTTTTTTTTCATTTCAGAATTTTTGAATGGGGATTATCTGGGGTTGGGAAGGGTTCGTATTTTTCATGTCTGATACTTTGATGTGCACCAGTTTTATCTCTTTTTTACATGTATGGTAAGAGTCTTCCTTATTTTTTTTTGTAACGGTTCATAGGAGGTCTGCCTTTTAAATCTCATCTGTATAGTGTCGATAGTGTTTGCTTCGACTTAGTGGACTGTAGGAATTATTTAATCCTGCACATATAGAATTTCTTCGAATTGAAGAAAAAGATAACATCATACATTTACGACAAATATGAATTGAAATGAACTCAATGATTTAATAGAAAATGAAAAGATGAAAAAAGGAAAGGAAATGGAAAAAACAAAAAAGAAAAAAAAAAGGAAAAAAAAGAAAAAAAAGAAAAAAAAAAGAAAAAAAAAAGAAAAAAAAAAGAAAAAAAAACAGGAAAAAAAAAAGAAAAAAAAAAGAAAAAAAAAGAAAAAAAAAGAAAAAAAAAGAAAAAAAAAGAAAAAAAAGAAAAAAAATAAGAAAAAAAAGAAAAGAAGAAAAAAAGGAAATAGAAAAGAAACAAAAAGGAAAACAAGAATTTTTATTCCTTTTTTTCTTTTTGTTCATTTTTTTTTTTTTATTTTCTATTTTATCATTAACAGTGGAATGATATACCGACATGACAAAATTAGAAAAAAATTGATCGTCCACGCGCACCTGTCGGTCTAGTTGAACAATCTCCATCACATCTCGCGGCCATTAATAAATAATTCATAAAATTTCTCTCTGGGCTCGCAATACGAGCGGAAATATAAAATTCCGCATGACGTGAAACATCCCCGAGGTCCTGATGAAAACGAGGCGAGGGAAAAAAGCCACTCCTGATTATTCGGACCGCTAATGTCCCATCAACGCAATTCCGAAAAGGAGGAGAGAATTCATCAACGCTCTTTTCTAGATGAACGCGAAAAAAACCTCTCGGTTGTTTGTCTGGGGAGCTTCGAGGCCGAGTAATAAAAATGTTGGAATATTTCCAGATGTTGTGATATTAGGAATTTTTACCGTTCGAAAAATTCGGGGATGAAACGATACCATTGAGGTATCGATACTGTATCGGTCGTCAAGTATCGATACTTACTTGGTATCATTTGAAAAGTATCGATACTTATTCGTATCGAATAGTTTTTGGAAAATTAGAAGTAAAAATACAAAAAAGTATAGGTATTGGTAAGTTCTTAGAAAATTAAGAGTAAAAACACAAAAAAAAAGTATTGGTATTCTTTATTCTATAAGAACAAAATTAATGAAAAAAACACGAAACATAACTGAGTAAAAAAAATGAGGAGCGAACAACGAATGCGTTCAAAAACTTCAGTTTGAGATATACCTACAATTTTTTTTCACAATGTTAAAATGAAATAGTTACATTGACATAATCGATACCTCAGTTCAATAGTGAAACCAGTCCAAAACTTCAATTTTGAGTTATTACATGCATTGCATAACGTTCCTAATACAACGTTCTATCAATTTCAATACTGAAACAACTCCTCTTTTATATTTTACTAGCGAAGGATAAGCTGATAAGAAGATTCTATGACTTCAACGCAGAACTTGACTGATTTCAATTCTATGAACGAATAATAATTTAATGTTAAAAACAGTTCTATGGTCTCGATATGGAAATTTATCGAATGAAATTTAAAGCATATAACAAAATTCTAACAGGACTCTTTGGTTCGTCAGATATTTATTTTCGTGGTCAGGCGGAAGTCAGGGGATTCTATGACACCACCATAGAACTTTGTTGATGTGAATCATATTCTCACATTGAAAAACACAGAATTTATGAAAAAAAACTGCACCCAACTCTTGCTTGGTTGAGGGTCGTTAATCGCGAAATTTTCGAGAATTTCAATTGGTAATTTCTAGTTTTTACCATGAAATCTTGATTTTTCTACTAAAAAATATGGAAGTGATATGATTTCAAAATATTTATCATTCCAACTGACATCTCTGTATTATAAATCTATGATGAAATTCATTATTCTATAAATTGAAAATAATCTATTAATCTTCGAATCTCTAGGATTTCAATAAAAAAACATCAGGAACAATCATATGATCGAACTAAAAAGGAATTTAGACTTCTATGACCCCAACAAAAATCACATATAATTTTTTGAACGAATTTGAAAAAAGACGAAGATTCTATGACTTCAACACGGAACTAAATCCATTTTTATTCTATGATCCAATAACTTAATGATCACAATAGTTCTATGGTCTGGAGGTAGAACTTCATATCTCAAAATGTCTAATGGGATTTTTCAAGAATTCAAATTATTCAAACCGACAACTATGTACATATTATAAATTTATGATGAACCTTATAATTCTATAAACCAATCAAAGAATATCATAAAAATTGAGTAAACTCTATGTTTTCAAAAGAAATTCATCGATAGTTATTCTAAGAATTGAATCTTATGATCGAACTAAAAAATTATTGAAATTATCTATGACTCCCAAGATGAATCACATGTAATTCTATGAAAAAGGTGAGAAAAAAAGTAAATTCAATGACTTCAACACAAAACTTAATCAATTTTATTCTATAATCTAATGGCTAAATGATCACAATAGTTCTATGATCTCTATGGTTAATATCAACACTATCAATACAGCCGTAAATTTAGATTAGATACGAAATAGGAGTTGTTTCAGTATCGAAATTGATAGAACGTTGTATTAGGAACGTTATGCATGACGTAACAACCGAAATTTGAATTTTCGGATTTGTTACACAATCGATCTGAGGTATCGATATACTGATATGAGTACTTTCGACCGATACCTACTCGATACTTAATTTCAAAGTATCGATACTAAAAGTACTTGGTATCGGTGGAAAAGTATCGAGTATGTACTTGTATTTACTCGTATCAGTTTATGGAGGTGGATAAGAAGAAAGGAGATTCTTCCAAGATCCAATTTTTCAGTTATCGAACGGAGAAATCTGAATAAATCCCCGAAGGCTCAACGTCTCAATCAATCGACGATATAAAAAGCTGTCAGTCTGAGGACAACCGGCGCGATAAAACAGTTTCCCTTCCGCCTATAGATTTAGGATCGGCATCGCTCCTGTTTGTATTTTCGCGATTGTTGGGTTAGGTTTTGGCCTTCCCGTGTGTATCTTATAGATATTACCTGTCAAACAAACTTACCGGATTCGCTGTGTACATTGAAGAGACGGCCTCCCCCCCCGCTCGTCTCCACCCCTTGAGCTGTCGAGCAGACTCTCACCCCATGTCGGTTTTCTATATTATATCGAGTGCAAACAAGGGACGTATCGATTCCGCCCCCGCCCAGGGACGGACCAGGAGGAACTCTACGAAGAGAATCTGCTCTGTTATACATTTTAACTTGTAAACACTTTTTTGTATATGTGCACTCATGCCACTCATTTCATTATTTTATTTTTTTGTTTCTATCTTTCTATCTTTCTCTCTCTGTCTCTCTCTCTCTCTCTCGCTCTCTCCCTCTCGCTTTCTTTCTTTCTATCTTTCTTTCTTTCTTTCCATCTTTCTTTCTTTCTTTCCATCTTTCTTTCTTTCTTTCTTTCTATCTCTCTTTCTTTCTTTCTTTCTATCTTTCTTTCTTTCTTTCTTTCTTTCTATCTATCTTTCTTTCTATCTATCTTTCTTTCTTTCTATCTATCTATCTTTCTTTCTTTCTATCTATCTATCTTTCTTTCTTTCTATCTTTCTTTCTTTCTATCTTTCTTTCTTTCTATCTTTCTATCTTTCTATCTATCTTTCTTTCTTTCTATCTATCTATCTATCTCTTTCTTTCTATCTATCTCTATATATCTATCTCTATCTATCTCTTTCTTTCTTTCTATCTATCTATCTATCTATCTATCTCTTTCTTTCTATCTATCTCTTTCTATCTATCTATCTATTTTTTTCTTTCTATCTATCTATCTATCTCTATCTCTTTCTTTCTATCTATGTATCTATCTCTTTCTATCTATCTATCTCTTTCTTTCTATCTATCTATCTCTTTCTTTCTATCTATCTATCTATGTATCTGTCTATCTCTTTCTTTCTATCTCTTTCTTTCTATCTATCTTTATTACTTATATCGTTGATGAATAGACCCTCGCCTCTATTTGAAAATTTTTTCGATAGCCGGTTTTTTGAGCGCTCGTACTACTTACACGAGGGCTATATCATTTCGTCACGATGTCTGTATTTTTCGAATTTTGAGCCGAAAATGGTCTCAATCGACTTTGTTCGACTCACTGATGACGAATCCGTCGGAAAATTCGAGTCTGTCTGTCCGTAAGCACGATAACTCTCGAACGGAACAACCTAGAGACTTGAAATTTTCAGTGTGGGTTCAGTTCCCAAATGGCTCGGTTAAGTTCGTTAATGGGCCAAATTCCACCAGGGGTTCCGTAAATATGGCCGTTCAAAGTTTTGTTTCCCTGATTACTTGAAAACTACAGATTTGATCGAGATGAAATTTTGCAATCGAATGGAAAATGAGGTGTTCAAGGTACATGTGGAATTTTGTCCAGATCGCATGACCAGAACCATAGAAACCATAGAAAATTGTAACTTTTGAACGGAAACGCCAAGGGACTTGAAATTTTCAGCATAGGTGTGGATCTTGAATGTCGTGATCACGTTCATCTATGAGCAACATTATACAAGGGGTTCCGTAAATACGGTCGTTTGAAATTTTGTTTTCTCGATAAATTCGAAACTACGGATTCGATCGAGATGAAATTTTGTATTTTAATCGAGAATGATATATTGAAGCAATATTTTGTCCAGATCGCATGACCAGAACCATAGAAACCATAGAAAATTCTAACTTTTGAACGGAAAGGCCTAGGAACTTGAAATTTTCAGGGTGGGATTGGATCGCAAATTTCACGGTCACGTTCATCAATGAGCAAAATTAGACTAGGGGTTCCGTAAATATGGCCGTTAAAAAAATTTTTTTCCTGATAGTTTCGAAACTACTGATCGGATTGGAATGAAATTATGCACCTAGCTCAGGTATAATGTATTCAAACTACGTGCAAAATTTTGTCCAGATCGCATTACCAAGACCATAGATACCGTGGAAAATTCTAGCGAATTATCGGAAAAAAATTGATCAGCTGAAGCACCGACATGAAGTCTGGAGTTTCGCCTAAGTTTCAGAATTTTTTTGACAGCTGTCGAAAATTCCTTCAATTGATTTCTAAAACAGGAATATGCGAATCTACCTACAAGGTGCATGTACGAGCGCTCAAAAGCTCCTGCCTTCACGGCAGTGCTTTTCGAAATTTTTTATTTTCTTATTGTGTGAAAAAATTCAAATTTTTCCAAAAGAATTTTTCAAATTTTTGTTTTCAAAAAAACCATTCTCGAACGATTTTCTATGGTTTTCAATGATGAAGAACTTATTGAAACAGCTGTGAATTCAGGTTAGAAAGAAATTCAGTTTTTTCTTATTTTTGATATTTTTCGAAATTTTTTATTTTCTTATTTTCTGCGTTCAGAATGATTGAAACAGGTATGAATTCCGCACCTTAATTCACACCTGTTTCAATCAGTCTGAACTGAACTCAGAAAACAAGAAAATAAAAAATTTGGAAAAATATCAAAAATTTCAATTTTTTTTACACCTCAACACAGAAAATAAAAAAATGAAAAATTTCGAAAAAAAATCAAAAATAAAGAAATAATAAAATTTTTGAAAAAATTTGAATTTTTTTTCACCTGAACGCAGAAAATAAGAAAATGAAAAATTCCGAAAAAAGGGTTTTTAAATTGAAAAAAAAAAATTCAATTTGATCCTAACCTTACCTAAATTCACACCTGTTTCAATCGTTCTGAAAGCAGAAAATAAAAAATTTGAAAAAAGGCGACATTTTTTGGAAAATTTTCTTTTCACCTGAACGCAGAAAATAGGAAGATAAAAAATTTCGAAAAAAAATCAATTTGTTCCTAACCTAACGTTACCTAAATTCACACCTGTTTCAATCAGTCAGAAAATAAAAAATTTGAACAATACTTCTTGAAGAATAGTTATAACCGAGAAAAGTGAGTAAAACAACGTGAATTTTACACCGACAAAAACCGCTATTCGGTCGTAGTACGTTAACAGCACCACGCAATAGGGTTTGGGGTCAGATTAGGGCATTTTCACAACATTCAATTATACCAGTGGCGGCCGATAGAAATCCCCCCCTGGCGTCCGGCCATAGAGAAACAATTAGGCTTATTAACGTGGCTAATCGTCCGAATGATGGTCGGGAGCACAGAGCCGGTTGTTTTCCCGATAACTCTGTGGATTTATGTACTCGCGATTCAATGATTATTCGGCGCGAAATCCGTTGAGGTTAGTCGTCTATGTAGATGAGTTCGGTCGTTGAAATTTGCTCACTTTAACCCTCTGAAATTCTTAACGGTTTTTTTTTTTTTGCCTTGGAGCCCTTTGTCGAAACATTGTTCACGGTAATGTTTTGAATTCCGAATTGCTCATCAAAAGACAATTTCTTTCTATGTAAAATTTTTTTTTCTTTCTATTGTTTTTGTTTGTTGTGTTGAATATAAATTTTGTGAATTAGTTTGTAACTGATTATTTCGCTTATAATGTTAAATTGTGAATACTATTTATGGGTAAACCCTGTTTGTATACAATAAATGAATAAAAAAAATAAATAAATGAATGAAAAAAAAAACATACAAAAGCGCAATAAATTCTAATTTTTAAATTGATTTACTGACTCAACCCCATCCGCCGACAAAATTCGTGATAAATACCGATAAATATCTGACAATTCCCGGTTCGAAAAAAGTGCCTTCGCAGATAATCATCTTAATTGAAACAAGTTAATCTCGTGGATGTGTCGTTTGTCGTCGACTGGAATGGCGTCATGCGTTTATTTGTGTGGACTTGTTCCAATTAATCGAATTGTTTCTATCTGGCGAGCTGGGAGGAGTCGACGATGTTCCACTTTTCACACGCCAACCGGGATTTACGACGTCGACGATTGAGGGAATGTGAAAGACGACACGATCGGTTTCGTCCTTTGGTACCAGACGGTGAAATATTACTACCGTTTTGTCTGTAATTGGCCGTGTTTATGTCCGCCGGATTTTTAATTGAATTCTCACGATCATCATACAATTTTTTTTAATTCATTTCCTGCTTGTATATATTTTTGTGGATATACTTCATGAACGCGAATTTCTTTCGAAATTCTTTTTTTCCACTTTTGAAAACTTTTTTATGATTGAGCTGAAAATCTTATAAGCAAACGTTAGAAAATTTGTGATTTCAAAGCACCTTTACTCGTGGAAATGTCAAAAATATGAATATCGATGACGTCATTCTCGAAAACAATTTTAAAAAATTGAATTTTCAATTTTTTTGAAGATTTGAAGAAAAATCGTGGAAATCTGCTTAAAAAATTGTTTTTAACCATTGAAAACGACAGAAAATCATGGTTTTTTTGAAAACAAAAATTTGAATAAAATCTTTTGGAAAAATTTGAATTTCTTTCACACCTAAACGCAGAAAATAAGAAAATGAAAAATTTTTGGAAAAATTTCGATTTGTTCCTAACCTAACCTAACCTGTTTCAATCAGTCTGCGCAGAAAATGAGAAAATAACAAATTTGAAAACATCAAAAATTTTTGAAAAATTTTCAATTTTTTTCACACTTGAACATAGAAAATGGGATAATAAAAAAATTTCGAAAAAAAATCAAAAATTAAAAAAAAACCAATTCATTCCTATTCCTAACCTCACCTTACCTTACCTACATTCACAACTGTTTCAGCCTGAACGCAGAAAATAAGAAATTGAAAAAAATTGCAAAAAGGCGAACATTTTTGGAATTATTTCAATTTGTTCCTAACCTAACCTAACCTAACCTGTTTCAATCAGTCTGCGCAGAAAATGAGAAAATAACAAATTTGAAAAAATATCAAAAATTTTTGGAAAATTTTCAATTTTTTTACACCTGAACGCAGAAAATGAGATAATAAAAAATTTCGAAAAAAAATCGAATATTAAAAAAAAATCAATTTGTTCCTAACCTCACCTTACCTAAATTCACACCTGTTTCAGCCTGAACGCAGAAAATAAAAAAATTTAGAAAATGCGAAAATTTTTGGAAAAATTTCAATTTTGGAAAAATTGGAAAAATTTCAATTTTTTCACACGTGAACGCAGAAAATGAGAAAATGTTGTTCCTAATTTAACCTTACCTAAATTTACACCTGGTTCAATCAGTCTGAACGCAGAAAATAAGAAAATAAAAAATACTTCAAGACAGTTTTTGATCCACATGGTTTCAGTGAAATAGTTTCGTATTCCGCCAATCTCGATGTGGTCTTAGCGCAAAGTTGTCGGCATAAATTAGCGAGTGCAAGGCGGTCTAAAATCTCCTTATTCTTGATATATGTACTTCTGCTATATCCAGAAATTCGCGGCCGAAATATGAATCATTTTAACCGCCGAGAATGTCGCGAGGTATGTCTTAACTAAGCTGTTGAACTGTTTAAAACCGCGTTATGTATTAATAACTCGCACTCGAGATTTTCTTGTTCTTATTCCTCATGAACATGTGGCCAAGGAGGAGAAACGAAGACGCGTCACCGTCGTGATTTATCGCTCTTGTTTAATTTTTCACGGGTCGTAATTCATGGAATACTTCATCAAGCGTCAAATATAAACGAGTGTATTAAAAACTTTTCCATTTCGAGGGATCAATCATTTGAAATGTACGAGACGTTGTCAGATGTCCGATTGATCCCCATTCTTGAAATGTTATAATTACATTACAAGATTAGGAACTAAAGAAAGTATATTCATCAACATCCTATTCTTAATGTTCCACTATAATCCGATATTTACACAATTATATTTTTGATATGGAAAGCCAAGTTTTAAAAAAAAAATTTAATCTTACAACGGACGATTATCCGACCTATCTAGCATATAGTTAGAAAGAAACTCACTTAAATATTATTGACGACTGATTCGTCTTCAGAGGTATTCATAACATTATCTTATCTGGAAGATCCAGAATAGAATGCGACAAACAATAACACCTGCAACAATGTGCGTCATTGAAGATTCAATGAGTAATCAAAATTATACATGGTTATATTCGATATTAAATGCAAACAGATGAGCAATTCATTTGAGGTATACAGGGTTGGCATAATGTAATTACACATCTCCAGTTGGAAGAATCGAGATATTCCAACCCTCACGCTATCGATCTCGTCCGCCTCATGTAATATTAAGCCAGACGAGAGAATTACCGACGTCATTTGACGGCGGGTTTCTGACGTTCGCCTGTGTAAGAGTAACGAAAACGACGGAAAAAAAAACATGGCGATGTTCCATATTCATGAAGCCATCCTCAGACGTGTCAGGCTGTGCCGGAGAGACATTTATGGATTATTCCCGTCAGGTCGAATTTGCGTGCGGCAAGAAAAAAAAATACGGTTCACGTGCGAGATGAAACGGAATCGATATACATAATCCGTTGTATTTGCGCAATTATTGCGTCGGGTCGGTTTGAAGGGAACAGATGGCCTTCTTGTTTTTCGAGAAGACATCACCAACAGATATCCTGCGGGTAATCATTTATCGGACACTAAACTAAATGCAATTAATCAAGATTGTTTATCGTATGAAAATCTCAATTGAGAATGAACGCTATAAAAAACGAGTGGTAGGATGAATCGTTTCATTATATGGGCACCCCTATCTACTTATCCTTTGTCATCATAATTTCGTCTTAATCGCCTTTCGCCAGATAAAAATCACAGTTATACGAGACAAATCACTTGATGAAATAACCTCGTCTAAAATTTTACGAAAACATTCGTGTGTCGCAATAACTCACGCTACTCGAAAAAGAAGCTTTACTCTTCTTAATGTGACGTTTCGGAAGGTGTATTTTGACAATTATGTTCGTCGTAACAAACGTTCAACAAGCGATCTTGTCGTTGGATCTGGCTGGATGTATCGCTTCCGATAAGTCTCAGGAAGACGGTATTTTTAGTTCAAGAAATGTTACTGGGAAACATTAAGATAATTTCGAACTTCGAAGAAGTTCTTGGAAAGTATTAATAAGTTTTTACGATTAGTAGATTAATTCTTGTACTAGTGAATTTTATTATGTAAAATTTATGTAAAATTCATTATGTATACTCCGTTTAAGAATTATTGACATCTCGGTTGGCTGTGAAAAATCGAATTTAAGTTGGTAATAGACTATTCAGTAATATTTTGGGTTGCTGAATTCAGGTTGGTATAGGAATAACACTAACATTACCCATAGAAATCTTGCTTTGATGATTTTATCGAAGATATTGGTGAGTATGTAATTATAAAAATTTGCTCTGAATTTGAGTATTTTTTGTCTTGTGCTATTAAAATGGCTGGAATTGACCAGGATACATCGCGCCTAACAAGAGAACGCCAGGCAGTTTTTCGGTGTTACTTCGAGTTTTTCAAAGATTTGGCATATATTTCCGCTAGTGTTTCAGTTTTTCAGTTATTCACCGACTCAAAGTGTATTCTGATTGATCAATTTCTCTTAAATTTTCAGATTTCACAAAGCCCTGTCCGTAGAATATTAGCATGTTATTATAGCCTGGAATTAGCAGTGGGAGAAAACCTGTGCGATATGATTATTCTTTCAAAGAGACATTGAATGACTTTGTTTTTGCTAGAATTAAAAACAATGAATATATCAGTTTAGATATCCTTTTCGAACTGGCCAAAGAGCACCTAGATTTCAATTGATCGAAGTCAACATTATATTATATCATAAAAAAAATTGGATACAAATACAAAAATTACGAAAAGCACTGCCGTGAAGGCAGGAGCTTTTGAGCGCTCGTACATGCACCTTGTAGGTAGATTCACATTTTCCAGTTTTAGAAATCAATTGAAGGAATTTTTGACTGCTGTCAAAAAAATTCTGAAACTTAGGCGAAACTCCAGACTTCATGTCAGTGCTTCAGCTGATCAATTTTTTTCCGATAATTCGCTAGAATTTTCCACGGTATCTATGGTCTTGGTGATGCGATCTGGACAAAATTTTGCACGTAGTTTGAATACATTATTCCTGAGCTACGTGCATAATTTCATTCCAATCCGATCGGTAGTTTCGAAACTATCACGAAAAAAATATTTTGAACGGCCATATTTACGGAACCCCTAGTCCAATTTTGCTCATTGATGAACATGACCGTGAAATTTGCGATCCAAACCCACCCTGAAAATTTCAAGTCCCTAGGCCTTTCCGTTCAAAAGTTACAATTTTTTATGGTTTCTATGGTTCTGG
The DNA here is from genome assembly GCA_963966015.1 of Aphidecta obliterata. NCBI lineage: Eukaryota > Metazoa > Arthropoda > Insecta > Coleoptera > Coccinellidae > Aphidecta > Aphidecta obliterata. The sequence goes on along the minus strand of OZ014434.1, from coordinate 171,238 downwards.
TCATGCGATCTGGACAAAATTTCACATGTAGCTTGAACACCTCATTTTCCATTTGAGTGCAAAATTTCATCTCGATCAAATCTGTAGTTTTCAAGTAATCAGGGAAACAAAACTTTGAACGGCCATATTTACGGAACCCCTGGTGGAATTTGGCCTATTAACGAACTTAACCGAGCCATTCGGGAACTGAACCTACCCTGAAAATTTCAAGTTTCTAGGACATTCCGTTCGAGAGTTATCGTGTATACGGCCGGACGGACGGACGGACAGACTCGAATTTTTCGACGGATTCGTCATCAGTGAGTCGAGCATAGTCGATTGAGACCATTTTCGGCTCAAAATTCGAAAAATACAGACATCGTGACGAAATGATATAGCCCTCGTGTAAGTAGTACGAGCGCTCAAAAAAGTTGATCGAAAGAAAATTCTTACTGATAAACAGAAAAATATAATAAAAATAGTACGATATTGTGATAAATACCGAGAATACATGGAACAAAACGTAAAATTCATTTATCTAGATGAAATTTGGATATTCAGAAACGGTATTCAAATTTGTCAGTGGACACTAGAAAATAATCTAGAAGGTATGCCGAGTATATTCAAGGGTAAAGGCAGAAGGTGCACTATTTTAAATGCTGGAACAATTGAAGGATTTTTATCTGGATGTGATCCAATTCTTGACAGTGGTATTTATGATAAGGATTACTATGAATGGTGAATTATTTCATAAATGGGTTATGGAAAAATTGAAACCTTTCCTGCAAAAGGATGCCCATCAATAGGATTATGTCAGCTTATTCAATAAACACATCCAAATCACTACACTACGTAGAAACAAAGTTTTCAATGATATTTTTATCTTTGCTCTTATATCATTCATAGATATTTTAAGTTTATTTATTATACTTATACTGTATAGTACCCTGTTCACATTTCCTCTGATAATACACATGCTATATTGTTCCCAATTCAAAAGTATAGTGAATAATTGCAACATTGCTCATCAATTATAATATTTTCAATAATTCATGGACAGTTTTAATGAATGAAAATAAAAATTGACTTTCTTAAAGTATTCAACACCGAGCAATAAATAACTCACAAATTGGTTCATATATTGATAGTTCGGTACAAAATTCTTCATGTACTACATAGATTCTCAATTTTTGTTTCTCTCTTATTTCTTAATACATTATAACGTTTTTTCCAATCCATTCTTTTGGCCCTGTGCTTGCGAAGTATCCAAAAATTTTTTTCTGTTGCACGACTAGATACCTGCTAGAATTCCATTAATTATCCTTCTTGAATCCTGACATAAAATGGTACTCTTATAGTTATATGGTTAGAATTTTGCAAGATTTCCAATACCAATAAATATTGCATGGTTCTGAGTGAAAATAAATATTTATTTGAATGATCTTCAATTTTCCATGGTTGATTTTTATATGAACGATAAGTTCAGATAATTTCATATGAATGCATTCCACGATATTTTTGCGCTTTCAAACCTGAATTCCCACGTTTAATCTGCAATCGAAATATTCCGGCTTAATTATTCGATAATTCGTATACTGAACACTTTTCTAGGTTATATTTATGTTTTATTTTTATGACTAAAACAGTAACTTTTTTGTAACTAGAAATAAAGCCTCGACTGGACGTTCATGGCCTGCTTCGATGTCAATAATTCTTAAATGGACTATATAATGATTATTTGGTTAATCTTTGGCGAAAAACGGACAAAGACGTGAATTGAACAAATTTTAGAAAATAAAAGATTAACATTGAATTTCTTTCTTCTCGAGTGGTGCTCGAGAATGTAAGATTTTTAGCGTATATAATGACGATAAGGGCGAATAACGACGTTGACGGCAATAAATGAACCCCGATATTGAGTAATAACGAAGTGCGTTCGAAGGAACCCTTCCTACCCCCATCGTAGCGCCACAAAGTAAAGTGTATATTGGCTTTTTTCGTCCTCCCCGAGTGGGGCCGTCGTCGGCCTTAAAACGCGTCGTAACCCCCCGTAAAAGCGGCCATATAATGAATTTCGGCACGGCGCTCTCTCATAACCGCGATTTACGATTCCGCCGTAAAATTTCTAATTTCTCGCTCCGTTAATCTAACAACAAGTTAAACATCGTTTGTGTGTTGATAATTCCGACCTCGTCGAGGGTAATTCGCCGATTCAATTTCGATAATGCCCCCCCCTCGACGACGGGAGGGAGGGAGGTAGCGTTCCCCTCCCGCATTGAGTAATTACATTTTGTTGCTTCATCATCTTGACGACGGCGGCAGGTCGGATTACCCGCGCCAAATCGACTCGAAAATCGAAATTTGAGAACGGGTGTCGCCGTCTAATTGGTGAGAGCCGCGAAATTCCAGAATTTCCATGTCAGACCGAGTGTCGATTTCAAGTGATAATAACTGTTATCTCCACCTGGATCTTTTATTCAAACTGTACATATTTTCAACATTGGATTCCTCTAATCGAAACAGATCTGTTCCATCTCTCCATTTCTCTCACACATTTCCTCTGTTCATTCGAATCCACCGGGGTGTCCCCACTCGGTTACGTACGTATTGTTGTCTTATTCTACCTATCTATCCGATCGATGCGACCCATTCGTAACGCGCCCCTCTCGCCTGTCAAAACTAATCATAACCATGAATGGTCATTTTGTCCGACGGGACTCTCTATGTTCGCCCGGGTTTCTATGAACCGGGAGAGCGGGAGCGTGTCGAGCAGGTGACGTTGAACAAAGAAGAAAATTCAGAAGAGGTTCTAACGACGTTTTGTTACGGGGTTTGGTCTGCAATTATGCGGTTGAATTTGCTCCGCAATATTGGATAACGACGCAACGTATAGTGGGGCTGATTCATCTGCGTAATCAGAGATGTGTCGTTTCGTAACAGGAATTTCGATAAAGTTATTATTTTATCAGTTTTTGGAATCGATCAGACAATTCTGTTTAAGTCTAAGCTATATTTTTTTTCTACTTTGAGAAGGGAGGCATTGTTTGTATGTATGCAGGACGTGCGCAGAAATAAAGACTGAGAGAATAAGACAGCTGTCAAAAAATGACAGCTGTCGAAAAATGACATGTTAAAAAAATAACAGCTTTAAGAAATGACAGCTGCAAAATATGACATGTTGAAAAAATTACGAAAAGCACTGCCGTGAAGGCAGGAGCTTTCGAGCGCTCGTACATGCACCTTGTAGGTAGATTCGCATTTTCCAGTTTTAGAAATCAATTGAAGGAATTTTTGACTGCTGTCAAAAAAATTCTGAAACTTAGGCGAAACTCCAGACTTCATGTCAGTGCTTCAGCTGATCAATTTTTTTCCGATAATTCGCTAGAATTTTCCACGGTATCTATGGTCTTAGTGATGCGATCTGGACAAAATTTTGCACTAGTTTGAATACATTATTCCTGAGCTAGGTGCATAATTTCATTCCAATCCGATCAGTAGTTTCGAAACTATCAGGAAAAAAATATCTTGAACGGCCATATTTACGGAACCCCTAGTCTAATTTTGCTCATTGATGAACATGACCGTGAAATTTGCGATCCAAACCCACCCTGAAAATTTCAAGTTCCTAGGCCTTTCCGTTCAAAAGTTAGAATTTTCTATGGTTTCTATGGTTCGGGTCATGCGATCTGGACAAAATATTGCTTCAATATATCATTCTCGATTAAAATACAAAATTTCATCTCGATCGAATCCGTAGTTTCGAATTTATCAAAAAAACAAAATTTCAAACGACCGTATTTACGGAACCCCTTGTATAATGTTGCTCATAGATGAACGTGATCACGACATTCAAGATCCACACCTATCCTGAAAATTTCAAGTCCCTTGGCGTTTCCGTTCAAAAGTTACAATTTTCTATGGTTTCTATGGTTCTGGTCATGCGATCTGAACAAAATTTCACATGTAGCTTGAACACCTCATTTTCCATTTGAGTGCAAAATTTCATCTCGATCAAATCTGTAGTTTTCAAGTAATCAGGGAAACAAAACTTTGAACGGCCATATTTACGGAACCCCTGGTGGAATTTGGCCCATTAACGAACTTAACCGAGCCATTCGGGAACTGAACCCACACTGAAAATTTCAAGTCTCTAGGTTGTTCCGTTCGAGAGTTATCGTGTTTACGGACGGACGGACAGACTCGAATTTTCCGACTGATTCGTCATCAGTGAGTCGAACATAGTCGATTGAGACCATTTTCGGCTCAAAATTCGAAAAATACAGACATCGTGACGAAATGATATAGCCCTCGTGTGAGTAGTACGAGCGCTCAAAAATTTGAAAAAATGTCAAAAATTTTCGGAAAAATTTGAATTTTTTTTACACCTGAACGCAAAAAATGAGAAAATAAAAAAAATCAAAATTTAAAAAAAAAATTTAATTTTTTCCTAACCTAGCCTTACCTGAGTTCACACCTGTTTCAATCAGTTTTTCATCATTGAAAACCATAGAAAATCATTCGAAAATGGTTTTTTTGAATACAAAAATTTGAAAAAATCCTTTTGGAAAAATTTGAATTTTCTACACCTAAACGCAGATAAGAAGAAAATGAAAAATTTAAGAAAAAATCAAAAATTTTTGGAAAAACTTACACGATTATTCGCCAGGATTTCCGAATAAATTGGCTGATCCTTCAGTCGATTGAGTAATTGAATCGACATTTTTTGCTTCTCATTCGAAGACCCATCACCCACTCGAAAACTGTCGAGATGCCCTTATCGATCCCTCCTCTTCCCCCTCACCGCCGTCGCGGATTGTATCGATCATCCTTGGCGACAAAAAAGAATAACGCGAATCCGGTCGTCGTGAGAGATTTTAACCCACATTTTCGAGAGGAGATTTTCCTCCCCTTCGTTTTTGTTCGATGGTGCTCCAACCGACGTGACTTGTTGACATATATACGGTCGAGCGCTTCATGCTTTGTGGCTCTCGTGCCGCGATCTCGAAGTGCCCGTTTCAGATGCTGGAAATAGTCCTCTCTCTTGATCTCGAACCGATCGGCCTTTATTACGGGGCTTCTCAACCGATCGGAGATATCGCGATTTAGACGCGATTCCCGGGGGCATTCGAGCGGATGACTACACGATATCCGAGGTTTTTTCGATACCGGGTGATCTTAGATACAAGCTCTATAACATTTTGCATATTTCAGAAAAGATCGCATTGAGTATCTTTTTCTGAATCTTTCTAGAGTATACTTCTGGCTGAATGGTTATAATCGAGAAAAGTGGAAATAAGAAAATTTGAAACAAAAAAAAATCAAAAATGAAAAAAAATTTGAAATTGAAAAAAATTAAAAATTAAAAAAAAATTGATAATTAAAAATAAAAAAAATTTTCAAAATTTTTTATTTTCTTATTATCTGCGTTTAGAAAACAAATTCAAATTTTTCCAAAAGAATTTTTGTTTTCAAAAATGATCGAATGATTTTCTATGGTTTTCAATGATGAAAAACAATTTTTATGCAGATTTCCACGATTTGTCTTCAAATCTTCAAAAAAATTTCAAACTTGCGATTTTCCCAAGCACTAACATATTTTGGTCCCTTTTCCCGATCTGAAGTTGCGCCATCCCGAATCAGCATTCATACCCCGTTTAATGAACCCGAATCCCGCACGCACGTAAATCATTCAATTATCCCCAATTTAAAAGGGGGGGGGGGGTTCTCACAATGGACCGAATCTGAGGTGTTCGCCTCTCGTGTGTATTTCGTAAATTCATACAAATTCATTGTGTTGGCCTGTGCCCCCCTTCGAAATTTCGTTTTTATTGTCGTCGCGAACCGGGGGGTGCGCTGCTTTAAATGTCTCTTTGTTCGGGGATCCGGGAGAGGTGAATAGACTTTCGCGAGTACCTAACCTAACACGATTCCGGTTGATGTATTACCCCACTTTGGTCTCTGCATTGTCGACGATTGTTCGTGAGGCAAACGGAGGGGGGTTGGTGTTCTCGATCGAAAAAAAATAAAACGACGATTCGTCCCAAATACTCAAATTAATTAATTTCACATACAGGGTTTTCCTATTAACTTGGCCTATTAGAAGTTTTTAGAGAACAAGTGAATATTTCGTTTTGAAATTTTAGGTGGAGCCTTGGGGATGAGGAAACTCTTCGCCTAAAATATTTTCAAGTCGACAGTGTTGCCACATCTATCTTAAACGCATATCTACTTTCTTATTTCAAATGGAACCACCTATATTTTTATTCAAGCATCGATACAATACCAAATTCCAAGTACAACCTACTAAAAAAAAGTTCTCTGCCATGCACTGTTGTCAAGTTATGCACTAATTCTTGAAATTCTTGTCATCTGCATTGCCAGTTTGGAAATGCAATATCTCGATTATTTTATATGCGAACAAAACCAAACTCAGCAGTCTTATAGAAGATAATCCCAGCATTCATGTGGTACATTCGGTATTTTGATGAATCGAAAGGTTTTTCGAAGATTTTGCTCCGAAAATGTGGAACTTAAAATTGAAATATTTCGAGATTTTCAAATGACAACTCCATATTTGTTTAAGACCATTCGATTCGAAATTAAAAATGATTGGTAGTCATCTTTTAAACCAATCAATTATTTTGGATAGGTTTCGAATGAGATGAAAAATACTGAATTATTTCAGTTTTCGTAGTCATGATCTATGGTCCTGTTTACGATTAAATGGATCTGTGATTATGGGGTAAATTATTGAAATAGATTCTATGGTTGAGATCATATAAAGTGTTCGATGATTATGGATGCCATAGAAAAAACTGTTAATTGTTAATCAAACCTCGATTCAGGTGGTTTAGTTTGTTGCATTTTTTGATTCATTGGTTGCAAGATTTTGATGTGATGTCTTATACTAATGAAAAAATTTTGGACCTTTTCATCATTTGATTTGATTAACAATTAACATTTTTTTCTATGGCATCCATAATCATCGAACACTTTATATGATTTCAACTATAGAATCTATTTCAATAATTCACCTCATAATCACAGATCCATTTAATCGTAAACAGGACCATAATTCATGACTATAAATACTGAAATAATTCAGTATTTTTCATCTCATTCGAAACCTATTCAAAATAACTGATTGGTTTAAAAGAAGACTACCAATCATTTTTCATTTCGAATCGAATGGTGTAAAACAAATATGGGGTTGCCATTTGAAAATCTCGAAATATTTCAATTTTAAGTTCCACATTTTCGGAGCAAAATCTTCGAAAAACCTTTCGATTCATCAAAATACCGAATGTACCACATGAATGCTGGGATTATCTACTATAAGACTGCTGAGTTTGGTTTTGTTCGCATATAAAATAATCGAGATATTGCATTTCCAAACTGGCAATGCAGATGACAAGAATTTCAAGAATTAGTGCATAACTTGACAACAGTGCATAGCAGAGAACTTTTTTTTAGTAGGTTGTACTTGGAATTTGGTATTGTATCGATGCTTGAATAAAAATATAGGTGGTTCCATTTGAAATAAGAAAGTAGATATGCGTTTAAGATAGATGTGGCAACACTGTCGACTTGAAAATATTTTAGGCGAAGAGTTTCCTCATCCCCAACGCTCCACCTAAAATTTCAAAACGAAATATTCTCTAAATACTTCTAATAGGCCAAGTTAAAAGGAAATCCCTGTATAATTACATAATGCCAACCCTGTATGTCTCAGATGAGCTCTTTATCTATTTCCATTCGAAAGTTTATATTAATATGTATAATTTTTATTACTCATCCGATTTTGCCAATTACGCACATTGCAGGTGTTATTTGTTGGAAACATTCCTTCTGGAACTTTTGAATGAGATAATGTTATAAATACCTCTGAAAACGAATCAGTCGTCAATAATTAGAAGTAGTTTCTTCTATACTGTAAATAAATAATTAATTTTTTTTTTTAGGTTGGCTTTCCATATCAAAAACATAATTATATGTAAAGAATATCCTCAGTCTAATTGATTAGGTGGGATTAATATTCTAAATCATTTGTATATAATAATAAAAATAATAATGAAAATCTTTGTTATTTACAGAGAAACAATTCGTGTATTATTCTAACGTAACATAAAAATAATTCACATTATATACAGGGTGTCCCAGAATGAATGGATAATCCTGTAACACTGTATGGAAGAGCTATTGGACTCTCTGAAAAAAATACAAAAAAAATCTATTCCCACTAGAAATATTTTTTTTTAAAATAATGATTTCTTGCGTTTCTGTGTAACGCGCTCACGAATGAATCAAATCAATCAGTTTCTTCATGGTGAAATAAGTTATGAAGATGTATTGAACAATTTTGAAATTTACATGAAGGACGCATATTTTTTGTTAAGTTGGCCACACAGGTTTTATCAAATTTCATTTCCACCATGAACGATTAAACTTCCACATTATGAAATATTCATCACATTTCATGATGAAATTCGAAGTTGGATATTTTTTTCCAAAAAAGTCACGACAGATATTTATACGTTTTTCGGCATATCTATGGGTATTTCAATGGAGAATATTTCACCATGAAGAAACTGATGGATTTGATCTACCCGTGAGCGTGATACACAGAAACGCAACGTGATGTGCAAGAAATCATTATTTTGAAAAAATAATATTTCTAGTGGGAATAGATTTTTTTTATATTTTTCTCAGATAGTCTAATAGCTCTTCTATACAGTGTTACAGGATTATCCATTCATTATGGGACACCCTGTATAAAATTGAGTTTAATATCCCAATTAGGTGGATGTAGAATAAAAGATCGAAATCCGTTTGTCGCAGAGTGAATTTATAGAATTTCGGTCGGGGTTTACAAATTGCGATATCAACTCGGAGATAACGGCGTTGTTACCTTTCCGAAACAGGCTCTAGGAGACGAGAAATACGGGGAGAAGGGGAAGATTGGAGCCGCTAAAGCCTAAGCGGTTTGACTGTTAATTACGATATTAGAGTTAATCAGGAAGAGGCGGCGCCGCCCCCGGTAAGATACGAGGAGGCCGCTCTCTTGCATATGCATTGCTCATTGCCGTCGAGGAAGGCGAGACGACGAAAAAAATACACTTCTTATCCCATAATCTCAATCAATTCTGATGCATTCTTCAATTTTCAACATAGGTAATTGATAATTTAAACATAATTTTCACCAATGAAAATTTTGCTGAAACATAGAATAGTGAATATTTTTATTTATTTATTCATAACTTGTTTATTTATTTTATGTTATTTTCTCAAATTCTTCTTATATGTTGTTGAAGTTTATTTATATTTATGAAAGATTTCTCTTATTTTTTGCATTTTTCAGTTTCACTTTTACCTGTTTGTGTATTTTTCAAGATGATAAAAATTTTGTTCTACCTCTTCGTTAATCTAGTTGTCATTATCAGTCAATTTAAAATTTTAACATAATTTCTAGTGAAATCCGAAAATTTTAGCAACGTGCTAACTGGGTTAATCGGATTGTGTTTCCGTATCGAGAGATCCCTGTTCCGTCCGTCTGTTTATTTTTTAAGAAACGCGTACGACATTTTCGAAATATTCCGTCGTCGTAATCTACGATATACTCGAATTGAAGTGATCATGCGACGTTTTCACGTTTTACATGGTCTTTTACGAGCTCAGCTACTACCTGTCGTAATTTTCGTTCGAGCACCTTAGGCGGATGAATTTTTCACGATATGAGTCGTTTCGGAGTTTATGCGAAAAAATTCGAGGAGAACACTGACGTGAAGTTGGCATCTTCGAGTTACTGAACCAGCACAACGCTTCAAGACTTAGTGGAACCTAGTGTGACAAATAATATCATTTTATAAAGTCGACACTTCAAAAAATGGAAACAGAATTATATCAAATTCCTCAATAGAAATGTCATTTTTTTTGCATCAGGTCAAAAAACTATACAGGGTGTTCCTAAATTGAAGGTACAAACGAAGAGGGGAGATTCCTCAAGTTATTTCAAGAAAAAAAAGTTCCATAAACGTGATATCGCAAACATTTCGTTTACAGGGTGTTGAAGTTTTTTTGAGCGCTCGTACTACTTACACGAGGACTATATCATTTCGTCACGATGTCTGTATTTTTCGAATTTTGAGCCGAAAATGGTCTCAATCGACTATGTTCGACTCACTGATGACGAATCCGTCGGAAAATTCGAGTCTGTCTGTCCGTCCGTCCGTATACACGATAACTCTCGAACGAAATGTCCTAGAAACTTGAAATTTTCAGGGAAGGTTTGAATCTCGAATGCCGAGGCTAAGTTCGTTATTGGGCAAAATCCGCCTAAGGGTTCCGTAAATATGGCCGCTCGAAATTTTGTTTTCCTGATTACTTTGAAACTACAGATTCGATCAAGATGAAATTTTGCACTCTAATGGAAAATGAGGTGTTCAAGCTACATGTGGAATTTTGTCCAGATCGCATGACCAGAACCATAGAAACCATAGAAAATTGTAACTTTTGAACGGAAACGCCTAGGGACTTGAAATTTTCAAGATAGGTGTGGATCTCGATTGTCGTGATCACTTTCATCTTTGAGCAAAATTATACAAGGGTTTCCGTAAATACGGTCGTTCGAAATTTTGTTTTCTCGATAATTTCGAAACTACGGATTCGATCGAGTTAAATTTTGTATTTTAAACGAGAATGATATATTGAAGCAACATTTTGTCCAGATCGCATGACCAAAACCATAGAAACCATAGAAAATTTTAACTTCCGAAGGAGAAGGCCTAGGAACTTGAAATTTTCAGGGTGGGTTTGAATCGCGAATTTCACGGTCACGTTCATCAATGAGCGAAATTAGACTGAGGGTTCCGTAAATATAGCCGTTCAAAATATTCTGTTCCTGATAATTTCGGAACCGATTTGAGCACCTAGCTGAGGAATATTGTATTCAAACTACGTGCGAAATTTTGTCCAGATCGCATCACCAAGACCATAGATACCGTAGAAAATTTTAGCGAATTATCGAAAAAAAAATTGGTCACCTAAAGCACTGACTTGAAGTCTGGATTATCGCCTTAGTTTGAAAATTTGTTTGACAGCTGTCAAAAATTTCCTCAATTGGTTTCCAAAACTGGAAAATGCGAATCTACCTACAAGGTGCATGTACGAGCGCTCAAAAGCTCCTGCCTTCACGGCAGTGCTTTTCGTAATTTTTTTTCATAGTATCTACACTTCACAAAACATTCAACTGAAAGAGTTTAATTTGATGTGTCAAAACCAACAATGAATTAATTCACCAGAGCTTACTAACTGAATTTTTATGACAATTTGGATTTTTCTGAGAATTTCGAGAGAATCGTTCAAAATTTTTTTCTCGAAATCGGTAGCTTGTACAATAAAACTACAAGAAACCATAAAGTTAAGTATAACAACAATGCTGCTTTTCACATTTTTCAAATTGACAATGGCTCACAAAAAAAGAAATCTGGAGGAAAACAGGAGACAGTGTTCCAGAAAAATATCACTCTGAAGATTTGCTATCAAAATTGGCATGTCACATGGTGTAAACTTTTGATTGTAATATCTATGCCCATTTCAGTTGAATATCTTGTAAAGCGTAAATACTTCGAGGAAAAAAATTCAAACCCTGTATAACGAAAATGAAAAGTTTGCGTTTATGGGACTTTTTTTCTCAAAATTACGGAATCTCCCCTCTTCGTATGTACCTCCAATTTAGGGACACCCTTTACATTATTTTCACGTAAAACAGCTGAGAAGCTGAATTTGAATGAGAAGAAACTCATTTCATCGATGTAGACACAAAATTTAAGCAGGATATTTATTCTTCTTGGCAGTGCAAAAAAATACTTAAATTCGAACTTTTGCTGAGCTATACAGGTGTTTCATAAAATACGCGCTGGATTTCAAGATGTGATAGCTCGTCCAAAAATATGAAAAAAAGTTTATATTATTTTACCCTCTAAAATCCACCATTTCCGAAATACAGGGTGTTGAAATTGAAAAAAAAATCGTGTTTTGCGATTATTTCTGCAACCTTCTATCTGAAAAAGCTTTTAAAACCTTTTCTAATAATAATTAGCTATGTTTTGTGCGGAATTTTTTTTTCATTCTTAATTGGTGAAGGTGTTTTTCTCCCCAATATTTACGCTAATGAAAAAATTTCAGTTTTTGAAACGCCCATTTGAACCTCCAATGTTTTTACACAAAAAAGGTATTCTTGGCCATACGCTCTCAAGTAGACCGTTTTAGAGAAAAAACAACTTTTATGTTGAAAAACATGGTCAATTTTATAAAATTTTTTTCTTACTAATTACATATAATTTGTATCTCGAAAATGGTGCATTTGAGAGGGTAAGTTAATAGAAACTTTTTTTCATATTTTTAGACGAGCTATCATATCCTGAAATCCTGAATATATTATGAAACACCCTGTATTACGTAGACACAAAATTTCAGCAGGTTATTTATTCTTCTTGGCAGTGCAAAAAGTTTGTTGATTATACGAGTTTGTCGAATCCTTATGAATCATTGCTACATATCGCGAAAATAACCATAAAATCTGGTGATGAATTAGTTCACCACAGTTTACTAACTGAATTTTTATGATAATTTGAATTTTTCTGAGGATTTCGAGATAATCGTTCAACATTTTTTTCTCGAAATCAGTAGCAGATACGACAAAACTACAGGAGATCATAAAGTTTGGTACAACAACGAAGCCGCCTTTTACATTTTTTTCTAATCAACAGTGGCCCACCAAAAAAAAATTCTCCAGTAAAACAGGGACAGTGTTCCAGAAAAAATATCACCCTGTAAATTTGCTATCGAAATTGGCATGTAACATGGTGTAATATCTAAATTGTAATACCTACGCCGAATTTCAGTTGAACATTTTGTGAAGATTAGATATTATGAGAAAAAATTCAAACTTCAACACTCGAAAATGAAACGGTTGCGATCCCATGTTTATGGGACTTTTTTCCTCAAAATTTCTTAAGGAATCTCTCCTCTTTCTCCAATTTAGGAACATCCAGTATAAATCGACATCGGCCCTAAACGGGGACAGTACAGTACTAGGTAACGTCAAGATAAATTAAAAAGTGTGTAAATAAAGTGAACTGTAAATAAGTTAGTTGAGAATTTGATCCATTTTCATTACAATAATATAATGCATCGATGAAATGATGAATAGACTCTATAGTATCGTATCTTTCTTCTACGATTCAACGACACTCTGTTCAAAATATGACCCTCATTTCCTGATTCCCATCGCAACTTTGCAAAACGGGAATAAAATCTCGAGTACACTCCACAGTTCAAGCTACCCTCCTTTCCACCCCATCCTGGCGTGTTCGCACGACCCCTCCCTCTCTCTTTCTCTCGCCCTTCCGAACGTAGGTGATAATAAGCTCATGGGTCGAGAAATGTTCTGGCAGTTATCGCATTTGTTCCTTTTGTGATTCATATTTTTCATTCGCCGGGAGTAAATTACTTCTTCGATTATTTCCGCAGTTTATGAACTCGACGAGGGATGATAATAACCAAATGTTCTATCTTTATATTTCATGCTATATATAATTATGTTGTTGATATGGAAAGCCAACTTAAAAAAAAAGTGTATTTACAACGGACGATTATCCGACCTATCTAGCATACAGTTAGAAAGAAACTTTAATTATTATTGACGACTGATTCGTCTTCAGAGGTACTTATAACATTATCTTATCTAAAAGTTCCAGAAGGAATGTAACAAACTAATAACACCTGCAATGTGCGTCATTGAAATAGCCGAGTAATCATAACAATACATAGTCATATTCGATATTGAATGGAAACAGATAAGCAATTCATATAAGGTATACAAGGTTGGCATTATGTAATTATATATTCATATACTATAAATTTGATAAAAATCGAATCGCCTCGAACTGGCAGTGTTATATCGAAGAAGTCTGCAATGAATTTTCATGAACGAAGGCCCGTCGAAGACGTCGAGGAACGAGCGGTGGCGAATCCAAAATCGATTTAATAATGTGGAAAAAACAATATATACCGAATATATATTCGCGAAGCGAGGAAAAGCGTTCCGTCAAACAGATGGCTCGTCGTGTGTCACGCGGCTTTTCATGGAAAAACCATTTGTATTTCTGTCAAAGAACACGGCGTTATTGGCGTTTTTCAACGGATACATTAATATTCCCCATATGTCTTTCGCGTCTCGTACAGAAGTCGACGAAGTTATGGATGATCGTCGCTTCCCGAATTGACGTATGAATTTTTTAGTTTATTTCTACTTGTCGTCGAGGGAATACAAGATCACTTTAATCACGAGAAATTCTCCCATAAAGGCAATAATTAGAGAGAACGAAGTTCTGCCAAAATTTCCGAAGAAAAAGTCCCGTAAAATTCAAATGGCATCGATTCTCGCTTCTAAATCGCTTAGGCCGCTCGTAAAAAGTGTACGGGTATTTATTAAAGCCAATAGGAGTAATAAGCCATAACGTCTTCCGCCACCCTCCCTTATATTCTCGCATTTTCCGCCACTTTTCGCGTCGGGAAATTCCCGTAACTGCGTTCGTTCGGTTCCATATGTATTTTCCCGAATACGTCCTTTTTTCACGCCACGTCTGTCTGTCTTTGGGGGGGCATTTCACGCTTTTCCTCTCTCGGTTTTCTCGCTCCGCTGCTTTTCCCTCTCGCGAATTGGTTTATCTAGAATCGCATAATATGAACATCCATCGAAAACTATGGAAGAAAAGTTGTGTCATATCTGTTAAGCAGTTTCTTTCTTATAAGAAATGTTGAAACTTGCTTCTTATCAACTTAGAGACGTTTTAGGGTCATCTTCCATATTTTTATATTTGTTTATTTCTTATTAAAAATGTTGAAACTTGCTTCTTATCAACTAAGAGACGTTTTAGTTTCATCTTCCATATTTTTATATTTGTTTCTTTCATACTAAAAATGTTGAATTTTACTTCTTTTCAACTTAGACATATTTAATTTACATCTTTCATATTTTTATATTCGTTTCTTTCATACCAAAAATGTTGAATTTGCTTCTTTTCAACTCAAACACGTTATAGGTTCATCTTCCATATTTTTATATTTGTTTCTTTGATACTAAAAATGTTAAAACTTGCCTCTTATCAACTTAGAGACGTTTTAGGTTCATCTTCCATATTTTTATATTTGTTTCTTTCATACTAAAAATGTTAAAACTTGCTTCTTTTCAACTTAGACACGTTTTAGTTTCGTCTTCCATATTTTTATATTTGTTTCTTTATACTTGAAATGTTAAAACTTGCTTTTTTTCAAGTTAGAGACGTTTCAGTTTCATCTTTCATATATTTATATTTGTTTCTTTCATACTAAAAATTCTGAAACTTGCTTCTTTTCAACTAAGACACGCTTTAGTTTCATCTTCCATATTTTTATATTTGTTTCTTTTATACTTGAAATGTTAAAACTTGCTTTTTTTCAAGTTAGAGACGTTTCAGTTTCATCTTTCATATATTTATATTTGTTTCTTTCATACTAAAAATGCTGAAAATTGATTCTTTTCAACTTAGACACGTTTTAGTTTCATCTCCCATATTTTAATATTTGTTTCTTCCTTATTAGAAATGTTGAAACTTGCTTCTTATCAACTTAGAGACGTTTTAGGGTCATCTTCCATATTTTTATATTTGTTTCTTTCATACTAAAAATGTTAAAACTTGCTTTTTTTCAAGTTAGAGACGTTTTAGTTTCATCTCCCATATTTTAATATTTGTTTCTTCCTTATTAGAAATGTTGAAACTTGCTTCTTATCAACTTAGAGACGTTTTAGGGTCATCTTCCATACTTTTATATTTGTTTCTTTTATACTTGAAATGTTAAAACTTGCTTTTTTTCAAGTTAGAGACGTTTTAGTTTCATCTTCCATATTTTTATATTTGTTTATTTCTTATTAAAAATGTTGAAACTTGCTTCTTATCAACTTAGAGACGTTTTAGGGTCATCTTCCATATTTTTATATTTGTTTATTTCTTATTAAAAATGTTGAAACTTGCTTCTTATCAACTTAGAGACGTTTTAGGGTCATCTTCCATATTTTTATATTTGTTTATTTCTTATTAAAAATGTTGAAACTTGCTTCTTATCAACTTAGAGACGTTTTAGTTTCATCTTCCATATTTTTATATTTGTTTCTTTCATACTAAAAATGTTGAATTTTACTTCTTTTCAACTTAGACATATTTAATTTACATCTTTCATATTTTTATATTCGTTTCTTTCATACCAAAAATGTTGAATTTGCTTCTTTTCAACTCAAACACGTTATAGGTTCATCTTCCATATTGTTATATTTACTAAGATCTGAATAACTGAGGAAGAAGCTCAAGTGTGGTTGAAGTTAATCAAGTCTCGTATCAGTTATAATTATGTTAGACGACAACTGAAAGTTGAAACACACCGACAGACGACGTCTCATCAAAGTCGGAACCGTCGAAATACAACCTCTTGAAATGTCCCGAAAACAGTGGCGCCGCTCGGAATGGAAATTACGAAACTTATCATTACAATTCGGGGCGAAGTTGTAATTGGTCGACGCGCGATTGTTTCACCTGAAATTACGGGATTCAATCAGAACTTTGGCGAAACGCATCGATTCGAAGTTCATAATATACCCGGTTGTTTCGGCTAATCTCCAATTATGTCGGGGTAGATCTAATAAAGCGACGCCGCCGACCTAAATAAACAAAATATTGGTCACGTATCGTATTATTTCGGGATTACGGCCCTCGGAGGGCTGAATCGAAGTGTAATTTGCAGCCCCGACCTGGAGTTATTTGATTTAGGGGACGACACGCTCCCGCTCCCCCCTTTCTTCTTCGCAACAACCCGTCGATATCGGTTCAAACTTGTCATTTTCCGATACTAACTCGTTTTTATATATGTATATAAAGATTGGAAAAAAAAACTTTAATCTTCCAACGGACGATTATCCGACCTATCTAGCATACAGTATAGAAAGAAAATCTATTTTTTATTGACGACTGGTTCGTCTTTTTTATAACATTATCTTATCTATAAGTTCCAGAAGGAATGTGACAAACAATAACACCTGCAACAATGTGCGTCATTGAAGATACAATGAGTAATCAAAATCATACATGGTTATATTCAATATTAAATGCAAACAGATGAGCAATTCATCTAAGGTAAAGTTCTTGTCTTCATGTACCTTCAACCTCACTATGTTGAGAACTACAAAATTGTTAACTTAATTACTAGAAGAAGGAAACCTTTCTTTTATCCCTACCATTGTTTAGCAGTCACAAAAAAATCTCCTCTTGGAATAAGGTTAATCAATGCTAGTGAAATAAAAATGATAGGAAATATGAAAATTTACGAATTTATTATAGAGTGTGGACCTTATTCATTTTCTGAATTTTCAAGCTTTTTTAGTAGTACCAAATGAACTGTAAATTTTTTGACGAATTTCAATTAAAGTTTACTAGTACAAAAATTCTTGAACTGAATGAAAATCTATCTATCTATTCTTCATTCATTAAAATGTATCTGACCCAATCCCAGGAATTGGAAATAATCACAAAAAGTCTCTGTAAGGGTTCCATACCCGGACGAGTCTCGAACCGCACACAGGAAAATTAGGGTCGGTGCGCGCGACACGATACAATCGGGAGGCCCGCAAACGAACTTCCGTTTAAAAGTAAATTCGATTCCGGAAGTTGCGGAAATCCGACGCAAATCGGTACGGAATGGCATCCTTTGACCGCTCGCAGAACGGGGGGCACGTTCGGCCGTTTGTTTCCCGCCGCTTCCGGAAGACGACGACGACGACTCTCGTCTGTTTCGGACGCGCCTACCGGTACCATTTTCCGTTTTCTCTTTGACTTTGAGGTTTTCTTCGCGAGTTTATTGACTTTTGAATTTTTTTGGTAAACTGGAATATTTCAACACTTACGCAAAATGATTCACCGATTATTTTGGTTCAATGTCAACTTTTTCGTATCAATTTTGAAAAAACTAAGACATACTTGTTTTCTCCTGAAAATTTGAAATTCCGAATTTGAATTCGGAATAACCTGAAATAAAAAGAAAATTATAAATAATTCCGACTTCGATGTCTCACATTTTCCCTCTTTCTATATGATAAACTTCATAGATCCTCGTCGAAATGGACGTTACCATTTCCCGTTTTTTTTATTGATTCGCCGGAACGTTCCTCCATTATAATACCGATTTATTGCGATCCGGAATTATAGGTCATAATGCTTACTTCCTCGCAAATCGTCGATATCGTAAAAAATAAATTGGATATATATGAAAAATGGCCTTACGGATATCGCGTTCGATTGGCCGGCCGTCCATACGGCGAGGAAACGCCCGAGATTTTTATGGAAAAAAAATACAACGCTCAATTGCCGCCATATCTATTCATTACGCCCGAACGACGCCATCGACTTTGGTTTCGGTTTCGCCCGACCGTAAGATGAATCGTTCTAGGTTGAACTATTCTGAGTTCTGATTTCATTTTATTCCTCTGTGTAAAACCTCCAAGTTACCTGAACTAATTCAAAAGGATTCAAATAAAAATTGATACTTCACGATAGAGGTTTCAGAAATTCCCAATCCCCCCTATGGGTCGGTCCCCCCCGGTCGGGGATCGGGGGCTCCATCAAGAACCGTATAAGGGGGGGGGGGGATTTTCGAGGGGTATTGCGGATCGAAAATCAGTTATTTGATATATTGACTCGGGAGATTCAAATTCGATAAGTTCTAGGAAGGATTGAGTTACATGCATATTATCTATTTTCGTTATAGTTTCTTCTTTATCTTCATCTACTTTTATTCCAATGTAGTGTAGTGTATTGGAAAATATTCGATGGGATTTAAATACGGTGAACGGGGTGGCCATGGTAAAACAATAACGCCCAACTATGTCATTTAGTTTGACTCGATAAGGAGCATTTGTGTTCTGATTTCATTTTATTCCTCTGTATAAAACCTCCAAGTTACTTGAAATAATTCAAAAGTATTCGAATAAAAATTGATATTTTACGGTGGAGGTTTATTCGTGCTTTTACTTCATCCGTTTCAAGTCAAGACCTCACAATGTCGCAACGAAACGTAGAGGAGCGCAATGAAGATCAATCTCAATTTTTTACGGCTAGGAACGTGACATGGGACATTACATAAACGACCGCCATTATTCCGGAAATCTCTTGCCCAACCCTTGGTTTTCACAAGAACGCCGGGGAATGTTATTATGTGGACTGGATTAATTAAAATTCTCGAAATAATGGAACTTGCGGTCTCGGGGAGCGTGGGAACCCGCTGTATATTACTAAGACCCCGTTCTGCTCGCTCGGTATATTCCGAGATGATGAGGAGGACTTTTCAATGAAGAATTAGCGTACATTAGAGATTTCCAAAAAAATGTAACGATATATAATGCCAACCCTGTATATCTCAGATGAACCGTTTATCTATTATCCATTTGATATAAATATTACTATGTATAATTTTGATGAGCTTTCAATTTCAATGACGCACATTGCTGCAGGTGTTCATTGTTTGTTGTTTTCCACTCTGGAACTTTTCGCTAAAATAAAGTTATAAATACCTCTGAAGACGATCAACCATCAATAATTAGAAGCAGCTCTAAAAAATGTTTCGATTTTTTTTTTCGACAGCTGTCAAAAATTTTTCGATTTTTTTTTCGACAGCTGTCAAAAATTTTCTGAATTTTTTTTTACAGCTGTCAAAAATTTTTCGATTTTTTTTTCGACAGCTGTCAAAAATTTTCTGAATTTTTTTTGACAGCTGTCAAAAATTTTTCGATTTTTTTTTCGACAGCTGTCAAAAATTTTTCGATTTTTTTTTCGACAGCTGTCAAAAATTTTCTGAATTTTTTTTGACAGCTGTCAAAAATTTTCTGACAATATTTTGAACTTTTTTTTTCACAGCTGTTAAAAATTTTTCGAAATTTTTGTTCGACAATTTTTGAAATTTTCAGAACTGGAAAATGCGAATCTACCTACGAGGTGCATGTACGAGCGCTCAAAAGCTCCTGTCTTCACGGCAGTGCTTTTCGTAATTTTTTTTAAACAGGGCTTTCGATTTCAAAAATATAATAATATACATAAATAAAATTATGGAAAACATTCAAATGGGAAGTCTAATAAAAAAAATTAATTATATTTTTCAAATTGAAAGCCAACTTTTGAAAAAAAGTTTTTTATTTACAACGGACTATTATCCGACCTATATAACATACAGTACAAAAGAAACTACTTTTAATTATTGACGACTGATTCGTCTTCAGAAGTATTTATAACATTATCTTATCTAAAAATTCCATAATGGAAAACGACAAAAAATGAACACTTGCAACAATGTGCGTTATTGAAATGGCTAGCTCATCAGAATAATACATAGTGATATAAACATTCAAATGAAAATAGATAAAGAGCTCATCTGAGATATACAGGGTTGGCATTATGTGATTATATATGGAAATATGAAAACATCTACCAAAAATGTCATAATAGCGAGAATTCTCTCGCCATTCCGACCAAGCCTCTTATCCCAGCCTCTCACTATATAGCGGATTCCGGGAAAAACAGCCGGCTACGCGTCTATTCATAGCGTCGTCGCCCTGACGATAAGACCGGATATTTTTCCCGTTCAGAATGTCTCGATTCTCTGATCTTCCCCGTCTTGTTTGGAAAATAAACAGGACGATTCGAGACTTTTTTCCCCGATTGAACGTCGCCCCCTCTCATTTTTATGAGACGCCATATTAAAATCCGGGAAGATGAAGAGGAAAATCGGTAATAATGACGGAAAATGAAGATGGGATTTTCCTCAGGGGAGGCAATTAATTGTTAACGTTGCGTCAAGTGAACGGAATCCATGTTAGATGGGAGAAATCAGATGATTTTCTTGCGAGAAAGAGAAAATAGGAATCAAATCCTACGTTCTTGAATAAATTGCTTTGCTCAAGTGCAAACCTCGAATAAGGTATATGGGAAGAAGTTTTCGAAATAGATATATGTAGTTATATTGGAGGAAGAAAATTTGAAAAAAATTCAATGTACATTGGAGGTTCGAAAAATTCCCAATCCCCCCTAGGGGCCGGTCCCCCTCGGCCGAGGATCAGGGGTCCACTAGGAACCTTAAAAGGGGGGGGGGGGGGGTTATTGCGGATCGAAAATCAGTTATTCAATATACTCCAATTCAATCTTTGTCCGTCCCCGACCTGCGATCGTCTTACCGAATAATCTCTAATCCCTCTAAAACTCATTTTATGCGAATTACAGTTTGAAAGGAACGCGGGATTAGGCCCCTACTCGACGCTATTTGTTCGAGCCGTGTCTAACCGTACTTCATCCCACGTTTAAATACTGAGATACATGGGGGATTTGGAAGGGAAACCTTCGGAGACCCCACTTAATTCATATTTGGAAGATAAATAGGTCGGTGTCGTCGTCAGCCTAACAACCACAAAGTCCTATATTGTTCGTATTGACGCATGTTGCGCCAGGGATCGATCCCGTGGTGATATGAACGTCATGGGAATAATTTTTCATATAGTAGAAGAAATTTGATCTTTCAAACACGATAGATTCGATAGACTTTTCACGAGATATCTCACAGTTTTCTGAGAAGAACTTCTTGGTCTCTCAAAAATTTTTTTTCGACAGGGAGTCGCATAGGGAAACATTGGAGATTTAAAAAATTCCCAATCCCCCCTTGGGGGTCGATCCCCCCCTGGCCGAGGATCGGGGCTCCATCAGGAACCGTATAAGGAGGGGGGTATTTCCGAGGAGCAGTTTTCTAGGAAAAACTTCTTGGTTTCAATTGTCAAAAACATAAATCAACAATAGAAAACAGAATTTTATGTCGAATATTGACAATTAGGTATGTTGAAATGAAATGTGACACGATATGATTGGACGAAACCATAGATTCGAAGGAATTAAAAGTTTCCTTGATCAAAAAACCGGAAGAAACCCGAAGTAAATTCGCAGTCGTCGGAATCGATAAAGAAAGGGGACACGTGAAGACAAAACAGGAGCAGCAGCAGCAGGGTTGGACAACGATCGCGGAATATTAATGCTCCCACCCGGAAATACCAATATTGGTAGTAGTTCGACATGGAGAGTGCCATGCCATACAAATACAAATTGTTTTCCGATGGAAATTCACGACAGCTTCGGCCAGTTTGATTGAATGTTTTCCAGCAAGAATTTTTATGAAAAGAAATGGATGACGGCGGGGCAGAAATGTGCCGGAACAGCGGAATTACGACGAGGAATGAATTTCGCGACGTCGTTTTACGACCGACGCTGGAATACCGAAATTTTATTCTTTCTTCGATTGATTGGTTTCTTTCCTTCCTTCATTTCTTAATCGAAGTAGCTTCAATAAAAACTAATGGTTTGAAATTGGAGATTTCCTCGGACGGACAAACAACTAATCAAAAACGATTCAAATTGACTATGCGTTCAATTGATGATATTAATTTTGGAGCGTTGTAGTTCGCCTTTGTAATCATCAAAAATCCAACAGTTCTGGAATTCCCAAGCAAAATTATTATTGCGGAGGGGGGAGTGCTTAGGAGAGGAAGAAAATTTGAAAAAAATTCATTAGACATTACAGGTTTGAAAAATTCCCAATCCCCCCCTAGGGGTCGGTCCCCCCAGGCGGAGCGAGGATCAGGGCTCCATCAGGAAGGGGGGTATTGCGGATCGAAATTCGGGGATGCGAAACTATTAATTCCGATTATAAAAGGGTATTATCCCGGGTCCGGTCCCGGAGCGATGGAATATTGATAGCAAATTAGGCTGCAATCTGGTCGTCTTATATTCAGACGTCGCCAATTTGAGCTACCAGTCGTTCAGTTCGGCTATCTCGTTTGCCCGCCCCCGTCAACCGCTCCGGATCCGGAACCCTGTCGGTTTCTTACCGGAAACCCCCCGGAGGCCCTTTCTTGCCGCTGTCAAGCAACTCTCCGATCAATACCGACAGATCGACGGAGTATCGTTTGAATTTGTTCTTATAAGACTAAGTGAGATGATTGAGTAACAGCTCGATGAAAATTTGAAATATTGTTTTAATAAACATAAAAGTTTGCCTGAACATTATAAAAGAATTGGTGAAAAACAATTTAAGATGGAAGTAAAATTAATACTGACTGAAAAATGCTTTTATAGTATTCAAGAGTTTTTTATTAATCATTTAAGTTCTCTTTTTTCATTGCTATTGTCAAGTGTGTTCTATTAGTACTTTTAACGTTCATTTTTTCTTCTCGATTAAAATTCTTATATATTGTATGTCTTAAAGGAGGAATAAATTTTTATTATCATTAATTGGATTCGAGACATAATTTGAAGAATCCACTTGATATCTCCAAGTCATTAAGGTACGATATCTCCCTTATCTCTCCATTCCCCTAATCGGCGCTTAAGGGTCACAACAAGAACTGCCGAACTGGCAAATTAAACGTTATTACATCTCCAGACCTCGAATTTGCGGTCTTCCGTTTGTTATCTGTACAATATTAGGAAGCCGGTAGGTACGGCCAGCTCATTTAGGACCCTCGAAACAGAGGACGGAACTCGAAATGTCGTTACTCAGGTTTATTGTCCAGTTTCGGAATTTATTGAAACGCCGGACGACGATGACGATTAACGGCCATAACTTTGAATTTCCACGGTTCGGTCAGTTTCAAAATTCTAACTTGAAAAATTACGAAAAGCACTGCCGTGAAGTCAGGAGCTTTTGAGCGCTCGTAGGTAGATTCGCATTTTCCAGTTTTAGAAATAAATTGAAGGAATTTTCGTCAGCTGTCACAAAAATTCTGAAACTTAGGCGAAACTCCAGACTTCATGTCAGTGCTTTAGGTGACCAATTTTTTTCGATAATTCGCTAGAATTTTCTACGGTTTCTATGGTCTTGGTGGTGTGATCTGGACAAAATTTGGCACGTAGTTTGAATTCATTATTCCTAAGCTAGGTGCAAAATTTCATCCAAATCCAATAGGTATTTTCGAAATTATCAGGAACAGAATATTTTGAACAGCCATATTTACGGAACCCCTAGTCTAATTTTGCTCATTGATGAACGTGATCACGACATTCGAGAACCTCACCTTTCCTGAAAATTTCAAGTCCCTAGGCGTTTCCGTTCAAAAGTTATGATTTTCTATGGTTTCTATGGTTCTGCTCATGCGATCTGGACAAAATTTCACATGTAGCTTGAACACCATTTTCCATTTGAGTGCAAAATTTCATCTCGATCAAATCTGTAGTTTTCAAGTAATCAGGGGAACAAATCGACGGATTCGTCATCAGTGAGTCGAACATAGTCGATTGAGACCATTTTCGGCTCAAAATTCGAAAAATACAGACATCGTGACGAAATGATATAGCCCTCGTGTAAGTAGTACGAGCGCTCAAAAAGACCGACAAGTTTTAACTTATTCGGGAAAAAATTCCGGATTTCTCATTTTTTTAAAACAAAGGCTATTTCAGTTGCATATAAGACCACAAACAATTTGGGCAGATATATCAAAAACCATGAAGATAAAACGGATAAATTAAATAAATGTGATGTATATAAATGAAATTGCGGAGGTTGCTCATGTTTTTAGGACAAATAGGTAGGAATTTCAAAACGAGAGTATAAGAACATAGAAACTGTTTTATTAAAGGTAAAGGACATTCAGCATACGCGGATCATTTGAAAATTAATAATCATACGTTTAAAGAAGACTTCGAAATGTTGCATAATAAGAAAAAAAAGTAGAAAATTGAACCTCTTAGAGAGCCCTGAGACAAATAAACAAAAATCATTTGTATTCTCAATGCACGATCAAGTAGACTTGAATCTTTCTTGAATTGAAAAAAATTTTTGTCTCTCTTCTAAATTGCATATAAAAAATTAAAAAAAAAAAAAACAAAGAAAAAAAAAGGAGATAAATAACTAACTAACGTCAACAGATCTTCTCACTTAATGGCGGCATGATCGCATCGAAACACGTGTTGTGGAATTTAACTCAATCATACTAGTTATTCTATTGTATGTTCGGTTAGTTTCGTATTATACGGGATGAGTCTTCGATATTTCCCTTCAAAATTCAAAGGTCATTTCATCCCGACGAGAAAAATGTCGAGGGTCGCGAAATTATACGAAAAAGCGAGGTTATCCTGACGAGCGTCCATTACCGGAATTAATCCGGGACGTTTTTATCCCACCGTTCGGCCGCAAAACAAAGGAATTAAAAAGGTCGCCATCAGTAACGACCGTAGGAAGTAAGAACGGCCATTAACAGGCAACAAATCGAAGTTCCAGCCGGCTCTCTCTCGGAACTCTCGGCCTTTCCTCGAAATGATAATAATAAATACGGCGTTATCTCTAATTGTAGGTTAGGAATATGGAGCGGCGTCGATCGATTCTCGGCCCATTACGTGGAAAGCCGGTCGTGTCGTATTTCGTATGTGTGTACATATTTCGGAAAATATCGGAGCTATTAGAGATCGGAATGGTCGTCATGCGTCTTGCGGCCGGAATAAAACCTTCCAAACGTACCTAGGCCGTATTTATGGGGCTTCTTCTTTTCGGTCCTCTCGGAATAATGTCCGGGGCTAATAACTAGACGCTTCGTTTTATTTATACGCGTGACGCGTCGCGTTTATGTCGGATTTTTCGCGGGGTATAATGGGGATGGCGAGTTATGGGGGGTCGTCCGATGAAGATAATGGCTCTTGTTGAAATGTGGAGTGGTCATTATAGCACTATTTTCGTAGTTATTACATGAAACATAATTCATTATTATTTCGTTATTTATATAGGGGGAGATGTGAAGAAAATCAGAATTTCCTTCAATTTATTTTCACGCGCAATGAATCGAGCCGCACCGTCACATAAAAAAATTGAGAAAAGCACTGCCGTGAAGGCAGGAGCTTTTGAGCGCTCGTACATCCACCTTGTAGGTAGATTCGCATTTTCCAGTTTTAGAAATCAATTGAAGAAATGTTTGACAGCTGTCAAAAAAATTCTGAAAATTAGGCGAAAATCCAGACTTAAAGTCAGTGCTTTAGGTAATTCGCTAAAATTTTCTACGGTATCTATGGTTTTGGTGATACGATCTGGACAAAATTTCGCACGTAGTTTGAATACATTATTCCTCAGCTAGGTGCGAAATTTCATTCCAATCAAGTCGGTAATTTCGAAATTATCAGGAACAGAATATTTTGAACGGCCATATTTACGGAACCCCTAGTCTAATTTTGCTCATTGATGAACGTGACCGTGAAATTCACGATCCAAACCCATCCTGAAAATTTCAAGTTCCTAGGACTTTTCCTTCGGAAGTTATAATTTTCTATGGTTTCTATGGTTCCGGTCATGCGATCTGGACAAAATCTTGCTCTAATATGTCATTCTCGTTTAAAATACAAAATTTTATCTGGATCGAATCCGTAGTTTCGAAATTATCGAGAAAACAAAATTTCAAACGACCGTATTTACGGAACCCCTAGTATAATTCTGCTCATTGATAAACGTGAACGCGACATTTCAGATCTACACCTATCCTGAAAATTTCAAGTCCCTAGGTCTTTCCGTTCGAAAGTTATGATTTTCTATGGTTTCTATGGTTCTGGTCATGCGATCCAGAGAAATGTAGCTTGAATATATCATTCTCCATAAGTATACAAGATTTCGTCACGATCGAATTTGTAGTTTGGAAATTATCAAGAAAACTAAATTTCAAACTACCATATTTACGGAACACCTTGTATAATTTTGCTCATAGATGAACGTAATCACGACATTCCAGATCCACACCTATCCTGAAAATTTCAAGTCCCTAGGCGTTTCCGTTCAAAAGTTACAATTTTCTATGGTTTCTATGGTTCTGGTGATGCGAGCTGAACAAAATTCGGCATGTAGCTTGAACACCTCATTTTCCATTAGAGTTCAGAATTTCATCTCGATCGAATCTTTAGTTTCGAAGTAATCAGGAAAACAAAATTTCGAGCGGCCATATTTACGGAACCCTTAGGCGGATTTTGCCCAATAACGAACTCAACCTCGGCATTCGAGATTCAACTTACCCTGAAAATTTCAAATTTCTAGGACATTCCGTTCGAGAGTTATCGTGCTTACGGACGGCCGGACGGACAGACTCGAATTTTCCGACAGGTTCGTCATCAGTGAGTCGAACATAGTCGATTGAGACCATTTTCGACTCAAAATTCGAAAAATACAGACATCGTGACGAAATGATAAAGCCCTCGTGTAAGTAGAACGAGCGCTCAAAAATGTATTTCAGAATCTATGCTAACGTATCGATAAATTTGTCAAATAAAATTGATGTAGCTATTTTTGATCGATTATTTCCCTTCTATTAATTTTTATCAATCGCTTTCAAGAATTGGCATGTCAAATATAAATTTTAAGTGGAAATATTACTCAACAACTGTCAACTTAGCTGTCAGCAGTTTTTCCGGAAAAAAAATTGGAAAAATTTCATGCAAGTTTGACAAGTTGCTTTGTAAAAACAAACTTGATGGTTTCTATGCTGTGTTGCTATGTAACGTTACCAACAACAAAGATCACAAACAACGCTTACGAATTTATTAATTTTCCAACTGAAACTCAAAATGAATCGGTTTGGAAATGTTTCCGAAAGTAAAATTAATGCGGCTGTTGAAAATAGTGTTCCACTAAATACACAGAAAATTCACACATAAAATGTTCATTTAACTCAGGAAATAATCTTACCAAATATCCCTCAGGCATTTAATTTTTCCTGTGGAAAAATTGGAACACTCGTTTCTAAGTAATCTGTTTTAACAAATAGCATTCGCGAAAGTGGAAAAATCCGAGTCGAAGACGAGGATTTTTAAAACCACTCTCGCTCATGCTATTTGTTGAAACAAATTACTTAGAAACTCGTTTTTCCGAATTTTTCCGGAAAAATTAAATGCACTAGGGATATTACCCCCGAAAAAAATGAACGTATTTTAAATAGACAAAGAAAATTTCGATTATGATTTTTTGGTACAATAAGCATCATTGATATAATAGGGTAGGAAGATGTCTGTTGATGGATCACCTTACCCTTCGTGATGGAGCAATCATGGTCCGTCCGTTCCTCACGTTCCCACACATAAATATCGCTTCATTAAGCCGGATGACATTCCAAATAGTGCGTGTGTTCCCCGCACGATTCCATTAGGACCGAAGAACGGAAAATCTTAATCAATCGCCTCCCGAAAAGGCCCCGAGGATCTCGCCATGATTCACGCAGTCAAACGGGGACGCCCTGCGGGGAGGCGGCGCCCCCCGTCGGCGGAACTATCAACTGTTAAGACGGGTGACGTCACGGGCGGGGGGGTTTAATAAAAATCGCCCCGAGGGGGTTGTTATTTACGCGGCGATAAGCCGAGTTTCGGATAAACGGAGAGGGGGACATCGATCAAAAAGTGGCGGCGAATTTGTCTGATCCGGATCGAATCGAACGCGCAATCAATTACGCCGACGACGACGACGACAAAAAAAGGTCACTCGAAACTATCGATGACATCCCGAAGAAAGTATTTCCCAAGGGACGTCGACCTGCAACGCGAAATTATCTTGTAGGAAAAAAAAAGATGAGATGAATACAAGTCAGATCGATAGCTGTAACGTATCCTTCTAAGAGATTGAAGGATGGACAGCCTCCATTTTCCTGAAAATTCCATCTGACTCAACGATGAGGCATCTTTAAAATTCTAATATTCCAGAACTTCGGCGCTCTGTTCCCGAAATTTACTGTTCCCATCCCGTTTTTCGTCCGGTGGTTCCGCGAGTCTCATTATGGAAGGGCACGTTCCGAAAACGGAGCTTTATCAGCAGAATAAATAAACTGGGGGTTGAAGCGAACTCGCGCGGCTCCAGATTAGGAAGAGTTTCCGTAAAAATCACCAGCTCGATAATTTATGAAGGCAATCAGTCTGCATACTCCCAGATAAGGAGACTTCTAGCGGTCTTGATGGATTTTTGTATCCGAGAAAGGTTTTATTGAATTTTGTAGGAGGAATTTTAAGCGAATAGGTTATCATTTTCAGCTTATAATAATATGCAAAAATTTCTCCCAAAGAAACATACACTTCACAGTGACATCAGGATTACAAACAAAAAGAATATTTGCTTAAAGAAGACGTGGTCACCCCGTTGACCGTATTTGAATCCCATTGAAGTTTGTGGAATATAATGAGATATTGAGGAGAAGAGTGTCCACTTTGAAACATCGAATATTTTCTACTATAGTCCATTTAAGAATTATTGACATCGAAGCAGGCCATGAACGTCCAGTCGAGGCTTTATTTCTAGTTACAAAAAAGTTACTGTTTTGATCATAGAATATAAAACATAAATATAACCTAGAAAAGTGTTCAGTATACGAATTATCGAATAATTATTAATTAAGCCGGAATATTTCGACTGCAGTTTAAATGGGAATTCAGGTTCAACGTTGTATATATTAAGAAATGGAACCCCCAAATAGAAAACTTGAACAGGAAACTCACCACCATAATCTACACCCTGAATAGTATGAAATCAACCATATCCAACAAGATACATTGAAGCTCCTATACACAGCCAATTTTCAGTCAACCCCTTCATATGGCATTGTTTACTGGACATTATAACTCTAGCACCCAATATTCAATTAATGCAATTTTTCCCATCGTGGGGAATATTCCACTGTTTTTCCAAAAAATTTGAAATGTTACCTTTTTTCACAAACAGTCTTTTATGTGGCGGAGAGGCCAACTAGAGTTATTCTGATATTGCACGTAAGAAAAGGGATACTTCCTGAGTTCAATACCGTCACTAACACAAAATGGACCTTTTTTGAGTTGTCTCCTTAGTCTACGACGGTTGCGATATATGTTATTATTAAAATAAGAGAGAAACAAAAATTAAGAATCTATGTAGTACATGAAGAATTTTGACATGAAATTTTACAATTATTCAGTATACTTTTGTATTGGGAACAATATAGTATGTGTATTAGCAGAGGGAATGTGAACAGGGTACTCTACAGTATAAGTATAATAAATAAACTTGAAATATCTATGAATGATACAAGAGCAAAGATAAAAATATCATTGAAAACTTTGTTTCCACGTAGTGTAGTGATTTGGATGTGTTTATTGAATAAGCTGACATAATCCTATTGATGGACATCCTTTTGCAGGGAAGGTTTCAATATTTCAATAACCCATTTATGAAATAATTCACCATTATCATTAATACTACTGTCAAGAATCGGATCACATCCAGGTAAAAATCCATCAATTGTTCCAGCATTCTAAATAGTGCACCTTCTGCCTTTACCCTTGAATATACTCGGCATACCTTTTGGATTATTTTCTAGTGTCCACTGACAAATTTGAATACCGTTTTTGAATATCCAAATTTCATCTAGATAAATGAATTTTACGTTTTGATCCATGTATTCTCGGTATTTATCACAATATTGTACTATTTTTATTATATTTTTCTGTTTATCAGTAAGAATTCTCCTTCGATCAACTTTTTTGTATTTGTATCCAATTTTTTTTTAGGATATAATATAATGTTGACTTTGATTAATTGAAATCTAGGTGCTCTTTGGCCAGTTCGAAAAGGATATCTAAACTGATATATTCATTGATTTTAATTCTAGCAAAAACAAAGTCATTCAATGTCTCTTTGAAGGAATAATCGTATCGCACAGGTTTTCTTCCACTGCTAATTCCAGGCTATAATAACATGCTAATATTCTACAGACAGGGCTTGGTGAAATGTGAAAATTTAAGAGACATTGATCAATCAGAATACACTTTGAGTCGGTGAATAACAGTTTACCTGAAACACTAGCGGAAATATATGCCAAATCTTTGAAAAACTCAAAGTAACACCGACAAACTGCCTGGCGTTCTCTTGTTAGGCGCGATGTATCCTGGTCAATTCCAGCCATTTTAATAGCATAAGACAAAAAATACTCATATTCAGAGCTGATTTTTATAATTATTCGCCAATATCTTCGATAAAATCACCAAAGCAAGATTTCTATGGGTAATGTTAGTGTTATTCCTATACCAACCTGAATTCAGCAACCCAAAATGTTACTGAATAGTCTGTTACCAACTTAAATTCGATTTTTCACAGCCAACCGAGATGTCAATAATTCTTAAACGGAGTATATGTACCTACATGGAAAGACATTAACAAGAACAGATAATATGCAGGTAACTAAATCCTTCCTAGAACTAATCGAATTTGAATCTTGCGAACGTCGGTGATGGCGAAAATTCCACCATATCGTAAATTCCATACTTTCGTCGAAACAATCCATAAATCTGCCGTCAAATTGGGGGTATTAATGGCGGCGGCGGACGGCGTAACGCTCGGATCGATCTCTCCCGAGTTTCGGGCATTCCGACGTCGGCGGCGACGGCAACGGCGGTGAAAAAAGTATCGAACATGGAGGACATGGATGACGAATGGCCTTGTTCGCATTATAAATTTAAAGAATATCGAGCCGGTCGACCCGCCTCGTTCGACTCGCGGTCACGCCATCCTTCCAACGATGCGGGATTTGTTCATTTTTTTAAAGGATGGCTGAAAAAAAATCGGTAGGGAAATGAATTATCCTGATTTTAAAGAACAGAACAAATTAAATTAGACTTAGAGTTAGTTTATGTTATGTATATAGTTGTTGTAATATTTTTTTTTTATTCCACCAAATGTCAAGTCTTATTGAATTTATTGTTGTTCATTTTTTTAAGGGATGGCTGAAAAAAAAATGGTAGGGAAATGAATTATCCTGATTTTAAAGAAGAGAACAAATTAAATTAAACTCAGAGTTAGTTTATGTTATGTATACAGTTGTTGTAATAATTTTTTTTTATTCCACCAAATGTCAAGTCTTATTGAATTTATTGTTGTTCATTTTTTTAAGGGATGGCTGAAAAAAAATCGGTAGGGAAATGAATTATCCTGATTTTAAAGAAGAGAACAAATTAAATTAGACTTAGAGTTAGTTTATGTTATGTATACAGTTGTTGTAATAATTTTTTTTTTATTCCACCAAATGTCAAGTCTTATTGAATTTATTTACTGTATACTTTTGTAAAATTTCATCCCCGATACCAGTTTAGGGTACCGTTTAGAGGATTATGAATATTTATTTCTTCTGTAATTTCATTGAATCATTTCAACAAAAATTTGAAACATAACAAAAATTGCTTAAATTTCCACAAGAATGAGCGATATCGAATTAAGGGGTATACACCCTATATACAGGGTGTTCCTATATTGAAAATACAAACGAAGAGTGGAAATTCCTCAGGTAATTTAAAGAACAAAAAGTCCTATAAACAGGTGATCGCAAACGTTTCGTTTTCGAGATACAAGGTGTTTGAGTTTGAATTTCTTTCAAATTTTTTTCTTTTCATAGTATCTACACTTCGCAAGATATTCAACTGAGAAAGTTCAATTTAACGTGCCAAAACAAGGAATGAATGAATTCAGCACAGCTAACTAACTGAATTTTTATGACAATTTGGATCTTTCTGAGGATTTCGAGAGAATCGTTCAAAATTCTCTTCTCGAAATCGGTAGCAGATACGACAAAACTACGAGATATATAAAGTAGAATATAACAATGAAGCTGTTCTTTACTTTTTTAAAATGAACAGTGGCTCACCAAAAAAAAGTTCTAGGGGAAAACAGAAGACAGTGTTCCATAAAAATTATCTCCCTCTATATTGGCTATCGAAATTGGCAGGTCACATGGTGTGAACTCTCAATTGTAATATCTATGCCAAATTTCAGTTGAATATCTTGTGAAGTGTAGATACTATAAGGAAAAAATTACGAAAAGCACTGCCGTGAAGGCAGGAGCTTTTGAGCGCTCGTACATGCACCTTGTAGGTAGATTCGCATTCTCCAGTTTTACAAACCAATTGGAAAGATTTTGACAGCTGTCAAAAAAAATTTCAAACCAACGCGAAAATCCAGACTTCACGTCAGTGCTTTGGGTCCATTTTTTCGATAATTCGCTAGAATTTTTTACGGTATCTATGGTCTTGGTAATGCAATCTGGACAAAATTATACATTATTCTTCATATATGTGCGAAATTTCATTTCAATCCAATAAGTATTTTCGAAGTTATCAGAAAAAATATAGTTTGAACGGCAATATTTACGGAACCCCTACTCTAATTTGGCTCATTGATAAAAAGGATCGCGAAATTCGCGATCCGAACCTATCCTGAAAATTTCAAGTCACTAGGCCATTTTGTTCGAAAGTTATGATTTTCTATGGTTTCTATGATTCTGATAATACGATCTGGAAGAAATGTAGCTCGAATATATAATTCTCAATTTAAATTCAAAATTTCGTCGAGATCGAATCCATAATTTCGAAATGATCAAGAAAACTGAATTTCAAACAGCCATATTTACGGAACCCCTAGTCTTATTTTGCTCATTGATACACGTGAACGCTACATTTACGATCCACACCTATCCTGACAATTTCAAGTCTCTAGGCCTTTCCATTACAAAGTTATAATTTTCTATGGTTTCTATGGTTCTGGTCATGAGAGCTGGACAAAATTCTGCATGTAGCTTGAGTACGTAATTATCCATCTGAGTGCAAAATTTCACCTCGATCGAATCAGTAGTTTCGGAGTAATCAGAAAAACAAAATTTCGAGCGGCCATATTTACGGAAACCCTTGGCGAATTTTGCCCAATAACGAACTTAACCGCGGAATTTGAGATTCGACCCTACCCTGAAAATTTCAAGTTTCTAGGACATTCCGTTCGAGAGTTATCGTGTATACGGCCGGCCGGACGGACAGACTCGAATTTTCCGACGGATTCGTCATCAGTGAGTCGAACTCTATCGATTGAGACCATTTTCGGCTCAAAATTCGAAAAATACAGACATCGTGACGAAATGATATAGCCCTCGTGTAAGTAGTACGAGCGCTCAAAAACTCGAAAAAAAAATTCAAACTTTAACACCCTGTATCTCGAAAACGAACCGTTTGTATGGGATTTTTTTTTCTGAAAATTACTCAAAAAATCTCCCCCCTTCGTTCGTACCTCCAATTCAGGAACACCCTATACGTACGGCTGAGAACAGACGCGCCACACCTTAAAACGATAAACCGCATAACATCCCCATAACATCGCAACCCCCCTTGCGCCATTTGCATCAACAAGTTACACGCCTAATACTCCAATTTTTCCTTTTACGACCGCGGAATAGACTGTGCGCCTCGTATATTCGTAGATGAAAAATGCCCTCCGGAGATAAATTCCGAGATGAATAACGTCCCCGAAAACAAGACCGTCGCGTCCCGGCGACCCGCAAACAGACTCGTACATCTGCGACTTTTAAGATAATATAAGCCAAACACGACGATAAATTCGGGAGTCGAGAGGGGGGATGTTAAAGGAAACGAGATCGTTTTTATTAGTTATGTAATGAATAAAGTCCAAAATCTTCTGAAAATAATTCATTTACAGTTCGCTAACTCTAATTCATATACGCCACTTAATAATTTATCTACACGCTATTTAGTCCTATACTGTAATATGCTGTACCACTTCACAGTTTCTCGAAGGCTCTGGAACGCCTTGGTTTGTCCTGGTCGCGTCTAGAATAATCGGAAGTCGCGACAGGTCCGGCTAAGTTCGTCTCAGTAATTTGTTGCATCCCATAAGTTTATTAGTAAAATCTAGCGAGTGTTCTTGAATCCATTCTGAACTAAACGCGAACAGAATTGTATTGAACAAATATTGGTCGTTGAAGTTTTCAAATCACAAAATGAAACAGGAAAATATGTATTAGATAGACATGTGCAAAGGATAAATTTCGATGTTCCATGCGGTTACGTGTATTGATTGGCTTGCTTTATTAGTCTATCTAATACATATTTTCTTGTTTCATTTTGTGATTTAGATTGTATCGTTTTACGTAGAGAACGAGGCGGAATCGCCGAAACGAAGAAAATTGATACATCCAATAAAATAATTCAACTCTAAAATTACCCTCTCACCTCGGTTGTTTCCCAGCGAAGGGCGCCTCCCCGGAGGTGAAAATAACGACGTCCTCCTCACGTAGCGTCCTCCACGTCGAGGCGTCGAGGCCGGGCGCCGCCGTCGCACCCCACTCTTTTGTGGAAACGACGTCATCGCGCGAACACTGAATTATTCACCGTGGTTCTCCTACTCTATGTTTGCCGACGTTCGGCAATTTGTCACGTGTTTCGAGATGGATCTCGAAATTGAATCATTACGACGTCTCCACACACCGGGAGGAACGACAACGAACATGGAAATATACTCGGAAGACATTTTTTTCAGCGTTGCCACCAAGGAAGAATTTGTAGATCGTTGAACTCCCCGATCTTTCATGAAAAGTCTCAATTAGGGAGGATGGTCTCTTCGCTTTTTTGTTCGGAATCGGCTACCTGTGAGAACACATCGTGTCGCGTGACTCCTGGTGGCATAGACTCTGTGCAGACGACGACGGCGCTATTGGAAATGCCTGAAATATATTTATGAACCCAGTCGCCTATTAGGCGGTGAAGAATGGTGTGTTTGCAGGCGAATTTGTCTTCTTTCCACGAAAAAAACAACAGGGTATTTATAAATGATTGTAACATGGTAGTGGGTTTGGAAATATTCCTATTTAGTCGCTTTATAGGCATACACTTGCAATTCCAGCCACAGAATTCATTTTCTGCGTCCATGACAGACATAACCACACTTCATTGTTCATTTACATTAATTGGCAATAATAAATGACTTTTCTTCATAATCTTCCCCCTTGTACTTGAATGGAACCGTTTTCCAAGTCCTTTCTAGAAATTTGAAGGTATTGTATTCCTTCATGGAATAACTCATTGAGCATTGGTGAATGTACCGTCACGACAATAGGACATCATGGTAATAGTGTATTGTTCAAAAGGCCTTGTAGATTTCAATAATTTTTACAGTTTTTGAAACAGAAAGTGGACGAATTTTAATGAGAATGGACATAAATAATAATTCAGCGGTTTTTCACAACTTTCAAGGTCAAGGATTTTATTCACAAAACCAGATTTTTGGAAAAAATTGAGAAAAGCACTGCCGTGAAGGCAGGAGCTTTTGAGCGCTCGTACATCCACCTTGTTGGTAGATTCGCATTTTCCAGTTCTAGAAATCAATCGAAGGGATTTTCGACAGTTGTCAAAAAAATTCTCAAACTTAGGCGAAAATCCAGACTTCAAGTCAGTGCTTTAGGTGACCAATTTGTTTTTCGATAATTCGCTAGAATTTTCTACGGTATCTATGGTCTTGGTGGTGCGATCTGGACAAAATTTGGCACGTAGTTTGAATTCATTATTCCTAAGCTAGGTGCAATTTGCAATTTCATCCAAATCCAATAGGTATTTTCGAAATTATCAGGAAAAAAATATTTTGAACAGCCATATTTACGGAACCCCTAGTCTGATTTTGCTCATTGATGAACGTGGCCGCGATATTCGCGATCAAAACCCACCCTGAAAATTTCAAGTTCCTAGGCCTTTCCGTTCAAAAGTTAAAATTTTCTATGGTTCTGGTCATGCGATCTGGACAAAATATTGTTTTAATATATCATTCTCGATTAAAATACAAAATTTCATCTCGATCCAATCCGTAGTTTCGAAATTATCGAGAAATCAAAATTTCAAACGACCGTATTTACGGAACCCCTAGTATAATTCTGCTCATTAATAACCTTGAACGCGACATTTCAGATCCACACCCATCCTGAAAATTTCAAGTCCCTAGGCCTTTTTGTTCGATGTAGCTTGAATATATCATTCTCCATTAGTATACAAAATTTCGTCACGATCGAATCTGTAGTTTTGAAATTATCAAGAAAACTAAATTTCAAACGACCATATTTACGGAACCCCTCGTATAATTTTGCTCATAGAGGAAAGTGATCACGACATTCGCGAGCCACACCTATACTGAAAATTTCAAGTCCCTAGGCGTTTCCGTTCCAAAGTTACAATTTTCTATGGTTTCTATGGTTCTGGTCATGCGATCTGGACAAATTTTCACATGTAGCTTGAACACCTCATTCTCCATTTGAGTGCAAAATTTCATCTCAATCAAATCTATAGTTTTCAAGTAATCAGGGGAACAAAACTTTGAACGGCCATATTTACGGAACCCCTAGTGGAATTCGGCCCATTAACGAACTTAACCGAGGCATTCGGGAACTGAACCCACACTGAAAATTTCAAGTCTCTAGGTTGATCCATTCGAGAGTTATCGTGCTGACGGCCGGCCGGACGGACAGACTCGAATTTTTCGACGTATTCGTCATCAGTGAGTCGAACATAGGCGATTGAGACTATTTTCGGCTCAAAATTCGAAAAATACAGACATCGTGACGAAATGATATAGCCCTCGTGTAAGTTGTACTAGCGCTCAAAAACTTGAAAAAATTCAAACTTTAACTTCATCTCGAATGCGATCCCATGTTTATGAGACTTCTTTTTCTTGAAATAACTTGAGGAATCTCCCTTCTCCATTTGTACCTTCAATTTAGTAACATCCTGTATATTTGGAAATCTATTAAATAGAACCAAATACATAGCAATTGAAATATCATCGACCTAAAATATTCTGAAAAAATTAACACATTTACTGTACACTAACCTACCCTTTTTTCTCCGAAATATTTGAAGTATTTTCTTCAGTGGCAACATTTTCATACACGCTTTAGTAGTTTTAGAAGACACTAATTTCAACATTCTATTGTCAGATTGAAAATCGCAGCAAAATCGCAGTCTTTCGAACCTTCTTTGGCATATATTATCGATGAAACATTTTTATTCAAAATTTTGGTTTTGATTCTATTAATGAGAAAGGTAGGCATAGCATTTTTTTTTTTGCAAAATTCGATAATTCAAGGTTTTTTTTCTCATTTCCATTATAGTTCCATGATATGTAGTTCGAAAAACTACCAAAATCTACCGTTCAATTTCTTCCTACTAACAATATTGAAATTATAACGAAAATCTACCGAAATTGGTCGCGTCCGATCCAACTCCACGTCCGCG
This sequence comes from Aphidecta obliterata, assembly GCA_963966015.1. Classification (NCBI taxonomy): domain Eukaryota; kingdom Metazoa; phylum Arthropoda; class Insecta; order Coleoptera; family Coccinellidae; genus Aphidecta; species Aphidecta obliterata. Next base: position 133,061 of record OZ014434.1, on the reverse strand, counting down.
AATTTCGTTAGAAAAACGATGATGAAGAAAAGGTCATCGATATTCCGCGCGAGAACGTTCCAAGTAGAAACATAACTAATTTTCTCGTTCATCCGTGTAAACAACCATAGAAATATAGCAATAACTCCACGTTACGTGTCTCGAATCGAGTTCCGAGACTTGGAAAATGAGTTTTTCGGCAAGAAAAACAAGAAACGAGTCTGTCGGATGGAAAGAGACGGAGTCGGAGTAATTCCGCTGGTTAAGTCGGTGCCCTGTCCGGGCCATTCCGGCGAAGAGGAAGCGAAGAGGGGCGCTGATTGGTTAAGATAACTATATTTGTGAATTCGAGTCGTATTTCGTACCGAAACTTGGTATAACTATCGCAAACAACGTTAAGAGATTCTGGAAGTTTCTGTTAATCTATTCCGATTGTTCCAGAGAGGTCCCCGTATTATTGAATTCGATTTGAGAAATTGGTGATTTATAGGGTCCGGCCCTTCTCTGATTCGATTTGCTTATTGAATAATTTGTTTGAGGGTCGAAGTTCTCGTGTCCCGACACTAATCCACGGCAAACAGTTAGGGGTGGCGCTGAAATTCGATATATACTCGTTTTAATTCAGATACCTATTTTCTTTCTTCACCCCGCTCATTTTTGTATGTGAATAATCATAGAATCCCGAAGCGAAGCCTTTAGCACGGTTCATTTATCAGATCTATGGTCGCGACCGGAAATTATTACACCGTGCAATGCGCTCGTTTGCATTAGGCTTCTAAATCCCTAATTTATCGACCCGGTTATAAATTGTATGTATATATCAAGCTGCTTGAGACGTATTGTGGCGTTATTAAGTTTATTGTCGTTATTATTCATAACTCCGTGTATTTAGGGACAGGATGTTTTAATTATGTTTGTTCGGCTGAATTGTATCGTTTAATTTGTTGAATTTTTCTTCACTCGCCGAATTGATCTGATAAGAATTGGGCTATTGTTATCTACTGGAATGCTACTCGGACTTTGTTCGGTTTATTGATCTAAATCTACGAAAAAATGGCCGTAAATAAGATGAGATCGAACTCCGTCTAGATTCGTACCCGTGTTAGTTCTTAAATTCGATAGTTTCTCAAGTTGAATGGAACATACTGTTATGGTTCTTTCAAGATATTATAATTTACAATTTTGGAATTTATGAAAACCACTAACAATATTCGAATGATTTTGTTTTAATTAAATATTAAATGTAAGGAATATTATATATTTATATATTTTTAATTTTCCCGAGACTTTATTTCAATGAGCGTTCTTAAGGTGGAAAAGCAATAATTTCAATACAATTTATTGAAAAAAAAACTCAAATAAACTAATTCTAACAAAATGAAAAATTCTTAATTAATAAATCTTTTTGAACTATGTATGTATGTATTTATAAATGTACACACTCACAGAGAACAGTCCAAATAAAATTCCTTCAATTTTCCCTGAATTGAACAAATTCCCAAATACTATGATGATTTTCCATCCCACGATGTTTCCAAATACACATAATGTATCATGTTTTCTTTGGAAAAATTCTATAGATAATTTTTAATTTTTTTTTGGTTGATACTTAGTAATATCAGTAGTTATTCTTAATTTTTTGGAGAAATTCAATGAAAATAAAGAAGAAAATATTTCAGTTACAGACCATTTCATTAAATCTATGAATGACATTATTCCTGACGGTAGGTACTTGAAAGTCCATATTTTGGATTTTTCCTTCAAGATTGGCACATAAAATAATTTCGTAAAAAATGTCACTTAAGTATACCTATATAAAGGAAATTTGTTAAAGAATCAATTCTTCAAAAAAAAATTATTCGAGAGTTCTTGGAATGTTTCTATAAAATTTTATGATTTTTTCGCCAAAAAACTCATTTTTTTTGAAATTCTCGAAGAATGCTACAAGAAAACGATGAGGTTTTTGAAAAAACCGACTGAATATTCGAAATACACGTGGTCGCATTCGGTAGTCAGGAAAATTTCAAGAAGATTGGCGCATACAATTTTTTCAACAAAAAATGTAACCTATGTTATATATGAAGAAAATTTGGTAAAAAATCGATTCTTCAGTATGGCAAGAAAATATATGCAATCTCCATAAATTAGAGATGAATATCCTGAATACGTTCTTTCTTTTCGCGAGAAATAATTTTTCTGATCGCTATGGCACTTTGAAGTTGGAAATTTTTGAAATCTCATATTTCACATGTCCAAATTTGAGGTTTTTGAGCGCTCGTACTACTTACACGAGGGCTATATCATTTCGTCACGATGTCTGTATTTTTCGAATTTTGAGCCGAAAATGGTCTCAATCGACTATGTTCGACTAACTGATGACGAATCCGTCGGAAAATTCGAGTCTGTCCGTCCGGCCGTCCGTAAGCACGATAACTCTCGAACGGAACAACCTAGAGACTTGAAATTTCAGTGTGGGTTCAGTTCCCGAATGGCTCGGTTGAGTTCGTTAATGGGCCAAATTCCACCAAGGGTTCCGTAAATATGGCCGTTCAAAGTTTTGTTTCCCTGATTACTTGAAAACTATAGATTTGATCGAGATGAAATTTTGCACTCGAATGGAAAATGAGGTGTTCAAGCTACATGTGGAATTTTGTCCAGATCGCATGACCAGAACCATAGAAACCGTAGAAAATTGTAACTTTTGAACGGAAACGCCTAGAGACTTGAAATTTTCAGGATAGGTGTGGATCTCGAATGTCGTGATCACGTTCATCTATGAGCAACAATATACAACGGGTTCCGTATATACGATCGTTTGAAATTTTGTTTTTTCGATAAATTCGAAACTACGGATTCGATCGAGATGAAATTTTGTATTTCAATCGAGAATGATATATTGAAGCAATATTTTGTCCAGATCGCATGACCAGAACCATGGAAACCATAGAAAATTGTAACTTTTGAACGGAAACGCCTAGGGACTTGAAATTTTCAGGATAGGTGTGGATCTCGAATGTCGTGATCACGTTCATCTATGAGCAAAATTATACTAGGGGTTCCGTAAATATGGTCGTTTGAAATTTAGTTTTCTTGATAATTTCAAAACTACAGATTCGATCGTGACGAAATTCTGTATACTAATGTAGAAGGATATATTCAAGCTACATTTCTCCAGATCACATGACCGGAACCATCGAAACCATAGAGAATGATATATTAAAACAATATTTTGTCCAGATCGCATGACCAGAACCATAGAAACCATAGAAAATTGTAACTTTTGAACGGAAACGCCTAGGAACTTGAAATTTTCAGGGTGGGTTTGGATCGCGAATATCGCGGTCATGTTCATCAATGAGCAAAATGAGACTAGGGTTTCCGTAAATATGGCCGTTCAAAATATTTTTTTCCAGATGGTTTCGGAACTACTGATCGGATTGGAATGAAATTATGCATCTAGCTGAGGAATAATGTATTCAAACTACGTACAAAATTTTGTCCAGAACGCATCACCAAGAAAATTCTAGCGAATTATCAAAAAAAAATTGATCAGCTGAAGCACTGACATGAAGTCTGGAGTTTCAGAATTTTTTTGACAGCTGTCGAATATTCCTTCAATTGATTTCTAAAACTGGAAAATGTGAATCTACCTACAAGGTGCATGTACGAGCGCTCAAAAGCTCCTGCCTTCACGGCAGTGCTTTTCGTAATTTTTTTCTATATGGAAGTGGATGAACTTTATGAGTTATGAATTTCTGTACATTTGTTTGCATGCTTTGGGTAGCGATAAAAAATATTCGAGAGTTCTTGGAATGTTTCTATAGAATTTTATCCTTTTTCGCCAAAAAACTCATTTTTTGAAAATTTTCGACGTGTGCTACAAGGAACAGATACAAAATTGAAAATGAAATTCTGAAAAAAAATTGAGTTGTATTTCAAATCCTTCAAAAAACAAAAAAATAAGAAAAAAATCTAAAAATTCAAGTTTTATCATTATTTGGGCACTAAAGGGTTAATATACCAATAGATAAGCAGGAAACCGTAAGTATAAAACTCTTGTCATTTTTTTGGGAAAAATATCAAACTTAAAATTTCATCATAAAATATGACCAATATTATTTCCGTTAAAGTAGAAATTTGGAAATTTTTTTTTTTTCAAATAAATGACGACAATTATTTCACGGTTTTCTGCATATGTATTTGTATTTTAATGAAGAATATTACACCATGAAGAAACTGACGGATTTGATTTATTTCTGAGCGTGTTGCACAAAAACGTTATGCGGTGGAGTAAAAATCATAATTTTGAAAAAAAATTTCTAACGGTAATATTTTTTTTCCTACGGGGACGAAAAAAGCCAATAAACACATTTTGTGGCTGGGAATTTTACATAATAAACTAGATGACCCGGCAAACGTTGTTTTGCCATATCTCTCCCTTTTTTCGCAATTTCAAAATTGCTCGAGGCCTTCGGCCTCTCTTACCTTAGGAAAGACCGTTTCTCCCTCTCGAAAACGCGGGGGGCGCTTCGCGCCCCCGGTCTCTCCCTTTTTTCGCAATTTAAAAATTGCTCGAGGCCTTCGGCCTCTCGTCTCAAAATAACCTAACCTAAACCTAACCTAGCTGACCCGGCAAACGTTGTTTTGCCATATCTCTCCCTTTTTTCGCAATTTCAAAATTGCTCGAGGCCTTCGGCCTCTCTTACCTTAGGAAAGCCCGTTTCTCCCTCTCGAAAACGCGGGGGGCGCTTCGCGCCCTCGGTCTCTCCCTGTTTTCGCAATTTAAAAATTGCTCGAGGCCTTCGGCCTCTCGTCTCAAAATAACCTAACCTAAACCTAACCTAGCTGACCCGGCAAACGTTGTTTTGCCATATCTCTCCCTTTTTTCGCAATTTCAAAATTGCTCGAGGCCTTCGGCCTCTCTTACCTTAGGAAAGCCCGCTTCGCGCCCCCGGTCTCTCCCTTTTTTCGCAATTTAAAAATTGCTCGAGGCCTTCGGCCTCTCGTCTCAAAATAACCTAACCTAAACCTAACCTAGCTGACCCGGCAAACGTTGTTTTGCCATATCTCTCCCTTTTTTCGCAATTTCAAAATTGCTCGAGGCCTTCGGCCTCTCTTACCTTAGGAAAGCCCGCTTCGCGCCCCCGGTCTCTCCCTTTTTTCGCAATTTAAAAATTGCTCGAGGCCTTCGGCCTCTCGTCTCAAAATAACCTAACCTAAACCTAACCTAGCTGACCCGGCAAACGTTGTTTTGCCATATCTCTCCCTGTTTTCGCAATTTAAAAATTGCTCGAGGCCTTCGGCCTCTCGTCTCAAAATAACCTAACCTAAACCTAACCTAGCTGACCCGGCAAACGTTGTTTTGCCATATCTCTCCCTTTTTTCGCAATTTCAAAATTGCTCGAGGCCTTCGGCCTCTCGTCTCAAAATAACCTAACCTAAACCTAACCTAGCTGACCCGGCAAACGTTGTTTTGCCATATCTCTCCCTTTTTTCGCAATTTCAAAATTGCTCGAGGCCTTCGGCCTCTCTTACCTTAGGAAAGACCGTTTCTCCCTCTCGAAAACGCGGGGGGCGCTTCGCGCCCCCGGTCTCTCCCTTTTTTCGCAATTTAAAAATTGCTCGAGGCCTTCGGCCTCTCGTCTCAAAATAACCTAACCTAAACCTAACCTAGCTGACCCGGCAAACGTTGTTTTGCCATATCTCTCCCTTTTTTCGCAATTTCAAAATTGCTCGAGGCCTTCGGCCTCTCTTACCTTAGGAAAGCCCGTTTCTCCCTCTCGAAAACGCGGGGGGCGCTTCGCGCCCTCGGTCTCTCCCTGTTTTCGCAATTTAAAAATTGCTCGAGGCCTTCGGCCTCTCGTCTCAAAATAACCTAACCTAAACCTAACCTAGCTGACCCGGCAAACGTTGTTTTGCCATATCTCTCCCTTTTTTCGCAATTTCAAAATTGCTCGAGGCCTTCGGCCTCTCTTACCTTAGGAAAGCCCGTTTCTCCCTCTCGAAAACGCGGGGGGCGCTTCGCGCCCTCGGTCTCTCCCTGTTTTCGCAATTTAAAAATTGCTCGAGGCCTTCGGCCTCTCGTCTCAAAATAACCTAACCTAAACCTAACCTAGCTGACCCGGCAAACGTTGTTTTGCCATATCTCTCCCTTTTTTCGCAATTTCAAAATTGCTCGAGGCCTTCGGCCTCTCTTACCTTAGGAAAGCCCGCTTCGCGCCCCCGGTCTCTCCCTTTTTTCGCAATTTAAAAATTGCTCGAGGCCTTCGGCCTCTCGTCTCAAAATAACCTAACCTAAACCTAACCTAGCTGACCCGGCAAACGTTGTTTTGCCATATCTCTCCCTTTTTTCGCAATTTCAAAATTGCTCGAGGCCTTCGGCCTCTCGTCTCAAAATAACCTAACCTAAACCTAACCTAGCTGACCCGGCAAACGTTGTTTTGCCATATCTCTCCCTTTTTTCGCAATTTCAAAATTGCTCGAGGCCTTCGGCCTCTCTTACCTTAGGAAAGACCGTTTCTCCCTCTCGAAAACGCGGGGGGCGCTTCGCGCCCCCGGTCTCTCCCTTTTTTCGCAATTTAAAAATTGCTCGAGGCCTTCGGCCTCTCGTCTCAAAATAACCTAACCTAAACCTAACCTAGCTGACCCGGCAAACGTTGTTTTGCCATATCTCTCCCTTTTTTCGCAATTTCAAAATTGCTCGAGGCCTTCGGCCTCTCTTACCTTAGGAAAGCCCGTTTCTCCCTCTCGAAAACGCGGGGGGCGCTTCGCGCCCTCGGTCTCTCCCTGTTTTCGCAATTTAAAAATTGCTCGAGGCCTTCGGCCTCTCGTCTCAAAATAACCTAACCTAAACCTAACCTAGCTGACCCGGCAAACGTTGTTTTGCCATATCTCTCCCTTTTTTCGCAATTTCAAAATTGCTCGAGGCCTTCGGCCTCTCTTACCTTAGGAAAGACCGTTTCTCCCTCTCGAAAACGCGGGGGGCGCTTCGCGCCCCCGGTCTCTCCCTTTTTTCGCAATTTAAAAATTGCTCGAGGCCTTCGGCCTCTCGTCTCAAAATAACCTAACCTAAACCTAACCTAGCTGACCCGGCAAACGTTGTTTTGCCATATCTCTCCCTTTTTTCGCAATTTCAAAATTGCTCGAGGCCTTCGGCCTCTCTTACCTTAGGAAAGCCCGTTTCTCCCTCTCGAAAACGCGGGGGGCGCTTCGCGCCCTCGGTCTCTCCCTTTTTTCGCAATTTAAAAATTGCTCGAGGCCTTCGGCCTCTCGTCTCAAAATAACCTAACCTAAACCTAACCTAGCTGACCCGGCAAACGTTGTTTTGCCATATCTCTCCCTTTTTTCGCAATTTCAAAATTGCTCGAGGCCTTCGGCCTCTCTTACCTTAGGAAAGCCCGTTTCTCCCTCTCGAAAACGCGGGGGGCGCTTCGCGCCTCCGGTCTCTCCCTTTTTTCGCAATTTAAAAATTGCTCGAGGCCTTCGGCCTCTCGTCTCAAAATAACCTAACCTAAACCTAACCTAGCTGACCCGGCAAACGTTGTTTTGCCATATCTCTCCCTTTTTTCGCAATTTCAAAATTGCTCGAGGCCTTCGGCCTCTCTTACCTTAGGAAAGCCCGTTTCTCCCTCTCGAAAACGCGGGGGGCGCTTCGCGCCTCCGGTCTCTCCCTTTTTTCGCAATTTAAAAATTGCTCGAGGCCTTCGGCCTCTCGTCTCAAAATAACCTAACCTAAACCTAACCTAGCTGACCCGGCAAACGTTGTTTTGCCATATCTCTCCCTTTTTTCGCAATTTCAAAATTGCTCGAGGCCTTCGGCCTCTCTTACCTTAGGAAAGCCCGTTTCTCCCTCTCGAAAACGCGGGGGGCGCTTCGCGCCTCCGGTCTCTCCCTTTTTTCGCAATTTAAAAATTGCTCGAGGCCTTCGGCCTCTCGTCTCAAAATAACCTAACCTAAACCTAACCTAGCTGACCCGGCAAACGTTGTTTTGCCATATCTCTCCCTTTTTTCGCAATTTCAAAATTGCTCGAGGCCTTCGGCCTCTCTTACCTTAGGAAAGCCCGTTTCTCCCTCTCGAAAACGCGGGGGGCGCTTCGCGCCTCCGGTCTCTCCCTTTTTTCGCAATTTCAAAATTGCTCGAGGCCTTCGGCCTTTCGTTGTTCTGGCTATTAAAATATAAGGGTTGATCGTAGAAGGGTGAAAATTGGGGATTGTATGTATTTTTGTATGTTGTATCATAAAAAAATAGAAATTAGAAATTTTGTCTAAAAAATTAAAAAAAAAATTTAGGGGTGGACTACCCCTAACATTCAGGGGGATGAAAAATAGATGTTGGCCGATTCTGATAGATACCGGATAAGCACAAAAAATTTCATCAAAATCGGTTAAGCCGTTTCGGAGGAGTATGGCAACGAACACTGTGGACACGAGAATTTTATATATTAGATTATGATGTGAAATTTATTATGTAAAATTTACATAATAAATTTTATATGAATTTTACAAATAAATTTTACATGAATTCTAATCCTGAAAATTCCCTAGACCTTTTCGTTCGAAAGTTGTGATTTTCTATGGTTTCTATGGTTCTGATCAAACGACAATATTTACGGAACCCCAAGTCTTATTTTGCGTCGTTATTCCTCCTTATCGTCCACTCTTGCATATCGAACAGAAAGAAATTCGATGTTTACCTAGTATTTTCTAAGATTTGTATTAATCTCGTTTGATTCATGTTTTCGACGTTTTTGTCCCGATTTCCTTTGAATATATCGTTACATCAACCCGAAGTAATAACCACGTATCTTCCGAGAGAAAAAAAACCATCTCATATAAATCGCGGATGGAGTTGACGAGGAAACGGCGTTATTGAAAAATACGAAGAGAATCGCACAGAATTCATTCCCGATCCCGAACCGAGGCGGAACAATTTCGTTAAGGTGGAGGTCGCACACCAGCCGAAGGAACGTCTGCGACGCTTCCCGGATCCGCCGAAAACGTCGTCGTAAAAACTTCGGTAGCGAGGAAAACTCGAGTCGTTTCGTTATCTCCGACTTCGGGGTTCTCTCCTCTATGGCAATGACGGAGAGATATCGGGTGCAGGGTGGGATTTTCCGGAATTTCCATCCGATGACTGTCCTCGGAAAAATGGAGAAGAACGTGACTCTTTCATCCGCGTAGTTTTAAGATTGCACTTATTTTTGATTCGGGTGAAAAGAAGCATGTTTCGACATTTCTAGCAAGAAAGAAAAAAATATGGAAGATGAACCTAAAACGTCTTTAAGTTGAAAGGAAGCAAGTTTCAACTTTTCTAGTTAGAAAGAAACAAATGTAACAATGTGAAGGATGAACCTAAAACGTCTCTGAGTTGAGAAGAAGCAAGTTTCAACTTTTCTAGTTAGAAAGAAACAAATGTAAAAATATGAAGGATGAACCTAAAACGTCTCTCAGTTGATAAGAAGCAAGTTTCAACTTTTCTAGTTAGAAAGAAACAAATATAAAAATATGAAGGATGAACCTAAAACGTCTCTGAGTTGAGAAGAAGCAAGTTTCAACTTTTCTAGTTAGAAAGAAACAAATGTAAAAATATGAAGGATGAACCTAAAACGTCTCTCAGTTGATAAGAAGCAAGTTTCAACATTTTTAATAAGAAATAAACAAATATAAAAATATGGAAGATGAACCTAAAACGTCTCTAAGTTGAAAGGAAGGAAGTTTCAACTTTTCTAGTTAGAAAGAAACAAATGTAAAAATATGAAGGATGAACCTAAAACGTCTCTGAGTTGAGAAGAAGCAAGTTTCAACTTTTCTAGTGAGAAAGAAACAAATGTAAAAATATGAAGGATGAACCTAAAACGTCTCTCAGTTGATAAGAAGCAAGTTTCAACATTTTTAATAAGAAATAAGCAAATATAAAAATATGGAAGATGAACCTAAAACGTTTCTAAGTTGAAAGGAAGGAAGTTTCAACTTTTCTAGTTAGAAAGAAACAAATGTAAAAATATGAAGGATGAACCTAAAACGTCTCTGAGTTGAGAAGAAGCAAGTTTCAACTTTTCTAGTTAGAAAGAAACAAATGTAAAAATATGAAGGATGAACCTAAAACGTCTCTCAGTTGATAAGAAGCAAGTTTCAACTTTTCTAGTTAGAAAGAAACAAATGTAAAAATATGAAGGATGAACCTAAAACGTCTCTCAGTTGATAAGAAGCAAGTTTCAACTTTTCTAGTTAGAAAGAAACAAATGTAAAAATATGAAGGAAGAACCTAAAACGTCTCTGAGTTGAGAAGAAGCAAGTTTCAACTTTTCTAGTGAGAAAGAAACAAATGTAAAAATATGAAGGATGAACCTAAAACGTCTCTCAGTTGATAAGAAGCAAGTTTCAACTTTTCTAGTTAGAAAGAAACAAATGTAAAAATATGAAGGATGAACCTAAAACGTCTCTGAGTTGAGAAGTAGCAAGTTTCAACTTTTCTAGTTAGAAAGAAACAAATGTAAAAATATGAAGGATGAACCTAAAACGTCTCTCAGTTGATAAGAAGCAAGTTTCAACTTTTCTAGTTAGAAAGAAACAAATGTAAAAATATGAAGGATGAACCTAAAACGTCTCTGAGTTGAGAAGAAGCAAGTTTCAACTTTTCTAGTTAGAAAGAAACAAATGTAAAAATATGAAGGATGAACCTAAAACGTCTCTCAGTTGATAAGAAGCAAGTTTCAACATTTTTAATAAGAAATAAACAAATATAAAAATATGGAAGATGAACCTAAAACGTCTCTAAGTTGAAAGGAAGGAAGTTTCAACTTTTCTAGTTAGAAAGAAACAAATGTAAAAATATGAAGGATGAACCTAAAACGTCTCTGAGTTGAGAAGAAGCAAGTTTCAACTTTTCTAGTGAGAAAGAAACAAATGTAAAAATATGAAGGATGAACCTAAAACGTCTCTCAGTTGATAAGAAGCAAGTTTCAACATTTTTAATAAGAAATAAGCAAATATAAAAATATGGAAGATGAACCTAAAACGTTTCTAAGTTGAAAGGAAGGAAGTTTCAACTTTTCTAGTTAGAAAGAAACAAATGTAAAAATATGAAGGATGAACCTAAAACGTTTCTAAGTTGAAAGGAAGGAAGTTTCAACTTTTCTAGTTAGAAAGAAACAAATGTAAAAATATGAAGGATGAACCTAAAACGTCTCTCAGTTGATAAGAAGCAAGTTTCAACATTTTTAATAAGAAATAAACAAATATGGAAGATGAACCTAAAACGTTTCTAAGTTGAAAGGAAGGAAGTTTCAACTTTTCTAGTTAGAAAGAAACAAATGTAAAAATATGAAGGATGAACCTAAAACGTCTCTGAGTTGAGAAGAAGCAAGTTTCAACTTTTCTAGTGAGAAAGAAACAAATGTAAAAATAAGAAATATGAACCTAAAACGTGTCGCCATCAGCACAAGTTATAGAAAAACTAGCAGACTCGGCGACGCTATTTCTAGAGCGGATAGATTTTCTTCAGTATCTTTTCCAGAGATTCCAATAGCACTTCTTTACAGTGTTACAGGATAATCCATTCACTCTGGGACACCCTGTATAAAGATAAGGGGATCGGCATAAAAAATGGAATCGCTAATAACCCTCCATTCGGCAGCGATAATCTGCGAGGAGTAATCCTCATCGAGAGGTCCATAATCCGAGAGATTAATCCGGTCCCTGCGATTCAAAAAAGAATTAATTAGGTCTCATCAAGGTTGGATAAGAAAAGTCGCCGACTGAATTATACAAGTACGAGCCTCGGTCGCGCCGAAAGAAATTTCCTCCGGAATATTTATGTTGATTACTTTATAAATATCTGAGGAGCTGTTAACAAATTTAGGACCTTCCGGAGGAAAGACAGGATTCCGGTTAACGGATTCGAGGACGTTGTATTTTCTTTAGTTTTTTAGACAGTCGGTAACACGCTTTCGGATCGATGGGAGTGGAACAAAGAAGGATCTCCACGTAACACAGCATCCCATCCCCTCGCCAACTAATTCCAATTAATTCCGTAGGCTCCCAACATTGTTCGGTACATCATATCCCTTTGTTATCTGTCCAAACATTTCGCCGTAGGTAGGTAGGTAGGAAGGTAGAGGAGAAGGTCCGCATCAAGAAAAATCTCTTGCTCCGTTGCAACAAATGGCCGGTGCTGCGGTCAGAGGCCCTCCCGATCTCGCTTTGAGCGCACCTCTGAAATATGCCGGAGTGTGTGCGAAAGCACGGAATCGGGCGAATTCCATTGTCCGCCGCCGCCGGTTCCTGCTAAACAATGCCCGCAGGTCTGCCGTGATTGTGTGTACACCGTGCTCTCTCTCTGATGGTCGGTATTATTTTTATGCCGGGATCGGAATACCTGAGGTTGTTGGGAGTACCAGAAAGAGATTCTACGCTTGAATTAACTTCCGCCAGGTCCGGTTTTAATGCCCCATTGTTCTTCGCCGCTCGTAAAAATTCCGATCGGGAGCGGGCGCAGATATAAGGGTCGGGATGATTGATACATTCGAAGACTGGTTTCCGGCATACGACGGACGATCGGTATCTTACTATGAAGTAGAAAGGACGGCGTTTTGGCCATCCGATTCTCTTGCAGTTAGTGCTTTCTGCGTTTGTTGGTTGTTGGGTGGGATCTACACGATTTTTGCTGAATTGTTTCAGTTTTATAGTTTATGAATGATTGTAACATCACAAGCGGCTTTGGATTATCGTTTGCTGCTACTAACTCGAACTATAGGTATCATAGAATTAACCCTTAATTGCTCGACAGTACTTCTAAGTAGCAGTTATATCGACGGGTCGTAAAATTTAGTTTTCGATATTCTGCTATTTTTGAGCGCTCGTACTACTTACACGAGGGCTATATCATTTCGTCACGATGTCTGTATTTTTCGAATTTTGAGCCGAAAATGGTCTCAATCGACTATGTTCGACTCACTGATGACGAATCCGTCGGAAAATTCGAGTCTGTCCGTCCGGCCGTCCGTAAGCACGATAACTCTCGAACGGAACAACCTAGAGACTTGAAATTTTCAGTGTGGGTTCGTTTTCCGAATGCCTCGGTTGAGTTCGTTAATGGGCCAAATTCCACCAGGGGTTCCGTAAATATGGCTGTTCAAAGTTTTGTTCTCCTGATTACTTGGAAACTATAGATTTGATCGAGATGAAATTTTGCACTCAAATGGAGAATGAGGTGTTCGAGCTACATGTGAAATTTTGTCCAAATCGCATGACCAGAACTATAGAAATCATAGAAAATTGTAACTTTTGAACGGAAACGCCTAGGGACTTGAAATTTTCAGGATAGGTGTGGATCTCGAATGTCGTGATCACTTTCCTCTATGAGCAAAATTATACGAGGGGTTTCGTAAATATGGTCGTTTGAAATTTAGTTTTCTTGATCATTTCAAAACTACAGATTCGATCGTGACGAAATTTTGTATACTAATGGAGAATGATATATTCAAGCTACATTTCTCCAGATCACATGACCAGAACCATAGAAACCATAGAAAATCATAACTTTCGAACGGAAAGGCCTAGGGACTTGAAATTTTCAGGATAGGTGTGGATCTGAAATGTCGCGTTCGCGTTTATCAATGAGCAGAATTATACTAGGGGTTCCGTAAATACGGTCGTTTGAAATTTTGATTTCTCGATAATTTCGAAACTACGGATTGGATCGAGATGAAATTTTGTATTTTAATCGAGAATGATATATTAAAACAATACTTCGTCCAGATCGCATGACCAGAACCATAGAAACCATAGAAAATTCTAACTTTTGAACGGAAAGGCCTAGGAACTTGAAATTTTCAGGGTGTAAACTCTCAATTGTAATATCTCCCCTCTTTGTTTGTACCTGCAATTTAGGAACACCCTGTATACATATAAATGGGTTTATTTTTTTGCTTAGCGAATGTTAATTAATGCAATATTGTTCATAAATTTCACGAAACATTGAAGTTTTCTACTTTCAATCCAACTTATGGAGGTAAAGAGTATTTTCAGTTAGCAGTAGATTCTTAGTAGATTTTGGAAGAAAAAAGTAGATTTCTGCTGAAGGTTTGGTAGATCCTGAAAATAATATTTGGTAACGCCGAGTTGAATCGGACGCGACAAAGTAATACCTTGAAATATACGCGGGTACGGGAAATTTCGGAACGGGGTTGATTTATATGGGGTAGGCTCTATTCGTCATTATATTCGTCGGAATTTACGTTTCTCTATTTGTACGTACATACAAATATTCGATATTGTATTCGATACCTGCTACCCATCGACGTGTAATCCCGATCGTAAATTTCCATTATGTGACGCCGTCCCATTTTCCCGGCAAACACTGGATGAAAATGAAGAATGTGCTCGGAACAGATGAGGTTATAAATCTGGTGGTAGAGTTGTCGTCCGCCCTGTTCGAGCGCGCCCGAAGAAGGGAAGAGGAAAAAGGGACCGTAGAACTTTACGCAATTAACGGTTAGTTAAATGTTAGATCTCGTCATCAGATTGGCGCGGCTATCAGTCATCTAACTCGGACCCGAAACAGGAGGATTCTTCATTCGACCGGGCGATCCCATCTCGAACACAACGCATCCTCTATGATCCAAGAACAATCGCGACGGCGTTTAATAATCCGCCTTCTTATCGCGCCATCGACCCGGAGATTCACAGACCAGCACAAAAGCTCCTCATTGTCTGAAGAGTTCGTCGGTTGGTATGTAGATCGTTATCGGTTACGTCACGTCCGACAGCTTCGGGATTATTAATAGGATGGTTATTTATTACGACCGCCGGTTGTTGGAGCGTGTTCTCGTGGTGAAAATCGATGGGAAACGAAACATGTAATCCCTGGACCGATCGATTTTATTACAGTGTTTGAGGTTATTTTTCTCCAAACCAGCATCGAATATTCCGACCGATGGAAATTTGATGAATTTTCATTCTCAGAAGCGGTCGTTCCTTTGTTATTGCGCACCGCCCACCTGTAAGCTTTGTGGTAGGACAAGCGGGGGAATTCGAAACCTGTCGAATCATCCTTTCTTTGATCCCTCCGAAACTGGGACTTATTCATATATTCCATTGACAAAGGACCGGCCCGTTCTTTCTATGTACTCGATTGATTTTTCTGAGCACTTTCAATATTTATCACCTATCTGGCTTCAGCTGGGAAAAAAGACTTCGATTCGTACATCAGAATGAAAGTAGTGTTATGGTTCGTTCCAGATATTAATAATATAAAATTTCAAGGAGGGTTCTAATATAATCAGCAATCTCATTCTGAAAACCAACCCCAACTATCAAAAGAACCTATAACTAATATTTCTAAAACTCTAAAATAACGTTCGATTGGTGAGTGCAATTTTCAATTTTTCTTCTTCCAAGCAGCACGCCGTTTCGATATCTCCTTCTCTCCTTCACTTGCCAAATCAACTCAAACTAGGAAATCTACTCTTGCAAAGTTCCAAATACCATTCATTATACCTTTCTTTTTACAAAACCAATCTTTCTGCCAAATTTTCGAAAATTATCGATTTTCCCCCTTGACGTTTCTCTCTCAACTCTTCACTGGCCTGATTTTCCCATTCATATTATTCAATATCTCATTTCCTAGGTAACATTATGATACATTTCATTCTTCATTAACATAACTTAACTATTTACAATTAATCATTTGAACAAATTCACATTTTTCTTATTTTCGAATAATCTGAACCCTCTTTGAAAATATAAAAATATAATAATTTATGAATCGATGGAATTTACTGAATTGATTAAATAAGTTTGAAGGTTCTTGACTTTTGGGTGATATTATTTAAATTTATTTTTCATTTTAATTTCTCGAAACGTTAAGAAATATGACCATTTTTGATTTCCATAACAGTAGATATGAAAAAAGTAAGATTTATCGTTCTTATTTTCAAGGAAACGTTTCGTAAACAGCCGTGAATAAAACTCTCGACCCGAATCTACTGTCAATCGATTTCTGTAAGAAAAATGATATACAGGGTGTTCCTAAATTGGAGGTAAAAACGAAGAGGGGAGATTCCTCAAGTGATTTCGAAAAATGGGATCGCGAACGTTTCCTTTCCGAGATACGGTAGGATAAAGTTTGAATATTTTTAAATTTTTTTTCTTATTTTATCTACACTCCACAAGATATTCAACTGAAATTTGGCATAGATATTACAATTGAGAGTTTACACCATGTAACATGCAAATTTCGATAACAAATCTACAAGGTGATTTTTTTTCTGGAACACTGTCCCCTGTTTTCCTCAAGAACTTTTTTTTAGTGAGCCACTGTTGATTTGTCATAGAAATTCAGTTAATAAGCTGTGGTAAATAAATTATTATCATTAAATTTTATGGTTATTTTCTCGATCTGTAGCAATGATCCATAAAGACTCGTATAATCATTACAAAAAATGTATTACTACAAGAAACACCATCTCGAAAACAAAACGTTTGCGATGCCATGTTTATGAGACTTTTTTTCTTAAAATTACCTAAGAAATCTCCCTTTTTCGTTTGTACCTCCAGTTTAGGAACACCTTGTATATTACGTATATGATCGAATAGAATCGCGAAAAAAAATTACTTTGTTTACTATCGTTAATTTATTGAAAAAAGTATGGTATAAAATACATATGTATATCGAAACTTGGATCACTGTACGATGAGTTTGTGATAGTAAACAAGGTAATTTTCTTTACTTATTCTATTTATTATATATATCTATTAGATAACTATTAAAAATCCACCGACAACTCTATCCAATATCACGTTTATGCTTGTCAAAGTCATCCAAATCCGCCAGAGAAGGAGAAAAAGAGTCAGGTTGTGGGTAGACCGGAAGGATGTAGGTTATTAGAGAAAAATGTTTCAAGTTTTTCCGAGTTTCTCGAGGCAAACAGGCACGGTTATAAATCATGCCAAGCATCAAAATGGAAGTATTTTATCATCGTTTATTTGCTATATTTCTTTGTGCGAGGATCCTGTGTGGAAGCGGGCCTAACGAGGGTTCGCAGCAAGTGCAAGACGATCTCTTCTTATAATGGCTGTCCTTTCATTCCTCCTACGCGCCCCTTCTTCTTCTTCTTCTTCATTCATGTATGCACATGAATATACAGAGATGCAGATCCCTTTTCCGTCTAATTATACCATTGACATTTCGCGAACACGACAATTAGACGATGAAAGAACTTCGCAACAATAAAATCCTCATTAAGCGAGATGGTTGAAATCCAACTGCACCGCTGAACAATCGCAATTTTAAAATGATTATATGTTCTGAATCACAAGGTTCTGATACCATTCGATTTCTTATGAAAAGGTGTATAAAATTTTTTTTCTTGATAACTGTATAAACAGGATGGCATTGAGCTAATCGATAAGGTCAGAATTATATGCGAGAATTCTTTGAGGAATTAGGTTGAGGCCTGAAAAAAAATGTCGAATTTCAATCAGCCTGACACTGAAATTAAAATTTTATCATTTTTCAAGCAATTTAAAAAAAATTATTTGTTCTAAATCACAAGGTTCCTATGATTGGGTCTGATAGCATTCGTCTTCTCATGAAAAAGTGTATTGAAAAAAAATTAATTTGATTACTGTATATACAGGGTGGCATGAAAATAATCGATAAGGTCAGAATTGTATGCGAGAAACCTCATAGAATTTTTCAAGGAATTCGATTAGTAGACCTGAAAAAAAAGTCGAATTTCAATCACACTGACACTGAAATTAAAATTTTATCATTTTTCAAGCAATTTAAAAAAAATTATTAGTTCTAAATCACAAGGTTCCATTGATTGGGTCTGATACCATTCGTTTTCTTATGAAAAAGTGTATTAAACAAAAATTAATTTGATTACTGTATATACAGGGTGGCATAAAAATAATCGATAAGGTCAGAATTGTATGCGAGAATCCTCATAGAATTTTTTAAGGAATTCGATTAGTAGACCTGAAAAAAATGTCGAATTTCAATCACACTGACACTGAAATCAAAATTTTATCATTTTTCAAGCAATTTAAAAACAATTATTTGTTCTAAATCACAAGGTTCCTATGATTGGGTCTGATACCATTAGTTTTCTTATGAAAAAGTGTATTAAAAAAAAATTAATTTGATTACTGTATATACAGGGTGGCATGAAAATAATCGATGAGGTCAGAATTGTATGCGAAAATCCTCATAGAAATTTTTAAGGAATTCGATTAGTAGACCTGAAAAAAATGTCGAATTTCAATCACACTGACACTGAAATTAAATTTTATCATTTTTCAAGCAATTTAAAAACAATTATTTGTTCTAAATCATGAGATTCCTATGATTGGGTCTGATACCATTCGTTTTCTTATGAAAAAGTGTATTAAAAAAAAAATTAATTTGATTACTGTTTATACAGGGTGGCATGAAAATAATCGATAAGGTCAGAATTGTATGCGAGAAACCTCATAGAATTTTTCAAGGAATTCGATTAGTAGACCTGAAAAAAATGTCGAATTTCAATCACACTGACACTGAAATTAAATTTTATCATTTTTCAAGCAATTTAAAAACAATTATTTGTTCTAAATCATGAGATTCCTATGATTGGGTCTGATACCATTCGTTTTCTTATGAAAAAGTGTATTAAAAAAAAAATTAATTTGATTACTGTTTATACAGGGTGGCATGAAAATAATCGATAAGGTCAGAATTGTATGCGAGAAACCTCATAGAATTTTTCAAGGAATTCGATTAGTAGACCTGAAAAAAATTACGAATTTCAATCACACTGACACTGAAATTAAAAATGTATCATTCTTCAAGCAATTTCAAAAAAATATATCTTCTTAATCACAAGGTTCCTATGATTGGGTCTGATACCATTCGTTTTCTTATGAAAAAGTGTATTAAAAAAAAATTAATTTGATTACTGTTTATACAGGGTGGCATGAAAATAATCGATAAGGTCAGAATTGTATGCGAGAAACCTCATAGAATTTTTCAAGGAATTCGATTAGTAGACCTGAAAAAAATGTCGAATTTCAATCACACTGACACTGAAATTAAAAATGTATCATTCTTCAAGCAATTTCAAAAAAATATATCTTCTTAATCACAAGGTTCCTATGATTGGGTCTGATACCATTCGATTTCTTATGAAAAAGTGTATAAAAAGGAATAATTTGATCACTGTTTATACAGGATGGCATGAAGATAATCGATAAGGTGTTGTTAAAATTTTATCGATCTAAGTTTCGAAGTAGATCCCGACAAATTCCTCAATCCTCAAGTTCGCATGCAGGATGTTTCATGAACAATGCTAATTTTTAATTCAATAAAATATTGATTCAATATTAACTCGAGTTTCCTCTTGCATTTCCGCGAGAAATGTCCCCAACTTGATAATGGAAGGTTCCGGCCTTTCCGAATATGGCGAAGAAGAGGGGTAGGTGAGGGACCCTTTTTAAGTAAATCCAGTCGGCTTAGAGAGCGGATCGGAAATGGGAAAAAGAGTCAGCGTCCTAAGAATGAGGAAACGGGAGTGACGCCGTCGTCTGAGGGAAACTTCATCAGGCCGAAACGTGACTGCCATATTTTCCGGGGAGTTTTCCCGGCGTCTAAGTCTTAAGTAGGATCGAAAACCTTTTAAAATTAAACGTGCAATAAATTCGGATTAATTTTCAATAACGGGGACATCCACTTTTCCTGTTTTCATAACGAAATGAGCTATATACCGGCTACCCGGATTTCGTTTAATCTTCTCTCGTCCGCTTCGTGAAAACCTTCCTCGAAAATGGAATATTCTCTTCGTCGAAAATTGTGAAATTTTAGATTCCGTCGAAAAGTATCAATTACTCGGAATGACAGTTTTTCTTCCGCACCTGATACTTCTGAAGCAATTACGAAACGGTTCGGCGAATTTCCTTATTCGAGCAATAAATGGGGCCAATAATTCGAAATAAGGCTTTTATCGGCTCGAACGGATTCGAAACAACAATAGACGTAAAAGGAAATTAGAGGATCCGCCACAAAAGTAGGGTTTATACCCTTATTTTCGTCCAGGCTGAGTAAGATTTTTACGAGAACGTCGTGAAACTTGACATTATTAAACATTTTATAGTAGAGCCGGTTGTAAAAGGAAAATCACCATACAATAAATGTAACATGCAAAACACATAAAACCGGCTGGAAATCTAACGCGGTAATCCGTCTTCGAAATATCCGGACTTTCGAGGTCGCCACATTCGCCTCTGGAAAATGAAAATCGACTAGTTGCGTTAATGGAAATATGAACTGATCAGTGGTTTATTCCCGTTACAAGTTTGGTTGATTTTTCCTTCAACGCCCATTCACCAATTTTTTTTTTTTTTTTGAGCGCTCGTACAACTTACACGAGGGCTATATCATTTCGTCACGATGTCTGTATTTTTCGAATTTCGAGCCGAAAATGGTCTCAATCGACTATGTTCGACTCACTGATGACGAATCCGTCGGAAAATTCGAGTCCGTCCGTCCGGCCGGCCGTAAGCACGATAACTCTCGAACGGATCAACCTAGAGACTTGAAATTTTCAGTGTGGGTTCAGTTCCCGAATGCCTCGGTTAAGTTCGTTAATGGGCCAAATTCCACCAAGGGTTCCGTAAATATGGCCGTTCAAAGTTTTGTTCCCCTGATTACTTGAAAACTACAGTTTGATCGAGATGAAATTCTACACTCAAATGAAGAATGAGGTCATCAAGCTACATGTGAAGTTTTGTCCAGATCACATGACCAGAACCATCGTGATCACGTTCATCTATGAGCAAAATTATACTAGGGGTTCCGTAAATATGGTCGTTTGAAATTTAGTTTTCTTGATAATTTCAAAACTACAGATTCGATCGTGACGAAATTTTGTATTTAAATGGAGAATGATATATTCAAGCTACATTTCTCCAGATCACATGACCAGAACCATAGAAACCATAGAAAATCATAACTTTCGAACGGAAAGGCCTAGGGACTTGAAATTTTCAGGATAGGTGTGGATCTGAAATGTCGCGTTCACGTTTATCAATGAGCAGAATTATACAAGGGGTTCCGTAAAAACGGTAGTTTGAACTTTTATTTTCTCGATAATTTCGAAACTACGGATTCGATCGAGATGAAATTTTGTATTTTGATCGAGAATGATATATTAAAGCAATATTTTATCCAGATCGCATGACCAGAACCATAGAAAATTGTAACTTTTGAACGGAAAGGCGTAGGATCTTGAAATTTTCAGGGTGGGTTTGGATCGCGAATTTCACGGTCACGTTCATCAATGAGCAAAATAAGACTAGGGGTTCCGTAAATATGGCCGTTCAAAATATTTTTTTCCTGATAGTTCCGAAACTACTGATTGGATTGAAATGAAATTTTGCACCTAGCTGAGTAATAATGTATTCAAACTTCGTGCAAAATTTTGTCCAGATCGCAACACCAAGACCATAGATACCGTAGAAATTCTAGCGAATTATCGAAAAAAAATTGATGAGCTGAAGCACTGACATGGATTTTCGCCTAAGTTTCAGAATTTTTTTGACAGCTATCGAAAATTCCTCCAATTAATTTCCAAAATTGGAAAATGCGAATCTACCTACAAGATGGATGTACGAGCGCTCAAAAGCTCCTGACTTCATGGCAGTGCTTTTCGTAATTTTTTCAATTTCAACTCGAAAATGGTGCATTTTAGAGGATAAGTTAATAGAAACTTTTTTTCATATTTTTGGACAAGCTATCACATCCTGAAATCCTGAGCATATATGTATTTTCCACTTGGCCTCCTCTGATTGAGATCTCACGAGCCGCCACTGCTGTTCACTCCCGTTCTCGATTGAAAAATCTGCATAAATACTAGTTTGCCATCATTTGAAACCATCAAGAATCATTCTAGAATGCTCATTTTCAATGAAAAATATTTAAAAATTGAAAAATACGAGTGGGCGTTAAAGTAAAAATTTGCCCAAGTTGGCAGAAAAATGGAAGAAGGAAAATATTTCATCTTGAATGTTGGATACATCAGTCCTATTCCTGTTTCATTTTTCCTTTATTTTGAGACGTTTCCTTCAACTTCAATTAGTCTTTTTCAGATCTGAAATCAATGACGCTACACGTCTTAATTCAATCGAAATTGAGAATATCTCTCGCATTCGCATCGACTTTGATGAATGCGAAATTGATCCGGATGAAAATATATTTTCCGCTTTCAGACACTCATCGAGATCATTAAGGCATTTAAGAAAGGAAAATCGATTGAATGTTCTCCGTCTGAAAATAAATTAACCTAAAAACGGCAGCAAGATTGATGGATTCTTCGGCAGCCGATGAAGCGCACTGCAAATGAGACTTTATAAGCCGGAAATACGCGATGCGCTCTTGAATTTTTCATGGAAAATCGAAAAACTGCAGCTCGAACGACGCCGTCTTGCGGTTGTATGTGGTCGATAATTGGAAGATAAGCGTTCCAGAAAATTATTAATTAACGCCCGCCTAATGGACTATTAACCTTTTGAGCTTCACCGGGTTCGGATTTCATTTTTCCACGGTTTGCATCACGTATAATGTAGCCCGATTCTAATTACGACTTAATTGATTTTTCAACGTGAATTTGCAGCAACAATGATTATGTTCGGATAATTTGTTAGCGTGGATTAATTGATAAACACCAATTAGAAAATGGAAATTCCGGATTATACATGGTTAGATGGCAATAAGATAAAATATCGATTCCAAAATCGAATAGCGATTGTCCCTATTGTCCCTCTCGGTATTTGATAAGTGAATATCGCAGATTCCGAAGTTTTCCCGTTTTGATAGACAGAGAGTCGTTTCTTCGCAACTTACACCGAGAGGTAGGTACATATTTCATGCGAAAAAGTTGGTCTTGAATCGTGCTCCCAATAAAAACTTAACATACACCGTTGTATTTCCCTTTACTTATTCATGCCCGATCCCGGAGGAATGCAGACAACCTTATGGGTCCGAAGTTCCCGCTGATTTGCGAAAGAGAAATGGAAGAAAACTCCAGATAATTCGCTCTGCTACGAGAATTAATTGAACTTCCATTTTCTGCTACGCTTTGCCGGATGTTATAAATTTCGAATTTCATCCGGGTTTTTTTCGTCAGAAATTCGAACTTTCATAAAAATCACTCGACGGAGCGATTTGTGAAAGGAATTCAAATTGAATCGCGGAAAATGGGGAAGAAATCGTAATTACAACTCGAATTAGATGTTCGTGAACAACAATTATTTCATCAAAAAATGTAACTTAAGAATATATGTATAAAGAGAATTTGGTAAAAAATCAATTCTTCAGTATGACAAGGAAATATATGCTATCTATATAAATTAAAGATGAAGATCCTGAATACTTTTTTTTTTCACGAGAAATAATTTTTCTGATCGCTATGGCACTTTGAAATTTTTGAAATCCCATATTTCACATGTCCAAATTTGAGGTTTTTCTATATGGAAATGGATGGACTCTATGAGTTATGGATTTTTGTACATTTGTCTGCTTGCTTTGGGTAGCGAAAAAAATTATTCGAGAGTTCTTGGAATGTTTCTATAAAATTTTATGATTTTTTCGCCAAAAAACTCATTTTTTCGAAATTTTCGACGTGTGCTACACGAACACGATGAGGTTTTTGAAAAAACCGACTGAATATTCGAAATACACGTGTTCGCATTCGATAATCAGGAGAATTTCAAAAAGATTGGCCCATAAAATTTTTTCAACAAAAAATGTAACCTATGTTATATGAAGAAAATTTGGTAAAAAAATCAATTCTTCAGTATGGCAAAAAAAAATATGCAATCATCATAAATTAAAGATGAATATCCTGAATACGTTCTTTCTTTTCACGAGAAATAATTTTTCTGATCGCTATGGCACTTTGAAGTTGAAAATTTTTGAAATCCCATATTTCACATGTCCAAATTTGAGGTTTTTCTATATGGAAATGGATGGACTCTATGAGTTATGGATTTTTGTACATTTGTCTGCATGCTTTGGGTAGCGAGAAAAATTATTCGCGAGTTCTTGGAATGTTTCCATGAAATTTTACGATTTTTTTGCCAAAAAACTAATTTTTTCGAAATTTTCGACGTGTGCTACAAAGAAACGATACAAAATTGAAAATAAAATTCTGAAATAAATTGAGTTGTATTTCAAATCCGTCAAAAAACAAAAAATAAGAAAAAAGTCTGTAAATTAAGTTTTATCATTATTTAAAAGAAGTATTCTTCGTTCGCATGAAATTCAATTGGGAGATATAGGAGCAATTCCATCGATCCTTCGCTTCGCCGCCCCCGATGTTATTTTATTTCTTCGAGATGTTCCTCTCGGCAAAAGCAATTAAAGGGCTAGATACAGAAACTTTCCACAAGTCCCGATAAAAATGTCGACCAGGGCTAATTATTATTCAATTTGACGAGCTCTCAAAGAACTCGCCATCAGATCGAAAGTTTCGGTTTTCCGCGAAGTTTCGAACCGAAAAAAGTTAAGTTTTTAATTAATCCATCGGATATCTATAAATTTCCATCCGAGCTCTCGCCTCCTCCGCGATACGGATTCGTTTTTACGAAACTGAAATTATAATCTGGAAAGAGCGTCAATAGGAAAAGCAAAACGTGAATGTATTTCAATTTTTCCAACTGATATTCGTGCATATAAATTTACTTTTGGGAATTGTAAGGACCGATGATCTTGATCTCATTCCATATACAGGGTGTTCCTAAATTGGAGGTACAAATGAAGAGGGGAGATTCCTTAAGTAATTTCAAGAAAATAAAAAAGTCCCATGAACATGGGATCGCAAACGCTTCGTTTTCGAGATACAGAGTGTTAAAGTTTTTTTTCTCATAGTATCTACACTTCACAAGATATTCAACTAAAATTTTGCATAGATATTACAATTGAGAGTTTACACCATGTGACATGCTAATTTCGAGAGCAAATATACAGGGTAAATTTTCATAACAGTTTGTATTTTTCTGGGGTTTTCGAGAGAATCTTTCAAAATTTTTTTTTTCGAAATCGGTAGCAGATACGACGAAACTACAAGGGACCATTAAGTTAAGTATAACAGCAAAGCCACTTTTAAATTTTTCAAATTAACAGTGGCTCACCAAAAAAAGTTCTGGAGGAAAACAGGGGAAATCCAAATTGTCATGAAAGTTCACCCTGTAAATTTGCTATCGAAATTGGCATGTCACATAGTGTATACTGTGAAGTTGAGAAAAAAAATTGAAACTTCAACACCCTGTATCTCGAAAACGGAACGTTTGTGATCCCATGTTTATAGGAATTTTTCATCTTGAAATTACTTGAGGAATCTCCTCTCTTCATTTGTACCTCCAGTTTAGGAACACCCTGTATAATCAATGTGGTTTTATGAGGATGATATAAAAAATTACGAAAAGCACTGCCGTGAAGGCAGGAGCTTTTGAGCGCTCGTACATGCACCTTGTAGGTAGATTCGCATTTTCCAGTTTTAGAAACCAATTGAAGGAATTTTCGACAGCTGTCACAAAAATTCTGAAACTTAGGCGAAACTCCAGACTTCATGTCAGTGCTTTAGGGGACCAATTTTTTTTCTATGGTCTTGGTGATGCGATCTGGACAAAATTTCGCACGTAGTTTGAAAATATTATTCCTCAGCTAGGTGCAAAATTTCATTCCAAACCGATCAGTAGTTTCGGAACTATCAGGAAAAAAATAGTTTGAACGGCCATATTTACGGAACCCCTAGTCTTATTTTGCTCATTGATGAACGTGCCGTGAAATTTGCGATCCAAACCCACCCTGAGAATTTCAAGTCCCTAGGCTTTTTCATTCGAAAGTTATGATTTTCTATGGTTTCTATGGTTCTGGTCATGCGATCTAGACAAAATATTGCTTCAATATATCATTCTCGATTAAAATCCTTCAAAAAACAAAAATAAGAAAAAAATCTGTAAATTCGAGTTTTATCATTATTTAGGCACTAAAGGGTTAAAACTACGTTGGTCAGATATAAAACAATTTATTAACAAATATGAACACTTTGTTAACAAATATAAGCACAACCAAATTAGGTTATGTTGTTTATCTTACATGTACACAGAATGTCTTGAAGAAATATTCTTCTTTTTCTGACAACTCAAATAAATTAAAAATATACAGTTGACAAATATAAATTGAAATTAATGATTGAAATGAACTAAATAATATAAAATAAGAAGGAGCAACAATTTGTAAATGGAATAAACTTGAAATAAATAACATTGATGGAGGCTAGCGCCATCTACTGCGTCAATCAACAACAACAACAAATGGAAGAGCTCTGCAATTTTCTCCAAATATCGTTGTGAATATTTTGTCGCTTATTATCTACCGAAGATTCTCCAATTCCGGTAAGAAACTCGAGTCGACTAGGATGCTTCTCTCGCATCGTCAGAATTTCCTCTCGTCCAGGAAAGCATCTCAATATCCCTCGATCCCGACGACATAGAACGGTGTTTTCGACCCCGCATTCCTGTTCCTGTTCCCTACCAATATCCGCGCGAAATGCAGAATATGCGCGTCCTCTGCATGCCAATTAGAGAACGGACGCTGTCTCGTTTCCGCGTTGGCGCAAAAAGTAATGCACTTTCCATGTTTCATTATGGATGTCCCTTTTTTTTTCCTGTCCTTCACGGGTTACGATCCGACTTTTTTTATCCTTTCGAGAATTTATTCGCGCGTCGGGGTATTTCTAGGCTGAGGACGTTTTCCTAGATTTTACGTCTTCGGTTGACGTGAATTCTTGGAAGACTGGACGTGCACAATAGGTTGTTATTGCCGCGAAAAAATTGTTTCTCACAAAATTAATGAATATTTTTTGGGTATTGAGGAGGAAACAATGAGGACAAAATTTCACAAAGAAAAATTTTTTTTATTTTCGATATAACGATAAAATAACGTGAAATAATCATATTTTAAATTAATATTGATCTGTTTCTGTGATATACAGGATGTTCCTTAATTGAAGGTTTAAACGAAGAGGGGGGGCTCCTTAAATAATTTTATAAAAAAGTTCCATAAACATGGGATCGCAAACGTTTTGTTGTCGAGATACAGGGTGTTAAAGTTATAATTTTTTTCAATTTTTTTTGTCATAGTATCTACACTTCACAAGATATTCAACTGAAATTTGGCATATATATTACGATTGAAAGTTTACACCATGTGATATGCCAATTTCGATAGCAAATCTACAGGGTGATATGTTTTCTGGAACACTGTCCTCTGTTTTCCTCCAGAACATTTTTTTTGTGAGCCACTGTTCATTTGGAAAAATTTAAAAAGCAGCTTTGTTATTATACTGAACTTTATGGTTTCTTGTAGTTTTGTCGTATCTGCTACCATTTTCGAGAAAAAAATTCGATTCTCTCGAAATCTTCAGAAAAATCCAAATTGTCATAAAAATTTAGTTAGTAAGCTGTGGTTGAATAATTTATTATCAGATTTTATGGTTATTTTCCCGATCGGTAGCAGTGAATCATAAAGATTCGATAAACTCTTATAATCATTACAAAAAATTAAAACAAACTTTAACACCCTTTATCTCGAAAACCAAACGTTTGCGATCCAATGTTCACGAGACTTTTTTTGTTAAAATTATTCAAGGAATCTCCTCTCTTCGTTTGTACCTCCAATTAAGGAACACCCTGAATACGTATATTTCGTTGAAATCAAAGATTCACTCGTTCGTTCTTCTTTCTTCTCAATGTGAATGGGGCATTGTCGTAAACTTTTTCCCGAACGAATTTTCCCATCGAAATAATCAAGTGGAAAATGGGAAAACAAAAGAACGAGGTGGTGAAAATGGCATAATTTCCTTTTCGTCGCGGTGGAGAAGCGAGCGTCGGCTGACGTCGAGACGAGGCGAATTAGAAGAATGGAAGAGAGTTGTTTGCCGAGCAAATTGGTTAAATCGGGCGCGCGGTGTAATCCAGATGCAAAATAAAGGATTAGCGGATCCTCCATTGAGCCGGCTTTTCTCCTCCTCCGCTCCACGCGCCGTCCTGATTGATCGGAGAGAACCGACGCCACCGAAAACAATTACGGTTTCCCGGAGATTTTACCGCCGTCGTTGACTGCGAAGACAACCGGGAACGAAGCAAAAAAAAAACCGGCGACCTTTTCCGCCGATCCTAGTTCAATCTCGGTCTGTACGATCCGTTCCGAGTGAAATCAACTTGCAGAACGGATGCAACATTTCGATTTCTAACTTCGTGAATAACACGAAAGTTTCTTTCTCATCTCAATTCCCGATAATACGATAACAATTATATTCTTTAATACTGGTCTAAAATTAATTCGATTTCGGTAATTCACATGTTCATTTGTTGTCATATTTTCGATAAACCATTCGAACCCCTAGTATAATTTTGTTCATAGATGAACCTGATCACGACATTCGAGATCCACATCTATCCTGAAAATTTCAAGTCCCTGGGCCTTTCCGTTCGAAAGTTATGATTTTCTATGGTTCTGGTCATGTTTTCTGGAGAAATGTATCTTGAAAATATCATTCTCCATTAGTATACAAAATTTCGTCACGATCGAATCTGTAGTTTTGAAATTATCAAGAACAGTGGCGGATTAACCGGTACGCTTAGTACGCTGAAGCGTAGGGCCCCGAGGTCCACAGGGGCCCCCGATCGGAATCAAAATTTATTCAGAATGGAAATTCGTCTTGCGAGTGAATATGAATAATAATGAAGAAAACGTGTAAATTTCCAGTCACACGAAACGCAACCAGACCTAGAGCAAAATTCAGCTGTTAGTAAAAAAATAACATCAAATCAAAGGTTCAGCATCCGCATGTTTTCTCCAATTATTCTTATCGGCCTGCAATAAATTCCCGCGACGGTGGCATTAAAGTTGTCGGCATCCCTTTGAAATATAAGTACATGCCACCGTCGATATTGGAGGGATGCAAGACGCTTGTTTTGCATTTCTTAGTTTCAAATAATTGTCATATTGTCATATTCATTGTATAACCCTAAGAAAGATAGGAATGGTAATGAACGAGTTTTATTCTTCGTTCTACTTGCTTTCATAAAAGATAGTATTGTGGTAAACTTAACAGTGTTGGTGTAAATGAACAATTTCTTTTCATCTTTGGACTTCTAATTCGAGTGATAACATATTCTTTCTGGACTATAAAAGGTTAGCTTTATTGTTTCAGTTTCATGTTTTTGAAATCCCATTCTTCCATATTGTTTTATTAATGCCAGGCCAGGCTTCTCCGATTTCAAAAATAATTGTTCATTCTCCAATGAAGGAATTGTTTTCTGAGAGGGGGGAAATTTTCATAGAATCTTTCCACTATTCAGTTCTACTTTCTACCAGATATTTACTATTCTAAAGAAACAAGTATTCAAGTATTCGAAGCGTTACATTTTTAATATTCTGACTTTTTGAGCGCTCGTACTACTTACACGAGGGCTATATCATTTCGTAACGATGTCTGTATTTTTCGAATTTTGAGCCGTAAATGGTCTCAATCGACCATGTTCGACTCACTGATGACGAATCCGTCGGAAAATTCGAGTCTGTCCGTCCGTCCGGCCGTCCGTCCGTCCGTAAGCACGATAACTCTCGAACGGATCAACCTAGAGACTTGAAATTTTCAGTGTAGGTTCAGATCCCAAATGCCTCGGTTAAGTTCGTTAATGGGCAGAATTCCACCAGGGGTTCCGTAAATATGGCCGTTCAAAGTTTTTTTTCCCTGATTACTTGAAAACTACAGATTCGATCGAGATGAAATTTCGCACTCCAATGGAAAATGAGGTGTTTTAGCTACATGCGAAATTTTGTCCAGATCGCATGACCAGAACCATAGAAACCATAGAAAATTGTAACTTTTGAACGGAAATGCCTAGGGACTTGAAATTTCCAGGATAGGTGTGGATCTCGAATGTCGTGATCACGTTCATCTATGAGCAACATTATACAAGGGGTTCCGTAAATATGGTCGTTTGAAATTTTGTTTTCACGATAAATTCGAAACTACGGATTCGATCGAGATGAAATTTTGTATTTCAATCGAGAATGATATATTGAAGCAATACTTTGTCCAGATCGCATGACCAGAACCATAGAAACCATAGAAAATTGTAACTTTTGAACGGAAAGGCCTAGGAACTTGAAATTTTCAGGGTGGGTTTGGATCGCGAATATAGCGGTCACGTTCATCAATGAGCAGAATGAGACTAGGGGTTCCGTAAATATGGCCGTTCAAAATATTTTTTTCCAGATAGTTTCGGAACTATGTACTGATCGGATTGGAATGACATTATGCACCTAGCTGAGGAATAATGTATTCAAACTACATGCAAAATTTTGTCCAGACCGCATCACCAAGACCATAGATACCGTAGAAAATTCTAGCGAATTATCGAAGCAAAATTGATTAGCTGAAGCACTGACATGAAGTCTGGAGTTTCGCCTAAGTTTCAGAATTTTTTTGACAGCTGTCAAAAATTCCTTCAATTGGTTTCTAAAACTGGAAAATGCGAATCTACCTACAAGGTGCCTGTACGAGCGCTCAAAAGCTCCTGCCTTCACGGCAGTGCTTTTCGTAATTTTTTTTATAGTGTCTTGATCTCTACGATAGACTAATTTTGGGCCGAATTTTCACGAACTTGATTTGGATTCAAATGATAAATTAGAAATAAAACATATAATTTCGGTTCAAATATATGGATATTTGCGTTTGAATTTAATATGGATATTTTCGTTCAAATATAATACCAACGGTTTCATTTTTTTTTTCGGCCATCCTCCGATACATTGATTTACTACTAAATGGTCTATTCATTTCTCACCTTTCTTGTTATATATCAGTTAAGTTTCGAATATTGTGAGCTCATCGGTTCAGATTTTGATGGTGAATATAAATATTTCGGTTGTGTGATATTACTGACATTATGAAGTAGAAAATCAAAATTAATTATTTATGTATCTTCGCAGTTGCAGTAATATTTGTGCTACGCCATGTCTGACCGACGTTATCTAAGCGGCTGTCAAAAACGAAAGCTCAAGGAAAGTGAAGAGCAGCAGAAAACTAAGCATGCAAAACTGACAGATTTTTTTGCTACGAAAGAATCCGAAAGGCTCATTGAAAAAAAAAAATAAATAATAAATTAATTGATGTCTCTTATATTTTATCAATGAAATTTATGTTTGTTCCAAAAAACCGAATTCGGATTGAAAAATTTTTTTTTTAAGAAAAAGTAGAATAGGGGCCCCGAAAGTTTTCAAGCGTAGGGCCCCGGAAATCGTCGATCCGCCTCTGATCAAGAAAACTAAATTTCAAACTACCATATTTACGGAACCCCTAGTATAATTTTGCTCATAGATGAACGTAATCACGACATTCGAGATCCACACCTATCCTGAAAATTTCAAGTCCTAGTGTTTTCCGTTCAAAAGTTACAATTTTCTATGGTTTCTATGGTTCTGGTCATGCGAACTGGACAAAATTCCACATGTAACTTGAACACCTCATTTTCCATTCGAGTGCAAAATTTCATCTCGATCAAATCTGTAGTTTTCAAGTAATCAGGGAAACAAAACTTTGAACGGCCATATTTACGGAACCCCTGGTGGAATTTGGCCCATTAACGAACTCAACCGAGGTATTCGGGAACGGAACCCACACTGAAAATTTCAAGTCTCTAGGTTGTTCCGTATCGTGCTTACGGACGGCCGGACGGACAGACTCGAATTTTCCGACGGATTCGTCAACAGTGAGTCGAACATAGTCGATTGAGACCATTTTCGGCTCAAAATTCGAAAAATACAGACATCGTGACGAAACGATATAGCCCTCGTGTAAGTTGTACGAGCGCTCAAAAACGTACAAATAAATTCGAGTCGTAGCTGAATCATTTTACAGAAATATATCAGACCGTAAACGAAATCAATAAAATAGTCCCCCATTTAACCGAAATATGTCAGAACGTATACGAAATCAGTGAAATATTCGAGTGATCTCAAAAAAATTCTTGATATTCCAGTGGTTTCTGTGAAATATAAGAATATTTAACAATATTCATCAGCTCTTTTTGGAATCTAAAATTCTGCATATTGAAGAAAATTCTGCGTTTCTGGAAACACTGAGCGTAAAGGCGAGCGGAGTGTTTTCAGAAGAACGAAAGTCGCGTCCGAAAATCCCGTCGGCGTAGTCGAAACCAAATCATCCGATAAGACGGTTTACGGCGAGTGAGAGAGCGAGGGAGAACAAACACAATAGCGGACTTATCTGCTTAGCGGGGTTTGTTACGTCAAACCGTCCCCCCCTCCCTCCGCGCCACCACCTTTCACCTCCCGCGAAATCGGGAGAGAAACGGAACATCTCGTTCGGTTTCCAGCAGAGAAGTAATGCGGAATAGAATGAACTCGGGGATAATAGGGTAAATATTTGGATTGTCTCAAGTGTATAAGAACCCTTCTTTTTGTTCGGTAATTCGCTCCGCCGCCGCCGCCGCCGCTGCAGTTCCGACGTCGTCGTCGGCGTGCTTTTGTTGAAATTTGAGCCGCGGTTGGCTGCCCTTCCTTACTTTTCCAACAGAACTTTGATGATGTTCCGTTTGCCTCGTTGATAATTCGGATACTCGCGGTGATAATCGTTCCTGCCTCGGATTATCTTACGTTTTCCTCGCGGAACGTTCCAGGATCGACTCGAGTTTCACAATGCGAAATGGTTTAGTGAAGCTTCGCCATTGTTCAGAAACTGAGATCTCAACCAGTAGAGAGTGGCAGAAAACTTCTTCGCGCGAAGTAAAATTCTCGAACAATACTTATTCGTGGAACGGGAGCTGGAAGAAGGTAACCAATCCATAAGAACAAACGTCTACGCTTCGTAAAAGCGTAGGTTCGTGTTAATTACCACGGTTTGCGAAGTCGAATCTCAGAATGTCTGTCTGCTCACGTTTTCGAGATTAACGGATTTATCGGGCATTACTTCGCATAAGTAACGCAGGCGGCTTCGACTTCGTTCGTTTTACAGTACCTACTTATCACGACGTCGGGTGTTGTCATGACGACCAACTTTCTAATAATTTCGAAACTGAAATTTGCCGGGTGAAAATGTAATTTGTGGAAAACAATCGGATTGTTCGTTATCAATATTGGATTTCATCGATGGAGTGGACTGTAGACTGAATTAAATCTTTGCACTGGTTAATTTGACCCTTTAGTGCCCGACGGTACTTCTGAGTACCAGTAATTTCGAAGGGTCGTAAAATTTCTTCTATTTTTATTCAGCATATATTGTTGCTGGTAGCTATACTAAGTAGATTTATGTTTCAATTATAAATATTCGAACATCTTTTCGTTAAGAAATTTTCCATTTTTCATCATGACGCAGAAGAACCGTCAGGAATATGGCGAGCAGAAAAATTCAACAGTGGTATAGAGACCACTTTATTCGAAAGAAATAGAGAGGATATTGCAAATGAAATCCTCAACGAAGATTACCACTAGATAATAATATTTTAACAGATGAAGAAGAGAGTGACTTTGATTTGTATAACGATTCTATAGATATTTTTTAATTTTTGAGCGCTCGTACAACTTACACGAGGGCTATATCATTTCGTCACGATGTCTGTATTTTTCGAATTTTGAGCCGAAAATGGTCTCAATCGATAGAGTTCGACTCACTGATGACGAATCCGTCGGAAAATTCGAGTCTGTCCGTCCGTCCGGCCGTAAGCACGATAACTCTCGAACGGAGCAACCTAGAGACTTGAAATTTTTAGTGTGGGTTCAGATCCCGAATGCCTCGATCAAGTTCGTTAATGGGTTCGTTAATTCCACCAGGGGTTCCGTAAATATGGCCGTTCAAAGTTTTGTTTCCCTGATTACTTGAAAATTACAGATTTGATCGAGATGAAATTTTGCACTCAAATGGAGAATGGGGTGTTCAAGCTACATGTGAAATTTTGTCCAGATCGCATGACCAGAACCATAGAAACCATAGAAAATTGTAACTTTTGAACGAAAACGCCTAGGGACTTGAAATTTTCAGGATAGGTGTGGATCACGAATGTCGTGATCACGTTCATCTATGAGCAAAATTAGACCAGGGGTTCCGTAAATATGGCCGTTCAAAATATTTTTTTCCTGATAATTTCGAAACTACCGATTTGATTGGAATGAAATTTTGCACCTAGCTGAGGAATAATGTATTCAAACTAAGTGCAAAATTTTGTCTAGATCGCACCACCAAGACCATAGATACCGTAGAAAATTCTAGCGAATTATCGAAAAAAAATTGGTCACCTAAAGCACTGACATGAAGTCTGGAGTTTCGCCTAAGTTTCATAATTTTTTTGACAGCAGTCAAAAATTCCTTCAATTGATTTCTGAAACTGGAAAATGCGAATCTACCTACAAGGTGCATGTACGAGCGCTCAAAAGCTCCTGCCTTCACGGCAGTGCTTTTCGTAATTTTTTTGAGATCACTCGACTATTTCATTGAATTCGTATACGTTCTGACATATTTCTGTAAAATGATTCAGCTACGACTCGAATTTATTTTTGTTCGTTTTTTTTTGGCCTTTTTAAAGTTAACGCAATTTAAAATATTCATTTCTTAGACTTTGATTTTACTAACAGTGGGTGGGTACTCCAAAATGACGTTACACACCACTGCAGAAATATGAAGAATTTTTGAGGTTGAATTGAAGAAAATTTGTTTACGCTTCTCTCTTTCTCTTTCTCTCTCTCTCTCTCTCTCTCTCTCTCTCTCTTTCGATTTTTCCGATCGGAATGGAACATTTCGCCCGGGACGTCGAATATTTCATCCGCGTCGAAAACTCGTCGAAAAGCGATAAAATCTGCGAGGAATTCCGCCGTTGGTCCGAAAATACCTGGCGGTCGGCGAGGCCCGTAAATCTCGCCCGATAGGTACGCGTCTCGTATCTCCCGTTTCCACGCCGTCGGGACGACCGATAAAACGTCCGTCGTCGCGCGAAAAAAAAATCGCGACGGGATCGACGTCAGCGCGCCATCAATCAGGTCGAAAACGATCGGAACGGGCGCGTGTAAAATAACAAACGCCGGGCTTATCAGAAATATTTTACGCGACCGGGAAAACGCGGAGATACAGGAGGAGGGGGAACGGTAAGGGGGCGATGATGGATATTTAGATTAATTATCATTGTTTCGTTTTAATCTGCGATATTAAATTTCCTCTATCGGTTGTTTGCGGACGCGCCGGAAAGGAGAAACAGATGGAAATGAGGGAAAGGGCTATCCCGGAGTTTTCGTCCACGAAGCGAAAATGGATCTGTACAAACGTGAAACAGGAAGCAATAAAATCGATTTTTTGCGAAACTTCGAAGTGGAATCGGGTAAAACTCTTCCACCCTATCGGTCGCCATAAAAACGGACCTACAGCAACAGTAACTCGCCTCCGGAGGGTTCCCCGAGGTCGGCGTTAGGCGGGGGGATAAGGAAAGGATGAGAAAGGGGAGAAGAAGAGGGTTAGGGTGTGTGCGAGATCGCAGATTACAGTGTGGGAGACACTTTATTCATCAGGCAGCTGGGGGGGGGAGAAAAAAAGAGGATGAATTCATGAAGATTTGTCCGGGCGACCGATACGAAATTAACGGACAAGAAACGATCGACCGGATTAAGGAAGGAAGCAGTCTCCGACAGGGGACGAATGGGACGATCTACCATCGGGATATTCTTCGGACAATAACTTATGACCGTTGAATGGAACTCGGATTCGAATCCGCAGATTCGTCATCGTTAAATGTCTAGGCTTTTCAGTAAATATGGTGAACTGAATTTTTTCCCGATAACTTGAAACTCCGCAATTTTCAAAATTTGCCGAAAACTTTGCGAATTTTTGGAAGTTATTCCGAAAAATTGCGACATTGTCACGTGTATGAGAAATTTCCAAAATTGGTCAAAACCTTTTGCATGAGAGTTATTCTGACAAAGTGCGACGTTGTCGCGTGTATGAGAAATTTCTGAAATTAATCAAAACTTCTTTCCTTTTTCAAAAATGTGGAAATTGAGTTTTCCGAGATTTTCAAATTCTATTTTGGTTTTTTTCGATTACTTGTTATGTGCAATTTTTGTTCAAAACATGCTCCATCCAGAGAGTTATTTTGACAAAGTGCGATGTTGTCACGTGGATGAGAAATGTCCGTAATTAGTCAAAACTTTTTTCCTTCTTCAAAAATGTGGAAATTGAGTTTTCCGAGATTTTCAAAAATTTCAAATTCTTTTTGTTTTTTTGATTACTTGTTATGTGAAATTTTCGATCAAAATATGCACCATCCAGAGAGTTATTCTGAAAAATTGCGACGTTGTCACATGTATGGTAAATTTCCGGAATTTCCAAAATTTGTCCGAAGTGTTTGTAAATTTTTTCGTTTTTCTATCACTTTGAAGATTCCATAATCTTCGACAGATTCGACAAATTTAGAGAACTTTTCAATTAGTTTCTTTTGATTTGTTCTGTGATTTCACTTATGGAAATAAAATGATATTACTTGTCATAATGACAATGAATAAATGTTGTGTGAATAATAAAATTGAATTAGGTCATATGAAAAACATCATATTTCACGACCAAAATGTATGAAAAAATTTTTCAAACGTTTTTTTCCTTAAAATCAACGGATATTTTTTCAAACACGGGGGATCACATCAAAAAATAAACTAGTAGAGAGATGCTCTCAATCATCCGGTATATCTAAGATAAAGTGGAAACTGGAAACCGACCTAAGTTTATGTCTGGAAATTAAGTACTCAAATATGTACATATCGAAATCGAATCGCGGAACATCCTGTATGCGAGGTCGCGAATCGTGCTCATCTTCGTGAGTGCTTTAATTCACGTGTCAACATCTCGTCAAGTAGGCCTCGCGTCGACCTGTCAACCCGACGTTGTTTTGTTTTAATGGCGGTATCTGCTCGCATCCATCAAGAGAGACTCGTCTCGTTGTTTCCGTTTTAACAAATTGAGTCGGGCTCAACCGGAGCATGGCTTGCGAAAGCACTACAAGCT
The DNA here is from genome assembly GCA_963966015.1 of Aphidecta obliterata. Taxonomy (NCBI): domain Eukaryota; kingdom Metazoa; phylum Arthropoda; class Insecta; order Coleoptera; family Coccinellidae; genus Aphidecta; species Aphidecta obliterata. The sequence continues at coordinate 95,976 of OZ014434.1, read as the reverse complement.
ATTAAAATATAATATCAACGCACGGAAGCGAACGGTACCGAAAATGGATTTTCGATGTTTATTTCTCCGATTAAAGTTACTGTTATTAGAATAAGAAGAAGAAGAAATATGTTTATTCATGACCTGACGTCTCTTTCAGCTGATGCTCCGGAGCTCAAGCAGCGCCTACTCCGTCTTTTTTCGAGATTTATGGCATAACGCCTGCGATCCAAAGCCGCCTTTAATTAGAGTTGTTTTATTTTTTTGTTTCGGCCCGGCGTTTAATATAATCGAAATTTGAAACGTACATCTTTATATTCTTTCAAATTGAGCCATAAATCTCGCGGGGAAATGTTTAAAGGTTATTAAGTATTTTATGGTTTTTTTTTATTCCGATGCGCCGGACGAGTCCGAGGTCGTGAATCATAACAGGAATCATAACATTGTTATGGAAATTGAAACATGGTAATATTTCTCAACTTTTCAAGAAATTAAAATAAAATAAATTCAAATAATATCACCAAAAATTGAAGAACCTTTGAACATCTTAGTCAATTCAGTAAATTCGATCAATTTATAAATTATTGTGATATTATATTTTCAAAGAAGGTTCAGGTTATTTGAAAATAAAGAAAATTTGTTCAAATGATTAATTTAAGATAGTTAAGTTCAGTTATGTTTATGAATTATATCAAAATAATGACGTAATGAAGAAGTAGAAAAAATCTATCAAGAATGTTGGAATACCTAGGAAATGCGATATGAAATATTTCGAAGGAAAATAGCAGGCCAGTTGACAATAAAAAAAAAACGTCAGAGTCGGAATTAATCTTTCAAAAGAGTTGTTTGAATTGATATACAGAAGCAAGGAAACATCGAAATATTGTTATAAAATCTGGTCGAATAGAATTATATGGGACTTGAAAGAGTGAGGATTGAAATTAACGAATGAAAGCATAAATATTGACGTACCTATCGTATTGTCATAAATCCACAAGAGAGAAACATTATATTTGGAGAATTTTTTCGAAGAAAACAACTAGATGTGTATTTGGAAACATTGCAGGATGGAAAATCATCATAATATTTAAAAATTTGTTCAATTCAGGGAAAATTGAAGGAACTTTATATGGACTGTTCTCTGTGTGTTCCCTTATAAATACATAGTTCAAACGGATTTATTAATTAGGAATTTTTCATTTTGTTAGAATTAGTTTATTGAGTTTGATTTTTTTTATAGAAAAAAATTAATTGTATTGAAATTATGACTTTTTCACTTTTAGAACCCTCATTGAAACAGAGTTTCGGGAAAATTAAAAATATATAATTAAAACGGATTATGTGAATATTGATAGTGGTTTTCATAAATTCCAAAATTTCACATTAGTATCTTCAACGAACCATAACAGTACCTTCTATTTTATACTTCACCGTTTCTCGTCGTATGCGAAATGTATAAATTGTGTCATCGGGGATGTCTTGTCACTTTTATTTCGCCGGTTCTTCGGCTTTTCGGGGCGCGGCGGCGTCAGATGACATCGCGATAAAGCGCCTTTATCGCCGTTTTATGGAGTTTTCGACAGACGGTTTTACAGCCGATCCCCGCCCCCCGTTCGACTTTTTATTTTCGATTAAATCGTAGATTAGGGCGCCCGCGTAATGCATTCGTTTCATTAGGTCGTCTATCGGGAGATCGCGAAATGAGCGTCGCCGGATTGACGACTTTATGGGGTGGTGCTGTTCCTTATCGCGCGTCGGGCTCGTAAACTTTGTTTATACCTCAGTATTTCTTCCATTCGAAATCACGTAATTAGGTAAAGTAGCAATTTTATTGATGGAGCATATTTCGATCAAAAATTTCACATAACAAGTCATCGAAAAAAAGACCAAAAAAGAATTTGAAAATCTCGGAAAACTCAATTTCCACATTTTTGAAAAAGGAAAAAAGTTTTGACTAATTACGGACATTTCTCATCCACGTGACAACGTCGCACTTTGTCAGAATAACTCTCTGGATGGAGCATGTTTCGAACAAATATTTCACATAACAAGTCATCGAAAAATAAACCAGAAAGAATTTAAAATTTTTTAAAATCTCGGGAAACTCAATTTCCACATTCTTGAAAAAGGAAAAAAGTTTTGACTAATTTGGGAAAGTTCTTATAAACGTGACAACGTCGCACTTTGTCAGAATATCTCTCTGGATGGAGCATGTTTCGAATAAATATTTCATATAACAAGTCATCGAAAAAGAAAACCAGAAAAAATTTGAAATTTTTGAAAATCTAGGGAAACTCAATTTCCACATTCTTGAAAAAGGAAAAAAGTTTTGACTAATTTCGGAAAGTTCTTATAAACGTGACGACGTCGCACTTTGTCAGAATATCTCTCTGGATGGAGCATGTTTCGAACAAATATTTCACATAACAAGTCATCGAGAAAAAAAACCAAAAAGAATTTGAAATTTTTGACAATCTCAGAAAACTCAATTTCCACATTTTTGAAGAAGGAAAAAAGTTTCGACTAATTTCGGAAATTTCTTATACACGTGACAACGTCGCAATTCTTCAGAATAACTCTCTGGTTGGAGCATGTTTTGTACAAAAATTCCACATAACAAGTCATCCAAAAAGAAAACCCGAATGAATTTGAAATTTTTGAAAATCTCGGGAAACAAAATTTTCACATTCTTGAAAAAGGAAAAAAGTTTTGACTAATTTCGGAAAGTTCTCATAAACGTGACAACGTCGCAATTTGTCAGAATAATTTTCTGGATGGAGCATATTTTGATCAAAAATTTCACATAACAAGTATGTCATCAAAAAAAAAAAAACAAGAAGAATTTGTAATTTTTGAAAATCTCGGAAAACTCAATTTCCACATTTTTGAAAAAGGAAAAAAGTTTTGAATTATTTCGGAAATTTGTTATATACGTGACAACGTCGCAATTCTTCAGAATAACTCTCTGGATGGAGCATGTTTTGAACAAAAATTTCACATAACAAGTCATCGAAGAAGAAAACCAGAAAGAATTTGAAATTTTTGAAAATCTCGGGAAACTCAATTTCTACATTCTTGAAAAAGGAAAAAAGTTTTGACTAATTTCGGAAAGTTCTTTAAACGTGACAACGTCGCACTTTGTCAGAATATCTCTCTGGATGGAGCATGTTTCGAACAAATATTTCACATAACAAGTCATCGAGAAAAAAAACCAAAAAGAATTTGAAATTTTTGAAAATCTCGGAAAACTCAATTTCCACATTTTTGAAGAAGGAAAAAAGTTTTGACTAATTTCGGAAACTTCTTATACACGTGACAACGTCGCAATTCTTCAGAATAACTCTCTGGATGGTGCATGTTTTGAACAAAATTTTCACATAACAAGTCATCGAAAAAAAAAACCAAAAAAGAATTCGAAAATTCTGAAAATCTCGGAAACTCAATTTCCACATTCTTGAGAAAGGAAAAAAGTTTTGACTGATTTCGGAAAGTTCTGATAAACGTGACAACGTCGCAATTTGTCAGAATAACTCTCTGGATGAAGCATATTTTGATCAAAAATTTTACATAACAAGTCATCGAAAAAAAAAACAAAAAGAATTTGAAATTTTTGGAAATCTCGGAAAACTCAATTTCCACATTTTTGAAAAAGGCAAAAGGTTTTGACCAATTTTGTAAATTTCTCATAAACGTGACAATGTCGCAATTTTTCAGAATAACTCCAAAATTACTTCCAAAAATTTGCAAAACTCTCGGCAAATTTTGAAAATTGCAGAGTTTCGAGTTATTGGGAAAAAAATTCATATGACTATATTTACTGTGAAGCGCCTTCGGTGAATTTCGTCTATTCGTGAACTCAACTGGCGCATTCAGACCTCATAGAAACAAGCGGGCAAAAACATTAGAATCATTTATAACAACCGATAAATAGGAAGAATTTAGGACATCTAAATTAATAATAACAACACATTTTGCTTCTCGTAAAAATTAACGAATGAAAACCTCGCCCAAAACAGGCGTCCTTTCTCTCCGTCGCCGCCGCCCAATCATGGACACATTTCTACGGCCGCAAAGGGGTCCGCTAATGTTATTTCGCCGATGGCGCGCGATTGAATTTAAAATCTAATTTCGCTGCCCGTAGGTGGCGGACCTGCATCAGAAAGGGTCGGTTCGGGGGTCACGTGCCGTCGACTAATTGATATTAGATTATTGATTCGTCTGATTACGGCTACCGATGGAAAGGTTCCGCGCCGACGAGGACCGAGAAAGGAGGAGAAGAAAGGGAATTTGTCACGGTTCTATGGTTAGTTTCAGTGATTTGTTGATGAATGGAGAATCGGGAGGGGAATTAGTCCGAGTCGGTTCGATGCTGGAAATTTCTGAACAAATCGAGCATAGGTAGATTTTTTATGACACTATCGAAACAAGAGTGGACAGGCAGCGCCGTCTATAAAGAATTGCACTGGTGATAAATTCGACGCGGCGACGTTATCTGATAATGACGTTTATTTCGGCTCTTTCCGAATGTTTTAACTGCGCGCAACGCTTGTTTCACAACTTTGTTCTGGTTTCTGTGTTTGGCATCGGGACGGCCGTCGGTTGTGTTCCTTTTATTTCCGGGATATATGGCGCGCGCGTCGAGGATTGCATCGACGCTCCTCGCAGTTTCGTCACGTATCTTATGAAGCTATCGGATCCGAGGAAAGAATTCCTACGGATAGCGAGAATTATTTTCTGGGTTGGGGTAATCGGCTTTTATGGAAATATAGATAAGTTGTGTTGGATTCGATCTTCTTTTAAGGTGAAACTTATCTTTAAAGTTTTAAATGTATTTTCAAGTCAAGTGTCACATAAAAAGACATTTCTTAATTTTTGAAGTGAATATAACCTACAAATTTATATTTTTAAAACATTTATTATTTGATACTTCGAGGAGTAAATTTGTATGAGAAAGTAGAATGAATTTCTTGATTATAACTGGTTTTGACAGATATATGTGGGTGAATGACACTTGACAGTTAATTCGTACTGGTGCAAAGGGAACGATTTGAAATTTTTGAAAATCTCGGAAAACTCAATTTCCACATTTTCGAAAAAGGAAAAAAGTTTTGACTAATTTCAGAAATTTCTCGTACACTTGATAACGTCGCACTTTGTCAGAATAACTCTCTGGATGGAGCATGTTCTAAACAAAATTTCACATATCAAGTCATCGAAAAAAAAAACAAAAATAATTCGAAATTTTTTATAATCTCGGAAAACTCAATTTCCACATTTTTGAAGAATAAAAAAAGTTTTGACTAATTTCGGAAATTTCTCATACACGTGACAACGTCGCACTTTGTCAGAATAACTCTCTGGATGGAGCATGTTTTGAACAAATATTTCACATAACAAGTCATCGGAAAAAAATTTGAAATTTTTGAAAATCTCGGAAAAATCAATTTCCACATTTTTGAAAAAGGAAAAAAGTTTTGACTAATTTCGGAAATTTCTCACACACGTGACAACGTCGCCCTTTGTAAGAATAACTCTCTGGATGGAGCATGATTTGAACAAAAATTTCACATAACAAGTCATCGAAAAAAAAAAAAAAAAAAGAATTTGAAATTTCTGAAAATCTCGGAAAACTCAATTTCCTCATTTTTGAAAATGGAGAAAAGTTTTGACTAATTTCGGAAATTTCTCATACACGTGACAACGTCGCACTTTGTAAGAATAACTCTCATGGAGCATGATTTGAACAAAAATTTCACATAACAAGTCGTCGAAAAAAAAAAAAAAGAATTTGAAATTTCTGAAAATCTCGGAAAACTCAATTTCCTCATTTTTGAGAATGGAGAAAAGTTTTGACTAATTTCGGTAATTTCTCATACACGTGACAACGTCGCACTTTGTCGGAGTAACTCTCTGGAAGGAGCATATTTTGAACCAATATTTCACATAACAAGTCATCCGAAAAAAAAATTTGAAATTTTTGAAAATCTCGGAAAACTCAATTTCCACATTTTTGAAAAAGGAAAAAAGTTTTGACTAATTTCTCATACACGTGACAACGTCGCACTTTGTAAGAATAACTCTTTGGATGGAGCATGTTTTGAACAAAAATTTCACGTAACAAGTCATCGAAAAAAAAATTTGAAATTTTTGAAAATCTCGGAAAACTCAATTTCCACATTTTTGAAAAAGGAATAACTCCCTGGATGGAGCATGTTTTGAACAAAAATTTCACATAACAAGTCATCGAAAAAAAAGAATATGAAATTTCTGAAAATCTCGGAAAACTCAATTTCCACATTCTTGAAAAGGGCAAAAATCCCTTAGTTGATTCGTACTGGTGCAAAGGGAACGATTCTTAAGTTGAACGTTGAATAAGATAGGTGAAAAAAAGTTAAAAAAATTGAAAAAGTGTTATTTTGGATTCGGTTTAGTGGATCTGAAATAACGATTCTCAAAGACTTGTGAGTGTAGCTTATCTATTAGTATTTCTCTAGGTCAAGTGTCGCGTAAAACTACATTTCTTGATGGTTGACGTGAATATAACCTCCAATTTTTGAAAAATTTTTTATTATTTGTTATACTCCGAGGAGCAAATTGACAAGTTCATTACAGTTTGAAATCAGAATAATTAAAAAATTATAAGAAAAATTCATAAGAGAGTAGAATGATGACCTTGACTATAACAGTCTTGAGCAAGTTAAAAATAGATTCCACCTGGTATATATTCACTAATATATATTCACTAAAAGTTCAATAAATTCAGAAATTTTCTTCAATTGACCCTGATCAACCGGTCTTCTGAAAATTGATTCAAACACTTCGGAATTCACCGTGACAACCGCCATGAAATATACCAACTCTAAAACCCCAGGCACGAGTGACCCGTTCGACGTTCCCGGGGATCGCTGTTGGTTGTCTCTCCGATATCGCGACGGCATTCAAATTGATCCTGGGGGGCTTCATCTCGAACAATGCACAATAGACCGTCGTCGTCGCGGAAATATGGAACGACATGCACACTCCGCTGACGCCGAAACATAAACTGCCACAGACAAATTGCATTTCTTTGTTTTGTCTCCTATCCGCGAGAAAACTTCGTTTTGTTTTGGTCCGTCCCGAACAATGCGGTATTCATATTTCTATATTTCTCAAGCCCAGAGGCATTCGAAAAATACCCAACCAGTGGACGATTTCCTTCCGCCAATATCGCGACACTGTGTATATTGTCGAGAATTGGATCAATTCTAATCGAGAACGCGGGGTATACTCCGTTTAAGAATTATTGACATCTCGGTAGGCTGTGGAAAATCGAATTTGAGTTGGTAATAGACTATTGAGTAATATTTTGGGTTGCTGAATTCAGGTTGATATAGGAATAACACTAACATAACCCATAGAGACCTTGCTTCGATGATTTTATCGAGATATTGGTGAATAATTATAAAAATTAGCTCTGAATTTGAGTATTTTTGAGCGCTCGTACTACTTAAACGAGGGCTATATCATTTCGTCACGATGTCTGTATTTTTCGAATTTTGAGTCGAGCATGGTCTCAATCGACAGAGTTCGACTCACTGATGTCAAATTCGTCGAGAAATTGCAGTCTGCCGTACGTTTTTTCTGAAATTTTTTTTGACAGCTGTCAAAAATTTTCCGAAATTTTTTTTTGACAGCTCTAAAAAATTTTCGATATTTTTTTTCGACAGCTGTCAAAAATTTTCCGAAATTTCTTTTTGACAGCTCTAAAAAATTTTCGATATTTTTTTTTGACAGCTGTCAAAAATAAAAAAAAAATTTTTTTTGACAGTTCTAAAAAATTTTTCGATATTTTTTTCCGACGGCTGTCAAAAATTTTCTGAAATTTTTTTTGACAGCTGTCAAAAATTTTCCGAAATTTTTTTTTGACGGCTCTAAAAAATTTTCGATATTTTTTTTCGACAGCTGTCAAAAATTTTCCGAAATTTTTTTTTGACAGCTCTAAAAAATTTTCGATATTTTTTTTTGACAGCTGTCAAAAATAAAAAAAAATTTTTTTTTGACAGCTCTAAAAAATTTTTCGATATTTTTTTTCGACGGCTGTCAAAAATTTTCTGAAATTTTTTTTGACAGCTTCCAAAAATTTTCCGAAATTTTTTTTTGACAGCTCTAAAAAATTTTCGATATTTTTTTTCGACAGCTGTCAAAAATTTTCTGAAACTGGAAAATGCGAATCTACCTACGAGGTGCATGAACGAGCGCTCAAAAGTTCCTGACTAAACGTCAGTGCTTTTTATAATTTTTTGTCTTGTGCTATTGAAGTGGCTGGAATTGACCAGGATACATCGCGCCTTACAACAAGAGAACGCCATGAAGTTTATCAAAAATTCAGCATATATTTCCGCTAGCATTTATCGAGTATCGCTAGTGTTTCAGGTGAACACACCTATCCAAAGTGTATTCTGAGTTATCAATGTCTCTTAAATTTTCAGATTTCTCCAAGCACTTTCCGTAGAACATTAGCATGTTATTACAGCCTGGAATTAGCAGTGAAAGAAAACCTGTGCAATATGATTATTCCTTCAAAGAGACATTGAATGACTTTGTTTTTGCTAAAATTAAAAACAATGAATATATCAGTTCAGATATCCTTTTTGAACTGGTCGAAGAGCACCTAAAATTATATCATAAAAAAAAATTACGAAAAGCACTGCCGTGAAGGCAGGAGCTTTTGAGCGCTCGTACATGCACCTTGTAGGTAGATTCGCATTTTCCAGTTTTAGAAATCAATTGAAGGAATTTTTGACAGCTGTCAAAAAAATTCTGAAACTTAGGCGAAACTCCAGACTTCATGTCGGTGCTTCAGCTGATCAATTTTGTTTCGATAATTCGCTAGAATTTTCTACGGTATCTATGGTCTTGGTGATGCCATCTGGACAAAATTTTGCACGTAGTTTGAATACATTATTCCTCAGCTAGGTGCATAATTTCATTCCAATCCGATCAGTAGTTTCGAAACTATCAGAAAAAAAATATTTTGAACGGCCATATTTACGGAACCCCTAGTCTAATTTTGCTCATTGATGAACGTGACCGTGAAATTTGCGATCCAAACCCACCCTGAAAATTTCAAGTTCCTAGGCCTTTCCGTTCAAAAGTTAGGATTTTCTATGGTTTCTATGGTTCTGGTCATGCGATCTGGACAAAATATTGCTTCAATATATCATTCTCGATTGAAATACAAAATTTCATCTCGATCGAATCCGTAGTTTCGAATTTATCGAGAAAACAAAATTTCAAACGACCGTATTTACGGAACCCCTTGTATAATGTTGCTCATAGATGAACGTGATCACGACATTCAAGATCCACACCTATCCTGAAAATTTCAAGTCTCTACGCCTTTCCGTTCAAAAGTTACAATTTTCTATGGTTTCTATGGTTCTGGTCATGCGATCTGGACAAAATTTCACATGTACCTTGAACACCTCATTCTTCATTTGAGTGCAAAGTTTCAACTCGATCGAATCTGTAGTTTCGAAGTAATCAGGGAAACAAAACTTTGAACGGCCATATTTACGGAACCCATGGTGGAATTTGGCCCATTAACGAACTTAACCGAGGCATTCGGGATCTGAACCTACCCTGAAAATTTCAAGTTTCTAGGACATTCCGTTCGAGAGTTATCGTGTATACGGCCGGACGGACGGACGGCCGGACGGACGGCCGGACGGACAGACTCGAATTTTCCGACGGATTCGTCATCAGTGAGTCGAACATAGTCGTTTGAGACCATTTTCGGCTCAAAATTCGAAAAATACAGACATCGTGACGAAATGATATAGCCCTCGTGTAAGTAGTACGAGCGCTCAAAAAGTGGATACAAATACAAAAAAAAATTATAAAAAGCACTGCCTGAAGTTAGGGGCTTTTGAGCGCTCGTTAATCCACCTTGTAGGTAGATTTCCATCCCTCAGCTTCAGAAACCAATTGAAATAATTTTTACAGCTGTAAAAAAAAATTCAACATACTTGGCTTGAAAATTATATTCGTTACTGAAAAGAAAATCGCGTTTATAGATTGAAGAGAAATGTGGAAAGGTCATAAATCGCATCTGGCTCTAAATAAACTGTTTTGTTTGAATCACTCATTTTGTACATTCCAATAACTATTTGGTGTATTCTAAAAATGTTTTTTGTTTCAGGTAAATGAATCTTCCAAACGTCATTGAAAGGAAATTCCAGGTATAGTCTCACTGATATATTTATGATAGCCATCTTCAGATGAAACATCTTAACAGGTGGGTTGTAGTATCTGCTCATTCTTCGGTGCGTCAATAAATAAACGAATTAAAGTACAAGATGGTCCACATAATGTTTGCAGGAAGTTGAAAGTCCATATATCGCTGCCCGAGTATTACAAAATCGAAAAATTTGCAATTTCCACATAATGAGGTTCTATGTATCATAAAGCACTCATAGCACCTTCCAGAACTGAAGAAAAATGCGTGGAAATCTTAAAAATGAATAGAAAAAAAAATTACGAAAAGCACCTTGACGGTAGATTCGCATTTTCCAGTTTTAAGAACAAATTCAAAGAATTTTTGACAGATGTCGAAAAAATTTTCAAACTAATGCGAAATTCCAGACTTCACGCCAGGCTATAGGTGATTTTTTTTTCGATAATTCGCTAGAATTTCCTACGGTATCTTGGTAATGCGATCTGGACGAAACTTCTCACGTAGTTTCAATACATTATTCTTTATTTGTTTGCGGAATTTCATTCGAATCCAATGGGTAGTTCCGAAATTATCAGAAAAAAAATATTTAGATATTTAGATAATTTCATATGAAAGCATTCCATGATATTTTCGCGCTTTCAAACCTGTTTAAACTGCATAATAATTCGTATACTGAACACTTTTCTAGGTTATATTTATGTCTGATGTTTTATTTCTATGATGAAATTGAACAGTAACTTTTTGTAACCAGAAATAAAGCCTCGACTGCACGTTCAAGGCCTGCTTCGATGTCAATAATTCTTGGAGAGAATTCAGCGACTGAATCCAGAGACAGCATCCCTTAATCAAGAGAAATTCTTAATTCACCCCATCTCGGCTAATGTACCTCATCTATATTTCATCTATTCACCTCCACATCTGTCTGTCACGCCAGTCGGCGACAGCCCGACATCCATTTGTTTGACAAATTCCAACAATAATTTCTTGCGTCTCTCGGTCTGTTTCCATTCCGTTCCGAAGTCGACGACGCTCCCTGGGCTGTTTTCCTTCCATTTTCGGGGGAAAGAGAGAAAGGAAATTAATTTAGTTCCGGGGAAAACTGGTTTTCGGCTATATTTCCTCTGTGGCGGTTCAAAGGGATCTTCGGCGTGGAGATGGATTTTTCGCGGCTTTGACGACTCTGGCTATACCTAGGCGATGATCCAAACTCGTTTTTCCATGTCGTCCCTTCGGAAACACCTTCGAAAATAACGTTATTTTCTCGGGTCATCACCGGCGAGTATTCCGACTATTTTGAATTACTCTGTGCGTGCATCCGACCCTATTATTACCCTGTCCTTATTTTCCTCAACATAACTCGCCTTACGGCGGATTTCATTTAATTGAAATTATCCGGCGTGCACCCTCCACAAGAAGTGGGAAGTGCGTTTTCGATGGTTTCATTGCAAGACGACACCGGCCCTATATTGCTTCCATCCTCGCTCTGATCCTCGGATTACACACGTACAATTTTTTTTTTTGCGATCGACACGCACGGTCGTGCGGTCGTTTTCTCTTCGCGTTGTTAAAACGGATCGGTTTTCGCTAATTCAAGCCTCTTAAATGCGTGTCGCGCAGCACTCGAAACTCGGCCGTGTGCCGACAACGCGAGGAGGATGAAGATCTTCGACAGCGTGACCAAATATTATTTTCAGAACCTACCAAACCTTCAGCAGAAATCTACTTTTTTCTACCAAAATCTACTGAGAATCTACTGCTAACTGAAAATTCTCTTTAGCTTTAGGCTTACGATAATTTGGCAAAAAGGTATCGATATGTAGTTCCAAAAACTACCAGAGTCCAGAATCTACTGTTCAATTTCTTCCTACTAACAATATTGAAATTAGAACGAAAATCTACCGAAAAAGTAGATTTCTACCAAAATCGGTCCGTTTTATCGGTTTCGTGAACTTCATTCGAATTCAGATAATCCACGCTACCCTCGAAGCCGCAAGGAAGGAGAGGAACATTCTGAATAGACCCTCGGCTTTCACGCGTGAATGGATCGTAACCTGTTTCGAAAGCGAGTTTTTCTTAAAAACCTCAACGGACTAGTTACTGAACAGGTGCATCCGACGGACCGGTGCTTCAAGAACAGCTGGATTCTACCTTATTCAGGTTTCGCAAACTCCACATCGTCTTCATTTATACTTAGTTTCAAGTGTCCAATTAGAAGATTAAAGTTTAAACATCAATTTGGTCCCTGGCTATGAATGGTTATAGTATAAGCATTATTCCGTTTCCTCTCATGAAATACGAAAAAAAAATCTCGTTGTTCGAATTCCGTGTGTGTTCCACGTGCATTTTTCCCGGAATTTTCCGTGCAGAATGTCGAGATCGATACGGGGCACGTTCACCCCCGCGGGGGCGGACGCATAAAATTGAAAACGACCAATTTTTAACTGGGGTGAAAGATCCCTGTACGTTCACTTAGTTAAATTCGTATAATATCGGGAAATTCGATCGTGTTTCCCGTGAAAGTAGGGGTTCGGAAAAGCTTTTTCCAACGTAGAGAGCTCCGGGGGGTTGAAAGGTAGAACGCCCCTAGGGGTGCGTGTTGTAACGTAATTTATCCCTTTTCGGATAGTTTGCGGAAACTTTCGAGAACACGAGTCGCTGGAATTTTTCAAGGGACTGGGATAGACCGGTTCGATACTTAGATTTCCATCTATCCCTCAGTTTCTTTCGGAGGCTCATTCGATCGTCAATTACGAGGAAACAAAGAAAACAGAAACAGCCACCATCGATCGGAACGAACTTCCGACGGCTGCACTCATTAAAAAGTTCTTACGTTTCCCCGAAATTTGCTTCCTGGAATTTCTGCAGCTCGCGGAATTAACATAATAACCAATGAAATAAATTACCGCAAAAATTCCGGCCCGCACTCGAGAAGAGCAAAGAACAGAATTACCAATTAAGGGGTGACAGGACGGAGGCGTCGGGGGTTAAGAGAAGGCGAGACCGAAAAAGGGTGAGTTAAATACTTCCCCCTTCTGAAAAATAAGTTCGCAAATTTAATAATACAGGGGGGAGATATTCACGGGCGGTCTAGAGGAGGAGTGTTATCGCGGTCCATTCCGAAATGCGAATTTGAGAATTTCGCGAATCGAAGGATCCTGGAAGATTTCGATAACGCATCTCTCATCATTATTCATCGCGGAAGGAAACAAAAACAGCCATTCACTCGCAGAAGTCAGATTCCTTATCTTCGCATCTTGCGGTGTCCTTGGCAACGTGATGAATCCGAACAATTACTGTCAGCCATCCTTTTGAAATCCTAACGAGTAGAAGAGAAAAATGACAATCGCCGAAGTCTCGTACGAAAACAAAAGACGTCGGAGGGGCAAAAAAACCGACGCCCGAAGACTTTGACTCGACAATCGGCGGACGATCGCTCAAAGTGTCGGCGACAAGAAGTGCGCCATCTCGCGGACGAAAAAAAAAGTTTCCAACGTCGCTTCGATTTTCCATTCGGATATTGTGTGCTCCGAGATTACCTCGGGATGAACAAACAGAACGGTCGAGACCGTTCGACCGAAATGAAAAAGAACAAAGAGTCGATTCTGTTCTGTGCGAGGAATGAACGAAACAAAAACAGGGCCGAAACGGAATGGACTGATTAAAATAATTCGAGCATTCACTGCGCGGGCGAAATATGATCGGAAGGATTTTTCATTCGCCACCGCATAAAAAAAAGGAAGAAAGAGTCGATTTTCTGTTCCCGTCAATATCGAAATTACAGTTTTCAATCAAAATTTTCATCGAGAATTTTCGATAATAGCCAAATAGACGAATATTGGTGTTACCAGATGACTTTGATTTAAAAACCAAACTATCTATATACCACTTCATTTCGTAAATTCGATTTTAACTTGATATAATTTTGTTTGATTAGTTTGAGTTTACTGAATAAATAATTATTCCATTTTGTGTGATCAACTGACCAAACTATCTTTTAGTTCCTTCTTCGAACATTCCACTCTCTTCATCTCTCTTTCTTTGGTCTCTGATGGACTATTTCGAATAAAAACAGTTTTGTGTTGGTATCCTTGAATGTCTGCCATTAGTGTCAATTGTAATTGTCATTGAATTCGATTTTAACTTAATGACACTCAGGGATGCCAACACAATAATAGCAAATGGGACTCTATGATATTATGTTCAATGTCAACCTCAACGTGGTTTTTCAAGTTGGCACAAATGTTAGTCGTCTGTGATCTGTGAATGTCATTGGAAAACGAGAAATCGTCTCTCAATTTATATAGTTTGTGTTTACTGAATAAATAATTATTCCATTTTGTGTGATCAACTGACCAAACTATCTTTTAGTTCCTTCTTCGAACATTCCACTCTCTTCATCTCTCTTTCTTTGGTCTCTGATGGACTATTTCGAATAAAAACAGTTTTGTGTTGGCATCCTTGAATGTCTGCCATTAGTGTCAATTGTAATTGTCATTGAATTCGATTTTAACTTAATGACACTCAAGGATGCCAACACAATAATAGCAAATGGGACTCTATGATATTATGTTCTATGTCAACCTCAACGTAGTTTTCCAGGTTGGCACAAATGTTAGTCGTCTGTGATCTGTGAATGTCATTGGAAAACGAGAAATCGTCTCTCAATCTATATAGTTTGAGTTTACTGAATAAATAATTATTCCATTTTGTGTGATCAACTGACCAAACTATCTTTTAGTTCCTTCTTCGAACATTCCACTCTCTTCATCTCTCTTTCTTTGGTCTCTGATGGACTATTTCGAATAAAAACAGTTTTGTGTTGGCATCCTTGAATGTCTGCCATTAGTGTCAATTGTAATTGTCATTGAATTCGATTTTAACTTAATGACACTCAGGGATGCCAACACAATAATAGCAAATGGGACTCTATGATATTATGTTCTATGTCAACCTCAACGTGGTTTTTCAAGTTGGCACAAATGTTAGTCGTCTGTGATCTGTGAATGTCATTGGAAAACGAGAAATCGTCTCTCAATCTATATAGTTTGAGTTTACTGAATAAATAATTATTCCATTTTGTGTGATCAACTGACCAAACTATCTTTTAGTTCCTTCTTCGAACATTCCACTCTCTTCATCTCTCTTTCTTTGGTCTCTGATGGACTATTTCGAATAAAAACAGTTTTGTGTTGGCATCCTTGAATGTCTGCCATTAGTGTCAATTGTAATTGTCATTGAATTCGATTTTAACTTAATGATACTCAGGGATGCCAACACAATAATAGCAAATGGGAGTCTATGATATTATGTTCTATGTCAACCTCAACGTAGTTTTCCAGGTTGGCACAAATGTTAGTCGTCTGTGATCTGTGAATGTCATTGGAAAACGAGAATCGTCTCTCAATTCATATAGTTTGAGTTTACTGAATAAATAATTATTCCATTTTGTGTGTTCAACTGACCAAACTATCTTTTAGTTCCTTCTTCGAACATTCCACTCTCTTCATCTCTCTTTCTTTGGTCTCTGATGGACTATTTCGAATAAATACTGTTTTGTGTTGGCATCCTTGAATGTCTGCCATTAGTGTCAATTGTAATTGTCATTGAATTCGATTTTAACTTAATGACACTCAGGGATGCCAACACAATAATAGCAAATGGGACTATGATATTATGTTCTATGTCAACCTCAACGTAGTTTTTCAGGTTGGCACAAATGTTAGTCGTCTGTGATCTGTGAATGTCATTGGAAAACGAGAAATCGTCTCTCAATCTATATAGTTTGAGTTTACTGAATAAATAATTATTCCATTTTGTGTGATCAACTGACCAAACTATCTTTTAGTTCCTTCTTCGAACATTCCACTCTCTTCATCTCTCTTTCTTTGGTCTCTGATGGACTATTTCGAATAAATACTGTTTTGTGTTGGCATCCTTGAATGTCTGCCATTAGTGTCAATTGTAATTGTCATTGAATTCGATTTTAACTTAATGACACTCAGGGATGCCAACACAATAATAGCAAATGGGACTATGATATTATGTTCTATGTCAACCTCAACGTGGTTTTTCAAGTTGGCACAAATGTTAGTCGTCTGTGATCTGTGAATGTCATTGGAAAACGAGAAATCGTCTCTCAATCTATATAGTTTGAGTTTACTGAATAAATAATTATTCCATTTTGTGTGATCAACTGACCAAACTATCTTTTAGTTCCTTCTTCGAACATTCCACTCTCTTCATCTCTCTTTCTTTGGTCTCTGATGGACTATTTCGAATAAATACTGTTTTGTGTTGGCATCCTTGAATGTCTGCCATTAGTGTCAATTGTAATTGTCATTGAATTCGATTTTAACTTAATGACACTCAGGGATGCCAACACAATAATAGCAAATGGGACTATGATATTATGTTCTATGTCAACCTCAACGTAGTTTTTCAGGTTGGCACAAATGTTAGTCGTCTGTGATCTGTGAATGTCATTGGAAAACGAGAAATCGTCTCTCAATTCATATAGTTTGAGTTTACCGAATAAATAATTATTCCATTTTGTGTGATCAACTGACCAAACTATCTTTTAGTTCCTTCTTCGAACATTCCACTCTCTTCATCTCTCTTTCTTTGGTCTCTGATGGACTATTTCGAATAAAAACAGTTTTGTTTTGGCATCCTTGAATGTCTGTCATTAGTGTCAATTGTAATTGTCATTGAATTCGATTTTAACTTGATGACACTCAGGGATGCCAACACAATAATAGCAAATGGGACTCTATGATAATATGTTCTATGTCAACCTCAACGTAGTTTTTCATTTTGTGTGATCAACTGACCGAACTATTTCTTAGTTCCTTCTTCGAATCTTCCACTCTCTTTATCAATTCGTCATTATTTCAATTCAATATAGCTGAAGAATTCATCCAAGCTTCTTCTCAAACCGTTTCCGAGTTTCAACGAAATCAGCAACAATTTAATCAAGACGTTCAAAAGATAGGAGCACTAAACTTTAAAAATCTTCTGCATCCACATCGCCTAAGCGACTGAAAGTCTGGACGTCGAAGTGTCTGAAGTTGAGCAATAACCAGAGAACATATCCATCACGAAGATCCGAGTTGGCGAAGGAAGCAGCGCAATTATATCTGAGCGCGTCGTATAACGAATAAGCCATTCGGCGACAAATGAGAAGACAATAATTCCGGTCGCGGCGATATCGTAAATCACGGCGATATCGTCGAAAATGGAAAATAATAAAATTTTAACGAGGGCAATAATATGGAAAGGCAACTATTTAGTGTGGCCCACCGCGACCCAGATATTTTACGACGTTTCCGTTGGAAATTGCATCGGAAAAGTGCATTATCGTTATATCGCATTTTCCGGGGGAGGAAAATGAAACATGCTACCTCGAAATTTTCCATCTACATTGCAGCTCCGCGAATTTGTCTAGTGAGCTTTCATTATGTTGGTGTGTTGGGCGCTTGTTGTGTTTTTCCCATCTTTGTCTCCACCCGCTCTCCCTTTGGCCGTAACTTTCCCATACACCCTTCATTGCACGGGAAAATTTCGTTATATGAAGATCTACTTTCACCGATTCATTTTCCATCCAGAAGAGCACATCGCGTTGATGGTAATGAAAATAAATTGTTGTGGTTTCCTTGATTTCCCAAGTTTTCATTTTGACCGTGGAGTAAAACATAAAGTTAAAATACATTCCGGATTATCTCTCAATTCCTTGAACGAAAGGGATTTTTTCATTCACTCATTTAACTTCCGAAAGTCGGCTCATCTCGTCACAATTGAGAATCGCCGAATTCCGACAAGAAAAATGAATTATCCTCATCCGCGGAATACAGAAATAATAATCTTTTCCTTATTCCATCCCGCCGCGAAGAACCGAATTAAAACCCGGGGTTCAAGACCGAACACTCACTCTCCTAATTCGCTGTCAGCCGAACGTCGTCCCCGAGAAGTCCGGAAGACATCCAGAGCGCGCCCCGCAAAATAATTAAAATTCGCATCTGACAAAACAGAATTACTTTTCACATTTCGCGAGACGGAGAGAGTGTCATCTATTTAATTACAAGACGGCGGCGACGAGAATACGAAACAAAAGACGACATCGGAAAATAAAATTTGGGAAAAATTAAACCGGAAATGTGCGGTCCGACGATGACGGAATTGATTAAAATACTAATTAAAAGGGGACAAAGGAAATGGAACGATGAAAGAAAAATCGGATATTTCGTTGTGATCGGCTTTTCCGATTTGTTGTTGTTTTTGAGCGATGCCGACCGAGCTCGATCGCTGTTTCGATATTGGCTTTGCGCATTCAGCAATTGATAATTGTCGAATCATTATAAACTATCGACTTAGTTGAAATCTGGCATCAATCTTGACTTCTATTCAGGGTGTTCCTGAATTGGAATAGTTTTCAGAAAAAAAAGTCCCATAAATATGGTATCGCAAACGCTTCGTTTTCAAGATACAAGGTGTTGAAGTTTTTATTATCTCATAGTATTTACATTTCACAAGAAATTCAACTGAAATTTGGCATAGATATTTCAATTGAAAGTTTACGCCATGTGACATTTCAATTTCTATGGCAAATATAAGGGTGAATTTTTATGACAATTTGAAATTTTCTGAGTATTTCGAGAGAATCGTTCAAAATTTTTTTTCTCGAAATCGGTAGCAGATACGATGAAACTACAAGAGACCATGAAGTTTAGTATAACAACAAACCTACTTTTCATATTTTTTTGAATCAACAGTGGCTCACCAAAAAAAAGTTCTGGAGGAAAACAGGGGACAGTGTTCCAGAAAAAATATCACCCTGTAGATTTACTCTCAATTGTAATATCTGTGCCAAATTTCAGTTGAATATCTTGTGAATTGGAGATACTATGAGAAAAAAAATCGAATAAAATTCAAACTTCAAATATTGTATTTTGCTTGCTCCTTTGCACAAATATTGTAGTTGGAAGAATAAACTATTATTATTTTTATAATTTTCTTGGTTTTCACGGTTTAGTTATTATTATTATTTCTCCAATCTTCCATTTGTTTGGGTAGCATCTTGTTCTTCAAATTCATCATTATATTGTTTCAAAATTGATTCATCGTAATTTCAGGTAGGTTTAGTCAGTGATTTTGTCTATTTCAGGTGCTTTTTTGATATTTTTTTTTTATTTCGTCAATATTGACAAATTTGTGGTCGTCTTCGATTTTCGATTTTTTTTTATGTGTTCTTCATATTCTTTTGTGAATTTTGTGTCGCCGGCGTAATCAATAATAATATACAGGTGTTCCTAAATTGAAGGTACAAAGGAAGAGTGGAGATTTCTGAACATGTTTCAAGAAAAAAAGTCCCATAAAAACATGGAATCGCAAACGATTCGTTTTCGAGATGTTTTTCAAGTTTTTTTTCATAATTTCTACACTTTACAAAATATTCAACTGGAAAAGTTTGATTTAATGTGTCGAAACAAACAATTAATTAATTCAGCACAGCTTACTAACTGAATTTTTATGACAATTCGGATTTTTCTCAGGAGTTCGAGAGAATCGCTCAAAATTTTTTTCTCGAAATTGGTAGTAGATACGACAAAACTACAAGAAACCATAAAGTTCAGTATAATAACAAAGCTGCTTTTTACATTTTTCCAAATGAACAGTGGCTCACCAAAAAAAAAGTTCTGGAGGAAAACAGAGGACAGTGTTCCAGAAAAAATATCACCCTGTAGATTTGCTATCGAAATTGGCATGTCATATGGTATAAACTTTCAATTGTAATATATATGCCAAATTTCAGTTGAATATCTTGTGAAGTGTAGATACTATGACAAAAAAAATGGAAAAAATTCAAACTTTAACACCCTGCATCTCGAAAACGAAACGTTTGCGTTCGTATGTTCATGGGTCTTTTTTCTTAAAATTACCTAAGGAATCCCCCCTCTTCATTTGTACCTCCAATTTAGTAACACCCTGAATAATGTGTTTTTTTTGTGCGTTTTCACTTGTCAAATAAGAATTGAAAGAAATCCGCCAGAAATATTTTCCAGGACGACTTCATCGTTATAGGATAACATCCGAATCGACTTCGACGTCAACGTCGCTCAGAAAATATTCGGGAGTAGTTTCCCCGTCGCGATGAAATATTTCCCAGATCTCCAAACTCGAAACCCTCTTACGTTTCCCAAAGCATACGTTATTCAGGAGGCTGCCGCTCTGCCTCCGAAGAGTCAGACACACGTCTCGACGCCGCCGACAATTAATAACAAATGAACATCTCTAAATGGGTGGGAAGCGAGAGAACCCCGTAACTAATAAAAAATTTCCACGAAGAATAAGTCGGGGAAAAGTGTGAGGAAACTGCCTCCCAAGTCCCGAGTTGGTCTGTTTAACAATTTAAGAACTTCCACTACAAGTGTAATAAAGTTTGGCCAACTCTTTATGCTGTAAAACTTTTTATATTTCTTTTTGATCTTTGATGAAAAATAATTCCTCGGAATCTTCCTCCTCTTTTTCCCCGACTTTTCTTCTATTATATGCCCGCTATTCGCGAAGTTTCTCACGTGAAACTTACTTATTCATGTTGTTAATTTCTCGCCTGGAATTGTCTCGTCTCTTTCGACTTGTAACAATGCGATTTCCTTTTTTCTTGCGATAAGGAAATTTTTCACCCATGGTTACGAAATCGGTGATGGACGTCGAAATTAACATCATTAAGGACGTAAATGGGGGAAGAAGCTCAATAATAAACCTGTACAAGAAAAGTCCCCTCTTGTTTTGGATTCATGGAAACGCAAGAACAGATGTAACATTATGAGGCAAAATTGATGTGCTGCAACTTCACGGATAATTAATGCATATTTTCGCCGCCTTAGCGCTGATGTTGACGAAAAACTCGCCACGCTTCTGGCTCATTAACCGCATCTGCTGCGCCGCCAAGATGGGACGGTCCACGAGATAACACGGGAAACTCCAGATTTATCCGAGCAGTTGGAAGCTTGTACCGTGTGACAGAGAAACTTAATCAGAAAAGTGAATTTTTCCAACAAAATTCGCAGGAGCTTCAACTCCATAGTTTTTCCGAGGAAGAAACCCGATACACACACAAATAATACGAATATTCGTCCCCGAAATAGAGCGCGTCATCTATCCAAATCTAATTATACGAACTGACAAAAGGCGAGAGATGACATCTTCATCATCCGACCGTCTGTCAGACACCCGATACTTTAGGAAGCAGTTAAATCATGTGTCAACATATGTCTGTTCATCTGCGCGTATGTTTGGAATGAAATCTCATACCGGAATATTTATAACACCCTATTTATCTGTTGATGTTTCATAAATAAACGGGACGGTCGTGTTTCTGTGCTCGTAAATTATTGTGTGTACCGCCTTTTTCTTTTCTTGCTTCACTCGTCGTTTCGCTCGTAGGCGTTATTTTTATTCTTCGATTCTTTTATACTTTGTAATCAGTTAATTTCTTTATCGGATTATAATATTTATACAATCTGTGATTATTTATTTCTGATAATAATTAATTCCAATAGCATTGAAAACCCCATAATATACCCCAACCCTCTTGCTTCAAGTCTTAATTTAATTATCAAGCATGTTCAGCAGCTTCTTTCACATGGAATGACGACTCGTTTCGTGGCATTCTTGGAAGTAATAAAACGTCGTTGAAATATATAACAACGCGATAAATTACGTCAAATTGTCATCGAGACCATTTAAAGATTTAATGAAGTACCGACACACGATTTTACCTTCTTATTAACTTCAAAAGTTGCGACATTTTCAGCCTGAGCGTAAATCTTTCGAAGGATTCGACTAGAGGTGTTCATGAATCGCATCGAAATAAAAAAACCTTTTATCGTCGTGAGCAACTCTCAGCGGCATCCTCGAGAAATTTCTGACAATTTGAATGCTGCAAAGTATGCCTTTCGATAATCTTACCGAGTTGAAAGTTTTCGAAAAAGGCGATAAATTTTTATGAATTCATGCGTACATATTTATGTTTTTCATTTTCATAAGAAATTTATTTCTCTTTTCCAGTACAGGAATCAATCTACTAATCGTGAAAACACATTTATACTTTCCAAAAACTTCTGCGAACTTCAAAGCCAAACAACGATTTCAAAATTATATTTATGGTTTCCCAGTAACATTTCTTGAACTAAGAATACCGTCTTTCTGACTTATCGGAAGCGACACATCCAACGACAAGATCGCTTGTTAATTCTGAATTTATTGGACATGTTGAGTGCGATTGAGTGTGCGCGAGATGTACTTTTTCCATTATCCTCGGGTAAACATTTCGATAAAAACGATTTATTTCCGTATGCAGTAGAATCGCGGAAAAACCATGAATGACATTATTAATATTTCGAGGTTGTTCCGTCTATTTATATTTGGTTCTTCCCTGTAACATAGCTACCGTGGTTTTATATATTTCATTTTTTCTAGAGTCCATTGAGACTAGAAAAAAACTCTCATTTATGAAATTTACCGTTTCAACTCGACATGAACTGAACCAGCCGAAGAGTATAACCATCCCACAAGAATATTTCACCTCCGAAAAATAGGCCACTGGAGAGGTTATAAAATAGCGACGACCATTTGAAACACATGGGTCGTTGCGTCAAACGTCGAATTTTGATTAATGCTCTTCCGTTCCATAGGGAATAATCTGCGCTCCGTACCTTCATCCTACTTTTTTCGGTCTTATCGGCCCTCCGGCTAGAGGGTTAACAAAGTGCGATCGGATCGAAGGTCAACTCTGCCACTATTCTTTTTTGCTGGCCTGACGTTCTAGAAGACGTAATTTTCAACATTTCCGAAACGAGTAGGGATGAGGGAAAAATTACATGCGAACTAGAACCGATCGTTTCGGATATCCGGAAGGACAGAATTGACTTTCTGGTAAACTACCGTGGATCTTCAATAAAACCAAGGATAAGTCTATAAATTCGCGTTCGGGCCTGGAAAAACGTGACCGTGTGAAAAAGGCGTCCCGGAAAAGCGGTCTTCTTACGGAAACACATCGGAGAAACCGAGGTTTCCAATAAACGGGCGCATAAACTGGCATTTTCCATATTACGTTTCGAGTGCATCCGAAAGAGCCCGCGGTTTTATATACACATCTGTATAAATTCCGGATGTGAGCTCTCTACTCGATATCGAATTATTTTTCATCAATTTTCTGGAATAGCGTCTTTTCTTCGCTCTATTTGAGCTTTTTTTGAGCGCCCGTAGTACTTACACGATATCATTTCGTCACGATGTCTGTATTTATCGAATTTTGAGCTGAATATGTGCCGTATACACGATAACTCTCGAACGGAACGTCCTAGAGACTTGAAATTTTCAGTGCGGGTTCAGTTCCCAAAATGCCGAAGTTGAGTTCGTTAATGGGCAGAATTCCACCGAGGGTTCTGTAAATATGGCCGTTGAAGTTTTGTTTTTCTGACAGCTGTCATTTTTTAACACTGTAATTTTTTCAACATGTAATTTTTCGACAGCTGTAATTTTTTTGACAGCTGTCATTTTTCGACAGATGTCTTTTTTTGACAGCTGTCATTTTTCAACATGTCATTTTTCGACAGCGGTAATTTTTCGACAACTGTCATTTTTGACAGTTGCCATTTGTGACATCTGTCATTTTTGTAGCTCTCATTTGACAGCTTTAAAAAATCTTTACAATCTGTTTCTAAAACTGGAAAATGCGAATCTACCTACAAGGTGGATAAACGAACGCTCGAAAGCACCTGACTTCACCACAGTGCTTTTCATAATTTTTTTTTACAGAACCTGCCTTGCTCTGGCTTAACCGAATTCGCTAGAGGCTCTCGGGTCTAACGCGAATACGGAAAAAAGAAACGGACTGGAAAACAATAAAATATCTGATGTCGAGGTCCAAAACTGTTATAATTAGTCTATCGATCGACGTCTTTTCGCATCGCATCGAATCTCAGAGCCACTCGATAAATGCACCATTGCACTTGGTCAACGTTAGAAATGAAGATCAAAGGCACCTCCCGACGTTACGGACCGCCAATGAGGCGGAAAATCAAATAAGAAAACGAAGTTACATGTTACAACCTGCACCATCTGGGCGGGTATAACCTCAAATTGGTAAACATGCAGAGGGACGTCGGAATGAGGAAAAATCGTCCCTTTTTCATCCCTTCGGGAGGGTTATATTCCCTATTTCCCGTGGGACGACGGAGCGGGCTGTGACCGAGACGATGCGTATTTGTCCCCTCTTTTGTCACTTGCAGATGTTTTAATCAAAGGCGACCGCGATCAATCCTGGTACTCTTCGATCCGGCGAGTTCATTTAATCGAGTCCTTTTCACCGATTGATGTGTGATCCGATTCGTAGTTTTCCGCGCCTTTCTTTCTTCTCGACGAGAAAAAACCCAGTTGGGGTTCGATTCTCTTCAAGGTCCGGCTGATTTCTCTCTTCTTGACCGTCGATATCGTATCGTGTCGTTCGAGACGAGAATGGCCATTGAACGGCTTCTTCAACATAAAATCTCGAGTGAATTATGGTGTTAAATCAAATTCTGAATAGGCTGGCGACTTTCTATCATCTCCTTGGGTACCCATGACGCCCTTTTTTTTCATGGAAAACCATGTCGAAATATAAGCCTTCAGAGGATAATTGAATCGACCATCCAACAATGTTGTCGGAATTCCGTGAATAATCTCGACAATTTTTGGATATTTGAAAATTCAATTTTTCTAGCTTGATTCGAATTCCTTAATAATTTAGAAATTCCCGAGTGTGTAAGCACCGAAAAATATATTCGTTCGTTATGATATTCCGTTGGAAAATATTCAAACATCATGCAATAGTTTTTGCGTTATCGAACAGCAGCAATGTTACATTCATTTGTCGATATTTAAATGATAAATACTGAAACACTGATAGAACGATCAAAATTAGAATTATGCGCCTTGATTCTGCCCTAAGCGAATCGCCTAAGATTTGGTCTTTGCCTCTTTATCACTTAAAATGGATATTAATATCTAGCGGCTGCAAACAGGCACTTTTTTAATTACCGAAAAACACCGCTAAATTGATATTAATGTCGTTTTTCTCACGGTTCGTTCCGTTGTTGTACCTCGCAGAGATATTTTTTGCTGCCTCCGCTTCGTCTGCAATTTTGCAAATGCAAATTTATGAAGCCATCCTGCTAAGTTTCATGTGACTTCTTAATTGAGAAATATCGGACGGTTCTCGTCTAATTTTTGTAGGTATTATATTCCTTCAAAAAAAAAAAAACATCGTGAACTGAGGTTTCATATTTGCCAAGATTTATTTCTTCCTCGATAAAATAGGAATATCGAGATCTTACAGAACGGAATATCGATCGAACCGCATGTGAATATGCACAATTTCGCATTCCCACGTGTCGTTTCGTTTCCGCAAACGCGCCCGCATCTCCAGGGAGTGGCCTCCTTCGATCATTTCCATCACCGACGTCGTCGGAGATCCTGCGGGATTTTCCCCGAAGGCTCGAAGGGGGGAACGACCGGTGGTTGCTACCACAAATGGCGCTCTTGTCTTTCTCGGTCAACGCAACGAAAGTGCGAAAATCGTCTCGATATTCCCGAGAATGCCGATCGAATATTTGACAGTCTCACTCGGAATTCCAAAAATCCCATCATCCGACACCTGTAAATTCTCGCGATTCCGAGCCCACGCAACAAACATGGTTACCACCTCATTTCCGGCCCGTCGTAATTTCCGCCTTAAAGCGCTGACGGCTCGGCGACAAAATTCCCTAATTAACTGAAAGATGCAAACGTTACGATGTGTCGAGTTAAACTATGTATCAAGTAAGCCGGGTTTGCGGGAGGGGGGAGTTGTAATGAGAAAGGGTGAATCGGATACAACAACAACTATCTGAGGTATGTCGCCGAGGTTTGGTATCGATTTTTCGGGCCGGGGAGAAATTTCGACAATTAATTAGAATATGAAAGGACGGACTGCATGCGAGACGCCGCAGTTGTTCCGAAACAATTCCCCCGTTTAATAATAATAATAATAAGCAGTCATTATCTCAAATAGGAGTGAGATTCACAATGAAATGAAATTTTGTCAAATAACAAAAAAATGGGTTAATTTTAAAACTATCGGATACGGATTCGATTCATTTTACTAGTTACAGTGGAAAAAATGAAAATCAGATCATATCTGAGGAGATGACCTATTCCAGAAGATCAATATGGGTTAGTTAAAGTTGGGACATACTGGAAATGAACCTATATTTAGGTTAAATAAGGTCAATTCAGGACAGTGTTGGAACAATTCTTGAAATAAATTAATACTTTATGCTTTCAAAGGGAACAGAATATGCGACAAGTGTTTTTAGGACATCTACAGTTCCATTCGATCAAACCTATCCGCTGAATTTCAATAATAACATCTGTCTCGGAAATGTTTAAATAGAATTTTATGATAGCGTTTGTTCTTACCACACTTTTCATTTTTGATGAAGGTAAACGTGGCAACGTTATGCATCTGGAAATTAAATGCGTCGTTATTTATTGCTCAGTATAGAAAGATACTCTACGTTGTGTTATGACTGTTATTAGTGTGCAGTTTGATTTTAAGAAAGTGTACCGAATTCGAATGTGAAACTAAGGCAACTTATCTATCATGATTTTAATTTTTGAATATTTTTCATTGAAATTCTAGAATGATTCTTGATGGTTTTCAATTATGTCAAATTTTTTTTATGCATATTTCCACGTTTTTGAGCGCTCGTACTACTTACACGAGGGCTATATCATTTCGTCACGATGTCTGTATTTTTCGAATTTTGAGCCGAAAATGGTCTCAATCGACTATGTTCGACTCACTGATGACGAATCCGTCGGAAAATTCGAGTCTGCTCGTCCGGCCGTAAGCACGATAACTCTCGAACGGATCAACCTAGGGACTTGAAATTTTCAGTGTAGGTTCAGATCCCAAATGCCTCGGTTAAGTTCGTTAATGGGCAGAATTCCACCAGGGGTTCCGTAAATATGGCCGTTCAAAATTTTGTTCTCCTGATTACTTCGAAACTACATATTCGATCGAGATGAAATTTTGCACTCGAATGGAAAATGGGGTGTTCAAGCTACATGTGAAATTTTGTCCAGATCGCATGACCAGAACCATAGGAACCATAGAAAATTGTAACTTTTGAACGAAAACGCCTAGGGACTTAAAATTTTCAGGATTTCGAATGTCGTGATCACGTTCATCTATGAGCAACATTATTCTAGGGGTTCCGTAAATATGGTCGTTTGAAATTTAGTTTTCTTGATAATTTCAAAACTACAGATTCGATCGTGACGAAATTTTGTATACTAAAGGAGAAATTTATATTCAAGCTACATTCCTCCAGATCACATGACCAGAACCATAGAAACCATAGAAAATAATAACTTTCGAACGAAAAGGCCTAGGGACTTGAAATTTTCAGGATAGGTGTGGATCTGAAATGTCGCGTTCACGTTTATCAATGAGCAGAATTATACTAGGGTTCCGTAAATACGGTCGTTTGAAATTTTGTTTTCTCGATCATTTCGAAACTACGGATTCGATCGAGATAAAATTTTGTATTTTGATCGAGAATGACATATTAAAGCGATATTTCGTCCAGATCGCATGACCAGAACCAAAGAAACCATAGAAAATTGTAACTTTTGAACGGAAACGCCTAGGAACTTGAAATTTTCAGGGTGGGTTTGGATCGCGAATATCGCGGTCATGTTCATCAATGTACAAAATTAGACTAGGGGTTCCGTAAATATGGCCGTTCAAAATATTATTTTCCTGATAGTTTCGAAACTACTGATCGAATTGGAATGAAATTATGCACTTAGCTGAGGAATAATGTATTCAAACTACGTGCAAAAGTTTGTCCGGATCGCATCACCAAGACCATAGATACCGTAGAAAATTCTAGCGAATTATCGAAAAAAAATTGATCAGCTGAAGCACTGACATGAAGTCTGGAGTTTCAGAATGTTTTTGACAGCTGTCGAAAATTTCTTCAAATTATTTCTGAAACTGGAAAATGCGAATCTACCTACAAGGTGCATGTACGAGCGCTCAAAAGTTCCTGCCTTCACGGCAGTGCTTTTCGTAATTTTTTTTCTCCAAATTTTCCAAAAAAAAAAATTTTTCAATTGTATTTGAGAGTGACGTCATCGATCTTTATATTTTCGACATTTCTACGAGTGAACGTGCTTTGAAATTACTATTTTTCTAAAGTTTTTTTCAGATTCTTACCCACCCAGCACCCCTGTTTACTCCCGTTCCCGATTGAAAAATCTACATAAATACTAGTTTGCCATCATTGGAAACCATCAAGAATCATTCTGGAATGTTCATTTTTAATGAAAAATATTTAAAAATTGAAAAATACGAGTGGGCGTTAAAGTTAAAATTTACCAAAAAATGCTCTTAAGTCATCTCTCACTTTTTCATATCGAAATTGAGAAATTCATCTATAGAATAAGGTTCAATCTTGAATATACATTTCTTGAATTTTTGTAAATCACGTTCTAAGCGATACCGGAATTTTATTATAATATTTGATATAACTGTAGACAGGACCTTTTTCAATTTAACTCTTCTTATGTATTGGGTACTTGAGGTGAGTGGTTCTTGTCTTGTATTACATGTCATATTATATTCGTTTGGTATCGAACAC
The DNA here is from genome assembly GCA_963966015.1 of Aphidecta obliterata. Lineage (NCBI taxonomy): Eukaryota > Metazoa > Arthropoda > Insecta > Coleoptera > Coccinellidae > Aphidecta > Aphidecta obliterata. Next base: position 67,053 of record OZ014434.1, on the reverse strand, counting down.
GTCGAAATAATAAAGAGGTTCACACCTCCGCGTCGTCCTCACTTTGTGCAGCCTCTCTCAAATCGACGTCAGGGTCGCCAACGTCTAATCAATATTCAAAACAATCTGAATAATTAAATATTACTTCCTGAAAGGGAGCCCGAAATACGTTTTGAATAACTCCGGCGGAGTCATAAACGTGTTTCCAATTTCGGGGGCGCGCGCCCCCTCGCACATCCCCCGATTTGAATAAACCGAAAATTGGGGTCCGTATCAGAATCGTATAATTCGCCGGGAAACGTGACGGCCGCTCGGGCTCGGCGAGTCGGCCGGGAAAAAACAACCGAACAACGTAATATGCATATTGTGATTGGTTTTTGTTCGATTAAATCCGCCGGGTCGGAGCCGCAATTGCGATCGCTAGAATTGCGGGCTCTCGTCGATTTTCATTACCGCGTCCGAAGATTGCGGCCCGGATCGATCAATCGACCGAAAAGTAAGATCGGTGTTGAATTTTGTTGATCTAATCCAATCTCTACATAGGTGTTCACCCCGCAAGAATTTTACCACGAGAAAGGTGGAAATAGGGCATCGAACGAGCGCGCCGTTCGACTTTTATTTCGTCGTCGTCTAATTCGGCTCGTTCTTCCCACCGAAATTCCCCGATAAAAGTCCCGGTTGAAATGTCGTCCGGTGAAAAATTGATACTTCGGGTCTGACTAACAGGGGCAGTTAACGGACGTATTTTCAGAAAACGGCTTCCGGGGGAGCGGTTTACGGTTACATTTATGTGTAGCCGATAAAACCGACTGCTTTTAAGAAATTATAGATACTCGAATCTTACAGGAGACGCCCGCAATTTTTTTTTTATTCGCCCTAAATTGGCGCATCGCGAGATTGGTCGTTACCAACATCAATTAAGAACACCGTGCAAAAGGCAGCAACCAGTTCAATTCCATAGAATATTAATTATCATTGGAGTGGAAGTCATCGATTTGGGGAGCCTTCACGGATACAATATTTCATATTGTTCAGCACGTCGATCAAATTTTGGGTAGGTATGGAGAATTTTCGACCCATCCAATAAGTTCTCTAAGATCAACGGTGATTTTTCATGCGGAAAAACTTCAAACACTCTGAACCACTTATCAGTTTGTATTCGATTTTTTCCAGGGAAAGAACCTTAAGGAATTTTCACGGAGATATCCCTCCTCATATGTTTCGTTTTCTTCTTAAGAAAAGCATTTTTCTGCGCTAAATAGCTCTTCCTTTGTCTTCTCGGCCAATGTTCCTACATTCCCATCAATATGTTTACCACTTACGTGAAAATAAATCCATTTACCTATTGAAAATATTGAGACTACTATTTAGACATACAGGGGGCTCCTAATTTGGAGGTACAAATGAAGGGGGGAGATTACTTGAGAAATTTTAAGAAAAAAAAAGTCCCATAAAAATGGGATCGCAAACGTTTAATTTCGAAATACAGGGTGTTAAAGTTTTTTTTCATAGTATTTATACTTCACAAGATATTCAACTGAATTTTTTTTTTACACCATGTGACATGCCAGTTTCGATAGTAAATCTACAGGGTAATATGTTTTCTGGAACACTGTCCTCTGTTTTCCTCCAAAACTTTTTTTTTTGGTGAGCCACTGTTAATTGAAAAAAAAAATATAAAGAATAGATTTCTGGCCGATTCTTTCAATTCTTATTTGACAAGTGAAAACGCACAAAAAAACACATTATTCAGGGTGTTCCTAAATTGGAGGTACAAATGAAGAGGGGAGATTCCTTAGGTAATTTTAAGAAAAAAGACCCATGAACATACGAACGCAAACGTTTCGTTTTCGAGATGCAGGGTGTTAAAGTTTGAATTTTTTCCATTTTTTTTGTCATAGTATCTACACTTCACAAGATATTCAACTGAAATTTGGCATATATATTACAATTGAAAGTTTATACCATATGACATGCCAATTTGGATAGCAAATCTACTGGGTGATATTTTTTCTGGAACACTGGCCTCTGTTTTCCTCCAGAACTTTTTTTTTGGTGAGCCACTGTTCATTTGGAAAAATGTAAAAAGCAGCTTTGTTATTATACTGAACTTTATGGTTTCTTGTAGTTTTGTCGTATCTGCTACCAATTTCGAGAACAAAATTTTGAGCGATTCTCTCGAACTCCTGAGAAAAATCCGAATTGTCATAAAAATTCAGTTAGTAAGCTGTGCTGAATTAATTAATTGTTTGTTTCGACACATTAAATCAAACTTTTCCAGTTGAATATTTTGTAAAGTGTAGAAATTATGAAAAAAAACTTGAAAAACATCTCGAAAACGAATCGTTTGCGATTCCATGTTTATGGGACTTTTTTTCTTGAAACATGTTCAGAAATCTCCACTCTTCCTTTGTACCTTCAATTTAGGAACACCTGTATATTATTATTAATTACGCCGGCGACAAAAAATTCACAAAAGAATATGAAGAACACATAACAAAAAAATTGAAAATCGAAGACGACCACAAATTTGTCAATATTGACGAAATCAAAAAAAAATATCAAAAAAGCACCTGAAATAGCCAAATTAACTGACTAAACCTGAAATTACGATGAATCAATTTTGAAACAATATAATGCAATTTGAAGAACAAGATGCTACCCAAACAAATGGAAGATTGGAGAAATAATAATAATAACTAAACCGTGAAAACCAAGAAAATTATAAAAATAATAATAGTTTATTCTTCCAACTACAATATTTGTGCAAAAGAGCAAGCAAAATACAATATTTGAAGTTTGAATTTTATTCGATTTTTTTTCTCATAGTATCTCCAATTCACAAGATATTCAACTGAAATTTGGCACAGATATTACAATTGAGAGTAAATCTACAGGGTGATATTTTTTCTGGAACACTGTCCCCTGTTTTCCTCCAGAACTTTTTTTTGGCGAGCCACTGTTGATTCAAAAAAATATGAAAAGTAGGTTTGTTGTTATACCAAACTTTATGTTCTCTTGTAGTTTCGTCGTATCTGCAACCGATTTCGAGAAAAAAAATTATGAACGATTCTCTCGAAATCTTCAGAAAATTCCAAATTGTCATAAAAATTCAGCCTGTATATTTGCTATATACATTGGCATGTCCCATGGTGTAAACTCTCAATTGAAATATCTACGCCAAATTTCAGTTGAATTTCTTGTGAATTGTGGATACTATGAGAAAAAAACTTAAACACCCTGTATCTCGAAATCGAAGCGTTTGCGATACCATATTTATGGGACTTTTTTTCTTAAAAGTACTCAAGTAATCTCCTATCTTCGTTTGTACCTCGAATTTAGGAACACCCTGTACATATTTTTAATACTACGATCTAGGTCTGAATTGATTTCATACATTACAAAACGACATTTGCTTTATTTCCCGAAGAACTCTTTCTTTTATTCTATGGACAGGTCATCTGAAGAACGCTCAGCGATAAAATCCATTTGGTTTTCTCGGAACATGTTGGAAAAAACACCTCGAGTTCAGGAGTGAAACGAAAACGTTTTTATCAAGCCTAGTCTCGCTTATTTGTTTCGTTTCAAATGCTTTTTTCACCAACGTCAGTTGATTTTTATTACAGAATTTCTTTTATCTACAGGGGAAATTAATGCTTTCACGAAGAGATGGATAAATTCCTGTTCGAATTGGGTTTTTTTAGTTATTACACCGAACCACGAACCTTTCCTAATGGCGTATTTCACTTTTGTATTCGATTATTTTTCGAATTGTTCTATTATGTAACTGACTGTTTAATATTCGAGGTTGATGTCCAGAAATCGATATTTCGTTCTGCCTTTACCGATAATTTTCCTTCGATCCACCAGTATATTTATTCGACACCCGTCGAACGTAGCGAGGGAAAAAAAGAGGGAATAGGAGAAGAAACACCCCATTAGTTTATTCTTCCTGTCAGGATTATGTTGGCTAGATGAAAAGGGAAGGTAGGAAATTGAAAACGACTGCACCAAAATGGACAACAACGACCTATGGAAAATTGAAAAACCCCGGGAAATATGGAGATGTGTAGGCATCTCTCGGAAAATATCTTATTGCGACCGAGTCAATCGTGAATGGAAAAATGTTTCTCGAATCAGATTGATTGTACTCCCGCTATTCGAAACATTTTAATCTGGATAGACGGGAACGATGTTCGCTCGAGCGCATTTTGATATCGGGCCCCACTTTATTTGATACGAAGATACGGAGATGCGGTGATTATTTTGTATTGTTGCTCCTGCTACGTCACGGATATTGTTGGTTACTGCTTATTGGCTCTTTCTCGGACAGTTTACGAATTCCTATAGTTGATGTTTTTCAATTAAACTGGCATTGATATCGCAATCGACTGAATTGGTATCGCTCGATCAGAGTATCTTCATCATTTGCGTACGGATATCGTGTCAAATGGCTGCTCGATGGCACTCTGTAACCGAATATTATTAGATTAATTAGCGTTTTCGTAATTAACGAGATACATAAGGTATCATTTGCACTTACGCTCTGCTTGTAGAATCTTGTACAAGAGGGTTGGAATGACCTGCCAAACCATATAAGGTTGCAACTATATAATACTTATATTTATTATTGACATCCGGGATAGATATTTCTTTACTAGAGTCGAGATATAATTTCAATTTTTATCTTCATAATTATTATTCTCTCACTTTCATTTTTTCTAGAATGAAAATGCGAGGAACGAACATCCTTTGTTTCCTCGCAGGCTCTCAAAAATAATTACAGCAACGAAAAGGGCGAAAACGAAGCGGCCCTCTCGCGCTGCAACACGTAACAAGTTGTTGCTATTCTTTCAATTTTCACTCCACTTTACTTATTTAGCTTGAAACTGAGGTGAAAGGGGTCGAAGGGTCCTCGTGTTCAATGATTCTCGAGCTTTCTCTAGGACCGAACTGAATAGTGGAAAACGAACCTCCTTATTTAAGTGTTCGGAGTTTTCCTCTCTCAACTTCTTTTTATAATTGCTGCGGATCAGCGTGCGCGGTTGTTTCTTTGACGGATCTTGATGGTTTAATTTCGGAAAGAGATCCGCAAAACGAAACGTACTGCTACATTGAAAAGGTAGCGAATCCGAGGAAGATCATATTTCTTGATATATGTACGAAATGAAGCTTCTCGCTATCGGTTCTCATATATGCACATAAATAGTCGTGCACACATATGAGATTTTCCGAGCCGGAAAAATGAAAAAAATTGCTTTATGAATCTTCATCTAACCAACTTCGCGGATAACCTCAATTTCCGCAGAAAATCTCATAGAGAGAAATTGAAATTTTTTTGCGCTGTATTTCTGGGGGGTGCTGATATGGCATTTTCAGATAAAAAATTACGGAAAAATACTGTCCATTTCCATTGTTGATGAAAATCCTGAAAAACATTTACCCCAAGTCAAATTCGTTATTCAATTTCGAACCGAAAGAACTCCCTTCGAGAGGCATTCAACGCTCGATCGGTCCTTCAGTCACGCCGACGGAAGACGGATTTAAACTCTTTTCTCTTTAAATCCGCAGCAATTACCGGCTAAACCCCGTTTTAATTAAAGCGACCCGCTAAGAAAACATACTGGTGTTTTTTTCTCAATTAGGTTGGCACTTATTATTCCGCAGGGGATCCCCCGACAGCTGCGACCTCTTTTGTTTTCATTTTCGCGGGAAAGCCTCCTTCGAACGGCTGTTTCCATTGTTCCATTGGGCTTTTAGAACCCGAACGTCTATACAGGGGGTGCCGTATTGATCGGCGATTCGGTCGGGAATATTTCCTCCTTCTATTTAAATTTTTATTTTCGTGAATATCTTCGAGATTTTAGGCGTGCATTAAGTTCATTGAATTGGATAAAGTGATCACCTTCAGTTCGACGCGAAGCAAGGGTCATGATGAGAGGGGGGAGGGGATCATGACACGGTTCGAAATCGACGCACAGCGTCATAATTGATTTGATACCGTCTCATAATTCGTTATGTTCACAAATAATGTTTCTTATGATATGCATTGTTAAAAGTGCTACGAATTAATTAATGCCTCTCTAATTAGCACACGAGTTATAATGGGACCTTCAGCAAGCTATCTTAATGGGAATTTCGCCCTACATCTAGGTTCTGCCGATATTTCGGGAGTGATGATTGTCTGGAAATTCACTAAATTGTAAAATCAGGGGTGATCAGATTCTGAGGAAGAAAATTTAGCAATTACGAAATCGCACAACATCGGATCAGAATTCGTCGTAGAGATGAAATGGAATGAAATGCAGAGTTCCTTTTTCCATCTGGTTGTACATGGACCTAACGAGCTGTTCGCGTGTCGCTACCGATCCGAAGTTGTTATGGCATCATAAAAAATGCACAATTTTCCATCTAAACTCCATTTCATTTATCATTCATTTCACTTCATTAAAAATGAATCTGTCAGACAACTTTGCCATAGGTCATATCATTAACGAACGATCAATTCATTGGTAATTGCTTGTTTTTTCTTTATTTGTCCGTATCTTTATGTGTACTCGATCATTACGTGGTCATTAGCCATTACTAGTGGAGCGGAAAATGGTCTGCTTCGTCAACTAACGATGTTAACTTCAGAAAGGCATTCTTCACAAATACATAATCGTATTAAGGAAGTTTTCGAAACTTTATGTTATTCTGATATAAATACAGGTAAAAGATAAGATAACTAATGAAAAATTACGAAAAGCACTGCCGTAAAGGCAGGAGCTTTTGAGCGCTCGTACATCCACCTTGTAGGTAGATTCGCATTTTCCAGTTTTAGAAATCAATTGAAGGAATGTTTGACTGCTGTCAAAAAAATCCTGAAATTTAGGCAAAACTCCAGACTTCATGTCGGTGCTTCAGCTGATCAATTTTTTCCGATAATTCGCTAGAATTTTCCACGGTATCTATGGTCTTAGTGATGCGATCTGGACAAAATTTTGCTCGTAGTTTGAATACATTATTCCTGAGCTAGGTGCATAATTTCATTCCAATCCGATCAGTAGTTTCGAAACTATCAGGAAAAAAATATCTTGAAGGGCCATATTTACGGAACCCCTAGTCTAATTTTGCTCATTGATGAACGTGACCGTGGAATTTGCGATCCAAACCCACCCTGAAAATTTCAAATTCCTAGGCCTTTCCGTTCAAAAGTTAGAATTTTCTATGGTTTCTATGGTTCTGGTCATGCGATCTGGACAAAATATTGCTTCAATATATCATTCTCGATTAAAATACAAAATTTCATCTCGATCGAATCCGTAGTTTCAAATTTATCGAAAAAACAAAATTTCAAACGACCGTATTTACGAAACCCCTTTGTATAATGTTGCTCATAGATGAACGTGATCACGACATTCGAGATCCACACCTATCCTGAAAATTTCAAGTCCCTAGGCATTTCCGTTCAAAAGTTACAATTTTCTATGGTTTCTATGGTTCTGGTCATGCGATCTGGACAAAATTCCACATGTAGCTTGAACACCTCATTTTCCATTCGAGTGCAGAATTTCATCTCGATCAAATCTGTAATCTGTTTCAAGTAATCAGGGAAACAAAACTTTGAACGGCCATATTTACGGAACCCCTGGTGGAATTTGGCCCATTAACGAACTTATCCGAGCCATTCGGGAACTGAACCCACACTGAAAATTTCAAGTCTCTAGGTTGTTCCGTTCGAGAGTTATCGTGCTTACGGCCGGACGGACAGACTTGAATTTTCCGACGGATTCGTCATCAGTGAGTCGAACATAGTCGATTGAGACCATTTTCGGCACAAAATTCGAAAAATACAGACATCGTGACGAAACGATATAGCCCTCGTGTAAGTAGTACGAGCGCTCAAAAAATCTAGCTTTGAAAGTGTTTTTTGTTTCTCCTATAAAATTTTGTCGAATGGAGTTACGCAATTTTCTCCTGAAGGCGACGATGTGACCATTTTTCTTGATAATTAGCTAGAATTTTCTACGGATCTATGGTCTTGGTAATGCGATCTCCAAGTAGTTTGAATACATTATTCCTCATCTATGTGCAATTATCAGAAAAAAAAAATTTAAACTGTCATATTTACGGATCCTCTAGTCTAATTTTGCTCATTGATGAACGTTAGCGCGACATTCGCGATCCAAACCTACCCTGAAATTCCATAGGCCTTTCCGTTCGAAACTTATAATTTTCTATGGTTTCTATGGTTCTTGCTAAGCGATCTGGACAAAATGTAGCTTGAATATATCATTCTCGATTGAAATACAAAATTGAGTCACGATTGAATCCGTAGTTTTGAAATTATCAAGAAAACTAAACTTCAAACGACAATATTTACGGAACCCTCAGTGTAATTTTGCTTATTGATGAAAGTGATCGCGATATTCGAGATCCACACCTATCTTGAAAATTTCAAGTCCTAAGTTATGATTTTCTATGGTTTCTATGGTTTTGGTCAAGCGATCTGGACAAAATGTAGCTTGAATATATAATTCTCCATTTAAATACAAAATTTCGTGACGATCGAATCTGTAGTTTTGAAATAATCAAGAAAACTAAATTTCAAACGACCATATTTACGGAGCGTCTAGAATAATTCTGCTCATAGATAAACGTCATCACGACATTCCAGAACCAAACCTATCCTGAAAATTTCAAGTCCCTAGGCGTTTCCGTTCAAAAGTTACAATTTTCTATGCTTTCTATGGTTCTGATCATGCGATCTGGACAAAATTTCACATGTACCTTGAACACCTCATTCTTCATTTGAGTGCAAAGTTTCAACTCGATCGAATCTGTAGTTTCGAAGTAATCAGGAGAAACAAAACTTTGAACGGCCATATTTACGGAACCCCTGGTGGAATTCTGCCCATTAACGAACTCAACCGAGGCATTTGGGATCTGAACCTACACTAAAAATTTCAAGTCTCTAGGTTGATCCGTTCGAGAGTTATCGTGTATACGGCTGGCCGGCCGGACGGACGGACAGACTCGAATTTTCCGACGGATTCGTCATCAGTGAGTCGAACATAGTCGATTGAGACCATTTTCGGCTCAAAATTCGAAAAATACAGACATCGTGACGAAACGATATAGCCCTCGTGTAAGTTGTACGAGCGCTCAAAAAATACCTGTCCAAAATTTCGTAGAACAAGAGTGCATAATTGAACGCATCTGATAGTTGGCCCGTTGAGAAAATCCTACCACGAGGAAGTACCTTCTTCGAAAGTAAGCTCCCGTTCCGAGAATATTATAATTATCAAATGGGGTATTTTGGTTTAAATTTAGTAATTCATGCGACGCAACCCTCTTTACACGGTCTAATTCCGCTCGGAGAATACATAAATTAGAGCCAGTAATCGTCTGGAGCCTTTGCGGCCCTTTGAATTGGTAATTCCCGCGGTTGAATAGACTTACTTACCTTCAGCATGTGCCCTTAATACCGCCAAAGTGAATAGTTTACCACTTAACAATTCAGTCGACAATATTGACGGAGCCCGAGTTAAATATTGCATCGACTTACGCTTTTCTCTTGGAAATATCGCTCTGACTTCTAACCCTTTATTTCGCTCGGACAAGTCTATTGCATATTCCATCGTCACCCTCATATCGACGAAGATTTTCCTGATCTTTACGCGGTCGCGAATGTGCTTAACGAACGGCCTTGTAACATCTTGCGTTTACGGCTTCAGTTTTTATTCAAATATCGGAAAGTCGTATCCGGAGAACAGACATTTTTAATGGTCAAAGTTGAAATTGTAAAGAGGAAAGAGGCATTATCGTATGTTTTCCGGTTCTGCATCTTCCTCCCAGGAACAATATTATGCGGAATGGTTATGTTTATTGTACTATTTGTATTTTACTTTCGAATTTTACTACTGCGAGTTTAGTAGGTCCATATATTCGTAAGGCTTATGTGGCGTGAGAAGGGAGCCTAGGGAAATGTACGAAACAGGGAAATCTCTTCGTATGATGGAATTTTTTATTCTCTCAAACATAAAGGGTTTATTCCGCCCAGATGTTTTTATTATTTCAGACTTTTTCGTTGTTCTTAGGTTCAACTGGATCCCAGTTTCCCCTGCATAATCTCCATGCACTTTTTGTGTTTTTTTTTTCTTTTCTAAAATCCTCGAAAAGAAATATTTGAAAGGGAATCATAAGATTGGTAGTTGTCTCCTCGTTAACATTTTGTGAACAAGCGTCACTTGAATAAATAAAAACTCCCAATGTTTATCCTCCTATTTCTGAAGCGATGTCGATATAAGCACCAATCGTAATGCAGGAATACGAAGGAAATCGAATTCTCCTCCTTCATTTCTATAAAATTTTTGTGTAAAAAAGTTTTCGAGGGACGCAGATGGCCGAATCTCACTCTCATTAGGGGGGACTTCAAGAGCGATTTACCGGTAATATCCTCCCATTCGGTTAAATTATGGCAAAGAAGAATGATTATTTCACAAGTTTCGGGAAGGAAATGTCGGGTGTAGCACAGAATCCGCATCTAATTATGATCAACAGTTTCGAATGGAAACGCTTGCGTATAGTAATAATCGAACCGAAACCCTTCGTGACGTCGTGTAATTTGAAAAAATAAAAGGATGAAGAATTATTTGAACATTGTATTCGCCCTTAATCTCAATTATGTATATAGAATAATTTTTCATGCCTATATATATGATGATGAGATAAAAATTACAATAAATTAATTAACTGTTAATATAACTGTTAGGTACGAAATGGCAATGGGGAAAATCAGAAAATGGGGTAATCGATTCCTGAACTGAAATACACTCTATTCGGTTTATGCCACTCTTCCTGCATCCTTTCCCAATATAATAATTCCTTGATTTATCACGAAAAACTTCATATTCGATTAATCATTTCTAGAGGGGGCTTTCACGCCGTAGCTTCGGAAAATAAACTTGCGAACGCCGAAAATAATTTTCAACTTGTCAAAAACAATTAGGAAAACTTCGGAGGATAGGAGAGTACCCGGAAATCCGAGCGGGGGCCAGGAAGGATGTTGGAAAAATTACTGGGAAAATGAAAGCGAAAGGAAATTGATACTTGCTTTTCGAAACCCCCCGGGAAATGTGGAAAATATCCTGCTAATGACGGAATATTGAGGCGAAAGTTTTGCTGGTTGTTCGTTCTGCGAGACCGAAAAGTTGGTATTGGGAAAAACAAACGATATAAATTTTTCATCGAGACTAAGTCGATCAATATATCGTAAAGTTAAGGGCAATTGAAATATTCGTCGAGATCAATAAGAAGCGGGATGGGCATGAAGTCATTGAACTTTGATTCAATCGAGGGAGAAGTGCATTTTTCAAATTCCATTTGGTCATCCATTTTTAATACTTATTGGGTACACCTTCGAGAATATGATTTTATATCATATTATATACCACTTACTTATATTTTACATCGGTTAATTCTAATGGCATGTCATCGAAAAAAGACATGACCCGTTTCAACTTGTCTAAAAATCGTAAGTAGTTATACGAAATTGTTGTTGACGAACGACTCGGCTCACATTAAACAGAATATTAAAATGTGTTTATCATATAAATCCTTCGGATTCCACTCCATGTGTAGTCGCCTACTCATGATCCATTACTTTGTCATCATATATTCTCTTTGCCAACTTGGTATTTCGTTCGATACCGTCGCTCATACACCGGACGGAATCTATTTTATTAGGGGATGCGCCAAGTTCACTTGAAAAATTCGTAGATGAACGCCTGAAATTTTACTCGAAGATTTATCATTTAAAAATCACCTGTTTTCTCTATTCGAAGAATCAATTATTACTTAATAGAAGTGATAATCCAATCCAATCCGTATTTCACATTACCAAAATACATACAATTATACAAGTCTTCTATTATTATCCTTATATTTCAGTGAATAGAGTGCGATGATTTACGAAATGAAAACGACATAACTAGCGACGTATACGACTCGTCCCCGCTGTTAAATGTATCACCCCCTGCTCTCTTTCTGCAGTCGGCGGTCCGCGAATTCGCAACAACCCCCGACTTCATTACGATAATCATATCAGTTATAATAAAATTCCGGCGGTAGAGAGAGAAGAGGGTTGGGAAAACCGCGTGGGCGCTGTAATCAACCCCTCATCTGCGGTTAGTTCACTGTTAGTAACCGTGTAAACAATGCGATTCATTAAACTTGACAGAAAGGAAAAATACTGTCACTTTGTTATTATGAATACGTCGGTTGGCGTTATTCCATCAATTTCACGCACCAAATTTTTGAACCATTCAATCGGATTTCTGGTTCTGAAACGAACCTGAGAACGTATTATAAAATTTCAAGGGAGAAATGAACAGAGGGGTGAGGTATGCAGGTGCAACCACCTTGTCGATTACTTTTCGGCAATTTATTGAAATTCCGGATCGCGTGGCGCGTTTCGAGTATGATTTAGGGGACATTTCTACATTTATATTGTCGCCGGAGGGCGCGCGACGGACGCAGGTGTATCGTCTTGCTCGGCCTCAATTTAACAAGAGGGTAATTTAATGCGTCTCCTTGCATATCTCAGATTTATTGCCAAACGTGAGAGGCTCCCGGGGGTTGACGCAAGACACTCCAATAATTAGGCGACAGAAGCAGGCCAGGACCAAGACGAAATTCCAACAGCGAGACTTGCATTTCCAATGGTTTATTGCGGGTCGAATATCAATGGGTTTTTCTGAAAAAACAAATATATTCATGATTTCAAAACTACGGATTCGATCGTGACGAAATCTTGTATTACATTTTTTAACATCTGTCATTTTTTCACAGCTCTCATTTTTTCGACATCTGTCATTTTTCGACATCTGTCATTTTTGACAGCTGACGTTTTTTGACAGCTGTCATTTCTTGGACATCTGTCATTTTCGACATCTGTCCTTTTTTGACAGCTGTCATTTTCTTGACATCTCTCAGAAATTCCTTCAATTGGACTGCGAATCTACCTAAAAGGTGGACGAACGAGTGCTCAAAAGTTCCTGCCTTCACGGCAATGCTTTTTGAGCGCTCGTACTACTTACACGAGGGCTATATCATTTCGTCACGATGTCTGTATTTTTCGAATTTTGAGCCGAAAATGGTCTCAATCGACTATGTTCGACTCACTGATGACGAATCCGTCGGAAAATTCGAGTCTGTCCGTCCGGCCGTCCGTCAGCACGATAACTCCCGAACGGAACAACCTAGAGACTTGAAATTTTCAGTGTAGGTTCAGATCCCAAATGCCTCGGTCAAGTTCGTTAATGGGCAGAATTCCACCAGGGGTTCCGTAAATATGGCCGTTCAAAGTTTTGTTTCCCTGATTACTTGAAAACTACAGATTTGATCGAGATGAAATTTTGCATTCAAATGGAAAATGAGGTGTTCAAGCTACATGTGAAATTTTGTCCAGATCGCATGACCAGAACCATAGAAACCATAGAAAATTGTAACTTTTGAACGGAAACGCCTAGGGACTTGAAATTTTCAGAATAGGTGTGGATCTTGAATGTCGTGATCAAGTTCATCTATGAACAACATTATACAAGGGGTTCCGTAAATACGGTCGTTTGAAATTTTGTTTTCTCGATAAATTCGAAACTACGGATTCGATCGAAATGAAATTTTGTATTTTAATCGAGAATGATATATTGAAGCAATATTTTGTCCAGATCGCATGACCAGAACCATAGAAACCATAGAAAATTTTATCTTTTGAACGGAAAGGCCTAGGAACTTGAAATTCTCAGGGTGGGTTTGGATCGCAAATTTCACGGTAACGTTCATCAATGAGCAAAATTAGACTAGGGGTTCCGTAAATATGGCCGTTCAAAATATTTTTTTTCTGATAGTTTCGAAACTACTGATCGGATTGGAATGAAATTATGCACCTAGCTGAGGAATAATGTATTCAAACTACGTGCAAAATTTTGTCCAGATCGCATCACCAAGACCATAGATACCGTAGAAAATTCTAGCGAATTATCGAAACAAAATTGATCAGCTGAAGCACTGACATGAAGTCTGGAGTTTCAGAATTTTTTTGACAGCTGTCAAAAATTCCTTTAATTGATTTCTAAAACTGGAAAATGCGAATCTACCTACAAGGTACATGTACGAGCGCTCAAAAGCTCCTGCCTTCACGGCAGTGCTTTTCGTAATTTTTATAATTCTTATCATAATATGACCTTTCGCGCAGAGACCACCATCGAGAATTGGGAATGGAAAATATTCCCACCTTCAGGTGCCGGTCTCTCTCGTCTCCCACTGTTTCAATACAATTCAGCAGACTTCGCGGTAATCTTTTCTCGCGGACAGGAGATGCACGAACTAACAATAGTCTCCGGACCTCCGTAAAAGGAACGGTCCGACACGCGTTCAGATTTTAGGTCCCAGATTACGAAATGTCTGGCACGTCCAATTGTTGAATTGAAAAGACCGCTCGTGTAGGTTCTCCGCGATTCCTTTCATTCCCTTGTTCACTTCTTCTGGATCGATTGGAGGGCGTTGCAAGCACGAATTTTTTCCAAGTGATGAGAATGGATACTATCCCTTTTTCTCCCGATTAGGTTAAATAAATTTTTCCGTCTACATTTCATATATTTATTATGTATTTGGTGTTTTCGAAACCTCATTTCTAGGTGTCTACTATTAAAATAATTGTTAATTTAATGTCGATCTAGGTACCTCGCAATGTTCATCCCCTAGAAAACCTGTTCTGTTCCGATGTGAATCAAAGAAAAAACGGGTCTTTCTATACTTGCCATCGGACGGCCGTAAATCGGTCGAGCGATTAGCGGGGAGTTGTTCGACGACAGATTACGGATGTAGATCTGCCGTCAAAACAACTGAAAGTCGACGAACCGATTGCGGAATCACATCCGTAAGCCTCTTACGTCATGGTACATCGGGGGAATTACCGGAGGTGCCTAATCTGAAAATCGATGCCCTGCCTGCTGTAGCTAAAGCCTATTATGCCGAAACGACGTCGACGTCTCCGCTTCTAATGCCTCTGCGAGTCGATACGTCGTCTCCGTCGGCTTCGCCACCGTTTCTGAATTCGGGGTTTTGTCACATTTTAGTTCTTTATTTTCGATGTAATACTAATTTTCGCAGTTCACATTTTGGGAAATCTAAAATCGAACAATTCAGGAAAATTGAAAGGAACTATGTGGTTCTATCCTGCAGAGGTTCTTTTTCAACATCTTGCCTTTTGATAGCCCCAATTATGTAGTTACTTCATTCGAAATTTGCTATAATGCCATATAATTCTTGATGGAGTAGTTATCATACTAGTTTTCTATAGTATAACATCAAAATGAATTTTTTCAAAGTAACATTCAACGTCTGGTCTAAATTCGGTCATTCGCGTGTCGTTAATTTCCAAACGTTATTTATAGTTTATGAAACCGTTTTGACCCCAGACGGAAATTTTTCATACGAATTATACATAGATGAAATTTCAATTATATTATAGGGAAAAATCTCGTACCACTAGATGGCGCTGAAAATCACTAGATGTCGGGCCGAATGATGGTCAAAA
The DNA here is from genome assembly GCA_963966015.1 of Aphidecta obliterata. NCBI lineage: Eukaryota > Metazoa > Arthropoda > Insecta > Coleoptera > Coccinellidae > Aphidecta > Aphidecta obliterata. The sequence continues at coordinate 51,491 of OZ014434.1, read as the reverse complement.
TCTTTCATAACAAATAAATCAAATATTTTTTATGAAATTGCGGAATTAATAATAATGCCTGTGAAAGTCGATCTAACCACTTTGGACATTTGGTCCATAAATTATCATCTGAAATATCACTTTCGATACATAAATGACTCAAAATCATACAAATATTTCACACTTTCCCCATATTAACACACACACGTTAGTTTGTTGTTCATCACTCGGGTAGTTCAAACGATTAAAAGTAGATGTCGCCCACTCCGTTACTTTTCCTTATTTCGCTCTGCGGCTCTCGGCTAAATCAACGAGAGGTTCGTGTTGGAGAATTGTATATTACTCCCAATTCTACAATGCGGATTTGCTATCCAAAATATGAAATGTAGTTTTATAATTTGGTGGTGTTGAGAATAATAAGAGGAATGAGAATGTCGCGGCTCGGCGGCTGAGTTAAGCTAAGTTAACCTAGTCTGTACATGCTCATTTTTGTATTATGCTTATGTAAATGATTTTTCATTATAAAAGTGTTGGGATAATTCAAGCAGAAATTATTTCAGTGTACATAGTATATCATCCAAGACAGAGGTTATACTGCTTTATGGAAGTAACCTAAAAATTGAAAAAACAAAACAACATGGACTCGACCATGGAGATGGAGAGCACTTCACTAATAAGAGTATTGGTAATTTTATGGAGCGTACTTTTAACCAGCACCTGTGGATTATATCCATTTATATTAAAAGAAATACGACTACTCGATCGTGGTTTTCCTAGACAAATTGGTCTTCCTAGTGTTGAGAAAAATAACTAAATTTCAGCATCAGATCGCCCCTTGACCAGTTCTCTTTTGGATGAAAATACATATTGTGACGTATTCTATGTTGTATCTGATCGTAGTATTGTTTCAGGTGGCTGTAATTTCAACAAAACCTGGAATGGAAGATGGTTTCAGAGTGGGTTACAAAACCTGGTTTTCATCAATAGCACTCACATAGAGACCAAAGGAGAATGCTTCGAAAATCAAGCTGACAAATATTTAGTATACAATAGGTGAGTCCATCTTTGTGGAACAAATATCAATATGTTTCGTTCAATTCAAGATATCCAGTGAGATTGACTATCGTTGATACCTACCAATATCAAAAAACTTGATACAAAGTGTAAATGAATTGAGGCCAAAAGTAAAAGGAAATGCTTCCCAGAAATTGATTCAGCAAACGAATAATGGAATATAATATATGTACTCCCTCAAAGACATTCTTCCGTTTCCTAATTACAAACGAAGTTACATATCTCTTATTTTCCACAGGCAGGACAACTGTTATCGTTGCTTGGCAATACACGAGAAATTTTCCGGGGTGCTTCAATACAAGGAATGTGAGTAACACTTGTATGTATATAGAATAAAATTCGAGAAAAACACCGACTTGAAATTAGAAGCTTTTCGAGCGCTCGTACTACTTACACGAGGGCACATCATTTCGTCACGATGTCTGTATTTTTCGAATTTTGAGCCGAAAATGGTCTCGATCGACAAGGTTCGACTCACTGGTGACGAATTCGTCGAAAAATTCGAGCCTGTGAAATCTAGTTTTCTTGATGATTTCAAAACTACGGATTCGATCGTGACGAAATCTTGTATTTCACTTGAAATTAGAAGCTTTTCGAGCGCTCGTACTACTTACACGAGGGCACATCATTTCGTCACGATGTCTGTATTTTTCGAATTTTGAGCCGAAAATGGTCTCGATCGACAAGGTTCGACTCACTGGTGACGAATTCGTCGAAAAATTCGAGCCTGTGAAATCTAGTTTTCTTGATGATTTCAAAACTACGGATTCGATCGTGACGAAATCTTGCATTTCATTTTGACAGCTGTCAAATTTTTTTTTAACATCTCATTTTTTCACAGCTGTCATTTGCTTGACATCTCTCAGAAATTTCTTCAATTGGTTTCTAAAACTTGAAGATGCGAATCTACCTAAATGGTGGATGAACGAGTGCTCAAAAGTTCCCGCCTTCACGGCAGTGCTTTTATAATTTCTTTTATTATAATATTACCTATTCCAGCGATATGTGAAGAAAAGAAGGGCTCGTTGATCGATATATGCAGTTCCATGTTGGGCGATGACCCGTTGCACACCATGTTCAGGAAATATCCCGAGACCAAATCCATTCCCTGCCCCTTCAAGAGCGCCCCTTTCACCTTCAGCTACAGCAGGGGGGCGGGAGAGTGCTCCAATCCGCCCAGCAAGGCCGAAAGTTGCACCGACGATTCCAGAATAGTGTTTAAATATCAGGCTTGTCCCGATGTGCCGTCGACCGAAAGCAACAGTAAGTTGGAGAAGAATCCAGTAAAATTTTCACTAATTTCTATTATCATTCCAACAGTTGAAGAGTTGGTATGTCTGGCCACTTGGAAGGAGGGATCTACGAGATATCTCATAGGAAAAATATCGCAGGGTAATAGAAGGAACCTAATAACCGACGAAGACCAATATCGGTGCTTCATCTACCAGAGGGATAAAAGTAACGACAAAACTACTTATAGCATAGCTCAGTCTGCGGATGCCACTTGTACTGGCATCATTAACTCTTACGAAGGCAGCAAAACCATGAGATTAACTACAGGTTGGTTACTTTCGAACATCACCGTTGAGAATGTTTTGAAATTCGAATTGTCTCGTATTTTAGTTGACAACCATCACAATCGCTGCAAATTTCCAAAGTGGATAACGGATCACCATACGTGGCTCAGTTTGGATCACAAGAAGATCTACAAGTTCACGCAACGCAACGCGACTTTGAAGATAGTCGACGAGGAGCTGCCAAAACAGAAGAGGCCCAACAGACCCAACTTCGGTCTGGGCTCCCACACGCCGGCTTTCGGCTACGAAGAGTTCGGATTCGAGAGTCAGGATCAGAGGAGGTCGGACGGAGAGATGAGAGTGATCTGTCACGGAATCCTGGAGTCGCAGGATCAGAAGAGGGTGCAGATCGTGGCTCACATAACTTCTGGATGGTACGTTTATGAAATTTTCCGCTTATCTCGGAGGTGAATCGCTAAACATTATTTGCTGCGTTTCTTGAAAGATATACAAGTCCCTGAAGTCTATACAAAGTCTTGTCTTTTCATTGTCTTCTTTCTCAAATGCAAATGAACTATAGGATTCCTCAATAAGATTTTTTTTGTCTAATAGTTTTGATATTTGTTTTTCTATCTTTTTCCTATCATCCATGGAACACCCGTAAGGCCTTTTACTAGAATATTTGCCTGTTATGAGGTCTATTCTCGCTTCATACTCCTTGACAGTACCAATATCGTATATATCTCTTGCAAAAATTGATTTGTACTTAGTGATAAGTTTATTTATTTTTGATGTTGATCTTGAATATCTAGATGATCTATTCCTATTTCAAAATTTTTTTCTTCTAAATGTTCATTAAAGTTTATTTCATATTCCTTTAAGGCATTATGTTCTGGTTTTTTATCTTTCTCTGTTGAATTTTCTATTATAACCTTGGTTCTTTTATTATTACATACTTTCAATTTTTTCTCAATATTATTATTATTTTCAGAGGGCTCTTTACCTTCACCTATATTTTGTGAAGATAAAATATTTCTCTAAGATATCATTAAGTTTTCATCATGAATTAATTCAAATAATTTTATCATATCTAATCCAATCAAGAAATCATATTGAAAGTTTTTTCATCTATTATGTGGACATCAACATTCTTTTCAATCTCCAAGATTTCCATTTTCAAAGTTGTTGAACCATTTTTTTTTTCACCATTGATTGTTATTAGATTATCCTGGTTCGGGATATCCTTTTCAATGTTTTTTAATTTTAATAATTTTGAATTTATTTAAGAAACATTAGATCCAGAGTCATATATTCCAGGTATTTCCAGTTTATTATCTTATATTAATTTGACCTTAATCAATGGTGTGATTATTCGTTTTTTTTTATTACTGCCATTCAATTCTGTTTCAATTACCGAATTATTTACATTTCTGATTTGATTCCTATTTCTTTTCTCAATTTCATTGGATTTGAACCAACAAACCGATTCAGGATGAAAACGATTTTGTTTATTTAATCTTTCACAAACTCCCCCACATGGTTTCTTTTCTTTAACTTTCGACTTATAGTTAGGATTCGCATTTTTTTCATAACTAAAATTTCTCTTATTCACTAAGTGTTTTAACTTACCAATATTGTTGAACAAATCTTTGGTATCTTGAAGTTCCTCTCTGTTTATTCTGTCAGCAATGTAATCTGGTAAGCCAGCTGCAATTTTATCAAAGTTCCTTGGTCTATTGCACTTCTTAATCCGAGCATAAGTTTTTCTTATATTTTATCGCATACTCCAAAAGAGATCCTGTTTCGTATCTTAATGATAAAGCAAATCTGCTGTTTGTCCAACCCTTGTTGGCATAGGTGGTGCAAAAGTTTTCTTTCAATTTATCCCAGTCAGAGTTCAATGTGTATTTTATCATCATAGCACTAAACCAATCTGTGATTTTTACGAGAAAAACTTTCAAAATCTCAATTTTTTCTTCATCTCTACTGATTTCTAAACTTTCACACTCTTTTTCAAAGACCTTCATCCGCTCATTGGCATTACCTTTTCTGCTGAATTTTTCAATCACAAATTTATCTGCAAGTTTCCTGAGACTTGGCCTTTCATTATATTTCTGATTTCCTAGAATCATTTCAAATGCTTTTACCATCTGGTCTGTTATTTTGCTTCCTGCCGTACTTGCAATAATGTTACTTTTACGGCATCCCAGTATCTCTTTCTCATTTCTTTTGTTATTTTGATGCTGACTTTTCTCGATTGGTACCTTTTTTTCAAAGTCTTCTATAGACTATAGATCCTATGATACTCGAATGCAATGAAGCGGGTTGAAATTCTATTGGTACTTCATAATTCCTTCCATCTTCAGTGGTTATTGAGGTTATACAAAGAAAATTTATTTTCCCATCTTCAGATCCTTTTACCATAAAATGAAATTTTAACGAATCCATGTTTGTCAGAACAATTGTCGTTTTATAAGATTAATCTTTTTATTCTCCTTTTGGATTTAAGTGAATAAAGTAAACTCCAATGTGTTGCCCTAAAAATAAAGTATCTATTGTATTAATACAATGATATTCACAGCTATTTACAAATTCCCTTACCTATAAATAAAGAAACGACAATTAAAGTCCTTTCTTGAATTCACTAATTCCCATCTATCTAATATTACCTAATATGAAATGTGAACCAACTCATCGATTACATTTCACCTATATTCGGTACTTTATCAATCGGTCTACATATACCGGTCATGTGCTTGATATTCACTGGCCGGTCATTCACTGCTCAAGTAAGCAAAATTCCAATTGAAGAAATATCTACAGTTTCTTTACATTCAAATTCCTCATTTCAGCGATAGCGGATACGTATGCATGGTGTTCCATAAGAGAGACATGAACGTTATCGAGATACAACAAACTGGAGAATTCGAGGAAAATCCAGACGATGCCTGTGGAAAATTCAATCCATCTACGACGGCTTTCACCACGTTAGTCAGTGAGTATATGAAAACAAGTGTTCGGTCAAATCTTAATATTATTCTCGATCTTCCACAGCCACCACTCTGCACACGAAGAAATGTCCTCACTTGGGACGATATAAAATCCCTCCGAAAGAGGAGCGCACGGAAGAACGAAGGAAGAAGAGAGATCAGTCAGATTCGCTAGGATTGGAACTGACACCGGAATGTCTGTCAAAAGACTACGAAACGTTGACTGTTGGTTGTACGAATCAACACGAGATGGAATTCAAGTCGGATTGTAACCAGCAACCGCCAAACGGTGAGCATTTCAACGAAACGATCGGTTTCCAAATTGGGTTCGGGTTTTTTTATCGAATCGATAGTTTAACAGGTTATTATTGGAATATTTCGTTAAGTGGACCCCTGAAGTGAATCAATCTGGAAACGATAATTTCTTGTTTACTAGATATAATGTTTAAATCTGAATTTTGATACTTAGCTCTCCGAATATAACAGACTCTTAGTTGTTTTCTCTCCTAATACTTTTGCCACTTTATGATCCATATATTATAAGGATTGTTTTTTATAACAATGTTGAATTGTTTTTGATAACAATAATCAGTTTTGTTTCTCTGTAAAACGAAAGAAACAACAATTAAAATTTATTATCATCACTCTTTGCCTCACTTAATTAACAATCTCAAAATCTATTTATTGATTCACTGTTCGACGTATTATTTCAAAATCTGCTAGTCATCTCATGTATTGTTCCATCTGGTCGGGTTGATTAGAATATAAAGCGCGGCAAATTTAATTGAAGAAAGTACTTTCATTACATCTCCTCCGCCCACCGTGAAAATTCTTATGAGAATTTTTATTAGCTACTGTTGATCCTGGTATTAATTTTGGTTTGTGGATTAGTCCCGTTTCTTCGTTTCTTTTTCCTGTATTAATTCTAAAAATATGGTATTTGATATTATCTTTGTTATTTTGAAAGATCCTATCCTGAGTTCATCTAATTTTTTCTGTTTAATTTATTTCCGTTTTCAATGTATACGGAATCATCTGTATTGAATTAATTTTCCTTTTTGAGCGCTCGTACTACTTACACGAGGGCTATATCATTTCGTCACGATGATTTGAGCCGAAAATGGTCTCAATCGACTATGTTCGACTCACTGATGACGAATCCGTCGGAAAATTCGAGTCTGTCCGTCCGTCCGGCCGTAAGCACGATAAATCTCGAACAAAACAACCTAGAGACTTGAAATTTTCAGTGTGGGTTCAGTTCCCGAATGGCTCGGTTAAGTTCGTTAATAGGCCAAATTCCACCAGGGGTTCCGTAAATATGGCCGTTCAAAGTTTTGTTTCCCTAATTACTCGAAAACTACAGATTCGATCGAGATGAAATTTTGCACTCGAATGGAAAATGAGGTGTTCAAGCTACATGTGAAATTTTATCCAGATCGCATGACCAGAACCATAGAAACCATAGAAAATTGTAACTTTTGAACGGAAAGGCCTAGGGACTTGAAATTTTCAGGATAGGTGTGGATCTCGAATGTCGTGATCACGTTCATCTATGAGCAACATTATACAAGGGGTTCCGTAAATACGGTCGTTTGAAATTTTGTTTTCTCGATAAATTCGAAACTGCGGATTCGATCGAGATGAAATTTTGTATTTTAATCGAGAATGATATATTGAAGCAATATTTTGTCCAGATCGCATGACCAGAACCATAGAAAATTCTAACTTTTGAACGGAAAGGCCTAGGAACTTGAAATTTTCAGGGTGGGTTTGGATCGCAAATTTTACGGTCATGTTCATCAATGAGCAAAATTAGACTAGGGGTTCCGTAAATATGGCCGTTCAAAATATTTTTTTCCTGATAGTTTCGAAACTACCGATCGGATTGGAATGAAATTATGCACCTAGCTCAGGAATAATGTATTCAAACTACGTGCAAAATTTTGTCCAGATCGCATCACCAAGACCATAGATACCGTGGAAAATTCTAGCGAATTATCGGAAAAAAATTGATCAGCTGAAGCACCGACATGAAGTCTGGAGTTTCGCCTAAGTTTCAGAATTTTTTTGACAGCAGTAAAAAATTCCTTCAATTGATTTCTAAAACTGGAAAATGCGAATCTACCTACAAGGTGCATGTACGAGCGCTCAAAAGCTCCTGCCTTCACGGCAGTGCTTTTCGTAAATTTTTTTTATCAAATAGTTTTTTATTATATTCGTGTGATTTCATAGTGTTATCTAGAGCTATTTTTTTGAATTTTTTTCCAATCTTCTGCATTTTTATGTTCTTTCAATTCTTTGGGTAGCATATTTGTATTAGTCCCATCTAGTAGATATTTTGGTGTAAAACCTGTTATTGAGTGTTCTGTTATGTTATATTTGTCAACGCATTCTCTTGCTATTGTTGTCCAGGCCTTCTTTTCTGCAGATTCATTGATTCTGCATCTTATATTATTGACTATTGTTTTGATACTTAGTTCTCCGAATATAGAAGACTCCTCGTGGTTTTCTCCCCTAACACTTTTGCCACTTTATGATCCATATATGAATGCTATTTTTTTTTCAGCTTACTCCTGTCACGGGAGCTGGAACGAGAACGGCATAAATTACATAATAGCGACTCCCATGACCGGCAAGAAGTCTGAGATGGGGGAGACCCTACGATATTGCTTTATCTACTCGTTGGGATACGACGCGCCCCAATCTCCGCTCCACGGAGATCATCACGCAGTCACGGAAAAACAGGCGATTGGCCAAGCAATCCTCAAGTTGTCCAGAGTCACTGATAGTTGTCACAGGATCGTGGTGCCCGGATTCGGCAACTGGGCCTATAATTTCACCAATACAGGTAAATTGAAGCTAAATATTTCTTTTTCGATTATGGTCGAGCGAATTCTTCTTACCTACAATAATTTTCATTTCAGGAGCTTGCAAAGCAGAAGATCATACTAACTCCGGTGAAACGGCCGGGCCAGGAGCTCTCCTTCTGCTCGCCATGATCGTTCTTACTCTGAATTGGAGATGATGAAGACAACTTTCTCGAATTTCATTCTTCATCTCGGATTGTTCATCGTTTTAGAGGGGAATTCTTATATGAGAATATGGCGGGTCACTGTCAATATTAATTCTGTTTCACCGGCAAGACTCGTGGGGCACTCCAATCTCAAGATTGTTCATCTCCGTTTACATACCTACATTTTTAGGAGTGCTTTTCTCGTAGCTCATTCACGAATCATTTTTGTGACTAAGAAAGATGGAACTCTAAAGCCGACATCTGATTAACTGAAATAACTTTTTCAGATCGAAACAGTAGGTTTTTGTTTTAAATTGGCCGAAAGAAATTCGGATAAATTCTAAGTATTGGAAGGGGTAGGTTAATCATAATTTACCATTTCAATTTTACCAACATAATAATTTTCGTTTTTGAAATGACCATTGAGCTTAGAATTATACAACGAAATCTTTTTGCTCTTTCTCGACTTAATCATTCATTATCTTCTCATATGTATGAAGAAGATTAGTCAAAATATTCTGAATTCTAGAAAAGGCTTAACTGATTATATCGATATGATAACGAAGAATATTCAGTTTTATCAGTTGAGTATTTTTCTGTTTGTCCAAGTACCGGTATCATTTTCTATTGTTCATGATCTGTGATGTAGAGAGGAAAAACCACCCTGTAATAATAATTTATCAATTTGAAGGAGCATAATGATTATTTACGATATAATCTGTAAATTTGTAATGAATGTTGCTCCCTTATCAAGAACGAATATTCTAGAAATAATTCTAAATGAAAAAAGCTAAAAGACTAGTTAGGAAATACTTATAACCTCGGCGAACCCAATAAACCGAATGAATTTGTATACCTAAAGTGTCATTTTCTCGCCTCACAATCGTGTTGTACGTACTTAAACCATGTTTTAGTTAGAAAGAACGAAAAAGACTGTTGAACTCCCAGCTTAAAAGGAATTGTTCTCGTTCATTATGATTCTGCAATTTTTTTATCGAGGTAAAACTGTAAGTAAAAAAAAAGGAGGTATAAAAGAAAGAAAAAGATCTATTTTACCAATAAAATTATGTATATAGACCAGAAAATTCTAGATTTTAAAGAATGTTGATTATTGGAAGGAAACTATTCGATTAGGATTGATTTTAGTGGATTCCTCCATGATTTTTTTTTCAAGTGCAAATTCTCCTCTTTCCTTTGTGATACATTTGTAAAATATAGAAATTTTGAAATGGAACGATATTATGCACTCTGTGTGCCGTTTTAACAATTTATGGATAAAGACTCTTTTTGAAAATATATATTTGTGGATATGATACGTTGAACCTTTTGTATATTATCTGTATATATGTTTATAGATGTTTTCTTTTTATCTATTTATCAATGTGTAAAGACACTTTTTTATAATCGGTTCGAGAATATTTGAAAATATTGATTTTTCGGAGCAGCAACACTTAACTGGACCGAAGGATTGTTTTCAACGATTCTTGGTAATCATAATTTCCTGTGATTTTCACTTTGTTTTCGCAGCTTTGAGAAATCATACAATACTTGTAACATTTTTTAACGTCGTCGCTGCAACCAATCCTCAGTCGTTGATCTTCATGTTCACAAGATTTACTTCAATTTGATCTCATTTGGGCACAGTTATAACTCTATCGAAAATAACAGAAAGTACACAGTATAAACTAGTGTTGGTTTCAGCTACGTCGATTAGTACATTATAGAGTATTAATGATTGCCCTTTGACTAACAGTGTGTCCAATTCAGCTTGACCTTCATACAATTTTATGATTATATTTTTGAAAAAAAAATTAAATGAATTGTTCGATTCAATTTGTTATTCCCATTCCTTCAAGGGTCGCATCGTGTGTGGGATATATCACTACATTAGATGAAGACTAAAAAGCTATACTTAGTTCTTTCAGGTGATAATTTTAGGTTAGTTTTCATTTGCCCACCACTGCCAAATGTGTAGTTCATATCCCATAACTCTTGATGATTTTTGAAGAATATGGTTTCCTCGAACAAACATAAAACATAATAGGTATCTAGGAAATTTAATTTTTACTGAATATGTATGTATGTATTTTGAACAGCGTTCATGATCAATTGATCATTACTTCCAATTATAAAACATGACATTTAGCATTTTTGAAAAAAAACACAATTTGTATGTTGACGATTTTGATTAGTTCTGATTGAGCAGAATAACGTTTAAATCTCTCGATAGCTGATGACAAGAGAAGATTAATACATAGTTTTCTTCAGATCAACAAAAAACACATATACGTCTCACTTGGATTAAGGGTGGGTAATAGAAAAGGAATAATATCACATGAATGTGATATGATGGGTAAGTTTATGTTATATTTTTATATTGGTGGTTTGGGCGGTTGTGGTGGCCAGGTACTTGGTTTTTTCGAGGTGCAATTGAAGAATTTATGCGTTTGGTTTCCTGGATGGTCGAATGTAATTTTTTTATACTCGTGTATCTTGTTTTATTCAGAATGACTCTGAGAAATTTATTTTGTATTATTTGGAGTTTTTTGTAGTTTATTAACATTGCGTACGTAACTAACAAGTATTTCAATTTAAAAATATTTCGAGCCTTGTCTATTCGGTGGCTCCCTCTGTTGGGCGATAGGGTAAATGTTGCGCCGTCGTTACAGATCGCTACAGATAAAAAATTCGAAAACGGGAAGAAGGAGATAGCAACTCAGGGTTACCAGGTCTACAGATTTCTCTGTAGATCTACTGATCCATTTCATAATATACTGAAAAAAATTAAAACATTTATTTATAATATTGTGATATTCATGTTCTCTGTCATGTTCAAGTTCTCTGTCGTATTGTCTCTTCACTTCCTTGTACACATTCTTCAGAGTCGGATTGTATTCGCTCAGAATCAATAACAAATCTAATTTCCCCCAGAGTTGTACAATACTTGGTATTAGTTTGAGGTTAGTTCCATTTTTATTCTCAATTCTGAATATATTATCATTATTTGCAAAGTGAGTGAGAAGTTTTATATTTTGCAGGTAGAATAATAATTGAACAATACAACAAGGGGAGAAAGAAGCAGATGTATGGATATGAAAAGGATAGACGACATCGGGTGCGAAGACTTCCAAGATATAGCAAACTAGGCCAGAAAAAATGCTGCGCACACAGAAGTAAAGCCTGCTTATAAGAATTCGATTTGGAATGCCAATTAGTTCTTAACCTGAAAAAGGAATTATCCTGACAGTAGCTTGTCAGTCAGTTATCAGGTATGTTATTTCAGCTTGTTATTTGTTGATTGGTAATTATTCATTTGCTAATAATTGTTGTGGATTGCCTGAAGGGATGTTGGGTAGGTTTCTGCAATTTCTTGTTGTCATTAGTTTGTTTATTATCTTATTATTTATTTCCATCTTAAATTCAAACCCAAAATGGTGGATGCGCTTTTTCGTCGAAATGAATTAGCATTGATTGCCCACTTAACCCATTCTCTCCCACCGTACTCATTTGAGTACACTTCAAATTTCACTCTGCTAGTTAAATCTCTTGCAATTTTCCAAAGTTGTGAGAACCTTCTTGTGTTATATTATAAACCTGGAGCCTGTAATTTCGAGGTTTTTCTAAAGATACGATAGAATACTAAATTATTGAGTGTGCTTTCTTTCCAAACGCATCGCAACTCGTTGCTCTTTTTAGAAGTGTTAATTGCATTTATTTACTGTGGGAATTTCCATTTGGCCCTATTTTTCCTATCGTCAGGTATGTATTCAAGTTATAAATATTTATTTTAAAAATCTTTATCTATTCACTTTCGAGAGAACGGAAAAAACTTTGATGTACTCGTTTGGGTACAGTGGGAGAAAAGGTATATAAAAATTTAAATTTCATTTCAGATCGAATTCGATAATATTGATGATTTTGAGCCGATTGCTTCGGAATGTTTTTACGGAAAATGTTTCAGAACTTTGGGAGAAACAGTGAACGAAATTGTTACTATGTTGACCAATTATGATACCATAGAGCCCTTGGGAAAAGTGAAACGTTGGTCCTCAGCTGAAAAACGAAGAACTGACGTGCCTCAACCACGCTTGTTTCAAAAATATAATTCACATTATGGGTGGGGTTGACAGTAAATAACTATCTGATCTTCATTCGTGGAGAGAAATGGTGGTGGCCTCTTTTCACACATTCCATCAAAGTTGCAGTGGTGAAGTCATGGAAAGTACATCTACTCACTCATGATAAAAAGACAGATTCACTTGTGTTTTTGAGAGATGTGGCTCGACACTATTTAATGTCATATAAGAAAGCGAAATCATCAAAAAATAAGATTTCTTCAATTCCGAGAAAGTATTACACAAGATGGCCAGGGTCATTTTCTGAAAAGAATTGAAAAGCAACTGAGATGCGCGATGGATTTCCAGAAGTGGGGAGTTACTCTGTGCATTGAGCGTGACTGTTTTATGCAATTTCATTCTAATAATTGAAAAATGCTGTTTTTGAACCTTTCGTAAAAATAATTTGATTTCACGTTTTTATCCCGGATTCTCCCAGTGTACCCATTTGAGTACACCAGTTTTTTTCTTTAATTTGACACGGAAAATTTTTTTTCATATTTTTCCCAGTACTCTTGTACCAAGAGGGCATCGAATATATCGAAAATATAATGAAAATGAAAAAAAAACTTCCGTGGGAAATAATGGGTTAAGGCGTCCTCCTACGATAACTTTCAATGGGGTCGTCGCGACGCCGTCCTCTCGGCGCCCCCAGGCAGCACTGACATTCGTATGATGGCGATTCTGATGCAATATTAAAAATGATGAAAAGCACTGCCGTGAAGTCAGGAGCTTTTGAGCGCTCGTTCATCCACCTTGTAGATAGATTAGTATTTTTCAGTTTTAGAACCCAATTGAAGGAACTTTCGACAGCTGTCAAAAAAATTCTGAAACTGAGGCGAAACTCCAGACTTCACGTCAGTGCTTTAGCTGACCAATTTTTTTTTCGATAATTCGCCAGAATTTTCTATGGTATCTTTGGTTTTAGTGATGCGATCTGGAAAAAATTTTGCACGTAATTTGAATACCTTAGGTTTGTTCGCGTCGCAGTTCGGAACTCGTGTAAGTAGTACGATAGGGCTGCCATAAATGTTGGAACATTGACCGGGACAAGTGGCAGAGAAATAGGGTAAAATACCACACAAAATTGAAAACTCATCTGATAGGTATTTTAATAAATTGAATAATAATCCGAGATTTCTAGAAACGTTCCCGTCTATTGTCTTGTTTTTTTTTCTAGATAGTTGATTTATTCAACATTTTCCGATCAAATTAGACAAATTTATTCAGATATGTCTATCTATAATTTATATATTGAAAATAAAATATAAACAAAAAATTTTAAAAGCACTACCGTGAAGACAGGAACTTTTGAGCGCTCGTACATGCACCTTGTAGGTAGATTCGCAATTCTCAAACTAGGGCAAAACTCCAGACTTCACGTCAGTGCTTTAGCTGACCAATTTTTTTCGCTAGAATTCCACCAAGTGAGCCTCTTCAAAATTAAGAAAAAAAATTAATTTCAGTTCGGTAAAAATCCGGAATAAAATGAATGATAGCTTTTTAAACGGTGGATTTTGAGATTATCGAACTTCTGAAATGGAAAATTAATGGGGACTTCTTCAATCGATTCGAAAATAACGATTTGAAATCTCCAGAGCTGATTACCGTATTTTCGACGGTGATCCCTATGGCGCTGTATGGGGGTGGAAGTTTCAAAAGGAGCGTCGAAGAATCCGAATTTCCCAAAGAAAAACTTATAACTGGTAAATAGAAGAAGGTAATATATTACATATTACGAATATGGTTGATTTCATTTCGAATTTTTTCAAAAATGTTTGTTTTATTTTAGAAATTTTGTGTTTTCTTCGTTGAGATTGATTAAAACAGCTTTGAAGTGTGAATTCAGGTGAGGTTGGGTTAGGAACAGACTGAATTTTTTTTTAAATTTCTTATTTTCTCGATTTTCTTCTTTTCTTCGCTCGTACATTTTCTGCTTTCAGGTGTGAAAAAAATTGAAATTTTTCCAAACATTTTTGACTTTTTTCGAAATTATTTTAATTCTTATTTTCTGCGTTCCGGTGAAAAAATTAAAATTTTTCCAAAAGCCTTTTTTTCAAATTTTTGTTTTCAAAAAAACCATTCTCGAATGATTTTCAATGATGAAAAACAATATTTTATGCAGATTTCCACGATGATAGAAAAACACTATTATTTGTTGTTGGTTGTTGAATTAAACAATAACAACACACATAAGAATAATAATCAACATTTAGTCAATGCACTTTCAATTATGATAACCTAAGACATTTCAAACTTTTTCCCGCAACAAAAAGATTCGGTCCACTATATCGACCCCTCAGAAATTTTGAGGCCAGAAGTGACGTTCGCTAAGAAGAATTTAGGTCAATTTCGGGACTTTACCCAGGACGAACAAGACCCAGTGAAAGTTCGAATAAAAAGAACCTATACTTTGATGGACACGAATCAAACAGTGGATTTTGTAGATGGTGAGAAGATGAAATAACATTGAGGGTTCAACCGGGATTTGAACCCGGGTCTGCTCGCACCCAGAGCGAGATTCATACCCCTAGACCATTAAGCCTTACTGTAGTGTCATCGATATAAGGCGATTCTTAATAACAAAGGTATCATAATATACTATCCAAGAAATAAATCCGAAAAAATCTATACGTAGAAATAACATAAAATTAACACAGAAGACCGAAATAACATTCTCTCATCTATTTAGGATGAAAAAGCTGGACAAGCTTCGTCGTTTAATCACCCGTGCTGCCATCTAACGGTTATGAGTAACAAAGCGCATGTTCAAATATAGTGTTCTGTAATTTATTGGGATTGAACTTTTGTAGTGATTTGATATTTGATGGATTTCTGGTGGCTCAGGTGGCTGAAAGGTAATAAGACAAACTACCAAGTCTTATACTTCGTACTATACAGGGGTGTTCCTAAATTGGAGGTACAAACGAAGAGGGGCGATTTCTTGAGTAAATTCAAGGAAAAAAAAGTCCCATAAACATGGGATCACAAATAGTTCATTTTCGAGATACAGGGTGTAAAAGTTTGTTTTTTTTTTTCAAGTTTCTTTTCTCACGAAATATTCAACTGAAAATTTGAGAGTCGAACATAGTCGATTGAGACCATTTTCGGCTCAAAATTCGAAAAATACAGACATCGCGATCCGAACCTATCCTGAAAATTTCAAGTCCCTAAGCCTTTCCATTCGTAAGTTATGATTTTCTATGGTTCTGGTCATGCGATCTGGAAAAATGTAGTTTGAATATATCATTCTCCAATAAAATACAAAATTTCGTCACGATCAAATACGTAGTTTTGAAATTATCAAGAAAACAAAATTTTAAAATATTTCGGATTTTTTTGGATATTTTGAAACGACACTTACTTTCGAGAGATTTTCACAAGGAAACTTTGATTAATAATTCAATTCATGTAAATTAGGCAATAGATCATGCAGTTCAGTTGTTCGAATTTCCTATCCAAATTTATCTTTACATTTCATCTTTCTTTGAAACTTTGAACAAACTTGAAAGAATGATGGGAAAATTTCCTAATTTAGTTGGAATTATGAATTATGGTCAATCATAATTACTATACTATTCGATACTTCTGGTTCGAGAGTTATCGTGCTTACGGCCGGACGGACAGACTCAAATTTTTGAGTTCGATTCGTCATCAGTGAGTCGAGCATAGTCGATTGAGACAATTTTCGGCTCAAAATTCGAAAAATACAGACATCATGACGAAATGATATAGCCCTCGTGTAAGTAGTACGAGCGCTCAAAAAGTTACTTTTACTAATAAAACTACCAAATTACTCTGAAAATAAGGCTACGGACAGGACTGACAGGAGTAGCATTATAAATTGATATTCGGTTTTCCTCAACTTACCGAACTATAAGGCAGATGCACTAAGAAAATAATAAGCTTATTTCGATCGATTCTTGGTTTTAATGATAATAAAATAAATAAATCAATTTATGACATGGTATAAAATTGGAACTATTAGCATAACTTAATCAGACATGGGTATTTTATTCACTATACTTTACTTCCTCGGGAATTCGACGACGTTCCAACCTTGTTTACAATCTTTTGAACCCGCAAATATCTAGCGCCTTTTTTTGTATCCTATATTAATAGTGGGTACCCAGTCAGGATTGAGGTAATCTTCTAAACCTGACGGTTTTTCTGAGAGAATTCATGATTATTGAATTACTAAACTCACAAAAATTAGATGCATTTTTCTGTTATGAAACGTTTGAAACACACGACTGCATTTTTCGCTTTATTCTCAGTTAAATCAGCCCTTTTAACAGCCGATAAACATTTCTCTCTTCTTATCTTGGAGAGCTCATTCAAACGTTTATTATGGGTAAAATTGCGAATGGCAGGAATTCCATAAAGTTTCACATCATCACTAGATCCTATACCTTCACAATTAACAACACAACAGAATGATGGCATATTTAGATGAGCTAAAAATGAAGAAATTACAAGAAAATACTTCGAATGACGTACTAAACTCGGTTTGTTTATACCACAGCAGCCATTAAACAGCTGATCGTGACAGATCGTTGGACTACCCTGGAATGTGAAAAGCCATTTATCATCGAATTTATTTGGTTGTATTTAGTTGTCGAGAAATCCGACGGTGGCGTTGGGCGTCCATAAATCATTCAATACTCGATACTCGATAGAGCGTCGCCATCAGGCATAAGTAGGCTACCAAACGCCTCACGTATTAGCCGTCATTACGCTATGTAATGCTGCCCTAATCGACCTGGAATGCTGGAGACAAAAAGGTTTACTATCTTTAATTCTAGTAAGTGGGCGAGGGGACTGGGAACATGAAACTTTTCTGTTCTTCACTATTATAATCATTATACTATTACTATTACTAATATACATTCGGTAAGCAGAGTAGCCAGAAATGCAGAAATTTCATTAATATGCAGAATTTCAGATTCCTATATGAGATAATGAAGGAAAGTTGTACATTTCACAAAAGCCACTGAAATATGAAGATTTTTTTTGAAATCACGTGTTTTTGCTACTATTTCTTGGATTTCGTATACGTTCTGACATATTTCTGTGAAATGGTTCAGTTACGACTCGATTGTTTTTATTTTTTCGTTTTTTTTTGGCCTTTTCAAAGTTTACGCAATTTAAACTATTCATTACTTACCATTGCAGAAATACGAAGAATTTTTGAGGTTGAATTGAAGAAAATTAATATAAACAATCTGGCAACGGTAAGTTATTTTAGTGTTTCGTAATTTTCCACAAAATAAACAGTTAATTGAAACGAATAACTTTTCATTTTCCTAAATCCCAAATAAAAATAAATAAATGTGAGATATTTCCACAGCTTAACTTAAGGTTATTTTGATTGATAATACAGTGTATAATTATACAGGGTGTCCCAGAATGAATGGATGATCCTGTAACACTGTATAAAAGAGCTTTTGGACTCTCTGAAAAAAATACAAAAAAAAATCTATCCCCACTAGAAATTTTTTTTTTTCAAAATAATGATTTCTTGCACATCACGTTGCGGTTCTGTGTATCACGTGGATCAAGTGGATCAAATCCATCAGTTTCTTCATGGTGAAATATTCTTCATTGAAATACCAATAGATATGCTGAAAAACGTATAAATATCTGTTGTGACTTTTTTGGAAAAAAATATCCAACTTCGAATTTCATCATGAAATGTGATGAATATTTCATAATGTAGAAGTTTAATCGTTCATGGTGGAAATGAAATTTGAGAAAAATATAAATAATATGCGTCTTTCATGTAAATATCAAAATGGTACAATACATCTTCATAACTTATTTCACCATAAAGTAACTCATTTGTGAACGTGATGTGCAAGAAATCAGGATTATCCATTCATTCTGGGACACCTGTGTAGCGGGTTTTTCCGATTCTTTCGAATTTTAAAATTTTTCGTATTTAATCCTATCGGGATTATTCATATTCACTAACGGACAACGGTCATTCTGACTATTCAATACAATTCGTATTCCATATTTATTTCAATTTTTCAATAAAACAACACAAAAATTGATCAAGAACAAACTCTATTAAATATTATTTCGGTCTTCTGTGTTAATTTGACGGTTCGATGATCGAGCGTATTTTTTTCGGATATTACAACGGATGCGTCGGATTTTTTCGGATTTTATTACGGAAAATTCGGATTTTTTCGGCGGAGCGTCATTGGCAACATTGCTAATAATATTATGTGAAGTTGAAGATCCTAATAATCAGCAAATATCTGAAGGTACTTGGTAAAACGTATACTTATAAAAAATGTCCCGTTCAAAATTCTTATTGGATTCCACTCAAGAATTCGTTGTAAATACGGCAACAACGCAATTTTTCACAAATAATACACCATTCAATATCCTTATTGATTTTCTCCAAAGAATTTGATGTAAATACGGCAACAACATAATTTTACAGAAAAACTACACCATTCAAAATTCTTATTGATTTTCTCTCAAGAATTTATTGTAAATAGGGCAACAACGCAATTTTTCGAGAAAAATACACCATTCAAAATTCTTATTGGTTTTCTCTCAAGAATTTGTTTTAAATAGGGCAACAGCGCAATTTTTCAGAAAAAATACACCATTCAAAATTCTTATTGATTTTCTCTCAAAAGTTTGATGTAAATACGGCAAGAGCGCCTTTTCAATGCTTTTTGAGTTCACGCTTGAACGGTTTTTGGTTATTTTTTTCTCCATTGAAAATAACCGATATTATAAAATTCTTGTCAGACAATTCTGAGGAAGACGTTATTATTTAACTTCAGCGGATGGGTTGATTCGAAAGGAAATATGTATAAATGTATTAAAAACTTTTGTCGCATATTTTATGCTTTTATGAAAGCGTGAAATATTAATCAATTTAAAGAATTGTTTCAACACTGTTCCGACTAAAGCAAACCTAACCTACATAAATGTTCAAAAATAAGTCATCTCCCCACATATGAACTGATTTCCATATTTTCCATTATAGGAATCCTCATTCAAATCTCCCGCTCTATACCTCCAACCTCCAACCATAGAAATTCTATAGTTATCCTGACGGTTCTGTCAATAAACCTAGTGATCTATGATTCTAGATAAATCAAAAATTATTCTTCTTCTTCTTCTCTTCTTTTCATGTGCCTGATTACTGAAACCATCTACACAGAACAATAACTGCTTCCCTTGGACATCGCCAACGACTCGCCGCAAACTCAAATCAAAAATCAAGTTGTCTATGTCTATGATCCAGATAACGAATACGAACGGAAATAGTATGAAGTGAGTGAATAAGTGTTTTCTTATTGTATTTTTCCTGTTAAAATGTGTTATTGACTTCGAAACACCTCAAACATTCATCTACTACAAGAAAATAATGAAAATATTCTCCGATGACTAGTGGGATTAATCGATTCCATATCCAAATGTGAGTAAATTTTAGTCAAGGTGTATGGAAATGTTTAGGTGTGTACAGACATGCTCCGAATATCGTACCGAACCGCGTCGCGTACCCCGCGAGAGCGAATAAAATTCACGAATTCAAATTGCACCTCTACGTGCGATGAATTTGATTCGCTCTCGCGGGGTACGCGACGCGGTTCGGTACGATATTCGGAGCATGTCTGTACACACCTTTTGAATTTCAGAACGAACTGAATGCTTTATGATTACAATTCGGGAATTAGTGATAATATGTTGTTTCTGGCTGGTATTCATAGAACAATAATTTCGGATTGAGTTAATCGTATGGAAAATTATTACAAACCAACCTAAATACTTAATAAATTCTTCGAGTAGTCTAAAATCGGCACAACTTACAGTAAGGCTCAATGGTCAGGGGTATGATTCTCGCATTGGGTGCGAGAGGTCCCGGGTTCAAATCCCGGTTGAGCCCTCAATTTTTTTTTCACTTTTTATACGATTTCCTGGTTGATTCCTTCTTTCTAAAAATTTTGAAAATTGAATTCTCAATATTTTAATAACCTAAAATATCGAAACTAGAACGCCCACATAAATGCAAAAAACTGTTCAAATTTCCCCGAACGTTTGGGAAAATCTAATAACGCCGGTAGAGAAAGGAAAAAACCCGCACGAAAGTGGCCAGTATCAGAAACACCCGCTCAGTTTAATGCAAACAAAACACCTCGGGCCATCGGATTGATTTAAATTCGAGCATACCGTATCGTATAATTCCCCTTCGGGTAAATTGCGTTCGCCGGGAAGTTTCGGATTCGAATTTTTCGCGTCTGTTGTTGAGTGATAGAATTCGGAATAATATGTTTTGTACGTTTCGGTGTGTTGTTTTTTTTTTTTTTGGAAATTTAATTGCGATGAAACAATTGGTTACATAATCGAAGAATCTGTACGATTTTCTACCATTTTTTTTTTGTTACTATGCTCCTTCGGTGAAATTATGATTTCTATGATAGATTCTATGCGGAGTTAAATAACCTAGAAAATGATTCCCAACATATCTATGCTTCTTGAGAAAAATTATTGTTTCTATGATAAATTTGCGCATAGATAAAAATATACTGAAAAGTGAAATCAAGAAAACACCACCATAAAAATAAACGTTTCACAGATGTAAAAGAAATTCGAAGCAAAATGACTTTAGCAGATTTCCTCCTTCGAAATTTCTCGCAGCGAAATCGAAAAAAAATAATTTTAGTATTTACAGGAAAAATTCATATTTTTCTGTATAATAAGATAAATAAGAAAAATCGGAAAAAAATAATTTTTGGTATTTATAGGAAAAATTAATTTTTTTCAGTACAGTAAGATATGTATTTTCTATGAAGAGACACATAACCTAGAAAATGATTCCGAACATATCTATGCTTCTTGAGAATAATTATTGTTTCTATGATAAATTTGCGCATAGATAAAAATGAACTGAATAGTGAAATCAAGAAAACTCCACCATAAAAATAAACGTTTCACAGATGTAAAAAAAAATTCGAAGCAAAATGACTTTATCAGATTTGCACCTTCGAAATATCTCGCAGCGAAATCGAAAAAAAAAATTTTAGTATTTACAGGAAAAAAATCATATTTTTCGGTATAGTAAGATATGTATTTTCTATGAAGAGACACATAACCTAGAAAATGATTCCGAACATATCTATGCTTCTTGAGAAAAATTATTGTTTCTATGATAAATTTGCGCATAGATAAAAATGTACTGAAAAGTGAAATCAAGAAAACTCCACCACAAAAATTAACCTTCCACTGTTTTAAAAAATTTTGTAGCAAAATGACTTTAGTAGATTTCCACCTTCGAAATTTCACGTAGCGAAATTGAAAAAAAAAATTTTAGTATTTATAGGAAAAATTCATATTTGTCAGTATAGTAACATATGTTTTCTCTATGCTGAGATACATAACCTAGAAAATGATTCCTAAAATATCTATGCTTCTTGAGAAAAATTATTGTTTCTATGATAAATTTGCGCATAGATAAAAATGTACTGAAAAGTGAAATCAAGAAAACTCCTCCATAAAAATAAACCTGTCACTGTTTTAAAAAAATTTTGTAGCAAAATGACTTCAGTAGATTTCCACCTTCGAAATTTCACACAGCGAAATTGAAAAAAAAAATTTTAGTATTTATAGGAAAAATTCATATTTGTCAGTATCGTAAGATATGTATTTTATATGCTGAGATACATAACCTAGAAAATGATTTCCATAATATCTATGCTTCTTGAGAAAAATTATTGTTTCTATGATAAATTTGGGCATAGATAAAAATGCACTGAAAACTAAAATCAAGCGAACCCCACCATAAAAATAAACGTTCCACAGATGTAAAAAAATCCGAAGCAAAATGACTTTATCAGATTTCCTCCTTCGAAATTTCTCGCAGCGAAATTAAAAAAAAAATAATTTTAGTATATATAGGAAAAATTTATATTTTTCAGTATAGTAAGATATGTATTTTCTATGAAGAGATACACAACCTAGAGAAGGATTACTAACATATCTATGCTTCTTTAGAAAAATTATTGTTTCTATGATGAATTTGCGCATAGATAAAAATGTACTGAAAAGAAAAATCAAGCAAAGTCGACCATAAAAATAAACTTTTCACAGATGTGAAAAAAATTCGAAGCAAAATGACTTTAGCAGATTTCCTCCTTAAAAATAAAAAATAATTTCGGTATTTATAGGAAAAATTAATATTTTTCAATATAGTAAGATATGCATTTTCTATGCTGAGATACATTATCTAAAAAATGATTCCCAAAATATCTATGCTTCTTGGAAAAAAATATTGTTTCTCTGATAAATCTGCGCATAGAGACTCCACCATAAAAATAAAAAAAAATCGAACCAAAATAACTTTAGCAGATTTCCAACTCGGAAATTTCTCGCAGCGAAATTGATCAAAAAAAAAAAAACAGTAATTACAGTATATTTATAAAAATGTGTATTTTCTATACTGTGATACATAACCTAGGAAATGATTCCCAACATATATATGCTTCTTGAGAAAAATTATTATTTCTATGATAAATTTGCGCATAGATAAAAATATACTAAAAAGCGAGCTAAAAAGTAAAATCACAGATTCGAAGCTGAATGACTTTAGCAGATTTCCTCCTTCGAAAATTCACTCAGCGAAATAAAAAAAAATATTCGAGTAATTTTAATACTGACCCGTGTTTCTTTGCAATTTAACACGAAATTTTCCAGTAAATGAAAGGGTCCCTCACGGTTATCGACTTTGTGACCACCTATATCGCGAGCACAGGCGCCCGCTCGAATCGCAGAGCGCGCAACTCGCCTCTGATCAGCAGGCAGGCCATTGTTGGAAATCTGGCGTTCAGATAATAGTGCGTTGTTATTGTCGGGCGTCTCCCCGTCGTGAAAATGATGTTTTCAGCCAAGAAACCGACGACCTTTTCCGCTCAGAATCCTCCGGTTCGTTTCTAGGGACCGTCGTCGGTGGTGTTCGCGAACCAGTGGCGCTCCCAGAGATTGGGTCTGGGAGGGGTAGTGACCGTATTTTCTAACCAGAGATTGATCCTGGGGGGGGTAGTGACCGTATTTTGGAATTAAGAAGGAAGTAAAGTATGTATTGAGTGCTGAAAATACGGTCCCAGGGGGGGTAATTACCCCCAGTACCCCCCCCGTGGGAGCGCGCCTGTCGCGAACCGTCCTCAAGACTCGAAGATCGAAGACTGTAACAGTGTAACGCGTAAAATGTGAATTGGCCAGGCCAAATTGCCGGGATTATAAATCTGTGCGAGAGCCTACCTCGTTTTTCAGTGTTTTTGTTTGATTTGAAGTGCATTGTTTACGCGGATTTTTCTAATTAAAAGGAGCTTTTCTGAAGGTGAGTCGAAGAAACTTTTTTTTGGTATTTTTGCATTTTGGCGAGGATTCGGTGATAAAATACCGGAAATGAAACTGATACGATCAAAGGTATTCGAGAGTCGAGATAAACAACGTCTGAGTCATCTCGAAAAAAACACCGCAGGTGGCTAACAGAAAACGAACGATATCAATATAATCTACGTTAATTAGTTGCAGAATGGGTGAAAAAAAACTCTCGACTTGATTGAGTGCGAAAAGAACTGATTTAATGAGGCAAAACCTTGAACTCCATTCCGTGAGAACTGTTAGATAATATAGTAGGTCATAATGTATTCATTCATATTTTCAATTAACCCGGTTTAACGTGAAAGATTTTGAATAACTTTTTGATTAATCCTATTGAGAATCTGTAGTTCTTAGTGTCTTATCGTATAACAATGTTCGATAAATTGTTTACCTGCGTAAATCGAAACTGTGGATAGATTTAGAATTCGCGAATTATTCATGAATCCTGCGATTTTTTGTCGTTTTTGTTTTTTCTCAATAAGAATTTGGTTTGCAATTAGAAAAAAATGGTTGTTGGGAAAGAACAAAGAAACCCAACATTTGTCACTCAAACAAAATTCGTCGACGATTATTTTATGGATCGTTTTAGGGTTGAAAATAAATTTATTATTTATTTATTGTTTGGATTGTGGCGCCATAAAAAAATTACTCTCAATTTCCAACCGACTACATTCATTATCACAGTAAAAAAAACAATATTCTTTCAATATCGATTCAATCGCAAGCGAATAAACCACAAATGTTGTTTTCGACCGGTCAAAAATATGTCGACTAAGAATTGAAAATTTTTATCTATGCGCAAATTTTTCATAGAAACAATAAGTTTTCTAAAGAAGCATAGATGTTGGGAATTACTTTCTTGGTTATGTTTCTCAGCATAGAAAATACATATCTTACGATACTGAAAAATATGAATTTTTCCTGTAAATAATAAAATAATTTTTTTTTATTTCGCTGCCAAAAATTTGGAAGGAGGCAATCTATTGAAGTCATTTTGTTTCGAATTATTTTTACATCTGTGAAACGTTTATTTTTATGGTGGAGTTCGCTTGGTTTTAATTTCAGTACATTTTTATCTATACGCAAATTTATAATAGAAACAATAATTTTTCTGAAGAAGCATAGATGTTGGGAATCATTTTCTAGGTTATGTATCTCAGCATAGAAAATACATATCTTACTATACCGAAAAATATGATTTTTTCCTGTAAATACTAAAATAATTTTTTTTTATTTCGCTGCCAAAAATTGAATAAGTGAATATCGCAGATTCCGAAGTTTCCCTATTTTGATAGACAGATAGTCGTTTCTTCGCAACTTATACCGAGAGGTAGGTACATATTTCATGCGAAAAAGTTGGTCTTGAATCGTGCTCCCAATAAAAACTTTACATACACCGTTGTATTTCCCTTTACTTATTCATGCCCGATCCCGGAGGAATGCAGACAACCTTATGGGTCCGAAGTTCCCGCTGATTTGCGAAAGAGAAATGGAAGAAAACTCCAGATAATTCGCTCTGCTACGAGAATTAATTGAACTTCCATTTTCTGCTACGCTTTGCCGGATGTTATAAATTTCGAATTTCATCCGTAATTACAACTCGAATTAGATGTTCGTGAACAACAATTATTTCATCGAAAAATGTAACTTGAGAATATAAATATGTATAAAGAGAATTTGGTAAAAAATCAATTCTTCAGTATGACAAGGAAATATATGCTATCTATATAAATTGAAGATGAAGATCCTGAATACGTTTTTTTTTTCACGAGAAATAATTTTTCTGATCGCTATGGCACTTTGAAGTTGGAAATTTTTGAAATCGCATATTTCACATGTCCAAATTTGAGGTTTTTCTATATGAAAATGGATGGACTCTATGAGTTGTGGATTTTTGTACATTTGTCTGCATGCTTTGGGTAGCGAAAAAAATTATTCGCGAGTTCTTGGAATGTTTCCATGAAATTTTACGATTTTTTCGCCAAAAAACTAATTTTTTCGAAATTTCGACGTGTGCTACAAAGAAACGATACAAAATTGAGAATAAAATTCTGAAAAAAATTGATTTGTATTTCAAATCTTTCAAAAAACAAAAAATAAGAAAAAAGTCTTTAAATTCAAGTTTTATCATTATTATTTAATAAAAGTATTTTTCGTTCGCATGAAATTCAATTGGCAGATGTTATTTTATTTCTTCGAGATGTTCCTCGAATTATTGAATTATTATTATTCAATTTGACGAGCTCTCAAAGAACTCGCCATCAGATCGAAAGTTTCGGTTTTCCGCGAAGTTTCGAACCGAAAAAAGTTAAGTTTTTAATTAATCCATCGGATATCTATAAATTTCCATCCGAGCTCTCGCCTCCTCCGCGATACGGATTCGTTTTTACGAAACTGAAATTATAATCTGGAAAGAGCGTCAATAGGAAAAGCAAAACGTGAATGTATTTCAACAATTTTTCCGACTGATATTCGTGCATATAAATTTACTTTTGGAAATTGTAAGGACCGATGATCTTGATCCGATTCCATATACAGGGTGTTCCTAAATCGGAGGTACAAATGAAGAGGGGAGATTCGTTTAGTAATTTCAAGAAAATAAAAAAGTCCCATAAACATACAGAGTGTTAAAGTTTTTTTCTCATAGTATCTACACTTCACAAGATATTCAACTGAAATTTTGCATAGTTATTAGAATTGAGAGTTTACATCATGTGACATGGTAATTTCGAGAGCAAATATACAGGGTGAATTTATATGACAGTTTGGATTTTTCTGGTAATTTCGAGAGAATCGTTCAAAATTTTTTTTCTCGAAATCGGTAGCAGATACGACGAAACTACAAGGGACCATTAAGTTTAGTATAACAACAAAGCTACTTAAAAATTTTTCCAAATCAACAGTGGCTCACAAAAAAAAGGTCTGGAGGAAAACAGGGGAAATCCAAATTGTCATGAAAGTTCACCCTGTAAATTTGCTTTCGAAATTGGCATGTCACATGTGGTTTTATGAGGATGATTATGAAAAAAATTCTAAATTCAATATGATATAAAATATGGTTCATCGAAACTCTGACATCAAATGAACATGTGCATTACCGAAATCGAATTAATTGTGTATCCTATTATCGTTATTGTTTCGGCGGTGGCGTGCGTCGGTTCTCTCCGATCAATCAGGACGGCGCGTGGAGCGGAGGAGGAGAAAAGCCGGCTCAATGGAGGATCCGCTAATCCTTTATTTTGCATCTGGATTACACTGCGCGCCCGATTTAACCAATTTGCTCGGCAAACAACTCTCTTCCATTCTTCTAATTCGCCTCGTCTCGACGTCAGCCGACGCTCGCTTCTCCACCGCGACGAAAAGGAAATTATGCCATTTTCACCACCTCGTTCTTTTGTTTTCCCATTTTCCACTTGATTATTTCGATGGGAAAATTCGTTCGGGAAAAAGTTTACGACAATGCCCCATTCACATTGAGAAGAAAGAAGAACGAACGAGTGAATCTTTGATTTCAACGAAATATACGTATTCAGGGTGTTCCTTAATTGGAGGTACAATTGGATCGCGAACGTTTGGTTTTCGAGATACAGGGTGTTAAAGTTTGTTTTAATTTTTTGTGATGATTATATAGTCCATTTAAGAATTATTGACATCGAAGCAGGCCATGAACGTCCAGTCGAGTCATAGAAATGGAACATAAATATAACCTAGAAAAGTGTTGAGTATACGAATTATCGAATAATTAAGCCGGAATAGTTCGATTGCAGTTGAAACATGGGAATTCAGGTTTGAAAGCGCAAAAATATCGTGGAATGCTTTCATATGAAATTATCTGAACTTATCGTTCATATAAAAGTCAACCATGGAAAATTGAAGATCATTCAATTAAATATTTATTTTCACTCAGGACCATGCAATATTTATTGGTATTGGAAATCTTGCAAAATTCTAACCATATAACTATAAGAGTACCATTTTATGTCAGGATTCGAGAAGGATAATTAAAGGAATTCTGGCAGGTAGCTAGTGGTGCAACAGAAAAAAATTTTTGGATCCTTCGCAAGCACAGGGCCAAAAGAATGGATTGGAAAAAACGTTATAATGTTTTAAGAAATATGGAAGAAACCAAAATTGAGAATCTATGTAGTACATGAAGAATTTTGACATGAACTTTGTAATATCCGCAAGAGGCAAAAAAATCCGCAATTCGGATAAAAATCCGCCGATTGGCAACACTGGTCCCTTGACGTTTAATTTATCGAGAGTTTACTTTCATGGATTAGGAGAAGCCATGAGTGGGAGGGTAGAAGTTGTTGGAGGAGGGGTCAGGGGGAGGCTTGGGGGAAGAAAAAATTTTGAGCAAAAAAAATTTTGAGCAAAAAAAATTTTTTTTTTTTTTTCCATTTTGGCAGGAGGTCGCGCGGGGGAAATTGGAGGGTGGAAAAAATCCCCAATCCCCCCCAGGGGAAAAATCCCCCAGAGGGGATTGGGGAGTCCGTCAGGGTCCGTATAAAATGCCCTAATGTTACCTGACCCCACCAGGAGGTAGGAGGTAATGCACCTAACCATAATGGTCAGATCGAGTAACACTGAACATCGTAAGAGAGCCCATCGCCTAATTTCGCTAGTGTGAATCGTCCCTCTAAATAACCTGTTTGCGCAGTCGTTTTGGGTTTTACTTTTACCATCTACGCCACCTGTCGGACTCGCGTGAAATTTAGAGTAGATCTTGCAGTTATCTGTTCGGGATCGATATACATCGCAAATTTGACATAATATTCCTAACCTACAAATCTTACGTATCGTGTTTGGTAGTTTGGAGAATGAAAGAAATAAATACGTTTCAGAGAATAATTGGATTTGAAAGGGTCTACGGAAACTTCTTCTCTTAAGAAATGGAGGTAAAGATTTTCAAAGTTTAACTTTCCTATTTTCTACTTCAGGATTTTCCAAGGTTTTGAACGTTGTAGTCGAAATATTTTGTTATATGTACTACTTATGTCACATTTATATTTTGGAGAATGTGTATTTTCGTGCTTTGATTGTATGAAATAATTGAGCAGCACTTGTTGATCAAGAAAAATGAAAGAAATAGGACGATATTTAGTTATTTGTTATTTATAAACATAAAATACAGCGAATATTAAGTAGGGTTAGGAAAGAACGTAGTATAAGTAAGTGTCATTGCACCTGAAGAAATGGGATATTGGGGAGAATTTGTCAGATTTGGAAGTAGTTTCAATAGAAAGTAATTTGTTTGTTAATTACAGTTAAATTATGGAACGATCCTGGTTAATAGGCAAAAGATTGAAATGCCCCATCGTGTGAAAGAAATGGTCTATAGTTGAAGTTAACGAAGGAATATATTTGTGAGCCAGAAGTAAAGCCTGCCTATAAGAATTCGATTTGGATTGACAATTAGTTATTAACCTGAAAAAGGAAAGGAATTATTCTGACACTAGCTTGTCAGTCAGATTTCAGGTAGGTATGTTATTTCAGTTTGTATGGGATGTTGGGTGGGTTTCTGCAGTTTTTTGTTGTCATTAGTGAAGTATAATATTGAATTGGTCAGTTGATGAACAGTACTAGTCCAAAATTTACGTTAAGAGACAATGAAAAAGAAGTTGTAAGTTTCTCATTCTTTGATTATACAATGTTTGAAGCAATTAGAAATTTCGTTGTAACGATAAATGATAGTAAGTGTTCTCTTGTTGGATCGATAGAGCTAGAAAGTGAGGGAATTTTTGGCATCTCAGACTTTTATGGCTATTTTTGTATGTGTACTGTTTTCCAACTGATGGATTCAATTATTGAATGATAATTCAATGTGTAATTGAATGTAACGTCGTAAATATGTCAGTCGAATAAGAAATAATTGTGGGAGAATTGAACACTATTCTCTGTCCTATGAATTTCATTGCTTAGGTTCACTTGTCAGAATAACTCCTGATGATGAGTTCTCTAGAGAGAGAGAGAGAGAGAGAGAAATTGTTCTTTATTGACTTAAAAGCCAAGAGCCATCAACCCTAGGTCCTTCAGCTCGGTACAATTAACATACATCCTGTTCTATTTAAGTTTTTGAAATCTGGTTGAGATAGGTCCGATTTCTGTCAATGTGTACTGCAAATGGTTGGGTGGGTTATAAAGTCTATTCATTGGGTGTCTTTCGGCTGATACTTCTGAGGGCTGTCCTCTCTGTTACTTCCAAGTTTTTAATAGGTGGGTTTTTCCAACAGAGAAAACTACTTGAGCCCTGCATGTAACTTGTTCTTTTTTAGGTATCTAAATGAGGTGATATTGATGATAATACGATTTTTCAGATTCGAAGGAGTTTTATTTGTGCCATCATGCTCGAGGATTCTTTTCACAAAACAAAGATGTTGTTTGCCAACACAATAAGGACTATACATTTTGAAGGGAATCTAGGTTACTGAAGGTAAGATTTCATATTTTTCTTGAGTTTTATTTGCATTTTAATCATCGTTGTTAGATAATGATAATCAGCAATTTCTTTATGTCTTTCAAGTGCTCTGCGGATAATTGACAAATAGATTATTAAATACTTTCATTCAATGAAAGAGAATATCTTTTATAGAGTGATTGGATTCTGAAAGAAATCGATAGGGAATTGTTATTCACCTACTTTAATTTGTTGTAATTGACATGATCATCATTATCTTTCATATAATGATCAAATATCTATTGAAATTATACCTCGTAAGGTTTTATTTACGTTTTACTTTATTATTGGTTCTTCCTCATCTGTCGTGGAGAAGAATTCATCATACCATTTGTTCGCCTTATTCTCATGGGTTTTATCGTAATCATCATTCTTATCATAGTCAAATGTTATTCCATTTTCTATTAGCGAGGGAACTTTGTGGTATATTTTGTATTTTGACAGTTTCTTTATTTCTGTGTAAAAATTTTTTCCATTAGTTGTATTTATTTGTTGTTATTTATTTACTTATGGGTAATCACTGGAGTATTTTTGAGTTATTTCATAGTTATAACTGACATTTTTTGGTTCTTCTGTTGGTTTTGCTCCAGAATCGAAATCTACTAATATTGCGAGGTGATCTGAACCCAAGTCTGTAATTAGTTCCACCTTCTTGATATTATTTTTCAAGTTAGAGGTGTGTAGTATGTAGTAGTATGATGTCAGGTGTACTGTCTTGGTTGTTGTCCATTAAGAATGTTGGAGGTTGAGTTCTCTATTTGCCTGAAACATGTTGTGTATTAATTACAACGAATCGAGCATTTTTATTTGAAATAGTTTTGCATTCACTTACTTTTCGTCAAAATTAGTAATTTTGAAGAACATGCATGTATTAGAGGAATAGGTAGAATGGTATGGAATTTTTCGTTAGTGTTTTTGTCCAAATTGAAAGTATATAAGTTGGGTTGAAAAGGGAGTGATTGTTCGTGTATTTTGCAACAATTGTCCATAAATTATCACCTGAATATATCACTTTCGTTACATAAATGACTCAAAATCATATAAATATTTCACACTTGTCCCATATAAACACACACACACGTCAGTTTGTTGTTCATCACTCGGGTAGTTCAAAGGATTAAAAGTAGGTGTCGCCCACTCCGTGATTTCCTTATAATCTTGGCCATAAATAATGGAAGTTATTTATTTATCTATGCTCTTTGCTTTGACAGTTTGACACTTGATTCGATGCCGTATCATGTGACTAGTGTTTACTCAGTTTACTGTGATTAGTTTTCTCATTTTCTCTTTGAAACGTATCACTTTTTTTAGAAGAAAAAGTTCGAAATTTTGGTCACCTAAATGACAGTATCAACCAGAATAATTCTGGGAGCTTATAAAGATCATATTATAGTCCCTTGCGAATGGGAAATTTATATAAATTTCTGTAAGTTATGTCTCTTTTTTCATAATTAAAAATGTTGTTTAAAAGCAGGAATATTCTACTACATATTACAGTTCGAAAAACAATATGATCATGCTGAATCTGCAAAGGATCTTAATCGATTGACCATAGTTGGAAAATTTTAATATTTGATACTTGTGTGATATTATGTATGTGAAGTTTTAATTTCAAAATATTCAATTGTACGAGACTCGAGTTATTTTCAACATCATCAATGATTTGGAGTCACTAATAATTCAAGGAAATTGATATGTAATATTTTATAGTTGAATCGATTCTTGATTTCAACTTTTCCAAAAATGGAAGGATTGATTGTTCTTCTTTTTTTTTCAGTTTGACGCTGTTCATTCCTGGGGATGTTTTTTACCAAAATAAGTTTAGGCATGAATTATCGGCCTTGAAGTGGAATTGATTCGACAATCTTAGCTTGATATTGAATGGACGGACGATGAAAAGTATGTTGTTAAAAATATATATATAATAGTAAGTAAGGAAGTAAGTAATTTCTTTATTTCAAGTGAATCTGAAACATCAGTGAACAAATGAAATTGTGTCAACATAATAATCACATCACTTATAAAAGTCTTCGATCTTGTATGGCTCGATCAATATCAATTGTTCATGCAAGGACATCTTGTATTTCTTGAAATTTTCTTCCTTCTGTATTGTCTCTGGTAGGGAATTAAAAAGTTTCAAACACCAATATTTGACTTGGTTCTGTGTTCTAGTCAGATTTACTCTAGGGTATGTGTAGTTTGAATTTCTGGTGTTATATTTTTGTTTGAGTAGTTGAAGAGTATTCTGACAGCCTTCTTTTGTAGTGTGAATAGTGAGGACATATTTCCGGATCCATAAAAAAGCATTCCAAATCGCATTCTTGATTCTATTGTAGCATAGTAAATGGACTTTAATGCACTTGAATTCAGGTATCTTGACACAACCCTCAGTCCATAGATGCAAGAAGATATCTTTTTTGAGGTATACTCTATGTGACATTTCCAGTTGAGTTCTTTGTAGATGTAGATTCCAAGAAATTTGACATAATCTTTCAATTTGTATTTTTCATTATTCAACTGGACTTGACATGGGTCTTGTCTCTGTTCAATATTAAGTTGTTGTTGTTGTTGAACTAGGAGCTTGCTAATTCCAGTACTTTTGCAGCTGTAGTCTTCAGTTCTGGCCATTGCTTTTCCATGACGAGAATATTTGTGTCATCAGCATAGTTTACAACAGCAAAATCATTGATGTAGACAAGGAAGAAGATCGGCCCCGCTATACCTCCCTGCGCAACGCCAATGAAGATTTCTAGCAGTTCTGATTTGAAGATTTCTTCTTGAAGTATGATTGTGTCCATTTTAAAGCTGGTCCTCTTATTCCATATCTCTCGAGTTATTCTAGCAGTTTTTCTATTTTTACACAATCGTAGGCTTTGGATAGGTCGAAGTATAGTCCTAGAGCTAATTCATCATCTTCAAAGGCGTTTACTACTTTTCTCAGGAATTGGTAGACTGCTGTTTGTATAGATTTTCCTTTCACATATCCATGTTGATTATTTGAAATGGTGTGATTTGCCAGCATAAACTCCATTACCTGCCTGCAAAAAGTCATCTCGAAGATGTTAGAAAATGGTGGTAAAATACTTATAGGCCGATAGTTATTATAGTTATAGTTTACTTTGTCTCCTTGTTTGAAAATTGGCTTTACTATTGCTATTTTTAGGTTGTCTGGAAACACTCCTTGATTTAGTGGTTTGTGTATTAAATATCTCAACTATTGACCAAAGTGCTTCGCTCTTATTGTCTGATGAGGATATTCGTTGGTCATATAATTTTGATTTTTGGGTTGCAAGTTCTCTGTCGTATTGTCTCTTCACTTCCTTGTACACATTCTTCAGAGTCGGATTGTATTCGCTCAGAATCAATAACAAATCTAATTTCCCCCAGAGTTGTACAATACTTGGTATTAGTTTGAGGTTAGTTCCATTTTTATTCTCAATTCTGAATATATTATCATTATTTGCAAAGTGAGTGAGAAGTTTTATATTTTGCAGGGGAGAAAGAAGCAGATGTATGGATATGAAAAGGATAGACGACATCGGGTGCGAAGACTTCCAAGATATAGCAAACTAGGCCCGAAAAAATGCTGCGCACACAGAAGTAAAGCCTGCTTATAAGAATTCGATTTGGAATGCCAATTAGTTATTAACCTGAAAAAGGAATTATCCTGACAGTTGCTTGTCAGTCAGTTATCAGGTATGTTATTTCAGCATGTTATTTGTTGATTGGTAATTATTCAATTGCTAATAATTGTTGTGGATTGCCTGAAGGGATGTTGGGTAGGTTTCTGCAATTTCTTGTTGTCATTAGTTTGTTTATTATCTTATTATTAATTTCCATCTTAAATTCAAACCCAAAATGGTGGATGCGCTTTTTCGTCGAAATGAATTAGCATTGATTGCCCACTTAAGGCGTCCTCCTACGACAACTTTCAATGGGGTCGTCGCGACGCCGTTCTCTCGGGCCCCCAGGCAGCACTGACGTATGCCGTATGATGGCGATTCTGATCCAAGGCTTGATCCTCGGTGCCACTTTTTTTGCCCATTCATATTTTTGAGAAGTTTTGGCTTTCTTCAGTAACTTTTTTATATTTTCTTACATAATTATAGAATTCTATGCAAGTAATTTTATAATTGAAGGATGCTCTCTACAGTGCTTACATTCAATGCATTCCGTTCTTTGGTCCACTGCGAAGACATCATCAAAAAATCTCTGACTTCACTGTCAAATTTATCTGATTGTGTTGTATTGATCGTGTCATCATTCTTTAGTTTCTTTTGAACTAGTCTTGTCTGGTTCCCTAAATATTTATTCATTAATCTTTCATTCACAACTATTTCTTAGTATCCCCCAAGAACAATTTTTACTTCAATAACAGTAATCACAGATTTTTCAATCTTTTTAATCTGCTTTCCAATCAGAAATGCTTGACTGTGCAAGAATAGGGTATAAAGTTCTGATGAATGAAGTAGTGAAACCAATGGACTTCTATTTTTCTTCAGTGGAATAAGAAATAATTGTGGGAAAATGAAACACTATTCCTGATGTAAAAGGTTGTGTGATTTGTTGAATGAATAGTCGACATGTTTTGTTCTAATGCAGCTGCTTAGTTTCACATGTCGGAATATGTCCTGAGGATGAGTTGTGTATTAAATGTGAATGTTTTCGTTAATAAGAAAAAAATATTTATTATGACATAACAGTTGTTGATATGAAAATTGGATAGAATGGGAAATTGATTGGCAAGTGAGTTATGTTGGTCGAAATTTATCGTCAAGAACAGTATCGGATAGTTGTTATTGTATGACATTGTTTTTGTCCAAATTGAAAGTAGGTACATAAGATGGGTTGAAAAGGGAGTGATTACGATAAATTTGAATGAAAAAATGATGATTAGTGTAATCGGAAAGGTAAGTCAGTTATGTTGGTCGAAATTGATCGTTAAGATCA
Source organism: Aphidecta obliterata (assembly GCA_963966015.1). Classification (NCBI taxonomy): domain Eukaryota; kingdom Metazoa; phylum Arthropoda; class Insecta; order Coleoptera; family Coccinellidae; genus Aphidecta; species Aphidecta obliterata. The sequence continues at coordinate 15,984 of OZ014434.1, read as the reverse complement.
AGAAGTATTGGATAGTTGATATTGTATGATTTTTTGTCAACATTAGTAATTTTGAAGGACATGCGAGTATGTATGTATGTATGTATTAGAGGAATAGTATTGAATTTTTCGTAAGTGTTTTTGTCCAAATTGAAAGTAGGTACATAAGATGGGTTGAAAAGGGAGTGATTATGATAAATTGGAATGAATGATTAGTGTAATTGAAAAGAAATATGTACATAATTAGTTGAGGATAAGGAGAGGGAGTGGCAGGGTAGGAAGAATGGTTATTATAAGGAAGGAATATCACATGAACTAGAATGTATAAACTAGAATAAGGTGGAAGCTGTATCGAAGGGGTTGGGGGGGAGTGCTTGAGGAAGGAAGAAATTGTAAAAAAATTTTTTTTTTATTAATTTTTCGAAAATTTTTTTTTCAAATGTTTTTTGTGAAAATTTTTTTGAATTCATTGTTTTCAAAAATTTCTTTTTTGAAATTTTTTTTTCCAAAATTTTGTTGAATTAATTTTTTTCAAAAATTTTTTTTTCAAATTTTCTTTCTCAAAATTCTTTTTTAATTTTTTTTTTTCGAGAAAATTTATTTTTCCAAAAATTTTTTTGGGGTCGAAAAGGGGCTCAACAAGACGACTTAATTAGCTGGTCAAAAAAAAAAACAGGATTTTTCAGCTTCGAGATTACGATTCATCAGAAATATATATTCAACCCATAGATAATTGAGAATTTGGTGGTTTAAAATTTTGAGAGTTGAGAAATTTTGGGGGTTGAAAAATTTCGGGGGTTGAAAATTTTGGGGTTTGAGAAATTTTGGGGGTTGAAAAATTTCGGGGGTTGAAAATTTTGGGGTTTGAGAAATTTTGGGGGTTGAAAAATTTTGGGGGTTGAAAAAGTTTGATGGTTGAAAAATTTTGGGGGTTGAAAATTTTGGGGTTTGAGAAATTTTGGGGGTTGAAAAATTTTGGGGGTTGAAAATTTTCGGGGGTTGAAAAATTTGGGGGGTTGAAAATTTTGGGGTTTGAGAAATTTTGGGGGTTGAAAAAATTTTGGGGGTTGAAAATTTTCGGGGGTTGAAAAATTTCGGGGGTTGAAAATTTTGGGGTTTGAGAAATTTTGGGGGTTGAGAAATTTTGGGGGTTGAAAAAATTTTGGGGGTTGAAAATTTTCGGGGTTGAAAATTTTCGGGGGTTGAAAAATTTCGGGGGTTGAAAATTTTGGGGTTTGAGAAATTTTGGGGGTTGAAAATTTTTGGGGGTTGAAAAAGTTTGATGGTTGAAAAAGTTTGATGGTTGAAAAAGTTTGATGGTTGAAAAATTTCGGGGGTTGAAAATTTTGGGGTTTGAGAAATTTTGGGGGTTGAAAAATTCTGGGGGTTTGTAAAATTTCGGGGGTTGAAAAATTTTAGGGGTTGAAAAAGTTTGGGGTTCGAAAAAGTTTGGAGGATGAAAATTTTGGGGGTCGAAAAGGGACTCAACAAGACGACTTAATTAGCTCTGGTGTTGAAAAAAAAATTACGAAAAGCACTGCCGTGAAGGCAGGAGCTTTTGAGCGCTCGTACATGCACCTTGTAGGTAGATTCGCATTTTCCAGTTTCAGAAATCAATTGAAGGTATTTTCGACAGCTGTCAAAAAAATTCTGAAACTTAGGCGAAACTCCAGACTTCATGTCAGTGCTTCAGCTGATCAATTTTTTTTCGATAATTCGCTAGTATTTTCTACGGTATCTATGGTCTTGGTGGTGCGATCTGGACAAAATTTGGCACGTAGTTTGAATACATCATTACTCAGCTAGGTGCAAAATTTCATCCCAACCCGCTCAGTATTTTCGGAACTATCAGCAAAAAATTATTTAGAACGGCCATATTTACGGAACCCCTAGTCTAATTTTGCTCATAGATGAACGTGACCGCGATATTTGCCATCCAAACCCACCCTGAGAATTTCAAGTTCCTAGGCCTTTCCGTTCAAAAGTTACAATTTTCTATGGTTTCTATGGTTCTGGTCATGCGATCTGGACAAAATATTGTTTTAATATATCATTCTCGATAAATACAAAATTTCATCTCGATCGAATCCGTAGTTTCGAATTTATCGAGAAAACAAAATTTCAAGCGACCGTATTTACGGAACAACTTGTATGTATAATGTTGCTCATAGATGAACGTGATCACGACATTCGAGATCCACACCTATCCTGAAAATTTCAAGTCCCTAGGCGTTTCCGTTCAAAAGTTACAATTTTCTATGGTTCTGGTCGTGCGATCTGGACAAAATTTCACATGTAGCTAAAACACCTCATTTTCTAATTCGTTAGCCTGAATTACGTTTTAGGGGTGAACAACATCCACAGGATGTTTTGAAATAAGGTGTTTAACAAGAAACTTTTAATGAACCCTTTATAATAACTAATAAGTCAGCATTTTACAGAAGACCGAATGAGCGAGTTGAAAAAAATGTTAAAAATTGAACTAAAAAAAAGGAAACTACGCACGTCAGTGTATTTTCATTCAGTGCTACGTTATGAAAGCAATGGATCCATTGTCTATAAAATTTTTTATAATGATGACTGGCAACTTTTTCCGCAGAGAAGGTCTTGACGATTTCATCCTTGTGAGACTAGTGATTTAACGCAATTGCACCAAAATCGACGCAAAATCACTCTTCGGAAAAACTGCTATATCCTCAATCGAATGTAAAGTTCATAACGAAAAGTTGCTATTTGATTATTCTCCTGATTTTTTCGAACTGTGCTTAATATATTATAATAATAATTATAATATATATATTTAGGTAAAATAATAATGAAGAATACAACAATGGTAGGAAGAAGTGGATGTATGGATATGAAAAGGATAGACGACATCGGGTGCAAAGACTGCCAAGATATAGCAAACTAGAAAACCAGAAAAAAATGGAAGAGGAGGAAGATGTGGAGTAATCGGAGATTTTCTGTTATTAAATCAGCATACTAGGAGAGCACATAACATATATAGAATAAGTGATAGATTTGTAAGATAAGATAATGAATGATGAATTGAATCGGTCAGTTGAAGAACAGTACTAGTTATTAGTTTCACATACTTTGATTATACGATGTTTTGAAACAATTAGAAAGGGAGAGAATTTTCGGCATCTCGTTATGTAGAAGCTGTTCTGATTCAACCGCACAAATCTAGCAAACAGATAGATCTGCTCTTCTCAGCGGCTATCACCTTGTTCAAAATTTCACATCTGATATGCTCTCCTATAAGGTTAATTAGCTCATTTTGTATTTTATCACCAATCCTCAGATACTGAGGCATATTTTTGTCTGTATTCATTTGTATATTCTTTATATGTTCTGGGAACTAGTCGTGAATTAGGCACATGAGTTTATCAATGTATCGTATTGACCTGGCCTGGCGTGGACGCATTTTTGCTTACTGTGGTTCTTCTTTATTTGTAAATATATATTTTTTTTCTTTAACCCTTTAGTGCCCGAATACAGAAAAAACTTGAATTCACAAATTTTTTTTACTGGTTTTTGAAGGGTTTTGAATACAATCCAATTTTTTTCAGAATTTTATTTTCATTTTTGAAAAAAAATCCAAAATATGGACTTTTAAGTACCTACCGTCAGGAATGATGTCATTTATTGTGCTAATGAAATGCTCTGTAACTGAAATACTTTATTCCTCATTTTCATTGAATTTTTCCACAAAATTCAGAATAACTACTGATATTACTAGGTATCATCCAAAAAAATTGAAAAATATCTATAGAATCGTTATTCCAAATCAGTATCCGCATTTTCAGAGTCACTCTCTTCTTCATCTGTTAAAATATTATTATCTAACGATAAATCTTCGTTGAGGATCTCATTTGCAATGACCTCTACTTCTTTCGAATAAAGTGGTCTCTTACATACCACTGTTGAATTTTTCTGCTCGCCATATTTCCTGACGGTACTTCTGCGTCCTGATGAAAAATGGGAAATTTCTCAAGAAAAGATGTTCGAATGTTTATTATTGAAACATAAACCTACTGTTAATGTTAAATAAAAATAGCAGAATATAGAAAACTAAATTTTACGACGCGTAAAAATTACTGGTACTCAGGAGTACCGTCGGGCACTAAAGGGTTAATTTTATAGAATAGTGTAAAATGTATTCCAGGAATATGATTCATGACTGATGGACATTTTTATGTAATTTGAAATAAACAGAATTTTTCGTGTGTTTTTTCAATGAAAAAAATTTAGAAAAGCACTGCCGTGAATTGAATTGAATGATTCGCATTTTCCAGTTTTAGAAATCAATTGAAGGAAGTTTCGACAGCTGTCAAAAAAATTCTGAAAATTAGGCGAAATTCCAGACTTCATGTCAGTGCTTCAGCGGATCAATTTTTTTGCGATGATTCGCTAGAATTTTCTACGGTACCTATGGTCTTGGTGATCTGGACAAAATTTTGCACGTAGTTTGAAAACATTATTCCTCAGCTAGGTGCAAAATTTCATTCCAATCCGATCAGTAATTTCGAAACTATCAGGAAATAAATAGTTTGAACGGCCATATTTACGGAACCCCTAGTCTTATTTTGCTCATTGATGAACGTGACTGCACAATTCGCGATCCAAACCCACCCTGGAAATTTCAAGTCCATAGGCCTTTCCGTTCGAAAGTTATGATTTTCTATGGTTCTCCATTAGTATACAGAATTTCGTCACGATCGAATCTGTAGTTTGGAAATTATCAAGAAAACTAAAATTCAAACGACCATATTGTAAAGCTTTGCATGGTTTAAATACCGACTATTTTATCTGAACGAGAGTTCAGAACACTTTCAATATACGAACACGCGGGATCGCAAACTAATCTTAACTATTTTTGGCCAGCGCAGTGATCAATCTAGGAAGGACTCTACATTTCGTAGAAACCACCGGACCTTCTCATCGTACTAGGGAAATTTATCGGGAAGTCTAAAACAATTAAAACACAATATTTTAGCACTCAAAATATGAAAATAACAAGTTTATTTCAGAGTGCCAAAAGGTAAAAAAAAACACAACCCCAAGGGGAAGAAAAAAAAACAACCTCGCAAGTAAAGAATATTCCTAAACAGAGGCAAATAATAAAATGGTAAATAATTATGAGAATAGTAGAATATATCAAAATCAAGTGGTAAAATATATCAACATCAAGTAATAATGAGAGTGGTGTATGTATCATGTATCAAAATCAAGTAATAATGAGAGTATTTAACTATATCAAAATCAGGTAATAATGAGAGTATTAAAATATATCAAAATCAGGTAATAATGAGCGTATTAAAATATATCAAAATCAAAAGTCAGTCATAGAGAGCAATGGGGAAATATATCACAATCAAAAATAGATACTACAGAACGAGAAAACCCGTCCTGTAGAATAGATAGTATTAATGGTAAAAGATATCACAAATGGTGGATGCAAAGATCATGTATCGTAAGTGAAAAACTGTTCACTAAATAACAATATACACAGAAAAGGGTTAGATTCAAGAGGGACTTTCCTTCAGAATGATAAGTGCTACGTCCACACCAACAACTTGAACGGTACAAAGGAAAGATTATTCCAGAATTGCATCCCCTATCCCCTTAATGACTAAATACTAAATAAGGTAAAGGGCCAGTAGGGACCGAGACCATCTCGACAGTCTGTAATCTCAGTGAAATGAATTCAGGGAATCCTGCAAGTTCGAACAGTGATTAAGTGCTCTACAGGGAGGAAGGTTCAAACAACTACGTAAATGCAAAGAGTTCCAATTCTTGATATATCTCCCATGGGGGAATCTCTATACCGCGTCATTATGTTTAGCAGGCACTTATCTCTCCAATTAAGATTCAAGAATCCAACATATTAATGAACCATCTACCAAGTTTCCCAAGTGGGAGAATTGAAATAGTGGTATTGACTGGGGGTACACAAGTACCTGAAATATGAATAAACATCACAAGCACAAATACGTAATAAATATTAAATGGAGAAATAGTATCAGTACAATCAAGAATAAATAATAATCAATGGAACAGAAATTCACACTTACTTGCATTCGATTATCAAAGAAAACTCTAATAATATACTAGGGATAATGGAAACCTTTGGTTTCGTAAATTTGCTGAATTCTACGACTAACGCTTAACAACCTTGTAAAGTTTTTCAGTTTTAAATACCGACTATTTTATCTGAACGAGAGTTCAGAACACTTTCAATATACGAACACGCGGGATCGCAAACTAATCTTAACTATTTTTGGCCAGCGCAGTGATCAATCTAGGAAGGACTCTACATTTCGTAGAAACCACAGGACCTTCTCATCGTACTAGGGAAATTTATCGGGAAGTCTAAGACAATTAAAACACAATATTTTTAGCACTCAAAATATGAAAATAACAAGTTTATTTCAGAGTGCCAAAAGGTAAAAAAAAAGCAACCCCAAAGGGGAAGAAAAAAAACAACCTCGCAAGTAAAGAATATTCCTAAACAGAGGCAAATAATAAAATGGTAAATAATTATGAGAATAGTAGAATATATCAAAATCAAGTGGTAAAAAATATCAACATCAAGTAATAATGAGAGTGGTAAAGTGTATAAAAATCAAGTAATAATGAGAGTATTTAAATATATCAAAATCAGGTAATAATGAGAGTATTAAAATATATCAAAATCAGGTAATAATGAGAGTATTAAAATATATCAAAATCAAAAGTCAGTCATAGAGAGCAATGGGGAAATATATCACAATCAAAAATAGATACTACAGAACGAGAAAACCCTTTCTGTAGAATAGATAGCATTAATGGTAAAAGATATCACAAATGGTGGGTGCAAAGATCATGTATCGTAAGTGAAAAACTGTTCACCAACTAACAATATACACAGAAAAGGGTTGGATTCAAGAGGGACTTTCCTTCAGAATGATATGTGCTACGTCCACACCAACAACTTGAACGGTACAAAGGAAAGATTATTCCAGAATTGCATTCTCTATCCCCTTAATGACTAAATAATAAATGATGATAAAGGGCAAATAGGGACCGAGACCATCTTAACAGGCTGTAATCTCAGTGAAATAAATTCAGGGAAGCCTGCAAGTTCGAGCAGTGTTAAGTGCTCTACAGGTGGGAAGGTTCAACGCTACTTAGATGCAAAGAGGTACAATTCTTGATATATCTCCCATGGGGGAATCTCTATACCGCGTCATTATGTTTAGCAGGCACTTATCTCTCCAATTAAGTTTCAAGAATCCAACATATTAATGAACCATCTACCAAGTTTCCCAAGTGGGAGAATTGAAATAGTGGTATTGACTGGGAGTACACAAGTACCTGAAATATGAATAAATATCACAAGCACAAATACGTAATAAATATTAAATGGAGAAATAGTACCAGTACAATCAAGGAACAGAAATTCACAATGGACTTACTTGCATACGATTATCAAAGAAAACGGTAATAAAATACTAGGGATAATGGAAACCATTGGTTTCGTAAATTTGCTGAATTCTACGACTAACGCTTAACAACCTTACCAGTGTTCTTCGCTTTGTGTATATCAAATATGAGAGCCCTCTGACCACTCTCGTGCTCAAGAAGTTCTAAAGTAAAAGTAATCTCCCTTCCTATAACCTCCAAAAACCATCGAATAGAATCACGGTGTAAAAAAATAAAGATCACGGAGTTATTTGACCGTGTTCAGAATATTCGACCGTGTTCTTTTAATCTACTCTGAAATCGGTATTATATGAAGTTCCCTCATTCGTAGGATGTTAATCTAGGACCGATCCATTACAACCTTACCAGTGTTCTTCGCTTTGCGTATATCAAATATGAGAGCCCCCACTCTGGTGCATCGCTTTCAAGAAGTAAAAAAAAGTAATCCTTTTTTCCTATAACCTCCAAGAACCATCGAATAGAATCACGGTGTAAAAAAATAAAGATCACGGAGTTATTTGACCGTGTTCAGAATATTCGACCGTGTTCTTTTAATCTACTCTGAAATCGGTATTATATGAAGTTCCCTCATTCGTAGGATGTTAATCTAGGCCCGATCCATTACAATACTGAAAAAGTACGAATATTTTTTCCCACATCCATCCTTATTTTTCAAAGATGAATACAAAAGTCCGAGTCGCAACGACCGACAAGGCCGCCGCGACAACTTACGTCTTTTCTCTCGTAACCCGAGCCGATTTTTCATCGATGCATTACGGATATTTTTTTCAATTCAGATACAACAATATATCTATTAGACACACTCGAAAGATCGAGAATAATCCAACGAATACGAAGAGTATCAATTCTAATTCCGCTCCGCCACCACCTTCCCTATATATGCATCGAGGACCAGGGATACCCCTCCAGACTACAAAAGTCCGAGTCGCGACGACCTACGAGGCCGCCACGACCGACCAACGCGCCGCTTACGTCCTTTTTCTCAGGACCAGAGCCGATTTTTCATCGATGCACTACGGCTAGAGCGGAACAGTATCGATATAGTGCTAATTCTGAACGGTAACTATTTGAGATATAATGTGATTGGTATAGTTTTATTGAGAATAACAAACGGCTATTTCAAACATACACATGGCAGCAACATACACGAAATCTGAGATCGGTAATCGATTATGTTAATACGAAACAAGTGAGTAAGAACTTATGGTGGAACGAGGAAATCGAAGAACTAGTGTGCCAGAAGAAGAAATTATATCAAAGATGGTTAAACACTCAAAACCAAGAAGACAGGGGTCAGTATCTGGAGATAAAGAGAACAACAAGGAGAATGAGGAATACAGCAGAGCGAGTGATGTGGGACCAGAAATGTAGAGGAGTTGAAACATATTTGGGTGGCCAATAATCATCAGAATCGTGGAAATCATAAAAAGCATAAGATCAGACGCAAAAAATCAGGCAAATATCCAAATTATACCAACTGAAAAACTATAAAGGGTTGCTAACTGAAGATAGAGAACAATATTTGTTGAATTCTCCAATAGATGTCCAGGTGGAGGGTGACGAGATAACAGTCACCGTTGATCAAGTGAAGAATGCTGTCCAAAAACTGAAAAATGGTCGCGCTGCAGGTCCGGAAGGAATTCCGGCGGAATTAATCAAATGTGGATCAGAACACCTATCTGAACTGCTTACATGGTGTATCAACCAATACCTTGGTGGAGAGCCAGTCCCTGAAGAATGGAAGGAAGCCTATATCTCGTCTATCCATAAGAAGGGAAACAAACTTGACCGTTCAAACTATAGGGGGATATCTGTAACCAGTACTCTGAGCCGTTTGTATGGAAGACTTGTCCGAGACATGATAGAACAAGAATATAGGAGTAACGAAGAAGAACAGTCGGGATTCCGAGCTGGAAGGACATGTACTGATAACATATTCTGTCTAAAACAAATCATAGAGAAACGAACAGCAGTTAATCAAGAAACTCACCTAATGTTCATAGACCTCAAGAAAGCCTACGATACTATCCCAGTGAAAAAATTGTGGAGTGTTCTACAGCAGACAAATATTAGCCATACCCTCATTAGAGCTCTCAAAATCCTATATGAGGGAACCACATCAAGAATAAAGGTGGGTAGCAAATTATCAGAGAAGTTCTTGGTAGATAAGGGTTTACGCCAAGGATGCTGTATATCGCCCACATTGTTCAAGATCTATGTAGCGCGAGCTTTATTCCAATGGAAGAGGAAATGCGGTCGAATGGGCATCGATATCGGAGAAACCTACTTGTACACCCTACAATTTGCTGATGACCAAGTTGTCATAGCCAACGATAAAGACGATTTACAATATATGGCGAGAAAACTGCAAGAAGAATATAAGAACTGGGGACTGGAACTAAACACACAGAAAACGAAATATCTCCCTATAGGAGCAGAGCAATCTAACATCCAATTAGACGGACAAGAAGTTGCATGTTGCAGTGTATACACCTATCTCGGAGTGATGATAAAGTCTGGAAAAGATGATAAAGAAATACGAAAGAGGATAACACAGGCCAGAAGAACTATTGGATGTCTGAACGGCATACTCTGGAGTAGCGATATCGGAATACAACGAAAACATAATATTTACGAAGCATTCATTAAAAGTAGCTTGACTTACGGAGCAGAAACGTGGAGAATTACCCAACATAACCGAAGAAAACTCTAGGCCACAGAGATGGATGTATTTCGAAGATCACTGGGTATATCAAGAAAGGATAGAATAAGAAACGAAGAGTTGAAACAACGAATGGGAATAGATGGCTCTATAATGACCGATATAGAGCGAAAACAGTTAATGTGGTAAGAACATGTTCAGAGGATGGAAGAAACACGACTGCCCAAAATGGCTATGAAGTGGATACCAACAAATCGCAGAATGAGGGGGAGTCCGAAGAAAACTTGGAAGGAGGAAGTAACGAAAGCCATGAATGCCAGAGATTTGAGGGAAGATCAATGGAAAACCCGGAAAGAATGGAATTTAGGCATCGGACAACGAAGAAAAAAAGTTTTGAAACCTATATATATATATATATAGTTTTCTGCCTATTCTGAATCGGGTTTGAGAACGATCAAGTGATAAAATATCTTTATAGGAATATAAGAAAAAGCATCGTTTATGTTTTTCATCACAAGATTCATTATGAATAGCAAGTACTGTATGCGGAACGGTATCGATTTCATAACCGATGCATCGACATATTGTACGTATCTGAACGGTATCCCTTTGAGATATTCTGTTTCGTGTAGTTCTCTGCCTATTCTGAATCGGATTGAAAACGATCAAGTCTCGAGGCCGCCAGGACGGACCAACGCGCCTGCTTACGTCCTTTTTCTCGGGACCAGAGCCGATTTTTCATCGATGCGTTACGGAACTTTTTCTATAAATCGATCCTTATTTTCTGTAAAGTTTTGCAGTTTTAAATACCGACTATTTTATCTAAACGAGAGTTCAGAACACTTTCAATATACGAACACGCGGGATCGCAAACTAATCTTAACTATTTTTGGCCAGCGCAGTGATCAATCTAGGAAGAACTCTACGTTTCGTAGAAACCACAGGACCTTCTCATCGTACTAGGGAAATTCATCGGGAAGTCTGGGCAATTGAAACAAAATGGTTAGAACCAAGTAATAAGAGTTTATTGGTTTTATCGGGGCGGTTCCCCAACATCGGGTCGGCGCAAAAGAATGAAAATCTGATAATCAGGAAAAAGAATTTAAGGAACAGGCAAAAGACCCTCGAGAAAATCCTGTCCTGGCGCACTGAATATCAATAAGAGGAAAATAACATATCATAAGCAGAGACAAATACTAAAATGGTTACATACGAAAATCATACATATTAAATAGAAAACAGTAAAAGCATAGGTGATCAGTAGGCATTGTATATGGTGAAGAAGTAACAGTTTATGCAGAAAGAGAGTTAGATTCAAAAGAGACCTTCGTTCAGAATGATAGGTGTTACAACGACAACATTCACAACTTTGAGTACAAAATGCGTCCCAGGATAAAAGTACCGCCATTGTATTCCCTATCCCCTTAATCTACTAAATGTGGGAGAAGGGCAACAAATAGGGACCGGGACCATCTCGACAGTCTGTAATCCCAATGGAACGTATCCGGAATCCTTGTAAAAAGGAAGGAAGGTTATTTAATAACTACTACCCCTAAAACAAGGGATACAATTCTTTTCACTCCTATAGAGAGCCTTTGCCTCTAGTTGTAATGTGAAGCTCGCACATATCATTCTTACAAAGTATCAAGAATCCAAATTATTAATGAACCTATAAAAAGAACTTATAACACTACAATATAAAAAAGAGATTCAGTTAATAAAGCAGATATCCAACAGTGAACAGGGAACGACTTACGTGCACGAAATTATCAAATAAAACCATAATAACTATTATAGTGGTATATCGAAACACTTTGTTTCGTGAATGCTACGGCTAAAAACTGTTGGCCTTTTCAACAATGGCGATATATTTTATATTTACCCCTATGCGTCTCGAGTAACTCTCTAGTAACCAACTAATCTCTCTCATAACCTCATTGAGCATAGAAAAATTATCATTGAACTAAAGAGATGATGGAGTACAGACTCCCGTTCTTCTTGTGTTCGTCCTGTCAGTATAGAAACTTAGAGTAACCTACTCTGAAATCGGTATTATATGAAGCTTCCTCATTTGCAGGATGATAATCTAGGACCGATCCATTACATTACATTACTATGATAATATTTTGGGACTATATAGGAACCAAAATCAAATTTCTTAGTACGGTCATTCCTTTGTCTATGTCTAAGTGACAAAGGGGGCCCAAGCAAGATAGTTTAATTTGAAATATAATTGTTTTTAGTAGATTGTTATGGTATGTAGCGAAGTAAGTTATTTGAAATAATAAATACAAGAGATTATTGAAGACAGCTGCTTTTCAGCAACAGAATGGTGCGCAAGCGCCAAAAGCAGTATTCTGAGAATGTTGTCGGCAGGAATGTGTCACACTGCTGCGCACGTGCAAGAGCCGCGCTATGTTTGAATGGTACCGCGCAACGCTACGCATGTGCTTAAGTTGGTTAACTACTATGTGCGCACAACCTGCTGCGCACAACTGCAAAACAAGCGGGCCCCAAGAGGCCCCAAGATGCCCCAAGAGGCCCCCCAAGAGGGCCACCCAAGCAGGCCCCCCAAGCGGGCCCCCCAAGCAGGCCCCCCAAGCGGACCCCCCAAGCGGGCCCCCCAAGCGGATCCCTTCGGGGTCCCCCCAAGCGGACCCCCTCGGGCCCCCCCAAGCGGACCCCTTCGGGTCCCCCCCAAGCGGACCCCTTCGGGTCCCCCCCAAGCGGACCCCTTCGGGCCCCCCCCAAGCGGACCCCTTCGGGCCCCCCCAAGCGGGCCCCTTCGGGCCCCCCCAAGCGGGCCCCTTCGGGGCCCCCCCAAGCGGGCCCCTTCGGGGCCCCCCCAAGCGGGCCCCTTCGGGGCCCCCCCAAGCGGGCCCCTTCGGGGCCCCCCCAAGCGGGCCCCTTCGGGGCCCCCCCAAGCGGGCCCCTTCGGGGCCCCCCCAAGCGGGCCCCTTCGGGGCCCCCCCAAGCGGGCCCCTTCGGGGCCCCCCCAAGCGGGCCCCTTCGGGGCCCCCCCAAGCGGGCCCCTTCGGGGCCCCCCCAAGCGGGCCCCTTCGGGGCCCCCCCAAGCGGGCCCCTTCGGGGCCCCCCCAAGCGGGCCCCTTCGGGGCCCCCCCAAGCGGGCCCCTTCGGGGCCCCCCCAAGCCGGCCCCTTCCGGGCCCCCCCAAGCGGGCCCCTTCGGGGCCCCCCCAAGCGGGCCCCTTCGGGGCCCCCCCAAGCGGACCCCTTCGGGCTCCCCAAGCGGGCCCCTTCGGGGCCCCCCCAAGCGGGCCACTTCGGGGCCCCCCCAAGCGGGCCCCTTCGGGGCCCCCCCAAGCGGGCCCCTTCCGGGCCCCCCCAAGCGGGCCCCTTCGGGGCCCCCCCAAGCGGGCCCCTTCGGGGCCCCCCCAAGCGGGCCCCTTCGGGGCCCCCCCAAGCGGGCCCCTTCGGGGCCCCCCCAAGCGGGCCGTTTCGGGGCCCCCCCAAGCGGGCCCCTTCGGGGCCCCCCCAAGCGGGCCGTTTCGGGGCCCCCCCAAGCGGGCCCCTTCGGGGCCCCCCCAAGCGGGCCCCTTCCGGGCCCCCCCCAAGCGGGCCTCTTCGGGGCCCCCCCAAGCGGGCCGTTTCGGGGCCCCCCCAAGCGGGCCCCTTCCGGGCCCCCCCAAGCGGGCCCCTTCGGGGCCCCCCCAAGCGGGCCCCTTCCGGGCCCCCCCCAAGCGGGCCCCTTCGGGGCCCCCCCAAGCGGGCCCCTTCGGGGCCCCCCCAAGCGGGCCCCTTCCGGGCCCCCCCAAGCGGGCCCCTTCGGGGCCCCCCCAAGCGGGCCCCTTCGGGGCCCCCCCAAGCGGGCCCCTTCGGGGCCCCCCCAAGCGGGCCCCTTCGGGGCCCCCCCAAGCGGGCCGTTTCGGGGCCCCCCCAAGCGGGCCCCTTCGGGGCCCCCCCAAGCGGGCCCCTTCGGGGCCCCCCCAAGCGGGCCCCTTCGGGGCCCCCCCAAGCGGGCCCCTTCCGGGCCCCCCCAAGCGGGCCCCTTCGGGGCCCCCCCAAGCGGGCCCCTTCGGGGCCCCCCCCAAGCGGGCCCCTTCGGGGCCCCCCCAAGCGGGCCCCTTCGGGGCCCCCCCCAAGCGGGCCCCTTCGGGCTCCCCAAGCGGGCCCCTTCGGGGCCCCCCCAAGCGGGCCCCTTCGGGGCCCCCCCAAGCGGGCCCCTTCGGGGCCCCCCCAAGCGGGCCCCTTCCGGGCCCCCCCAAGCGGGCCCCTTCGGGGCCCCCCCAAGCGGGCCCCTTCGGGGCCCCCCCAAGCGGGCCCCTTCGGGGCCCCCCCAAGCGGGCCCCTTCGGGGCCCCCCCAAGCGGGCCCCTTCGGGGCCCCCCCAAGCGGGCCCCTTCGGGGCCCCCCCAAGCGGGCCCCTTCGGGGCCCCCCCAAGCGGGCCCCTTCGGGGCCCCCCCAAGCGGGCCCCTTCGGGGCCCCCCCAAGCGGGCCCCTTCGGGGCCCCCCCAAGCGGGCCCCTTCGAGGCCCCCCCAAGCGGGCCCCTTCGGGGCCCCCCCAAGCGGACCCCTTCGGGCTCCCCAAGCGGGCCCCTTCGGGGCCCCCCCAAGCGGACCCCTTCGGGCTCCCCAAGCGGGCCCCTTCGGGGCCCCCCCAAGCGGACCCCTTCGGGGCCCCCCAAGCGGACCCCTTCGGGGCCCCCCCAAGCGGACCCCTTCGGGCCCCCCCAAGCGGGCCCCTTCGGGGCCCCCCCAAGCGGACCCCTTCGGGGCCCCCCCAAGCGGACTCCTTCGGGGCCCCCCCAAGCGGACCCCTTCGGGCCCCCCCAAGCGGGCCCCTTCGGGGCCCCCCCAAGCGGACCCCTTCGGGGCCCCCCAAGCGGACCCCTTCGGGGCCCCCCAAGCGGACCCCTTCGGGGCCCCCCAAGCGGACCCCTTCGGGGCCCCCCCAAGCGGACCCCTTCGGGCCCCCCCAAGCGGGCCCCTTCGGTCCCCCCCAAGCGAGCCCCTTCGGGGCCTCCCCAAGCGGGCCCCTTCGGGGCCCCCCCAAGCGGACCCCTTCGGGGCCCCCCAAGCGGACCCCTTCGGGGCCCCCCCAAGCGGACCCCTTCGGGCCCCCCCAAGCGGGCCCCTTCGGTCCCCCCCAAGCGAGCCCCTTCGGGGCCTCCCCAAGCGGGCCCCTTCGGGGCCCCCCCAAGCGGACCCCTTCGGGCCCCCCCAAGCGGACCCCTTCGGGGCCCCCCCAAGCGGACCCCTTCGGGCCCCCCCAAGCGGGCACCTTCGGGGCCCCCCCTAGCGGGCCCCGTCGGGCCCCTCCCAAGCGGGCCCCTTCATGCCCCCCCCAAGCGGGCCTCTTCGGGGCCCCCCCAAGCGGACCCCTTCGAGCCCCTCTTAGCGGACCCCTGCGGGCCCCCCCCAAGCGGACCTCTTCGGGGCCCCCCTTAGCGGACCCCTTCGGGGCCCCTCCAAGCGGGCCCCTTCGGGGCCCCTCCAAGCGGACCCCTTCGCCCCCCCCCCAAGCGGGCCCCTTCAGGGCCCCCCAAGCGGGCCCCTTCGGGCCTCCCAAGCGAGCCCCTTCGGGCCCCTCAAGCGGGCCCCTCCGGGGCCCCCCAAGCGAGGTCCTTCGGGGCCTCCCAAGCGAACCCCCAAGCGGGCCCCAAACGGGCCCCCAACTGGGCCCCAAAGGGCCCCCAACTGGGCCTCAAAGGGCCCCCAAGCGGGCCCCAACGGGCCCCAACGGGCCCCAACGGGCCCCAACGGGCCCCCGAGCGGGCCCCAACGGGCCCCCAAGCGGGCCCCAAAGGGCCCCCAAGCGGGCCCCAACGGGCCCCCAAGCGGGCCCCAACGGGCCCCCAAGCAGGCCTCAACGGGCCCCCAAGCGGGCCCCCAAGCG